>OX243838.2:14100625-15467500 GCA_945859575.2 Herminia tarsipennalis
ACAAACCAATGCGTCATTTCCATTTATGAGCTGCCAAACAGCATTTTCAACTAAATGTTTAATAGTAGCAGCATCTTGTGAGTTTACTAGTGCAACATGTGGTGTCACCTCTTCTCTGAAAAAGTTCAACATCTGATTTACTCTCCTGATTTCAAAATTACAAATTAACTACAGTGCCTCACTCCTATAGTCTGATGGGAGAAATCTGACAGTCAGAAAGATTAGGCGCAGGACCGATGGCTAACATGGCCTGTTTAAAAATTATTATTAGTTTGTCATAATAAACAATCTCAACAAAAGTCTCAATTTTTATCCCATCAATCTCTTTCTAGCCATCTATGCAAGAGATTGATGGGATAAAAATCTGACACAACCAGAGAAAGATTAGGCGCAGATACGACGACTTAACCTACCCTTTAACATGTAGAAGGATTTGTTTACAGATTGGTCTAGTGGTTAGTGCACAATGGTTTATTCTGGGTCTGGGTGTAAATTATCTATAATATGTATGTTTATCCACAATAAGTATGTTTACTTGCTGTGGTGTAAGGGTAAAAAATGGAGTAAACAGGTGACTCTCTGGTACCCAAGAGATGGGTTTAGAAGCCAAGATCGCAAAGTTAGAAGATTGTCAAACTAAAAATGAACTTATTTACCGGTAGCCATTGGCTAAAAGGCAGATAGAAAACAGTGAAAGTTGTCGAAGGAGACCTATGCCGTGAGGCACACCGAGATATTTTATGAATTATTTTAAAATATTTAACTCAAGCAGTAAAGAAAATTTGTAAATGTTCAGAACAAAAGGCTTAATAAAATAAAGTATGTTTATCCATTGTCTGGTTGTCATAATACAGGCTTTGCCTAGTTTGGGATCAGATGGTGTTGTGTGAGTTGTCCCAAGATATATTATAAAATGATAATGTAGGAGATTGACAGCCTGAGACACAGATTGAGGCTGAGAAGAAATGTCATACATTATACATGAACTAATCCCATAGCTGTATGCTTCAGTTACTGACTGCAACTAAATTGACATAAGCTGCTGAAATTTTTTGGACATTTTTGTTGAAAAAGGTAAAGGATAAAGTATAGAGGCCAAGTCTTTGGTTTTCCATATAATAAATTTATAAGTACCTACTGCATTATTCCCTGGGTAAGACAAATATTTTAACTTTCTCTCATATATGTATGCTTATCACACTAATATTATAAAGGCGAAAGTTTGTGAGTATGTGAGTGTGTATGTTTGTTACTTCTTCACGTCTAAACGGCTGGAGCGATTTTAATAAAATTTGGTATGAAGTTAGCTGACATCCTGGATTAACACATAGGCTAATAAACCGCGGGTAACACCGCGGGGCACAGCTAGTAGTAAATATAGAAAAAAAAAATCTATTATAGGTTCAGAGCAACATAAAGTATATTTACCTGATAATATTAATAAGTGACTTAAACTGAGAGACATGGTCTGGCTGACTCACTCCAGTGAGAAGAGTAGCGCTTGGTATAACACCTTGTAAAGTAGAAGCTTCATTGCTACAAAGCTTTATATGATTAACTACATCATTGAGGAGTAAGCTGTATGTCCTGTTATGTAATTCCTGAAAAGGCAAGTATTAATTTTTAACCCTCATTGGAAAATGGTTGCGGGTTCGAATCCTACCCATTATACTACTACATATATAAATACTATCTTTTAAAAAAAATAGGAAGGTTGTTGTAAGTTGTTACTGTGTGTCTATTTGTGCCCTTGTAGTGCCTTAGGTACTTGTCCCACCGCTGGCGAGTAGTGAGCAACTATCAACAATTTTATCCCTCAAGAAACATCCAATAGATTTATATTGTAGATTCCATCAGTGTAAACAAAAGAGTATGCAGTATACAGGGAGTACTTGTAGGCAGTGTAAACAATTAGTGATTAACTATTAATATTTGTATCTCTTTTGTTTAAATGGGATCTACATACATTTATGCATGTTTCTTGAATTAAAATAGTTGACAGCATCTTGCTTCTTGCTTTCTCGCCATTGGTGGTACAAGTGCCTTAAAGGATGGACATACTTGGTTGTGGTTTTTTATTAGGATGGTTATTTAGAAGGCAATCATCTTATTGTTTCACACATGAGGTTTTGCTTTTGCTTTTTTATTATTAGTTTAATATACATAACAACTCATATGATGTCCCACTGCTGGGCACGGGTCTCCCCAGTAGAACCTACTTATTATAGATCCTGGGGTAATTGCCATAATCGCCACGCTTGGCGAGCGGGTTGGCGATCGCAGTAAGGCTTTAAGTACGCAGAGGATGCTGCTGCCTGTCCTCCGGTAGGAAATCCCTTAGTCGCCTTGACGACACCCATTGGGAAGAGATGGGGTGGCACTATTCTTAAGCCGGTGTCACACAGCTAATATAAAGTTCTTTAAATAGTTTAAACTCTTTATTTGCTACAGTTTAGTGTAGTGACTATAAATTGACTATTCCTCATTTTATTTTCTCTTTTATGATAGAACCCAAAAGGTCAGTGATTAAGACAGAGCTTTGGGGATCTGCTAGTCTATGCATGTTTGTTATTGCAATAAAATAGCAGAAGCCTATATGCTCTCTAAAACACTGAAGTACAAAATTTCAGAATCAGCTTATTAGAAATTTCATCAAAATCATCCTCGTAGTTTCAGAGATTGGCTATAGCAATCATACTACCAGACAAATCTTTCAAATGCAAGCACAATAGCCCAATTAGGAGGCTAAGTGTGGTTTTCTTGTTTGCCCAGGTAAAGGCGACTAAGGGATTTCCTACCGGAGGACAGGCAACTTTCGCTAATAAATTAATTGAGCCGGTGAAACTATAAACATAAAGTGTTAAATGAAGCCTATATCATAATAAGTGAAATTCCAACCGTTGCAATTATCAAATTTGAATCAATTAACAACATTGTCAAATAGATTAACACTACTTCTCGGTAGATGCCGCTGTAAAAGTATTGAATGATTAAATATTGTGAATAGCGCCATCTATCATTACACCGCTGAAACGCTTTATCGATCGTCATATTCTTACAAGTGTGTTCGTCTTCAACTATTGACTGCACACCGATAGAGGGCGTTATTATAAATTAAAAAAACATGTCACATAACATAACAATTAGAAGACCACTAAGAAAAAGAAAATCGGACCTGGACGTATCTGATTTGATCATGGATGAAAATATATTAAACTCACCATCCTGTGAAAATTTGGACCTATCAGCAAGAAGTATTCCTGAATGTTCAGCCCATAGCTCCCACGAAATTTATGATCTACAGCAAGCTATAAAAAATCTGCAAAGTGAGCTCACTAGCGCCCATGAAGAAATAGAAAATCTTAACTCCGAATGCAGTGACCTTAAAAATGAACTAGCGAACAAAAACATTCAAATTAATTTACTCAAAAATGTAACCATCAATGCATCAATGACGGACTTATGTACACCACAAAAAACGACGAACATACCAATAATGAAAAAACTTACAAACATTCGAACTAGAATTCATCGTCACTCCCCATTGCATACTACTCGAAATAAAATTGGAGGATTAAATGAAACGCCTATAAGTATAACGAAATTATCTGGCAGAAGAGAAATTCACATGACTTCACCATCTACAAGTACAAACTGCAAGCAACATCCAGTCATCACGGACGGAATCTCAGTATTTAGCTCTACTGTAAAACTAAAAACCAACCACAGCAAAACAGAAATAGTACAAAATCAAATAACAGATGGCGCTACGGATCCAGAAAAAACGCAATTATGTATAATAGGCGACGAACAGGCACGATTTTTGGCCACACAATTGTATTTTAACATGCACAAAAAAGATAATAATGCTTACAACATATTTGGGATGGTTAAGCCATGTGCCACGAGTACCGAAATATTGAATACTTGTGTAAATATTAGTAGCCAACTAAATACTGGAGACATTGTCATTTTGGCTTTTGGCTCTAATGATAAAAATCCATATAAATTATTTTCTAATCTCAACAATATATTATATTATTTGCGACATTGTTATGTATTTATTGTTAACGTGCAATACAACCGTTACCTTAATGAATCATTATTAAACCAAAATATAAAATTATTTATAAATAATTATACTGACTGCAAATTTGTTGAAATGAATTTTAATCACATGTATATAAACTATCCTCGTAAATATACAAAACTGTTAACTTTTAAACTACAAGTGGAAATAGAATATTTAACATATTGTAAGCCCCCCTGCAAATTACAGCGCTCTAAGAGTATATTAAACCCAAATTGTCATGCAGGATCTAAAACTGATGTTAATAATAAAATAAATAAAGGCACCATACCACTCTATTTCCAAACAAAACAGGTTCAATCGAGTTTATCTATGCATAAAAATGATCAGAAACGTCAGTCTGAACTTAATGATCCAGCAGTAGGTACCGCACAAAGTGAGATGTTTTTTCGTTGATAAAACTGAATTCGATTTGACGATACTTCACCAAAATATCGCGGGTGCTATAAATAAAACGGAATATATCTTGTTAGCTTTATCAGAATTGTCTCGAAATAACAAAGAAATCAGTATTTTATGTCTAACAGAGACGTTTATAGAAAAAGGCACTGAATACCTATTAAAACTGCCTGGATACAAATTGGCCTCATACTATAGCCGCAAAAAGAATAGAGGCGGTTCTTGTATACTCATTAAAGAAAGTATAGATCATAGGCTCATAACAAGCATAAATGACCTAGCTTGTAACTGTACTTTTGAATGCACAGGCATAGAATTGGTGTCTTATAAAATATTAATTGTTTGCATTTATAGAACTCCTGATAGTAACCCACACATTTTTTTAGAAATATTAGAACAAATGTTATTAAGAATAACTCACCGTACTAAGAAAGTCATAATATGCGGCGATTGGAATATCGACACACTTAAACCTAGTAATAGTAGCGCTTGCCTTATAAACTTACTTAAAAACTTTAATATGGAATTGCATATAAAGTCACCGACACGACATTTAGCTTGCATTGACCATTTTGCTAGTAATATTAAGCGAGATATCCGCTGCGATGTACATTACCTTGCCCTATCGGACCATGAAACAGGTCAGAGTTTAACCCTAAAATCTCGCATTAAATCCGAAACGAAAATATGGTATGAACTTATAAGAGACTATAGCGAAGAAAATATTATGAAATTTTGTAATAGTATCTCCTGTATCACTTTTTCAGACATTTATAACAAGCCTAACTTAAATCAAACTTTTCAAGAATTTCATGATCTGATTTCACTATTTTATAATTTGCACTTTCCTTTTATAAAAATTAAGAGAAATAATAAAAGAAAAACAACGTCATGGTTAACAAGAGGAATTAAAAAATCAACTGTAAGAAAAAGGTATCTTTACTTAAAATATAAACATGTTAATTTAAACAAACAAGTAAATAATAGAATTTACAAAAACTACAGCGAAATACTAAAAAAGTGTATTCATAAGTCGCAACAAATACAAAATAAGAAATATATTATTGCGAAAAAAAATAAATGTAAGGCAGTGTGGGACATTATTAATGAAAATATAGGACATGCTAATGAAATTATAGACATAAATACAATAAAAAATGAAAATGAGATATATAACAATCCTACTGACATCTGCGAGGCATTTAATAATTATTATATTAATTTGACACATGACACTAATTTTGACTTTAAAACTATTGACATTAACAAAACTATGGACAGTAGCAACCTCAAATCATTATTTTTAAAACCGACAGATCCTACAGAAATCGACAGAATCATAAATAGTCTTAATAATACGACATCGGTTGGATTAGATGGAATTAGTACAAAAGTAATCAAAGCGTGTTCTAAGTATATTTGCGAGCCATTGAGCTACATAATTAACATGTCCTTTGAAGAAGGAACTTTCCCAAGTTTACTTAAAAGATCAATCGTCAAGCCATTATTCAAAAAAGGGGAAACTACTGATCTAAACAATTACCGTCCAATAACTCTAATACCGGTTATATCAAAGATATTTGAAAAGGCAATGTTAAAGAGGCTTTACGACTTTGTTGCAAATATGGGTATTTTAAAAAAAGAGCAATTCGGTTTTCGAAAAAACAGTACCACTACACTGGCTTGTTTTGACCTAATTAAGGAGGTTACTGGTGCAATGAATGCTAACCAGCTAGTGACTGCAATATTCTTAGATATGAGCAAGGCATTCGACTATGTTCATCATGAGCTGTTATTGTATAAACTAGATAGGTACGGAATAAGAGGGAATGTTAATGATTGGCTCAAGAGTTATCTTTCCGAAGAAGCCAGTGTGTCGAAGTAACAAACATTCAGAAAAATAGTAAAACTAGCTATCGATCTGATTTTAAGAACAATAACTACGGTGTTCCGCAAGGAAGTGTTCTAGGCCCATTTTTGTTCCTCATATACGTTAATGATCTGCCTAACGTCACTCACCATAAAACAGTGCTGTTTGCAGATGATACCACTCTTATCATCAAAGGCAAAAATAGATCCACATATGAACAAGAAATAAAAACCACTTTAAGTAAAATTATTGATTGGCTTAACACTAATAATCTCAAAATCAATTTAAGCAAAACAAACATGATTCAATTCCAAACATATACTCGCCCAATAACTAATCTTAATGTAAGTTATAATAATACAAAAATAGAAGAGGTAATTACTACAAAATTTCTTGGAATTATTTTAGATAAAAATTGTAGCTGGAAGGCGCATACAGAATACGTCTGCGACAAATTAAATAAATTTGTATATGCCATAAAAAGACTTCGTATTACAGTATCGACTGAAGCAGCTCTTAGTGCGTACCATGGATATGTATCTTCTGTCTTAGCATATGGTCTTTTGTTGTGGGGAAACTCGGTTGAATTTGAAAGAGTATTTCGAGTACAAAAAAAGTGCGTAAGGGCAATATGCGGAGCGTGGTTTATGGATAGCTGCAGACCTATATTTAAAAGATTCCACATACTTCCGTTAGCCTGCATGTATATAAAAGAAGTATGTGTATTTGTTAAGCTACACCCTGAGCACTTTGATCTTCATTCACAGGTAATAAAGAGAAATGTAGTCCCCAGGAACCAATATAAACTTTATCAACCTCGTTGTAAATTGGAAATATTTAAAAAGAACTGTTATATTAACGCCATCAAGGTTTACAATAAACTGCCTAATATGTTTAAAGATCTACCATTATCAATATTTAAGAACAAATTATCAAAGTGGCTCTTAGATAAATGTTTTTATAATCTGAATGACTTCATGACATATACGGAATAATCTAATTTAATTATTGTAAAAATTTGACATATATTGTTATTAAACTGTACTTAATAATTAATTGTATTGACCAAAACTGTGATTGACATACATACATTAATTTTGACATTAATTAACAAACTGATATAATCATTGTAATCAACTTAGAGAATATTAAACTATCAATACTTTTGCACACCATTGTTATGGTAGAATGTATTGGGCTTATATTTAATTATTATCACCTGCTTTGTACTACATTCTTGCAAAATAAATCATTTCATTTCATTTCATTTCATAAAACTAACTAACTCCCCTTTATAATACAAAATGTAACAGATAATAGTGATTGTTTTTTTAAACTTTCATAGCATTGATATTGTGGCTAGTTTTGGAGAACAACTACTGATAGATACATATAAAATATGGTTGCATATGTATATACATACCAATAGTTCACTTTCAATAACATTCCAGTTACTTTTATATGTTTTATACCAAAGTTCATTGATAAATATTTTTTCAAACAGGGCTTGTCCCTTTTTCTTTTTATTCAATGTTTTTCCTTTTTTAAATCCATTTGCAAAGAGGAACACACCCTGAAACACAATTCAATACTATTAAAGGACATTAAAGCAACTTTTGAAGACATTAGGGCAAAAATATATTAGCAATTAAAGACAAATATGTGTAAATAAATATGAGTTGATGAATGCATTTAATTATAAAACTATATATAAGTACTATGGGTCTTAATCAGCCATTGCGATATGGTACAATTAAGACCCATACTATATATCATTTTATAACATGTAAAAATCGCAAAAGTTTATCAACATTGAATAACTGACACTGTGGTTGGTAACACAACAGTGTCTGTTATTGTGCACTGAAATAGTGACGTTAACACATCACTGTATTTATGTTCAAGTGCACTGGAGCAAGTGTGAGCAAATGATACTTATAAACTAATGTCTCAAATAAGGAGTGTGGTACAGTGATGTTCAGATCTTTGACAAACAAGGATTCCATCAGGCACAATCTGCTTGTCTATTCATTTCGTAGCAAAAAAAAGGTACTTGGCTCAAGCAACATGTAGACACACGAAATATCTCATCAGCAAGCATCAACCCCCGAGAATCGCACAATCTCACACCTGTTCCAAGAATCGCTTCCGTTGTCGATGGCTATGTGTGCATTGAATGCGTAGCATAGAGCTTACAAAGATTGTAGTTTCTGTACTGTTGGTGTTATCGTCATGATAAGCGTACCCAGATCATTTTTCGGCAATTCGACTTTTCGTATTTCGAGGTTATAAGTGGTGCAATTGATTAAACACTGGCCAACCCAATACAAACCATGAATCTACATTTTTGCAATTTTTTGGGGGATTTAAACCCCCAAACCCGTCCTTGAGTACGCCCATGATGGTTATTATCAATACAAGCTCAAGGCGGTTAAGTAGTAAACATGAATAACGAAACAATCGTTTTTAAAGGTTATTGCAAACTTTACAACTTAACATGCATAATAGGCTTGTAATTATCCATAATTAATACTTTAAAGAGGTTAATTGCATAAAATAGAATATAAATACCTTCGAAACGGACACAGTGGACTCCATACTTCATTAAAGCGCGCCAATAGATACAAACACAAACAAGACAATATACAAAATCAATTTGACATGCATTACTGACTTGACGACTGACAAGTGACTTGAAGTGACAGAGAGTTGTCAAAGTTGCCTTGCATTAAGTGTTGCCAGGTTTTTTTTGGATCTGTGGTCTAGTGTTTGATACAAGTGTTCGATTCTTTTCCAGGATTTTTTTGTAGTTTTTTATTGTTTTCTATGCTGCAGTGTAATTGTGTTGTCCTTATTTGTGCCGTATAATTTTTGTGCCGTCCCGTAAGTACCTTTTTAGCTTATAATGGGGGAAAATGAGCCCCCTGATCCCGGTGGTGGACCACGTGATCAAAATGGGTTATGTGACGAAGAATCAACTATAAATAAAAACGGTAAACGTACCCTTGCCCAAGACAAAAACCATGTCCCCACTAAAAAAACCATCAATATTGATTCTCCCCAAGTATCTCAAGATTCGCAATCTTCACAATTAACCCAAACCTCAACGTACGTTCACCCAGACTTTCAAAATTAGACAACATCTTATACGGAAACTGACGTTGGCCCCTATCTGGAACATGTCTCGAGAACAGTGGACAATCCAGCATCAGGCACGGTCTTTAAACCCATTAAGTTCGGTCATTTTTTGCATACAAACAAAATTAAAAATATAAAGAATGATGGCGTTAAAAAGATAGGTCGAAATCGAATTTCGGTAGAATTTACTTCTGCAACAGATGCAAACAACTTTATAAACCATCCAGCCCTAACTCCAGCGCAGTATGAAACTACAATTCCGTCATATGCCTGCACTCGTATGGGCATTGTGCGTGAGGTACCAGTAGAATGGACTTTAGAAGAGGTTGTTCACTCGATCCAGGTACCCAATGGGTATGGGAAAGTCATTAGAGCCAGAAGACTTAACAAAAAATCAGCAGATGATAAGAATACTGTTATATATTTACCTACCCAGTCTGTTGTTATCACATTTACCGGACAGAAATTACCACCATACGTCTATTGTTTTTATAATTCACTACCTGTAGAGACATATGTCCTATCACTGATTCAATGTATAAAGTGTTGCCGATTTGGGCATGTTACCAACCAATGCCGCTCAAGCCCTCATTGCTTTAAATGTAGCCAAGATAATATAGGTGCAACTTGTACCAAGCAAACCCCAACTTGCCTTTTTTGCTCAGGGCCACATATGGCTAAAGACCCCTCATGCCCAGAGCATGCTCGTCAAAAATCTATAAAGTTAACAATGTCACAGGAGTCTATATCCTATATGGAGGCATCTGCAAGGTTTCCCCAGGTGAGGAAGTCCCTTGCAGATACAACTAGACCTACTCCTTCATCTATTCCTTTCTCATCATCTCACACTATTCAGCAAAATTCTTATTCTTCTGTTCATCCTCCACAGACTTCATATCGCAAAACAATTACTGTTCCTCGTAGGTTATACTCCCCAGCCTCTGGTCCTGGCTATGACAGACAGGCCCACGCTAGTATCACAAATACTCCTACTTCGTCTCTCAACAATGGATGTGCCCTCTCCACCCCAAATCCTACACCTACAAATGATAATTTACTTGAACTTTTGTTATCCACAGTTATAAATATGATCACAAGATTCAGTGATACTGAGCTTCCAAACAAATATAAACAGAAACTGACTGAGCTCTTACATTTAACTAATAACATTCCCACCAGTTCTTCAATGGAACTGTCGTAGCTTAAAAAATAAAAAAGCCGACCTCATTTTCTTAATTATCCAATACAAACCACTTGTTCTTGCCATCCAGGAGACATGGCTCAGGCCTGGAACCCTGTTCAGGATTCCTGGTTATGCCTGTTTTCGTGATGACAGGAATGATGGTCATGCTGGAGCCGCTATTTTGGTCTCTAGGTCTACCACTTTTTCTAATATCTCAATTCCTTCACATAGTGAAGCCTTCAACATTGTGGCCATCAAGGCTATGAATATTTCCTTTGTCTCTGTTTATGTCCCAAGTCCTAACCCCTCCATACTAAACTCATTAAAATCCATCTTCGAATCCATCTCTACCCCCATAGTCATTCTGGGGAATTTCAACATCCACCATACTTCTTGGGGATCACACTTTTGTGATTCTCTTTCCTCTACTTTTCTTGACATCATAGACTCCACAGATTTATGCATACTGAATGATGGTTCTGCCACCCGTAGAGTCTCCCCTCTTCAAAATTGCCACAGTGCTGTCGACCTGTCTCTTTGTTCTCCTTCTTTATCATCTCTTCCCACATGGCAGGTACTTCATCACAGTTACGGAAGCGACCATTTCCCAATTCTTCTCCTTCCTCCAAATTTTTCTAATCCTGAAATACCTTTTAACCCAAGACTGAAATACAACCTCTCCAGAGCAGATTGGCCATTGTATTCAGAGTCCTTGGATCGAGAAGTGTTGCACCTCCCACCCCTGAACTCTAACACATGTAATGTTGATTTGGTATATCCCCTTTTCAAACAAGCTTTACTATCTGCAGCAGATATTGCAATACCACTTAAAAGGCCACCCAAAAACAGGCTATCATCGCCACCATGGTGGGACCAAGACTGCTCCATGGCTTGTAAAAGAAGAAAAGAGGCTAAAAGAGGGTACTCTGGACGCATGAGTATTGAAAACTACATCAATTACCAGAAAGTGGCTGCAGAAACTACCAAGATTCTATCACAGAAAAAAAAGGATGGCTGGCAGAAGGTCTGCGAGTCAATGTCTCCACGTACCAATCCTGCAACCGTATGGTGAGATGTTAGGAGGTTCAGATGTGCTGTTGCAGCCTCTACCAACTTTACTTCATCGGCTGATTTCTCTACATGCATCGAAAAATTTGCACAAAGATTAGCGCCCCCTATGGCCCCTTCCTATTCGGAATGTTCTGTCGCCAACTCTCTTCCCAGTTCTACTTCACCAACCCACCATAATTTTGATTCCCCATTCTCCATTGATGAACTCCTGCTTGTGTTGGGCAGCTTAAAAGACTCCTCGCCTGGCATTGACGGAATCCCATATTCCTTCTTTGTAAAGTCTAGTCTGGAAACAAAAGTGTATTTTTTAAATTTTCTCAATATGGTGTTCAACTCTGGTTCCCCACCAGAAGAATGGAAAACCCAGGTCGTTATACCAATCCTTAAGTCAGGCAAACCTGGGCAGGACCCTGCCAGTTACCGGCCAATAGCCCTATCATGCACCATGGCTAAGATCTTAGAACATCTGATAAAGAATCGACTGGAATGGTTTTTAGAGAGTCGGGACAAACTCTCTAAATCTTAGTTTGGTTTCCGAAAGGGGTTGGGAGCTATGGACAGCATCAGCATTCTTACAACTGATATCCGTATAGCACTCTCTAGAAATCAATATTGTGTGGGAGTATTCCTAGACATTGCTTCTGCCTATGACAATGTACTTCTTCCTATACTCAGGCAGAAAATGCAAAAGCTGAGTGTGCCAGAGAAGATGGTAAATTTTATTTACAACTCTCTCATAGGCAGAACGATTCTTATTACCTCGCAGAAGTCACTTCTTTCTCCTCGACTTATCTGGAAGGGTCTTCCCCAAGGTTCTGTTTTAAGCCCTCTTATGTACAGCGTTTATACAAGCGACCTTGACCTTTCTGTTAGTTCTTTTTGCGACGTTTTACAATATGCAGACGATTTAGCCCTGTACATTTCAGTGGATCATTTATCAGAGGCAACCACAAGACTAAATTCCGCGATCGACTATTTACATAGCTGGCTGGATGAACATGGGTTATCCCTGTCCATCTCAAAAAGCTCTGTGGTAGTGGTTAGTCGACGGAGAAGTACTCCTGATATTGAAATCTCCTACAACAACAAAATTTTTCCTCAAAAAGACTCAATTCGATTTTTAGGCTTTACTTTGGATAATAAGTTAAACGGTATTCAGCATATAAACAATATTGTTGCAAAGTGTGAAAGGGGGGTTAATGTGCTGAGAGCACTATCAGGAACATGGTGGGGCGCCCATCCGTACTGCCAGAAACTCCTATATAATGCTTTGATCCGGAGTCATATTGATTATGGGTGCTTTCTGCTGGAACCATGTAACAAGGCTGCTCTTACTAGCCTAGATAGGATTCAAGCAAGATGTCTTCGTATTATCCTAGGTGCCATGAAGTCGTCACCTATAAACGCTCTCCAAGTAGAGTGTGGCGACCCTCCCCTTTACCTAAGAAGGCAATACCTCTCAGATAGATTTATATATAAAATTCTTCAAGTCTCTTCACACCCATTGATCCCTAAATTACACCAACTCTCAAACTACATCTCTTCTGGTTCATACTGGACCCACAAAGACCACCCATGTTTATCAGCTTCATTAATTATATTAGGCTCCCTTTTCCACTATCCCAATGTAAAATCAACCCATTATTTTACATCCCATATGAAGCTTTAATTTTTAAACCTGGCATTATTTTAAACTTAGGTATAGGTAAAAATTCCTTAGAAGCCAATAACCAATTAAACTTTTTTATAGATAAGCACTGGAGTCATTGGATGTTGTACACAGATGCATCTAAAGTGGCGGATTCAAATTATGTTGGGTCTGCTGTTTGGATCCAGATAAACAACATTATTTTAAACTTTAAATCTCCTAACATTAACTCTATCTTTACTGGGGAGGGTATAGCCATTTTGGAAGCAGTGCATTACATAGAGTCTCATAATATTAGTAAAACTGTAATATTCACTGATTCCATGAGTTGTTTACAAGCCTTATTGTGTAACCAATTTCACAGTAGAAGCAGGTCTTCATTAATCATGCAGATAAAACATGCTCTATTTATGTGTGAAAATAAGGGACTCAAGGTTTCACTCGTCTGGATCCCCGGTCTTATGGGTATCACAGGCAATGAGACAGCCGATGCACTGGCTAGAGCTGCGTCATCTGACGGCTGCCTTGACCACTTCCGTGCCTACCCACAGGACCTGATGTCGCTCGCTAAGTCGAGGCAGTTAACAAAGTGGACGGAGCTTTGAAGTAAAACCAGCATGGAAAAAGGCAAACACTACGCAGCCATCCAACACGATATCCCCATCAACTTTGGTTTTACAAATATCGTGATGCCAATAAACAAGCGACCTCGGTTATATGTCGGCTAAGATTGGGACACGCCTGTACAAATGTCTTCCTCTTTAAAATTCGGGTCAAGGATAGCTCTCTCTGCGAGTGTGGACTGGATGAAGGCACAACAAACCATATTTTTTTTGAATGCCAGAGAAGAAGTGTCTCGTTATATGACCTATTACCTACGGACCTTATCCCCCGTCCTACGGACTTCACTTCTCTGTTATGTTTTGTTTCTTCCCCTTTTGTATACTTGATATGTAATTATATTAATACTAATAACATTAAAGTCTAAAAAATAACCTATATTAAATAAATATATATACGCTTATAAATTAAACTCACTAACCACTTTCTGCTTTTGTGACTGTCCTCAAAATTCAAAATTTTACATTCCTGTTCAATTCCCATTAAAAGCATTTTATTTAATTTAATTCTAAACATTTTCATTTTCCTTGTACATCCACAGAACCCTGATCTCTACGAGTCTACCTAGTCTCGACCACAGGTCTCGACTGGTCATTGGCGGAAATTATTTAGATCGCTAAAATAGGAAAAAAAAAAAAGTGTTGCCAGCTCTGCAGTCCCAAATAGAGCTTATTGATAACGGAAGATCCAATTTAGCATCCTGTCGTCGCTCACCACAGTTACAGATAAACATACCCCCTCCAACAGGGGTTTACATTTTGTGCGATAAAGTAAATGACTTATTATGAAATCAACTATTTTATCTTGTAGAGGTGTAGTTTAACTAATGAATCACACAAACAAATATTTTCTGTTCGTCACGCTTTTGAGGTCATCAAAAGCGTGACGAACAGAAAATATTTATTACATTCAATGAACAACAATCTTGGCTACTCCAGCAGAATCTATTTTTCTTGAAGATCTCAAAAACAAATGGATGACAAATATACAAAGTTGCGGACATTACAACGACATGTTGCACTAAATCTGTATCATTCATATCCTGAAGGAAGACAACATTATGCTGGGCACACCACTTTACCTTGCTCTCACTCACACCAACAATCTTCTATTCAGTGGTGAAACAGTAGATATATTTAATTATACGGAACCGACATTCCTGACTGCAGCTTGTCGGTACTTGGAGACTATTGCCACTCCTAGTATATATTAGAGTGGAATAAATGTATGTATCATAAAATATTGTTGTTATAAAACAAGAAACTGCAAATTCTAATATTATTTGCAGCTATTTTTGTACAATTTCATAAATTTATACTAAATAATATGTACTTAACTTAGAACTTATATGGTTAGATTATCTGTTAATTTAAGTTGGATAAAAATAAATAAATAAACTTTTTTTAAAGAAATCTAGCAACTTTAATTAATTATTTTTACGTTTAAATTGAGTTATTATTAAATTATATTTAATTTTATAAACACATCATCATCATTGTACATAAGAAATAAAATAATAATTTTGTTAGTCTAAATAGGGCTATGGTTAGATAAAATAATACCTTTGTAACTCTAAATGCCAAAACTCAAGTTGACATTGATGTTCAGCTTGACATGCAGTTATGAACATTGACGTTTACATTTTTTCTGACTGACCTATTGGTCTAGTGGTTAGTGACCCTGACTGCTAAGCCGGAGGTCATGGTTTCGATCCCCACCCAGGATAAAATTTTGTGTGATGAGCACGATGGTTTATTCTGTGTCTCGGTGTAATTTATTTATAATATGTATGTCATCATCATCATCATCATCAGCCTATCGCAGTCCACTGCTGGACATAGGCCTCTCCAATTGCACGCCACTTTGTTCTATCTTCGGCTTCTAGCATCCAGCTCCTGCCAGCCGTTTTGCGTAAATCATCACTCCACCTGGCCTGAGGGCGTCCTACACTACGTTTGCCGTGCCGTGGTCTCCACTCAAGAACTCGTTTACCCCAACGGTTGTCGGTTCTTCGGCAAATATGGCCAGCCCACTGCCATTTCAGCTTGCTAATCCGGTGGGCTATGTCGAAAACTTTGGTTCTCTGCCGGATCACCTCATTTCTGATTTTGTCCCTAAGAGAAACTCCGAGCATAGCCCTTTCTATAATAATATGTATGTATTTAGAAATATTTATATATATTTATCAGTGGTCTGTACCATCATACAAGCTCTGCTAAGTTTGGGATCAGATGACGTTGTGTGAGTTGTTATAAGATACCTCTTGTCTGCTACTATACCGGGAGCCGGTATGATACTAGTTAAGGTCGCTGAACTGCTACGTATTTTTAGTTTGTGTTTTTAATAGATATTTAAATGTATTTCTTGTCTATGTTGTTATTTAAATCAAAATAAAGATGAATAAACAGGCAAGCCTTTAAAAACTCTATATTAAGGGCTAACAAAACAAAATCCCGCGTAAACATCGATCAAAAAACAGCCTCGTTAGCGAAAACTTCGCAAACCGTTGGAATATTTTGATATTTTTTTATTAAATAAATTTGTATTGTGGCATAAAATTATTTTAATCAAATTGTATTGAATGGTTATTAATGTTTAATTTTTAATATTCCTTTTATCATTTACATTTATATTTTTTGCAAAAAAAGGCGCTAAGTGCGACCATACATCTCAAAAAACTATGAACGTCATTTTATTTTCTTCATATTTATACGTAGAAGCAATATTAACATTAATACACTTTTGAATATAAAACCCTAATTATTAAACTTTAGATTGATACTATGTTTTAATCTATTCAACTCACAGATGAAGATAATT
Organism: Herminia tarsipennalis; assembly: GCA_945859575.2. Taxonomy (NCBI): domain Eukaryota; kingdom Metazoa; phylum Arthropoda; class Insecta; order Lepidoptera; family Erebidae; genus Herminia; species Herminia tarsipennalis. Next base: position 14,117,466 of record OX243838.2, read on the forward strand.
TAAAAAATAAACCTGTGTTTCTATTATCAATAGTTATTATATTTATCGACTACAAACGAGTCCGACTTTGAAGACACATGGCGCGCACGCCCGCGAGCCCGACTTTTATAAATGCGGGTGTAGTGAAAAAAAATATATATTTTTGCATGTGATGTTTCTATTTTATTTCATTATAAATTATAATAATGTTTAAATAAAATAAAATTTTAGGTAAAAGAAGGTGCTAATATTGTCTTGTTTTATTTCTATTCAGAAAATAATAGTACGAGGTACCTACCCTCACATTAAAAATCATATCTTGACTTCAATTCATTAAAATAAAAATATAAAAAAATATAGCTGAATAACCTATTTATTTGACAATAAGTCAGAAATTAGAAATAACTTATATTGTTATGGTTGTAACGAGCTTTTACTGTCTGTAAAGATCACAATGTTTTTCTTTTCACCGCTATAATCTTTCGCTATATTCTCCTCTTGTATTTATGACTAGATTTAGATATGTTCCAGGATCACACGCAGAGTGCAAGTAGGTAAAGAGGCAAATCCTGAAATGTCAGTTGATAAGGCAACACTACTAGGCATTGGATCTTGGAATGTGGTAGGTTTTGGGTTCTTACAGATCTTTGGTTCTTACCATAAAGTAAGATATTACCAATGTCTGCCCTTGCAATATTTACAACGGGACCATCTACACCAGGAAATCTACACCGTTTAGTTAACCGGCCAGGGGGTCAATTCACGTATTTAAAGCAGTGCAGGGGCCGTACCATGAACATTTAGATTATTTGCCAAGTACAGGGCAGTTCAACATCGTGTTTGAACCTGGCAGGTTTTTAATTTGTACCATGAACTTTAAAAAATGCTGTCCTGCAGCAACGTTCTAAAACACGTTTTAATTTTACTAATTTTATAAAGCTGAATAACAAAAACAAACTCAATAAAAGCTTGATTAAGCAAAATAAACGATTAAACTTCTGTGCGTCTTTTAAAAATCATAATATCTACTTTAAATAAGACACTAGAATGAAGTTATAAATTCCCTTAGGGAGGATACGTTTTCGAACGAGCTTAGCTACATGTCAAAGATAGTGCTGTCAGCTTATGTTTATACCTATTCTATGTAGGGTGCTAAGACTATCGTGATCTCGGAATATATTTAAATTTTATATCTCTCAATCAAAATGCATTTTGTCTTGATACTATTGCATTTTTTTCTTCGAAGTAATACATAATGATGATAAGCAAAATTATCAATAGTTGTACTTACCTACTACTTAAGTGATTTTATACATGGTATCTCAATACTACATGTAGGTACCTATTCCATTGCTACAATATTAAAATTTTAAAAACAAAATCGTAACTAGCACAAATAACGAGACCATTATAAAAATCCATTAGTATGGACAGCCCTATAGGTAGTATGTTTAGCTAGGACATTGGTGATTGTCACACCCTAATCTGTGGTCACACCCCTCGTTCCTGTGCCTAATCTCAGTCCGGTCGTGTTGGATTTATATCCAATCTGACTATGAGAGTGAGAGAATAAAGAATGCACTTGTATCTTCGCATACAAAATACTTGTGCACTATAATATCTCTAAATTAAAATACTCTTTGCTAGTAGGTCAACTATTTATACATCAACTGCATGCTTATACATAGCGAGACCGTTTTGAAATTCAATTGCATAGACAGTATTCCTATTGATAGTAATAAAACACACAAGGTACTTAAGTTTGTTGAAGCTTTTATTAATTATGGGCATTAACATAATTATTTTGTAGACTAAACATTCCTGCCAAATTTGGAGTTTACTACAAAGTTTATTACAATGGCTACAATTTCTTTAGAGTTGATAACACTTAACAAATTTATCTGAGAAAGACAAAGTTTTGCTAAACTAAAGTAAATTTGAAAACAAATCAAATCAATTTATTTTTGCGAATATGACTAGGAACCTCTGTACATTTTTATATGGGAGCTACATAATACTATAAGTCTTTTTGTCATCAGTCAAAATATTGTAAGTAATGCTCCTTTTTTATTTACCTACATAATTAATTAGAACAACAATATATTGCGAAGTAAAATAATAGTAAATAACATTGAATTGGATTTTGAGCTATTTATCACTGTGTATCACTTATGTATTACAACCTACTACACTTACTTGTTTTAATAAATGATTGTGTATTTATGACAGTATACAAAGAAAAAAGTTATTACTATTTAGGTACTTTTTTTCATTTGTGATGTTTCATTTAGTCAGACTACATATTTCACTATTATAATATTTTTTTACTTTTACACTACCTATTCAATAAAGTTTTATTAGTTGGTAGGAATGTGTATGTATGCACATAATAGCAAAATAAATTGCTTACATGAATCAGTAGGTAAACTTAATTCTACAGTTTGCATAGATACATTTCTTTAGAGCTTTAAAGCCAATTTCTATTGAGTTGCTCTAAAAGGTGACATCATATCTTAAAAAGGACACAATGTATGGTATATAGTGATTACACTAAATTGGTTATCCACTCTTTGTGCATTTAAAATGCATAGGAATATTGTTTCAATTTGCTTTCTAAAACTCATCTTTAAGTGTATTTTCCAGTTAAAGTAATAGTCAAAATTAATACCTCAGAATTTTATAGTCTCTTTCACTTGATTATCAGAAAATTCAAGAGGTTGTTATTTCAATATTAAGATTTAAGTATTTTTTTTCTATTTCTACATTTTATCACAGTTTGTACATTCAACAAATTTCATGTAAGTACATATACTAGTAAATCATGTTAGGCATTCAAATTAATGTATTTATTGTCACATTTCTTTCATTTTCTAACTAGGCATGATTTACTACTATGATAGGTGGTATCATGAGCAAATAAAACATCTTTTGTTCGATAGCTTTAAGTAGGTCGTTGATACACGTAGTAATAAAGTTACTTATTTCACTGAATTCTGTCCAAGAAACATGAACTTATCTTCATCGCACTTAAACGTAAGTCTTATGAGTTTTGTTCACAGAAACACAACACTTTTTACATGGAATATACATCTCCATTAACACTGCTATCGTAAAAATATGTCAATAATTACTTACCTTATATTACGTATTGTATTGATAATACGATAAACATTTCAATTATAGTTAGTTTACCATAGCTGCAAACTTTGATAGCACGGCAGTTCAATTATCGAGTTTCAAGTGTCAAAAGGTCTAAAATAAGCGCATGTCAGTTTCTAACCTGCTGTCAAATTCAAAGAATTGACAAATAAACAATAGGCCGCTCGCCGGCTTTAGTGACGTCATCGCTGACTCGCCTGCTTTTTGGCAGATTATTGTTCGAAATTAGCAGGACAGTTCAATTTTCGTCTAAAATTGACCTGTTATAAGAGCTCATGGTACGGCCCCAGTTATGCTTTGATTCAAACGGCCATTTTTGCATTATTTCTTCAGCTAAACTACGAAATGCCTTACACGATTATTGCAACATGGCTTCTATGTCATGTAAAGATAAAAGATATTACCTTTACATAGTAGGCATATTATAAGAATTTTTGTTTATTCATTTGAATTAAATTGACCGCCTCTGTGGCGCGGTGGGAGTGTGCCCGACTGCTACGCAAGAGGTCGTGGGTTCGATTCCTACACGGGACACCACTTTGTGTGATCCACAAATTGTTGTCCTGAGTCTGGGTGTACCTTGTGTCCGTGACTTGTATGTTTGTAAAGTCCCCCGCGACACAGGGCTTGTACCCTAGAAGAAAGAAGAAGAAGAAAAAAAAAAAAAAAAAAAAAAAAAATTATTGGTTTGATTAGTTCATTAATTGCATTTTTGAAAGATAGGCAAAGAATGACTATAAAAAAAACTAAAAAATGAGGTCTAGTAATATAGTCCAGATAAGCGGTTCGATTCCAGCCCCGGTTTGGCATACGGAAGTCTCGGATTCGATTCCTGAGTTTGGACTTCAGTTTTTTTTTTTTTTTTTTTTTTTTTTTTTATTGCCTATGGTTGGCAGACGAGCCAGCGGCCCACCTGATGGTAAGCGGTAACCGCCGCTCATGGACTACAGGAATGTCAGGGACACACCCAAGCCGCTGCCTACCGTGAAGTGAAAACTCTCTTTAAACCTCGTTTGAAGAAAGACATGTCGTAGCGCTCGGGAAACACCGCAGCAGGTAGTTCATTCCAGAGTCTACACGTACGTGGAAGAAAAGAACGCCGGAATCGATCCGTACAGGACCGTATTGTTTCCAGGTGGAATGGATGAACCCTACTACGATGTCGAGTGGTGCGGTGGTAGAAAGGTGACGGTGGCACCATGTCAAACAGTTCCTCAGAGCACTCCCCGTTGAACAGACGGTAGAGTACGCAAAGTGCACCAAAGTCACGCCTCTGCTGTAAAGACTCCAGTCTGTCCGTGAGATTGGGGTCATCAACGATCCGAACAGCTCGCCTTTGGAGGGAGTCAAATGGATCGAGCAAGTATTTGGGGGCACCCGCCCAGAGATGAGAGCAGTACTCCACGTGCGGTCGAACCTGCGCTTTATAGAGCACAAGTCGCTGTGCCGGCGAGAAGTAACGCTTCGTTCTGTTGAGGACACCCACCTTTTTGCTCGCCAATTTGGCTTTACTTTCCAAATGACTCCCAAACTGGACTTTGCTGGAGATTTCGACACCGAGGATCCCAATACTCTCGGTGACTCGGAGTGTAACTCCTTGGAACTGTGCCACTAGGACAAATGGGTCTTTCTTCGCAGTGAACGCGCATACTTGTGTCTTTGTGGGGTTGAATCGAACCAGGTTCCTCTCACCCCATTCGGAGACCCGCCCCAGAGAGTCCTCGACTTCTGACACAAGTTGCAACCGTCTCTCCTGAACAACGCTCCGAGGGACGTTCTGTTGGCTGGTATATCGCGCATCACCCGTGCTGTCATCCGCATAGCAATGTATGTTCTCTATGGACAGCATATCATTGATATGCAGAATGAACAGTGTTGGGGAGAGCACCGAACCTTGTGGAACGCCAGCATTAATGGTTTTCAGACTGGAACAAGCACCGTCAACGACGACCATAATGCTCCGATTGTCCAGAAAGCTAGCGATCCATCTGCAGAGCCCCTCGGGGAATCCATAAGAAGGAAGCTTCGATAGAAGGGCCTTGTGCCAGACCCTGTCAAACGCCTTGGCGATGTCGAGGCTGACAGCAAGAACCTCGCCCTTGCCTTCCAAGGCTTCAGCCCAGCGGTGCGTGAGGTACACAAGGAGATCACCAGCTGAGCGACCGTAACGGAAGCCGTACTGGCGGTCGCTTATCAGCTGGTGCTCCTCAAGATACCGCAAGAGTCTGGTGTTGAGAACTCTCTCCATCACTTTTGATAACAAGGATGTTATCGCTATCGGCCTGTAATTTGACGGGTCTGACCGGTCACCCTTTTTGGGAATAGGGTGGACATTGGCGACCTTCCACGAAGATGGAACCCTTCCGGTTTTATATGAGAGGCGGTAGAGGCGCATCAGAACGGAGTCAACTCAGGGGCGCACGTCTTAAGTACCACTGCAGGGATGCCGTCCGGCCCGCTCGATTTCTGGGTATCAAGGAGCCTGAGCTCCTGCCTAACCGCACGTTGCGTGATGCGTATTTCTGGCATGGAGCTCTTACACTTTGGGATGGAAGGTGGTGTGGCTCCTCTATCATCCAAAGTCGAGTTAGAGGCGAAGAGTCGGCCCAAGAGATCGGCTTTCTCCTTAGCACTGTGGGCCAGACTGCCATCGAAATTGCGCAGTGGTGGGAGGTTGGACTGGCAAAAGTTATCTTGTGCAGCTTTGGCGAGCGACCAGAATGCACGACTCCCAGAGGGATGCCTTTGAAGTCGCTCGCCAATTCTGGCAATGTGATCTGCCTTTGCTATAGCAATAGCCTTCTTGTTGGCTCTGGAGGCGGCGTTGAACTTACGTTTCTCAACATTCACGGTCAGATCCTTACGATTCCTGGCATCGTTCCAGGCTAAGTACGCAGACTGTTTCAGGCGCGCGGTCACTCGACAAGCCTGGTTGAACCAGGGGCGACTACGACCGCCAACGTTTTTTCTATCTTTAAAAATGCAATTAATGTATTAATGAAGTAATTACTTTTGACTACCTCTGTGGTGCGGTGGGAGTTACGCAAGTGGTCGTGGGTTCGATCCCCACCCAGGACAAAACTTTGTGTGATGAGCACGATGGTTTATTCTGTGTCTGGGTGTAATTTATCTATAATATGTATGTATTTAGAAATATATAAGTATGTTTATCAGTTGTCTGGTTTCCATTGTACAAGCTATGCTTAGTTTGGGATAAGATAGCGTTGTGTGAGTTGTCGAAAGATATAATATTATTAATTGGCAAGAAATGCCTATAAAAAATATTATATCTTTGATTAGTTGAGAAATGACAAATGCCGTATTATGGATAAAGATACCTTGTAATGAATAAATAAGTCTATAAATATAAATTAGTTTTAATTACGTATAATTTAGTTTGTCCTAAAGTCAACACATGAAATCTACCGGTTGGTCTTGAGGGTCACTCAGGAAGTTTTGCGAAAAAAGAATTTATTTAAAAGACACTGGCCTTTGAATTTTTATTTTAAAAATTTGGTTATTTATAAGTAATTATCACAGCTATTGTCAAATATTGAAGATTGAAAAAATAATGGTTGCTAACTAACTTTTTTAGTATTACAGTCATAATCATGTTAAAATATTAAGATGAGCCCTTTAATTAGATATCCATATTGCAGTATTCGAAGCAACTTTTTTTTCACATCTCACAGCCGTCATTATTGTTATTTTCAAACGTCACCTATCTAAGAACACTTGGGCGGTCAAGATGAATCTAACAGCGTTTAATTCGTCTTGACCGTAATTGTATAAATCCCTTTAGTGGTTTGTGAGATATGAGGTAATAAAGAATATTACATACATAGATACATACAAGATACGCGAGAAAAACATAACCATTCTTTACAGTCGAGTAAAAGTACCATTGTTTGAATTTCCAATTTCTCTCCACATTTTTTCGAGAGCCAAATCTAATATATAAAATTCTCGTGTCACAGTTTTCGTTGCCATACTCCTCCGAAACGGCTGGACCGATTTTGATGAAATTTTTTGTGCTTATCCGGTATCTATGAGAATCGGCCAACATCTATTTTTCATACCCCTAAGAGTTTGTTTGTTTGTTTAAACGCGATAATCTCAGGAACTACTGGGCCGCATTGAAAAAATATTTTATTGTTGGATAGTCCATTTATAGAGGAAGGCTATAGGTTAAAACATCACGCTACGACCAATAGGAGCGGAGCAGCAATGAAAAATGTTGTAAAAAAAAAAGGAAGAAAAAAGAAAAAAGGGAAAATTTACGCAGACGAAGTTGCGCGGGTCAGCTAGTTCAATTATAAAAATGGATTTGCATCGAGAACATTTTCGTGCGATGGTTTTCTACGATTTTAAACTTTAAGACTTCAAATGGCTTATATGGATGAAGGACCTTCAAAAGCAACCATATACCGTCGGCATAGCGAGCTCAAGCGCGTTTGCCTTACTTTGGGAGATGATCAAAGGAGTTGTCATCCTATGACGGCTATCACGGAAAAAAGTGTGCTGGCAGTGATTCAGCATACACTGCAGATTGGTTAGGAAAGCGTTCACAAGATTTTACATGAGCACCTTCGCGTGAGGAAGATAGTTTTGCCATGTGAAGTGGTGCTGTGATATGATTCAAAAATTTGAAGCAGATGCGTTTACGACATTGTGACAGGTAATGAATTCTGGATTTATCAATACGATCCAGAAACAAAGCGTCAATCAGCAGTTTGCCTGTTTCAAAACGCACCAACGCCTACGAAAGTGAAGCGACCGAGAAGCACACGGAAAAATTTGATTGCTGGTTTCTTCACTTTGACGGGTTATGGTGGTTTCAATTCCATTGCGAGACCATTCCACAAAATGCCTGCCCGAAGTTTTGTTTACAATGAGCAACAAGCGACCGAACACCGTGCTCCGCGGGGTACTGCTTCACCATGACAACGCGCCCGCATACTCAGCACTCAAAACGAGGGACTTCCTGGACATCACCGGTCAGACTCTTGGGTCTGAGTCTCCTTACAGTCCTGATCTAGCACCGTGTGACTTCTGTAATTTCCTAAAATAAAAATAACATCTGAAAAGGATACAGTTAGCATCGGAAAACATGCTAGCAGTGTTGGAGAAGGCCGTGGAAGAAGTGTCTGCGGCGGACAGGAATAAATGTTTCGAAAATTGGTTTAGACGCATGAAACTTTGTATAGAGGCTGGTGGAGGATTCTTTTTTAGTTTCTCAAAACTTTCGGAGTGTCCCACGCAAAATTTAATAAATCACTATTTTAGAGTAGGTAAATTAGACTTCGTCATAGGCAGGAGACGCGAATCACGTAGCGCGTGTCACCTAGTGCAATTTATTTGTACTTTCTCAGGGATCCTTATTCATGTTCTTTTTTTCCATTTACGCGGCAAGCCCATGCGAACCCCTACAGCCTACTCTTTGTCCCAATTCCAAAAGTTTTTTTTCCATTGACAATCATTGTTAGCCAATGGACTAAATTGGTTGTCTAGCTCTGGATTTTCGTCCCAACACCTTGTTTAGTTGAGGTTTAGCACCGTCCCTGGATACGCCTATCTGTATATAATCAGGATGAGTAAAGTTCTGAAGAAAATCAGAATTTAAGTTTTTCTCCAAAAAATATTTTTATTTTATTACTAGCTGACCCGGCGAACTTCGTACCGCCTTAGCGTAAATTTGACGCACTACTTTATTTTGTATAGCTGACATTCGTAACGCGCTTTTTTTAAAATATGCAAAATTAAATGTATATTTTTCAATCTTTCTGAGAGATTTTCTTAATATTTTTTTCCGTAAGAACCTCGTACAGAGTATTAGAAAACTACAAAAAGAAAATCAGCCAAATCGGTCAAGCCGTTTTCATGCTATGTCGTGACAACGGAAAACGGGTTTCATTTTTATATATATATAGATTTTAAAATGTAAATTTGACTTTGACTTTGACTTTAAATGTGTTAGTATTCATAGGATCTCAATATACACCTCAATCTTACTCGATAATCTATCAACCCGTTATGGTTAAGTAGGTACATAGGAACTTACCACTAGGGGCGTAGCTTGCCTTAGACGGACCCAATATCAAAATTTGTTGGGGTCCAGGTGCCCAATGCCCAAAGGCCCAAATGGCAGGATTAATGTGAGTCTGTAGCACAAATTTGTAGCTGGCACGAAGGGGGTGCAATTGCTAACGCGCGTTCGGGGCCCCTGTAGTCTGAGGGCCCCTATCTAACTACGCCACTGGTACTTTACTTACGTATCTCACTGGTACTTTACTACCTATCTGTTTTAATAACTACTTACTCTGATGTAATTAGATTTGTGTAGGTTGCATTTTTGAAGAGTAAGTATAAATAACTCATTGGTATAAATCTATTCTCTCGCAACGATTGGGAAAAGAAAAGAATAAAAATTCGTCTTCCAGGCAGGATATATACTAAGTAGGTAGGTAGGTACAAATCGTCCCAAACAGTAAGGGAAGGTATAGACAGAGCTATCATCATTTTTATTACAAATTTCCGAAGGTAAGTACATTTACAATTCGAATTACATTGTCAACCTAAAATTGGATAGAGTAAGCACTTATCAAAGTATCCGAAATCTATTAAGAACATAGAAATGACAAGATAGCATGTATATTTTAGACAAATCCATATCATTTACTGAGCACCACTTGGCAGACTTGAATATCGTAGAAGTAGGTAGGTAGGTACAGTTATGAGTAGGTAGCTGATAACACAAACATTTTCTTAATCATAATTCAATAATATTAATACATCTACTAATATTTACAATAACACTTTTATTATTATCCTAAGTTATAGTGTACAACATATAATTTTAGCCTATTAGTACCTACTAGGTTTATTTTAAAATTTCAACCCTAGCTTAAAATAATAATAAAAAATATTTCAGAAAAATGATATTGTTCTCCAAAGTTAAGATTTTGCAACTAAATAGGTCTATTTCGTCACTGTGGTGGTGATCGTGGTGATAAAGTCGACTCTTCGCATGGAGACTGGCGTTCTTCTTCCGCACTGAACTTGTATTCTCTTTCGCCTTGCTGGTGGTCTTGCACGGGTGGCGTAGATCGACCTTCTCCGGTCGTCGCAGCTTCTAACGTAGGTCCAGTAGGCCCGAATGTCATACCTTCAGCACCGTATGTCACTTCTCCCGTTCCGACGTACTCAGAAGGTTGATAGCCGTAACTGTTCAAGCTGAAATAAATAGAATTTCATTTTACCCATTGACATTTTAGTGTCAGTTGTATACCTACAGCCAGCTTTTAAACACGGAAAGATATCCAAATGTCCACAATTTTTTTATTATGTTGATTGACTATGTTGTACGAACTTAGCTAGAGGCTTGGGGAAAAGCATAGGGTAACAAGCCTACTGTTTGTTTATTCTGAAACTCTACCTATCTGCGCCGCAAATAACGCTAATTTACAACAATAATAGGGTGGATTTTTGTATATATAGTTATAGTATAGTTCATCTGATACTAGACTATTAGTTCCATTACATGTTTTGATGGAGGCGAAGTATCAGGTATCGAACACGGAACCTTCTCAGATCACAACCCGCAATATTTATTATTGAATAGTTCGATGGTCATCGGTGGTCTTCATCGTCAGTTCCACTTCACTCAATGGTGCTTTTTAAGAGTGTATTTAGCACGAATTACAACAAAATATACCCAAATTAATTTTTGCCTTTAATATTTGAAGAGTTCCCTTGATTTCATCAGATCTGAACTTTGATGATAATGGGACCAATCTTGAAGTAAACTCTTTCAAACACAAAAATATTTTTTCAAAACAGTCTAGCCGTCTGCTAATAATCAGGTAACAAACATTCGTCCTTTCGTCTAATTGAGAATCTCTTCTTTTTTGAAGTCGGTTGAAAATATTGGCGTTATGTCGTTATTATGTTGAATTCAAGATTAAATATTCACCTGTTGGGCCAGTATGAAATATCTTCTATAGCGTGATGAGCATACGGCGCGTAAGCATGCTGGTAGTATGGCGAATGATGCTGGGCAGGAGTTTCATATTGTAGAGGATAAAGAGGCGCCGGCGCTGTCGACGGTGCAGAGGTGCTCGTTGGAGGAGCTGGCGCGTATTCAAGTGGTGCTGGGTATGCATGAGGAGGCGTGCGATATGGTGCGGGGGAGGTATTCGGTTGAGGAGAGCTACTGCCTTGAGTAGAACTCCAATATCCACTACTGCTGGCCCATGTGTAGCTGCCGCTTCCATTTGGTGCCGTTGTCGTCCGCTCCGAGTTGCTGTACGTAGCTGGAAAACAGAGCTCAGTTTTAAATTTATATTAAGTAGGTATCTACTTAACTAGTTTTTTTAACTACATTTATGAAATTCAAAAACAGAAATTAGAAAATTGAAAATGATAAGATAAATCGAATGAAATTTGCTCCTACAAAACCTAGTTATGTACCTACCAAGTAAGTGACATGCGCAATAATTTTGTTAAAATCCACAAATTAGCTAGTCCTTAAACTTTTTCAGCCAATGTTAACTGTCTGAATACAATTTCAAATTGAAAAATTCAAATTTAAAATTGAATAAAACAACTAGTCGACTGGGCGCGTTGGGAGTGTATCCGAATGCTATTGGAAATATTTAAGTATGTTTATCAGTTGTCTGGTTTCCATAGTACAAGCTCTGCTTAGTTTGGGACCAGATAGCGTTGTGTGAGTTGTAACAAGATATTATTAATGTTAGTTATATACCTACCAAGTAAATCTCAGACAAGGTTATTTCTCTAAATACACCCCGAATATGATTAAACTGCGAAGTTAGGTTCAAGGGACATAGGAATTGTCTTAAAAAAAAATCAATCAATGAAGATTTGATATACCTAATAAAATCTTGTTTCAGAAACTTACAAGGCGGAGATAGAGTCCTTGGTCGTGACGGTGGCCGCGGCGGATACGGCGCTGGTCTTCGTGATGCTGCATTACTGCCTCCATACAACGATTGGGAAGTCACGAACCAACCTCCGACTGAATAACACAAAAAAGTTGATTGATATTCATTAAAGGTTATCTTTAAAATGTTCAGCGAAGTTGTTAAATGCAGTTTTACAATTGCATCATTTGATCATAATTTTATTTGAGGTTAGACAGCATTATAATGTCCTTAGGTAGGTTTCACACTTTTCCTGAATACTTCAAAATATGACCGAATAGGTATTTAGGTAAATGGGCGTACCAAAGACGTGGAAAAGGGGGCTGGCCCCCACTCCCCCGAAATAGCAAAATTACTAAAACCCTTGCACGACCTACTGTTCGTTTCTAGAAATGGCACTTTTATACTTAGTGGGCACTTACATTGAGGATACTGATGAGGTGATGAGCTCTGTTGAGGATAATGTGTACCCACAAAGTCCCTTTGATAATATCCTTCAGGTCTCTCCTTCGCGTCCAAGAAAGCCTTCGCGAAAGGATTATATTTAATCTTAAGCGATGTGACTTCCTCATTCTGGTAGGCGGTGACTGCTATGAATTGAGTTTCAGGGAATGGATACGTCATGATTCTTCTGAGATCCGTACCGACTTTAACTAAATGCACTCGAGGTTCGTATTTGTGTAAGCTATTCAACATGATCTGCAATAAAAATATTTATATTTATGTTAATATCGTTAAATGATATATGTATATTTAACGTTGGACATGTTTCGGCTGTAGGTAACGCTATGATTATCTAAAGAAGAGAATGAGAAACAGATAGGTAAGTACTTAATTTTAAAATGTATCTATTATTACTTAAAAATTGCACACAAATAGTCAGAATGGAAAATACAAAGTTTGATTAGATGACACTATTTTTTAGACGCTAGATAGAGCCCCTTTAACTAACTTGTTCACTTACATAAGTTAAAATTACGTAGCTTCAGTGTAAACACTCGTTTCGTTAGACATGTTATAAATGAAAGCATATAATTGAATGTCTATAACATTAATATTAGCATAGCGACCACGGGGGCATCCAACTTATTTCTAAAATATGTGCGATGTAAACATAACGCTGAGACAATAATTATTACAAATGATAGTGCGTATAGCCACCCGCTAAACAGTTGGTAAAGCTACAGATTTCACACCGAGCCGTCAACATATGGATCTAGATGTATTTTCTGATGTTTGCTTTCATATTCATTCGCACCACATACAACCGTGAGAACTGGCTTCTATGAACTAGCGGTAGCCACGGAACTGTAGCATTGTCACACATCTCTATCGAAACCTGTCATAAAATTTGTATTCTGACAATACTGTGAACTAATTATTATGCTTGGTCAGGCACATAATCAGCCGTAGAGACCGCTATAAATTTTGAATTCGTAATTTGTGTTTATCCTGCTTCGACTCATTTATGCTCATGGCATACAATGTAAATGTAATGTTTGTGGCTGACTTTACGAAGATGTTGAGCGCTCAGAATCACACAGATTAGTTCAGGTAAGTAAGACTTATCACAATGTTACTTTCATAAAGTGCGGTAAAATACACGCGAACGTTGCGCGTCGCAGTATGCAGAGGAAGCAGATTCATAGAGATGCGGTTTCCCACAGGTATCAGTTCCTCATTCAGGTCTACAGGTAATTGATTTAGTACCAAATATTTAAATATCCCTTTTATTTATTAATAACTAGCTGCCCGCCCCAGCTTCGTACGGGCAATAAAATATAGCCTATGGCACTCACAAATAATGTGGCTTCTTATTGGTAAAAGAATTTTCAAAATAGGTTCCGTAGATCCAGAGATTACCCCCTACAATCTCACTAACTCACAAACTTCACCTCTATATATTAAGTATAGACTAGCTACTTTTATTGATTCTAGGAATGACATGCTCTAAGGTTACAAACACTGTCAAGAGTCAGGTCAGTCACACTATTGAGTGTTATGTACTTGTGCTTAAACCTAAGAAGTTTTTACAAGGTTGAAAGCAAGAAAAAACACTAGTTATGAACAAAAATATAATTACGTACCTGACCATTTCCATTAGTTTTATTCGTTAGTTTGACTTTAGCAAAAGATATAGGCTCTTTCATCCAGTGTGCTCCGAAATTAGGACTCTCTGGGTGAATATAAATTGCATTTGATGGAGGAACTTCAGCTTTCCCGCCGGGCACCTTAAAATAATTAACACATATTTAAACTTATAGTCAAAAAAAAATATAGTCATAAAATATAATATTAGGACTAAGTATATAAACGGTATAAATATGTAATATGACCCGATTATTTTATTAAAATAATCGGGATAAAATAAAATAAAAATTATCAGAACTTCTTGATTATCTGCATTTATTATTTTTTTAAATGAATACATACCCATTCTCCATTTACGTATTTCCACCGATGGGAGTCTACTTGCACAAATTCTAGGAGCACCGTGTACATAGCCGTCGGATCCAGCCCGCTAGCTGTTACTTTTACCACCGGAAACATACGTCTAAAACAAAATATTTATACATTAATCATTATAATAACTCTCATCTCTCTCATTATGAAAATAGATAATAAGTAGTTATAACTTCTACTGACTATGGTGACCAACTTTCATCATACAAAGCTTAGAGCAATTACGAATAAACTTATATTAATATATTTAAAAAAAATATATATCTTTAAGCTTTAATTTGTTCGAACTAGCAAAGGTGTATAGACAGACGTCGATTTATTAATTTAATCAGGAAATGAAAAAAGGAATCTAGGTACCAATTACAAATTCTTCTCATGATATGTACTAGCTTTAAATATAAGTATAGGAATACCTGGATATATTCACAATCATGTATATGACTGGACAAATTTAAGAGAGACGTTAAGCAGAATATTGTTATGGAGCTGTCGTAATCGTTAGGGAGATTTGCCCTTGTCACACTACTGACATATGCATAAGAAGCACATCACTTTCATTTGAATAAGATCCCGACTCTTTATTCATTTATGACTATTCTTACTTTTAGTGCTAAGTTTCGGACGCAATACGATATCAGTCAGATAAGAATTGCTTTTATTGTTATCTTATCTTTAGAAGGGTTGTGCATTGGAAGCGAGTCAACAGGTAGTGGTCAAACAAGAAACTGGTAAATAGAACATATGAATAAAAGAACCTTTTTTATCTTTTTGCATTGAATAGATGTTGTTAATTGTATCTAGATATGTTTTGTTAAAAGAACCTAGCGTGCCGAAAAAGTTATCGCACATCTTAGATCACTTCTATCTCACGGTCAAACTGTTTTACAATTTTATGTAAGGCGAGCATTAGTTTTATAAAAGGCGAGCTTACGATGTACCTACCATAATGAATAAAAAAAATAGAAACTAAGTTGCAAATTCAGTCACATTCTTTAGGTAGTCTCTGCGAGTAATTTAAATGTTATCACTTATTAAATATAATTTACTTTCGAAATTAGGTAGGTACTTATTAAGAGACCGCATCATAAGGTAGATCGGCCAGAAGATAGTTATTGCAACCTTAGCCAAAAATAGCCCCAAGTTACGAACTACTACATAATATCAAGAAATGTACTTTCTTCCTAGTTCGTGACTTCTGGCTAGCAACCCTTTAATTACTGTATAATTATCTAGAACAAGAACAAACAACAAATGTTTATTGTGTAGCAGTTACCACCGGTCTTCTAGTACAAAACGTCACATCGTCAAGGGTAAGGGTTCCGTCATTGCTTCGGCATCGGACGGTATCATTTAGCCGTCCTGCGTTAATTAGTAAGACCTACCACGTTAATAGTTGAAAACTAGCCGCCGACCGTAGACTGTTAGCACTGGCAAAATGTGACCGTGTAAGTAGGTACCGGGGCTTTAAACGCTTGCTCTGACTAATGTTTTATTCGGACCTACTTTCAGCTTGTTTTCGAATGATTTTAAATTACAGCATAATATTTTTATTGTGAACATTTGTGATAATTTCTGGCTAGTAAGCTAGAGCTAGCTTTTAACTTTAGGATAACGGTGGTATCTGTGCCGATAAAATAATTCGTTAATTATATTTAAATTCAATGTTAACCTTGATAATATTTTGAGTACCTAATTAGGGACTTATTAGGTTCTTATGAACTTATTAGGTACTCTATACCTTAGGTTATACATAACATAATATTATTATGTAGAATAACATCGAATAGAAAATAATAATAATATAATATAATAATATAATATCTTGGGACAACTCACACAACGCTATCTGATCCCAAACTAAGCAGAGCTTGTACTATGGAAACCAGACAACTGATAAACATACTTATATATTTCTAAATGCATACATATTATAGATAAATAACACCCAGACACAGAATAAACCATCGTGCTCATCACACAAAGTTTTATCCTGGGTGGGGATCGAACCCACGACCTCTTGCGTAGCAGTCGGATACACTCCCACCGCGCCACAGAGGCAGTCAAAAAATACTTTTATTTAATTCGATAAAAATAATAAAGTCATATGGTACTACTAGTATTTTTATTAATTAGAATTTATTAGTTAACTAGCTGCCGCCCGTGTATATGATTTTATTCCCTTAAGGGTTTGTTTTCCAATTTCGATCAAAACACTGAAGCACGTGTTTCTGTATTTTAAACCAAAAAGCCAAATACGAATTTCACAGATTTTGATTCAAAATTGACGGAGTTTCATACAAACTTGCAACCCCTATGTTATCATCTACGGAGTTGATACTCCAATAACGCTGAAACACGTTTTCTTTATTTTAAACGTTAAAGCTAAATACAAAATTTCACCGATCTAATTTCAATACTGACGGAGTTTCATACAACTTGCAACCACTATTTTACCCCTTAGGGAATAATTTTCAATAAACGCTGACACACATTTTCTATAATTTATACCAAAGATCTAAGTCCAAAATTTCACAGACCTAAGTTTAAAACTGACGGAGTTTCATACTATCTTGCGGCGGAGTTTCAGACAAACTCGCACCCCTAGGGGGTTAGGTTTCCAAAAACGCTGACACGTGTTTCTTTATTTTAAACCAAAAAGCCAAATACGAAATTTCACAGATCTTACTTCAAAACTGACGAAGTTTCATACAAAACTGCAAACCCTATTTTACCCCCATAGGGGACGAATTTCTAAAAAACCTTTCTTAATGGATGCCTACAACATAAAAGGCATCAACTGCCAAAATTTAAGGTTTGTAACCCTAGCGGTTGGGGCTCTGCGTTTGATGAATCAGTCAGTCAGTCAGGACAAGTGATTATGCATGTATAGATAGTGTTGCGCCTGACACTAAGTTGCATGAGTCTCGCTAGTATACAAAAAATAATAATTTTAATTATTAGGTAAGTACAGCGCTAAAAAAGAATGGTATCAAATACCGATGCTCGTCATTCGTTTCCGTATCCGTAAGATCTCAGTTATGATTACGTCAGGACTAATAATAAACAAGTTTTTAAATATTGTTGTGTGTTTTAAAACAATTTTATATTCAACTACAATTTCATGGTTTTATAACTAAGTTATAAATTATTATTTATGATGTTCTTTAATCTTAGTCCGCATTCGCTGCTGTACCTACCTACTAGTTCATTCATATTTTGATTTGAATTAGATACTGAGTGTTTATTTTTGTTTGTGTGTATAACATTTCAAAATGTCTTCCTATTGCTAAATTCACTAACAGTATTATCATCTAGACAACCTCTATTTTTATAGACATTAGGTACCTAATTAAAATATCGTGATTCATGGTTTATTCGTTGCACTAGTCACGTTAAACTTACTCTCCATCCTATGTTAGGCACACATCGGCAACTACTTTTCCCACATACATTGATCAGAGTTTAAAATAACAATAAGTTTGAAAGGGTTTCCGCTTCTGTAATGTATCACGTTAGGTACTGAATTCAGAAGAAATCAACATTTTCACTGCCTCCGTAGCACAGTGAAAGTGTGTACGACTGCTGCATAATAGGTCGTGTAGTTGATTTCCACACGTTACACCACTTTGCGTGATCAGTAGTAAAGTCAAAAAACTTATGATTTGAAGGATGCCTGTAGTAGTAGGTATCAACAATCTTAATCTATTGCTTAATCTATATCTTAAAAACGTTTCTTACCTTCCATTTTTAGTGACGATCATTTCATTAGTAAGTGTTTGAAATCGGACCCACAGTTCTCTATCATCCAGCGCCACATTGACTTCTCTCTCGCGACCGCTGCGAGATCCGCCCGCGCTGCCTCCAACCGTCGGCTCCACAGCACTAAGGATGTGCGATGCTGCCATCCTAATAGAAAAAGAACATATTACTTAAGCGTAATAAACGTTTTGTGTGTAAGCACATTTCAGCAGAAAAAGAAATGGTTATCAATTTGATAAAATAGGTATACGTATACACCATAAGTAATGAATGGTCAAATTAAGTAGTATAATATGACATAAGCATCGGGTAGTATAATTTGAGATAAGTAGGTACCTATTAAAAATCTGATTGCATACACAGTATACGTAGATGAAGAGATCTTTCATTTTGAGCACGTCTAAACAGTGCTAGAAAGTCCAAATTGAAAGAAAACTTGAAAGTCCAACATGCCAAGTTTCAAAGGTATAGCTATTAAACTTTATACATTAATATCTAAAATACTGAGATTTTGTCCCACGCTGAAACCGTTCAGGTTCTTCCTGAAATCATAGAAAGCTGAAATTTGATGTGAAAGCTAGGATTCGCACACAAACTTAAAAATTAAGAAATCTTTACATTTTCCCCCCTTTCCCTTAAAATATGGGGATCAAAGTTTGTATGGAAATGACCATGAGCGGATACGTCTCACCTATTAACAGAAAAATGGCGATTATACAACAGGTGCATTAAAGAATTCTGCACTTTTACTGAAAATACAATTATTCTCAAAGGCACAATATTTGTTATTTTTTTTATATATATTCTCTGTATTCTTATAAAATATCTATTTCAGTAATATCTATTTTTTCAGTCAAAAGTAAAATCTATTTTTAAATCAAGTTGGGATTGAGGTCCCACATTACTAGCAATCATGTTAACCCCTCCAGCTAAGGTCAATGGCTTGTGTTAGGGTGGTTGTATAATGGGTAGGATTAGAACCCGCGACCTCACGATTGCGAGAACGATGCCTTAGCCATTAAACTACCGCAGGTTAAAATTATATTGCCGCCGATTAATATAACTATGTGTATACTATATCATTAAAGTCTTAATATCTTCATTCATATTATGTTAGAATATTGAAATAAAAAAAAAAACTATCAGTAACGAAACGCATTTCTTGATTTAACCTAGGACAAACCTCTTTTTTGACGAACTTCTCATCATGAAAAATTATCTATACGTAGTATTTAGTTAGTATATGAAAATTACAGAAATAATTTTTAGGTTTATATGCCCATAGAAGTGTCTACGTCACTCCAACGAAACGGTCAAGCCAGACATTTTGACTACGGTGTAGGGTTTTTAGAGAACTTGAGACTATGATGCATACCTCTCATACGTTGTAATGAGAATTAGAGGGTATTAGGTAAGGGCGTTAGTCCGGGAAAAATAAGGGCAAATCAGTGTCGTATTTGAATTAATACCAAACAAGCTGTACTAATGATCTTCATGTTACTTTAATATTTTGTTAGAATAAACAATTTTATATATATATTTAAATAGGTTTAATACATAATTCTAAAGATATAGCGTTCGTATCCTTCCCGGCCGACGTTTGACGTCAATTTGACAGATGTACGGTGACGGCAGTGGTAATTAGCGCCATTTTGATGGACGGTTTAGAGGATATACCTAGCATAAAACAAACCTCTATTTTGAAGAACTTCTTGTCATGAAAAACGATGTATTCATCTTTGTATCTAGTTAGTGTATGAAAATGACAGAAATAATTTTCAGGTTTATAAGCCCATAGAAATGTCGTGAAGTCACTCCAATGAAACGGCCAAGCCACCCATTTTGACTACGGTGTAGAGTTTGTAGAGAACTTAAGACTAGGATTCATGCATACCGTTATATGTCGTGATGAGAATTAGAGAGTATTAGGTTAGGTTAGCGTTAGTCAGGGAAAATTGTAGAATTTAAAATTGTTAAATTTTTCAACTAACACCAGGTATGTTTTGTTTTATTAGGATTCCGACCCCAAATGGTTTAAAAGAAACCCTATTACTATGACTCCACTGTCTGTTCGTCCTTCTGTCACAGACCTCTATCTCTTGAACTGTACTGTACTGTAATAGGTATTATATAGGCATTTGAAATTTTCACACAACTTATATTACAAACCACATAAGCAAGAAAGATGTTCCCATTCAAAAATCGTGTTTAGACAGTTGATTTTTTCACAAAGTGTGTATTATAATGACAGTTATAAAAATAACTAATGTTAACTATTACAAGGGGTATAGCTATACATGAAAGCTTTGAAAGGCAGTTACAGCCTTTGCCAGTATACGACACTACAGGGAAACTGATCGAGGTATAACGCTCCAGTTTTGGAATTATTTTTTATTGCAACTTTTAGTAAAAGAACATTTTTGGTATTAAGGTGCGGCTGACATGACGACTTTGCAAAGAAATAACTAAACATGGTACATACCTACTACCAAATCAGGAGCAAATTAGACAGAAAGTGACTTATTTAGATATTTTATATTTTTTGGTAAATATGTTTCCCATAAGACTTGTCCATCTGTCCCCAGATTAGCTCTGAGAGTAGGCACTAGAAAGCTGTAATTTGGCATGGATACATACATTAGTTACGGCAAGGAAGTGGTAATTTAAGGTTTTTTTATAGGGTATTTCCCTACACGTAGATTTTTGTTTCTCACCGACCCTATCATCGTGTAGGATATCGTTGGATAGGTATTTTTAAAATATTTAGGGTTTGGAAAGACTATTTTTTTTATTTTGGGATCCGTTTGTAAATAATTAAGCTTTAAAGTGGTAATTTTTGTAAGAGTCAATTGCACCCCCCTGGGCCAACTAAATGGTTCTTTTTTTGAAGAAATCAAGGTAGTAGTAATGACTTTTAATTCAGTCGACATACTTCAATGAGTAAACCCGCGTGTATTCAAGGTAATAAAAAAATATTTGCAGACATAATTGTGATTTTGATACCGCATGCGCACCAGTTTAAATGAATAATTTGATTATTAATTGATGTGTTTAGGTATTATATTGATATTTTTACCTCCTCAATAACTTTGTTTACAATTTTAACGATAGACCATGAAATCTGTTTAATTTTTTTTACAATTTTATTGACAATATTTCAATGTAAAACGATAGTATTACAGGTACTAAATCTCCCTTATCGATTTGCCGATTGATTTTAAAGTCACCCTGTATAACGAAATTGATAGGGAAACTATCACAGCTAAGTAGGATTTACAAGTTTACGAGTAATAGCCGACCAAATGAGAAGTAACAATAGTTTTCGTGCATTTCCATTTAAAACTTAATTAAAACGTAGTAAGTAAATAAATAAATAAGCCTTTTATTTTTTTCATTATAACACATCTAAATTAGATTAAATTATATGTAGTAAGTATGAAACTCATTCAGTCCAATGCAGAATAAGAAAGACTGCATTATTGTGAAGGGTAACTACGGAAACCTATTTTGTACGTGGCCTAAAAGGCACTTGCCCGGTTTTATTTTATGGTATGTGAATCATGGTATGAATCGGCGAATAACTTTTTTTACCTGTGCGTAATTGCGTGGATTGAAACACCGAAGTACCTACTTTTTTATATTCGTTAGGTCGCGGGTTTGGATCCTACCCATTATACTACCGACGTGAAGCCACTCCAAACACAAGCCATTGAGCTTTGCTGGAGGGGTTAACAGGATTGTTAGTAATGTGGGAGCCACAATCCCACATTGCTAGTTCTTTTTTTATAAAAAAAAAAACACTTCCAAAAAACTGAAATCTAGTGCGTTTTTGTACTGACGCGTAGAAAACTGTTATTAAAACAAACAATTATGTTAAAACAAAACAACAACATTTTTATTATTCGCATATTTTTTCGTGGCATGAAACGCGTAACATATCATAAGCGTAGTAAGGCAGAATTTCGTAATAATCAAGCCTCCGTCTCCCATTTACACCTGAACAATCGCCACTTCCACCACGGTCCACATAAAAAGTAAAATTATCATAATAAATCTTTTGCTTATATAATACCCATCAAAATTAATAGTAAAGGGTATTCGATATGTTCTTACGGAATTACCCCATTAGTTAGGTTTGCCTAAATACACAAGAAGTGTACCGATAAAGTAGCAATTTATCGTGGACAGACTATTACGGATTCACTCTGTTACGTCATCTATGTTATGTACTCGTGTTTATGCAAACAAATTGGCAACACTTGTTTTATGTAATGAATCTGGTAAGTAATAAAAAGTGTGTGATAAGCGTATTAGTTACATATAACATCGGAGATTTGCTCGTTTGAGAAGTCACTGCTGGGAACAATGAGGTTCCGACATTCAGTCAGTAGAAGTACTGCGTTCCATAACCTCCCGACGAACTTTAAAGCTTTTTCTCTTGTTTAAGACACTTTCTCCCGTCGCTTTAATCTGATGGAAAGAAATCGAACAGAGCCTCTAGAAAAATGTAAGGAGAGAGATAAGTAATATATTACGAGTATAGATACTACAAAACCAGGTATTTTCTAAAGTTTTATGCCATAACTCATCGTTCATTAACTTCAAAAAGTATAAAGTACGATTGCACCTAAACTACGTTTGGGGTTTTGAGGCGGTTTTCCTTATCATATAAGTATTTTTAGAAGAATTTTATATGGATGGTTACAGATTGTTTATTTTATAATATTTATTATATTAATAGAAAAGTAGAGTAGTCGAAGTTAATACATTCATCCATCCGTCCCTGATCCTGTTATTGGGAGTCGGGTCTTCTCACATTTCTGCGCTAAGACGCGTCTTGGGTTGTCGCGTCAGGCAATTGGGCTTTCTTGAGGTCATTGGCGGGCGGGGCGACCTCTTCCTTTTTTTTGTGTCCAATAATAATATGTGTGTTAAACAATTTGTCGGTGATGGGCGCGACTTTTAAACTGCGCTGTACACCTCCGACTCATCTATCTGTCATTCAGCCAGCATTTTCATCTCATTGGTGTGGACCTTTTGCTCATGCGTCTTATTTGTTGTCCAACATTAATAACGGAACCATACAATAACACAGGACATACTGCAGTTTTATAAACTTTGCCCTTCGTTATTATGGGAATACGTTGGTCACATATCCTGTGAGTGATCGCCATTTCAGCCAATGCCAGCACTAGTCCAAAGGACCACGTCTACGTCTAGGTTCGCATTCGGTGTAAGCTTAGAACCCTACTAAAGCATAGAAACATGAATCGAACATCGAAAGTATATTAATATATAATATAATAATAATTCATTTATTTAAGTATCAGTGACTCATTTTGGTTAGTAACAATTTATACTTATTTACTATGTTAGTAAAACAATAATAATTTAATAATTTAATTTAACTAAGTACCTATTGAAATAACATCAGTAGGTACACAGTCTATCGCCACACTACTCCATGCGAGAGAGAACTGCAACGGTTAACATACCGACAGTCTAGTCTGCTAGCTATCATGTTTAGGATGCTATTGGTACCGCACCTCACTCTACGCACCAGGGATGCGCACCTTTTCCTCATTGTTGCATAAAAACAATCCACGTGCGCTTCCGCAAACATCCCTGACGCGCTACAGAAGCGCGGCAGCCTCAATAACACCCTAAACGCATTATTATATTGTACGCGGAGGGCGCTGTACGATGCCTGCGTGTATGACGACCACAGGCTGCATGTATAAAAAGAGGTGCAATATGCACGGAATAGCGTTATTTTAACATCTCTGGAGCACCGCGCAAACCTGCGGGCAATCATATTAGCCCTCACAGACAGCGCCCTCCTTTCCCTCTCAATATCATGATCATCTTTGAGGTCTGGGGTAAGTACATGGCCTAGGTATTTAAATGTAAATACTCGTTGCAGAGTATTTCCATTTAGCGCAACAGGTGGTATATAATTAGTACATTTATCCCCTACCCCAAATACCATGATTACACTTTTTTTGACATTGTATGTCAGTCCATGCCTTTCAGCATTGTCTCACAAATATGCAAGAGCTTTCTCAGACCGCTGATCGAAGGGCTCAGCAGCACCATGTCGTCCGCGTAGCTTATGTTATTTACACACACTCTGTCCACATGACAACCGACCCTGGTGGTGCTGAGCTCCTCGATCAGCTCGTTTACATATAAATTGAAAAGCGTTGGAGAACTTAGCCCCCCCTGTCTCACCCCGCACTCCAACCCATAAGGACAAGATAGTTCACCCATCCATCGAACGTAATTGCTCTGGTTTCCATACATATTGCAAATACTCAGTTTTACCTCTACTGAACTTCAGGTCGTGACTCTAAATACATGATGGGTAAATTCACTTGAGAAAAGTGAATTTACCCATCATGTATTTAGAGTTACGAGTACCTGCAGATACAATGTCCTCCACGTATAACATATTCATGGCAACGGGGCAGGTAGGTGTGTTGTTTGTGAAGTAGTCTATCACCAGATTGAATAGCATGGAACTAAGAGCGGATCCTAGGAAGTAAAAAAAATATAAAAATAAAACAAATACTTATACCGATTTTAGTAGGTATATCCATCGAGCTGTTTACTAATTCGTGCATCCTGCAACGCAAGAAACCAAGCATATAATTTGGCTTTCAAAAAAGTTTCTCATCTTTAATTAATATTTTAGATAAAATTAACATTAATTTTTACCTAATATTACGAAACTAATATATATACATAGGCAAGTATCTACATATTTATACGAACGGAAGGCATCATGAAAACCATTGGCAATAGCAAATAAGACGTATATTTTATTGTGAGTTTGGCTCGGACACGATCTCCTCAGGCAATGTTTATTGTACCTATTATCGCCGGGTATGTCGGTTCAACGGCCCAATCCTTCAAACTTGGTGTTTTTGATAAACTCTACTTCTCTTTATAGTTATAAAAGTTTTATTTTATTTTACACTTTAGCTTTACTTTTTTGAAACAGTTTTTAGTATTGTTATTAATCAATTTACTAAGAAAATAGTTCACATTTCCTTTTTATTTCTGTGCTTAGCTTACTACTTCTAATATACGTACAACGTGTAGCAGAAAATTATGATCAAATTCAACTAACTATTTTTACAATACACGTGATACTGATATGAGGCACAGGCACACGCCTGTGCCTAATTTTATAAAAATCGTATAGTTCTTAGTTGTTATTCAATGTAATTGAAACTATTTATGTAGATATACGAGGATGGATATGACTGGTGACACGTCATTTCTAGTCATGTATACTGCAATATTTAAGTGAATACTTGTTATTGGTTTCCAGTTAACTAATGTACTGTTTTATTATATTTTATAGTTTTAAGTCTTTCATATCTAAAATAAATATATAACAGAGAAAACTGCCATATTAATGCAAGTGGATACGGCACTATGGGAGATGAAATTTAAGCTCGTATTTTCTGTTACCTACATACCTATTTACAGAAACCGTGACAAACTGATATTATATACCTACGTCACAAACTACTGAATCGAGTAGGTTGAAATTTGATGCAATTGACACACAGGTAGTTATTTTGAGGCATCTGCTCAGGGCAAACCGGGCAAATGCCTAGAGCGGCAAAATTGACGGACCACGGCTGATGAAATTATTGACACCGCTCCACGGTGTCGACAATGTACCTATGGAACGGTTTATCATAAACTAGCTGACCCGCGCAATTTCGTATGGGTCAATTTTCCCCGTTCTTGCGAGCAAGCGAAATGAACGTATGTGACGAAGAAATTCGGTATATTTTACAGTTTTATTACAAAACTCGGGCAAGACCATGTCGGACCATGCTCAATGTAGAGTTCCACAGCCTTAAATAATTGCATCAGCAGAAGAGCACATGGCACTTGCGCCCTTTTGTTGAGAAAAACAGCTCTGTCGGGCAGCTTTCGACTATAACTTAATGACGGTATATCCGATCATGTCCAAAATAATTTAAGTTTTAAGTATATATTGAGCGCTACATTTGTGATATTTTTCATATTTTTTTAGTCACACGGTTAAAAAGTTAAGGGGGGGCTCAATATATGCAAGTTTCCAAAAATTTTTACTTATTCAGAAAAGTTTATTAGAAACCTTATAAGACCTGTCCAAAATCCTCGAATTCTCGAAGCTTCTGTTACATATATGGAGTGGCCCCCCTAAAAATATTTATTTTTATTAGTTACCATCAAACTAAGTAGCGGCCACTAGAAGACACCTTTTCACCAATATTCATTAAGTAGTCTCTAAGTAAAATGCCTGTGACATATGGACACTCAAACTATACTGAAACTATAAGGGTTCCGTTTTTTGCCATTTTGACTACGGTACCCTAAAAAGGTAAAAAAGCGACGAACGCCGCGAATAAAATTTGTGCGGTTTACGGACCTAATGCGGTATCAGTACGAGTGGAGTTCTAGCGTCTCAAGTCTAGAAATTTGAATGTGAAGAATGAGGCTCGCTCTGGACGCCTTGTTCGGATAAAATCAGTGCTATCTTTGAGCGATCACAAAATAGTTTTACGTAATTTACAATAGTCTGGGTACAAGAAAAAACTTGATATTTGGGTACCACATGATCACTCCGAGAGAAACTTAATGCAACGTGTATCCATTTGCGATTCTTTCCACAATTTCGACCCATTTCTAAAATGGTTGATTACAGTGATGAAAAATGGGTCACTTTCTACAGTAAGAATGTCCGAAAAAGATCGTGGTCGAAGCTTGGACAAGCCCCACAGACCTTGGCAAAGCCTGGCCTGACTCGGAACAAAGTAATGCTGTGTGTATGGTGTGATTGGAAAGGAATCGTCCACTATGAGCTTTTGCCGCCGGGTAAAATATCGATTCTGACCTCTATTGTTAGCAGTTGATAAGATTAAAAGAAGCCATTGAGAAAAACTGACCGGAGCTGGTGAACAGGAAGGGCGTGGTGTTCCATCATGACAACGCCAGACCGCACTCATCTATAGCCACTCAGCAAAAATTGAGATACCTTGGCTGGGATGTGTTGATGCATCCTCCGTATAGCCTTCATCTTGGTCTCAGATTTTTACCTGTTTCGGTCACTTCAGAACTCTTTATGAAGCATAAAATTAACCTAAAAAGAACACTGAAAACTACCTATCAGATTTTTTTGATCAAAAATCTTAACATTTTTACAGCAATGGGATACCTACCCACAAGAGTTCATTATTTAATCTATAGGTACTAATATTATAAAGCTGAAGAGTTTGTTTGTTTGAACGCGATAATCTCAGGAACTACTTATCTGAATTGAAAAATTATTTTACTGTTGGATAGCCTATTTATCGAGGAAGGCTATATATTACGCTACGACCAATAGAAGCGAAGCAGTAATGAGAAATGTTACAAAAACGGGGAAAATTTACACAGACGAAGTAGCGCGGGACAGCTAGTATATTATAAAGCATTCCAAAAAATCGATTTATCATAAAGGTATGGGGACCGATATGATATTTGGTCGGGTTTGTTCGGGTGATATTATTTGCACCCCTCGATCTCGCTCTAACCTTAAATCTGGCCTCCACTGTATACAACATCCCATTTAAGTCGTCCTTATCTCCACTTTAAGCTAAATAATGGAGACATAAATACCATTGAGCATATCTCAAACTAGGTATCGTTTGAGTAGGTATTCGGATAGCATAAACATGGCTTATGTTATTGTAGGTTGGAGACGATCCATTGAACCCATAGTTTATTTTTATACATAATCATAACAAAATCCAAAATAACAGCGTCAAAATTACGGCAGGACAACAAGGAAACAATACAACATTTGTCGTAATGCCAGTAAACATTGAGGTGTTACTATCACGCATAGAGGAAACACCACGAACTAACTCAGCGGAAAATGTGTTAAAACGTCAGTAGGTACGAGTACTTAATTGGTGGCCAATGTTTTAGAAAAATCTGTAGACAACGGGGGCGTGTTAATTGTTTGTCATTTATTGATTTTAAAAATACAAAACTCGACTGCTTAAAATTAAATAACAAAGTTAAAGTACTTTATTCACCTAGGTTACAAATGCAAAGTTTATGAACGTCAGACAAAATTTGGAATATTCTACATTTAATGCCAAGTTCGCAAGAGTAAAGCCGTGAATAAAGAACTTGTCACTTTTTTAAATGCAATTTTTTACAATATATTTGTATAAATACAGTTATGCCAGTAAGGTGCTGCAACCATTACACTATGAAACTCACGCAAGCAATAACCATAGTACGTAAAGCAAGTATAATCAAGTTTTAAAAGCCTCTGTAGATGGGTGCGTCAACTTACAAAAATACAAAAGAGGGTAAAGGCAACATGCGATTCGATAGTTATAATAAAAACTACTTATTATACAAATATTTATGAACCAATAATCACAATATAATAAAACATTTAAAATTATAATGAAAAACTATACAGGATTGGAACAAATCCAACGACATCTCACCTGTTGAAGTACGCCAAACCGTTAGAGCTGTAGAACGTGCCAAGAAAATAGAAATATTAAATTCAAATATATATTTGTACATAATACGCTTGAAAAACATTACCCTCCTTCTGGCGCAGTTGGGTTAAAAGTGACAAAATGACCGTAATAGTAGTTAGCGATGTATCTGCTGTACAGTTAACCTCTATCGTGGTAAGTTGTTCACAATGTATTTTCACGAATGCGTTCAACAGGGTCCTTATTCACGTTTTTTTCGTTTTCGCGGCAAGCCCGTGCGAACTAGCGCATGCGCGGTGCATTCAAAGATGTCCGTCGCGCATGCGCCTTGATGCATTTCTAAGCGCAGCACTTTATTTACCATTATGACAGTGCGCACGGGCTTGCCACGGCAGCGGAAAAAATAAAAGAACGTGTAATAAAGACCCCGTATACATTTTTACCCGCGACGGCCACGGAGACGGTATATACGAGTAGGATTGGGGTAAAAGGTGATGCTGTCGTCTTTTCAAAAATTTTAATTCTGTTTTGGAACTAATGACGACTTTACTTAACAAAATCTTAGTTTAAATGGCAGGTAACTTCCTCAAAGACGTATCTTATCCGCCGATCTATTTGTCCAATACATTATACATTAGTCTGTTTGACGTTCATTTTATGTTTTGACTATGTTGTAGCTCTACATATTCATTGGCATTAAAACAAACATCAAAGTTTACGCAGGCAGTAAACTGTACTCGGAATATCCGCTTAACTATCACAACAATATTCTTTACTATCTGATGCTTGTGGCTTCACTTGCTAGTAAAAATTGCCAACTCAAGGTGCATCCACAAATATTGAAATCAATCTGCGCGTAATGAATAAAATACTCCTTTGATATTTTTAGGCATTGGTTCACCTTTTTACGTATAATAGATATACTTTTAAAGTAGATACAGATATACATCAAAAGGATATCTGTGACTTACTGCTGGCAGTTTTGTATCTAAGAACTGAACCTAGGTACAGAACTGCCAGATGCAAGTTTATGTTAAAACATCTACAAATTAGTGTAAATAGTAGTAAATAATATAATTATATACAATACGCTGTTTTATTTCTGTATATACATATATATATATATATACTACAAATTGTATTGTTGTAGCTCTTCCGTAGTTAGAATAAAAGACATCAACGCGTCCCTGCATTTTGATGATTTGAGAAATTGAAAAATAATGTATACCAAATATACATAAATTAAATTGGGTAATTATATCAATCTTTATATATTATAGTACCAATGAAAAAACCATACTTTTTTACCCCATACTATCTAAGTATATTTTTAATGACCGTTTCTGTTCTCTCGAGTTTACTCCACTCGTAAATACGTTGCGCTATCTTTTCAAGTTGTAAGAAATCGTCTTTTAGAACCGACAAAGTATTAAATTATTGTTCATGGTTTTCATTGGTTTCCTATTGTTCAAGGCTTGCTGAGAGAAAACTTGTCAATATACTAAGGTCGCATTTGTACATACCAACCTACATTTATAATAGTTGTTTTGGAGTTGTTATTTAATTGTAGGAGTACGTTACTAATAATATTAAAGGGTGATATGGTTATAATTGACGTGATAACGTCTTATCAGTCGATGACCGGGTGCACGCACGAAAAACTGTCACGTTCTTGATTTGTTATGCAATGGTGACGTTATTGATTGGTTGCTAAGCAACAGCGAATGGCGATTGCAGCGACATGACATCGCACACTTGGAACTAAAGTTATTGATTGGTTGCTAAGCAACGCGAATTGCCATATGTCATCAATGTTTTCTTATAATGTTATCACGTAAAATTATATTCCGTAAACCGACTTTACAGGCAAAATTAAAAAAAAATAAAAAAATATCTACTCTTATTTGAATAGGTTTTAACTTTTTATTACTTTTACCTTGTTTTTCATATTAGGTATTTCAATATTACATAGGTGCTACTTTATTATTGACCTGATAAGTGAAATAATTAACCTAAGCCTTAAGCCTTACTGTGATTGTCAACCCGCTCGCCAAGCGTTGCGATTATGACAATTACCTGCAGGATCTATAGTAAGTAAATTCAACTGGGGAGACCCGTGCCCAGCAGTGCGACATCATATGGTTTGTGATACAAATTACCTCAAAAGGTCTACATTGCTAGCCACTCTTTAAAAACAACAGAAATAGATAGTTGCTGTATTTTTGATGACTGCCTCTGTGGCGCAGTGGGACTGTATCCGACTGCTACGCAAGAGGTCGTGGGTTCGGTCCCCACCCAGGAAAAACTTTGTGTGATGAGCACGATGGTTTATTCTGTGTCTGGGTGTTATTTATCTATAATATGTATGTATTTAGAAATATATAAGTATGTTTATCAGTTGTCTGGTTTCCATAATACAAGCTCTGCTTAGTTTGGGATCAGATAGCGTTGTGTGAGTTGTCCCAAGATATTATTTTCCTTTTTGGCTTCTAGACGTTTTGAAATTAAACAAGTGTGGTGTACCTATTTGTAATGTCATGAACAGAGCGACGTACGACTATTCTTCAGTGCCTTAAAGAAAATAAGTATACAAACATTATTACTTAGTACCCGGATGATCGAGCCTTGCTCCTTTTTTTAAAACGACGTTTTCCTAATGATAAAACCTATCTAGATCGATTTATCGCCCCCGAAAACCCTGCATACTAAATTTCATGAAAATCGCTGAAGCCGTTGCCGAGATTCATATTATATATAAAGGTATAACAAGAATTGCTCGTTTAAAGGTTTATTAACGAAAAAATGTAGGTAATCTTATGATTACCTACGTTTCAACAGATGCTCGGCATATACTTAGCCCATTTAAACAAATGACATCTACTTGGAATTATGAAGGCTCTTATTCCAAGCAGATGCGACTAGTGTTAAGAAGATTCGTCCTCTTGATTTCAAAGAAGCGGCGGTAGCCTAATGGCTAAGGCATCGAATTCTACCCATTATACTACCGACGTGAACCCACTTCTAACACAAGCTATTGAGCTTAGCTGGAGGGGTTAACAGGATTGCTAGTAAAGTGAAACCAAATCCCACAATTTTAAAAGAAAAATAAAGGACATCTCAAAAATGTACAATTTTTTATCATATATCATCACCAACGACGTACTACAAAATTATTACCCGGCTAGATTTATTATGTGTAATTTGTAAATTGGTACCACTTACCGTACGCTAATAAGGTAGAAAATACTTATGCATATGCTGAAAGGATCTTTTGTCGCTCGACTCAAAGTCAAAGCTAAACTTTATTGAAAATTATACATTTATCATAAAGCCTCGGCGAAGGAGAAAGAACTCGTAATTTGTTTTACGTTCACATCAGAGAATAGATCCGAAGGTTTGTATCGTATTCCTTCAACATTTAAGCATTAAACAACAAGAAAGCAACCAACGGGCATGTATAAAGCGAAGTAATTACAGCGTTAGCCCACTCGACTGCAGCGTCATTATTCATCGTTTTACGACTCCATGAGTTATAAATATTAAACTTAGTCGTATAGATGTACTGCGAACATTTTCTTTTTAATGGCGAGGTTAAATAATATGATGCGCGATGCGAATATTGGCCCCGGTTTCGGTGCCGGCCGTCATAGACGCTCGCAACAAAATGTACCTTCGGAGTGCATCGAACAATGTGAATAGTTATCGCCTTTTAATTATCTGTAATAATGTTTTTATCTGTTGGCGCGTTGCTTCATCCCTCGAGCGGACGCACCGAGTGCTAGGCTCGTGGAATGTCGCTTAATCGCGTCGCAGCGCCGACGTTTTACAGATCCCTATAAAATATCAAAGATAACAACGAGTGGCTCTGGAGGCTGATTCGAGAGAAGCTTGTGTTCAGTGATTGGAAGTTTATGGCATTCGCTTCGATAAATGTACGTATTATGTGTGCGGGCGGCGGTGCTGAGGTGATATTGTCCCGCACCGAACACCACTCCGACCCCGAAGTGAGCCGAGAGGTGCTAATTATCAAATGCAAGACCGACCAAACCGATATTGAAACCATTGAAACAATACACCTAGTGTTGTCTTTTCCAATTTCAAAGTTTGCAGAATAGCTGTGTAATGAAGGCCGAGAAGGCTATGCAAATGGAACGATGCCGAAAACTCAAGTGAGTATTTTAATGGTCTTGCGTCATCCGTGTTTCAAACTTGAATTTTCATTATCACTTTACGTGTATACCTACTACCACCAGCCTTGATATGTTATTCAAACAATAGACTAAAATCAAATAACCGCAAGACTTGATCAATAAGATTTGACCTTACATATAAAATATATTTTTCTACTGTTGACCAACTGTTGACACAATATCCGATTACTTTGGATACTACATACCCATCCAGCGAGCTTGTGTACATTATGTATATATGTATGTAGGTACATAAATTTATGTACACAATCACGTTTGTCCCCTTGGTATTTTTCTTAGAGTAAACATTACGAAAACATGTACCTAGGCACTTCTTAAAAGTCATGATAATCTAAACTGAACATGAAAATAATGAAAAAGCATACCGTTAAGTTTAGAGGCAGTGAACTTCTAGAAAGAGTCATAAAATAAATTATTACATGGTTTAAGGTATAGGTAAGTTATCTAAAAAATAATCATTAGGCACTGCTTCGTTTGAAACACATAAATACTTTAAAAAATTACGTAGAAAACGATGGCATATTTATAATTCAGAAATATAGAGTCTACAATAATTAATCATACTAAAATGTGTAGGTGTATATTATGACTGTATAAACACTGTTCGTTTCGCCAATGAAATCAGCTTTACTACATTTTGATTTATTGTATTTGCTATTCCATTTAAATTTTATTTGTGCGTATTGTTGTAAGCTATTAAACGTTGGATAGAAATCATCTGTAGCTATATAAATTGAGATACTACGCACTAACGCATGCACATAAAACCATATAGGTAGCTAGCGTATTTTCACGAATAAATTCTGAAGAAGACAATAAGTATTAAAACAACGGTAATGTAATTTTCAACAGCCAACCCGAATGCTAGATAACTTTTTATTATTTTTATTCAGTGTAAATATTCAAATTCGGAAGCTGATAACCACAATCAAACTTTTTTTCGGGCTACATTTCAATTAAATTTTATTCCTCAATTCTGTGGTTGTCATAAAACTTTAAAGTTTGACGAGTAAAGCCCATTGAGGAACTCCGAATTGATATTAATTCAAATAACTCGGGTTAAAAAGTCAGGGTTTTATGCGTGTTGTAAAAGTTTATTGTAGGGCTTTGTGGCGAGCCGGACGCGCCGATAGGCCTCGCGGCCGATGACGGAACCTCCACCGGTGATGCCGCGACGACCGCTCGCCGCCGCCTTCGCCGCACCGCCTTTGTGCCGGCCAACACTACACAATACCGCACGCGTGTGCACACTATAAATCCCAACATCAGGTGCTACCTAACGCATAGTGCACCATTTATAGCTCCAACTAAAATCGAACTGGAGACGAGTCCTGGCGGTAAAATTAATACAGCTGTTGCGAACCCTAATCGTAAAACAAGTCTCCTCCATGTTGCCTTAATATTTATGTTTAAATATTTTTTTAAATCTTGAATCATTAACTTTTAACTTTTTTACTAACGCGATAATATTCTAAACATATACGTGACGTAGCTATACCTAAATACACACTACCTACTAACTTCCTAATAAATGGACAGTTTCTACTCACATTATAGAAGACACATAATGTTATAGAAACATCCAATAGGAATCTAAACTTCTCTATTTTAGACTAGCTTTTGCCCGCGGCTGCGCCCGCGTTAATGTCGGGTATTGCGATAATATGTTTATATGTTACAGCTCACACTTCCTCAAAGTCTGTTGGCAACAAAGGGTCTTATTTCTATAGTAACCTAAATTTTCTAGCCGTTTTAGTAATTGATCTGAGTTTCTAAAAAATAACAAAATGGCAGCGCACTTCTAATAAAGTGTTAAACGGATATCCATAGTAACAATTTTCTAACAAATATAAGAATAGCCACACACGTCAAGTGATGACTATAAAAGTCAAATCTTTGATATCTTGGGGTATATTATTGTAATTTTCGAAGGAATCTCTAATTTAAAAAAATACATCCTTTGTTACTTGCTGATAATGTAGCTTTCTATTGGTAAAAGACTTTTTAAAATCAGTACAGTGTTCAGGCGTAATAAGCAAACAGACACACTCACTTTCACATTTATAATATTAGTTAGGGTTAGGATAGCTTCGCAATAGGAGCGGAGCAGCAATGAAATATGTTGCAAAACCCGGGAAAATTTACGCACACGAAGTTGTGCAGGTCTGCTAGTATATCTATATTAATAATATGAAGAGTTTGGTTTGAAAAGTAATCTCAGGAACTACTGGTACGAATTGAAAAATTCTTTCACTATTAGCTAGCCCATTTATCGAGGAAGGAGAGCAGTAATGAGAAGTGTTGCAAAAATGGGGAAAAATTACGCAGACGAAGTTGCGCGGGACAGCTAGTTAATAATATTTCTGTTGTAACTTTACGCTAATATTTTTGTCAACATTTTGTGATCTGAAAATTAAGAACAAGTACTGGAACTGGAACAAGTACTTGGAATAACAAATAATGAGCACCCTGTAGCAGTACCTACGTTGTTATTTGTTTATTATTGTCTGACGTGCTCATTATTAAAATTCAGATTTATACAATGTATCACCGAGTAGTACACCACTCAACAGGAGAGCTTACCTTTTGTCTTTAATCACCTTATAACTTCTTATTCCATATTAGCGATTGTAATTATTGGAAAAGCCAAGTTTCTGTGATCAGTCGAGAGACGAGTTGCCTTCTCTTACAACCCTTGAGAAATCAATCGTCTCTTAATTTAAAAGTTATACTAGCAATCTTGTTAACCCCTCCAGCTAAGTTAAATTTCTTGTGTCAATATAATGGATGGAATTCGAAGCCGCGACCTCACGATTGCGAGTCCGATGCCTTAACCACAGCGCTAGCCTACTGCTACCGCTGCTCATAATCATACTAGGACCATCCTCAAATGCTAAAAAGTGTACGTGCTCTTAGGTTGCCACCGGCGTACACTGGTCGGACACCGTCACTTAAAATCCAGACCAACAGGTTGAGTACCGTGCTATATCTATGTCAGTTCGATTTGGTGCCAGATTGGAGTAATGGGCATCGAATGCTCGTACAACATTCAAACCAGACATTTTGGTGGTGACTCAACTGGTGTTACGGTTTCAAAATAATACGGTAAATTGTGCGCAGAGAGACCATTAGTACCTAAGTTTAGTTTTCCAGAGCTTTTAATTGCGCTTAGTCTCATGATTGGGCATTTTCTAGGTAGCACGAATAAAATAAAATAATTTAAAAGTGAAAAATATACAAAGGGAGATTTAAATTATCTTGTAACCATATTTCTTCGTAACTCGTTAAAGCTCGCATTCAGCGCGCGGTGACAGAATGCGAGTCCGCATTCTTCAATGCTTCAAATAAATCAGAATTCTTAATCACAAGATTGCAGATCTATTATTTTTTTATGTAGAACTAACAAAGTGCCATTTATTTTCAACCGACTTCAAAAAGTAGGAGATTCTCAACTGACAACGACTGTATTTTTCTGTAATGTTTTTTATCCGATTACTCGATAAACCGATTTGAAACAAAAAAAATTGTGTTTGAAAGAGTATACTACCAAATTGGTCCCATTGTCATCATAGTTCGGATCTGATGATGAGATCTTGGAGGAGTCAGAGGAAATCCAGGGAACTTTTCAAATATTAAAGGCCCATAGACCTATAGTGATTTGGGTATATTTTGTTGTAATTCGTGCAAACTCTTAAAAGCACCATTGAGTGAAATGAAGCTGATGATGAAGACCACAGATGACCAGCGGAACCATACATATTGCGGGTTGCGATCTGAGTACCGTGTTTGATACCTCTGGTGTTAATGAAACAGGTGGTCTAGTATCAGGTGATCTCCTCAAAAATCAACGTCTTTGTATCGCAAAACGCAACATTTTGTAAAAAAAATGAGCAATTTGGATTATGCTATTGTAACATAAATCAACTACAAACCAATGCACTAAAAAGGGAGAACTAAAAACTTCTTACAAAAAAATTAAAACCGACTTCCAAAATAAATATAAGGTAGGTAACTAAAAAATAATATAGGTACAACAACAAAAAATAATGAAATGTTGCGATTCCTTGTACGTAATATTAGTCTCCGTTCTATAATTACTAATTTTGGATTTTTACGATACCTAGTTCACTGAATAGCAAAATTTCATGCAGAGAATGAACAGGATAAAATCGAAGCCTTTCACGACAAAAGTACGAGCATCATGTAGCATATCTAAACATTTTTTTGTTTTCAACGGTACTATGTATGGTTATATGGAATACAAACCTTTCAAAAAAGAAATATTCAAATACCTATTTAAAAATCTACAACTTTGGTCATCTACGCTTGCTTGTGGTAACATCATAAAAATGAGTCAACCTGAGTGGACACCAGATTTCGGGTTGGGATCATTGTCTTTTCTTTTACACGCGGTTGCCGACATGATTGAATAGTGAAGCAGGATCTATGAGGGTATACAGTAACAAAATGTAATGGTCAACAATAATATAAAAAGTAGAGGCTTTTTCTTATCTCATACCTTTAATCTCGACAACGGCTCCAGCGATTTTCATGAAATTTAGTCGTTTAAAAAAACCGAGCAAAGCTCATGTAGGTAGTATTTATTATGTGAATTAAAAATCTACTAAAACTGTAAGTTCAACAGTTCAAGGGTGGATAACTTTTTCTACCTTTAGTTCTGATGTAGTAATAAAGTAGAAAGGTGAACTTATAAAGAGCGGTATATGAAATACTTAGATTTAGAGTACCATGATGAGCTTACCATACATCTTTTAGATTATAGCGACTGACTTTGGAGCCAAACTTCTATTTCATACTTAAGCAACGATTATGAAATAGAAACAATGGTTTTAATGACAATTAAGATGTTTTGTTTTTATCCAACTTACGCTCGTAACAAAATGTATCCTATAAACCAAGATCGTCAATAGTAAGGAGCATTACCTTTAATAGGTAAGTCCTACGTCAAATTACGATTTAAATAACTATTGGCTCAAAAGACGCCGTCGTGGTGGGTAGGAAAGTACCACAACAGTTTCAGTTTTTAAATTATTTTTTCGTGAAACTGTGATGTTGACACATCAACACATCACATCACTGTTTTTCGGTTGAAGGGCACTATAGTAAGTGTTATTACTGGGCATACCTATGAGTCTGAAATTAGGAACGCGCTACGGCAACACTTTGATTTTTTGCCAAACAAGGATTTGAGTGGTGCTGATATTCAGACGTCAGACGTCAGATGTACGTTCTACTTGGCTCTTCATTTCGTAGCATATGAAAAATGCAATCCAGGAGTGCCGGTAGAAGTGAAAACTTGAACATTAACGTTGTGTATTTTTGAATATTTTGGAACGGTTAGTGATTTTTTTTTATCAGTAGGTATATAAGTACTATCATTTATGTGGTTAAATACAATATTCATCTATTGCGCTATCGTACACAAACATGACGATTTAAAAAATGACAATGACCACGACATGACAATTAAAAAGTTTATCTCAGATAAACTTACATACGGATAAAATTTGAATAATATTTTTTAATCTCATTGACATAATAATAAAAAAATATGAAATAATAAATCACAAATCAATAAACCAAAATCAAAAATTAAAATGAAAAAGGGAGAAATATAACCGTTACTCGGACTCGAACTAGGGTCTTCTGGTTTCTGGACCGCCCGATTCCCCACCTGAGCTATAATAACATTGTAGACAGTGACGAAATTTACCTTCGTATTCTAATGATGTTGTAGTGGTTTTCCATTGCTCTCTCTCCGTCTTACGAATTGTCGATCAGGTCACGTGATCCTGACTCAAGTTTAACATTTTTGAACCATACCAAAAAAAAAATGCGCAACGCCGCTAAAGAAGTTTTCACTTCAAAAATGGTACTCTCAGCTGGTTCAAGCCCAAAACCAAATCTTTCGGTTTCTTGATGAAGTCAGGCTTCACCCAAACAAAATATCTATAAGTATTCGTAACTAAAGCGGCTTAAAACTGGGAGATTAGAAGCCTGCAGCACTTTGACGAGTAAATTATCGGGCTATAGCTTTCTCATAGCTTAGACTACTATAGGTTTAGGTATACAATATATGACAAAGTCGGTCTGTAGCAGATACAACTTAACTTACTCGTACGTCTATTTTATTGCTTCTTACCGCAACTTTAGTAGTTATTACATCAAGCCAAAGTCATAAGGCATTATTGTGAATAATTACGAGTTTTATTTACAATATACATTGACGTTGGTTTGGATTATTACACATTGTTTTGTATTATGAGTCAATAAATACATATTGTACGTAGGTATAGGTACTTACGTACCGTAATGTGTTATTTGTGATATATCTAAGTACATCGTTTGTCAGACAAACAGTTTATATAAATACATATATATATATATATAAATTGATATAGATATGTAGGTACTATAGTACGTATGTGGTTCTTCTTCAACTTCATAGTCACAGACACCTGCCTATGTAGCACCTTCAGGCAAATCCAGGAAGCATACTCTGGGGCTCTAGTCCTCCTACAAAATTACCCGAATCTTTCGTGTGTTTTCTTTTTCTTGATAAAATTTACCATCTGCAGGGTATATCCCCTCTCTCTCCCACCAAAATATGGGGTTAACCCTCATTCTTCTCGTAATAAAATTCTACATAGATTCTCCATAGGTATAGGATTTTTTTTTATTAGATAAGGCTATGTTTATATGCTCAACGTTAGCTATCTACATGAAACATATATTTGCAACAATTTACGAGTACCTAGACAATGTGACAATGGGTCAAGCTATAGCCACTGCTACTAATAACAATGTTAGAACTAAAACAGGTACCTACCTACGTACCTAAAAGAAAACAGATACGCACCTACAGGACAGGTAAAAGGCTTCAAGACTTTAAAATGTCGATATTAGGCAGTGGTAGCCAATTTTAGTCAGTAGGTACCTAGTTTAACCTTCTGTGGTTGTTATAAAAGAAAAGCTATTATAAAATAGGTAAATGATTTGAAAGTATTTTCTTACCTTTCTTCACCTGTTACTTTCTCCTCAATTTCGGCGGTTCAGACAAACACATTTAACACTGAAAAATCCTTAAATCACTTCAGTTCACACTACACGATTTGGACACAAACTCATACAAGCATAGCAGACACAGCCATATATTTTTTCAGGGAAATGAAACTCTCAATAAATGTCAATAAAACAAAAATATCATGAAAATGAGTTCCTTATATGTCACAAATCACAAATCAGTGGTGGCGTGCCAACTGCATGAGCAACTACCGCAAACTCGACCGCACTACACTTCATTAACGTGTATACAGAACAACATACCCACTACAAAATTAATACACCATACGATTATCACTCTTACACCATCGTCATAAAACATCATTTAGAATTAAGAGTTTAAAATTTCAACTGTCCCTTTACAGGCAATAATAAACCTTATGCATTTAAGATAAAGTTTGTTATAGTGCTGTTGATCGTGGTGCGATAGGAGCAGGCAAACTGCGCGAAGCCCCGCCTCTGGCGTATTGACAGACAAACTGATTGGCGGCGGGCCAAATGCTAGCGAAGCAATCCTGCGCAGCATTGAGGCGGTCACTTAGATAACACTTGTATTTCCATAAAAAAGCTAATTACATTTTCATTAAAATATTTTTGACATAAATAGTAAGGTATTATATAATATCTATACAGACTTTTCTTCCTCAATTGGTATTACAATCAGGAGCTTTCGTGCAAATTATTTTCATTTTTGGCCATAAATATGTAAATTGAAACACAGATATCTACATTAAATCTACCCTACCCTACCTACCCTAGGTAAGTTACCAACAATATTTTTATTTGTGTTTATTGAAACACAAATAAAAATCCAGTGTAAGAACGAATAAACTGTTATTGTTCCTAGGTAACCTAATGTAAGTAGGTAGTTGGTGAGAAATCACCAACTACCATTCATTCAACAACATTCCCCGTTGAACTAGATATATTCGAATTCACAGCTTATTAACTTAAACACAATTAATTTTATCTCTTATTAGGTACAATACCTACGACTTTTCAGGCCATCGGTTCTGATGGTTCTCCGATCCAATTGTTTTTCTTTTCTCTTTTTCTCAAATTCGAAATTAGTCTTTTTATAACGTCAAAGCAAATAATTCACAATTATCATTAAGGTTTCATGTGAGATGCTATACATAGTGCCTACCTAACAATGTCTAACAGAGTAGGTATTTCATAATATAGTACCAGATATTTCTAGGTCCTGACCATCTACCGACTAACTAATGCAAGTTAAAACTCGATCACAAATGAAAAAAAAATTACCTATTTCCTAATCCGGCCTACTGGATTGAAATACTGAAACTCTTAAATCTATGACTAGGCACCTAAGTAGGTACCTAACTACCTTAAATAAATTATCAAAACAAGTTTTAGGTAGGAATTTGTTGCCGCTCTGTTTGGCGACAGAATTTAAATTTAAAAGTTATATGTTTGATTTGTAGGTAATATGCATAAATACACAATATTACCTATAATGTGTACTTTGAGACTTATTTTATTGTAGAAAGTTTAGGAGAAGAAAGTTAAACAAATATAATTTAAATATAATTATGAAGATAGATGGAAAGAGGTTGTAGGTATATTGGGACTGTATTTACCTACATACCTAACGCTTTTAGAATAAATAGAAAATTAATTATAAAGCCTGTTGCAGACCAAGAACTAAGCTGAGTTAGTTTGGGTTAGTTCGCATGTCGAATGATTTTTTACCTTTCCTTTGAGAGCTGCCAATTTAATTTACGTAGTTTAGTTCTTGGTATACAGCCGATTTTATATATTTTATTTCTATTTTTCCTACTCTATTCCTTTACCACAGTACTCCATTTCTATAAGTACTTACCTATATAGGTAACGACCTACTTACTGTGACGTGAACCTCTTGCTGGCTTTGGGGTGCGCAGCCGGGATTATTGCTCTCGAGGATGAGGAATCAAACAACTTCTTAAGCCCAGAACGATATTATATATTGAATAACTTGTAATATGATTACTTTACATATTCATTCTTTCCCTTGACCATTCGTCTTGACGCTTGGTCCAATTCTCCCAATTGTTTCTTTCGTTTTCTTCTTCGTCATTATTTCAAAGTTTTGGAACGTCAAGACAAACAGTTCACAATTAATGAGGCTTTATGCGAGTGGCCGGTCAAGTTTCCGACGCACCTGCCACACGCCGCCGCCTTATGAAAAAAAAAAAAAATTTTACATTTGAGTACTAAGTCAAAAATTTTTTTTTTTTTTTTTTTTTTTTATATAATATAAAACAACAAATATAAACCTAGCTGTGCATTTACCTATCATGGCGATATAGATTTTTTTTTTTTTTTTTTTAATACCCCCCTTGATCTGTCTCTATGCAAAAGACAACGTGTAACTGTTATACCTAATCCAACAAAATTTATGTCAACAAACACTTTACATAACAGTTATACGATGATGCTGGGCAAAAAACGCCATTAAAATAAGCACCAGTATCAGATTCGTTACCTAGCTAAACTTATGTATAACTAAATTAAATCAATCATTAAACACCAATTGACCCCAGGCAACAAATTGGGTGAAAGTCCTGCTTTGTTGTAACTGGAAGAAAATTCATCTTTAAGTATTAATCTTATATCAGTTAAATAATTGGTCAATCAAGCTATCGGTGACCATCTGATCACATCTATTGATTATTTAGATAAAATAATCACAAACGAACTTCCCAAGTTCGATTGAACCAAATGCAAAACTGTCTGCTTAATCACAGAGTTATATTTATAATTCAAAACAATAATACACCCGTTTTTGTTTGCCTAGTGCTCTATGGCATCAACATTGTAGGACATTTCTTCGCCGTGTGGTTGTACATGCAAAGACAAACAACATTTTAGAATCAGATCTAAAACCATTAACCATCCCTAAATATACAACTGTTTACACGTCAGACTATTAACAACGTCGCCACTTCTTTTCTGGCATCACCTACTCCTAAAAAAATAATTCTCATCAACTACTCATGTTTATCATGACTTAATTATAACATATGTTCATATAATAAAAATTCTCAACTACATAAAATTAAATACTAAGATATCGATATCTATTCGTCCATCCTCCTAATAAACGGTTTCAATCTATTCGCATGAACAATCTGCCTCTGTCTTGAACCCACTTTCTTTATAATGAAGTTATTGTTATTCAACCTATTTTCAATTCGAAATGGCCCTAAAAACTTTCTACATAACTTCTTCGATATCCCCGACCTTCTCTTTGGATTAAAAAGTAAAACTTTCTGACCTATGTCATACGATACTTCAGTTGCTTTTTTGTCAAATAATAGTTTTTGTTTCGCTCGCGACTTGTCCAAATTTACTCTGACCCTTGTAAAAATGTTTTCTCTATTCTCTATTCTACTCGCGGTATTCTCATTCACTTTAATATTTAAATTAATTCCCGTATCCGATGGCAATTCTGGTTGTCTTGCAAAGACCAGAAAGTACGGTGACACCCGTGTCGATTCTTGTTTACTAATATTATATGCAAACGTAATTTGAGGTAAATATACCGACCAATCTGACCTATCATCTCGACCGTACTTGGCCATCATGCGCGACATAGTTGCATTTAATCGTTCTACCAACCCTAATGTCTGATGATGCATCGAAGTTGCAACTTTATGCACCGCCCCGAAGTTTGTAATCGTTTCTTGAACTAACGCCGACGTAAAAATTGACCCTTTATCCGTTATAATTTCTTTTACGGCCCCATGTATTGAAAAAATATTATTAATAAGGAAGTTCTTTATTTCAATCGCTGTCGACGACGCCGCATCATTAGCTGATTGAACCGGCATCGGCGGAGGTCCTCTGCTCCTTAAAAAGTACTGGCGGGGATTTGACTCCCGCCTTGGTGTTAACGAACCGCTTGGTGAATCATTGGGTGGAACCCGAGACACCGGGGATCGGTATTTACTATACGGAGTCGATTGATTGCTCCGAAATGGACTATTGGTCGGTCTGTTGGAGTCTCCTTGCTGCCCAGACCTCACTGCTACCGCATTCTCAACCTTAACCTTAAGATTGACTTCCCTTTCACTTTCTTTATCATATACTGATTGTAATTGTAAAACTGTGGCCTTTAATATATTTTTATCAGCACACACAACTGCAGCGAGCTTTGATTTGTAGAAACTATTACATTTCTTTGGAAAGCTCCTTACG
Organism: Herminia tarsipennalis; assembly: GCA_945859575.2. Lineage (NCBI taxonomy): Eukaryota > Metazoa > Arthropoda > Insecta > Lepidoptera > Erebidae > Herminia > Herminia tarsipennalis. The sequence continues at coordinate 14,161,773 of OX243838.2, forward strand.
AACGTATTGTCGTCAATTTTTCCCTTTTTGGCTATATTTGAAAGCTCGTAGTAAAATGACACAATATTCTCCTCTGGCGCCTGTATCCTTTCATAGAATTTTTCCGTATAATTAGTACGGTTTGGGAATTCTGCTTTTAATGCAGTGATGAAGCTCTCGAAGCTATCACAATCTTCTATGATTGCTTTGTATAGGTGTAGCGCTGGTCCAGCCAGATACGCCGCCACAAATAATTTTTTTTCCTCATCCGAAGTGATTTTATTAATCACACAGATGATCTGGAATTGGTTGACAAAATCATCTACGGACTCATACAATCCCGTGAATGCACTCATTTTTAATTAACTTTACATAGAAATACGACTTAGCTCTTTAAATGACTTCCTCTGAAGAGTTCGGCGCCTCCACCATGTGACGTGAACCTCTTGCTGGCTTTGGGGTGCGCAGCCGGGATTATTGCTCTCGAGGATGAGGAATCAAACAACTTCTTAAGCCCAGAACGATATTATATATTGAATAACTTGTAATATGATTACTTTACATATTCATTCTTTCCCTTGACCATTCGTCTTGACGCTTGGTCCAATTCTCCCAATTGTTTCTTTCGTTTTCTTCTTCGTCATTATTTCAAAGTTTTGGAACGTCAAGACAAACAGTTCACAATTAATGAGGCTTTATGCGAGTGGCCGGTCAAGTTTCCGACGCACCTGCCACACCTGCTACCTTAAATTTAACAAAAAATGATTAATTAAGAAATGTATAGGTGCCTAAAAAAACATTATTTATTGTAAAATCAATACGGTACAATTTAAATGATATATGAATTTTAATATTAATTCATTCTAATAGAACCTTGTCTAAATAAATATCGCTCTATAGAGCCACCTTGTAAAAGCTTATTTGCGTTTACTTTATTTTGATTTAGGTAGCAATACCTTAACATCTAAGCACCTAAAATATATGAGAAATAGGTATCTAAGTATCTAAATATTTCATTGGACCCTAGCACTAAAAGTCAAGCTCAAGTATGGAGTCTTATGACAGTATAATGTTTAAATCAACAAAAACTATTGGTAGAGATTCACAACGAAGGGTAGATACCTACCTATCTTAATATTAGTGACCCTAATGAACTAATCGATGAATATAAGATACAACTTTCACAAAACGTTTTGATAGTTGCACGTCATGTGTACCTACGTAAGAATATACCTCCCGTGAGGAGCTGCTGTAGACACCTAGTCAGCATTCCAATGCATCGGGCCCGCCTCACCCAGTTACGGTCTGCCGGCCGACCAAGTGCTAATTGGAAAAGGAAACCTCAAACAACGACCCAGCTCAATGCTCTCCACAGAAATGTTTCATTTTTAAACATCTCAGTGACCGTTATATGTGTTATAACTGATAGATAGGTACACTCGTTGCAGTTCCGAAGAGGTAGTTGCCCGATGTTCATAGAAATCTAGGTTAGTTATACAAGATTTTTTGTTTTTTTATATCGAGCAGAACAAAGGCACACATACCTACTACAGCAGCTTAAAATTCTACATCTTCATCAATTCTGCCACTTAAAAAGAAAGAGTAAGTCATGTGTTTCTTTGATACTTAAGCCTAACAAGAAAATAGTAGGTACAAGCCCTAGAGTCACTTTACTGTAGTAACTTTTCACCTTTGTACCGAAGAAAGCTTACTATACGCCTTAATGATAGGTATGTTAGCAGTAGGGTACAAGCCCTGTGTCGCAGGGGACTTTACAAACAAACAAGTCACGGACACAAAGTACACACAGACTCTGAACAACAATTTGTGGATCATACAAAGTGGTGTCCCGTGTGGGAATCGAACCCACGGCCTCTCGCGTCGCAGTCGGACGCATTCCCGCGCCGCAGAGGCAGTAGTTGCACCTATATAGCTATATATACTTAGGTACACGTGTTTTATGTAACTATAAGGTATACAACAGTTTTCAAGAAAAACATGTCTCAAAAACCAGCCGCAGTTAGTTTTAACCCTGTCCCTTCTTAGAAACTACTGAACCGAAATTCTCCTGTTCCGGTTGTTTGCACGGGGATACAAAGTGGACAATTTCGAGACATTAGTGGAACAAGTATAGATACTTTATAATATATCATTGCTATTTTATAATATAGGAAGGTAACATATTCGATCTTTAAATATTACCCCTCACACAGCCTTCATTTAAGCTAAAAATAAAACACACAGTACATTGCATTTTTAAGCTAAAAAAATAGAGTCGTAACCGATTTTAAGATGATCGTAGGCATTCCCTTGCGAAAAGTTATTAGTATTTATAAATTAGCCCTGTATATTTTATGTTTCATTTTATTTACGTTGAACTAGTAAAAAAATAGCCAAAGTCATCGGAAAAAAAATCCGATCTACTATGATGAACTGTTTGAAAGCTAACCAGATAGACATAGACTTAAATTTGTAACAATGTATTTTAGCGACAGGAATATAAAAAGAAAATATGCATTTAGAATAGATAATCACCAAACGTTTGTTAACAAAATAAGATGCTGTGTCTGTAATAGTAACTTTCAACGTCTTCTTCTATTCTGTTACAAAATTATAAAATAGTGTCTGTGCATTGAAGATATTTAAAAAAAAACTAACCTAGATCGACTAATTATGGGATTCTATTCAAATTAAAGCATAATCTCCATGTCCAGATTTCCGATTAAGTTATTTATATTTATTATAGGCTATATATCATCACGCTACTTTCCTTAAGACCTCAGTAATAGCGTATATTGCCACGCGGGTGGAGCGGACAGCATAAGCTTGTTTTCTTATAAAAATAAGATGACCCGTAGGTCGTCTTAATCATATGGTCGTAACCAGCCTGCTAGTATCTAAGCTAAAAATACTGCAGATAATGGACGTGAGCAACGCCAACTGAATCGCGAAATACGTAGGCTCAGTATTTACCGGCCTCAAAAAAAAAATAGTGGTCAATACAATAACTCTCCAATGGCAACGGTCGATCTTACTATCAAGTTTTTCACTATGCCAAGTATTCGATTGTGTTTTGTGTTCATATAGATGGACTCAATGGACGGCTAAGTAGACCCGAACTCCTTCCTTTTCCGAAGTCGAAGTCATCCTAGGAATGTTTTATTTTAAAGCAGCATTAGAATGGCAGATTGTAGTTTCATTAATTAGGTATAATTCATACGCTTAGATATGATTTCCAACAACAAAAATATTAACATCCTTCTGGCGCAGTTGGTTAAATATTAATAAAGCCACCACCGCTTCCAAAAGTAGATAGTTCTACTATTTGTATATTACCTGGATAAAAACTAAGAATTAGGAATACACATACCTACTGCTTACCAAAAAACGGTAACAGGAAAACGGTCTCGGTACTACAAATAAGGCTAACAAAGGATTATAAAAGCCGAAGCAAGTGTTGGCGACGCACGCGCACACCTCGTCTACACTCTACATAAGCTCCGGCGCGGGCGCAACGCAGTGTTTATTCGGAGCCCCGTGCTAACTCTACCGTTTAAACACTACGTGCTAGCAGGGCATGAATTAACTTTTCATATAAATAAAATTCACGCTACTCTAACCTCCTGAAATTAACACCTTGTCGTAAATACTATTTAGTCTCGTCATCTCGTGCCATATCTGTCTTCTAAGGATCGTTGAATGGTCGTGCTTCGTTTATGGTTCACGAGATTACGTTGGCGGCTCTGTTTAATTGCCAGTTAATACGTATGAAGCCAATTAGTCACCCAATCAGACAAGTTGTCTGTGACCGCACGAGCTACTTTACAATTTTAATTATAAACTTGTTGTCAATATTGATTGATTGCCTACCTACAAAATAAAGCTTACTCCTGTATTATAATATTTTGATTTCCACTAGCTTCTGCTTCGCGGATTTGCTCGGGTGGACGACGGCTCTCGGTTTCGGCATATTTTTTTTGTCATAAATATTACTTTTACAACTCGTCAATCCGTAAATGGTAACTATAGGAACGCAATTCTATACCTACTAATTACATAAAGAGGAAAGATTTGTCTGTTGTAATTATAATCTCCAGGTCGAAACTACTGGGTCGATTTTGATGTTAAAGACTTCTCACACGTTCCGGTTTCAATCCAGCGACGGCTATCCGGCGCCGGATTGATACCGGGTATCCGGCGGCGAATATATGGCGACCGGACCGGACGGACGCCGGACCGGGTGAAAGCAACCATACATCGCCATACACTTCGCGCCGGGTACCCGGTCCTCAACTACTCGGGGCTGGATTGAAACCGGAACGTTTGAAAAGAATCTTAGGTAATTTAAAGCTTGAGGAAGGAGATAACCGATATTTATCTAATTTTAATTTATATTTTATTTGTTCATTGCAATTCTACATCGAGCCATCCTCAGAATCTATGTCTAGGTAAGTTACATATACAGTTCAACCTGGAAGATATTTATGAAACTTAATATGAGGGGTCTTTATAGCCAATGTACTTATTTTTAAAACTTTTGTCTGTCTACCGGTATATTTATAGGTGTTTCCATAAAGCGCGAATAACGGAAAAACTATTATACGAAGTTCGGTGTTTTTTTCAAAGCTGCATTGTTTCATATGCAAGTTTAACTTAAAATCTCAATACGCCACCCGGTTATAAGTCAAGTTATACCGGATTATCAATTCCGAGACGAATTAACAGGCAAAACCTACATAAAATACAACGCTATTTTTTGTAGAGCCCAAAGCTCAGACACCCCAACAAGTTTTTCACTTCAAGATAGTAAAAGTAAATGAAAATTTTGAAAACTTGCAGAGTTATTTAGAAGCTATTAAAGTTGTCTTATGTTCTTCGCAGTACCATGCTCATTGCGTCTCGAAGTACGTAAACCATGGTTATTATTGAAAATAAATACATGATTACCTACATTTCTCATTGTGAACAAGATTTTTATTGTTAGAATGATAAATAAATTAATTAATGATTGAATAATTAATTAATTGTAAAATATAACATGGCACATTGTGAACAAGATTATTACTGTTAGAATGATAAATAAATAAATTAATGATTGAATAATTATTTAATTGTAAAATATAACATGGCCCTAAAACTATCCCATTGGATTGTGTTACTGATTCTGAGCAAACTACTTTCAGGTTTGCACTATATCAAGAATAACGTTGTAAAACCTATACGGCATGACTGTACATTTACTGTAATGCCCAATTCGTTGTAATATTGATAAAGCGAGAGGTGGGATCTATGACGATTGTCACGATCCAGAGATTACCTGCGAATCTCCCTGTACAACAATAATGTAGATTTTTATAATCTATCTAGTCATTAATATTATTTAAATATTAATTAAACATAGATGATAAAAAACTTTTGTATTTTTTTATCGATCCGTTGTTAAAGAGCATTTAGAACGAAATGCTGAAATTTTATATAAACTATTTCTATTAGGTACTTATTCACACGTTCTTGACTATCTCTTGAACCTTCCAAAGTAATTAACTATACCTACTACTGTTTAGGGCAAGGCAGCATAAGTCTTAATGTCTTTATACTTAGCATGTTATTGGTACGGTACAAGCTAGCGTTCAAAGAATTATGTTAAAGTTAGTATTACCAGTATACCTGTAATTAAATCTGTGGTTAGTATGATAGTTAATGTTATAGGTACCTATTAAGTGGTACTAAACTGCCCTGTTTAGATATTTTCACTAAAACATCCGTTAAACAAATATCTTTATAACTCTACTTTATAAATATGCATAAATATACCATGTAAATGTAACCAAATTCTTTTATTTGCCCGTTTAACTCAAGACACGTTGCGCTTAATATTTTAATGGCATTTAAAGCGTTAACAAAACGCTAAAGATAGCAGTTTCGGACTGTCATGATAGAAAATCAATATTTACATAGCTCCATTTTGAATTCTCGACTTCCCAGATGTTTGTACATATAGATACAGTCAATGTTTAGGGTTCCGTAAAATTGCAAACGCCTCAAAATTACGAATTTCAGATCACAACAATGGTACCTGAACTATTCTTCTTCTGTAGGTACATATTGCATTTTCTACGCATTACCATTAACAATGAGTTGAAGTAAAAAAAAAAGTCATTTTGGGGGATAGAGTTGCCTTTCTTTGGCTCCATTAAAACCATCCTAAATTATCAACTAATAGATCGCATCTTGCAATTGTAACATTACTTTCCTAAGTACCTGTTCTCTCACCATCTGTTAATATTTTATGAGTTTCCTATTTAAATTTTAAAGTAACAATAAAGGTCAGAACTTTAGAAGTATAATTAATAAAAACCTACCGGCCCACAAAGAAATGTTCAATCTCAAGTTTATTGAACCAGCCGCGCGCTCTCACTGTCTCTGATTTTCTGTTAGCTCTACCTACTGCCTACCTCTACTTTACGATTCCGTGCGTAAACTTACAAACAAGAGTCGCCTGTGTATCCGCCATACTCGTCCACTTTTGTATTTGTTCATGGTGACATGAAACGTGGTCGATAATTATTGGAAGGATCAATAACGCTACAAGTATTCGTCTCTCGGTAGGTAAATATATTTATGAGTCTCGTCCGACGGGCTGTGACTACGTTTCTATTTGAATGTTAATTTCAAGCTTCGTTTATTTTAACTAACACAATAATACTAACGTGAGTGAACGTAAAACGTTATCAGGTGATCGTAAAATTGTCTTGTTTTAGCATATTTGATCGTAAAATGTTTGTTGTTTGAACTATGATATTTGACAAAATCCTACGGTACGTGTATGAAGTGCAGATGTATCGATAGGTACCTATAAACTAAAAATAGATGCCTACTTAGATACCTAGATAGAAAACTAACTATTCATTTAACATGAAAAATGTAAACAGCAAAAAAAAACATGCTCGCCGGCAGTAAGGGGGTGCAATCAGTCGGTAAATTAAAGATGTTAGGCATTTAAATCGTTTTCTTAGTACAAAATTATTTTAACTTAAATAAATATTCACAATATCCCACGATTATGGTGGTTTTAGAGATATTTTTTAGTGATCTTTTAAAGAGAATTTCTTTACATGTAGGCCTTAACAATGTTCTGTGAGGCAGGTACCTAGTATATTTTGCTGTCGCAGCCCTTGAAAGAAATCTTGGCGGCGCCCATATAATTATAGATCTTTATCTAAAACTTAACGAAGCCCACTACTAAACATTACAGTTTCAACACCTACATGACAGGAAATAATTAATGTGTTTGGTTAGGTTCCTATAGAATGTTGAGAATTATGTAAGTAAAACATATAATATCGACAATCAGTAGGTACGTACAACGTAGTTTCTCTATTGTACATAGGTAAGTGTAACTATATAGAAAATATCAATGCTCTCAACATTGGCGTACCTACCTTTATTGACAACTAGCTTTCGCCCGCGGCTTCGCCCGCGTGGATGTCGGTTATCGCGATAAAAACTATCCTATGTTCTTTCCCGGGACTCAAACCATCTCCATGCCAAATTTCATCTAAATCGGTTCAGTAGTTTGAGCGTGAAAGCGTAACAGACAGACAGACAGACAGACAGGGTTACTTTCACATTTATAATATTAGTATGGATGAGAGCGTTTTCCTTATTATCTTTATTTTTGGAAATTGATTTACGTTATTTTATATTAAACAGATACCCTATTAGCCTCCCAAAGGCTCAGCTCTCTGACAATGACGGAGATCACAGATTTATTGTAATTCTGTTTTTTTTTATACCGAGTTTAATTGTAATTCTTATTTTTTTGTTTTTAGGTAAATAAAGACATGATTATTTTTTGAAATAATATTGTATAGGTACTATTACTACCTAGAAGTAGGATAACTATCCTTAGATATTAATTATAGATACCTAGGTACTTACCCGGTGAGATAGGTAGGTACCTATATACATTGGACCGTGCCCACATATTGACGTAGGCACGGTATTTAGAGTGTTTAAATATCTAATTATCATCATAGACTTACGTAACCACAATCGCGACATTCGTTATTGGTTATACCTACTTAAGTAGCTATTACGGCACATTTTTTAAATGGTAGGAAATGGAAATCGTACACCGACCTCAACGATAAGATTCATAATCTTGTCTTTTAATAGTCTAAACGTAATTAATTAAGCCTACAACATAAGAATACCTACTTAGATGTTAATGTATTACTAAGGTAACTTCTAAGCGGGTCCACCCTTTTAAAACACTTATTGTAATAATGCGTGGTTCCAATGTGCTTTGGCTAATAATAACACCTATTAATTTAAGATAGTCACAGTCTAATTATGTATCAAATTTAATCCGAATCTGTTTAGCAGCTAGGTACATAGTTCGGAATTCGTGGAGATAAAATAGAATATTAATCGACTTGCCAAAAAAAACCATACTTAACATTTAAACAGAACCAAAATATGCACGAGGCTAAACTTATTTTAATAAGTCCAAAAAATGAAAAAAAAATCGCCGTGGGCGGTATTATGCAAATCAGTTTGCCTACCTGTAACCCTAACAGAGTCCAACACAAATAGTATTAGGTACGCCTTATCCTGGTTTGCTTAGGTTTACGATGCGACTGTAAAATGCGATTATTTCTTTGACCATTCGACGCCGCTTGACGAAACCGGGTACTATCAATCGCACCGACTTGGCTGTTTGAATTTTCTTCTTACATAAATCGACTGTTTGCAGTTAAAAATATTTTAAACCCTTTAAAAATAAAAATGCAAATTGTTTGTTTATTTCTTTTAGCATTTTGTTAACTTATCGCGGTCTATGCTGTAGCATACCTATCTAGCTAAACCTACGTACCTGATTAGTAAACGTAAACCTAACTAATAAAAATCTTCCCAACCATATAATGAATGACTGAGTTTTTAATAAACTGGATTTTTTTTAACCTTTGGGCGCCACTCAGTGCCTACCGACAAAAATATTGATGCAGGAAGTAACTACTTAGGTCATCGATGGCATTGCAAAGTTGTCTAAAAATTAATATTTTTTAATAGAAATAGTACCTGCCAACTATTGATTTTTACCCATTTTTCGTCAACCGTTTAAGAAATGGGTCGGAATTGTTACGTTTCAACAAAGAATGGCAAATGGAAACACGTTGCATTAAGTTTCTCTTAGTGAGATCATGTGGTAGGTACCCAAATATCTAGTTATTTCTTGTACCCAGACTTTTGTAAATGACTTAAAACTGTTTTATAATCAACATCCAGTTCTTAAGCAATATCGTAACTTTTAATATGTCGATCTTGCTCCACTTTTTCAAAGATGGCACTAATTTTATTCGTGTATTGGATATTTCTCACTTTTTAAAGGATCACTTTGTGATTTATCTCAGTTACAATAACCTAACGTTTTTCGTAAAAGGTAATAAGCAGTTTACGGCTACCTTTTACGAAATGTTCCTTTTCCCGATGCAGAGCCGATAATTGACCTCACCATCTGCAACAGTACACCAGCATTGTGATGAGTATAAATTGCTTAGCAACCATTTTAAAGTAGTCTGATCGTCATCTGTGGTCTACATCACCAGTTGTACTTCACCATACTAGCTTTGTGTGGATGGATTGATAACATCTATTCATTCATCCACACAAAGTTTTGGCTTTCTTGACGATGTTCCTCATTCAAGCATAAATTACGAAACGGATTTTTATAAAACTTTACAGTAATGCTGTAATATATTAGGGAAATCAAAATAGCATTGCCATATCTAAAACCTCTGCCTACAAACATAACTCGGGCGAAGTGGCGCGGAATAGCTAGTTTACTGACTATAAAATAATTGCTACAGGTGTGCTTTTCATATTTGATGAATTCTCTAATTTTCTCTAATCATATCCGCGATCCTGACCTTATGACAATGTAATGGGACCGTTTTGGAAGTAGGTAGGTGTAACCATTCAAAAGAAAAATAATTTTCCCAATCGGTCAATCTGTCTTTAAGTAGGTGGGTAATCGGTGAACGAACATAGGTACCTACATCATAAAAACACAGCCATTATAACTATTATTAACTAGGAAAACAACGATTTAAAAGACAACATAATAGGTAGGGGCAAAAGTATTTTCGTATTTTGAATGTATTGTTAGTAATCAAACCTCTTTGGTTGTACTAAATGTAGCCGGTTGGTTTTAATACCATGAAATGTTGACATTCTGCAGATGCAATAAATAAAAAAACGAGTTCCCGCCATTTTTCAATTGATTTTCAAGTAAGCAAAATGAACGTATGTGACGAAGAAATATTTTTAAAGTTTTATTACAAAAAGGAAAAAATGCGACGAACGCCGCGAATAAAATTTGTGCTGTTTACGGACCTAATGCGGTATCAATTCGAGTAGCACAAATGTGGTTCAAAAGCGTTTCAGGTCTGTAAATTTTTTATGTGAAGGATGAGGCTCGCTCTGGACGCGCCCTGTCACGGATAAAATCAGTGCCATCTTTGAAGAAGTGGAACAAGATCGACATATTAAAAGTTACGATATTGCTTAAGAACTGGATGTTGATCATCATCAACAGTTTTAAGTCATTTACTGTCTGGGTACAAGAAAAATCTAGATATTTGGGTACCTACCACATGATCTCACTAAGAGAAACTTAATGCAACGTGTTTCCATTTGCGATTCTTTCTTGAAACGTAACAATTCCGACCCATTTCTTAAACGGTTGATGAAAATGGGTCACTTACAAAAGAATGTCCGAAAAAGATCGGGTCAAAGCATGGACAAGCCCCACAAAACATGGCAAAGCCTGGCCTGACAAAGTAATGCTGTGTGAATGATGTGATTGGAAAGGAAACGTCGCTTTTGCCGCCGGGTAAAACTATCGATTCTGACCTCTACTGTCAACTGATGAGGTAAAAAGAAGCCATTGGGAAAAACCGGCCGGAGCTGGTGAAGGTGAACAGGAAGGGCGTGGTGTTCCATCATGACAACGCCAGACCGCACTCATCTATAGCCATTCAGCAAAAATTGAGATAGCTTAGCTGGGATAGGTTGATGCATCCTCCGTATAGCCCTGATCTTGCTCCATCAGATTTCCTTCTGTTTCGGTCACTTCAGGACTGAACTTTAGGAAGCATAAAGTTAACTTCAAAAATACCCTGTAAACCTGTCAGATATTTTTGATCAAAAATCTTAAAAAAATTTACAGCAATGGGATCATGGCACTACCCACAAGATGACAACAAGTTAGTATTTTTTATTTATCTATCCTAATATTATAAAGCTGAATAGTTTGTTTGTTTGTTTGTTTGAAAGCGGGAATCTCAGGAACTACTGGTCCGAATTGAAAAAGTCTTTAACTGTTGGATAGCCTATTTATCGAGGAAGGCCATAAGGTTTATAACATCACGCTAAGACAAATAGGAGCGGAGCAGTAATGAAAAATGTTGTAAAAACGGGGAAAATGTATGCATACGAAGTTGCGGGGGGCAGCTAGTCTATAATATGTGCCGTTTTGATCACGGCACATATTATAAATAAATAAAAAATGATAGATACCAATATGAGAAATACGAAAATACTTTTGCCCCGACCTGATATAACTAGTCCGGTAATAAATACTGTTACATAAAAACTTTTCTTTTTTTAACTTTTTAATTACTTTGAATTTGGAACGCATTTATTATTTTTAAAAGTTCCTTCGATTTCGCGCCATTTCACATATTTTTTCGTGTTCATTATTATATTACAATATGGATTGGGGTTTTATAGGAAATATGGAGCCGTGGGTCATATTCCAGACACTTCAAAAGCTTGGTATCAGCCGTATGTTCGTATATCGTACTATTAACATACATCAACACTTCCTCTGTCGAAGACCATAAAAGATAGGGATGCTGTAAGCACTACAAAGGCTGTTAATGCTGTTAAAGCCAGAATTCGTCGAAATCCCATTAGGAAGCAAATAATCTTATCGCGAGAAATGAAGATTCCCGCTAGGACTCTGTCGCGTATTATAAAACAAGACCTGAAGTTTAGTGCTTATCGTCGATATATAGGACATGCCCTAAATCAATCTTAACAATTAAACAGAGTGGATCGATCAAAACTGTCGCGATAGGCAGGTGAAGGCCACATAAATATCCTGTTTACCGATGAAAAAGAATTCACGATTGAAGAGCGCTACAATAAGCAAAATGATAAAGTGTACGCTCACTGTTCTAAAGAAGCTGCTCAAGTGGTCGGAAGTCGGAAAGGTACAACGTGGTCATCATTATGCGTCAGTTATGGTTTGGTGGGGCGTGTCAAGGCGTCATAAAGCTACATTTTTGTGAAAAAGGAGTGAAAACTTCAGCCAAAGTGTCTCAAGAGGCAATCTTGGATCGTGCTATGAAACCTCTCAGCAATACACTTTTTAAAAATGTAACGTGGACTTTTTAGCACTAAAGAATTCACATTACTTCATTTAAAAAAATTGCATTTTTATTTGTAACAGAACTTATGGCCGGACTAGGTATATATGTCGGAGAATTATTAAAACGCTAATTGATTTCCGTTGACCTAGTTAAAATCAAATAGCGATAATAAAAAGCAAGTCTATTGACTCATTTAAACATAGCCGCTGCAAGATGGCGTGTCTTTAGTTTGACGTTAACTTCTTGGATAAGTTGTAACCAAGTTGTAACAGTTTAAAGGGATGGTTGTAACAATGTAAATAAAAATAAAGTTACTAGCTTAACAAAATAAAGAATTTACTTGTAATCAAACTTTTAGATCATAATCAATATTTAATATTTCCTTTTTTATGCTGCCTCTAGTAGGGGCTTATCTTCATAAATTCTAAACGATGTCGTCGTGACATCCTGAACACTAGCTGAGGGGGAGACGGAATGCGTACATTTTTAGGATTTGTCAACAAATTGCTAGATCTACATGCGAGTTTATTTTTGATATATGTTTTTAAATTTAAAGGTGCTTTTTTTAAATTAAAATTTAGTTTAATTTAAAGGAGATAAAATAAAAGCTCAACCAGTATTTTTTTTAACTTTGTTTAAAATACGTAGTTTACCTATTTTAATATTTTCTAATTACTTTTTTCAATTTTTACGTTTTATATACTTAAAAAATGTGTAAGTATTGCACGTACCTACCTACGTACCTAAGTCTATTTTGATGGATACCATAAATTGATGCAAAAGAACAAGCTGATATGAATTCGTAGTGTCAAGAAATAATAAAAAATTCTGAGAAGGTACATTGTCAGCAGTAACTATATCTCTCTGGTTTATGTATTTTATTTAGGCATATGAAACGACGAGCTAAAAGGAACACCGGAGACAACATAAATAAAAAAATATACTTTTTTTGATTGGCTTGGTTGCACAGTGCCTGAAACAGAAACTCCCTACACTCATGTGATGGGAGTGTTACGGCTACTGTGCGAGACGTGATATCATTTCATTAAATTTTTCGAAGTCTGTGTTTCTGAAGTGCGAGTCGGACTCGCGCACCGAGTTTTCCGTACTACGACTTTACTTAAATTCTTCAACTCTGTTGACAGATTGTTATGTTTGGTAACTTTTTAACGATTTTAGTTTAATTTAATTCCTTTAAATTTTCGACAGTCCACAACACCCTCATTGTTTTATAGAAAAATATTAGGGTATTAAGTTGTTAGCGGTTCCTGCGATAACTCCTCGTTAAGACTTCTAACTGTCGATCACAGGCAAAGAAATTAAGTAAGAGTTGGCAGAAATACTACGAAGCACTTGCTTGGTAGTTATCTGCCAACTCTTACTAATTTTTTTGCTTGTAAAGTAGATTTATTTATTTTTACATTTATTAAAAACTAAATTAATTGCCTTCTGGCTTATGCAAATTGTACCTACTATTATATACCTGATATTTTTGGTAATTTTGTTTTTTGTTCTAATTTGTTAATATAATCAGGTCACAAGTAATCACAAGAGTGGTTAGCGCTTCACCAGGTAGTTACAACTTGCAGTCTCTGAAATTGTGCAAAATCTAAAATTCTGTCGCGGAGAAAATAGTCGATTTATGAGGTTAAACCCCCACTGTTATGAGGTGCTCTTACTTTTTTTTAAATATGTGTTGATATATCACTGATAATTATGTCGCGACCTTTGCTTTTGGAAGTGCCGTAGGTACTCAAAATGTCCATGTATGACTGTGTTCTGTGGTGTCGTTAGACATAGATGGCCATTTAAATGACCAGCTATTAATTTGCTTCCACAGCAATCAGATTATGTAAATAGCCCTCCAAGATTTCCCAAAATACATTCTTTTTCCCGTTATTACATCTGCTGTGGGGATAATAATAAAATTATTTAATGATAATTTACACAAATATAAAAAAACAAAATATACATTGTGTAACATAAATGTACAATGGGCGGCCTTATCGCTAAGAGCGATCTCTTCCAGGCAACCTTTGAATAGACAGAAACATAAATACACGAACTAAGTAGGGGATAATAACTAATAATGCGTGATATTAACTTAAAGTTATCAAGAATTACAAGGCAAAAAAATGGTATTTTATAAAAAAAAAGGGTTTACTCAGAGACAATATAGTGGTCCTTCAACATCCTTTAAACAATGTCAACGATTGGGCTCGTCTTATAAGAGGCAATGCATTACATAGTCTTGCTGGATAGTAAACGACTTGTCATAGAATTTTGTGGAAGGCGCTGGAATTTCCACCCTCAAATCCTCCGATGACATGAAGGAATTTGAAACGTCCTTTAAGATACAGGGGAGTAAAAGGATTAAAGAGTATACCATACAGTAATGAGAGAATGTGAGTATTCCGACGAAGGCGTAGGGCGTACATAAGCGTAGGAAACATGATCATATTTGGGCAAACCAAATGTAAATCTAATACAGAAATTTTGAAGGCGCTCAAGTTTATTAAGTTACTCCTCGGTAAGGTCGAGGTAGCATAGTCAAGTACAGGTAGAAAAAGAGACTGCACCAGCGTAATTTTACACATTATAGTCTACGTAAAGACCCTGCAGATGCAAATGCTGCTTTGACGGATCAACCCTTAGGCCGTGGTTGTTAAATACATATTCGGTTCGTATTTATTTATGTACCTATATATTTTATCCAACTTATACTAACAGATAATCTAACCATGTAAGTTTTAAGATAAGTACATATTATTTAGTATAAATTTATAAAATTATACCATAATATTAGTTTTTTTTTGTTATAACTTTATAATACACATACATTTATTCTACTCTAATGGTACTAGGAGTGGCAATAGTCTCCAAGTACCGACAAGTTGCAGTCAGGAATCTCGGTTCCGTATAATTAAATATATCTACTGTTTCATCACTCAATAGAAGATTGTTAATGTGAGTGAGAGCAAGGTAAAGTGAACTGGTTGAGAGGGTGATAGTAGAATTAGTTACCGAGAATAGTGGGCGCTGTCTGGGGCGGAGTGTCTGCCTAATGGGTGGCGGAACGTTAAGTGAGATATATTGTAGCAGTGGGGGATTAGTTAGGAAACCACGTACCTATTGACATATTCGGTCCAAATCCAAGTTAATAATCGAAAGCGCAAGTGACAGCTGTCCCAGTGGAGCTTTTGAGTAAATTTGAAGATCATCTGCATAATAATAATAATAATAATATACTTATAATAATAATAATAATATGTTGAGACATTAGATGTCTCAACATATTATACACAACGCTATCTGATCCCAAACTAAGCAGACAATTGATTAAAGCCAAAAGAAGGGTAGTTGGGTGATGGAAGAGATAAAAGATATTAAATGTATATAACTTTTTATTATACGGGAATTAACGCGTATTGTTTACCTTTAAATGGCGGTCTGTGGAGAGGGTTTGTGGACGATGAAACTCAATCCAGTGATTGGTGTTCGATTGCAGTATGTGTTCTGCAATTGCCGATTTGTTAAATACTCGATGAACGATACGAATCTGCAGCTGTATCTCAGGTTATATTGAAGTCTCCCATAATGACTAGTACCTGGATGACCGAGCTTTGCTCGGTATTTTCAGGGTTCCGTAGCCAAAATGGCAAAAACGGAACGCTTATAGTCTGTTTGTCCGTCCGTATGTCACAGGCATTTTACTCAAAGACTACACAATGAATATATTGATGAAATTTGGTGAAAAGGCGTCTTGTAGTTGCCGCTACTTAGTTTGATAGCTAAATAATAAAAAATAATATTAAAAGCTGAAAAAAAAATCAGCAAAAATCACCGTGTGGCATCATTCGACAGGCCTTTAAAAAACATGTAAGGTTTCTAATAAACTTTTTTGATTGAGTGAATATTATTGGAAATAATTGCCCCGAAAGTTACATAAATTGTATCAACTCCCCTTACCTTTTGTACTGTGTGGCCAAAAAATAATATAAATTTTATAGGTATTTTTTGCCAATCACTTTATAAAACAAAGCAATAATCATTAAGGTAGCGCTTAATAAATACTTTAAACTAAAATAATTATTTTCGACATTATCGGACTTACAAGAAAAGGGCGTAAGTGCCATGAACATAACGCTCTTCTGCTGGTGCAAATATTCAAGTCGGATTTTTTACGTCAACGACTGCGGATGCTCTAGTCCTTTTCGTGAAAATATATTAAATATACCCGTTAAAAATAATCGTGTATTTTGGAAATTATATTTAGACACGCATTACATACTTATGAGATGTGAATAATATTTTCCGATCTTACCGACATAATAATAAAAAAATATGAAATAATAAATCACAAATCAAAATGTAATGTTTTTAAAAGACTTGGCGAATAATGTGCAACACGTTGATGTTTGTTCAACAAAAAAATGTTTCAGCTTCTGTTATATGTATGGATTGCACCCCCTAATAATATTTATTTTTATTATTTAGCAATCAAACTAAGTAGCGGCATATTACAAGACACCATTTCTCCAAATTCACCAATATTCATTGTGTAGTTTAAGAGTGAAATTCCTGTGACATACGGACAGACAGACAGACAAACAGACCGACAGACAGACGCACATGACGAAATTATAAGGGTTCCGTTTTTGAGGCAGTATTTAAAGTAAAATTAAAAGGAAAACTATCATTCTTTTACTTTGTCGGCGTAAGTAATATGTGTATCCATGCAAATTACAGAATCCTAGCACTAACAGTCTCTGAACAAAGGTGCGAACGGACGGACGGACGGACGGACGTGGCGAAACTATAAGGGTTCCGTTTTGCCATTTTGGCTACGGAACCCAAAAAAAAACGGGCGAAAGCATGCCGGACCATGCTCAGTGTAGAGTTTCGGAGCCATAGCCGTATGAAAAAATCCGATTTGCGTAATTGCACCAGAAAAAGAGCGTATGTTCATGGCACTTACGCCCTTTTGTTGAGAAACGCAGTTTTTCGGCAATAACTCAATGACGGTAAATCGAAAATTATTTTGATTTTTTTCGTATTTTTTGACACGGTTCAATCGATAAGGGGCTGGGGGAGGACACAATTTTTGCAATTTTCTTTCAATGTGTAATAAAAGTTTATTAAAAACCCTTGTTTTTAAATGACCTGTCGAATGATGTGCCACACGCTTAAGTTTGCTAAAAAAATGTTTCAGCATCTGTTACATGTATGGAATGCCCCCCCTAAAAATATTAATGTTTATTATTTAGCTATCAAATTAGTTTGATAGCTAAATAATAAATATTAATATTAGCGGTTACTACAAGACACCTTCACCAAATTTAATCGACAGACAGAAAGACAGACGGACATGACGAAACTATAAGGATTCCGTTTTTGCCATTTTGGCTACGGAACCCTAAAAAGGGAAAAAATAATCATCTGGACTCAACCCAGGGTCTTCTGGTTTCGGGACCGCCCGATGTGCCATGAACAGACGCTCTTCTGCTGGTGCAATTATTCAAATCGGATTTTTTCGTACGGCAACGTTTGCGGAACCCTACAATGGTCTTTTTTTTGGTAAATCGTGTTTTTTTGGAAATTATATTTAGATTATCAAATGACATATTGATGAAATTGGAATAATAAGTTTCGATCTTACCAACATAATTATAAAAAAATATGAAGTAATAAAGCACAAATCAAAAAACAAAAATCAAAAATTAAAATAAGAGGGAAAAAAATTATCATAAAATAAAAAAGGAAAACCATAGATAGTATTCTAATATGTGTAAAAATCGCGAAAGATTGAAAACAATTATTATACACCATATCAAAGAGTGTACCAGCAGAAAAGCGTATCCCCATGGGACTTACGTCCTTTTGAAAAGTAAGAAGTGCAGTTTTTCGGCAATAACTGAAATACGGTATATCCAATCATGTATATATAAATTATGCGTTACTTTTGTGATTCTCTTTATATTATTTGGCCATATAGTTTAAAGATAAAGAGATAAACTTTTTCATTATAATGTTGTTATTATTTTTTATTTCGGAGCAATTATTTACAAAAATATTTTTAATTAAAAACGTTTCTTAGAACCTTAGTGTTTTTCTAAATGATGTCAATGTTCCTGTCCAATGATCTACATCTACCATACATTCATGTTTTGTTTTTGAGTAAAATGCCTGTGGTATACGAACAGACAGAGAGACATATAGTCAGACGGTCGTACCTACTTTACATGACGAAACTTTATGGGGCCCTTTTTGCCATTTCGGCTAAGGAACCCTGACATGGTAAAGGTACCTACTATTCCCTTCTTAATTGTGACAGTAGGTTAAGGTGCGGCGGGGGTGCGGTGTTATGCCATGTAGCAATAGGCACAAATAATACGCTATGCGTGTGTAGCATTATGCTATAAAATAGTATGCTTTTCAATCTTTATGCCAATAGTAGTTAAGTGTAACAAAATTATGCAACACAAAGACAAAACGAGAACACGTTGAGTAATTCCAATGTGTTCAATCATTTTACTTATTTCATTCACCCCCCCCCCCCTCCCTACCTCGTCATAAACTTGGGGTTCCACCAAATAGGTGGTAACGGGTGGGTGTTCCATTATGTTAAAAGTTTGGGAAACACCTAACAATGATAAGTTTTTAAAAGCGCATAAAATCCACCATTTGGATTTTTTAAGCATTTGATGTATTGTGTTTTGACACTCGCGTCATCAAGATGAATCTAATGTCGTACCATTTATTAAAATTGTTGAGCCCTTGAAGAGTTCTGAGCGAACATAGGAACATTAGAAGGATACATACATACATACAGTACGATCAACGTAACTAGGCCGGACTAGGCGACAAGTGGTTGCGCAGATGCATTTTTTGGAAGTAAATGGTGACAGGAAGCGGGGGGCGGGGCGGTAACTAAACCAAGAGAATTAGAGATGCGCATCACATTGTCATAATTAGTATTACTAACTCATGTTTTTTTGTGAATATTTTCGTAAAGAAATTGTTTTTCAAAGTTTCTTTAGTATTTACTGTAACTGTTCTAAATTTAAACTTTTATGAACCCATTTAAATAGTGTTTTTATATTGTTGAATTAAAATGTTGTTAGTATTTTTTATCGATTAAACATAATTAATCGTTTTCGTTAGTAATTTTAGGGTCGCATCTCTATGACATGCGCGAAAGTGATAAAAACTTAACTTCAATCCGGTCAAGTTACGTTGATCGTACTGTACCTACATGATAAACACATGACCCTCCTCCGCAGTCGGGTACAAAAATGTAATCTGCGATTGTAGGGTACGCATTGAATCGTAGAGGTCAGTAGAGTCGGCAATATTTGAATCAATAGCCTACTGGCATGGCGGCAAATGTGTTAATCTGCCACTGTCTCCATCAGTCTTCTAATATGGCAGTGGCAGCACCCTACCTGCATATACTTTATAAAATACATTGGCAATTTGAAAAGAAAGGCCGCGAGTTTTCATTGCCTTGTTCTCGACTTTACATATTTGCGAACTTGGCTTTACCTACATGTACAAATATGAATTATCAGAAGCGTCGCTTTTGCTTCCTAAGTGAAGAAAGAATTTTGATTGTTTTTACTCATCTTGGACATCCCTCGCTGGCACTTCTTCCGCATTCTATTTATATGTAGAGGTAGTTCTTTATATAAGAAAAGATAACTAGCAATGTGGGATCGCGGGTCTCACATTACTAGCAATTCTGTTACCGAGTGACTTGTGTTAGGAATGGATTCACGTCGGTAGTATAATGGGTAGGATTCGAACCCGCGACCTCACGATTGTGAGTCCGCCGATACCTTAGCTTAGGCTACCGCCGCTTCGAAGTTTGTAAGTACATAGGATCTTTGGAACTACTAGGTGAATATTATACAATTTGACACCTATTGAATTACCTTGGAGAGGATGTAAACATTTATCACTACAACGAGTAGCGTGCGTATAAATAAAAGTCTTAATAATAGTAATGCGTATATTTTGTTTTATTATAACATGAAAAAAAAGTGACAATTTGCATAATTCAATTGAGTACGAGGACACTCACTACTCCTACTAGCATATATCGAACAGAACAACTTGCCCTCTGGACACAACACAACATTCGTAATATATTATACATTCCTTCACAAAAACATTGCGTAGGAGTAGTATTGCTAGACCCCGTGTGATATAATCAAATAGCTTACAATCTTTATATCCTTTCCTTTATTAACTTTACTCACGAGTGAATTTTATACACAGCCTTATAATAAAATAAAACCCACTGCCGCAAAATTGAAGCCCGGATATATTATTTCAAAATGATTTATAATCAGAACTAGCTATATCTATCCTAATCGAACTTACAACGTCGCTCGCCTTCTCCATCTCGATAAATATCTCGAATACAATCGTATTTCGACTATTCGTTCACCACCAATTTTATCGGTAAGCGAACCGCGACCGAGCGGATACGAACGTAATTCTAGGAGCGTGCCGGGTCGAGGGCAGTGAGCGGAGTGCGCGGGATGGGATGGAAGATAAACGGTGACATCGCGATCGGCGAGCGCGAGTCGACGGACCGCGGACGCCGCACAACAACTAGATCGAGTGAATAGTCTGCCGAGGGAGGTTCAGTCTCCGGGCGCCCGGACCCGCGCCGAGCCGGCGACGGCCGACACGTCCGGCGTCGCTCGCACCCGACGTTTCACGCGGTAGTATCGACAGGGCCTTCGATTTCGGAACCGTCACATACGATACTAAATCGGAGCGGTAAATCATCGGCTCAGCGAAACGTCCAAAGCGAAAAGTGCGTACGGTCGACGCGAGTATCGGCGGGCGTCGAGTCGACCGGGCGGGCTCGGCGCGACGCGGGCCGCCGGCGCCTAGTCCTTGGAGGAGGTGTCCATGGGGCTGGCGGGCTGCAGCAGCGCGGGCTGCGGCAGCGGCGCGGGCGGCGCGGGCGGCGCCAGCGCGGCCGCGCCCGGCGGGGCCAGGCCCGGCGGCTCCAGGCCGCCCGCGCGCGCCAGGCCGCCCGGCAGCGCCGGCTTCACGAACCTGTCGCCGGCACGCCGCGCCTGACGACCAAAAACACATAGTTAAATACTTGTAGTTCTTTACTCTACTAGCAGGCGCGGATCCAGCTACCAAAAAGGTTGTGGATATGGCAACCCTAAATTGTTGAATTTGATAAAACTTTTACAGCTTCGCTGCTGTTTATTGTTCAGTGGCGGCGCTAGGCACTTCACCTAAGTACCTTTCGCGATGGGAACATCAATTTAGAGCCTCTTGTTAACATTTTATTACGTTTAATT
Organism: Herminia tarsipennalis; assembly: GCA_945859575.2. NCBI lineage: Eukaryota > Metazoa > Arthropoda > Insecta > Lepidoptera > Erebidae > Herminia > Herminia tarsipennalis. The sequence continues at coordinate 14,183,524 of OX243838.2, forward strand.
TTTTGTGCGAGGCCTAATGCCGCCGGTGGTAGGTATGTAATGCGGTTTAGTTTACGTCGTTTTCTTTTATTCGATTTTATTTTTATCCTCCCAAGCTTACCACACTCTAGTTGGTTGATAAGCTACTAACTAGGGTTGTGGGCATATCCACCTTACCCACAAACGTGGATCTGCGCCTGTTTACTAGATACTTAGGTATTAGACGGACTGCTGACCTGCGAGTTGAGATGCAGCGAAGGTCGCGAGTGAGGCAGTCCGGCCGCGTTGGGCAACAACGGTGACGCGTATGGTGAGAGTGGCCGTGACCCGCCCGGTGACGACACGCTCCGCGATCGTGCCTGCAAATTGAACATAACCATTTGTTTCATAACCAACATTAAAAAATATGTTATAAGTTTATAACAAACTAGCTGCCTGCCCTGGCTCCCAACGGGTGTCATATCGTAGTTTTTATACTTTGAGTTACATTATTGCAATTTTCGAAGCGATCTCTAATTTTTTTGACAAAAAATATAATATATAGCCTATGTTACTCCCCGGTAATGTAGCTTTCTAATGGTGAAAGATATTTTTAAATCGGTCCAGTAGTTTCGGAGCCTATTCAATGCAATCAAACAATCAAATCTTTCCTATTTATAATATTAATATAGACCTATTTTATAAAATTTAGGTTCAGTACCATTAGATGATTCATCTTATTATAAAATTCAAGGTCACTCTGGCTGTCTATCCATTCATGTTTTCCCGCGATAACCACTTATTCAATTTACCAGCATGTTTATTTAAAACTCAACAATCGTTATCTGGTCAGGTTATGTTGTGTGAATTTTATAATAATTTCTTACAGCGATCATTATTTATCATAAATATAAACATAAAAAACCGGACAAGTGCATGTCGGGCCACGCACAATGTAGGGTTCCGTAGCTACCCAGCACAATAATGCGGTATAATAAGCGGGATTTCTGTTGTTTTTGTTTCATACTACTAATATTTTTTTCAATGAAATTTGTACGAAAATTTTGTTACGTCTCACTTTGACTGCTGTTACTCGTAAACTTGTAAAGCCTACTTAGCTGCGACAGTTTCCCTATTAATTTCATTAATATACTACCATGAAATTTTTCCGCATCTCCGAATACAACCACTTACTTATCTAGCAGGGGAGGGAACACTCTAACAAAAAATTACGTATTTCACAAACGGATCCCTCATTCGAAAAGCGCTATTCACAACCCCTTAATGTTTTTAAAATACCCCCAAAGATCCCCACTTTACGTGTAAGGGAAGTACACGAAAAAAATACTACTACGGGTCTCTGAGTTAACCTGGGGACAGACAGACAGACGGACGGACGAACATAGCGAAACTATAAGAGTTCCGTTTTGCCATTTTGGCTACGAAACCCCAAAAAGGTGTAAATTCAACGATAAATAAAATATTTAAGAGAAACGCGGACTGATGTAGCGATATCACAACTCGGTATCCGAGGCCGATTAATCTTCATCTAGCATTGCATTCATCAGCCTCTGAAGGGTCAAGACCCTACACCAATGGTCTGTGGTAAAAGTCCATTTGTGAATTACGACCAATCCAACCATTGTAACATCAAGCGATCTAATAGTAAGGCATCGCGAAAATTTAAACATTTGTCGGTATAGACTTAGTAATTTATAAAAGTTGTTTTATAAAGTTAAAAACTCACACTCAACGCTTCATTAAACTGCCTCTCTTCCTCCATTTCGAGTGACGATTCACTCTCAGAGAGATGTCGACACAACGCTTCACGTCGTTCTACCTCCTGCTGTAGTTTCCTCTGCAAACGCATGTTTTCCTCTCTAATGTGTTTCTCTTCTAAAGCGAAACGATGCATCTTCTCCTTGTTCTCATTTTGAGATACAGCCAGTTGATTTCTATCATACAAATAACAGCATTAGTACATTTATTGCTCTATAAAATAAATTTGAATGAATATGAATGAGATGTGCTAGTATTTTATTTCAATCTAGGATGAAAACAAGTAGGTACATGATATGAAAACTTTATAAAAGGAGTCTTATTACCTTGTATGTAACCTATTTAACACCTTTGTATTAAAACAATAGTCACATTGTTGTTTTCTCTCTGTTGAGGTTGGTAGGATTTAAAATAAGCAGTAGCACTTACATTATTTTTTTTTTAATTGCTTAGCTTGACACATACTATTTTTGTTATCTATCTTTTTGTAATATTTTTTTAATAAACACAAAAACATTGGTAATACTGTTTATTAGAAAGTTAGTCAAAATTTAAAATAAACTCACCTTAACTTAACAACCTCAGAACGCAGGGTCTGAATATGATTGCTTAAATTGGATGCTGTATCACCATTACTAATGTCCCTAGCAAGAAAAATCTTCATTAATAATAAAACAATGTTTATATTAAAATGTTTACAAGTGCCATGCAGTGTAATTTATCATGCAAAAATATTAAAAACGATATTCAAAAGTTGTTAGTATTCAGAATTTGATTATGCCTATGCACCTATCAAGCACAGAAAGATATGAAAGCTGATATTATTATGAATACGTACAAAAAAATTAAACAATATTTAAAGTCAAATGAATATATTTGTATAATAAATATAAGATTTTCACCTAGGACTAGCTGGATCAGACACTGGTTGGTCGAGTCTTATTTGCAGTGAACGTTTTTCTGCTTCTAATTTGTCCATGCGTTTCCACAGCCTGTTCACTAGGGCCTCTTGTTCTTGTTCCAATGTGTTTTCTAGTTCCACCTGCAAGGTTATTAAGGTAAATTTATTTTTTACAACATCTATAGTGTTGAAAATTTTACACTTGCAACAAATTGTATATTCGGGCATAAGCCGAATACTGAATATTCGGTAAGCTCTCTGGCCGAATATTAGGCTAAAGTATTCGGGGGTGACGCGAAGATATATTATATCGATTACTCAAGAGTAATAACTAAAGCAATAGAAGAAATAAAGACAGTTTCATATATGGTTGACAGAAAACTTCTATGGACAGAGTAGATCACGTCATGACAATCCACACACTTGGTGGCAAGCAAAATAAGATAAATTTCCGCATTTGGTAAACCTGGCAGAAAAATATTAGTCAGAGTCTTTTCTCTGAAGCTAGGATTGCCTACGGGAAGACGAGTAATTTACTGCCTGACAATGCAGATAAAATAGTTTTTGCAACATAATCTAGCACTTGTAAATTTTAATTACGAATTGTCGTAATTAAAATTTACAAATGCTAGATTATGTCAGGAGCATAGACATATAATTGGTAACTTTTTGTTAATTTTAAAAATACAGAAGTTGATTATGTACCTTAGACTATTTTAACGATTACATATAAGAAAATGTTATGTTTGTGGGGTCGCCACCTTTATCCCACGGCCGCCATCTTGGAAAAAGGGATTGAAATGGGTTTTACGGTTTATCTCGTAAACTATTGGTCTCATAAAAAAAATGTGTTAACATTTTTTCAACCCCTTTTTTCAAGATGGCGGCCGTGGGACAAGGGTGGCGACCCCACAAACAACATTTTCTTATATGTAATCGTTAAAATAGTCTTAGGTACATAATCAACTTCTGTATTATTAAAATTAACGAAAAGTTACCAATTATATGTCTATGCTCCTGACATCATCTAGTATTTGTAAATTTTAATTACGACAATTCGTAATTAAAATTTACAAGTGCTAGATTATGTTGCAAAAACTATTTTTAAACTTGGTTTTACCCTTACACTAACCCCCCCCCCCCCCCCTACACATTTAAAAATATATAAAAAATTGCGTCCTCTAAAAAACGCAACCTCAAAATGTAACATTTTATTGGAGTAATACATATCTTTGATTTTTTTTAACTTTAACTCTTTGTTTTTTATTGTTTTCATTTACAATAGTTTAGTTATGGAGCTTAGTCAACCGTTTGACATTGACCAGATTTTGCAAGTTAAAATTATATAATTACATTAAGGGGCTTCTAAACAATCAATATTTTTCGGCAATATGTGGTTGCAATACAGTGGCCGGCAACATTGTAAGTAATACTAGCCAGACTAAGCAACATAGCAGCAATGTCTGGACCATATAGTGGACATACAATTAGAAACACCTAGTATGGATTTTACTTTTAGTGCGAATTAATATGAGGTACCGCCGCCTGTTATAGCAATATTCTATAGTTATTATATTTGTACTTAAAATAAAATACATACTAGCTGTTTCTTAATTGTGAGTCTATCACTGTATATGGCCACGTATGGCCGATATTGTTTTGAAAGGTTGCCGGATTAAACACGTGATATTGTGACAAGCGTGATTTCGTCCGTTTGTGTAGCCCGTTTAGAAGCCTGCATCATGGGCCATAATATTGCAACACATTGCCCAGCCATAGATTGATCAGCCTACAGTTACAAATAAAATAAAAAAACATAAAATATTTTGTGATGGTCAGACTATCTGTTGCCAATAGTGCAGCCACAAATTACAGCATGGCCCGTTTAGAAACCCCATTAAGATTTCAATACAAATATGTACAGAAGAAAAAAAGTATCAAACTTATGTTGAAATAAATCTTCCAAATGTTTTATTTCTTACCTTTTCTCTACGAAGCCTCTCAAGATTCATTTGCTTTGCAAGTGTCTCAGCTTCAAGTTTTTCTATTTTCCTCATCAATTTGTTAACCAGGCACTCTTGTTCCTGCTCTAATGTCTGCTCTAAACGGCATTTTTCTTGACGCAACTATAAAGAAAACATATTGTTCAAAACTTCAAGCTTTATATTAGAAAAACTATTTCTTTTAAAAATTCGCTTGAAAAATTTAGAGATTCTTTTTTTTTTTGGATAGTAAGTGTTAGTTATATCTTGGGATAACTCAGACAACGCCATCTGATCCCAAACTAGGCAGAGCCAAAGCTGAAGAGTTTGTTTGTATGTTTGAACATGGTCCGAATTGAAAAAATATTTTTCTGTTGGGTAGCTCATTTATCCAGGAAGGCTATAGGCTACATAACATCATGCTACGACCAATAGGAGCGGAGAAGCAATAAAAATGTTACAAAACCAGGAAAAATTGACGCATACGAAATTGCGAGACAGTTATAGATAAATTAAACCCAGACACACAAAGACTATCCTGGGTGAGGGTTAAACCCACAACCTCTGGCTTAACCGTCAGGGTCGCTAACCACTAAACCAACAGGCCAATAAAAGAACAATATAAAAAGCACTGGTAATTCTTAGTCACAGAAACCCTAGTTGTATTTATGTATTCTGTACATGTTAAGGTACTGTGTCAGTAGAGTTGCTTCATTTTATCATATATATTTATATTCACTACTCCTAAGGAGTTCAAAGGAGTAAAGGTAGCAAGTGTAGGATAAATATTTTGACAGTTGCATAAATATTTTGCAAGTGTAGGATAAATATTTTGACAAACGAGAATGGAAAAGACTGTCTGGTTGAAGGATGTCTTAGCTGACTAGCAGCTAAAACATCCTTCAACCAGACAGTCTTACCATCCTGTGTTACCAAGAAATAAATTATGTGAATATATACTAATATTATAAAGAGAAAAGATTTGTTTTTTTTTCGAAAAAAACTTAAACACAACTGGACCAATTTCAAAGAAAGCTACATTATTGGGGAGTTACATAGGCTATATTTTACTGTCAAAAAGATAAGAGATCCCTAGTAAAATTGCAATAATGTATCTCAAGGTATAAAAATCTATGATAAGATGATAAGATACCTGTGCAAAGCTGGGGCAGGCAGCTAGTAAACAATAATAATAATTGAAAAACCTGCTGTACCCAACCACACATAAATATTAATCTTTACAAATTATTTTTTTATGGATTACATTAAACCATTATCAGATAATTACAACTTATTAGTGATAAAAGGTTTTAGAAAATAAAACTGCAACATGCGTCTCCTATTGTTAAATGTATTGTTGCATAATATCAATATTATGTAAGATTCAATATGCACATGACCTTTTAACCTTAAAAGACATTTTATTCTCTTTTATCTATAACTAGCTGACCCGCACAACTTTATTCTGTCCCGGTTTTTGGAACATTTTTCATTTCATTGTTTCCTTGGTTGTACACAATAATCTCAGGATTAAAATTGAAAAATTCATTTAGTATTGGATAGCCCATTTATTGAGAAAGGCTATAGGCTATATAACTTCACGTTACAACCAATAGGAGCTGAGCAGTAATGAAAAATGTTGTAAAACCAGGGAAAATTGACACAGATGAAATTGTGTGGGTCAGCTAGTACATTATAAAGCTGAAAAGTATGTATGTTTGTTTCAACATGGTAATCTCTGAAAGTACTGTACTGGTTTTAATGAAATTTAATTTGAAGTTTAAATAATTAAATTAACTGACCTATATAATTGGTTTAATGTTTAGTTACCCTGACTCAACTTCCAATTCACATCCAGGATAAATATTTGTGTTATAATTCTGTGTCTAGGTGTAAGTATGTTTATCATTTATGTAGAAATGGAAGACAAAAAAATAAATACCTGATTTAATTTCCTGGAAAGATCATTTGTAAGGCATTCCTCTTCCCGTTCATAATGGTGTGCTAGAGTTTCTTTTTCTTTCTTTAGAGCTTGAATCTTTTTCAATAAAGTATTTGAAATATATTCCTCTTCCTGCTCTGCCTTTGCTTGCTAAAATTAAAAATCAATATTATTTCATCTTTGTTACCTATATGAAATATAGTACCTGGATGACTGAGCTTCGCTCAATATTTTTTTAACAACGTTTTCTAGAAATTAAACCTAGCTAGATCGATTTATTGCCACCAAAACCACCTGCATACTAAATTTCATGAAAATCGCTGGGGCTGTTGCCGAGATTCAGATTATAAGTATATATACAAGAATTGCTTGTTTAAAGGTATAAGATAACCAGAACCAAGTAGAAGCCATATCTACTCTTCTTTTAGGTATTAAACATTTACTTAGAACAGGGTATTTATAAAAGGACATTTAGTAAACCTACTACACTACTATGCCTAAGGTATTTGGTGTGTCTTCTGTTAAAAGTTTGGGAACCCCTGATCTTGAATATATGTCTACTAATTACCCCCATCATTTGACCACTAAACATGTAAAGAGTTATGTTACAAAAGCTTTTCTAATTAGAAAACATTTGCTGTAACTCAACTGTTGTGTAGAAGAATTAAAATGAATGCCCAGTCTTAGAGATGTCAAAAATTGTCCAAGAAACTTACAATTGAAACTGATGCTTGTCTCAAGGCACGATTTTCTTCTTGCAGAGCCTTTACACGGAGCTTGTAAGTATCTAATTCCACTTTCAGGACCCTAAAAACAAGAGTATATAACCAATTGTACATAACACACTCCCATAGCTATATGGTAAATAATAAATCGCATTATACATCTTTAGGTGTACACAACTGCGATAAAATATAAACAAGATAAAAGATGTAGGTTTCTACCTGACACAACACACTTTACAAAAGCAATGACGAATCTATTATTTTACATTATATGCAAGTTCAAAATAATAAATTCTCATGGGAATCTAGCACGATAAGGCCACAATAAAAAGCTTACCTATTTTGTTGCTGCAGCGATTCAATTCTTTTCTGTAGTTGATCACGAGAAACTGTACTGGGGGGCAACATAGCTCCGCCATCCAGTGAACTGGAATCACTTTCGGAGGCTGAATCCCCCATTTTATTACCTACAAAGAATATGAAATATATAAAATAAACATTACTAGTAAAAACTTCAATACGTATTTTATCTGCAGTGTACCTGGCGAAATCACTGTATCATCCATTTGCACGAGTGATGAGGACAGCAACAAAATGTCATATAAGTTTAAAGTTACTCAATCTTTTAGAATTTAAGCAAAGTATATCTGCTTTATATTATTTTTAATAAATTAACAAGTACGGACCAAATGAAACCGAATCAAAGTGAAATGTAATAAATTAAAACACGAAAAACCGTATCGTTGTTGCAGTCTCAATTAGAGATGTGCACCGCAATTACTGCAAAGCCTTTTTTCGATTAAAATCGTAAAATTAAAACTACTATTTAACATGATAGTTTATCGAGATTGTATCGAGGTTTTAATGCTATTCGTTTTTACTATTTGTTAAAAAAACAACAATTTATTGTAATTTTTTGCTTATTTTACAATTTTTAGTTAAGTTTTTACTATAAAGGATAATTATAAAGGATACTCTCATTTAGTAAAAACATAACTCAAAATTGTATAAAAAATAACTTAACGAGAATATCAGTTGAGGAAATAGTTTTGTGAACTTTTTGCTTTTTCGGCAATAGTAACACTAGCCGAAAAAAAAAACATTAGTAAAAAAGTGACACACACGCCATAATGTAAATTGCTTCTCGATTTGGCGTTTGAGTTAAAAAATTTACATTTTGATGTTAAAAATTCGTTTATAATGTATAAATAAGACATTTAAAATGTCCTTAGTAAATATTGGTAAGAATAAAATCGATAGCTTAGTTATAATCTTTGTATAACATTACTCTTTCAAGTATTTAGGTTGGATCAAAGGAATCGAAGCCATTTCGTTAATTTCGTGTAAACGGTATTGAAGCTAGATTTCTTACTGTTTCTTATGATAAAATCACAAGTGGAGATGCTAACGCAGTAGACTAGAAGTTTGATTTAAAATGTGATGGCAGTGTCGTCGCCATAGTTGAGGTGTTGGTACGATTTCAGAAGTCATTGCTGCTGTTATTGCACCGTATGTAGTGATCAGGGTGTATGGCATAATAACTGTCAACGAGAAATAGGTGTCCCTTGTTATTTTATGTCCTTTACTTGTGCATTATTAGAAAACAACATGAAAATAAGTGTAAATTAAAGTGATTGATTGTTATTTAAAACTGCTCACATAGTTTTTTTTTACTTGTTACTTCTTGTAAACAAATCGTTCAATGCGTGTTGTAATGTTTGAGTACCTGATAAGTTCACTAAAAATGCTAATAATTGCAAGTTCATATTTTCTTTTTTATGATTGATTAATTTTTATTGGTAAATCTATATTCTTGCATTGCTAAACTTGTCTTGTTCAAGTGTGTTACCTATCTTGCAGTTACTGTCTCTTGATTTTGAAGTAAAGTAAATCAATATATTTTTGGTCTGTGATTATTATGAAGTTTTAAACTTCTTTATTTTAACTTAATATATTGGTCTTAGTAACTGTCTGTCTATGGCAGTACTAGGCCACATCATGACACCTAGCCTGGAATAGGTCTAAAGAAATTTTGTCATTTCTTTCTTCACATTAGATTGTATTAGATTATAATTACAAGAAATTATTAAATCTAGTTTAGTATACTTATGATACAACTAACATAAAACAAACATGAATACAAAACTGTCAAGAAAGACTCTGGACTTTAAAAATTTAGTAACTACAAGAATATTGTTTAGTTTGTTTTTATGTCACAAGCAAAATAAATTGCTTTTGAACTTATTATGGATATTTTAATAAAAATAATTATATCTTCTCACTTTATTCTAATTTCTGAAATTGGGTTGCAAAAATTGTTCTCTAGTTTCTTTCACCATTTAAACTAGTATTTTGTACAGAAACATTTGTATCTTCACCATTATTTTAAAACCAAAAGATCTCTTCCAAAAACATGGTTATCTTACCCTTATATCATTTTTTTTTACTTATGATATCTGCCATCACAAAACTATTATATTACTACTCTAATTATTTCATTTAAAGGAGTTAGCAGTAAAGTAACTGAACAATAAACTTAAACTGTGCCAAAATTGTTGTTTTTGCCTCTTAGATTAATTCTAAGTAAGGAGGAATAATTTTAATACTATTTTAATTTTTTTTATTTGTATTCTCACTCTGATTAAAAGTGATAAGTGAAGTTTCCCAATGTCAGTGTTGATCATGGGTTAGGCTTGAATACTCAACTAGTGCTTTTGAAATGTAGGTAGGCCTAAAAAATGTATAATATCTCCAACACACAATGTCCAATCAAAGTGAACATTTCAGACATGACTACTTTCATTCATAATGGTTTCCCAACATTTATCCTAATTTTTGTAACTGACCACTATTTTTTTAGCTAATTTGACCAGACTAACATGCTTTATTATGGTTCATAATGAGTCTATTCTATACACTATATATATATATATATCAATGCTAACTGCTCAGACCTTATTCCTTTTGGCATTTTCCTATTAGAGATATAATAATAGGGTATTGCAGTAATACTTATGGCTTGTCCACTTCTAAGGTTATTCTGTATACAAATCATAAGACCATAACTTTATAGCACAACAAATAATCCTTTTTTGAATTATAGATGTTATTGTAATTATACAATACTATAGTAATTTGCATGCTATATTTATTTTCCAGGCTAAGCGTAAGCAATGGCTCAATATTACCAGATAGTTGGACAAGGACATCAACTAACACTTGAAGATATTCAAAGGTTTTGTCCAAACATATGCCTGGATGGTATTATTGTGAACCAAGATGACCAACAACAATATGCACAACAGCAAGTAAGTTGTTTTCACCTACCTTACATTCCTATTGAATGTACCAATATTATCTTGAATGACCTTGAAATAAGTTTTAGGTTTTGTTTGTAATAGTACTTCTTATTTTTATAGGTGGTTGTACAGCAGGCACCAGATCCAGCACCAAGTGATATTATAGTTAGTGAAGGTGTGCAGCCTCAACTGGTTGTCAGTGATGGCTTGCAATACCAACAACAGTATATCATTCGACATGACCCTTCTCAACCACAACGTGACTTTCAGCAACAGCAACAACAACAGCAGCAGCAACAACAACAACAGCAACAACAAGCCTTACATAGACACCAAGTGGGTATTGTAGCAAAATTATTTTTTATGTCAATAAGGTCATTGACATTTAATCTGTTGACAGCTTAAACATTTTTGATTAGACTAAACATAAATTGATGTATCCTGTAAATTAAGCAGATTGTATCTTCTTATTTGTTAATAAATTTTAAATAATATAACTACACAGTTATTGTACAAAAATTCAAGGTAGAAATACTAGTAGCTCTATAGGTATATTATATCTTATTCATAACAAATGTAGCTTAAGTTATGACATATAATTTATTTGTAGGTTTACTACACATCTGATTTACCTGTGGATGCTCAGGTTGTGTTGCAACAGGCCCAACAGATCATTGATGCATCTTTGATGCAACCATCATCTCCACAACGCCCACAACATGTATGTCTCCCGACTAAAACATTGTGTAATACTATATGCACTTTAGGAAATATGCATAGTGGTTGTAGAACTTCTTAATATAATATGCTTGGCATGTTATCACTTTCCATTTGGTTATAATGATTTCTATTTCATTGACATGTTCAATATATTAGATTGGAATTATTCTAGTTGATATATTACTAGTCCTGTGTTTAATGTGTAAACATACCATCATAAAAAACAATACTAATAACTTTTTTTTAAAAGAGCTGTCCTGGGTGTCACAAATTGTAATTATGGGGTCAACATTCACCATAGTGACTAATATTTAAGGTGTAAGAGACAAGTGCCTACTTGTCATACAATGCCCTATAGTATTAATGAGTTTTTATTTACTCACTAATTTATTTTACTTTTCATTATGTTTATTGTGGGGTCTATGACAGTCGTAATTATACCTGATTCACTAAAGGTGTTTTTCGATTCCCTATGTAGTAGGGTTAGTCCCAACAAAAAAGCGAAACAAAGCTGGGGTCCAGATGTGTTTTGTTTATATGATAGTTCCTATCGAAGCTCTTGGCTCTCAATGAATACATTGGTTGTGGGGTTGAAATTTTGATTCACAAAATACTTGTAAAAAGTGATAATGAAATAATACATCCTCCCTTGACAACAAAACCTGAGAATATGCCTAGGTTCTATACTAAAATGTCTGGGATTATAACATTATAAGTAAAAGGCTAACACTTGGTATAATACTGCATATTTCGGGGAACTCCCTCCACTGGGAGTACCTCTAAATAGTGATTTAAATATAAGTGCTTGATATTTTAAATAATCTCCCTAATTTAGGGAGACTTGTGCATTTGTGGATGTGGTCATAATAATTAGATGTAAATAATACTTATTTTCCATCCCTTCCTTAAAATGGAATGCTTTGCTTATTGTCTAATGGTGCATTTAATCTATTTATATTAAAATTAGGTTAAGAATAGAAAGATAAGTATATTTTTTATAATCGTTATTGTGTATGTGAAGTTTAGATAATAGAGACTTACGCTTCATAATATATTATACATATGAATCATATGATCTAATTCTACCTCTTGTATATAACAGATGTACATGATTAAATTAAATATACAAGGTCAACTAAATATGGAGAGTCTTCGATGTATACAGTTATATTCTAAAGATATAGTTATATTAACTATGTTTTCGTCAACAATTCACATACATTGCACAGGGCCGGATTGTCTATAAGGGCAGTATAGGTATATAGAATTTTATTTTAAGAAATCAAAACCCAGATTTTATATGGAGATATTATACAAATGCTGGATTATGACGTCACTATTTTTTTTTGGGGTCCCATAGTTATTTCACACAACATTTCATGGGGACTTAATCGTTGATAGTTTAATTGTTACTTTTATTTACTATTTGGATTGTTTTGTTTACCTAGGAAACTAGCCTATAGCATTGCTTAAGGGCCCCAACTTGGTTAGTCTGGCCCTGACTTTCCGAACACAGGATTCTTATAAGTATTAGGTATCTATAATAAAGGAGGGCATAGAATGCTTTATATTCATATTCTTAAGTGCTATTTTTATAACGCAAGCAGCTAGTGAGTCCGGGACATGTGCTCTCCCAACCAACTGTGATACATCCTGCGCAACAGCCGCCTCCGCAGCCCCCACCTCCACCACCGCAGCCCCAACATGCCCCGCAACAAACGGTACGTACTAACTAACGTAACCCAATGTCACAAAACACATAGGTACAGAAGACCGGCTCAAATTGATTTAATAAACATTCTAAATAATAAATAGTATCTAATCTAATATTAACCTTTAATATTCCCTATCATAGACTATGGTGATGTATGCTATTTCGACCGGAATGCTGATCTGCTCTACCAACTTAACAACACCAATAAACTTTACCAACTTAACAACAATCGAGTAGATGACTATGATAACAATAAATTAATTTACACTTATCAGGAAATAACCTAAAATTTACTTGATTTATTTTCCTGTGACCCCTAGATGGGGCAGAGGGCGCCGCCATCCAGTTCGGTCTTAAGCTTCTCGCTTTATTTCGCTCCAGGTCTTCCCAATGTTCTTCGTCTCTGCGATAATCGTCCGCCGCTAGGTTTGCTTAGAGCGGCAACGTTTACGCTTACCTTGGCGATTCCAGTCTAGAGCCTTGCCTCGGTATGTGTTCAGGGTCCCTTCGGAGCGTGTGGCTGATACAGTTCCAGTTGCGACGTTTCATCTGTTGATCGATCTGATACTCACCGCAATATTCCCACCGATCTACGTTGGAGATTTTCTCGGGCCAGTAAACACCGAGGATACAGCGAAGACAGCGGTTGATAACAATCTGAAGTTGACGCGGGATGTCCTTTGTGACCTTCCACATTTCAAAACCGTACAACAACACGGTTTTTACATTGCACCGGAATATTTTGAGTCAGTGTCTACCGAGGGAAGTGAATTTGTGGACTCTTACCACAGTCGATGAGCAACAGCAAAGAACGTGTCATCCCCCACCTCATTTCCTGGATCTTCCGGGTGTTGACTTCAGTCCAGTCTCTTTTGCCTCTCGTCATAGCCTAGGTCGTCCAGCTTGGCTTGCATGTCGGCGCGTATGTGACTCGGCAGACATAGGTCATCGGCATAAACCATAAAGAAATAATGACGTCGGTGATTTGTAATTCATACAAATTAGTACGGGACGTATCGTATTTTGACGTTCTTAGAAGATACTGATTTGACTTAACAGTCATCTATTGCATTCGATTCATTATTAATCTTCGCAAGTATGACCACATTTTGACTTATTGCTCTCGGCTTAACTGGTTTCCTATCCTGCAGCAACGTAGTTTCCATGCTCTTACAACGCTGTATTCAATTCTTTATTCTTCTCATGCTCCTGTTTATCTAACACCTGACTTTTAATTTCTCTGCTCTAGCCATGATCGAAATCTACGCTCCTGTAATAATCTGTTGCTGTTGCTTCATAGCTCCACTCTTGCATATTTTTCCTTCACTGTACAATCTATTCTTCTTTGGAATGAGCTCCCTCTCTAAATCAAAATGTTTACAACCCGTTCCACTTTTAAATATAAAGTACGCTAAGTTATTGACAGAATCATTTCAAATATAATAGTGTATGATTATATGTATATAATTATACTACTCGCTCAAGAAAGTACCGGGAAACGATATATAATAATAATACATGCACATACAAATGTTAGTTGTTCATCCTAATTTATTTTATTTCCTTTCAATTATGCTCCTTAAGAAACGATACACTTACACCAACGAATAATCCAATCATCAGAACCATTACCATTTTTTAAACGCCTTTTCCGGGATTGAATTCAATTCTCGCCGCGAATTCTCCTTTGTCTTATACCAAATAAAAACGGGTACTACAAAGTGGTAATTTAAGTTTAGGAAAAAGAAAGAAGTCGGCTGGAGCCATATCTGGTGAATAAAGCTTGATAATATTTGTTAGTTTTTGCGAAGGCGCATTATCGGGATGCAAAATCCAAGAACTTCCTTTCCACAAATCTAAAACTTTATTTACCGTTTGACCTTCCGGCAAGAATTCCGAGTGCACAACACCGTGATAGTCAAAGAAAACAGTCAACATGCCTTTGACCTTTGATCTACTTTGGTGTACTTTTTCGGTTCAGTTGGAAGGCACCATCTGATGCTTGTTGAGTAGTTTGCATGTCTCACTCGTAAACCCATGTCTCGTCACCAGTAACAATGCGTTTCATGAATGTTGTGTCGTAATTGACTCGTTCTAGCATGTCCTCGGCGACTCTTATGCGATTGAGTTTTTGGAGAAAATTCAGGTCTTTTGGGACTAGCCGAGCGGCAACATGTTTCATACCCAGTTGATTATTCAAAATGGTACGGATCGACTCGTGAGACACAAAAAGTTCAGCGGCTATCTCTCTCAAACTTAAATGAGGATTTTCAGGCACTATTTCCTTCACTTTTGCGATGGTAACTTCAGTTAAAGACGTTGATGGCCTACCAGAGCGAGGCAAATCTTCCACTACATCTCGACCGCTTTTAAACGCTTTGTACCACTCAGAAGCACGTGTTTTTCGAAGTCGACTCACCGTAAGCCTTCTGTAACATTTTCAGGGACTCCGGACACGAAATTCTATTAGCGTTGTAAAATTTAAGACAAACTCTCTGTTCGATGTTTTTGTCCATTATGAAATTTGCAACTGAAACTCCCCGTCAAAATGGAAAACAGTTGTGTCAATCTAACATCAACAAAAAATAGAATTTCGAACCATAAACTAATCATCCTTTCCCGATACTTTTTTGACTGAATTTATGTGTACATATTTATATAGTTACTAGCTGTGCCCAACGGTGTTACCCGGTAACGGTGTTTATATGCGGTGCGCAGTGCCTATGTGTTAATCCAGGGTGTCAGCTAACTCCATACCAATTTTTTTTTAAATCGCTCTAGCCGTTTAGACGTGAAGAAGTAACAAACATACACACTCACATACTCACAAACTTTCGCCTTTATAATATTAGTGTGATATGTATAAATCTATATATGTATATCGATGTATATGATATTATTTATATAATTATATTATTAAATATACTTTTGTATTATGTAAATGACAATTAGGCACCTACCTTATTCTTATTTCTGCATCATTTGTAAGGTTGACTGGTAGATAATGCCCGTGGCGTTAAGTCCGCTATTGTAACAAATGTTGTGGGCATATATATAAGTTTTTATAAATAAATAAAAATAAAATATAACTTATATGTTGTGGTTTACGACTTGAAAAGCATGATTATTATCTTTATAGTGTCTTTTAGGGTTCAGAACCTCGAAACAAAAAAAAACGACGGTATTTTACTTTACTATGAAATTGTGCAAGTAATACCATCTTATACTACAAGTATAGAAAAAAGATTGGTAACTATACATTTGTTATGAAATCATAAAATTATACCAGTCTTTAAAAGACTGCGAGACTCGATTCTTGAACTGGCGGGCCAGTCCGACATGCACTTGTCCGGTTTATTAATTAATAAAATATCTTCGTTGTTCATTTTGCAAAGTACGGAGTACGCAAATTGTCAACGAGCGTACAGCCCCGACTGGGTGGGATTCGACCGAGATTTCCGTACGTGCCCGTTTTTGTGTGAATGGATCAGTCTTTGCTAGTTATCGGGAGCTGGCCTTCTGTAGCTATGTATTCTGTGGTTCAGAAAACGAGCGTGTTACTGTGTGAACGCTTAGAACAATATGAAGAAGTTGTAAAAGCGCGTTAGCAAAACTCGTTTTATTTCGATCGTCAACCGCTCGTTTTTGAATGTAGTAAAATATACAACGTGAACAGAAACGTGTGGTCAAATTCAATGGTTCTCACAGACATATAATAAATTGCTTTTACCTAATTTTATGTAAATCTAAACACCGAAAAATTTCGCGATATTTATAATCACTAGTTTATTCGTTTTGCACATCCCTCGCCATACTCTAGCGTCGTCGTCTAAAATTTGAAAGAACATGCTATACCGGGGGTTCCCAAACTTTTAACATGGCGGGACATCCACCAAATACCTTTTATTTTATGGAACTCCAACTTCATGAAAAATGTACATTTATGACAGTTCTTATTTCCTCTACCTATCACAACGGACGTGGAATTATTTTGTCCTTGTTGTTATTTCTACGCAAAAAAATACGTGGAACCCTGGTTACTGTTCCATGGAACCCCAGGGTTTCGCGGACCTACTTTGGAAAACCAAGCGCTATACTATTATTTAATTTCAATGCAATGTGATTTATATCATGACAGGTACAATACTTACATAGATTATCTGCTGTGGAAATTGAACACAGTTTACTATTATTTATTGTAAATAACTGATTTTATAGGTACATACGTAAATAAAAGCAGAATCTGAAAGAGACACAGTTTATAAAACAATTTTACATAATTATGTAGTGACCTGCTGCAATACCACCCGCATGGATGTTCATTAGTGTAATAAATAGGACTCCTCAGCTAATATACTATGATGTATGAGTACAGGAAAATATATAATAGTATTTATTTATATCAAATTACAGCAACCGCAACAACCTCAGCAACAGTTGTCGCGCGCGTCTCCCCAACTCATCCAACATCTTCAGCAACAGCACCAACAACAGATTCATTTGCAGCAGCTTCAACAACAACAGTTACAGCACCAACTACAGCAACAACAGCAACACCAACAACATATGCAGCCCCAACAAATACAGCATCAACAAGTTGTTATGCATGCAGCTTATATCAATCAGCAGGTAACTTGTCAAATTAGTTATATTACGAGTATTTGTTTCTTGTATATTAAGATAAACATTGCTTTACATTTAGAACATGGCTTAATTTTATTTTTATTTTTTTGTATTGTGCATCCATTGGGCTACTTCTTTAAAATTACGATAAGCTAGTCTAAGTAATCCATACTAATATTATAAATGTGAAAGTAACTCTGTCTGTCTGTCTGTTACGCTTTCACGCTCAAACAGCTAAACCGATTTAGATGAAATTTGGTATGGAGATAGTTTGAGTCCCGGGGAAGGACATAGGATAGTTTTTATCGCGATAACCGACATCCACGCGGGCGGAGCCGCGGGCGAAAGCTAGTTTAGTTATATCTTAATCTGCTAACTTCAATATTTCACTGTAAGAATTTGTCCATTGACACTTTTCTCATTGTATATGATAAATGAAAAGACGCTGTTCTTGTGTTCTTTGTAAATAACACTAACTGCACTATATTACACCAATGTCACTAAATGAAATCGAACGGCTTAGTTCTCGTCAGTCTTTTTACCATGTCCGTGATGTCAAGGAGCTGGATAGCCTCAACGTTCACATGTTTAAGGAGTCGTAGTTTATGAGCTTCTGCATACTTTTTAATAATTTTATATAGACCTCAACTGATTATACATCCAGCGTAGCCAGGACTTCATTCTGTAATATCATTTAACCAAGAAGAGCAAGAGTAGAGTTACTGATTGGCTATTACAACAGGAGTATGATAAAAATTGAAAATTCATTAAAACTAAATTTTCTATGGAACCACACACACACACACCCGCATACTATCTACTCACCTTATGAGCAATATGTGAAAGAATCTGATACCCAAAACATAAGTTAAATCGTAATATTATTTGTGTGGTAATAAAGAATTATTATTATTCGATTCTGTCTTACGAACATTTCATGTATTTTCACACGTTAAATTCGAATTTGTGAAAATAACGGATCAGTTTGTCGTATTTTTACCTATTATCGTATGTTTAATTTGTGTTTAATAGAGTTTTCTCTCTATACAGGGCACACCAACGCGTGCAGCAGCCCCTCGCCTCCTGAACCAAGCGCTGAGCAATAGCAACGTGACGCTGGTGCGGACGCCCGTTCGGTCCATGAGGCCCCGCCGGCCCGCGGCCCGCGCGCAACACCCGCACCCGCCCCCCGCACGCTTGCTCAACGCCATGCAGCCGGTAACATTGATCGATATTTAATTTAATATTAAATGGTCGTTAAAATGTAACATGAATGCAGGTTGCCGCGCTGGCTCCTGATATTATAGCTGGTATATAAAATGATAAGTAATCTACTTGACGACTCAGTTATGACGTCATAATTTGGTATCGTTTTGATATATCTTAAAACGCTTCGATGTGGTAGTAGTTTAAGTGTAAGTGTGCATATCGGTGTGCAGGGTCAGGCCGGGCCCGCGGCAGGCGCGCGGGCGGGCTCGCCGCGCGTGCTCAACCCGCAGGCGCAGCACGCGCAGCACCGCCCGCCGCGCCCGCGCACGCCGCTGCACCACCCGCTGCAGGTAATACGCGTCCCGCACGAGCCGCGCCTGCTCGACGGGCCACACCGCGCGCAGCGACCTGCACTACACCCGCTGCAGGTAACGCATATGTCGTCTGCTTAGCCACGAGGTCACCGCACGTACCAGCTGCTGCTGTACACCCAGCTACAAGTGACTAGATCAAACCACCGGACGCGGCCACTAGTCGCAACTACGAGTAGCTGAACGCGTTCCTCAGTTAGAAGTATTAGTGGCTGCGTGTCCATTCATTTGGCAATGGTCGAGTGTTCGGTAGACGCAGGACAAAAGGCAGCCACAAGTAGCGAGCACTGCCACGCACGCAACTTGAGGCTCGGAAGCGACCACTCGAACGCGATCGTGTGCGTCGATACCGTACCAATTGTATGAAAAATGTACTCCACAACTTGTAGCAGCCATTAGTGACTTAGCTGTGGCAGCCACTGGTGGCCGTGAGTGCGCCAATACTAAGCATTCTAGATCACCACCGTCCGCTACTACCCTCCTAATAACGCTGAAGGTAATAGATTATGTAGGCTCAGGTAGTGAGGTCGCATCACTCGCATCTGCTCATGCTATGAGGACTGAACACTCTCTACAGGTAATGAGCTAACTCTCAGTAAGAAGCTTTTTTGTTTCTGAAAGAAAGGTAGTCCAGCAGTAGTTTCAAAAGCCAGCTGTCAAGAATAACCAATGAACAGGAAACAGTAATTTAAATACGATATTTGAATATGCTATACTTGTTTATTATGATATAATTTATTTTCAAGCCTTGTTAAAATCAAATGATTGATTTTTCGTACACAATCTATAGTGGACATTATAATTTTTTTAATTGCATAAAACTTTGTCCTTTATAGCAACAACAGCAACAGCATCAACAGATGCAGCAGCAGCAACAACATCAGCAACATCAACTAGCCCAACATGTCATCACCCCACAGGTTCATCAACAACAACTAAACCCAATTAAACTCCCCACACATCCAGTAAGTAACTAATATTTTCCCGTCAAATTTATAAGTCTCTTTGTACTAGTTGACATAGTAAATGTGTAAATTCATTCTACCATTCCTCGGAGGCCATAAATAAAATCGTAGCGTAAAATAGTAGTATTCAAATTTATTTTATTTGATTTCAGCTTCTCAACCAATCAAATCCGTCTACACGAATCATCACTCCTCAGGGTACTATAGTGACTCAAAATTTAGCGTCACAAATGTCCCAGCACACCATAGTTCAGACCAACCAGAATAATGGACCACTACCTCAAAACACTCTCACTACCATTCCGCAAAGATCTTCACCACATCCACAAACTGTACAGCAAGTACAGCAAGTGAAAAAGGTCGTAGTACAGCCAAATAACGCCAGCGATATGGATGATCTCGAAGAAAGTATTACAGCTGCTATTCTCACTAAACATTCGGTTAATGAAAATATGAATGCATCACCGCAACAGTTCCATACCCCTCCGCCCGCGATGCGACCGAACCAGGCCGTACCCCAACCTCATCAACAACTAAATTTCAACTCACAACACGGATATCAACAGCAACAAATTAGTTTTGAACAGCCTCACGTTCAGCAACATCCCCAAACACTCACACAGTTACTAATGGAGCCTGATTCTATGGAGGAAGACCAGCAAGTATTAACACTAATAAATGGCCAGAGAATAACTCTCGGTGAATATAAACGTACGATGCAACCGCAGCGTACGCCTGCACAGCAACAACAAGGAAGGTAAGTTGTATCGTTAATTAAATTTTTCCATAAGGTGAATTATTGCTGGTTGTTCAATTCATGAAAAACTGTTTTATTCCGCTATAACACGGGGAAACAATAATATCTTCTTCCACTATTGAGAATTGTTACTAAATTTTTAGATACCAACTTATTTTTTTTATTATTTGTTACAGAGAAACAGGTAGACAGACCTTAGTAAGAAGTAAAGAGCAACAAAGGCCTGTACAAAGAGTACCACCAATGCAAGCACAACAACAAACTCCTCAACATGGTATGTCATTTCAACTCTTTATAAACATATAAATAAAAAATGTCTATCTTCGCCATATAACTTGCAGTTATTGAATTACTGAACATTTATTTTAGAAAACAACGAAATGTCAGGGCCTTCAGAACAGGCGTCAGAAACACAATCTGCTAAAATGTTAATTTTCCTCCAAAATGGCGAACAGAGACTGATCACATTTACACTGCCAAAAGAAAGCTGCACACTTCAAGAAGTTCTTGAACAGGTATATTTCAATAACCATCAATAACCGCTCACTTAAAAGTTTATGTTGTCATTTTTAAAAAATTAATTCATTCAAATTTGAACAGGTCAATGTTCCATTTTCGGAGGATACCCACATACAGTGTATGCAAAATACGAGTAGTGAAATTGACTATTTTGTATCAGTTGGATCGACGACTAGAATCGAGGAGATGTTAGAAAATCACCCGGTTTGTATACTTCCAATATATTCTTTTACATAAAATCACACTACCATACATTGACTGAATTCTTAGATAGGTGTTACATGCAAAATCTTCAGGTTGTAGAATAAAAACAAGCTGATAGATGAAAAATACAGTCAATTTATGAAGTGAAATCTTTTGTGTTTCTAGAAACTAATTTGTATTTATTTTTGCAGATGTTAATAGGTGATATTAGTAGTAGGAATTCCCCAACAGTTATGTCCCAACCACAGAGTAGTGAAATGTCTACACCCGAGAAATCCCAGTGCCCTGATAATGGTACGTATTTTAACAGCATGCAATATTAATTATGGATGGCTGCTTATGATAGGACTGACCTCTAACCCCCGTATTTATAAACGAGTAATAGCAGTTACTTAAGTAAAAGTAATTACTTAAGTAACAGTTTCTATTTTATAGTCAAGAAAATGAGTGAAGTAAGAAACGTCAAATGTTAGAATACTTAGCCAAGCAATAGTCACCGATATCGTTACTTGAGTAATAGCTTTAATTAAGATTTTTATGTAGAGGTTATTTTTTTTAACAGATATTTTAAAAATATGGAAGGTTTGGAAAATAAAAACAATTTATTTGGCGCTATGCCAGCCAGTCGGTAAATAATACAATAATAATAATAATATACCATTTATTTTAGGCATCAATGTCCCACAGAAATCTATACCTTACCGTCTAACATATTTACAATAATACATTATGTAAAGTGCTAGTAAAAGTAAATACAACTTAAAACCTTTATATATTAATACTATATCAGTAGGTACGCTTCACTCCCTCATAAATACCATACGTCGCGACCCAGAATCTGCAGCCCCGTCTTGTAGCGGAACTTCTGGCGCATGTACGCGCGCGCAGATGTTAACTTAGCTTTGCCGCAGCGGTTCTTGGCGGTTGGCTGTCGGCGCTTCTTTCCTTGCACAGTCACAAAACCATCTTCTGTATCTTCTTTATTTCTGTTCGTTGTCCTATCCGGGTAATGCTTGACAGGGGCTACACCAACAAAATCTATTGATTGTGGTACTTGAGATTTCACCGGGACAAGCAATGCAGTCGACACAACGGGGAGGCTGGCCGCGGTGGCAGGCTTGCGGGCTTACAACCATTAAAAATTATACCGTTGCTATATAAATTTAACTTTTGCCCGTATATAACCAGCAAAACTTCTTTTAAATAAAACAGTAAAACACAGGTGATATCTTCAGTGACATTTCTTGGGTGACATCAAGCGAGTTTTATGATGCTAAATTAAAAATAAGTTCTTCAAAAATACTTTAAATACGTGTGACGGTCTATTTCATTTGGTAGCATTACTATTCAATTATGTTGCATTTCGTTACATTCAGAATACTAAAATTGAAGAATATCGATTTATCGATAATACAGAAATTAATCAGACCAAATTTTGATTTTAATCAAAATTTGGTCTGATTAATTTCTGTATTATTATTTTTTAAAGTTTTAAAATTTGTAGCTATTTTAGTTTGTCGTAATATATTTTTGGCTCTCTATTTTGCAAATTTAATAATATCTTGTTTATGTAATGGAACGTTTTTTGCGGCTCACCGGTTGCTAAGTAATAAGTAATACTTGGTTAGTTTGCTCAAGTAAGCAAAGAATATTACTTGTCTATAAAATAGATTTTTCTAAGTAATTACTTTAAGAACTAGCCATGTCTCAATGAAGTAATTGCTAAGTAATAAGTAATGACTCGTTTATAAATACGGGTGTAAGCCGCCCTTCGGTAATCTTGATGAATTGTAAGCATTAC
Organism: Herminia tarsipennalis; assembly: GCA_945859575.2. NCBI lineage: Eukaryota > Metazoa > Arthropoda > Insecta > Lepidoptera > Erebidae > Herminia > Herminia tarsipennalis. Next base: position 14,206,993 of record OX243838.2, read on the forward strand.
AATCAAATGTTAAGAAATGGTCAACACTATTTGATCCATTTTGTGACCTAAATATTATTGATTTTTCAAATTTATTATATAGGGTGTCGATTTACAGCCCTTTTCGATAATCTATCTATCGATGGTTTTGATACTAGATATAGATTTTTTGTCAAAAATCTCTAGAGCCAAATCCAATCCAAAAGCTTATTATAAACAGCCGTTAGTCAGTCGAATCCTTGCCAGTCAGGTAATCAGACCACGATACTGAACCAAATTTAAAAATATACGGGTACTTTATTTTTTTTAAATCTCCATCATAGTTTATGTCATAGTTCTGATTACCGATGCAAGGATTCAACTGACTAACGGCTGTTTTAATATAACGGGTAAATATTTTTAAGACCGGATCTTGTATTATACAATTAAATTTACATAAAACATGGTTGTTTTAGGTAACAATAGCCCTGAATCTCCCGGACCACGATCTCCTCCCCCTCGACTCGTTGACGGCATGTTGGCGGTGTGTAAATCCTGTGGATACTCAGGATACGACTTCAGCCGTTGTGAAAGGTACATTATTAAAACATAATATCGACTGCCTCTGTGGCGCGGTAGGAGTGTTTCCGACTGCTACTCAAGAGGTCGTGGGTTCGATCCCCACCCAGGATAAAACTTTGTGTGATGAGCACGATGGTTTATTCTGTCTGGGTGTTATTTATCTATAATATGTATGTATTTAGAAATATACATATAAGTATGTTTATCAGTTTTCTGGTTTCCATAGTACAAGCTTTGCTTAGTTTGGGATCAGATAGCGTTGTGTAAATTGTCCTAAGATAATAATAATAATAATCATTTTGGTCCCTATAACATCATATTCATGGTGTTCTTATTTTGTAGATGTAAACGAGTCTTCACTGAGGAACCTAAAAGTGTACCAAGTAAAAAAGTAGAACAAAAGAAAAAGGAACCAGAAAAAACAATATTAGACAAACAAAAGTAAGTATAACTTCAGCTATTGTTGACATGTTATGTTTTTGAACCACTCATTTGACTGTGGTGTTATTTTGCTTTATAATATGTCACTCAATAGTGTCAAAATAAATAAACGTTTTATATTTTTTTACAGTACATGTGGTGACACCATCAAATTAAACTTATTAAAGCCTGCAATGAAGACCCTTAATAATAAGACAGTAAGTACTTTATTTTACAATCACTACATCTCTCAGTCCACTGCTTGACATAAGCCTCTCCAAATTTATTCCACAATACACATACCTATTACGTAATTCAACATTATAACCGAATGTCTTACACAGCCTGTACAGGACAAAAAGCCAGCAAGAGTGAGAAAACCTCGGGGGAAGCAACCAGATCCAGAGCCAGTCATATTGACGTTGAGCTCTGACGAGGAAGATTCAAACAGTTCCATGATGAGCAATCAGGTAAATATTACCTACTGGCTGTAGTAATATTTCATCACTACATAGTATAAAACAAAGTCGCTTTCTCTGTCCCTATATCCCTATGTATGCTTAAATCTTTAAAACTACGCAACGGATTTTGATGCGTTTTTTTTTAATAGATAGAGTGATTGAAGAGGAAGGTTTATATGTGTAATAACATCCATTAAATAGTGGAGAAGTACGGAGCGAGGCAGTAATAAGAAATGTTGCAAAAACGGGGAAAATTTACGCAGACGAAGTTGCGCGGGTCAGCTAGTACTATCTAAAAACTGAATGAAAAGCAATTCCGCAAAGATCCTGATTTCCTTTTCTTCTAAACCACTCTAATATTAGAAGGAAAAAAAAGTCAAATTGACAAATTTGTTTAAAGCTAAATTAATGAACAGCAATCAATATTGACATGGAATAATATACTTGTTTCTTTTTAGCATGAACAATCAATTAGTATGAAAGAGCCATCACTGAGTGAAATCGAAGGTGGAACACCAGACAGTGGCATCGGTATTGACAACATGGACGGTAAGTGCTTTTTCTATATCCGTAACTAGTTTTTTCTCACGGCTTCGCTTGCGTTAAATTTGGCTTTTACTGATCCTTGAGCTAAAGTACATTTTGATTTTTCGGAAATAAAATAGAAGACGAATATGTACTACAATAGTTTGACATGCAATCTCTATGTGACTTTTTTGTGGATAATATAAGCTCGTAGCAGACATATCAACTCTGAAAGAGATCGTTACCGTACTGCCTTTCAACTCGCAGTCAACCTAACGTAAACACGTTACCAAAACGTATCAACAGCTCCGATACGTTGATATGACCTCTAAGCGGACTATAAACATGTAGCACATTGTTCTTATGTATTATACCAGGGGTTCCCAAACTGTACGTCGCGACGTCCTAGGGCGTCACGAAAGTATCCCTGGGGCGTCGCGAAACGATTTAGATTGCTGTGTCGAAGGCAAATCTCCGCGTTGCATTTTATACGTTTTACAAATAGCCTTACGCCGAATGTAAACTGTCGTCATTTTGTATAACGCTACTAGACATTACTTATCGCCATTTACAAATGACCGCGGTAGATAAGAGGAAGAGGACATCGCTTCGAGAATCGCCAAGGCAAAAGCAACATTCGCACAACTCCGTCCTGTATGGCAATCACGGAAACTGACCAAAGGGGTTAACCCCTTTGGTCAGTTTCTTAAGCTTAGCTTAAGATATACCTGTCAAACGTAAAAACCTTGTTTCTATACGGGTGTGAAACGTGGAAGGTCACAAAAGGCATCTCGTGTCAACTCCAAGTCTTTATCAACCGCTACAACCAGATTAGTGGGAACGCTGCGCTGAGAATCCGATCGATTAACAAATCCAACGTCGCTAGTGAAACTGGATCGGCCACACGCTCCGAAATGACCCTGAACACATACCGAGGCAAGCCTTGGACTGGAATCCCCAAGGAAAGCGCAAAGTTGATCGCCCTAAGCAGACGTGGCGGCGGACGATCAAGCAGAGACGAAGAACATTGGGAAGACTTAGAGCAAAATGAAGCACGAAGCTCAAGGCCGAACGGCGCACTGTGGACGCCCTCTGCCCCATCTAGGGATTACAGGAATATTAGTCAAAGAACCTATTGCACTAAATCGTTTTGGTTAGGTTAGAACTGCAACCCGTGAGCCGAGTGGTAAAAACGTGGTGACAGCATTGCAGGCATTTTCTAAAACGTATAAAATGTCGATGTAAAGCCGTGTTTGACTGCGACATAATTATGCACCAACGTGACGGGGTTGTGTAAGCACCGCCCGCAATTTGACCATCTAAACTTAAGCCCCGTTTTGAGAAGCTATGCTCAAAAAAACAAGCGCATTGTTCTCATACGTAGACTTTCTTTATTTTGTGTCAGTAGCCAGCCAATGTCTTATTTTTTGTTTATTTTGTTCTTGCTCGTAATCTATACTTCCATACTAATATTATAAATGTGAAAGTAACTCTGTCTGTCTGTTACGCTTTCACGCTCAAACAGCTAAACCGATTTAGATGAAATTTGGTATGGAGATAGTTTGACTCCAGGGGAAGGACATAGGATAGTTTTTATCGCGATAGCCGACATCCACGCGGGCGGAGCCGCGGGCGAAAACTATTTTATAATAAAATATATATGTAACTTGGAGTCAGTTTTTGGTAACTTGTCACTAGCCCAAAATTACCCACTGGTAAGTACTTTTTGGCTAGAGAGCGGGCTTCCGAATTTAAAGAAAATTTTAAGAACGAGAGTCGGCTATTCTTTTTTTTTAAAGTAATGTAAGTCATATAGTCTAAGCTGTAGTGTAGAAGTTAAGTAGCAGTTCCAAGTATAAAGGTCATGAGAAGAAGCTTTCAAGAAACTCATGGGCCACTGTTTTAAAATCAATTTAAGATTGATTTTATCAAACGAACCGATGTAACTCCCTGATAATGTAGCTTCATTTAAGTAAGTTTATCCATTACAAAATAACAAAAAATCAAATCTTTCCTCTTTATAACATTATTTGTCAGATATTGAAAAAATGTGAAATGAGAATGTTTGATTGTTTATTTTTGTGGTTAGTTTTTTTAATTACAGAAAGAAAAGTTCTGACTCACTCATTCACTAATTAGTACCTGGATGACAGAGCTTTGCTCGGTATTTTTTTAAACGACGTTTTGCATAAATGAAACTTTGCTAGATCAATTTATCGCCCTCGAAACCCCTAAATACTAAACTTCATGAAAATCACTGGGGCCGTTGCCGAGATACAGATTATATATGTAAGCATATATATAAATGTATTTGAATAACAAAGTCTCGTTCATATCCAGTAAATACGTATATTTTTACACTCGTAGAGTACTTATATTTGTTCTGTGATTTCACACGTTAAGGCATCTGTCCGACCAACGGCGAAAAAAAGAGTAGCGATTATATCGCTCAAGACACGTACAAACTTATGTAGATCCCGTGTCAACAAAGATATTAATAGTTGATCGCTGAGTGTTCACACTGCCGGCGAGTACTCGATCTATACTGCATCTCTTTTGTTTACACGGACGGGATCTCCAAAATACATCTGTTGTACCTTTCTTGAGCGATAAATCGCTACTCGCTTCTCGCTCCTCGCTCATCGTCGTTGGTGGGACAGGTGCCTAAACGCGGAACTTTAAAAATAGCGACATGTCAGTTTTCCGCCATTTTTACAACTCCCCAAAGTTAGTTATTCAGTTACTGAAACTTTACTGAATTTCAGTAAACTTCCAAAAGGTCCACTAACGTTATTTATCCTTTCAAAGTCCCTCCTAGCAAAAAGAGCACCCCAATTTTCAGGAAATTCTCCTTAACTGGTATCACTAGGCATAGCTAAAACCGTTAAAATCGAATAGTAATTTTGAGGTACATCTCTAGCTGACAAAAATAAAACGTCTTCTTTAGTCTGGCAATACTGGTTGTCAGTAAGAAATCGAGAATCCTTACCCGTTTCTACACGGGTTCTGTTCGCTTGCTTGACATCTGACAACTATTTATTATCTGTTCTGAAACGCAGTGATCGCTGACAATGCGTGTTATTTAGCGTGTTTAGGTTTTAACTTAAAATTTCTTGTGAATATAATCAATGAATATAAATAAGCCAAAATGTTTGGAAATAATACAAAACTTGACACAGGTAAATATACTTACATTTGATAAACTTAGGCATTATTAGAGATTCATGGAAACGATGACAACAGTTAGCGTCGGTAATATATTTTATTTACTTGTATTTTTGTAAGTAATCATTCATATTTAGTGTGATAGCTAATACGTGAACTTCATATAACATTATTTTAGTTGAATACGTTGTAACTACGCATTAGACTCCATAAAAGCTACATACCTGTATTATATCTATAATAGTGTATATCTACACCGCTATCAACTATTCTTAAAGTTTGTAAGAATAAATCTACAATACGATGGTTGCTAAATGAGAGTGCATCAAAATATCATTATTGATTGCTAGTTATAACACTTTGCTGCCTTGTACAATCGGAATGGATATTTGTGAACTATCTCACCTTATAAAAGTATATAATGTAGAAATAAATGTAACATATAGATTCTACTAGATCAAACCCTCCTAGGATATAAAATAAAACCAGTACATAACTGGGCGGGTATATGAGCTTTAATTTAGAACCAATATTATGGATCTTAACACCAACTTTGCAGTGCCATTAACCAATTCACATTCACTCATGGGCTTTTTAAGCGTTAACGGAATAACTTTAACTTGGTGTCAAATTGTTGTTGTGTTCAATAAAATCATTACTGTAATATAAGTATAAGAAAAGAGTGACCCATGAGTTTCTAACCCCTTGGAACTTCTGCTTATTTTTTTTGTCGAAAATGTGTTTAAAAAATGATTGAGTTAGCAGATGTTTTAAGAACTTTTGCTCTGTGGCGCAGTGGTAGTGTGTCCTACTGCTATGCAAGAGATTGTGGGTTCAATTCCCACACGGGACATCACTGTGATCCACAAATAATTTGTGGATCACAAATAATAGGGTACAAGTCAGTAGGGTACAAGTCACAGACACAAAAGTACACCTAGACTTGGAACAACAAATATTGTTGTACCAAGGCAGGGTGTACTTTGTGTCCGTGACTTGTATGTTTGTAAAGTCCCCTGCGACACAGGGCTTTTATTAAAATAAAATAAAAAAGTTACTAGCAAATGTTTTCTTTGTTTTTCATTCCATAATGTCTGCTAATTTATTTGTTTATTATGAATATGGGAGAGGGTGTACAAAGACTACATTAACATGTTGGGTGAGGTGTTGTATTCCTATGAGTTTGGAAATATAATAACTGCCCTGGTAGCACAGTGGAAGTGTGTTTGACTGCTTATTCAAGAGGTTTTTGATCTGATTTCCATAAGGACACCATTTTGTATGATCCACAAATTCTTATTCCAATTTTGATTGCACTTGGTGATCTATTAATTGTGTGTTTTTGGAAGTCTATGGAACTCATCTGTTGCTAGTGCAATTGAAAGAAATCAGCTCTATAATTGGGATTTAAAATACTTTACTTTTCACTGATAGATTGCAGCAGAGAAGAAATCATTAGCCACAACTCACTACAAGTTACTTCCCTGAATTGTCGGACCATTCGAATTGGGTCATACAGATATACACCAAAAGAGAAGGTATGTTTTTATTACATTTTTACAGTTAACACCCTTACCATTGTCCACAATCCACAGCAAAATATTTAAAACAGTAATTAGAAAGTCAATAACAACCAGACCTCATCTGCTCTTTACATGTGAACAATTAGTGTTGCACTTTTTGAGATCTAAATATTAATTTATGTACATTACGATCAACATATCTTGACTGGATAGAAGTTAGGTTTTTATCACTTTCACGCATGTCATAGAGATGCGACCCTAAAATTACTTACGAAAACGATTAATTGATTAAATATACTAACAACATTTTAATTCAACAATATAAAAACACTATTTATATGAGTTCATAAAAGTTTAAATTTAGAACAGTTACAGTAAATAATAAAGAAACTTTGAAAAACAATTTCTTTACCAAACTAATCACAAAAAAACATGAATTAGTAATACTAATTATGACAATGTAATGCGTAATCGCATCTCTAATCCTCTTGGTTTAGTTACCGCCCCCGCCCCCCGCTTCCTGTCACCATTTACTTCCAAAAAATGCATCTGCGCAACCACTTGTCGCCTACTTCAGTCCGGCCTAGTTACGTTGATCCAACTGTATTAAATATCTTGTGATCAACTTTAGGTTAATGCATAGCTCATTATCATAAGAATGTAGTGTTTACCTCTAAGTAACTAAACATTTAGATCTAAAGTAATTGTGAAAGTTTGTGTTTTCTTTTTAAAACTTATGTTTCTGTTTTTTTATACAAATGGGTTGGTATAGGTATTATATTTATAACATGTTATGAACTCAACCGAAAGTCTTTTTATTTAGACAAGTTTGATGACTTATTTATTTTACAGTTAATATGCTGTGGAAAGTGTTTGCACCTTATGATGCCATGTGTTATGAATATTATGATTATGGTCATAGCTTGCCTTAGGCAGACCCTGTATCAAAATTTGTTGAGGGGCCTGGTGTCTAAAAGCTTATGAGGCCAAACAACTATTGTGAGTCACTCACACAAACTTGCAATTGACTCATCACTGTACTGTTTGCTGGAACAGAATGTGGGGGGCACCAATGCAGGGATCCAATGAAAGTTTATATTTGCAGAGATTGCATACACTACCTTTACAAAGTTTTGATTATTGATTATTGCTATCTTTATCCAACACCCTTTCCCTGTAAACATAGAATTTATCAGTAACTATAGATTACGATAAATGTCCTATCTGTATATTTATTTTCAAGGTCAAATAAACCTTGAACTTGATAAGAAACTGCGCCTTCATAAAACTTACCATTGGTATTTCATCTTCAGGTATACATATCATCTAAAGGAATAAAAATAGTTGCACCTACTCTCAAAAATGAATCCCGTGAAGTGGCTCTTCAAATACAATTAAAAGAGGTTGTTAGAATACTGGTACACTTTGGTAAAGGGTTACCAGTAATTTTTTTATACACTATGAGCAAATGTGGTGCTTATATTAGGAAAGCATTAGAAATGACAGATGAAACAGGTAACTTTTTTACAGTATTTTGTTATCAAACTTTTTAGTTGATATCAGTTTTCGCTTTTTAAATGTTGTTCTAATATTTTAATATTTTTTAATAATTGTTAAATTACATATGCAGATCTTTGAATTGATAAATAACTCAACTAGGCATACCTCATAGTAAAAGAATCATGTGATGGATTTAAATTGTTCATAATTTTACAGGCCCTTATTATAATCCAATGTCAAAAATTGATCCTTTCAAAAGAATAACCCTGCTACCAGAAAGTATAACAGATGAGGCAAAAATAACTTTAAAAGCTTTATTTGGTAAAGTGATGGATGAATTGAATGCTCGGGAAGCCAATGATATATTAGTGAGAACCTGTCCGAAAGAAAGCAATAATATTACAAGAATGGCAACTAGATTGTCAAGTGCTTCCATTGCTTCTGGAACTAAGAGGTATGTATAACAGTTATTTCTACTAGGCAGCGGTACCCGATTCATTGTTTCTAACAAAATTGTACATTTCCAGTTCCAATCCTGCTGAAATTCGGCAAATATTAATATATCCACCTGGAAAAGGTGGTATTCCTATTAATACTGAAGACTACATGTGCCTAGCTCAAGATCAATTCTTGAATGATGTCATCATAGATTTTTATTTGAAATATTTAGTTCATGATGTTTTAACACACAGTCAGAGAGAAAAGACTCATATTTTTAGCACATTTTTCTACAAAAGGCTTACTACCAAACCAAGCAAAGTTAATAAAAGTTCAAATCCTCACGAATGGGATAGTAGTCTAACACCAGCTCAGAAGAGACATGCAAGAGTCAAAACTTGGACAAAAAATGTAAACATTTTTGAAAAAGATTACATTGTAGTTCCTATTAATGAAAACTGTCACTGGTTTGTGGCTATCATTTGTTACCCAAGTTTAGATGGCTGTCGGAGTCTCGTAGACAACAGCCCTGTAACACCACAAGCAATAAAGAAAAGAGGTATCTGAATTATTTGGGTCTCTTTTAATTTTGGTTATCTGATTGAGATCTGTTTATCTAATCTATTTCCGTTTTCTACAGAACGAAGAACATCTATGCAAATTGGGAGTACGACTATCACACCACTAACAAAACAGGAACAACTTACATTAAATTGTGACTCTGATAACCTTAGTGAACGTGACGAAGCAGAAGCAGAGGTATTATTTTAGAAATCTGTTATTTTTTGTGTAAATTTGATTTAAGATTTCAGTCTAATACAAATTTATTTTATAGGAAAGTGATTTAGACATGCAATGTGATTCAGACGACGATGAAGCTGAGAAACCTCCTGTAGAAAAGAAAATTGAAATACCAATCAACAGAAAAAGTGAACCTATCAAACAGTAAGTAAATTATAAAAATTATGCCAATGTTAAAAATAAATTATAAAAGTATTTGCATCTCTATATCTACCCAATCATATTTTTAACCAACTTTAAAAAGTACTTAATTAACTTTTTTTTTATGTATGTCAGGCATATCTCCGTCATATATAGATGAATTATCTAAATCAATCTAATGATGACTTTCGGAAATAGACAACAAAACTCAGAAAATGCCAGCAAATCATTCGTGATTGAAGTTGGGGTTAGATAGTTAGATGATTTATTAACATTTTAATTGTAACAGGAAGAAATAAATTATATATTTTGTTCCAGGCCATGTATACTAATATTTGATTCATTAGCTGGAGCGTCTAGATCGCGTGTTGTAGCCACATTAAGGGATTACCTCACTTGTGAATTTCAAGCTAAAGTAAGTCAAGTTCTACATAATTTTATGTTGGGTAATAATTCATAATACATTGTTTTTAAACTTTCGCGATTTTTATACATATTAGTTATATTTCGGGACTTAATCGCGTGAATTATTTAAAGGTACGAACCTTTTATTTACCCGACGTTTCGATCGAATTGCACCGATCGTGGTCACGAGTCGACCCGTGACCACGATCGGTGCAATTCGATCGAAACGTCGGGTAAATAAAAGGTTCGTACCTTTAAATAATTCACGCGATTAAGTCCCGAAATATAACTAATATTCATAATACATGTCTAAATTTTAACTTTTTTGTTTGTAGGTCTCGCCAAACAAAATATTTAATAAAGACAATATCAAAGGAAGTTGTCCTAAAATACCACAACAAAACAACTTCACAGATTGTGGGTTGTATTTACTACAATATGTTGAACAGTTTTTTAAGGTGAGGATACATATTTCATTTTCATATTCGAAATATATTGAACATGTATGTAGAATCTATACTAATTTCATTATTTGTTCTAGGATCCTGTTATAGATTACTCTCTGCCCATAAAACAATTAGCAAATTGGTTTGACGAAATAGTAGTAACTAGAAAACGAGAAGAGATCTCAAATTTACTAAAAACCCTAATGAACAAGTATAATCCAGACTCGCATTTGGCCTTACCTGATATTACATTCCCCACTTTAAATGGTTTGTACTTTGTTTCAATTATATTATTTTACAGTTTGTATGAAGGGATGCTAACTAATATTTATCTGCAGGTAAATTAATTGAAACTGAAGAGCAAGAAGAGGGATCTGATGGAGATAAGACCTTAAGTAAATTAAAATCCGAAGGAAAAGAGTCTGAAACACCAACACTGACATTTGTTAAACAAACGTCGACTGGTGATATAGTGCTTAAGCGCAACTATGCTGACTCTTCAGATACTATACATTTGCATCGTAAAACAATTAGACTTTCAAGTGATGCTGACAACAGATTTATAAAGAAAGGAGACAATGAAAGTCAAATTCTGATTCCTATAAAGTTAACTTCAAGTGAGTTGGTTAAAGACATTCAGAATAGTTTAATAGTTAATAAGAATAATAAAACTTTGGGTGATAAAAAACATGGTGTACATAATCAGAATGTGACCAGTTTGAACTGTATTCGACAAAACATGGGTGAAAGTGACAGTTCATTCATAAAGTCGAGGAGGGTAAACAAACTCGATGATGTTATGAATGAAACAGGTAAAAAATTCAAGAAGAATGAATGTTAAACTTGTTGCCTGTCCATATACCATGTCTATTAAATTATTATTAATTTAATAAAGTGTATAGTTGTTTTATGGACTTGTAAATATTAGTTATTAATGCTATTAACAATATGTATTTAATACTGTACCTATTTTATAAAGATAATTGTAAAGATTTTAAATTTACTTGTGTATCATATTAGCTTCCACAAAATACAAAACTGAAAGTAAATTAAATTGTGACTTATCTTTCGTTTTGTGATTTTTTTTTATTTAATAAAGTTATTTGATAAGTTAGACGAAAAATTAAACAAAATGAGTATATTTTTGTTTATGTTTATTAGTAACTAGATCCTCAGAATTTAAAAAGGCCTCTTACAATTACAAATTGTGACGGCCGCCACACATAAATGCGTAACGCGAAGGCATAGCTGCTATAGTCGATTGTAGCAAAACTGCTACAGTCGATATTAGCAGAGCTGCTGTTGTCAATAGTAGCATTGATGCTATAGTTCATAGCATAGCTGCTATGGTCGATAGTAGCCCATAGTCAATAGTGGCATAGCTGCTACAGTCGATAGTGACATAGCAGCATAGCTTGATGTCCGTAGCAAAGAGACCTCTCAGGTGTCCTTTTCCTTGAATAATTTACCCTATGGGGTCTAAGCCACCCACCTACCCCAAACTAAACCTTTGTTTCCTTAGTGGGGTCAAGTCTCTCACACGTCACTGGTTGTTACTAACAACCGGTGACTGAGAGACTTGACCCCACTACTAGGCATAGGTGATTCTGCTCAGCTCTGTAACTAGGGATGTTATTGCATTTGATCCAATATCTGGGATCGCATCGCTACTGTCGATCTGATACTTCAAAAGATCGATTGAAAGTAAGATTTTAAAAATTATTTTTAACGTAGGTACAAATGAATCACGAAGTTATTTTATGAATAAAGTAGGTACCTACTAGAGGTTGCCCACGAGTCCCGCGACTTCGTGTGGAAAGTGTGCGTGTTTAGCATACATATTTTTCCCAAGGGATGCATTTTTCCGGAATTAAGACTTACTTGACTTTGACACTTTGACTGGCCTGTTGTAACAATCAAGTCAGTTGTTTCCACTAGGTTAGTGACCCTGACAGCCGGAGGTGGATTCGATTCCCACACGGGACAGCATTTTTTGTAATCCACAAACTTTTTTACAAAATGTATATGAAAGTATATCTGGGCGTACCTAGAGGGGGACAGCTTCCCCCCCCCCCCCTTCTGTAACCTGAATGCCTAAGTACATACCAAATATTGCAGGTTCGGTTCTAGGAGGGACAAGTAGGGCACCGGCCGTCAAGGCAATGACTGAAAGCGTTAAACTCGCTGCAAGACAATATCTTATGAAATGTTTAAATGTCCCCCCGCGGAGGTAAATCTGTCGCAGCAGTTTGTTTTTGTACCTTTAGTGCTGTCCATTCGAGCAGTGGTAACAGTTGAGCGCCACCCGCTAGTCGCACAATTTCCTCTGGGTTGCCCGTTCGTGTACATTCGTCGAAGTTTCCTCAATGACTTCTAAGTTTACGCAGTGTCCCTCAGTTCACCTTTAAGTTTACGCTGCGGTCCTCTGTTCGTGCAGGGAATTTTCGATCGCACTGCTGCCCTCTGCTTGCGCAGTGGTTTCTATATTTAGGATGGAACAAGTTGTCTACGCAGTGACAACTTGTTCCATCTGCTTCTTAGTTCACGCTACCTTTACTAGCTCTAGGGTTTCGCTCTTGGCAGAGCAGTCGTGGTCACGTAGAGACGTCCGCAACAATGGTAGAAGTGGACACTGTTCTCCGCATGGACTTCCTCTCTCTCCCTGTTGGCAGAATGTCTGGCGAGATCAGATACGCGGATTTGACTTGACACATATAGGTGCCCTGCCGCGTGATCTGGTTCCCTCCACTCTGTATGAACAGCCACTCTATGAAGTCGTTATCCCACTAGACATGTCCAAAGATTTTTAATATTCGTGATTGTACCACGGCCGATAAACGCTGCGTGATTATGACCTGAAGTATGGACACGTTGGTACGGAAATCAGTTCACGATGTCACGAGCATCTTCCTCCAGCACCACATCGCTAGAGCGTCTGTCTCCCCCTTTCTAATTCGTGCACTATTCACGTCTCTGCCGCGTAAAGTAAAATGGGGAATACTAGTGTTCGCACCAACTTGACTTTGGTGACTTATGGTAATGTTGAGATTCCTCCATACTCTGTTTAACATCTCCATCGCAGCTATATTTATGATCATACGTCATTTTCCTTCATCTACGCAGCCGACGTTTGAAATTAAGGTCAAGGCCCCAAGGTACCTACACGTAGGCCTGGACCACGTCACAGTTTGCAATCTGAATAACGAATTGTCATTGGCGCAGTCCACGATCTTATTGTTACCCCAAACGTAAGACTTACGCGCTCCATTTTGAGACGTAATTCCTTCTTATGGTCCAAATTAGATACTCGTTAATAAGGTGGTGTCATCTGCGTATTTGCAGTTTTGTATCTACCAACTCGCATTATAAGCTCGTTGTATACGTTAAACAAGAATTGATATTATGCATCCCTGTCATATGCCCGCTCTGGGGTGGAAACTTTTTGAGAGGAGGTACTCTCAAACAGTTTCCCGCAGGTTCAACGGCTTCAGTGCGCAAAGTTCTGTCCGCACTGAAGCCGTTCCCCCTTCGTAGAGCTCCCTAAGCAGGTGCACGAGGTGTTGTGTGCCCATGTCCGGCAGTGTTGGCCCTCTACTAGCGTAGTGGCATCTAAGCCTTCAGTAAAGTCTAGGTCTTCAGTAAACATGAATGCAGGTAAGATTATATGTATACCAAAATCTCATTAAAAGAAAATAAAAAAATAAAAATCAGGTTTTATACTTTTTCGTTGAAACATGTATTCTATATTTACATAGTAAAATTGCGGCTGTGTATCGAGCTGATTTCATAACACCAAAAGTGTTTAGGAACGGGAAGAAGAAGAAAATTTGTGGTGTTTGAATTTTTATTTTTCAATGCAAAAACTGATATTCACGAGGCCGGAGCTCCTGTACAGAATACTTATTTTATTCGAGCAGTGATGATACTTAGTTTTATTGAAGCAGAAATTGATAATGAACCGTTATTTAAAATTAAACTAAGTAATTCAATGAAAAAATACAACGATCAAGACTTGATCGTCCTAGTAGATTTAGGACCTACTTACATGCTCTTTGCCTACTTACCTTAAAACTTTGTGTTACAATCTCTAAACTACATTTCGTTTTCATCAGATTCTGGCACACCAATACTCATTAATATTTCGATCTTTGCTATCAGATCTCTGAATTTTTGTATTGATCCACTAGAAAATCGAATGGCTTCGATACCATCTGAAAATATCGTGCCCTCCCCCCCAAAATAAAATCCTGGATCCGCCCCTGCCCAGGATTTTAACTTGAAATCGTTTAGCTAACCGAAATCGGTGCAGGCACGACGGGGGCTAAGAGCCCCAAAAAAATCGTTCAGGGAGGTAAAAAGGCAAAGAAATTCAATACAATACAAAAAAATCGGTAAGGTCAAGATTGAACAGTTTGTTTTTGAGATCAGCCATGTGTCATTGAAACGATTGTAAAATCTAGGGATTTACTTACAAATGTACCTATTGTTTTAGTTTTTATTATATACTAGCAGTCCCGCGCAACTTGGTATGCGTCAATTTTCCCCGTTTTTGGAACATTTTTCATTGCTGCTCCGCTTCTATTGGTCGTAGCGTGATGTTATATAGCCTGTAGCTTTCCTCGATAAATGGGCTACATGCTACAGCACAATTTTTCAATTCGGACCATTAGTTCCTGAGATTACCGCGTTCAAACAAACAAACACTTCAGCTTTTTAATATTAGTATAGATATAGTCAAAAAAGTAGAAAACAGTTAACTAGTCATTTCAGATTTAAGATTTTATTGTTCACGAGGAAAGAGCAGCCTATGGTAGGGTAAGATAAACATATTTTTCAAAAATGTAACAGAGTATTTTTCACTTTTGGTGGTTATGAAGCCATTACACTTATGACCTCAAATATTATTTTGAATCAGATTAGAATTCTAAATGAAATATGTAATTTGCATTTGGCTGCAAAAATATTTTAGTCTTACCACGTTTCAACGTAAACAAGTATAAGATTCTCAAAGATTCAGCTACAATTTAAAGAAAAACTGTGATAAATTCTACAACGGTTAGCTAAGTTCAGTCAACTTATTAATCACCGACTCAACTTCAATACCTACCGATCTAATGCGATTATGTCAATTTACACAGTAAAATCAAAAACGTCAAGAAAAAACGTTCAAGTAGACTAAAAAATCAATAACTTTGCCAATTCCCGAAAACATTTATTACTTTAGAAACCAATTTATTGGGAATACCAAATCTAAATAAAACTCAAGAAAAATATAATGCTATTTAAGAAGAACTAAAAGGAATAAAAAATATTAGCATAAATTAAAAACCGGCTAAGAGCGAGCGGGACTCGCACATTGAGGGTAACTTATCCTCTAGTCCGTATAGTTCTACCGTTCAGTTCTACTAGTAGGAATAAAAGGAGAAATAAATCCGTTTATTTCTACTATTCACCGTAGGAATTTTAGTTGGACTAAACGAACAAAAAGTTCTTTTAGTACTACGAATTGTAGGAATAGACGGACAAAAATTAAAAAAAGAGTTGTGGCGTAAATTGGGTGCAGAGTACGTTTATTAGGACTAAATGAGAAATGCACGAAAAATTAAATTGCTAACTCTTAAGTTTAAGTTTCATAACTTAGCTAAACTAAAATAAACATTGTTATGAGAAACATTTTATCTCAAAGATTCTAAAAAAAGGGAAGTAGATATTTGGCCATTAACCAGCATCATTTGCTGTTTCAAAATATACTCATCATTTATGATACTTTCGATTTTCCTCCTTTTGATCTGCATATTGTTATTTTCTATTTGTATGCTCTTTGTTATATTTAACGAGGTATCTTTATATAAGACGTGTAATAATTGCATCACATTAACATGACCTCTTGTTTTACAATTATTATTAAGCCTCAAATGCCATCCTTCCACGTAATTTGTTGTTCTTAAACGTTCCTCAAATACACTCCAAATACTGATGAATTTCTCACTTTTCATCCAAAATGACTCGACATATTTAATAAACGGCTGCATGATAATACCATTGGTAATTAATATATTCATCTGTTCCTTTATATACGACCAACCTTCTTGAATATTGTGAATCGGTAACAATGGAAGAATACCGCTTAGTTGAAAAATTCTTTTTGTTCGTTTCATTTTTGTTAATTGTAATTGTTTAGCCTTTCTCCAGATTGCATTAGTGAAATGGTAGAAGCATCCTTTGATAATCACATTTGGGAACACCTCCGCGATTGCTTTCATTGCGGCCTCTTCGAAGTCGAAAGAAAACTTTAAAGGTTGCCATTGTGGCACTTGAGACATGATGATATTAAATACATTTTGATACGATTGTTTAGATTTATTTGTCATTAAGACATAAATCAAAGGCAGGTCACATGTCCAACAATTAGCCACTCGTACACAATTAGCCATGCCTATAATTCATAAATGCGACGTTGTCGCTCCGTGCAACCAAGCGATATAGACTCCGGAGCAGGTACCCGCCCCGCGTCCCAGTTGGCGGCAAGCTCGCACTCACGACGGTCGGGTGACCGGCGATTTTGTGAAAACTTGTGGCAAAACGTCAATTAAAAACGTAAGTATATTTTCGTGTTACATCTTATTGTTGAACATTATTAGAATTATAATATATTAACTCTTTAGGTATACTTAACGTGCTTCCTTTGACATATGTATTGTGTTTGTAGTGTGAATAAATAAAAAGTTATATTAACGGAATACTCGCGGGAGGTGGGTGTTCTACAATTAACCAAAACGCTTTGTCCAACAATTAACCATGATTAACTGTGTACCAATGTCTGGTTAATTGTGTACTATTGGTAAATTAAGGTATATACTATACCTTATAATAGCGAAATTTGCGAGTATTTGTAGTGTTGAGCACACTACAAATATTCGAAAATTTCTCTATTATACCTAACTTTCCCGGAGTAGTCAGGAAAAAAACTAGCAGTAAACATTTCACAGTTTTTTTTCTTTACATATGTGTTTTAGGTTAATAAGACAGAAATGGATTGCTCTCAACATTAGTATGTTTGTTTGTATTTTAGATGGGGCGAGTTAAAAGGACAGAAAGAAAAAAAGGAGGCCACTCAGAAGTTTCTATGCGAAAGGCACTTGGGATGATCAATGCTGGTATGAGCATAAGGCAAGCAAGTAAAGAATGTGAACTAAAAATAATATCCAACAGTGAGATTATATGTCGAGAGAAGCAAAGCCAATGCAGGAGAAACTATACGCCTGACACCTAACTACGAGGTAAATAAAATTTTTACAGCAGAGGAAGAGAACAGGTTACTCGAGTATATTGAATATTGTGCTCAAATATTTTATGGTCTTACATCTAAAGATTGCAGACGCGTTGCATATCAAATGGCTAAAATTAATAATAAAAAAATACCCCAATCATGGATCGACGCACAAATGGCTGGATTGGAATGGCTGCGGTCATTCAGGAAAAGACATCCCGTAATTTCTCTGCGGAAACCTGAGGCCTGTAGCTTGGCGAGAGCAACTGCTTTTAATAAGTCCAATATCGAGTTATTTTATGGCAATTTAAAATCTGCAATGAAAAGACACACAAGCTTTGCAGATGGCAGTAGACTATATAATCTGGATGAAACTTCCACCACCACGGTACAGCGACCAGGGAAAGTTCTAGCACACAAGGGCACAAACGTGGCTAAGGTTACGAGTGGGGAGAGGGGTACCTTAGTCACAACATGTTGCATTGTTAGTGCGATCGGGCAAGCCTTGCCACCAGCGATGGTATTTCCCAGAAAAAAATTTCAACCACACATGTTACATGGCGCACCACCAGGTACATTAGGTTTGGCTGCAGCTACAGGCTGGATGAATGCCGAAATATTTGTGGATGTAATGAAACATTTTATCAAGCATGTGTCAGCCACCAAAGAAAATCCCGCTATGTTAATAATGGATAACCATGAAAGCCATTTGTCTATTGAAGCTCTTAACCTAGCGAAATCTTCAGGAGTTACTATTTTGACCCTCCATCCACATACTACAGCAAAGCTACAACCATTAGACGTTGGACTTAATGGCCCATTTAAAATATATTACAATTCAGCTGTGGATTCATGGATGTTGAGAAACCCGGGACGACCTCTTACTATTTACAATATTGCTGAGTGTGTTGGTCTTGCCTATCTAAAATCAATGACTCCAACGAACATAATAAATGCGTTCAAGAAATGTGGAATATTCCCATTTGACGATACCATATTTACGGAAACCGATTTCATGCCCAGTACAGTAACAGATAGACCGCTCATTGTGCCTTTAAACGAGACAGAAGACGTTTTTGAAGGCATTGTACCCGACACTATTAATGAAGATTTTGCAAGGATTGAACAGGATTCTACATCGCCATCTATTCTTCTAAGTTCTACGTCGCCCTTTATTCTTCAGACTGAACCTGCATTAGAAGCCCATGATGTCGATTTGCAGCTTAATCCTGTCATGTACCAAGATAACAATATCGCACCCTCAATAATAAATACTACATATTCCGATGCGCCAGCTCAATCATCCGCCTGTACTCAAACTAAAAACGCACCATTTCAGCCATATCCATCCACAAGTCGACATCTTACGCCACCATTAATAGAAGCCCCTATTGTGCTGACTCCATCTTCAGTATTTAATCAAAATGAAAATAGCTGTCTTAATAACACAAGTTTCCAACCTACTCCTTCCACCAGCCGAATGTTTATTACACCTATGGAATTCATGCCACCCATAAAAGCCAAACCTCGCAATCCAAAAAGACACAGAGCTCCAGGAAAAAGTATGATTGCGACAGATACTCCCGAAAAGAATGCCATTGAAGAGAAAAAGAAGACAAAAACACAAAAACATGTAATTAAGAAAGCTTCACAAAACTTATTTTCAATTCAAAATAAAAAAGTTACAAAGAACAAAAAGAAAGGTTACATTCTGGATACAAGTTCTTCTGATGAGGCAGAATTTATAGCCAGCGGTTCTTCGTCTGGTGGAGAGGATTTTATGAATGAAGATAAAGCTGAACATGGTAGAATCATTCTCAATGGTAAGTTCATTCTATTAGTTCGCTCTCCAAAAGAGCAGGAATACGTTGTAGTTTTGTTTCAATTGAAGACAACGTCGGTATTTTACGTTGCTAAAATATTAGAAACAATAGACGATGATAGCGAAGATTCAGACTTTTTTGTGAGTTATTTAAGATTAAAGAACAGAACACGACAAACATTTTGTGAGCCTCTCATACCTGATACTGCGGGAATACAGTTAAGAGATGTTAAATATATATTACCGAATCCTAAAATTATAGGGAGCAGCCGAAGGCAAGCATCTATTTCATTTGACGTTTATTTTGACATGTCTTCGTTAAATTTGCGTTAAAGAATATTTCAGTTATTGTTTGTTTCGTATTGTAATCAGATAACAATGCCTTTATAATGGTTAATTATTAATAAACAAATAAATTAGTTAATAAGACTGATTTGTAACTCGGAGACTGATTTCTATGCCAATTTTAAAAATCTAGTTTTAATTCGTTCGTAATTAGAAAAAAATGGATCTCAAGTATTTCGCTGAAGGATAAATGTTATGTTTGTGAAGTAGTAAAACTACTATTTTGTTTTTTTATAACACGTTATTTAATACACTATATTTATGGTAGTAGTAGATACTACCATAAATATAGTATTTTAGTTATTATTATTATAAATGTTACAATTATAATTTTTTAAAAAAAGTACGGACAAGTTTAATTACGTGATTATAACTTTCTGCATTAATATTGTTTTATTTTATATAAGCACCAATAGGAAAACATTATTTTGTTAATTTTCTTACATGTTTACTTTTATTATTAATAAAGGACTGATTATAACATTATTGGTTATTATTTTCGAAAACGTTATTTATTTTTATTCTCAATGGTTAAATGTGTACATTATGGTTAACAGTATCACCACCCCCTGGTTAATCGTGTACTATGGGGTGGACACAGTTAGCCAAATCTCATTTCAAAAAAAAATATAATTTATTCAAAATCTAGTAGTAAATCCATTGTTTTTTGAATGCTTATATGTAGCCAAATAATCTACCTTTTCATATTTGTAGATAAAAGTAAACTCTGAAGAAGAACATAAGCGCTATAGTGGTTAGAAATTTAGGTGGTTAACTGTTGGACAGGTCACCCTACGTTTGATTCATTTTCATTACTGTGGTAATCCCCATGGATAGAGTAAAGTTGTTTAAACGGTTCCGGGCAACTTTTATAAGTTCCGTCTGCAAAATAATGTGTAATTGATGCCAAAAGCGTTTTTATTTGAGGATGGCAAAATATTAATATCCTCTCTCTATTGCAATCATAATCACCCATAAGAAAAGTTTTATATTGCGGAGGAACTTGAACATCTGAAACGTTACGGTACAATACTTTTGGAATTCCAGCAGCTCTATTTCTTGCATTATATAACGCCGTTTTAACTTTTGAATAATTTGGTATTTTTTTAATTAAATCTATACCGGAGTCTTTGAAAGAGCTTACGGTTTCGTTAAATAATTTAGGGACCGATTCTTGAAAGTTAGACTTCACAATTTTTTCTTTGCACTCTTCCATTTTCTGCTCAATCACATTTCGTGCGAAATCAGCAAAGCAGTCCCTGTCATGTAATTTTCTCTTAGTGATCACTCCGTCCTATAAATAAATGAAGATAAATACAATTTAAATAAATACGGTAGGTACAATATGGACATTAACGAACGGATGCATAGAAATACATACCTAGTTACTTTCGCATTTATTATAAGTGTGGGTGAAAATTAATGGAATTAATCGTCTGGTATTCATGATGCTTACTTATGAAGGTGCAGCTACAAATAAGTGTTTAAAGTATGATTTACCTTAATCGTCAATGATCCACAACAGACGAACAACCCGCTTTCTTTATTTTTACTACTACATCGCCACACAATATCTCCACCTTTATAGACACGATTTTTGTAATACTTCTACCCAGAATGTAAGAGCACAGTACCACGAGTCTTTTTTAAATATACTATATCACTATCATCGTTATCCATATTTTATTCCCTTGATCAGTGTCGATTTGGGAATAATTTAAAACCAAATTATTTTTAGATACACGTTCTAAATGACAACAACTGAATTGTCAATGACATGTCGTACTCATTATTTTCCTTATAATATTGATTATGATGAGTTAATAAAATGAAGGACCAAAGAGGAAGTATGTAATCGTAGAACAAAAAGGATTATACATTTATTTACAGCCCGTCTCGTAATAGAACTACACGAACTTCATGATTTATTTCTCCGTTCAGTTCTACTATGTAGTAGATATAAACGGATTTATTTCTCCGTTTAGTCCTACTAGTAGAAATAAACGGATTTATTTCTCCTTTTATTCCTACTAGTAGAACTGAACGGTAGAACTATACGGACTACAGGTAACATAAAGGTCGCGTATTATCGCGATCGCGACAACTTCACTCCATACTTGTCAAAATACCGCTAGCAACAAAAACTCCCAAATCTGGTAAAGTAAGTATGTGTATGGTAATGGAACGGACGTAATATTTATTTTCTTTACGATGACATTTTTCTTTATTATAAGATTATTATTATTCTATAATATTTAATAAACACCAAACAGAAATAAGTAAATAGGCAAAATGTAAGATTATTCTACACTTTGGTGGTAGATGTGATATTTTTTTTAACTAAAACATATCTATATTAATAAATAGTAAAATACAGTGCTTATTTATAGTTCATTAGAGTAGGTAGGTACTTCAGTGTAATACTAATGACACCTTTTTACGAATCATTTTATTGCTGACCTTACGTCATTTAATGAAGTTGCAGAAATAAAAATGATCAAAGTTTCAAAATCGTACGACGAAAAGTTTAGAAATCATATGATCATATTTTCGTAAACACGTAGTTCATTCAAAACTATTGTAAACAGGGTCATTGGTCATAAACACAAAATAAAGAAAGTGCAGAAGGTAACCTTCAAACAACGCACGCAATAATAACGGACACATAAACACCGTTCACGGACACGAAATCTCGGGTCGCCTTCCAAACAACATGGTCTAAAGTGATCTTTAGTACCCTGTTCCACGTGAACGATGTGTATGTGTGCGTGGCTACGTACGAAGGTTACCTTCTGTACTCTCGGTATTTTGTGTAATGCACTCGGGGATTCCCCCGGCATTGTAAAGCGGGTTGAGCCGTAGGCAGGAATGAAACATACCGATATCGATACTTTTACTCAAAATTGTAATGAATTGATTTTTACTAGTGTTAATAGTTATTTAGAAATAAACCAATTTAAAATTTCTAGTACGTTTGCATACTCTATCCAATATCCTAATAAACTGAGGATTAAAGGTTGTTGTTGAGTACATTTTTAAGAAACTTCATTTATTTATAAAAAATGGAATTGAAAACACAAATCATACTAAGACCAATACATTAATACCAACACAGTATGCGAGTCACTTCAATCCTCGTAAGTACAAGTACGAGTAAATAATTACCAGTATGTAAATAAAAAAAAAGTAATGATCATTAGCTACGGAAATATCGATAAATTTCATTTGCTCCCATAGTATCATCCCTAAACGGCGCGGGCGCGTGCCAATCGTTGCTAATGTAATTAAACAATTTCACCACTTCACCAGTCGCACGAAAGCATAATAAGGTGACTACCAGTATATATATAATCTCTGGACGTGACAGTCGCGTTGTCTCGCACGTATTAGAGAAATCGGTTGTGTATACTGTTTTAAGTTTTCGAAGATGCCTGGGGGGACGAGAAAAACATTGAACTTTTTGATAACCAACAAATTTTAAATATGGTGATTTGGTATAGCCAAACTACCCGGGTCTACTAAAGCTGTCACAGACATGGTTGTTTATGACAGTCATCAATGTTTTGGAGATTGCAGCGACATGCTATACAATTAGAAATTAAAAAAAAATCTTATGACGTTACACGTAAACCGACTTTACAGACAACCTTTTTTTCAATATACCGATTTATGGGTCCAAATATACCGATTTTTCTTGGTGAATCTACTGATTTCGCATTTTGACTTTAGAGATCACTGTTCAATGAGATATCAAATGCCAATAGATCAATATTGCCTCTATTGTCGGAAAATATCGATTTTAGGATCGATTCGGATCGAAAGTTCATATTAGATTTTCACAAAAAAATTGAAGACCGTTTACTGAGTTTGTATTTACAAAATAAAAGCCTTATTATTATTAATTAAAGAATGTTTATTTTTTCCTATTTTGCGAGTTGTGAGTCCAGACAGGCGGTTATTTAAAAATCTTTGGATGCAGCTCAAATTATATTTATATCAAAATGAAGTATTCTTTAAGTAAAATGTTCTATCTACAATATTTAAGGTACTTTCCCGCCGTGTGGCATAGTTTAGGGACCTGTATTTTGTAATCCAAAGATTGAAGTAAAAAATAGTTGTTATTAATAATCTTTCTTTAATCACCCATTCGACATTTTTAATGGGGCGTCTAAACGGGCCATTTTTTACGGCAATTTATGGCGGCATTGCTGTAGCCGCAACATGGCAGTACTCTTTAATATTGTTGGACATCTCGATAAAACGAAGCTACCATGACAATTCCAACTTGGTATCTATCATTTTAAAATTTGCTCTAAGGATCCTGTACTGTAATAATTAATTAGCCCTTTTAGTTACAAGTGCAATTGTAACATGATTAAGATTAGGTATTAATTATAATTGGCTAAAAAATAATTAAATATATTTTACAAAATAAATTAAATTGTACTTTATTTTGACTCAACGTACTTTTTTATAATTTTAATAACCAATGTTAGTACTTTATTTGGAACAAAAAAACCCTAGTCACAATGCTATTGTGTTTGTTTTCTCTCTCTTGTAGCAGTGTCATAGAAGTATCCTATACGTTGGTATATCCCATGGACATAGAGTAAATAATGGAGGACGATATGACCTTGAAAATACTGTTGTCCTCTCCATCTCTTTCTAAATAGGGGTTCTTCTTAAATAGGGTGGCCATATTTTTTTATTCTGGATATTCCTAAATAAATAAATTTAGAGCAATGGAGCCGACTACTTTATAGAAAAATGCTGAATATCGAGTTACTTATTAATATGGAATTTATCTTTTTATTTCAATATATTATACTGAACTGTACATTTTTAAAAGGTGTGAAAATCGAGTTACGATAAATTATTTTTTATTTTTTTTATTTTTTTATAAGTACAACCACATCATACATAATAAACATTTGAGGAAACAATTATTATATGAGAGAATTCTGATATGCATGACACTTATGGTGTACATAGCATTTGCTTAAACTACTAACATCAGACAAATATAAGAAAATACTACAAAAAATTAAAACTATCTAAACTAACTTAAACTAACTTATATTAAGTACTTCATTACAAGAAGAGACCAATTTTTTTATCTTCTGTTTGAAACTATTGAATGAGTCATGAAAGATGTCAATGGTAGGGTCACGAGTTTGGATATAATTGTACCAGCTTAGGGCCCTAGAAACGGGGGCCTGATGTCCTAAGTTGGTTCTGGAAAATGGGATATGAAATATTTTTTTAATTTTATTTCTGGGATAACAATAAGGGATGGTCAGGGATATTTTTTGTATCAGTTGACTACATTGGACTTGGTTGTTTATTAATTTGTGGAAAAAGCATAAGTCGAGTACACTTCTGCGATTACGAAGAGTGGTCATTTTGAATTTAGATAGCCGCTGTTCATATGGGTTCCTATGAGAAAAGTCACTGCAAGAAAATGCCAAATGCCTAGTGAACTTCCGTTGTATGTTCTCAACTCGTTGTGAATGAGCAACATAAAATGGCGACCATGCAACACTAGCGTATTCGAGATTGCTTCGCACGAGCGCATTATATAAAAGTATTTTGGTGTTGAGACTTTTAAAACCAACAGTATTTCGTCTTAAAAAGCCGAGCATTTGGGCAGCTATAGTAATAGCCTTATCAACATGTGGTACAAATGTTAGTTTTTTATCAATGATAACGCCCAAGTCTCTTATTTCTTCGACTTCAGTTAGCAACGTGCCTTTAATCTCGTACTCAGTGACAAGTGGTTTTTTCTTCGAGTATATTTAATATGAAAGCACTTGTTGACGTTGAGGGTCATGCAATTTATATTACACCAATTCAATATCGCATTGATGTCATCTTGAATTAGTTTAGAGTCCTCCAATGAGTTCACTATACTATAAATTTTTAAATCGTCAGCAAAAAGAGACATTTTACAATGTTTAATGCGAGAAGTTACGTCGTTGATAAATAATAAAAACAGCACAGGTCCTAGATGGGATCCTTGAGGGACACCTGACTGCGCAAAATAGGTTTTAGATTTAAAACCGTTGACCACAACATTCTGTGGCCTATTACATAAGTACGATTCAAACCAGTCCAGCAATGTCCCATCAATACCATTTAATTGTAATTTTTGCAAGAGAATCGAGTGATTAACTTTATCAAAGGCACTACTAAAATCGGTGTAGATTGCATCCACTTGTGAACCAGTGTCAACTACTTGAGATATGTCCGATACAAAAGAAACTAAGTTTGTGAGCACTGAACGACCACTTCGAAATCCGTGTTGATAGTCAGAAATACTAATAAATTAGTGATGATAGGGTACAATGAAGATTCAAACAATTTAGAAAAGCAAGAAAGAATAGCTATGGGGCGGTAATTCCTAACGTTGGCTTGATCTCCTTTTTTATGGACAGGCACAATTCGAGTTTTTTTCCATTCCTCTGGAAATGTGCCCTCAGCAATTGATCGGTTAAATATTAAAGTCAGTGGTAGTACAAGAGACCGGCCGCAACGTTTTATAAAAAAAGGAGGAATTCCATCCGGGCCAGCACCTTTCAAATCGCTAAGTTTTTTTATTTTACGCTCAATATCTACTTCAGTAAGTTGTAGTTTAGATAAGTGGTTAATGTTAGGTGATGGGGACATTTGTTCACGAGAAACACTAGTCAGGATATTATTGGAGCATACTGAAGAAAATTGTTCTGCCAATAGATTTGCAATGCTATCATCGTTTTGGGCAAAAACATTATCCCTATACATTCTTGCTGGTAACTGTGAATGACCACCGCGTTTGCTTTTAACATAGTTCCAAAATAGTTTAGGATTTTTAGGAATATTAAATTCTATAGTAGCTATATATTTTTTGTGACATTCATCAAAAAGTTTATGACACCGACTTCGCAGTAGTTGAAATTCGATCTCATCACGGGGGTTACTGTATTTTTTATATCTCTTACGGATTTTTTCTTTTTCTTTTAAGAGCATAATTAACGATTTATTAAACCAAGGTGGATATGACGGGTTAGTATTTTTCTTAAGCGGAACATTTTTTAAAATAATTCGGTTTAGGTTAAAATAAATACATTTTAGTAGGTATTAAAACGTAATTTAACTTATGTTTAATTTTATTTTCTTTTGGTTCTATAAGATAAAGCGGGTAATGCTTCATTACAGTTATATGTATACCTAATAAAACTTCAAAATCTTGGAATCACGTTTATAGAAGAAATAGATACATTTTCATCTTGTTACATTTATTATATATATTTAAACTTACGAGTGAAGAGAGTCCACATTCTGGGCATCGCTCACTTTTGCAAACTTGCACCATTCATAAATCAATATTGTACAGTAATTCTTTGATTTTAAAATGAAAAAAATGTTAATAAAAAACATCTCCCGCCCTAAATGTCTCTGTGACACATTAGCCAGGGTTGTAATCATCTACCAATATAAAACGCGTTGAAAAAAAAATGGTTTAGTTCAAATAAGTAATAGGTAATTGAATAATAAACTATAGTCAAATGCCAATTATATTTTACAACTAAATTCATTATTTTAATACTAAATATTAGTTACACTGTCAGTTTCACGTACAATCAATAGGCAAAGTGATTTATAAGGAACTTTTTATCATATGATGGGTAACATTTGTTGGACACTTCGAAGAAGAAGAAGATTCCAACTTTTCCCGAAATTGCTCAGCTGGTGCACTCCATAGATAATTTATCTCTTGGTATATCCTAAGTCTATGGTATGGATTAACTTCACAATGACGAAGATTTTCAGAAGGATTGAAGATGTTACTGATGCAAGATTGATGCAGGATGATTTAGATCGACTGGATCAATATTGCGATCGGAACAACTTAGATTTGAATGCACCTAAATGGTGTTCGATGAGTTTCACACGTAAACGACAAAAAAATATTATATAATTATAAAATTTTAAGCTACTCAATAAACAAACTGTTTGCAAAGATCTGGGTTAGGTACTGCAATGAAGGAATACAAAAGAAATTTATCCGATACTTGGGATATAAGTTTAAATCTTGTCATCTAGCCGAGCTTACCCATGAGCAACGCTGTGTAAAACTACATATCTTACCTCTGTATGTACGACGTCATATTGCAGATATAACTTTTTTGCTCAACCTTGCTCAAGGTAAAATTGACTGCCCGAATCTTCTTAATGATATTAACTTAAGAACACCATTCAGAAGACAGCGCAACAACGATTTGCCATACATCCCTTCATGTCATACCAACTTTAGGAGGAATAGCTATCTGCCCAGAGTTTTCGCAGACTTCAATAATTTAAACAATAACAGTTGTTTTGATTTATTTACCACAAGTGCTAGATGTGCTAGATCTTTACTGACCAAAATGTTTGTCACCAGAGTACCTAACATATTGTAAATACCTACCATAGGCTCTATTTAGCTGTATAAACATTTGTAATGTATAATTGATTGTATTCTGTCCATCTGTGGAAGCTTGTTAATAGCATAAAGTAATGTGTTATATGAAACTATTTGTACTATAGCTGTAAGCTCCCCAAACAAAATAAAATAAAATTAACAAACAAATTTTTAGATTAATTAGTGCACTGACTTCTATGCTCTATAATACAAGTAATAGAGGTCAGTGGTGCCATTCGTATTATGACGATTTGGGGGGAGGGCGGGGGGGTCGACCATGTCATTAGTTTTCTTACAGGGGCGTGGGGGCTGATATGTTAAGATTATACTTCGACAAAGCGCGCCGCGCGCGCTTCCGCAAGAGCCAAAGTATAACCAAAGTTCTAACTATTTATTAGACGGGAATTAACGCGCATTGTTTACCTTAAAATTGCTTGACGTTTCGACCAGGTTGCACCGGCCGTGGTCACAAGCGAACTGTCCAAAGAGTAAACTAATGGAACTGTCGCAGCGATGATAAGACTCCGTCAGGCCGATGAATCTTCATCTACACTCACTTTTTTGTTTCTCGAAAAGTTAGGGTCACTGCACACTACACTGATTGTGTCCATGTTAACCGACCGCGAACTAATACGAGATTGTGTTTTACGAATCACTGGATTCCACGTCACGGATAGTTTGAAGCCCTCTTCCCGATTGAAATTTTAAGGTAAACAATGCGCGTTAATTCCCGTATAATAAATAGTTATAATCATGCAACGCGAAAGTTTAAATGTTAGTTTATTATCCAAAGTATAAAAAGTATTGCAAAAAACTTCCTGGAAGGTTT
This sequence comes from Herminia tarsipennalis, assembly GCA_945859575.2. Taxonomy (NCBI): domain Eukaryota; kingdom Metazoa; phylum Arthropoda; class Insecta; order Lepidoptera; family Erebidae; genus Herminia; species Herminia tarsipennalis. Next base: position 14,236,064 of record OX243838.2, read on the forward strand.
TTTGATATATAAAATTAATTTAAAGATAGTTCAATGACATTTTCCATGATCAAACTAACGAATATGAAAAATTAATATAAATTTTATATACGTGCTATTTACATAGTAATTTTGTTCCAAAGTGAAGGATAAATAAATTAATGTACGATTTTTTTTTCAATTATCCTTGGGCATACAACTTTTTTTAAGCTGTGGTAGGATTGCGGCAATTTTTCACCTGGCAGGCCCTGTCTCTACTGTCAGTCATGTCATGTCAATGCTGTTTGTTGTGCAATTTATATTAAAAAATCCTTTTTTACAGTAAAAAAAGTCATATAGTGATGGATTCCAGTAAAGTAGATATAGGCTTCTTAGAAGAAAAGGAAAATTGGCTTCTACATCCAAAGTTTTTTCCAAGCAAAGTAGGAGGTAAACCAGCATGGTTAGATCTTAAAAATTTGCCGACCCCAACTGAATTAAGCTGTAAAAAATGTAGCGATCCTTTAGTATTTCTTTGTCAAGTAAGTGTGATGTCTTTAATCTGTTTATAAATCAAATCTTGATCACTTAAAAGTAAAAATGTTTGTTTTTTAGGTTATGTAGTTATCTTAGCATAAACTCACATTGCGTAAGTTGTTTAAAAACATAGTCCAAACTTTTGTTCAACATTTCTGGTCATAAGATGATGCTTAACTTTTTAAATTATATTGGGTAATGTAAATGTATAAAACACAGGGGTAACTGTCGTTATGCATTATTTACCTATAAATTGGGTTGCACTGTCAGTGCACTACAAGCAGTCAGTCCACTTGTGGCTATGGCCTGTAATGGGCTTAATGTATTTCTAATCATGCAATCTGAAAATTGTTATAACTACCTCTTGTTATACCATCAAAATTTCATCTTAGAAAACTTTGGGATTTCAAAATGAAGCCAAACTATGATTGCAGATTTATGCTCCATTCGAAGAATCTACTGATGGATTTCACAGAACTATATTCATATTTACATGCAGAAATGGATCATGCTGTCAAATAAACACGTCAGATAACATGCGAGTTTTACGCTGTCAGCTACCTCGACAAAATGACTTTTATTCATTTGAACCTTGTGAAGAAATAAATAATCAAGTAATGTATATTAAAGTATTTTATCATTAAAATCATCATTATCAGCCTGTATTGGTCCACTACTGGACATAGACCTCTTCTAATTTATGCTACAACATCTGATCCTCAGCCTTCTACATCCAGTCTATTCCAGTGACTTTCTTTAGGTTGATGGCCTATCTAGCCTACCTTATATTTACCAAGTCAGTCTCTACTCTAAAGGTAAGGTTTCTGTACAGGAATCTCCACTCTGGGAGTAAATAAGTACTCCCAGAGTGGAGATTCCTGTACAGAAACCTTACCTATTAACCACCTTACCCTATATTGAAAGAAGAAAGAAAACAGGTTATTGTATCACACAATCACAAGAAAAATACATAGGTACATATTATATAAAATATATAACAAGGCCCTTGCATAAACTATATTCTAGCAGCTTCTTTTGATTTTGTTTTGTTGTCATTGTCATGCCAGGCTTACAATGTTTTAATTCCAAAATTCCATTTGATAGAGTCTTTGTACAATTGTTTAACAGGAATTTTCAATGGAGAAGTGGCCTAAATTGTGCGAGTTATGTGGGGCAAAAGGACCATCTCATTGTTCTAAGTGTAAGAAAACATATTATTGTACCCGTAAACATCAAGTTCTTGACTGGCAAAAGGGACATAAGGGACTTTGTCCCCAGTTGCAGGTATAACATTGACATTAATATTATAAATATGAAGGATGTCTGTGTTCTTTCCCACAAAAAGTTTCATCAAAATCCATCCAATACATGAATGGATAATACTACTATGTTATAGCTGATATTTCAGAATGACACATAGGCTATAAAAATAAAATTTGATTGGCTTTGCCTGCCTGCCTTGGGAAAGGTTAGTAATTAATAAATGTCAAACTTTAAATGCTTTTTCCATTACCAAAACCTATACAAATGTGGTGGTGTGTGTAAACTAATATGTGTGAAGTACAGAATGCATCACCAACAATTTTATTTATTTAACTATATATCACAAAGTAATATATCGTCGCTTTGGAGGGCAATGGAACTAAGCCACAATTTTTAAAATTGTGGCTTAGCTCCATTGCCCTCCAAAGCGACGATATATTCATTAATAAACTAAATATTACAGGCATCACAATCATATAAAGCTAACAACTTTGAAGTTACTCCAGCAGGCAAAACAATACTATTCAAAGAATGGGAGCTTATTGTTGACGAAGAAGATACGGTTTGTACTTTATTTTTACGCTTTCATCACAGTAGGCTTGGTAAATTTTCTTTTTTTAAACACCTGGACTCTATGTGTCAATAAGAATAGTCAAGTTGCAGTTGATATAATATTATGATAAGCTTTTCAGAAATGATTGAATGATTTTTTCTAGGAGGATCCTAAAAATGTTGATGAGAATCAGGAGATGGAAAAATTAAGAAAATTGATGCAAGAAAAAAGAGCAGGTACTCTAAGTAATATAAGTGAAGATGAATTGGAGCAATACACTAAAACAGCACCAGAAGATAAAGTTTTTAATAAATTTAGTAAAAGGGTTGCCAGACATCCAGACCAAGTGTTAAGGTATGACAGAGGAGGTCAACCTCTTTGGATAACTGGTAATACAGAGAACAGTGTTACTAGTATACCAAATTGTCAACATTGTAATGGAGAGAGACAATTTGAATTCCAGGTTAGTTTTCCATGTAATTAAAGGAAAACATGTATTATAATAGTAATTTAAATTGTCATAATATTTGGTGAGGTTGACTATATAGTAGAGAACTTATGGCGATTGTCTACTTCTTGCAATGTATTTGGAGGAGGTTTTAAATAAAATGATAAAAATTTTTGTTTCAGATAATGCCTCAACTTCTAAATTTCATAGATGTTGGCATAGAACTAAATAGCATAGACTGGGGTGTATTGGTGGTGTACACTTGTAAATCAAGTTGCAATGAAGGCCCAGCTTATAAAGAGGAGTTTGTAATAAAACAAGATTTATCAAACTAAAAATTATTATAATACAAGTATAATATATACATAAGTTTTTGTTTTATTTATCGTTTACAGAGTTTTTTCCATATTCCTCTGATAAATAGGTCATCAAATCATTAAGACCAGTGAACTCTGTTCTTGATTTAGGGGGGTTGTTTTTTGGTAGTATTGGTAACATATTTCCCATTTTTACTCTGAATTCCTTTAGCTGTAATAAGAGTTTATATTATAATGACAGAATATGAACAGTAATGTGTGCAAAATAAAAAACCTGAAATATAACTTACATCCTTAGCTCCAGATAGTTTCCATATGCCATAACATAAACATGTAGTACCAGTTACAGCATAAATAGTGCCCCATCCAAGTGCTCTTAGAGCAAGAATAGCACCAGCATCTGCTAACTCGGGACTGCCATGTAAACCTGTAAAAAATACAGCCATTAACAGCATATCTTAGGTTTTAATATTTCAGGCACTGTAACATTTTGCCCATAATGACTAAGTACTTTTTTTTAGCATTTCTAATCAATTAAACATAATTAATCGTTTTTGTACTGTGTCGCATCACTATGACATACACAAAAGTGATAAGAACCTAACTTAAATCAATATAAGTTGATACAACTGTACAGATAAATACATCTTGAACTTACTAATCTACAAAACATATAAATGAAAATAAATACCTTTACTGAAATATTTAGGGTCTGTCTTTTTAGCAGTAGATAATGTTGCTCCAAAACCTACAAAAGCAGAAATACCAGCAACTGTTGCAAAAAATGCGCCAGCTGAAAAAAAAATTGAAATCATTTATGTTATTTATAAGTAAAAAGGTGTAGATCAGTAAAAGTAGTGTCTAACCAAAGTTTCGGCTACCTTTAGCCAAAAATACCACCTTCGGGTTAGACACCAAAACCCGGCCGAAGCTGAAGGTTTGTAGCAAATGTTGAAATTGAACAAACTGTTATGAACAAATAAGCATTGTGAGGAGTCAAGGCAAGTTCATACCCACGCACATTTCAAACACCTACTTTGCTTAATGTTTTGTATTTAATTTTGTTTTATCTCAATTGAATAGTAGTGATAGTTATGATTGAGAAGTAGAAAAGATTTTGCTAGTGAAAACACTGTTCTTCCAGTTTGTTCAAACAGAAATAATTTTCTAGATGGCCAAATTGTCTCTGGTGACGGAAAATATAGTCAAGCATAAAATTAGTTTTGTTATAAAACGGAACTTAACTTTATAATGGAAATTTGTCAAGTAAATGTGCAATACTTATTTTGTTATTTTCGTTTATGTCATTGAGAAAAGGATAAATTTATAATATAATTTATTTAATTGAACAAAATTTATTAAGAAAGTGAGTGAATGTTTAATGTAATCTCTAGTTTTACACTAGTAAAATTTTCGACCTATGCAAATATCTGCAAAATCTCTACTTTACGAGGGCGCAACTAGTTTGTTCAAATTTGTTAATTCATGCTTCCCTATTTTTAAAACTGTTTTTAGTGTGTAAATAGTGTGACATTGCAATATCTATGTGTGCAGTAGTTTGTCGTTTTTAAAGATCGAATATTGTTTAAGTAACGTATCTATACCGTTTTCGTCGATGCCCTGATGAATAAAGTTAGACGAACACAAGGAAAAATGTACATCAGTTAAAGTGTTGGAATGAAATCGTCTGTTCAGTATCGAAGTCCTCAATAACCTATGATATGAAATATGATGAATACGATGAATTAAGTTATATGTGAACGTTAATCGTTTGTATGCTTAAACTAAGGGGGTTGCTTTAGAAACGGCTTTAGTTGCTTGAATAGAAGAAAGACACAAGAGTTCAGTATGTTAGACTTCAAAGTTACCTAATAAGAATAGGTTTTATGTTTGTTTACGTTTTTGAAAGATCGCTCAATAAATTCATACCTTTTATTCGCTGGAGGCGCTCTTCTTTTTCTACTGAGCTCAGGTTGCTAGACATATTTCATGTATATTTTAGACATTATATTAATAATGAATTTATTTTGCTGCGATTGTTCAAACAGAAGCAGTAGGTAAATAGAACGTCGAATCGAATGGCAAATTGGACTTGACTGACAGTGACACTGACAGACGATATTTAGAATTTTTTTTTTTTTTTATTGACCTGGTCGCTTGGACCTTTAGGTCATGACACAGACAATAGATTACCCGTAATACGAAAACGGAATGCGGGCTGGCTCAGAGGACCAGAGGACTACTGAAATAACTGATAATTTTAAAAACTATTAGCGTGATCAAACAACAACAAACTGTAATAAGATAACATTTCTGATACCTTTTAAATTTTAAAATTCTTCGGGACGTCGTTGATAACTAACTTGTGTGTGTGTGTGTGTGTGTTTTTTTATAGACGTCTCCCGCATTATGGTACAAGCCCTGTCCCGCGGGGGACTTTACAAACATACAAGTCACGGACACAAAGTACTCTCAGACTCAGAACAACAATTTGTGGATCACACTAAGTGGTGTCCCGCGTGGGAATCGAACCCACGACCTCTTGCGTAGCAGTCGGACACACTCCCACCGCGCCACAGAGGCTCTGTGTTCAATAATTGCAGCATTTGTTTAAACTGAGGAGCATATTTGTTAAATCCTAAGTCGCATTCAAATAGCAGAATACAGCTTTATATAAACGGCGTCGGCACTTTGAACGTTTTACATTATCGAATTAAATACTTTTATGATTATTAAATAATAGAGGACTATATTTTTTGCATTTATAAACTTATATTAGATATTTCTGCAAATGGATAGGCTGCGGCCATTTGTAAATGGCGGTAAATAATGTCTAGTAGCGTTACATAAAATGGCGCCAATTTACATACCGCGGGCGTAAGACTTTTTGTAAACGCCGTGATATGAATTGATCTCGACATATATAATAACAAAATTAAAATTACGGCCTTATACTTATTATTTAATCTGTAAATTATGTATACGTTAGAAAAAAACACATATTTTATTGCATTGAAGCCACTAAGCCACTAATACCACGTAGTACTATTACATATTCTGTGATAATACTAATGACCTATACATTTGTTTGATTATTACTCTCAATTATCTTACCTACGTCAGGTGAAAAGACCTTTATCTTAAAATTTGAATGTCATTCAGATTTAGTTAATCACTTTTAATTTTTTTTTAAGGTAATTATGCGTATTTTCATTTATTTTAATTTAAATCATATTATTTAACTACTTAAATCTACAATTTTATATAAAATAATGGGTTTATCTTCAGTCATACCGTTTACATTATGTTTATTTATATTTTGGACTTTATGGGGTCGAGTCTTAAAAATCAACACCTTGCCGCTGGAAACTGTGCCCTTTTCGTCACGCACTGACTTTTTGATGACAGCGCTGCGGCTCCAGCTCCAGCTGTTTGTTTTTAGGGCCACAGTTTAGTCACAGTGCCTATCTCCTCATGCAGTGACAGATAAAATCGCTTTGCGGCCCCCAAAGTTTGTGCTGCACTCGGCAGCGCGCGCAGTGACTTTTATACGTTGTACCGTTGTAAGCCACCAAATCGTGTATATTCTAAACACACGCTGCGCTTTTCTGCGCTTGCAGTCACTTAAGATCGGGATGCGGCATTTGTTGCTTGTTCAGTTGTTTATAAGTTCACAACTTCACACTGTGCTGGTCAACTGGCTCAGAGAATTCCACCTTCATGCTACGTCCTTCTACTTGCAAAATGACTATTAAGATTGCACTGCTTATGTCCCTTGTAGTCTCTTGAAGATGTAAAAAAATCAAACTTCTAATTTAACGTAAAACAGAATCGGCCGTTTATTTTGAAAACTGCGAGACTCGATTCCTGAACTATTTATAATACCTACAAATTTGTACGTAACCCTCGGTGGGCGAGTTCAACTCGCACTTGTCTGGTTTTTTAAGACAAAACTTATTTTTGAACTAATCTCAAAAGTCTCGCTTTTTCCCGGGAATTTTAAGACCTGACCAAGTCTCCTTTTTTGTCCAGGACTCGATAATATATCGTAGGACTTCTAAGTACATATTACTCCGCTAGTTGCGTAATAAGTTTGAGCTTTGCGCTGGGCAAGTGGGACGCTTGGACCCAGCTTGCTTATGGGTTTCCAAATTCACGGGTTTTTTTCAGCAAACATCAACGTGTGTCACATCATTCGACAGGTTTTTCAAAATCATATTAAAGGGGCGCCTAAACAGGCCCTTTTTTACGGCAATTTGTGGCGGCACTATTGGCAATTAATTGCTCGGCCTTTAAGGGCAATATGTCTGCAATTGTATAGAGCATGATTCAGTCTCCTAAACAGGCTACACAACCCGACAACAATAAAATAGAGAGCGACTGCAACAACAACAAAATTGTCCGGGCAAAATTGCGGAAAATCGATCGCTCAGCGATCGTCTGGCAACCATCATATCGATATTGGAGAGTACTGCCATGTTGCCGGACACAGCATTGCCGTAACAAATTGCTGTAAAAAATGACCCGTTCAGACGCCCTTTAAAGTTTTTTATGAACGTATTTGATTATTTAAATATTTTTGGAAATAACCGCCCCAAAATTTGCTATTTGGAAAACATGGCTTATTTATACGCCCCTTTATGATATTTTAACCCATTAAATCATTTTTTCTACTTTCATAAAATTTTCGTTGATTAAATAAAAACCTGTGGTAAAACAAGAGTCTGATAGCATGCAAGCTACATGATAGCAAGTTTATAAGAGATTAGTTATTGTTCTGCATTTTCAGGTCTTTTTCGGTCGAAAAAGACCTGAAAATGCAGAACAATAACTAATCGTGGCAAAAAAATCGAGAAATACTCATGCATGGAAAAATCTACATAGTTTATAGTAATCTGTGGGAAAAATGTTGGAGTTGGCAACCCTCTGGGATTGTTTATCTTTTGATTCTTTTGGTTTTTGAGGTTATGAAATGTAGTATACAGACAGTTTAAAAACGTTTCAAAGAAATTTATCCTAACCAAATATCAATCCGTACTTTACCTACACAGCAGACGCAGAGAAATGTCCAAAACGAATATAATTGAATTGTTTAATGAAGCTAAGGCTAATCAAAATTATTTAAAAGTATGTGCTCCTATGGTTCGATACAGCAAAGTGCAATTCAGAACACTTGTTAAAAAGTAAGTTGAATGAAGCATTCTCATCTCACAGTCAGTCAGTCTATAAACATAAGAATTAACCTACCTACTGGAATTTGGGTTTCTAGTATTAATAATAATAATAAAGCCTTTTATTCTGGGATTAGAGATGATGTATGCGTTTGTATTATAAAATGTCTCTAGTCTCAGTGTGCCTCTCGGCATAGGCTTCCTCTAACAATTTCCACTGTGGTTTGCCCTGGGTTACCCATCTCCACCTAGGGCCAGCAGTCATTTTAATGTCATCCTCCCATCTTGTACACTGTCTTCCACGGCTTTTCTTTCCGTCTCTTGGTTACCACTCTGTAACTGCCTTGCACCATTTACCTTGTTTGTCACGCATCATATGTCCGGTCCATCTCCACTTTTGTTGGTTGATGCATTTTTAGTATTAACAATGAATTTTTTTATCATTGTTTCAGCTATGGAGTGGATTTGTGTTTTACACCAATGATATTGGCAGATTCCTTTTGCCAAAATTCAAAGGCTCGATATAGTGAGTTCTCAACAACAGTGAATGATACACCATTGATTGTTCAGTTTGCAGCTAACAGTTCCGAAGATTTTGTAGATGCTTCAAAGCTAGTGTATCCTTATGCAGATGGTGTAGATTTAAATTGTGGTTGCCCACAAAAATGGGCTATGAAGGATGGTTATGGATGTGCATTATTATCCAAGCCTGAAGTTATACATGATTTAGTTAAATCTATAAAAAACAACTTACCTCACGACTTCAGTGTATCTGTTAAAATAAGAATACTAAAAGAACTGAAGAAAACTATTACAATGTGTCAGCAATTAGAGAAATGTGGGGTAAATTTTTTGACAGTACATGGAAGGACGCCTATACAAAAAAGTGGTGATAAAATAGATACCAATGCTTTGCGGGAAGTATGTGAGTCTGTTAGTGTACCAATAATTGCAAATGGTGGTATAAAGACATTAGAGGAGGCAGACAATTTACATAAAGAAGTGAATTGTAATGGTGTTATGGCGGCCAGCGGAATGTTAACTAATCCAGGCTTGTTCAGTGGTGCACCAAAAACTCCCACAAGTTGTATCAAACTTTGGATAGATATGAAAGATAAAGAAAGTGACAGAATAACTTTTCAATGCTACCATCATCATTTAGTGTTTATGTTAGAAAAAGTGTTGTCTAAACACCAAAAACTGGTGTTTAATCATCTAAGTACTTTTGAAAGTGTTGATAAATATCTGTATGAAAATTTAATAGATTCAGATAGTGAGTTAGATTTTAAGCATAATTTAGATGAGTTTATTGAATGTGAATTTTCTGATGAAATAACTATGAAACATTCTACTAAATGTAGAGGTTGTGGCAAAAGTACTTGTTATTGTATTTGTAATAAATATGATTCTAATGTTAGTGATGGTAAATATTTTACATCCTGTTTGAAGGACAATGATTCTTTAGATTATATGGATCTTAATATTTTTGATGAAACTTGTTAAATATTTGCAAATATATTGTATTTTTGTTTTTCATTTGCTGTCTAATTAATTGTCATAACACTTACAAGGTCCTCCCAAGTGCACAGTGGTATCACATTATCTTTATGGATAATAGAGTTTTTTTTCATTCTGTTGAATGAAATGAACCAATGATACTGTAAAGTTTGAAAATCGGTTCTGTAGTTTTGTACTTGAAAGAGTAACAAACATTCCAAACCTTCCAAATTTTTGCGGCTAGGCGCAGCTTCAAACTGCGCCAACAGAATGTTTATCCTCCGCCTTTTTATTTTTTTTTAAGATAATGTGGGATTGTGGATTATTTACCACATTACTAGCAATCCTGTTAACCCTTCCAGCTAAGCTATGTAGTATAATGGGTAGGATTCGAACCCGCGACCTCGGATTGTGAATCCGATGTCATTGGGCTACTGTCGCTTCATTAGTTGCGTGAAACCTTCATTAATTGTTAAATTAAAAAGTATATATTTCGTAAAAAGCCCTACCGTAGTCAGATACTGTACGCTTTTTAAAAATATGAAGTGCAAATTTTTGTTAGAGTTAAGTGTCCCCCCCCCCCCCGGCATCTAAATGGTTGATGTTGAGTATGTGAAAAAATCACGGTATTTATAGTGAAATTGAAAGGAAAACTATCACAACAACAACAACATCAAATGAGAAGTAACAAAATTTCGTACAAATTCCATTGAAAATTATTATTAAGTAGGTATAACGTATGTATATAACAAGTATGAAACAAAAACAACAAAACCCAACCCAAGTTTAGGGTATGATGGGACTGACATACGTTACGCGTAAAAATCTCTTATTAAAAAAAATTTAAAATAAAAAGAATCGCATCTTTTCCAGCGCTGCGGCAAGTGCCTTTTCGACCTAGTGTAATTTGTATGGCACCTATGCTCGCCTCTGCTTGCTGGGCGTGCTACAGCGGGCGGAGGCTGCACTCCCTCTGCGCCTCCGGTTCTAAACAACATCCTCGGGGTGTCACACACAAGTACCACGTGAAGTCGGAGTGGGCTAATTCGGATTTGTCATAGTTTTAAACTTGATTTATTACATACCTGCTACTCGTTTCGAATGAAATGACCGAAGACTTGCTCGATATCATACATAATGAGTAGGCAACATTATTAATTCGAACCATATACGTAATCACAATTCCTAAAATGTGTTTTTATTAAGTAAGCATAGTTATTAGTGACTATATTTAATCACTAAAATAATCAAATTTACTATAACTTAAACACAGTTATGCCAGTAAGATGCTGCAACCATTACACCATGAAACTCACGCAAGCAGTAACCATAGTCGGTACCTACGTATAGTAGGTATAATCCTTGTATAATTAAATTATAAATGAATTAGCTTCCTACGGTGTGGATGGGGGTTTAGGGGTTGTGAATTTCATTTTAAAACCGCCTTCAAAAAAGGTGGTTCTCTGTTTGACCCGTATACTTATATGTATGTATGTTTGTAGGTATGTATGTTTGAAACTACTGAATCGATTTTTATGGGAAGGTTTTAGTGTAAGCGTTGGCCTAGCATATAAAACACCAGCGACATAGACTAAAACATAGGAGTGAGTTAGCAAAATTTGCATTCGGTGATGTACTTGATATTTTTTTTTTCCTTGAAGGTGGATCATTTTTCTTATAAAACTTAATAAAAGACCTTTTTAAATCTTGATTTTTTTGGTATTCTACCACTTTTTCTACCACATAACTAATATGTATAGGTATCCATGTCAAAATGCAGCTTTACAGCTGTAGGTACCGATAACAGGCCAGTCGATTTACACTGTTATCTTCACACTATAGACTTTCTTCCAAAATCGTAGGCATATAGGCTATAGTGAGGGGGAGGGGAATTTTCATGAACTCTCGTAAATAACTTTAAAATATGTTGATTTGAGACCATTACACCAAGCCTTACGGTATGGTGTTACATATAACAAATAAAAGCATTTGTTATCATGTTACACCATACCGATTTCAAAAGTTTTTCAATTTCTTGTTCTGCCCCTAAAATGTTCATGTTCAAAACTTAGACTTCTTAAATTTTTTCCTATAATTTATGAGTTACGGACCATCTTTAGTATTTTTTTCAAAATATTTGCTTCGGAGATAAGGGGAGAAATTGTCTGTTTTCATGGTTTTTTAGGGTTCCGTAGCCAAAATGGCAAAAACGGAACCCTTATAGTTTTGTCATGTCCATCTGTCAGTTTGTCTGTCCGTCCGTATGTCATAGGCATTTTACTCATAGACTACTCAATGAATTGATGATGAAATTTGGTGAAAAGGTGTCTTGTAGTAGCCGCTACTTAGTTGAATAGCTAAATAATAAAAATAAATATTTTTTGGGGGGCACTCCATACATGTAACAGAAGCTGAAAACATTTTTTTTCAGCAAATATCTGTTGAGGTTTAGTAAACTTGTCTGAGTTCTAGTAAACTTTTTTGCAAAAGTGTTTATTTTTGGAAATAATCGCTCCGAAAGATGCGTAGGTAATTGTGTCCCCCCTTATCTTCTGAACCCTGTGACCAAAAAATATGAAAAAATACCAAAGGTGGCGCTTAATAAATAAGTAAGTACTTCAAACTAAAATTATTTCATCGAGTTATGGGCGAAAAACTGCGTTTCTCAACAAAAGGGCGTAAGTGCCATGAAAATACGCTCTATTATAGGGTTCTGTACCTCAAAAGGAAAAAGCGGAACCCTTAAAGGATCACTCTTGCTTCTGTCTGTCTGTCACAGTCTGGTACACTTATGTATTTTTGTAACCCAAACGTAAAACCCAAATTAAAATATGTATAAAGTTTCGCAAATTTGATCGTGTAATTCAAATATATTATTTTATAATATTAAAATAATAACTTTTAAAGTTATTCAGGAAAAAACATGAAAATATACGATCATCTCCCCCCCCCACTTATCTCCGAAGCTACTGAGCCTAATATTTTGAAAAAAAAAAAACAAATCTTAGTAGGTACAAAAGGTAGTTCCTAAGACATAAATTACAGAAAAACCTATTAGAAGTCTGAATTTTGAACACCCCATGTTATTTAAGGGGCAATTTAAGAAATTGAAAAAACCTTTGAAAACGGTATGATATAACATGAAAATAAAAGGGTTTGGTAAAAGTTCTCAAATAAATACGATTAAAGTCATTTAAAAAGTTAATGAAAATCGACCCCCTCTTTGAAATTATTGAGCCTACAATTTTGAAAGAAAGTATTGTGAAGATAATGTAGTAAATCGCCTAGCCTGTTGGGTGTTGGTCTTTCTAAAGGTTAGTGTTATTCATAATAAATAATAATAAGAATTCTTTATTTGTCATTAAAAACATTACAGTACAATTTGATTACAATCATAATTATAGTATTAGGATGTTGGTACAAAGACTGCAGTAATATATTAAATGGCTACGAAACTTACCTGTAGTAGAAGTACTAGGTACTCTAGAGCTACTCGTTTGATACAGTTCAATAAATAGATAGTTGTTTTTGTTTCATTTTTAACGGAATTTGTATGAAAATTTTGTTACTTCGCAATCTGCGAAGCTCTTACTCATAAACTAAAAAGCACTTGACTCTTTAACACAAACTAAATGACACATTTACAATAAAAAATGCGTCTAACAAGCCCTCACAATTAAATTGATATACATTTACATTCTATTTACAATTTTACATTTACATTTTACATTTTAAATTTCACATTTACTCTTTTACATTTTCACTTCATTAACATAATAAAACGAAATAGACAAAAATATAAAAGTTTAATATTTAAAATGTAATAAGTATGAAAAAAAAAATAAACAGTATAACAATATTAATAACAAAGACAAAACAAACATTCTAATTTGCTGCTGGGTGCCTATTGAGTCTTAAGAATCCACAAAAAAGCTATTGCCTGAGAGCTGCCTAGCTTTGGCTGGACTGGTACAGAAGAGATCAATATTTAAATGCAAAGGAAGTGCATTAAAAAATTCTTAATTATTATGTTATTTGTATGCTAATCCTAGCTTGCACACCAAATTTCAGCATTCTATGGCTTCTGGAACTTACTCTAACGAATTTTCTTATTATCAGTCAGTGATTGTGAGAGTGAAACTTGGCATTTTTAATAAGTACTGTATTGACATGATATCCTGAGTATTTGAAGTTTCTAGCACCGTCCAGACCAAATCTATAGGGGTACAAAATACGACGAAATGCTTCGAGAAAAAGTAGGTAGGGCCCGTGCTTTCGCTGTCATAAGCATAACTTAGTGAGGGCACTGCCGTGTCCTCTGAAAAATTACAAACCAACCCACTAAAAAGTGAAAAGTTAATGCTTTTTCACAAAAAAAATATTAAACCGACTTCATAAATAAATACAAGGTAACTAAAAAGCATAAAATAATATAGGTACAACAACAAAAATAGAAAAAACATTTTGGCATGAACGAGGAAAGGAGTAGTAGGTAGTATAAAAGGAAGTAAATTTTATTAACTCAAATATTTGTCGTATAAGAAAGTGAGGCAAAGAGTGCACATGTGCACTGAGATTAGATTGCCACCTTGACCGAGTCAAAGCAATAGTTAAATGGCTACGAAACTTACTAGAAATTAAGTACCTAAATATAGAAAATAAAGAAAGAAAGGAAAATATGCTGACACTAAAATTCTGGTACCAAGTATCTACCAACTCGCGAGCTACTCGTTTGGTCCTGTTCAATAAATAGATAATAAAAAAACCGGGCAAGTGCATGTGGGGCCACGCTCAATGTAGGGTTCCGTAGTGCCCCCCATCCGAATAATGCAGCTTAAAAAGTGAGTTTTCTGTTGTTTTTGTTTCATATTTACATATTTTTTATGGCATTTGTATGAAAATGTTGTTACTTCATAATTGTTTAGTTGTTACTCGTAAACTTGTAAAGCCTAATTAGCTGTGATAGTTTTCCTTTAATTTTACTATTTAAACTACTAGCGGACGCCTCGGGGTTTCACCCGCGTAGTTCCCATTCCCGTGGGAATACAAGAATAAAAAATAGCCTATGTCACCCGGGTTAAGTGTAGCTTCACAACGATGAAAGAATTTTTCAAATCCGTCCAGTAGTCTCGGAGCCTATTCAATCAATACAAACAAACAATCAAATCTTTCCTCTTTGTAATATTAGTATAGATATAGATTACCGTGATTTTTTCACATACTCAATATCAACTATTTAGCTGGTGGGATATAATTAGATAGGAAGAACATTTTTAGATTTAGAGATCCGTTTGTGAAAGCTTTAAAGTGCAATTTTTTTTTAGAATCAAATGTGGAGGACACAAAAATATTTTTTTTATTATTTAGCTGTTAACTACCACAAGACACCTAATGGCTACTTAGTTTAAAAGCTAAATAATAAAAATAAATATTTTTAAGGGGGGGGAGCACTTCGTACATGTAACTGAAGCTGAAAAACTGTCTGTCTGCCTGTCCGTCCGTATGTCACAGGCATTTTACTCAAATAGGTACTAACCTATTTGAGTAAAATGCCTGTCTAAGGGTTCCATTTTTGCCATTATGGCTACGGAACCTTAAAAAGGGAAGTTACCTGCTTATGTAGGTATATTCCTGTAAAGACCTACTTACTTACGACAAATTAATCTCTTACACGTACACCTACATGTTACACCTTATCTTCGTTTTCTTAAGGGGTCATTCAGGTCACAGTCCAATGTACCTACCTACCTTTCTAATTTAGATATTATCTCCAGGGAGTAATATCAGTCGAAATCTTTAATATTTTATTCTAAGAATCTCGTGTCTCTGGTTTTAATTGGCCGTGTTACAATTATGAGTTTACGTGTAACACTGTATGCGTTTAAAACACCTATTATGAGTCCCATTAACTGCACCATTACTGCCTTAACTTAAATTTTTAACAGTGAGAACGAGGATATTAGATGAGCGTGACTTCAGTATTAATTACTAGGCCTGGGCTTACTAACGAAGACATAAAACGTTACCGATTCTTCTCTCCGAATTTATTATGTGTCTGTGCGACATGTGGATATGCCAGCTTTAGCGGGTTATAGCATATTTATTCTGTGCTTGAATTGTGAATGGGATCGCTATTGATAGGAAAAAAATATACATTATAAAAATTAAAAAAACCCGCCTGCACAAAAAAAATGGAAACAAGATCCCCTACAGAATTATATAATTTCATGCAGTCGGAGGCATTAATGGATCTCGATGAATGAAAGTGTCTCCGACTGCATGAAATTATATAATTCTGTAGGGGATCTTGTTTCCATATTTTTTGTGCAGGCGGGTTTTTTTTATTTTTGTATAATATTTTTTTATTTAATACTTTTTAGTAGTTGTAGGATGAAACCGATGTAACAACTTACTTTTATCACAGCTATTGTCAAATATTGAAAATTGAAAAAACAATGGTTGCTAACTAACTTTTTTAGTAAAACAGTCATATTCATGTTATACCTTTTTGAAATCACTACATTTTTTTTAAAAGAAAACTGATATCACTACATTTTTTAAGCAACACGGTGAAATTCTAATGTTTAAGGCATCGGATCCGCATTTGAAAGGAAAATCAATCAAATCCCATCCATACTTCTTACGTGAACCATCTCTTAACTCAAGCAATTTAGTTTAGTATAAAAAGTTAACAAGATTGTTAGTGATAAGTGACCTATATAGTATTTTATTGGTTTTTATATCAAACTTACACAAATCGTAAAGTAGAGCCATGTCATTGTTTAAAGACACGTACCTATGTACCTAGCCTTAACTTTGGTTATATAATCCAACTTTTATGAATATAAGAAATGAACAGAATTTGGAATTTATATGGCTCTACATTTGCCAAGTTCCCAATAAGTAAAACCTATGAAAAAAAAACTAGTCAATAAAACTCTAGTTTTAGTTACTCTTACAAAATTGAAGTGACTGTAGATTTATGACAATAGGTAGAGCCTCTGAGAAAAGAACAAGGCAATAAAATCTTATCATTGATTTGATAGCGGCAAAGCCACAATTGCATGGCCAAGTACAGCCCATTAGATCACTGTTGGACTGGTACCAAAACTTGTCAAGGTATCTAATTGAGTAGAGTAGCAAGTTTGGCGAACTAGGTATGATAAGTTTTTTTAAGGTTGAAATACTTAAAATTCTACTTTATCATAAATAAGATAATAATCGAAAGTATTTAGATACCTATATAATTATTCATGTATTTAATAATAATGGCTCTCTAAGTAGGTAATAGGTATGTATGTGACAAAGTAACGCCTAAATCGATATGACTAATAACTTTAACTGTATATGTATTTGTACGAATTTGCATAACTAGTTTCAAATAAAAACTGAAAAGCTCTTGTTAGCGATGTTCACCGAAACAAGTTGAATTTAAGTAATATTTAGTAGGCAAACAAATATTTTTGTTGAAAGTTAAACATACGGGTTTTGTTTGTGAAGATTCAATGTATGGAATAGCGCATGCCATTAAGATGGAAGTAGATGGCCAGTGCTAACATACGTTGGAGCATGCGTGTTGAGCACAGCCGTCAGTGTAGAGGACTCACGCGCACACATTGGTTCGGTCCCTGCCTGCCAATTTCCCGCGCATTTGGACAATTTTGTATTTTTGTGTATATCTAAATTTACGTATAGGTAACCTGGGAGTTTTATCTACAATGGTAAGTACTTTTTATTTTTACTAATCGGTTAGATATTAAACGGATAACTATATAGTATAGACCATTTAAAAAGAAAAACTTGTAATTGTTTTATTAGGTATATTATATTTAACCGACATAACTTTTATGGGTTAGGGACTGCCTATTTAATTAGTATATGTACATATATAGGCATCAATAAGAAATAGCAAATCTAATCATCTTACCAATGAACTCAAATTCGAGCAGGCAAAAAGAGATTTCAATTAATCTAAATTTAATATTATTCTAGTTACTACTACTAATATATTAGAACAATAGATGTTAAAACGATTAATTGAGATGACTGTAACATAAAACTTTATGAATTGAGCTTTTTTGACAAAAATAAAATACAAAATAGGTAGGTACAAGGATTCTAGGTTCCGTCTGGTATGAAACCCTCATATTAACTTAGGTTTTACGCTATTAAGTCTATTTTCCTTTTTCTTTTATCAACGGTAGTAACACGCGCAAACTGTAATTATCCTTCTAACAACTTATTACTGCAATAGTAAGAAAGGAGAACAAATTAACAGTATTAAGTACTATTGGTACTAGCACTGGTAGTAACATGGGCAAGAAAGGATAAACGCTACTACCATTCTGTTCTGTCCTAAATTTATTGTGTCAGTGATTAAAGCTTTGGTTCTAAACAAAGTATACATCTTTCAATTGATGTTTTTTTTTTTAATTTGCATGTATTATATAATGTTATTCTGTGGCTGTATTTATATGATTATGTGTAAATAATAAATAATAAGATAAGTAATTTGGGTCATGTAAAGAATAATTTAGGTTAAAAATGGAAAGATAGTTTAAACAGAAGTCTTTTGTAATTATTTTTTTATTGCTTTTGCCAAACCACACAAGCCGACTGTACCCACCTACCTAGCTATCATAGAAATAAGTAAGTAAATATTCAAGGGAATGTGTCTAAATGAAGCACAAAAGAATGATAGGCTTTTAAAATTAACACCTTTATATCGTTTGATTAACTTTCTATTTTTTGACAAATGTGCGCGTTTTTTCATTAGTACCTCCCTAAGTATCTTAGTTTCACTGGCAGCTTCACTCACTAACCAATGAAGTAAACCACCTTAAAGGAATCCTTGAATTTGAAGAACTATGCTATTAAAAGAAACGAAGGTATTTAATTTGTTAAGATTTAAGACGGTAAAATACTATTTAGGTTTTGTTAGGTACTTTTCAGAGTCCGCAAAGCACACGGGATGTTCTGGTGTTGTTTAAATTAAGATCATGTCATTATGTCGGTAGAACATGGTAGCTTTGTAAAAGCTCTCTAAGAACGTCTAAGTTTTAACCTCTAAATCATGGCTGTCCAGTGTCCAGACACCTTTAGGAGGCTGCAGCTTATTTTGAATAGAATAGAGTAGAAAAAAAAGAGAGAGGAGTCTTATGGACACCCGGTTGGAACGTAGTTCCTTTTGCTTTATCTTTTTTGTGTTTGTATTAAACAAATGATTTTAAAGAATCTGGAAGAACATTTTAAAAATTGTCCTATTTCAAATGAAGATTTTTCACACATAGGTATATTACACACAGCCAGTTTGACATAGGTAAATTAAACATTACAACCTTTTACAAAAATACAAACAACCTATGTAACACAACCTCTTAATTAAAGATTCACATAATCATTAATAATAGATTTTTGATTGATGTCAAAATGTAACACTTTTTTCCGTCTAGCCTCTCAGCCCACAAACAAAAACGTGGAACTACATTCAATTTTTTCTTCTAATCACTGTCTCTCTCGTCACTCTGTCCATTTTGTTGTATTTAGCTGCAGATGGTCTATGGCATAAATAATGCACCTGCCATGATACCAAATCGCACCGCAACCCTTTTTGTCAAATTTCAACAGACGTGATACAAAATTATTTTGGATAGATGTTTTTCATTGGTGATTTTTTAAATAGATTATTTCTAAACAAACGAGTGATTAAAAGTATAATGTTTTTTTTTAGTGGTTAGATTTTGATAAAATTAGGTAAGTATAAACACTAAGTATCTCACATCAAGTTCTGTTACACGTGTAGAATCATATTTTTACAAGATTTATTAATACTATATTCATGAATATATATATATATATATATATATATATATATATATATATATATATATATATATATATATATATATATATATATTCATGAATGTATAGGTACCTACAATAGCTTATCTTAAGTACATTTATGAATAACAAAAGGCACAGTTGGATATTTGCCTAAACTTGCTTGAAACCTGTGTTTCAGGCGAGAAGTTATAACATGTATTATTTAACTTGCCCTGTGTGTTAGTTAGTTTGTGTGGATCAAATCTTGGAAGTAAAATTAGTACCACTTCCTGACGTTAATAGGGCTCATATTTGGTACACTAGTGCTAGAGTGTCTTTGATGACCATGCAATATTATGGTACCATAGACCTAATCTGATGATGGAGCCAAAAGGTAAGAAACCTAGCAAGTTTGGGCTCATTTAATTCGTCTTGACAAGTGCTCCTATGCTAGATAATTTTCGGGATCTGATATTGGAGCCGAAAGGTGGAATAGTAGTACTAAATAATCATATAATGTACCTGCAAACCCCTGTGTCTGAGCTCGTTAAATTTATTAATATATATATTACGGGTCTGAATCGCGTGAATAATTTAAGGTAAAATACCTTGTTTATTGCCCGACGTTTCGACGGCCGTGGTCACGGGTAGACAGTCTACCCGTGACCACGGCCGTTGCAATACGGTCGAAACGTCGTAATATATATTTTAATAATGTGAACAAATCGCGAAAGTTTATCAACTCGTTAAATTTGTCTTGACAAGTGGTCTTACACTTCTACAGTATTTAGGAATTCTGATGATTGGGCCGGATGGTGGTCATTGGTACTCAACAGTCATGTCAGTCAGTTTCAATGTGGTTGAATTAAATATTAGGTACAAACAAATGAACAGACTCAGAACTTTTTTTGTTACACATAGTTTTGTTAACGTATGAAATAAGTGAATCCAGTCGATATTAATCGCGAAATCAATGCTAGTAGAGCCGCAAGCAATGCTAGTATTATTTTCTAAACGTTTTCATTTAGTTTTTAGTTGCAGTCTTAAAGACGTTTGTGAACGAAATACCAGTAATGTTTTACCTGTTGGTATATATATGGGTATATCACAAGGTACCTGCATTGGCAGAACCAGGAAGGTTCATCAGGGTCCACCCGTGTGGATGTGCTTTTTACTGATTATTAGTGATTATCTTCATAAAAAATGCCTCAGCTGGACCAAGTCCAAAAATTATAAGAGGTAATAAAATATTGGAAAACTCAGCGGGGTTACGCTCTTCCCTCTACCTCCCCAAACCAAAAACATGGATCTTCTAAGAAAAATATAGAAATACATGTTATAATGTTTTGAGAAACCGATTGAAGTGCGACTGATAACATTGAAACAATTAATACAGAACACCCGCTATGTTAACAACGTACCTACGTCATGACAAGTAGGACAAGAAAGAGGCTTAAAATGTTTCACGGATCACGGGTTATTATACTTAATCTTAAAATACCTTCACGAGTTAATTGATATCGGCAAATCGGTAATTATCGTTACAATACGACAGCATCGATAGCATGTGTATTCTGGTTACCAGAATATGCTGTAAATAATTGATAATGTACTAGAAACTAATATGACCCTAGCTTTCTATCTTCAGATATTAGCTGTATCTGTAAGCTTCGTTACGCTATTTTATGTATTAAATTACTTTTACAATAACCGTTTGGATGATTTTGTAAAACAAATTGATAACTTATTCACTTTATTTACCATGATGGATCTTGCATTTAATGATTACTGTCTATAGGTATGCCTGGTTTCTGGAGATTAAATCGCCAATGCAACTTTCAGTTTTTAATTATTGTCTGACCAAATTTGAGTTTTACTGGCAAATGGTATATGACGACTTCAATTACACGAATTAAAAAAAAATGAGACTCAGAAATTGGCACCGAATCCACATTCATTACAACTTGGTTAAATAGTCAAGCGACATACCTACATATAGCATACACACTTTTGCCGAGTATTATCATAAGCACAGCAATCGTCTGAAAAAAAAAGTACATGTGTTAAGATTATTTACTTACATAAGCCTCCTTTCTGTTTAGTAGGTATAATATAATTTTTAAATTGATGTCCACGAAAAGCCCATTTTTTGAATTCATTTTTAATAGCTACACAATTATGTACGGGTCCAGGAAACCAAACCGATGTCGGTTACGGAGGCCAATCTCATTAAAGACTAGCCTAGCCAACTACGCAGGAGATATTATAGACAAGTGTGTGCGCAGACACAAGTGCATTCTCTATTCCTTCACTCTCATAGTCCAATGGGGCAGAAATCCGACACGAACGGAGAGAGATTAGACGCAAAACCGATCTTATTATTCCTCTAAGGCTCGAAGGGGTGTGACAATGTTCGAAAACGGTCACCCATGTATGGACCGACAGTGGTAACGTTGCTTCACCTAGCAAATACCTCGATCTGCTTGGTGGGACCAAGCAAGCGCTGAGCCAGGAAGCAAGCGTTCATAATTATTACGACCGTTAGCATAGATGTCTTAAAGCTTTCCATCTTGATTGTAATTAGTTTTGTTTTTAGTTCAAAAGCTAATTTAACAGAGGTACTAAATTGATAAGTAGATAGGTACTTGGTACTATAAGTAATAACTAATGATACTTTAGTTAACTTTCACTTCTTACTTTTATGCCAACATGATGTAATTAATATAGTACATGAAAATTTACAATTTATGTATTTCATCTTATAGATAAGTAGGTAGGTATCTACTTTACTCTTGTTGTAGGATAAGGAGGAAAATAAGGGTCATAATTGCGTAATAATATTGTATAGTTACTAATATTAGGTGGAGTTCTATCCACTAATAAAATCAATGTTCATATCAAATGATAAGTCCATTATGTAATTGAATGTACGAAGTATAGCACGCCACAATAACATGAGCTATCAATCAATTATATGGGTTTGTCTGGAATAAGCATATCATCACACATCATTATTAATTGTCATTTACACGGTTGACGTTGCGATTGGTTTCGAATCGATGTTGTACTCTTTAGGTTAAGTATCACTGACAAGGCATACCGGATAGGAAGTGGATAACGTCGGCAAGATGATGCTTCTAATTTTCCTCTTGTTTGATTAGAGCTATTTGCTCTACACTTTCACAAGTGGTGCTACTTTAAAAACGTTGACCTGGTCGTATGTGTTTATTTAATTTTGCCTTTACTGGCGTGTGAGACATTGGTCGTGCATCAGACTGCTACAGCACGGATACCGAGCAGAGGCATCTATTTGCACGATCGGCGAGGAATTAAAAGTGTGCCGCAAACATAGCGTGTTTACAGACGTCCGAGTTTGGTTCCGTGCTCACCGAATTGTTGAGCCCCATCCAAATTACTCAGAATTGCGTGGAAGAAATTGTAAAATTATTTCTATAATCCATTTTGTAACGGTGTGTTTTCACAGGCTATTATCAAGTGATGTGTGGGTGAGATTAGATAGTTCTATTGTCAATGTTTGAAGAACTGCCCGTCATTACTTTTGTAACATAGATTCACAATGTTACATGTTATGCGAATCCTATCAGACCTAGACTGTAAATTTATTTACATGTTTCGTTTTATTTCGTATAGTTGCCGATTACGTTTATTATGATTTGGTTGCACTTGACTTGAGAATTCAATGAACTAGATAGTTTCGTTAGAATATTGTTAATGGTTTTCTCTTTCATTGATATTTCAGATGTGTGAATGGCTGTCGTATGGGGAGTGGTGCGATGTGAAACTACTGTGTGGCGGCCGCGCATTCAGCGCGCATCGCGCCGTGCTCGCCAGTGTTAGCACTTTTCTCAGAGTATGTAAATATTGCCATATGCAAGCTTCAAAGCCTTAATTATGTATGTATTATTATAACAAAGACTAATAGGCCACAATTTGTCCACAGCGTATACTACTTTCCTGTCCTACAGATGAAACGCCGACGTTTATAGTCTTGCCTGAGTTTGACCTCGACGCTATGTCATCTGTGCTGTATTACATTTATAACGGAGAAGTCATAGTACAGAAACAGAAATTAGAAATGTTTCTTGACATTATAAAAGCTATGCAAATATTTATTGACGGTCAATACTTGCCACAAACTACAGACTGCGATTACACGAACTCGAATTTAAATATTCAATATGAAACTGATTTATCTAAAAGAAATATATTTACATTGGGATTAGAGGACTCCAGAGATCAAAGATACATCAATTTAAAGAAAGGCAACGAAATCCAGGATGTGCTATTACAATATTCAGTAAGCAATTCGGATTGCAACGATAAACTAATACGTCGTCAGAATCCAAGTGGAGAGCGCAAAGCTTCTTTAGGAAATCTGAAATCGCCAAATGGGGACCGACAAAGGAACTCTTTTCTACGTGATTTATTTATCGAGACATATCCTCCAAACGGTAATGTTAACGGTCTGACGGCAGGCGTGCTAGCAATATCAAATGAATGCTATCATGCTCCGGCATCTGTGCTCTTGGCGAATGCAAATGGCAAACATCTTAGCGCCGACGACGCACTCTTAGAACCATATAAAAAAACCAACGAGCACATCAGAAATTCGTCTACAGTATTTCACCTTCGCAAACAGCAGAGATGCACTCGGGTTGAACAAGATTACGGCGAAACTTCCAAAAGTTACTATGACACAACTGCCGCAAATGTTTGTCTGGCTCAGAAAAAAAATCATGAGAGTGATACGAGAAATGTTCAAAAGAATAATTGGATGAATCATGTATCTGCAAATGCATATTTTCAAATAGGATTACAGGAACATATTTTGTCAGGACTGTATGTTCCTTCTGTGGATTATAGCGTCACTCCATCGCGGTTTGAGTCCTTTAAATCTATGTGTGCATATAAAAGTAAGAACTCTCCATACGGTAGTCCTATATTGTATAACAATGGACATGGAGAACATTGCAAGGAAATTGATACAAATTCAACATCAAAAGTTACTATTTTGAATCATGTACTTGATAGCCCATGGAGCCCACGTATCCCTAACAACTACAAACCGTTTCGCAGAAAGTTTGAAAGCAACACACAATGTCAAGTGCCCAACCATAAAGTATGTTAAAGAAACGTTTTATCTATGATCTGGTAATTATGCTTGTATAAAAATTATAAAGTGGTTTTGTGGATTTTCAGGATGCTGAAAAGAATATTCTTAATGATACTAACAATAATGTTGAGAGACCACCGTCGGCAGTGAATGAGCTGAAAGTTGGAGAAGTGATCTCTACTACGGAGGTTCTTTCTACTGCGGATACCAAACAAACCACAAATGCAACTATCACACGGGAAATTGATTTTAAGTGCACAATTTGCAATCAGGTAATGTCACTAAACTTATAAGCCCTGCTGCTGCATAGAATAATATATTATTATTATTTGTTATATTTTTAGTTGTAGGGCCCAAACATAAGATAGGGTTTTATAATAAGGTAACATTATCTTGAAATTACCTTTAGCTAGATAGGGACAGACGTACTATGGAAACAACTTAGTGTTTTAGCTTTCTGTTTTAGTTGATTTCTAAAGAATTGTAGAGAATAATCAATTTCTGATGGATTTACTTAAAATCAGATACGTCTTCTTAAAGCATAATCGATTGCATTTCTTCAATAGTTTGGTTTGCTTTCACCGTGTTAAGTGGAAATGTTTTACTCTAAAATGCATTTATATTCATGTAGTCGTTTGCATTCGCGGTTGAAATGTTACGGGCACTAAGCTGTTATTTCTCGGTCTACAGTGAAGTGTTCGAAGTTAGGATGCTTGTATAAACATCATATTTGCATTGTTATAGTCATTTTATGTTATTTGTTAAATGTAAAGTCACGTAACTAACTTGTAATGTTTCTTTGTAAGCACATAAATTATTGTGATTTCCATTATACTGAAGGAAGTGGTTTCAAGTTAAGTTATCGGCTTTGCGTAGAAAATTAAGCAGTCATTTGTTTACCTACTTTTATGTGTTATAAATATTGTATGGCTTGAAACCAATTGGGGTTGCCTATTTGCTTGCATACAAAATAGCTGATTTGATTTATAATATTAGGTGAAGTTTTTTTATAGCATATTTGTAGATAGAGAGAATTACATACAGATAGATAACATCTAAAGGGTGTCTAAAACAAAGCCCTGAAACGTTAGGTGAAAAGATGATTACCTATCTTCGAAACGGCATAGCCGATTTTTATCAAACAAAGCTGGCTTAAACTGGCTTTCTAAAAATAGTCGTCATCAAAATCGGTCTAATCATTTGGAAGATAAGATGGTACACACAGACACGCATGTAAGCTTATGACAACCTTCATTTGTGCCGGCGCGGCGGTTAAAAAGGCGCAAATTAAGAACATTAATTTGTGGATCTGCATTTTATTTATTCTGTGAGATTCACAGAAACAGATTAAATATAGATGATTGGCTTTTCCAGGTGTTCACCAACAACGAGTTGTTATCAGTTCACATGCGACGGCATTCAACGAACGCGCGCTACACTTGCGGAGAGTGCGGCAAAACGTTCTCACAATTGAGAAACTTTAAGTACCACATGTCCATACACCGTGGTACTAGGGAGTTTGCTGCCACCTGTTCAGTGTGCGGCAAATATTTTAATGACAGAGGTTATCTCAGCAGCCACATGAAGATTCATAGGTAAGGCGCTCTTTGATTACGTACCTACTCTTCGAGTATGAAATGTCTTCTATTGGTTAAAGGTATCTGTATCTGTATGTAGTATCTATAAGTGGTGTCAATGACTCAATGGTGACTGAGATTGAGAGATGAGCAAGGTTAAGCAACGTTGTCACTGTCGGCCCATCAATAAGTGAACGTTTTTGAAAAATGCCACAGTCCTCCGTGCCTGAGAACACGTTAAGCTGTCGGATGTCTGACCCAACGGACTATGATAGGGGGAAACAGAGAGTACAGTTTGGATACTATAATATCTCCTGCGTAGCTGGAGATTGGCTGATGTCATTAAATCGCTTAGGAGAGCGAAGAGAGAGATACAATTTTATTGTTGGGGTCAAAGAGCTATCTGATTCATATAAGTCACATTCAAATCATTGACTAGATTGATTGCGATTGTTTGTGTATGTACTGTAGTGTGTATTTTATTAATATTGTCACGATTTCCTAAACGAAAATAAAAAACCTTGATTTTGTTTTGTTTGCAGAAACCGGAAAGAATACAAGTGTACCCTCTGTCCAAAATCGTTTAATCAACGTGTCGCATACAATATGCATGTGAGAATTCATACAGGTATAGTTTTTGAATAAACTCTAGTTATAAAATTATATATATTACGGGTCTTAATCGCGTGAATATTTTAAGAATTTTATTATTGCCCGACGTGTCGTGTATTTAAATGGCTATGGTCACGGGTAGACTCAAAAAAGGGTGTACAAACTCTAGTTATATGTAGTTTCGAAATAAAATATCTATGATAAGTCTAAGACGTCATAATGAGTGCCACCATGTCAGTTATTCCTTCGTCAAATAGTGATGGTAACACATCCTATGTTTCGGTTTAAGGGCACTGTAGCAAGTGAAATTACTGGGCAAATGAGACTAATGAACTAATGTCTCAAATGAGAAGCGTAGTGCGATGACATTCAGGTCTTGGGTGACACTGAATCTGTTATGGGCTAGCGTGACGCTTACCATCAGGCTAATGACGTCTCTTCATTTAGTGTCATTAAAAAAAGCTAAAAATCAATTGCGCACCCCTCCCTTCTGTCAACTGAATCTGACTCGTAGTTAGCCGGAGTAATAATTGTATGACTTAAATGCAGCCAAACACCGGTCTTAATATTAAGGAATCTAAAGTAGAATAAGAAATTGCAATTTGATCTTGAATAGCGATGTTATTTATGATTTACATAATTGTTTAATAAACATTATATCAAATGTTAACGGTAAGCAGTGTCTAGTAGCAGTATCTACATATGCTGGAAAATCGTTTGCAACGTGTGATCTTTATTACACAGTGCAAACACCTTGACGTATTGACGCAAGTAGATTTCTGTATGATAAGGATGGGCATATATTACCGTAGGTGCTATCGCTTTCTATTTATTATATACTGGCGGGCGCCGCGCGGTTTCAGCCGCGTTTATCCCGTTCCCGTGGAAATACAGGGATAAAAAATAGCCTATGTCACCCGGGGTTAGTGTAGCTTCACAACGATGAGAGAATTTTTCAAATCCGTCCCGTAGTTTCGGAGCCTATTCAATACAAACAAACAATGAAATCTTTCTTCTTTATAATATTATTAGTATTAGTATTAGTATAGATTTAATTGACTGGCCTGTTGGTCTAGTGGTTAGTGACCTGACTGCTAAGCCAGAGGTCGTGGCTTCGATGTTGTTAGTATATATGAACAACTGTTATGAGAACAGTTTCCAATTAAAATTTGAATTTGTTTGAGCTTGAGCTTGCTGAAATTAGGTTTTATCAAGGAAAATCAGACATGCATGATGCTTGGGAGAACTCAGATACTTTGGATACAGATAAGAGCTAATTAATCCTATGGTCGGAAGCGATCGGCAGTCTCGGGTTCGATACCTGGGTCTGAACTTCAATTATTAATTCAAATGACTGCCTCTGTAGCGCGCTGGGAGTGTGTCCGACTGCTACCCAAGAGGTCATGGGTTCGATCCCCACCCAGGATAAAACTTTGTGTGATGAGCACGATGGTTTGTTCTGTGTCTGGGTGTAGTATATTTATAATATGTATGTATTTAGAAATATATTAGTATAAAGGTATATAAGTTGTCTGCTTTCCACAGTACAAGCTCTGCTTAGTTTGGGATCAGATAGCGTGGTGTGAGTTGTCCCAAGATATTATTATTATAATTTCAAGTTGCAAAGTGAAGTTAAACGTATTATATCTTGGGGACAATAATTATTTTATATATTCTTTTTCTTTTTTTATACAACGAAAAAAAGAGACGAGTAGGTCGAGTGCCTGATAGTAAGCATCATGCTAGCCCATGACAGTATCAGTGCTGCCAATATCCTTATTTGGCAAAGATCTGAATGTCACTGCACCATGTTCCTAATTTGAGATAAATATTTGTTCGTAAATTTCATTTGCTCACTTGCTACAATGCCATTCAACCGAAACACGTTAACATTATTGTTTCAAGGAAGAATTAACACTGTCGTGGTACCGACGAAGACGGCCTATGACTTAGACACAAATATTAGTAAATCAACAAATAGTGATATTATCAGAGTGTGAATTTGCGTACTACAGGATAGGTCACATTTTGTATTTTAATTTAAACGTTAAATTTTATGGTTTTCCTTTCATTTAGAATATTATGTTATATAGAAAAAAATATTCCATCGGTATCGTAAAAATACAGGCTGTTTTTTACCCGACTGTAAGGAAGGTTTATGTTTTTCACGGGTATGTAATTATGTATGTAATATTCTTTATTACCTGATATCTCACAATCCACTGAACGGATTTATACAATTAAGATATATAGTGTTTTTAGATATGTGACGTTGGAAAAAAACAAACATGGCGGCTGTGAGGTGTCATTCCATTCCCGGTGCAGTCAGGCGATTAGGTATTAACATTTTAATGCTGAGTGCGAATCTTTTCAGTTAAATGTTCTATCTAGAATATTTAAGGCTATGCCACACGGAGAGAAGGCATACCTTCGTGTTGCATAGCTGCAAAAATTAGCGCACAGAATTAAAAAATATCTAGGGTATCCACCCTGTATATTTTTGAATTCGGTGAGCTACATTTTGCGCAGAGTAACATAACGCAACGTGTTTTTATTTTCTTTGTTTCAAAGTATATACCTACCATAAAAATATAAAAAAATGGTATTTCAGGTGTGAAACCCCACGTATGTGAGCAGTGCGGCAAAGCTTTTTCCCGCAAGATGTTGTTGAAGCAACACCAGCGCACGCATTCAGGAGAGCGTCCTTACGCTTGCCCGCACTGCGACAAACGGTTTGCTGACCGCTCTAATATGACTCTACATTTGAGATTACATACCGGTACGTTTTTTTTACACCTTACATAGACAACCTATTTAAAATATTACATCAAGAAAAATATTTCAATCAATAGAGCCCAATTTTAAAAATTTAGCTAGACGTTGTTTATATTTTGAATTAAACATTTTACTCCTAAAGTCAACGATTTCAGTCGTTTTATAAAATAAAAGAACAAGTCAGACCAACACTCCATAGCTGAGTAACAATATTGCATTTTATGCTTGCTGCTTTTAACTTTGTTAGAAGTGTTAGGACCTACTTAGTAGTTATCATCATTATTGTTATTAAAAAGTATTAAATTGGTGATGTGAATATGTGATTCTCATTCATAAAGTTCCGGTTATAAAAATAATCAAATTTTAATTTCAGGTATAAAACCTTTTTCGTGCACAATGTGTCCAAAGTCGTTCACAAAGAAGCACCATCTCAAGTCACACCTAAACTTCCACACGGGTTCGAAGCCATACTCTTGTCCGCGGTGTAAGCTTGCCTTCACACAATCATCAAACATGAGAACTCATCTGAAAAAGTGCCGGGCCCCCGAAACTGGACCTGATAATCAAAATTCACAAAATATCTAATTTGACTAAACGTTGTATTACTTATTTTAATTTATGTTAAATTTTAAACATTAGAATTGTATCATGCACGAAATGGTTACAATATACTGTCGACTTCTGTATTTTATAACATTTATTTCATCAAACATGTTTTATTGTTTTGATAATGAATAGTAGGTAGTTATTACAGACACGTTTATATCTAACATTTGAAACGTTAATTAATATAGAATAAAAAATCCACAATCCTTCAGTGAACTTTTTCCATGAAACTGTGGTAGCATATATCAACCACTTTAAGCCAACGGCCCATCTCGTAATAGTAATCAGCCTATGGATATACGAGTAAAGCATATGCAGGGACACAGGCCTCCTCCCCGAGAGAAGATGTGGGTAATCCACCACGGCATAGCATAGAATGTTATTTTTTTTAAAAGTTGGTTATTTAAAAGTAAAAATGCCAATGTTTAAATTTCGAATTTCCCTCCACACTTTTTCGAGAGCCAGATCTGCATCGAGAATATTTACGTGCGATGATTTTCTACGATTTTAAATGTGGCCTAAAACCTGATGAGTTATTTGATTGACTTCAAATTCACGGGAAGCGTTCGCAAGATTCTACACGAGAACCTTCGCGTGAGGAGGATAGTTTCGCGCTGGGTAGTTGCACAACCTCACCAAAGCTCAGAAGCAGGCCCTGTGGCGTGGTGCCGTGATTTGATTCAAAAATTTGAAGCAGGCTCGTCTCGGCGCGTTTACGACATTGTGACAGGTGACGCATCACTTTGAGTATCGGGTTTCAATTCCATTACGAGACCAAAGCAGCATCAACGCCGAATGGTATACCACAAAATGCCTGCCAGAAGTTATGTCAAAAAATGTTTCGAAAATTGGTTCAGACGCATGAAACTTTGTATAGAGGCTAGTGGAGAGTTATTTTAAAGATTTAATCAAGATGTTTTATCCATAGAAATTTGTTTTTTAGTTTCTTAAAACTTTCTGAGTGTCCCACGTATAGTGTGGTATCCTGATGTATAAACTATTTTACTATAAAGTTTCATTTGTATACGTTAAGTTATTTTCGTGAAAGCAACAATATCCATCTATTCAAACTTTCGTATTTATAATATTAGTAGGACTTACTAGTCCAGTGGATGAGTTATCATCAGTTATTTATATGTATATTTAGGTTGTCTCTGCAATGTTTAAGGTAAGAATGCTATCGTGAATTAAGGCAAAAAAACAGGCAAGCTCATGTCGGGCCACGCACAATGTAGGGTTCCATAGCCTCCCCCCATCCGAATAATGTGGCTTGAGATGTGGGTTCTCTGTTGTTTTTGTTTCATACAACGTTAATACTACTAATTAAAAAAACTAATTTTCACTAATTTTTACTAATTTTCAATGGATTTGTACGAAAATGTTGTTACTTTTCATTTGATAAGCTGTTATTCGTGAACTTGTAGAACCTGCTTAGCTGTGATAGTTTTCCTATTAATTTCTCTATATATACTACTACCATTTTTTTTTTACTGACCCAATATCAACCATTTAGCTAGCAGGGGGTAGGGGATACTAATAATAAATTGCACTTTAAAGCTTATTATTTCACATCATTCAGCATGTGTATCCATACAAAATTACAGCCTTCTAGCACTAACAGTCTCTGAGTTAATCTGCGGACGGACGGACAAGGTGAAACTATAAGGGTTTCGTTTTGCTATTTTATACGTTCTACTAAATACCTTTGTTTATTTTCCCAGTCTACCCGTGACCACGGCCGTTGCAATACGGTCGAAACGTCGGGAAAATAAACAAAGGTATTTAGCCTTAAAATAAAATATTTACGCGATTAAGACCCGTAGCTTATAAAATTCTATAATGTGTACAAATCGCGAAAGTTTACGAACATATATTGCAAACACATACTACTTATGCCAACAAAGTGGAAGAATGAAATCTTGAAAAATTTAAGGTATGGGTGTGTGATTTTTTTCTCACCTACCCCATCGTATAGGGTATCATTAGGTAGATCTTTTTAAAACGTTTAGGGGTCGGGAAGACGATTTTTAGATTTAGGGATCCGTTTTTAAAATATTAAGCTTTAAAGTGAAAATTTTTGTTAGAGTCAAGTGTCCCCCCCCCTTGCAGTTAAATGGTTGAAAAAAATTATTGTAGTAGTATATATAGTGAAATTAAAAGGAAAACTCACAGCTACTTAGCTGTGAATTTTCCTTTTTCTGTTACTCGTAAACTTGTAAAATCTACTCAGATTTTACAAGTTTACGAGTAACAGCTGATGAAATGAGAAGTAACAAAATTTACGTAACTAATTCCTTGAAAAATATTATTAAGTAGATATAACGTTGTGAGTATGAAACATAAACAACAGAAAACCCACTTCTTAAGCCACATTATTTTCGAATGTGGGGAGAGGGGACTACGGAATACTACATTGTGCTTGGCCCGACATGCTCTTGCCCGGTTTTATTTAACCTTTTAGGAAAAGTGTATTATAAAATGTAGTAAAAGTAGAAACGCATGACTGAATTATTACGGGCGAAAAAGAGAAAAATTTAATCCATTGTTTTGTTCTGTTAACGCCGGCGATGCGATATTAACATTTAAAAACTTGGTCAATTGTCCAGTTTTTAAGGGACTGCTTGCTGAGGGCTCGTTACATATAAATTCTACCTTTTTACTTAAAAGATCATTGGTTTTTCTTTGAATCGTTTCCATTCATTGACGTATAGACCTGGACCGTGCCTACCCTTTCAATTGAAAAGTAAATATTGACTGCAAAGTGTGAAAGAGAGAAAAAAACAACGAGTTGCACTCAGGGAGAGACGGCAGAACTGAAAACTTGAACATTATATTGCGGTAGCCTAATGGCTAAGGCATCGGTCTCGCAATCGTAAGGTCGCGGGTTCGAATCCATTATACTACCATCGTGAACTCACTCCTAACACACGCCTTTGACCTTACCTGGAGGGGTTAACAAGATTGCTAGTAATGTGGGACAAACCAAAAAACCATAATCAAAAATAAAGATAAAAAAGGGAAAAACAATCGTTCCTCGGACTCGAACTGGGGTTCTTCTGGTTTCTGGACCGCCCGATTTCCCACCTGAGCTATACCAACATTGTAGATGCCGGGGAAATTTACCTTCGCCACAAAGTAACGTTGTCTCTTTCTAGAGAGTTGTCAATTTTGTGAGGTTATCGCGCAGTCCATGTCTATACGACAATGTTTTCTTATATTATTTTATGTGTCAAACGATCATAACTGTCAATGAAAAACGTCCAAATGTGACATTTTTGATTGGCAGCTATGATCTCTAACGGCCGGTCTCAATAATCTAACTATCGATGGATTTGCCTACTGGAGTTATATATTTGACTTAAGCTCCATACAAAATATGTCAAAATTCTACCTCTAGTAGCCAAATCCATCGATAAGTAGATTATTGAAACCGGCCGTAAGACAATATTTGGACAATATTTAAACAAGTCATCGGAAATTTAGATATTTTTGAATTATAAAACCTTGGCTTTATGAACAATATTTTAATTAAATTATCTCTAAAAATGAATGAATACTTTAACGAACAACACAGCAGTTTGCACACTCTTATTTAGTTAGTAGCTGACCCGCCCAACTTCGTCTGCATAGTTTCTCCCCGTTTTTGCAACATTTTTCATTGCTGCTCAGCTCCTACTGGTCGTAGCATAATGTTATTTAGCCTATAGCTTTATAGATAAATGGGCTACCCAACAGTAAAATAATTTTTCAAATCGGTCCAGTAGTTCCTGAGATAACCGCGTTCTAACAAACAAACAAACTCTTCAGCTTTCTAATATTGGTATAGATTATTTACTTATTTATAGCGTTACTATAGCAACCTATTCTGATCTCTGGTCTGTGATTGTTAGCGCTTTAAAAAAGGTTGTACTCTAAAAAGATTGTTGTAGTCGGGCAAATTTCTGCTTTATTTTTTATTCTAATTGTTTGTAATGGAGAAATTCAAAAACTACGGAACTGATTTTAAAAATTCTTTCACCTAGCTACAAGCTACATTATGAAGGAGTCAGATCCCTACTAATATGTATTATAAATGTGAAAGTTTGTGTTTTAATAGATCTATGGATGTATGCTTGTTACTCTTTCACGCAAAAACTACTAAATGGATTTTAATGGAACTTAACAATTATGTAGCTTATGCATTAGAATGACATATCTATACTAATATTAAAAATGGGAAAGTTAGGACGTATTTTTTATATTTTTTAAAGACGACTCCCGCAGTAGGGTACAAGCCCTGTGTCGCGGGGGACTTTACAAACATACAAGTCGGACACAAAGTACACCCAGACTCAGAACAACAATTTGTGGATCACACAAAGTGGTGTCTCGTGTGGGAATTGAACCCATGACCTCTTGCGTAGCAGTCGGATACACTACCTCCGCGCCACAGAGGCAGTCAGCATGTATGGATTGATGGATATTTGTTATTCAATCACGTTAATCGAAACGGGTAAACGGACCCGCATAAAATTTGGAATAGAATATACCTACGCTTTTTATCCCGGAAAAATGATCCCGTGAGATTGATTTGTTCTTCAACATTTTCACACGAACGAAGTCGCGCGCAACAGCTAGTATTACCTATATATATCGAAGTACCTAAGTAGGTTTTCTTCTTCTTTTATTTATTAATTGTTTAAAGGATAATAATAAATAAATAAAATAAAACAAAGATTTAATATTTTTTACTCCCGTTTTAATGATTTTGGTGTTGTAAAATAATGATTGATCAAGGTGTACAAAATTACAGGCCTTTACAGTATGTAGGTAAGTTTCTGGCGCGTTAAGTAGTTACAATATTACTTATACTCGTTACGAGGTTTATGCGAGTCCATTATATTTATACATAATTTTAGCAAAAGGTATCGAATACATACAGTGATAAGATTGCTTACTTTGCTGTACCAAGTAATGTATTGTACTTACATTAGTACCTATAGTAATTATTATGTAGGTAATTATCGATCTCTCTTAGGTGTCCATTTTTATACATTGATATACAATTACAATGATGTAGGTAGTGACTGATATATCATTAGATATACACAAATAATACCGCTTTATAACATTCTTTTCAGAAGTATTTACAATGTAGTCAGTTACTAAGTTCTTGGAATTTAAAATTAAAACTAAATGGTCAATTTTCAAAAATCGTATTATAATGATATGGGTGTACCTACGTACTGTTCTGTATTTATTTTATTAACTGATGCAAGTTCCCCAGTTCGTAATTTTTTTATGTCTGTTTCAGAATCGAAAGTCGGTTGAATCTCATATGACTCGAAAATTAAAAATTGTTAAGCTCTCTTACAGCACTGTTATACGAAAAGAAAGTTAAAATAAATATAAGAACTATAATTTTAAATCTAACAAAATACTATAGCTAAAATTTTTAGTGTAAGGAATGGCGAGAAGTCAATAACATTAATGTATTTTCGTAGTCAACAAAGTGTTTTTCAGAAACTCAACAAAATTTAATTTCCATAATCAAGATTGAAGATTTTTCCTGACGTATAATAATATTTAAAAGATTCAGATGATTAATAAATTGTTGATTTCGACGTTTTATTAACAATAATAAGATTCTAATAAGAAAATCGTATATAGTTATAGAGACAATGTCAAGTTTTCGCATATCGCGAATGAGATAAGTATACAAAATAAAAACTATCTAAAGATAGTTTTCGCATTTTAAGTTTCGATTACATGAACGATTCGCAGTAGTATTACTACGAAGTTTCATTATTCGATCATTACCGTTGATAGGTACATTTTATAAGAACCCTGTATCTTTTTAACATTTATAAATAGGTACTAAGTAATAGAGTTTGTAAATAATTTAAAGTAAAAAAACGGACATCTAGTAAAAGGAAAAGATGCATTTTATAGATGGTTTCTTACTAATAGTTTTGAATTGCCAGTACTTAATTTATATAAATGTAAGTATGTATTATTATTTATAAGAAAACCATCTTTAAATGTTGATAGATAGTAATAATTTACGTTTTTCAATCTAAGGAACGATTTTGATCGTTATTTAATTTTAAACGAAATAACCATGACCTTAAATTAATTTCCAAAGCTTTAAGTTCAAAGAATTTGTTCAGTTAAGTTTAACGTCGAAACCAGTATAAAATTTGAAATGATTATGAAAACGATAAAAGCCGTACAAATTGTAGGCTTCAGTACAAATTCTTTGCCCTGTAAACAGTACAAAATATACAGTTAATTAATCTACTAAGGGTTGCGTGTAAAAATCTTATTCGTATGAACAATAGAAATATACAAAACGCTATCGTTCAGTCGTACATCACGTATAAGCTATGTATACATAATGTTTACGAGTATATTACGTCACGGATATGTCTCCACAATTTACACGTAATGACGACCAATACTTACTTACGTTTATTATTCGCCAAATATTACATTACATTTATTTATCTCAGCCTTTTCGAATAGGAGAATCATAATTACTTGGGAATATAAAATAGTAACTAGTAGACTCGGTGAATTAACATTACAATGTAGTACATGTCCACCGGCTCGCACACTGCGCCGGCGGCGCACGGTGCATGACGAGCGACCACTACTCTACGATGTGAAGCACCATTTGTTCTAGCGTAGGGATAATGTACACAATTTCTCAATTTTACTCTAAATAACATTAGAATTAAGTTCTTGCACATATTATGCGCTTACTTTCCGATTATTCATTAGGAACAACAATTTAAAATACTATACGCTCATCTCTTTAATTGTAACTTAAAAATAAACGTGCTTTTGGCACTTACCACTAATCAGTTGTTTTATAACATGTTCGGTCCGATTTGAAATAATTTCACAAAAAAGTATTCGCTCGGCACTTTCTATTGCTGTTCAGATATTCTTTGGTGAAATTCAATAATAGTAACGATTTCATGTCCATGCTGATGTTTAACACTACTTAAAATTCAACAACAAATCATAATGGATTATCTTCGAACAAGAAGATATTTAATCTGGAAGTCCTACAGCTGTAATCGCATACAAATTAAATAAGTCGATGTCTCAAAATCCTATTTACAATAGAATTCTAATTATATAATATAAAATTGAGCATTAGTATAAACAAAGGCTGCTGAAATCTTCTATGTAATATTTAAATTCTTATCCTTAATATGATACACATTCCCAAAGGGGACTAACATTATGCAAGTACTTAGTACTTATTAATATCGCATCGCACTTAAAGCTAATTTATTATTACAAATGTACAACTTAAAGTTTATATCGTAATCTCATAGCCACTGCAAGGGACGAGACGATAAACTCGTCCGAAAGTTTTTACGAATTACTTTCGTTTGATCACAAGACTGGAATCACATTATGCGGCGGGGAAACACGCGTCCGATAAGTGCGCGGCGCACTATATACTCTCAGGTGCACTCTATGATGAGCGGCTGGCTGGACTCGATGACGCTGGGGCGCGGCTCGCCGGCCGGCGGGCCGTAGTGCTGCGGCGGCTCGTGGTCGGGCGGCGGCAGCGCTCGGTACTGCGCGTGTGCCGAGTGCGGCGACAGCGCCCCGTGAGACGTCACCAGGTGCGGCGTGGTGGTGTGCGCCTGCCCTCCCAGCATTACCTCGCTGTGTGACATTGCGACACGCGCCCCACCGGCTCCCACCAGCCCTCCCTGCGATGGAGAGTGGACCTCGTATGCTTCATGCCCCTCTCTTTCGTGGCAGTCTTTGTCGACAGAACCTGCAAAGTGCACGCGAAAATGAAAACGGCCGCGTTCAGCGAGAGCGCAAGTGAAAGTTGCGGTTCGCCTACGAAGAGAAAGTGCAGCGCGCTGCAGTTGCTCTCGTGACTGCGATCGCGTTAATTCTCTTTCATTTGACTTTAAATTGTAATAAAGTTTGAATATCTGTTTGTTAAAAATAATACTAGAATATTAGCGCAGTGAATTGTGGAAGTGAAAATTTATAAGTATTTACTACACGACTTTTATCAGTGACAAAATGAAACTTACCGATGCATTCAGTGTTTGCGGCGTTGGTAATTGCTAATACTTCTTCAATATTGTTCGGCTTACAGCTAGTAGTTTTCCAATGTGTCCGTAGTCCGGAAGCACTGATGTATTTTTTGTCGCATCCTTGGCAAACATACGGTCTGTCGTTCGTATGTAGCCGTTTGTGCAATTTTAAATGGACAAATTGTGTGAACTTCTGCATACACAAGTCACAGGCATAAGGTTTTTGTCCTGAGTGCAAGCGCAAGTGTGTTTTTAAATTCGATGTTGAAGAGAATCGTTTCTTACAAATATCACATTGGTGCGGCTTCTCGCCTGTATGAACTAAGTGATGCTTCTGTAGATGTGCAAGCTGTGTGAACGATTTATTGCACACATTACATTTGAACGGCCGTTCTCCCGAGTGTGTTCTTAAATGAACTTTCAAATTTGACAACTGTCCAAAAGTCTTGCAGCAGACGTTACACTCGTAGTGCATTTTTCCATCTTTTTTCTTCAAAGGGTATGGTAAACTCCTGTATCCTCGGGAAGATTGTGAGCCGGGACTAATAGGTGCTACCATAAGTCCACACGAGTCATCAGGGCTCACACTACCGTGTTCGTGTCCATGTACCAATTGACTGTTTACATTTGAGTTCTGAATTAGACTCAATTGCGAACAATTTTTCAGAGTAATCACGCTGGTCGACGACGGATAATGGTGATTGCCTTGAAGGTTTTGTGACCGTTCGTAGTGGTGTGATGATGTTACCGTCGGAGAATAACTACTCGGTGGAGATCCCAGCTGAGTTATTATCGTTGAATTTGGAGGAGAGTACAAGTTGTACGAGTAATTAGGGTAGTGTTCATACCTCGTTTCTCGGATTTCTCTTATTTCTCTGATTTCCCGAATTTCAGTGGTATGGGGAATCGTATGCGGTGGAGATGATGAATAAACTGAAGCAGCGCTAGGTGCCGGTAGTTGTTGTGGTAATGGTAGTAGCGATGGTAAAGGTGTTAAATTAGAACTGGAATCTGGACTGCATGCGTTGCCATACCTTTGACTCTTCTTATATGAGTAAGCCATTTCCGTAGGTGAGGAAGGTGGCGGTGTTGCGTTTGGTTGACGACGGTTGGGATCATTATTATTGGTGTCTATTCTATTCCCAGTAAGTATGGTTTCTAGTATCCTTGTATCTGGTGGTGAATATCTCATAAATGCTGGCTGAGGTGTAGGTGAAATAGTACCGTCCTCATAATAAGGTTTGTTTAGCGGAACTACAGTATTTTGAGACGATTCTAATACTATTACGGTTGAAGTAGCTGGGTCACGTCTTGGTGGTGACAAATTTTGCGGAGTATTAGAAAGTTCTTCAGCAATCATTAACTCCTTTTCGCTTTCACAATCCATTTCTTTATGATTTTGATATTCATATGCTCTGGGCATTTTGATTTTTACATTTCTGTATTCATTAATTTTTTGGACTATCACTGTCTCTTTGGGTTCATTAGTTTTGTTAGTACAATCAAGAAGAACATAATTCTCAGCATCAGAATCACTCGAATCCTCTGGCGGGGTAAATTCATCGTGGTAACCATTGCTGTGGTAACCCTCATCAGATCGTACCGATCCATCATTTGGTGTAAGCTGATGCTCATAGTGTGGACCACAATGAGTTAGAATTGGGGATTTATTTCCGAGTTTATCTTGATTAGTCTGTGCCATTGGTGATGGCCCTCGCATGTCCCTTAGTTGTTGATGTTGAGCAGGTGATCTATTGCTTTGCACTCTAGGATTTTCTAGTTGGTGTATTACCAACTGAGACGTGCTCTCTTTATGTTGGTGAATAATGAGGGTAGGATTTTCCCTATGAAGTTTGACCGGCGAAGGTGAAGGCATTAAATGGTTTGGTGATAAAGCGGTTTGTTCGCTAACCATAGAGTTTTCTGCTTTGTTGTGGATTATATTATTAGAAATATCAGTTCTAATTATTGCTCTATCGTTCTTATTGACACATCTTGGGTCTTCACGTAATATAGTGGCTGGACTATCATGGTAAGGTTTGTCAGTAGCTTCTCGTTTTCGCCGACGGCTCGGGATTTCAGCTTCTAGTAGTTCTTTAGTATTTGTTAAACCTAAGACGTATTTCATGTGATTGAATGCAATTTCAGGATGTACTGGAGCAGGAGGCAAGCCATAAGCTTTTTTGATAGTTTCTTCTTTACCTGCAATTTTGAACAATGTTTAGTAAACAAAGAAAAATAATTAAAACCTGGCTTGAGAGTATTTTATTGTAGGGAGATTGTATGGATAAAACATTATAAATCATACTTACAGATTGAATAAGTTGCTCTCTCAGGATCGATGTCATAACCCAGCCTCGTGGCAAAATCTTTGCAATACCACACCATTAGTTCTTCGTTAGGCATAATGTCTCTGAAAATAAAGATGCAAGACGTGAGATTGGTTCAAATTATTTTTAATAAAACTGATGTGTATGAATATGTTGTGAAGTGAATTTACCTGATTGTGTAAAAGTATATGTGCTCTTGATGTTGGCAAGCGACGAGATTCATCACAGAAAGTGAATACGCTGACGCAACGTACCGCATCCAGTTCGCAACGCTGGTGTCAGAACCGTCCAGGTAATAATAGTCACTATCTTTGAATATCTGTAATAAAATAATATATAATTAATTACACAAGTACTAACGTTGGTTGTACAACTAACTTTAATGGAACAGGCAAGTTTCTTTCTATTAAATGCAGAAAAATAGAAATGGAATAAACTGCTTTTTAGGTACCGTTTCGTAAAATGAAAAGCAAACTTTCTTTATTGTTCATGTTTCTGTAATTGCACATTTGAAATTACATTGTAAATGTTAATAAGCTAACGGAACCAGTAACGCGTTATGTTTGTGATAAATAAATTACTACAATCATTTTAATTTAGATACTTAGATTACGTATGATTCAAATGAAACTTATATCATCGAGCTAAACACATGTTTATTGGTGCACGTGCCACGTGTA
This sequence comes from Herminia tarsipennalis, assembly GCA_945859575.2. NCBI lineage: Eukaryota > Metazoa > Arthropoda > Insecta > Lepidoptera > Erebidae > Herminia > Herminia tarsipennalis. The sequence continues at coordinate 14,277,401 of OX243838.2, forward strand.
GGATATTTACATTACGCGTGCAACTGATAGCGACACGCTTGCATTATAGTGGGGAGTCAAGGACGAGATGCAATGTCACTCAAGAGGTAATATGGGACGCGGAAGATAAGGCTTGCTTAAACAAACTTATATGTTTGAACAATACAACTAGTTAAACTAACCGTGTGAATAGCGACATCAGTAACAAGTTACGATTTTTCTTGTTTACGATTGATAACATCAAGTTAAATAATATTCTAGATATTTGTATTATACATTCAATACAACCTTATTTTTTGTGTTATAAGCTGTCACAGAGAACTATCTGCTTTTTAGTGTTTAATTATTGGCATTTGTATTACCACCACCAGACTAATTTAAGACCCAATCTCACCTTAATATTTCCATAAGTGTGATGCCTCACAGTTTCCTGTACCTGGCCCAAAGAGAGAGAGTTCGGTTAATTGAAGGAGAAAAAAAATAGTGCATATTTTATACAGGTAAATTATAACAATACATGGTAGGAATTATTAGTTTGTTCCACATAGGACAGTTGAAAAATTGTAGTAGGTTGTGATGTAATATTTACAGATGAAGCCTCAACCAAACTATAGGTAATAGTAAAAGCGAAGCGGGTTGTGATTACTGTATTGTTTTAATATCATAATAAATGGCTTACCCTCCAATAATATCTCCAAGATACTTTGTCATTAGGTTTGTTCGGTGTTCGGGTACCTTCAAAAGGCCCGAAGCGTGTTCCACGAGGTATCACTCCTATGCTCCAAACACCTTCAGTCTGAAAGAGTCACCATCCTTATTATTTACTGAACATAATATTTACACACTTTTACTATCGGGCGGGTTTTTTCACTTTGATCTTTTTTGTTTGACGCATGTAAGTAACTTAATTGTTAATGTGTTAGAATGAGTACATACCGGTGTATTGGGGGTCGATAATACTGCGGATGGTCTGAGAGCCAGGCTGCGCGGGAGTGTTCTCTCAGCTCTGTTGGATGTGCCGCGCTCGCACGGCACGTCGGGAACTATGTACACAGTGAGCCTCTCAAACTCCTCTTCGCGCATGCGCGTAACATCATAGGCGCCGACGCTGGACACAGCGCTCACCACCTCTGCGCCGCCGGGACTTCCAGTCCTACCCACAACTGTTGTGCTTGGAACTTCTTCACTTGTTGACTGTTAACAAAACACTTTTCTTAAATTTCTGTCATTTAACCAACACAAAGTTGCATTTTGTTTCAATTTTGTTTACAATATTGGCCTTAATACAGATATATTTAGGATTTAGTAAAACTTTTACATTAGCGTTAAAATGTAGTAGAGCTTCGTCTGAAACACGATCATTTTCAGACCCCAAAAATATGCAAGCAGTGTCGTTATGAAATGCATTTCCCTCTTTATAGTCGTGTGCATTTCCCGCTCTGTCGAATGACTTTGAGTGTTATTCTCATAAAGAAAGAGTTTAGTTTTCCTAAGTGTGAGGATAGAAGCAACGTTCGATAAAGGGGCGGCGTCACTACTGACCCAGTTTTGTGATAAGTGCGCACTTTCCACTGCGCACCGACACTTCCCCTTTGCCTATTTTTATTTCCTAATAATTAAATTAAACACTTAAATATTTCGTGGTGAAATTATCAACTTCGTACTTTGAAAGAGTGCAGCAGGCAGCAGGTAAATAAATAAATAGTAATTATTAATAATAAGTTAACTTACCAGTCTCATTTTGATGATTTTCTTCTGATCCTTATATTAATATTCTCATTATTAATTTCTACGTATCGAAGTAATGTATACCTGAAACAAAGAAAATAAAATTATAGTTACGAGTATTATGGCTGGTATTATCTGCATTATTTGAAATTCTAATCAATTATTTACATTTAAAAACACAATCGGTAGGTACTTCTATCATAATGTGGGTGATACATAGGTACATTACAATCATTTTTAAATAACAATATATTTGAATATAAATAATTAAATTTAAAAACTGTTAGTACATTGTAAATATAGTAAAATTAATATTTTTAAGCTATCTGAAGCGGCGGTAGTCTATAGTAAAGGCATCGGACTCGCAATTGTGAGGTCGCGGGTTCGAATCCTACCCATTATAGAAATATATTGGGACATTACAACTCGCGTAGTCCGGAAAATCCCTCGGGCTCTTGGGATTTTGTCGGACCAGTGCCGGAAAAACCTCAAGCTAATTTATAATATGAATTAGTATACATATAATTAACTCTAAATATAGGACGTATATCAAAATTATCGCTTTCTGCTATGCTGACGGCGGATACGTTGAATATTTGCCAAATTGGCAGTACTCACGTGGAATACGGAAATCTGAACTTGATCATGAAATTTTACGTTTACTAACATTCATTTTGATTTAGCCCACATTAATTATAATTAATTTCAGCCTACTTTAAAGTAGTAATTATCGATTTTATAAAAATGTATTAAAAAATTGATTGGTAACATTATAGAGATTTCTAAGAAAAGAATACTGACTTCGAGAGTGATAAGATTTAGTGAAAGCATTTTTCCATGGCAGGTATAAATAGCTAGGTATAGCATCGGACGGAATCGGAATCGTGAGGTCGCGATTTCGAAACCTAACTCCAATATACAACCGTCGTGAACTCACTCCTAGCACAAGCCGTTGAGCTTAGCTGGAAGGGTTAACATAATTGCTAGTAATGTGGGACCCACAATCCCACATTGATAGTTATCTTTAAAAAAAAAGTTTAAAAATATCGCCTAAAGAACTGTTATGTTGGTGCAGTGAATGTTGGTGTGGGCAGGTCTACACAAGAATGTATTCCCATGTTGATGCAGTGAGGCAACATTGAATTTCAACATTTCATTGCATAATTGCGGAAGCAAGGCGGCTTGCGGCCGACGACTCTTCTCGATGAGAACTAAAATTTTGTTTTCCAAACCGGCCCCATTTGACATTCAAATTGTTGCGCAAGCTTCGCTACGAGCACCGTATTGTAAACATTATGCGCTGCATTTGTAATGGTTTTATGTATGAGTTTTGTAATCGATGTAGTGCATTGCTAAGTATCTATTGTACGTACGCAGTTACCTATTAGTATTTTTATAAGATAGTAAAAGGCCGGGGTTAGAAAATGGTAACAAGGCTCTTATTACCATTTTAACCAAGAATAATTTAAAACTGCATTTATACGATGTTCTATCTTATATTTCGTTCGACGCCTATGACTTCTATAATCCGACTAAATTAAAATGAACATGCTTTATGCTTATGTTTGTAAGTAATTAATCGACGACGATGTAATTTTATTCATAAGCTAATTAATTTTATAAACAAAAGTTTATTAATCGTGTTTAAAAACATTAACTATTTAGTCTACATAATTAGGTAGAGTTTTGAATAGTTATGTAAAAGTGCAGTGAAAGGTTGCGTAAGGGTAATGTTTACAAGGTAACAGCCGAGTGCTGGGTGGAGAGAGTGGGTGCGGGAGAATGGTAGGAAAGGTGGCGGGGAGGGGGAGGTACTGCACGTGACCGTGAGTGCAGATTGCGCAATGCGTCCGCGCAATGTCACACGACTCACACAACTCTGCCCCGGCAACTACAACTTTGTATCCTTATCATACCACTCATTCTAATCTAACGTTATACTTCTGTTACGTAGTTTAGCTAAACAACACTAGAAGCGGCCCTTAGTTAATATGTAGTACACATAACCTATTATTACCTACGTTTTATTATTATGTACTTTTACTTTTTTAAATGTAAATAGGTAGATTCTGTTTTGAATTATGGGGACATTACTAGAATAATTATACTTTCATTAGTGAGCGATATACGTGCATTATGTTCTAGCCTAGTAACATAACACTTTTAAAATAGTATTTTAATAGAGATCTTAGAATAAAATTAAATATGTGTGTAGGTTCATGACAATAACATTCTAATTAGACAAACAACTTGATGAGATAATTATATTAATATGACGATATTATAAGAATTAAATTGTACCTAATGTTTAGATCTTTTTTTAAATCTTTATTTAAAGAAACTTCGTCAACATTGACGATGTCGTCCTTTAGATCTTTATTTATAGTATTTATTTAAATATTTAAATTGCCGATGGTGTCTGTATAGTTGTGTAGTAGCAGATATAACTTTCTGCTTTGGTACATAACATTGTTAAAAAAAAACCTACGTTTTCGCACTGGTTAATTTTCTTATCATCATCATTTTTCAAATAATGAACGTGTTACACGTTGTTAAGTATAATAGAAAGCGATAATATCGCGCGCGTCGGTGAACACAAATCTATCGTACAGTAGCGCACGGCGCGGGCGCGCATCGCCGCGCGCGCACCAGGAAGCAACCTTGGCGCATGATGCGCTCGCTCTTGAACTTGCCCTTTACGCTTGCACGTTGCGACGCCCGTCTCACTAGGGTTAACGCACACATTATATTTTATGTTATATAATTTCATAATTAGTACATGTTAATTTTATATTTATAAAATGTAAATGAATCATAATTAGTTACGTTGCAGGCTACAACTATTATTAAGTACTATAGAAATTTAGATTTTTTTTTATCACGTTTTGCCAATTTATTTGAACAAATAAATACGTTTTTTTCTAGTTCATTTTTATGTTTTCATTTTATATTTAATTAACCAACCAATTTATAAATACATACATATTTATCTTTTATATTATGTAATTTCATAATTATTACATATTAATTTCATATTTATAAAATGTAGATCAATTATATTTAGTTACGTTGCAGGTTCTGCCTATTATTATTAAGTACTATACTTATTGTTATTTAGATTTTTTATCACGTTTTGCCAATTTATTTGAACAAATAAATACGCAACCAACCAATATATAATTACATATTTACATGTCGGTTTCTTTTACAACCTCTATTTTATATAAATAGTTATAACACTTATCATAAATGATTTGCATGAACACATGGATGGTTAACATTAATGTGTTAGGAAACAGCCCTAGTAGCAAGTCATGCGCGTTTATGCTCCACGTTATTATTCAGTGATTAATGAGATATGATACATCGATTGTATTGATCTATCCGGACTCTACAAGGTCCCTTTATCTTTACTCTTGTTTCCTGATTGAGTCGGTCTCGATGATAACTCCGTGCAAATAGTTGCGTAACAAATATGGAAAAGTTATTGAGTTTGTGAAATGAGTACCTATTCAGACTAGACTTATCACAGTTTCTAATTAGGAATTGTTATAAATTATAGTGAGAATTCTCGGTTTTTGAATGTTAGGCTCTTGGGGTGAATGCTACTATAATTTAGATTCGATATTACCGAGAGTATTAAATTAAAACTGGGCACTTCATTTATAACTGTTATGAACAAGGTAAAGTGCAAGGCAAGTGCAAGGTCACGCATCGAATACTCATTGTTTTGTAGCCGAAGTGTTGATGTAAAATAGCGATGATTATTGCACACATAGATTACATAGCCATGCGAGAGTGCAACGGGAACACTAACCTTGCGGGCTAATAATACATTTAATACGTAGATATATGCACTGCAAATAGAAGCAAGTACTACCTATCGGCTAGATAAAGATTATACTGTATTGTTCAAATGCGGAATTAAATGAGTACTTTGAATTAAGAATAATTTGGCTTATACTATACCACTTATTTCACTGATTAACACTCGTTTTGTAACTAACGTCGACCCTCCGCGACGAACTTAATGCAATGAACTACTTTTTTCAAGTTTGTACCTACTATTCAGAATTCACTTCCGGTATAATATTTAAATAAAGATTTACCGTAAATATAATGATTTAATTTTACACCAACTTTTATGAGATTGTGATGGGGTAATGGATAAAAAACTTAGTACTTAATACTTACAATCATAAATATTCATCGCTCAAGCCGTTCTTGTTAGATACTGTACATAATTTGCGCATTTTATGATTATACTACCGCGAATAAACAAGGAGTACTATAGTCTTTGGTCCGTAAACAGTGGAGGTCCGTGCGTGTGCCTCTGAGGCGGGTAGCGACGTCGAGCGACTTGAGGTACTCGAGGAGTATGCGAAGCGCCAGCAGTGGGACGAGGGGCCGCAGCCGGCGCGCCGCTCTCATGTCGGCGCAGCGGCCGTGCTGGGTGCGGCGGCAGCGGGGGCTGCTCGTGCTCAGCGGGGCTGCGGACTGGCGCGCGCGGTCGCGCCGTGTTCCTCTCGCCGTGCTCGCCGGCGGAGCGCACCGCGCATTATGCAACGCGGAGGCCACGGTGCTGCCGACCTGCCTCACGTCTAGCCGACGAGCGCGTCGCACTAACCCGACGATGCCGCGCCGCTATGCCCACCGACCTAGATGCACTTTTACGACGCCGAGAATGCAATCGACACACATATTCGCGTCTCGTTCCGATAAACGCATCGACGACGAAAGCGGCCTGTGACGGAGAATGCGGACGAATTTGACAGCAAATGCAGTGAGTACGTCACGTTCGCGCCTCCTATTCTCTTATTAGACGAGAGCGGGACGGCACAGCGCATTGCGACCGCGGGCTGCATTCAAGTTCATTACTTCCGTAGTGTGGCGGCGACCGCGCCGGGCGCCCTGACCGTGCTCTCGATCCGATGCACCACTCTAGTAGTGATCATCGCGAGCTTAGCCGTGGGAAATTAATATATGTATGACAAATTATGATTATCAGATTTACAAAAATTAAGTGTAAGTAGAAGCAACACTTATACTACAGAAGTAATCGACGATCAAAATCTAGCTAGCTACGATACCATGATAGATATGACAATTATTGTCTGATCTACAAGAAGAAAAAATTAAGACATACCCATTTTGGTGACTCCTTTGTTGGATAGCAAGAAATATATTTTTAATAGGTTGGTCGTATCAAACAAAACGTATAACGTTTCCTTATTTTATCAAATTTTAAATAACAATCGCTAGTTCCTAATTAAAACAAGTTGAAAACAACATGCGGGCGGGTGTCGTGAGAACGGTAGCGAAAGCCATGGCAGGGCGGGCGGCGGCCGCCTGCGCGCCTCCCCGGAACACGCTTTCACTCTCGCGGGTCGTCGACACAGCCTGCACATGCACCCTACCTCTTATTCTCGATCATGCCCTTCATTTCATAACAAACTTTTCAGTTTATTAACGTGTTGTGTACTTAGCACAAACGAAAAGAATTTTATGTTTTTCTGACATAAAATTTTATTTTAATACGTGTCGAGTTTAAATTTCTTAGTAGGGGTGAATGCATCCCGTTCTCCGACGGCACCACCACGCCGCGCCCTGCCACCTACCATTATCCAATATTGATTTCACTATTTACAGCCTGTAATCTGTTAACAGCTGCAAACTGCTTGCTAGTATAATGGATCCGGACTGACTGTCGGGTCTCAAATACTACAAATTCAATTATTTTAAATGAAGACAGGAACTTTTCACTACTTTGCAAAATAGCTTACAGATCGTTTCTGCGTACCATTTAGTACCAGTTTTATTTCTAATGGAAACATTTTAGTCTTTAAGTATTTAAAGAGATTTTTTTTATTTGTTTGGGTGTTATTTGTAAATCCGTCATACGTTATGGATATATAGACGACATAATTAGATATTATTTTAAAATAAATAGATATATAAAATACTTTTAATGTTATCTGCATAACGCCCTTTACTGTTTTGAAAACAATATTAGAAATGCACGATGCAACCCCATGTAGCTATGGATTTACGCCCTTCACAATCATGACCTACCACAATGTCTGGTAATTTCCGACTGTCCGTGATCTACCCCAAAGTATACCCTTTTGCAGGAAAACGCTCCCGTCACAGCTTATATCGATTTAGACACCTTTTTATAAGTGACCGTCGGGATGTGGGTATTAGTGTCTACTCGATAAATAGGGCTCTGAGGATGAGACATATTTAAAAGAATAACTTACATAATCGTTTCAAAGAAATAGTACTAGATGTAGCTTACATTACGTATTTGTAACGGACTGTAATTATTATACATTCTTATGCTAATATGCATGTTAAATCGGCAAATTACAAAATTTTAAAGTACGAAAATCAAATTATTTATTATTAAACAAACTTATTTTTGATACCTAAAATAAAATACTATCTGGTCATAGCTTAGACTTATTAAAGTCTAAAGGGATCCGTAGAGACCGGTGAAACAAACTGAGCATTTTAAAAACGAAATTATCCGACTGTCGGTCAATTAGAGCGTGAAAAGCGAAGCGCATCAAAGAAAATGCAGTTTTCCAGCGTCGGCGGAGGCTTGAGCGGTATCAAAACACTGAATCTTCCGGGGTGAACGGCCGCAGCCGCCTCGTCCCACTGCGCTAGCCCCCGCCGCCCGGCGTCGCGCGGCGTCTCGCTCGCGCCTCGCCCGCCGGCCGCCGCCGAGCCGCCCGCCGCGCGAATAAATCGCACGCTGCACTCGTGTGCGCCGGGAAATGCGTTTACTGTACAAGTATTGGGCACACGGTCGTTGACATCACATCACAAATTTTCTTTGGAATTGTAATAGAAACTTTGTAGGGCTATTTATTATGTAATCTATAAAACATTTTCAAGATAACGATGCTTTATGATCGTATGTTTAATTTGTTTTCTTGGGAGTGCATATCTTTAATTATTTATTCAAGTAGCCGCCGCATACATATTTTAAAGTAGATTTTTTATTCCGTCACGATTAATATCAAAACTTCCTACATAAACTTACGTTATTTGATTACACACACAGCTTCTTGAGACCTACATGTAAGCATAGAATCTATTTATGGATTCTGCATAAACTTTCAGTTTAAAGTGAATTTCAAAGTTTTCTAAATAATTGGTGAAAATACCAATTGAATCTGATTGTATTAATGCTGTTGAAATTGAAGTTGAACTTAGAATACATTAGTAGTTTGTACACTAACACGGCAGGCTTCAATGTTCCAAAACCCCAATTTCTTTCTAACTTTAAAGGAGTTAATTTCAAGGCCTTATTAATACGAGTATAATAATATAATTACCGCAGTAATATCCAATTCAATTTTTTTTTAAGTCATTAAGAGTATTAACAAAATTTGAATGATATTCTGAATCTTACAAATGTGACTTAAATGCAAATCTGTTGTGCTTGCCGATTGCGTGGCTGCATTAAAGTTTTGATGGTATAAGCGCTATTGATCCTATTTAGTATAATGTATAGGGCTCGTCTATATCTGTGCAAGTGGTGGTGCCCGCAGTGCAAACTCGATTTCCCCCTTCTTGGGGTAGGCTTCAATACTCATTCATGCGTTTTTCCCGCTCTGGCTGGAAGTGGGTGCATAGCGCGCTCCCGCTCGCCATGCTTCCGCGTTGATACCGCTACATACGCGCATGCACTACACCTAGCCCAATGCAGCGAATTTTGCGTAGGGTCGTTGTCCTCTCCAACATCTCTATCAACATAGCTACTAACAGAATGTTCCGATCAATCTGAACAATTTCTAATCTTCCACCGACCGCTGTTGTTCCTTTGCAAACTTTTATGGCTAGTGAGCAATTTTCACTTTTAGCATAAACTGCAATTTCCTTTGTCGGCTCAGTTTTGTAATTGTTCAATATAATAATGAAGGTCGAACCGAGACCGAGATAGTAGAGGTATTTGTAAAACATCGAACCTTCGACGTTTTATGGACAATTACGTCAGTATCATAAAAGGACGCACTAAAGAAATGCCATTTGCACAAATTGCATTTCCCTATTGGCAAATTGAATAGGCTGTTTTTTAAGAAAACAAGAAATGGCAACAATAATGTGTCTGCGTCGTTAAAAAATGCAAGTCTTGGAAGGACTAGAACTATTTCGTAGACAATTATTGGGTAATAAAGTGGCGTTTTTTTCAAATAGCATATTTACAGTGACAATAAGACATTTGGGATCGTCCGTTTGGCAAAAAGGTTCAAACGGTTTGTAATTTTTTACTTACAAGTGTGTCCGTTTACTCAACGGTTGAAATTATTTTATGACATAGTGGTAATTATGTCTAAAATATTTACTGTTTACAGTTGGGTCAATATTGATCTATAAATAATTAGGTGGTTTCGTTATCTATTTGGTACTCGCTATGTACTTATCTTACCATGCACAGAGGTGTTGAAGTACTAGACTAGAATGTAGCTAGGGTCAAAAGCCGCGCAGTATGTCAGCGTTTAGTATTCCGTGAGCCCGAGCTCGGGCCGGCTAACGGGACTGCTCGACCGTCTACTCAGGCCTTTACTTTCATCGATCGAACAAACCGCATCGACGGTTTACTTTCCTTTGTTAGTTTTGGGTTCCGTATGCTACCATCTAATCTATTTTTCTAGCGCCACGATATGTAGAAATTAATGTAAGTGATAGCTAATTTCAAATTTGACGAGTATCTTTTCATTATGTACCATCATTATTAAAATTTTATAAATAGGCACTTTCATCAAAAATGTTGTATACGACCATGTTATAAAGAGATTATCTACGGTTACCTCCCCATAAAAAAATAAAAGGTACATCAAGTGTTTGGTTAAATCACAGGTAGGCACCGGCTGCCGAAAAAAATGACGGGACCGTAGAGCCTTTGTGTGAGGCAGTCCCGTTAGATCTGTTTGAGACGACTATCAAGTGGATATGAAATATGATCATCTATTTATTATTGTTCCGCGTATTTACGTACACCTGCAAAATTATTTGCTAAAATGTTAAACTTTTCCTGTTATGGCTCTCCAGCTAACGAGGTTTACAGCTACGGTGATTCATATTGTGAATCAACACGCATAGGAATAAACCGCTAAGCAAAAACAATGTACTGATCAACTACTCAGGACTGCATATGTATGCAGTTGTGCGACCCTAGCTTCGTAGAATATGGAGGTAAAATGTATGGCACACGAATTGCAAGAGAAACTTCTAGTAGAATATGTAGGCGACTGATATGGGAACGATAAACTGACAACATATGAAAATAGTAGTTTCTTAACTCGGTGAATTAAAATACGATGTTGCATGTATCAAAAATTACCATAGTCCATGGACTACTTTGTAAGATCCATTTGTTCTAAGAGGCGTGTTTTATCTCTATATTTTAATAATTATAGTCTGCATTCAATAAAATCGATAGTTGCATATTGTGTTCATAAAATTCTCACAGGTTGAACACATGCCTTTATTCATACGGTACCTATTGCATCTCACTACCGTTAGGTCGTGTCGATAAAAAAAATAAAATAGGAGGGTGAAATCAGAGGCCGGCGGGACGCATTGACGCCTGCAGGCTTAATCCCGATGAGCATCAAATATTCAGTTCAGGAAATTATTAACTGTTCTCTTTTATTTTCATATCGTTCTTTGTAAAGACTACATAATAGAATATGACACAGTTTATTATTCTTAATAAAAATGGTTTGTTGAACTGATTTGATACATAAATAGTTTTGAGCGATATCCAGTTTTTAAGGACTAATTTGTAAATAGAAAAGTCTTGCTATAAATCGGCTATTCAGTATTGTAGACAAGTTTTCTATATTTTTGTTATGTTTTGAACTACTTGAACCACTCTACATCTTGAACTATGTACTTGCATGTATCCCATAAACGATTTAAAAATAGCTACTTACTGTTATTAAAATTTTAAATAGTATGTTGAATAGTTATTACGATTATACTTCGCGTTAAAAGAATATTTACTATGAATTATGGTGCGGTAACCGTTGGATGGCCACCGGAAGGCTCTTGGCATACATATTGTAGTTACTCATATGTATATAGGACACACTGTCATCGTAATTTTAATAAACACGTGCTGGTTGCATTTCCTGTAGCTTGACTTTCCTACCTTTGATAGAATAAAATAATAAATAGTTAGCTAAGTTGTATGAATATCGGCGATAGTGTAAACAGCAAATCAAATTATTTCATCGACATTTCTTGTACCATCATTATATTGAACCATCTGCATGCTCCAGCATTTGCATTGCTCAGCATTGCAGCAGTTTTATGAATGCGACTCATGTCCTTGTTGCTTGCTCTACTTTGTTGCTAAGGAGAGAGAGAGGGGGGATTCATTGTATATTATACTGAACGTTTTATAAGTGACTAGCTGACCTGCGCAACTTCGTCTTAGCAAATTTCTAAGATCCGCTCCTATTAGTCCTAACGTGATATTATATAGCCTAAAACCTTCCTCGACAAATGGGCCATCTAAAAGTAAAATCATTTTTCAATTCGGACCAGTAGTTCCTGAGGTTATCTCGTTCAAACAAACAAACAAACTCTTCGGCTTTATAATATTAGTATAAATATTATCCTAGAAAAGTAGTATTTGAGTTGTCATTGCAATAATAGTACTTCTTTCAAACCGTTTGATATGCATATTACATATATATGTAATACGTGTTTACGATAATCACGACCTGAATAATTAAGTGAGTTTATATAGATTGATTACAAGTGCATAAGAACGTTTATAGCAATCGATACTAAAAATAAACATTATTATTCAAAGCTTAGGTCACATGTTGAAGGGACCGGGCAGTCGAGCGAGAAAAAGGTTATTACTTATTACATAATGGGTGCGTGTGCGCTCGGGGCTTGATACTGATGTACCGTTGTTCGAACAGGTTCCACGCATTGCTGCGTCCCGCGCACCCCCGCGACCTCCGAGCCCGACCACGCGCGTGCCTCGCACCCAACATTTACTTTCTACCCATCAAGGACCTTCCTGCTTACCCATCTCTACACTCTATAAATCCTAATGAAGTCCGACCAAATCAAATAGCTCAGAATAATCTTTAACTTTGTTAAAAGAAGATGTCGGTATGGTTTTACGCCTAATATTATATATATATTAATATTGCCCAAAAATATAAAAATAAACAATATATGTAACTCTACTACAATTGTCAGTTTATAAATACTAATAATATTGATTGAACACAGTAACAGTTAATCTTGACATTGTTCTTTTGTGAGAATGTAACAAAAGAGGATCACATCAATGAGAATTAAACAATGATAAATTCAAGTACAGATTACAAAGGCAAGTAAAACACGTCATAGGTGTTGACTACTAGTGTCATTGCCCATCAAGTCTCAAAATCATTTTTTCAACGTATTCATTGTTTATGGAATTGGGTCCCACGTTCTTTAAATCATATGAAGGAAATATTACCATATACTTGCGTCACGGATTTTCAGTCTAAATGTTAACTGTATATTTTTTTAAAACTATACTAGTTAAAATTAAACTCTATGTTCAGCAGGTTAAATGTAAAAATCGCACGAGCGAAAGCATTGAGAAGTGGGGCTGAGTCGCGAGCGCGCGGTTCAATGACCGAGTTTTCACGGGTTTGACAGCCTTCTGTTATATCATCGGTCGTTGTCATTGTCATTGCCGAAACAGCGGTGAGCGGCGCGCATGCTAATTTGTGACTTTTGCGTTCACGATTGAGATCACTTTTGCTTGTCTCCGCGTTATTTTAAATTATTATTTTTTCGCCGCCATCTAGATACGTGTCCGCGCTTCATGTAATACGCAAACACTTATTTATATAGTTGTGTGCGATAATTTGGCCTTCGATTCAATTTTGAGTCCAAATTCATTTAGATGCATTTATAAAGCGTCAAGGTCAAGTGAGACATAAAGTAGTATGTGAATTTATAGCTATCTGGTGGGTAAAGTTTCTCAAAATGTTTTTAATAAATTCATACATATACCTAGTGATATATTAATAATATATTATTTAAGAAAAAATCGTATTACAGCCTTCACAATCTGCATTTTTCTTATTTTTGAGAGCTTCAAAAATATATGGGTACTTAGGACATTTTTTAAAGGATACCAGGCTGTTAAAGTTTAAAAAAAATTAGGCAATAGGCAATATCGGTCTTATTGACATACATCGAGTGCTAAAAAAACCCCTAAAGGTTATTGAATAACAATGACACAATAATAAAGTCCACTGCGTATGTCATAACCCGATAAAGGGATGAGATTACGTAACTTCGGCGTAGGTAGATCACGTGTGTTCATTTCGCCTTGAATTTGAACTTGAAAAAGTTCAAGGCTTTGTTTTTGCACAACCCGGGACGAGGCAACAACAATAGGTGCGCGTGTGTGCGTGATAGCCTCGCATGTTATGATTTCTGTAATTGCCGCCCAAAAAACAAGAATTCGCTCTTCAACGTGATATTTGCAGCTCCTATTATTATTACTTACATAATAATAGTTACAAGGGTTATTGTGTACAAATAGTTGGTATGCTATGTTAGTTTATAAGGTATCCCAATATGATTAGACGTAGAAGACTACATATATAGGCATTATGTTTATTTTCCCGCCACAATGTAACTATTAAAAAAACACAACCAAAATTAGTACCAGTGAGTCTGATAGTTATTTTATCAAATTAATAATATTTAGTTCTATACTACTACTAGTCTAGTAATATTATGTAATTAATTATTTCGAGTAATGCAGTATTACTATACTTCCAGTAAATAATTAAAATTACCAGTTTAGCATCTACGAATAGTAGACCAATTTATTATTATCTAAATATTCCATGTGATTAGTTTATTTCAAAGTATTATATTTTTTTAATTTAGATTATTAGTAGGTAAGTTGTTTTTAATGGATGTATATAAAATATTATACAAAACAATGCAATGTTAATTATTATCATAACATGCATAAACGAAGACGCGCGTTGATGTCTTTTGATAGCGCGAAGAAAATTATAAGTAATTCAATTACATTACTAAATTAATAGTGTTAGTTTGTTAATTTAATATAGCTGTTCTTTTAATACTAACCATTAGATGAACGATCCTCCAGTGATGAATGGTTAGAAGAAAATCCAAATTGTAAAATCCTAATGGGAAATGTTTGTTTATGTTTTCACTGACACTTAAAAATAAATCCACACCTCACTGAGAACCGTCACTTAAAATTATAGAAAATTGTAAAAATAAGTCTTATCTTGAGATCTAAGTTGCTTTCAGTCTAGTTAAATGCAAAACGTCACTTGAGTATCGTAATATTAGAGGGTCATGTTGGAGCGTACTGCGACACGGCGTGGCGCACCGACACCTCCGGATAACTGATAAAATATAGCTCGGTTCATGGTCGGAGACGTCCTTCCTGCGCGACTACCCGTGTACAGCGTCCGCCCGCCTCGGTACCTGCGCCCGCGCAACGAGCTGCTCTTCCGTACTCGCCGCGAACGCGGGTGAATGAACTGGTGCGAGCGAGCGAGACAGAACACCATAGCTTCGGCCCCCGCCCGCGCACCAACCTCATCTCCCTCACACCAATGCCATGGTCGAAGCTGACAGTGAATCTTACTCTTGTATCAACCAGATAATCTAGTACAAGTGTCAAAATCATGTTACGCCCAATTCACACTTCGATTTAGCTGAAACTGAAATCAGTTCAAAGTACGCAGACAATATAGTCGCTGAAAGGTGCAAATTGAAGTCCGCTACCATATGTATATATTCTATATTAACAAGTTCAGCTCTTATTAGAATATGACATAAATAAATGTGCAGATGCATATCAAATCAAACCAGGCCTTATAGCATGTTTACGACTATCAAATGTTATCAGTCGAATACGTTATCTAACTTACGTACTCAAAAATATTTGCACACGATTTTGGTTGGTACTTGCTCTGCGAACTTATTAATGTAAATGTTTTATAGTAATCTGGAAATGTTCAGGAAATGTGTTAGAAATCTAATAAAGTATTAGATGTGTTGTATGTACCTACATTGTATGTTTTAGGTTGGAACTCCTTATTAATTGGGTGTGCAGTTTAATAGGAAGATCAAACCTAAAACATTTCACGCGAACATTTTCACACACACACACACACACAAAGCATACATGAACAAAATAAGATGTAATTATAAAAAAAACTGTCTTGCTCTTAAGTTGTGAAATAATGTTTTCTAACTAAATACGGAAGAAACTCAAAACAGGGAACCCTAGTGTGAGGTTTAGTAATATTGCAATATTAGAACTTAAGTATACATACATAGAGCATACAAGATACATAAGAGGCTGATGAAATTAAATTTTCATTAGTAGAGCCTTCAATTGCCATGTTCCTGCGAGGAGCTGCTAATACAAAGCTTCAAAATATATTGCATCGATATTAGAACATGATTTTGATTTCTCGTAGTTGTTCTACAAAATTCATTATACCTTAAATATTTTATAGTATTCTTGATATTCTTAGGAAGTAAATAATAATAATAATATCTTGGGGCAACTTAGACTAGACTAGAGAGTTGTACTATGGTAACCAGACAACTGATAAACATACTTATTTATTTATAAAATTATACTCAGACACAGAATAAACCATCGTGCTCACAAAGTTTTATGTTCGGTGGGGCTCGAACCCCGATTTCTGGCTTAACAGTCTGGGTCACTAACCACTACACAATCAGACCCGGTAGACCAGTAAACGTGTTGTACATTGGTTTTTAGGTGTTGACCTACTTATTAAATTAGGCACTTAACCTGTAACTGAAACACTACAAGTAGATCTAAACTATTTTTATTTTCTTCTTACTAATTATATGACACTTATAATAACTAAATAAACTAAAGGAAGTAAGAAAGTATAGATTAATTAATAATTATGTAAGAAAATTAGTAAGTTCATCAATATTGTTGTTACATTTTACCGTGCCCAAACAGGGCCCATAATGATACATATCAAATAAAAAATGCAAATAAAGATATGGATATCCATAAAGAGTCCAGTTTAATTGTCTACTTTAAAGCAGAACATTAAATTCAACGTATCCATATCCAATGATAACCTAATAGATAAACTGTAATTTTACGTTGGACATATTAATATTTTAACCATTTATTACTTTGGTCATGTAACTGTATCCTTAAACATAATTTACTTGGAGTACAGAGATATATCTCAACCTTCGCCATTTGTACCAGTCTGCTGAAGAAAGTGATTTATTGCAGTACTTGGGGAAGATTGGATAACAACTTATCCTTGCTTATGCATAAACTAACTTGAACCATTATTTTGCAAACAAGGAATACGAGTTATGTTATTTTTAATTCTGATTTTTAGGGTTCCGACCCCAAAGGGTGTCAAAGGAAGCCTTTTAGGTACTATGACATCATTGTCCGACAGTCCTTATGTCACAGGGCTATAATATCTCTTCAACCGTAATAGCTATGAATGTACTTGAAATTTTCACACAATTTTTAAACTATAATACTGTAAAATCTATAGAAACAAATAATAAAAATGATATAAACTTAAAAAAATAAGGAGGTCCCCATACAAGAAACGTATTTAAAAACTAATATTTCGGCGTGTTTAGGTTTGTACTATGAGACTGAACCCTTCGTGTCCGACTCGCACTTAACAATTTTTATTTATAAAAATAGAACTTTATTATTTTCACTCTAGTAGTTGTTTCTTAAACATTAGTGAAACTTTTATCTACTAAGTACTTTTTAAGTCATCAATAAGCGTATTAAAGTTTACTTAAATCTCCTTTATTGACTTTCAATCTCTTGTTCACCCGTTTGAAACTCACTGCCTAAGTCATATCCTTTATTCTCTTATGTAGTGAAAAGGCGATTCTGGGATTAAATTAAACGGATTTGCGGCGAATAGACTTTTTGCTATCTCATTTTATGACTAATCTACTTTGTTACGATATCTTTACTTAAATAGTTGAATATAATCACCCAAGTTTGCAGCTTATACGACAAAACCTCAACTTAGCGGTGAATAATGTAACCATGAAAGTCAGTATCTCGGGTACAATGCGATTAAATTATATAGACGGTTTTGAAAATATTTTGGGTACAATTATTGATAGTACATTTGAAATAGTTTTTTATTGTTTAGTATATTTTATTTTGAAAATGTTTACAAGGACAATAGGTAACAGTTTCATAGAAAAGAAGAAATAAATAACAATTTTCTCAATTGACTTTCATTTTTGTTACAAAATATAAAAAAGTTACCATATGCATGTCAATAATCTATAAGAATCTTAACAAAACCATGTACCTATGCTTTTTATATTAGAATTTATTTTCGATTAGTTAGTGTTTCTTTCAACATACTAACGTTTTCAAATCGCCCCATAACTATTTCTGTTTGTGTAGTAACGCTTGTAGTTTGTTTATTTTAAAGATTTTAAATAAAATATATTATTCACATTAAATTGTCGGTCGGGGTTTAGAAATTATTCCATATTAATTTGTTAAAAAACACTCAAATTTCTGATGGCTTGTTAAAACATCGTCAACGTGATGTTGTCAATTGTTTATGTGACTATAAACCTTATACAAAAATACAAACAACCTACTTAAATAACACAACCTTTATAAGGAGATCCTTATGGAGGTCGTGTTATTTAAGTTGGTTGTTACATATTATGTATCTACATAATATATAACACAACCTCCGGGAGTTGTAAAAATGGAAGCAAACTATCTACATGTCGCTATTTTCACAGCTCCGCGTTTAACGTGTAAAATCACAGAACGTGAGTGCAAAATAAACTTGAAATACGTGATAACTGGATAAGAACGAGACTTTGTGATTCAAAGAAGAAAACTTGAAACAAAATAATTTTGAAACCGGTAACCAGACTTTGTAATTGAAAGAAGAAAACTTGAAACAAAATAATTTTGAAACCGGTAACGAGACTTTGTGATTCAAAGAAGAAGACTTGAAAGAATAAAAACTTGAAACTGAAAGAAAATAAACTTAGTTGTTTGTATTTTTATAAAATATTGTATAGTCTTTAAAAGCTAGAATAATCTAGCTTTACATAATAATTGATTTTTGATGTTACGCTTTGTTTGTCTAGCCTCCCAGCCCGCAAATAAATGATATCGTGCGATAAGGAACTATGTTCCAAAAATAAATAACTTTAAATAAAAAATATACAGACGATTTATACTATTATCACAATAGAGTTAATTCAAACAAATTCATTTGATACCTATTTAGACGTAGTTACGTCTTCTGACTGTCATGATGTAAAATAAAGTAGATGTATATAATATACACCATTAACCAGTGATCATGAATGCAAGTGTATGTTTATTTTAGATGCTACCGTGGGCCACAAGTTAATACAAAATACATAGACTCAACTAAAAACTTTCTTTTGGCTTCGTACGGGTGTTTAATAAATTTCGATTCTATGAATTTGGCAGAACTTGTATAAATGTATTATGTAAGACAATAATAAATTTCAATGCGTTGCAATTTACTGTTGTCAATTAGATTGAATTAGCATATGTCAGATAAATACAATCCCCGCATTGTGTTCTGCCGCACGCAGTATCAACAACCATCAACAATAAAATGTTGCATATGTCTTCCGCCGCAGCTATCAGGCGAAATCAAGCTGACGACAAAGAGGTGAAACCTTTGTTATTACAAAAAAGTTTTTACAGTTACGTAAGGCCATTACAGGAATATGGAACATCTGAACAATAAAAAAAACTATATTATATAAGCCAAATCGCAGCGTTAATCGCAGGCTTCGATCAAAAGATTTGCTCTACCTGCCGAACCCTTACTTTTTTTTAAAGGGTGGCCGTTATAATGGCAGTGTAAAAAATCTAACGGTCCCTTTCCACCCAAACACACATTGCAACGAAAAAACACAATGACATAGAAACTTTTATGTTTCCTGCGACAAAAATAATTGCAATTTGAGAAATGTAAAAAAATGTGTGTCGTATTCATCGTGTTTTACTTAAAAAGGCACTGGGCAGTTTACTTATTGTTTAAGGTATTTTCGAAAGTGATTGATTAGTTGGCCTTTGGTTTGCAAAAAAACCCTGAAGCATTTTTCTATTCATCTACGGTGTCGCGGTTTCACAATCGTTTTTGTAAGAATTAAACACAGTTTATACAGATTAAATTTCGGTTTTATTAGCACATTGTTTTCATTGTATATAGATTAGATTTAATCAGCTTAAGAAAGGATAATCACGTAGAAATAAGTCCTTATTTATTGTCAAACCCGCATCCGTAAGTATTACTTAAAAAAAGAGAAACAGTTTTATTCTGCAGTAGCAACTTATAAAGAGAAAGGGGTGCGCTTTGAAATTACTGCCATTGTTTAGGTGCTGACCACCCTAGGGGTGGAGAATGTAGTTATAAATAGTCAAATGACTTTCTCAATGATTTATTACACCAGTAGCTGTTTCACACAAAAACCTTTCCTTCTCTAATGTTACCAATTGTTACAGTTTTTCTATTCCTGTGTTGATTTTTTTACACGCAAGACTTTTACACAAAAGATTTTTGTAGAATCTTATACTATTTGCATTTACATTCTTTGTTCTCGGTTAGAACTTGACAAAGATCTAGGAACGTAATTAAAATTTCGTATAATATCATTTCAACCAACTCTAACTTAAACTTCAGAGATTCTTGTGGGTTATGTAAAAAGTTGACCAAGGTACATAAAACTGTGGTGTATAATAGATGTGTATTAGGAAAAAAAGAAGTGAACGCCCAAACTGGCCGGTTGGAGGCTCCCCTCCACCGCCCGGCAGGACGCGATCAGCGATTTGGGAGCAATGTCCTCGACCTTGAAAATAGATGAACTTACGTAACCGTCGCCACCTGAGGGCATAGAGCCTTCTCCACCGAATATTCCTTAAGTTTTTGCACGTCCCGACAGATTACAACAACCTACGTATAAAAAAGGCTAAGCTTTTAATAGCTACCAGTCATAAAATATAGATGAGTACCTGCCTGCTACATACTTGCTCCAGGTTGTTTTTTATAATGACTGATAGGTTTCTGCGTCATTTTCTTATGAATATATCAAGCGTGTAAGTACAGAGCTCGTAACCGAATTAATTTTTTTTTGAATGTAAGTGCTTACCACGTGGTCCTGTGGCCACTAAGCATAGTTATGAGAATGAATGTGATTCGACCAGTTTTCATTTAGTTTTTATAATTTCATAGAATTCGTTTCGAATTGTAACCTTTTACATTTCTTACTATTGTTTTGTAATAAATGAATATGACAATTTCTTATTGTTCTGAAAAGCAATAAGAAAATGTGATGTAATTTAATAGGGGCTTTTATTTATCTTTGTACCTAATGAGTGTTATATTTTAATTTAAGAATTTTAATGAGGAATATTTTCAATTCTAGCAGTTACTGAGATAATCGCGTTCATACAAACAAACTCTTCAGCTTTATAATATTAGTTTATAGATAAGAAGCCTCGATATTCATTGATGGTGTGGATAAATGTTTATAGTTCAACTATTCATCATGATGCTGGGATATATTTTCGTAGTACAAATAGGTATGACGCAATATAAATTGATCGTCATTGGACTCGGGCTTCTTCTCAGAATTAGCAGGGGCCAAGGTCAAAGCCTGCCACGCTAGACAAGTACAAGTTGGTAGACTTCAAAACCTTACAAGAATTTAAGGAACTAACATCACTCAGTAAAGGTTTCTTTTTATCATCTAAAATAAACCTTAAACGCAAGTAATAAGGCTTTTGTGGTATTTATTTCTTTTAAAGGCTTAGGCAAATTTTATGCTGTGTATGACAAGATCTAACTTTTTACTTATAGGTAGTGTATACGAGTAAATTTGTATGTCATAGGTAGTCAGTAATAAAGGTTTGTATTGGATCATTTATGATCTATTTATACACACTTACTGTTACTTACAAAAGTGTAGTGAGCATTTGTTTAAACAAAAAAGTATTTCAAATTGTTTCAATGTATATTTTTTATTGTAACGAACTTAAGAAAATCTCGAAACTAATTGACTGCCTCTGTGTATCCGACTGCTACGTAAGAGGTCGTGGGTTCGATCCCCACCCAGGATAAAACTTTGTGTGATGAGCACGATGGTTTATTCTGTGTCTGGGTGTTATTTATCTATAATATTATTATTTAGAAATATATAATATATTATCAGTGTCTGGCTTCCATAGTACAAGCTCCGCTTAGTTTGGGATCTCATAGCGTTGTGTGAGTTGGCCCAAGATATTAAATTGCTACCATCATATATTTTCTGGTTATATGATAGCAATCATCTAATTGTATAGTAAATTTAGATTTTGGCAGTAGTTATGGTATCTACGTGGATTTACTAATATGATCATAGTTATACCAAATGTATCGTCCAGTTGCTAGTCGGGGTGATGTCATAACCAAAAGCAAGAATGCACAAAAAAGCTATTGTGTAAAGAGTCGTGAGACTAGCTAGCTCAAGTCAACGAGCGTTGAACTCTTTTGAGTGCCGAATAGAGTCAATGTCTGCTATTAGCCAATTTATACGACGAACTAACAACGTTCGAATGGCTTTTACAAAATCTACACGTCACATCTACAGAAGGAAGCCTACAACGCCGCCTTGTTCACGGTTTATAAAATATTTTTCGTGAAAATGGAGCACAATGAGCAAGCTGTTTTCCACACTTGTGTCCGATCTGTTATGTATTGTGTGAGGATAACATGCATGTAACCCGCATAAGTAGAGGTTTTTGACATTTGCGACAAAGACCGTGAATAATAATGGCATGTTTAAACACAAATAAAATTAGTTTTCGTAAGTATCGTGTAAATGAGTATTGATTTTGCACTGAACACTTTGTTACATACACTTACTAACGAACACATGTAGTAACCAGTCTTTAAAAACAACAAATTCAATTTTCTAACATTACACACACACAAACTAAAAATTGTCGACAGTTATTGGTTTTAGTATAGCCTCTTGGCAGGGGGATTGATATTCACAGTAGAATATTACGTGACAGTGGTGGATTTGAGAGAGAGTGGGTGCAATTCGGGATTTTGGTTTGGGAGGGGATTGATTTTATCATGGTAAACATTAAGTAGGATACATACACAATCAAATATTTTGAGCGGGTTTAAGCCTCCATAAATCCAATCCTGTTACATGACATTGAAGGAAGCTAACCATTACCTTGTCCTTGCCGTGGGACAAGTCACACTGTTACGATTGACATGATTCTTTGCTTGCTGACATACTCGTAATGCGAATATTATTTGTCTATCACAATCTCTCTATTTAGTCGTTCACTCTTATCTGCGCATCTGTGCCTTCACTAGTTGCAGTTTTGGCTAATGTATTTCACTATAAATGTTGATAAACTTTCGCGATTTGTACACATTATGAAAATATATTACTCAATATTATATTTTCAAAATGTATATATATAGATAGTTTTGGTCATGTCAGAGTCTTTTAGGTATTCACAAGCATCCAACAGTGTCAAATTCAGACCAATTTAGATTCCTAAGTCAGATTTTTCAAGGTGTTTGCTGTAAACGTTTGTGAATGTAAATGAACTCACAATACATATTAATTACCCGCAATGTTAACCTGTACAGTAAACAAAGGCATTGAATTCCGACAAAATCCATTTGACTTTTTTATATATAATACTATATAATACTTATTTCAAACACTTAAAAATAATATGTTACTATAGACTGGTACCCGTATTAATTTTTTTCGTTGATGATTACTATTTTGAATTTAGATTTAAAAGCTGTGTATTGTATTACAACAATTATACTGAAATATATATATATCGGGACTTAACAGAGTGAGAGTTTAAAAGATACGTGATTATATATATTGTTAGCTGTCCCGGCGAACTTCGTACCTTTGTTTTAGTTATATTTTTGACGTAAGAACCTTCTACAGAGTATTGGAAAACTAAAAAAAAAAATATGTAATCGGTAAAGTCGTTCTCTAGTTAACTAGTGTCAAGGGAAATAGGATTCTTATAATATAGATGAATAAAAATCGCGAAAGTTTAAAAACAATAACCATACTGAAATTGTGTCTCGCGTAGCCCTGAGGGTCCGCGAATCCTCTGTGGAAGTTCCAATTTATGAAAAGGAACCAATGGAAACAATAAAAACATCGTTTTTTTTAAAACTAGATATAATAAAACTTGCAACTTGCATGTTTATACAATACTTCAAAAATATTGCTTTTTTCCGATACAGGGACGTTAATTGTTGAGGATTTGATCTGGTACTTCACCAACAGCACCATTATACCATATGCATTGTGACGAGCATAAATTACTTTTCATCATTCATCACCAGCCTGAAAATGTCCACTGCTGAGCACAGGCCATTTCAAGGACTTCCATAATTTTGAGCGGTCTGCATCCAACAGCTCTCTGCTACATTAATCGTCAGTCCAACTTGTTTTCCAGCGCGTGGTGGCCACTCGAAAATCTTCCATATCCATTTGTTGTCGGTTCTGCGAGCGATGTGGCCTGCCCATTACCACTTCAACTTATTAATTTTCTGAGCTATGTCGGTAACCTTAGTTCTACTGCAAATATCTTCATTTCGGATTCTGTCAAGCAGAGAAACTCCGAGCATGGCTCTTTCCATAGCACGTTGAGCGACTTTAAGTTTCCACTTCCAGTTTTAAGGGACCACAATAACTTACCACCCTATATTTAGATAAGATTTTGATTTTATATCTTTTATTATACGCGAGAAAGATATATATCTTTCTCGCGTTGATTATATTGCATCACCCACTAAAGTTCTAAGAGACTAGACAAGTCGACCAAATTCAACTAGTAGCATTTATCTAATATTCTATAATATATTCTACGTATATGTTTAAAAGCGAAAGGTCATTCACTCACTGCCTGAAGAAATCTCCGAAACTGTTTTACCTAAAGAATCTCGGCAAAGGCCCAAAGACTTTTTAGCTAACCATTTTTTGTTGCATCCATGAATGAAAAAGAACCACTGAACAATTTTGTCTTACATTTTACCCTCGAATAACGACTGGAATCAAAGTTATTGCCGTTTAAAGTTTGGGATACTAGATCAGATCCGTCACCATATTGACACTATGTAAGCTTCCTGGTCCAAGTTTCCTAGATCATAGATTTGAAAAATATATTTATGTCTGTGGTAAAAGTCACTGATAGAGAGTAAGGAAGCAAAACATCGAGAAGGTACGAAGCTCTGCAAACGATTTTATAAAAGGAAATGCCTACTACAAAAGTTAAGAAAATAAAATACGATAATCGAAAATAAAAACTAGTTTATAAAAGCAGATATGTAGGTCTGTCTGTTCCATATTCACCAATGGCTCAATGGATCTTAGTAAAGTATTGGCCAGGAGAAAGATGGTATTATGGGAAAGATCAGACGAGCAGGATAAGTGAGACCTATGCGGACGAATTCGCGAAAAACAACAAATATATTGATAATTTATATAGATTATCAATAAATAGATTGTTGTTACTGCGTACATGACGTAGTTAAACGCTAACTAGTGAGAAATGCGCAGCAATTTGCATTAGATAGATTGCGTTGTACAAAAATATGTATAATATTTTAGAATTACAAATCTACTAAATATTTTGTAAATATTTATCTACTTAATTTTTTTTTATTATTATTTTTTATTACACACATTAACACAGTCTAGGGATACATACCATTTAATCGATTATATCAAGAAAAAAAATAATTTATTCAAAATCAGATTTAAAAAAATTATAAAATCAATTGATAAAGAAATACTTCTATGCCTACGAAGTTTACATCTGTAGTAATAATCTATGTTCGTAATGGATGCATTTTTATAGCTAAATCTATACTAATATTATAAAGCTGAAGAGTTTGTTTGTTTGAACTCGATAATCTCAGGAACTACTGGTCCGAATAGGAAAATTATTTTATTACTGGATAAAGCTATAAGCTCTATAACATCACGATACAACCAATAGGAGCGGAGCAGCAATGAAAAATGTTGCAAATACGGGGAAAATTTATGCAGACGAAGTTGCGTGGGTCTGCTAGTACAATATAATAATAAATCTTATGTTCTTATCTGTGATAAAATCCCTTCTATTTAATTAATTTTATTATAAAACATAGTGATTACTTTCTCTGTGATAAAAATTAGAACAATTTTTAAAAACACAAAAATATGACAGTTTGACACCGGCACGGTTTCATTTGACATATTTTCACAAACAATTCGAGTCTTTAAAAACTATCACTCGTTGTTAGAGTAACTAACTCTTGTTTAAAAGCTAAGCTCTCTCAAACTCAACACTCTCATGTGTTGTCTATTTCAGTGGGGATTGCTTTTTTGGACAAATTTAAACTATATTTTGTTCTTCAAATTGCTTGGTGTTTATTCTATAAAAAATACTCGAATTCCCGTTGGCTTGTTTACTAATTGTCACCGCAAAATCAATCAAAGTATGTTTGAGTAAAACAAATAACTAAAATAATATCATTATCACACCATCATCCCCTCCACCTACAATCCGTTGTAGCTTCCTTAACTGCAACATTTGACCTTTGCGATTCCGAACATTTAGAGGGTGAACTTGCACATGTTCGGGACAGAATATGGGTACAGGAAAAGAAGCAACAAGACTAAAATAATTTATTTTTCCAGTATGCTTAAAATTCAAATCCGTATTTTAGAAATAAGTAACGAACCAGCAGCCAGTGTTTAGTATCGTATTTTTTTTTTGATACCACGGTTTTTTTGGGAATTACTTTAGACAGGGTCCTTATTCACTATCTTTTTTCGTTTTCGCGTAAAGCCCGCTTTTAACTGTCAAAATCTTGACATAATGACATAGAGAGCTGCGCTTAGAAATGCATCGCGCATGCGCACGGACACCGTTGAGCGCACCGCGCATGCGCTAATTCGCGTGGGCTAGCCGCGAAATCGAAAAAAAAACATAGTGAATAAGGACCCGGTAAGTTACAGCGGGGCACTCAAATATCTTATCTCACAGGGTAACCAGTTTAAAGATAAAGACATTATGACATTAGCATATACGTAAATATTTGCAAATATAATCTTATTAAAAAAAAAACGAACGAAAACTTGAATATTAACGTTGTGCATTTTTGAATATTTTGGAACGGTTAGAGAAATTTTGTTTGGGAATCATTTTTTTTAGTATAAACGTACTATAATTTATGTGGTCAAATACAATATTCATCTATTGCGCTATCGTACACAAACATGACAATTTAAAAAGTTACAATGTTAACGACATGACAATTAAAAAGTTTATCTCTCAGAAAAAAATACGTACTGATGAAATTTAAATAATATTTTTCGACCTAACAACTAATAAAAAAATATGAAAAAATAAATCAAAAAACCAAACTCAAAAATTAAAATAATAAATAATCATTACTCAGACTCTCGGAACTGGGGTCTTCTGTTTTCTGGACCGCCCGATTTCCCACCTGAGATATATATAATAACTAAAATTGTAGCAGTTTTTCTTTGCTCTCCCTGCGTCTTACGAATTTTCGGTCAGGGTCACGTGATCTACGAATTTTCGATCAAGGTCACATGACCATTTTTTACCCATACCAAAAAAGTGCACAACAGAGAAGAAGTTTTCACTTCAACAAAACATTGACTCTAAAATAATCTAGATATATTAGTGACAGCGGCTAGTAGTGGCTTAACTCATAGAGGGATCCAAGTCCCCATAGGGGTGAACCTCCCTAAAAATTCGTAAAAGATAGGTACTTACACCTTGAAAATAATTCCGGGTACGCCCATGTCTCATCTCACCTCGCCACTGAAACTCGTCACAGTGGCGTAATAATTATTATCGTGCGCAAGTTTTTATAGCTTCTTAAAGTGTAGCCAAAACATGAGCTGGAAAAAGCTCTAAACACGATGGGACATTATAGGACTGTGCGAAGTCCGAAAAAAGGGAGAGGACACTATCATCCTGAAGTCCGGTAACTTGTTCTACTACCGGGGTGACCACCTATCCCAAGGTGGTGTCGGGTTTATCGTCCACAAGACTCTCGTTAACAACGTCCTTAAGATCGAGAGCGTCTCGAGCAGAGGGGTTTACTTGATACTCAGAATCACCAAACCCTAGTCGGTCAATGACCAGAAATTGGGGCAATTTGGAATTGGGTACAGGAGCCCCCCGGGGGCAAGCTGGCCGAATTCATGGAGAAGAAGAAGAATTCACAAGATGAGTCTCTTTATGATTAACTCCTTTTCCATAAAGAAAACCTCCAAAAAATGGACCTGGACTAGCCCCGCCGGCTCGCCATTCATCTTGACGACCAAGCGGCAAATATTTAATGATGTCTCTGTGATCAGTAGATTAAAAACCGCTAGCGATCACCGTATGGTAAGAAGCATATTAAATATTCATATAAGTCTGGAAGGGTTCCGTCTGATTAAGTCTATGCTCCGCCCATGTCTAACTCAGATCTAGAACCCCGAGAAATTTCAGCTCGAACTTCAGAATCGATTTGCTGGTTAAGAGGAATGCGATTGTGACGACTGTCCAAGCAGTGGGGTCTAAGTTTTTTAAAACCCGTTACACACATAGAACCCAAAAAGTCTCAGTTCAGGCACTTGATCTCCTGATGGAACGACGGGAAATTATATGCTTGCAGTCTTCAGTTGATACGTCCGTATACATGGGAAACTGGAGGACACTATTAAGCTGTTAAGCAATTTACAAAGTGTTATTCAAAGGAGACTTATAAATTTCCAAAAGTGTCTGTGTGTGTGTGTGAAGTTAGAATAACAAGAAAATACATGGAAATAAAGCTACAGAAATAACAAAAAAAGAGGCATTGTTTAGAAAAAAAATAATATGGCACTTTACGAATGCTATTTAGAATTCGACGATGAAGAAATAACGAATATTTATGATAAAATCTTTGATCAATTAATGTAAGGCAGAAAATTAACCTGAAACAAAACACTAAAGAAAGACACTGAGTACCGACAACTGGATCACTCGAACCCTGGAAATGATCATAAAGATAAAAGAGATATTATTGAATTTTGAACTTGCACTAGGAAATTAAAAAAATGTGCTTACAGTTTATATTACAATCCTTATATTCCTAAATCCGTATCCCAAGGACCGCCGCGCCGCACACGCCGGTGTTGTTTGCTTTAGTCCGACGACCGCTCACCCCGTCAACTCTATCTCCCTCCCGAAGATATCCACTGCAGCATTGTTATTTGCAGCGATCCACTGCAAGTGCCGCGAGTGAACTCAAAAACTTCAGGGTCATTTAAATCCCGTTTAAAACAGCGATACGCTGCCCTTTGAATGGACGGTCAGTCTACTGATCTGTACTGGTGAACACTAACTAGGTAGGGCTTGCAATTAAACTCTAACTGTGTTTTGAACTTGGTGACTTGATCGACATCTTACATATTTGTACTTCTATTTTGCGACAAACTGTATCTTGAATTTAAATCAATCAATATCAACTATGAATAAGAAAAACACAAAAGTACAAATCGGTCTTAAACAAACAAAAAGATATTATCACTACGTCTAAAAGTATGATTTTATATACATTTCCTTAACAAAAATACCTAATCTTTAGATTTTTGTAAACCTGGATAACTTTTGAAAATAAGCAGTAAAAGTTTGATATTAAGACTTATTTTTATTGTAAGTTTGTGCTTAAGTCCAGTAGCATATTTCATCATTTTCGCTTAAAATAGACTGTTTTGTGTTTAATTTAATAAAAATATAACATAATTGTATTCGGAAAACAATATGAGAGACGCCTAAATGCAGAAACTAATAAACAATATAATTCCAATCAAAACAAAATACTGTAAAATAAAAAGAACAAATTTAATAGTTCTCAAATGAACATTGGTCGAATATTAAGAATATCTAATTTTGTTTTAGGCAGTTAAAAGTAGGAACCATTGAGTTACTGTAACAACTGTCCAGAGGATCTTGATTAATGATTTATTATAATAGATAGTTAATGATAGATCAATAGGCGTTATTAAATAATGTTAACACGGTCACATGCCAAGTCCTACTTCAGTGACCATTACAAAAAGCTGGCACGTAGAGTCGTCGGCCTTGGGTGTTCTACACAAATTGATTTAAATTTTAAATGATCTGTTTTTTTTTCTTTTTTATATTTTGTTTTCGGGCGTCAGTAAGTCAAGTGAAGAATCAATCATTTGTGTAAAAACAGTTACATATATTTTTTGTGTCAACAACTGTAAGAAGTTCACGAATAAAGGGAGTTTTCTCAATTCCTATACGGTGATCTAACACCAGGAAAAAAAACGGAATTAAGTTTCATAATTCTAAACAATACAATCATTAATTATAATAAGAAATTTTAATACATTAATAAACACAAGCAATTTACACATTTTGATAGTAAATCCATAAAGTTTTATAAAATTAAAGTTTTCGCTTGTGAAAAAGATTTTACCATGGTATTTGATTTTAAAAGGTTAGTATACCTTTTGAAAAATGCGCCATAATTTCAGCTTTTTTAGTATAGTAGTTTGACCTAGATGCTCAATCAGATCATATATGTTTGTTTGAATAACTCAGAATGACTTATTAAAACAAAGAAGACACTTAGGAATTTGTTATAAAAGTACATACAGGTGACTAATCAAGAAAATTTGAATTTTCCTTTTAGCTGAGGAATTACGTATCGTTATGAGGAAAAGAAATATTTTCATTAGCATTCTGAATCATACAAGGAGGTACCATTCAATGTTTTACCTCAGAAAATGAAATACTTACTTTTTGAATTAATTTACTTAATTTTAAAATTAAGCCGATATTGTATTCTATAAATAAGTGAAATAGTTATGTAGTTCTAATAAAGAAGAAAGTATTATGCGGTTATGTGTTGTGATCATACATACTCGTAGAAGACTCGAGGTCAACGCTTTTCGACTCGAGATTAATGCTCCGATAAGAACTAAGTGGATCAAACAGCGCTACGTAATTGTCTTATTATGATGTTGCATTTGCAAAATAATATTGCTGGAGATGTTTGCCTTAGACATTTAAACCTCTTTATTTTGTTACAGATTTGATCTCAAGATAAAGTGGATGATAACATGAGCAAGATGAGTCGGTGCAGTAGCGTGTTTAAGGTGAGTTTAGTTAATGATGTCTTATTTTGAAGACAAAGCTCTTTATGTTCACAATTACATATCCTCACGTCCTGTCGTCACACGTCAATTACATGTTGCATTTGGGAATATTACTGCCTGTTTTATCATATTTATCAGATGGTAATTTGTATTTGTGCTGGAAAAAATACTCAGTGACGTACATATTTATGAGACCTGACTCATATCTTTTAACTTTTATGTATCTAGCGTATGAGTTGCCGGTTCCTTGAATTCGTCTTGATGTCACGGACCAGTCCGATGACGTTCGACGTATTGTGGATATACCAACTGCAGGTTGCCTCTTACCGTATTGGCTGCACGAGCGTATGCGATGCCCCGACCTCCTTTATTTTCCTCAGTAAAAAAATTGGAGTGTGTCGAATTTGTGTGAACATCAAAGGATATGGTGATGAAAAATTTATGATTAGTGAAATGAGGAAAGTAATTACCACATCGTAAAATTAGATTTAGCTTGCACCAAGGTATCTAATAATATAATTCTAAAAATATTTCAATCAATCATTAATCAATTTCATGTCGTTATATTATAACAATAATTACTGACTTCTGTAATTCTGCGTTAACTTTGATCGATGAGTGTGGAGCTTTATATCTACACATTTTTTCATCCACTTTTTGAATTATATAAGTATAACACATTTTCAAAGTTTCCCGCGATCAGAGGGAGGGACATGGCCGTGTTAATGGTTAACCATAGAAATAGCCCGTCTTATAAAAGTCACCTGCGGCATTTAGCCACTATATTATAAGTAGCTCTTTAATTTTAAATCTAACATGTCAAGATACTAAAATGAAGAATTGTGAAAGAGAGTTTATTAGTCCTATTGACGTTAAAAAATGACCGCATAGCTGTAAAGGCTATGCGTAAGCGAACAATAACCCACTTCTTAATGATTGTCCATTACCACATAAGAGCTTTCTTTTGATCATCTCGTTATAATTATAATATTAAGAATATTACTTCTAGTTCTTTTTGGATATGAAATTTGATAAGTAATTTATATAAAATTGCACTTATTAGAATAAGTTAATTCGTTCGAGCCATGCACCTACGAAAACAAATTAACTCACTTTATTAAAAGTATGAAATACTATCAAATAAAAAAATACGTCTAAAATGACAACGTATTTAACAGATTATGTAAGAATTGTCAGTAATGGTGTTATTATGAGATCGTTTCTCGATTTGATCAAAATAGAAGATCAAATGAGGCGGTATATACTCGTAAATATAGACGAGCAGAACTTTGAAGTAAGTGCTAATGTCTTAAGCAAAATTAAACGGTCAACTTAGACAAGTATGATAGACGCAATGATAGTTGCATTAAATTGATAGTAATAAAATGTCGGGCGAGGTGTTGCCTAGTTTTCTATGCGTTGAAGTTGAACGCACGGCGGTGGCGGCAACGGCGGCGGCTGCAACGGAGCGGTGGCGGTGTGCGTAGAGTCAAGGTAAGTGTGCCGACGGCCGGGTATGACCTAGTGCGGCTCCCCCACCCTGCTGCTCAGTTCTGCACTCGCGAAAGTTCAACGAACCTCAAGCAGAATTCTTACAGGCATACGCGACGGTTACATTACCGGAAAGCAGTTGCAATCACCTACATGCCCCCTGCATCGGTTGCTCCGAACATAATAGGGTTCCATTATATCTTCGCCGGCTATACCGAATCACTGCCAACTTATCGCTAGGTATAGTTGGATAATACTTACTGATTCCGGTTTGTCCACAATTTGTGCATACTATTAAGTTATTAAATAATATTGTACAAATATTTATACATAATTGCCGTAATTATACACAAAAAAAAAATCGTGGATCCGTGGATGGGTTTAATATACATTTGCCACAAAAAAAACATATTGCTGAAAATATTAAAAACTAGCGGACGCCTCGCAGATTCACCCACGTACTTCATTCCCGTGGGAATACGGGGATAAAAAGTAGCTTATGTACACACATTACATACAAAAATACAAATCTTTCCTCTATATAATATTAGTATAGATAGAGGAGCGGTGTAAACTAAACAAAAATAAAAAAAATTTAAACTATTCAAGTAAATTATTTTTGGCCGTAATATTAATATTACAAAAATGATTCATGTATCCTACTAATGTAATAGCGTAAATATACACATAAAAATTTGTAGGGTGGATGTAGTAAGTAAAGTAGCAATTAATAGAATTAATGAATCTTTACGGTAATATAGCTTATACATTAGAAGAAGAAAAGCTAGGGGTATTCCAATGAAACAATCGTACTTAAGTTTGTTACATAAAAAACATACATTTCAATTATCTTAAATCTATAACATTACATAATGCAACTAGAAGGGTCCAATAATGTTATATATTTATACATATAAATCTATCTCACTCACTACCTAGTGCAGTCTACACTTCGCAGCAATAAGCGTTTCTAATCAACCTTTTAGCAAATAGGACTATATGAAAACCAGTTTTCCCCTACGTTAGATAAACCAGTGAGTCGTACACTGACCAGTATGAGTAAGAGTGAAGGAAAAGCGCTGAACTTAAACAGAATTTCGTGGTAGAATTATGTTAATTCCGTTTATTATGTCACCGAGCCGCCGCGAGTTTCGTGAATCATGCGCTCACGCATCACACGTATTATACATACACCGTTATTACTTTCTACGAAGCCAATGGATTTAACTAATATCCAGTTTTTTTGCTCGAGTTTTGTTATGTTGATGTTTCAGTTTTAACTATAAATAGGTACGAGAATTAGCATTCAATTATAAAGTTTTGCTATTTTTTTTCTTTACTGAAAATGTTTGTTACGGCGCTCTTATTCATTCACGAAACTTACTATAAATCTGTGAAAATTAACGTTATATTTTTAGTTAAGTGTATGATTTCCTAAAAGCACAAGTGTGGTAAATTAATGACTAACTAAAGCTACTAGAAGGTAGGCGGCTCCATTTGTAACGTCTTACTGAGGTCATCACTCCGTCGGAGTGCTTACGTGGTGGTTATGAAATAACACACAATATACGAGTATATGTGGCACTAGAAGGTGATTGTTTTCAGTAGTAAAAAAAAGAGTTTACAGGATTTGAAGATTGATTATGCAATTAAGTAAGCGGGTATTTGCGTTATAATTTTGAGAATTTTAAAAGTGCTCGTAGCAAGATGAGTAGATACCTACTTATGTGTATCTGTGTTCATAGACAGATATCTTTTTTGGCAAGGACTATGCATAATGTAACTCATATACATAATGAAATTATGTGACGTGTATGTTGGCTGTATATGAAGTACAGAGCGGAGATTGTGGTGGAAGAGCGTGCGGGCGGCCGCGGTCCGGCCGGCGCGGCTCTGTAACGGCGCGATCGGGGCCGATGAACGCTGCTGGCCTTATTCCGCCAAACTATCGCAAGCGAGAAACGCGACGCGTACTTTCATTGTCACCTCGCTGTACGCACACCACCACTTACCATTTAAAGCCTCTATCAAGCCTACACTAATAATGGCAGAGCTAGTAAAATGTTGATCCACTTACAATTAATTGACCTTAACATTGAACTGAAACGTTTTCAGTACTTGGCCTGTTACGGTAATTGAAATTCGATTTATATTGATGTTTTAACTTCGCAATAATATTTCTGTAATAGTTGCTTAATTTACCGTCATCATGAAAAACCTGTTACAGTATTGATGGTTGTAACCGCTTGCGAAATAAATATATGAGTCCATGTTATCACTGGAAAGATCTGGAGAGGTCAGCTACGGTATATGGCTGTATTGCGAAGGCTTCGCCGCCGGTAACAATGGCGCAACATTTACTAGCCAGAGCGCCGCTTGCGCCTCGGTCGTGGCGATCAAAGTCACTGTCAAGTGCAATGAGAACAAGATAATAA
Organism: Herminia tarsipennalis; assembly: GCA_945859575.2. Classification (NCBI taxonomy): domain Eukaryota; kingdom Metazoa; phylum Arthropoda; class Insecta; order Lepidoptera; family Erebidae; genus Herminia; species Herminia tarsipennalis. The sequence goes on from OX243838.2 coordinate 14,312,356, forward strand.
CTTCGATGTTCTACAAAGTTGAAATGAACTAGGTATGCTAGAATACAATAAATCATGTTTTATTAACAGTAAATGTACATTCTGACATTCATGAGTGTTATTTTATGACCTAAGTGATAAACTGCTTTTGATTTGATTGATTGGTAGATAGGTAAGCTTAACTTTATTAAAAGTTATAGAATTCCGCTTGGGTTGTTATATTTATTGACTGCCTCTGTGGCGCGGTGGGAATGTATCCGCAAAAGGTCGTGGGTTCGATCCCCACCCAGGATAAAACTTTGTGTGATGAGCACGATGGTTTATTCTGTATCTGGGTGTTATTTATCTATAATATGTATGTATTTAGAAATATATGAGTATGTTTATCAGTTGTCTGGTTGCCATAGTACAAGCTCTGCTTAGTTTGGGATCAGATAGCGTTGTGTGAGTTGTCCCAAGATATTATTATTATTATATTATTTATGCTTGAAACATGAAAAATACTTTTATTTTACTATATCGTTATGCTTCTTTGTAGGATTTTTTCACACAGTCCCCAGTCATTGATTGCTTCTGTGGCGCGGTGGGAGTGCATCCGACTGCTACGCAAGAGGTCGTGGGTTCGATCCCCACCGAGGATAAAACTTTGTGTGATGATCACGACGGTTAATTCTGTGTCTGGGTGTTATTATTTAAGTATGTCATCATCATATCAACCCTTATGATGGCCCACTGCTGGGCACAGGTCTCCCCAGTAGAACCTACTGGTATGTAGATCCTGGGGGTAATTGCCATAATCGCCACGCTTGGCGAGCGGGTTGGCGATCGCAGTAAGGCTTTAAGTACGCAGAGGACGCTGCTGCCCGTCCTCCGGTGTGAAATCCCTTAGTCGCCTTGACGACACCCACGGGAAGAGATGGGGTGGTACTATTCTTAAGCCGGTACCACACGGCATATTTTAAGTATGTATTTAGAAATAAATGTTTATCGGTTGTTTGGTTTCCATAGTACAAGCTCTGCTTAGTTTGGGATCAGATAGCGTTGTGTGAGTTGTCCCAAGATATTATTAAAAAAAAGTCATGACTAGAATAAAAAAAGAGTCAACATGTAGATGAAAATCACATAGAACTGTTCTAAGGAAAAGAGAGGTGTTGACTGGAGACGCCCCGTATAGAATACCACAATGAATCATCTTAAAATTGTATTTCCGTAAATGAGTAACGAGTACTATACTGATAGAAGGGGAAACTGCAACTATCGAGTCACTTTTGCGTTGTCCATTGTGCTATTTTTAAAGTCAACTCCTGCGCTGGAGAATATTGCGTGTACTTTAAAAAACGTTTTGAAGTTGGTGCCAAGAAATATAGTTTTATGTTTTGGGCAACAATTTCAAAATATTGAACTATTTTTGTTGTTGTACCTATATTATTTTTTGCTTTTTAGTTACCTTATATATATTTGAAGTCGTTTTATTTTTTGTAAAAAAATAAATATTTTCTCACTTTTTAGTGTATTGGTTTGTAATTGATATAAGTTACAATAGCATAATTCAAACTGCTCGTTTCTTTTTACATAATGTTGCGTTTTGCGATACAAGACCGTTGATTTGGAAGCGGCGGTAGCCTAATGGCTAAGGCATCGGTCTCGCAATCGTGAGGTCGAATCCTGGTCATTATACTACCGACATGAACCCATTCCTAACACAAGCCATAGAGCTTAGCTGGAGGGGTTAACAGGATTGCTAGTAATGTGGGACCACAACCCCACATCGCTAGTTATCTTCTTTTAAAAAGAAAAGAAAATAATAGATTTTTGAGGACTTCATCTGATACTAGACTATCAGTTCCATTACATGATTTGATGTAGGCGAAGTATCAGGTATTAAACACGGTACCTTCTCAGGTCACAACCCGCAATATTTATTATTGAATAGTTCCGCTGGTCATCTGTGGTCTTCATCATCAGTACTATTTCACTCAATGGTCCTTTTTAAGATTAAATGCACGAATTACAACAAAATATACCTAAATTAATTATACTTATTATAGTTATTCAAGCGCGACTTGATAAATGTGAGGTAGGACGACTTCCAGCCAGATGGAACGACCACTTAAAGAAAGTCGCTGGAATGAATTGGATGCGCAAAGCGGAGGAACAGACATTGTGGCGAAGTAAGGAGAGGCCTATGTCCAGCAGTGGACCGATACAGGCTGATTGATTAATAGCTATTCAAAATTTGACCTACACAAACTAACGTACAACCTAACATACACACAGGGCAAGTTAAATAAAAGCTTGTAAAAATAAAAGCTCTCACGTGTTCCTCATACGTGTCACCACACTGTAGGGACATAACTCTGCTTTCGGCTGCTTGTTTTAAAAGCTGCATTATCCGTCATGTCACTTCTGTACTGCCATACTTCTGGTATTACTTGCGTCTTATTGCGTCTATGTACGCAGTATTGCTTCTGGTGTTACACTGCTGCTCTGCAACCAGACTGTATTGTTATTATTGTATGAATACAATGACATGTTTATGCTTACATTAATCTTGTTTGACAGATGTGACAATATCAAATTCTTATTAACACTGCTCCCTGAAACAGAGGCGTAAAGAAAAAGACTTCAAAATACTACGAACTTACCAAACAAAATAAGAAGAAGTACTTTCAAGAAGACCTTCTTATTTTTGAGGGATTTAAAAATGATCTAAATAAAGTGCAGAAAACGCTGGTGCCTTTATCGCCGACAAGCCATGGTGTCGGAAAAGATGTCGGCGCTAGCAGCCGTGGTTAGTGCCGTTTTGTGGAAATATACTATGAAGCGTAAATATTATAAGTATTAAAGTAAGTCTGTCTGTTATGTTTTCACGTTTATACCGCTGAACAGCATTAAGCGCATTTCAGACTATGCTATACTATGATGCTATATAGCACAGCATTGACAGCCGTAAAGCTATAATAACATTGTGTTTACGTTACGCGATATAATCGTAAGAGCGCAAGCTATAGTAGTCCCACTGAAAGTTTACATTTTTGACAATTCATAATTAATCTTGCTAAGAATGTGACAAAACCATTGAATAACCAAAAGAACCGAATTTTCCTTAAAATCGATTTAAAACTATGTCCAATAATTGTTTAGCATATTTAATTTTTGAATATTTATTCACAGACGAAAGTGTTTACAAGAAAGGAAGAACTAAATAATCATTTTCTTAAATTAATGTTTAAATCTTATTACAAAATATTAAAAATATAGAATACATCGTGAGAATACATTCAACATTTTAACGTTTTCAAATCGTCCCGTAACTATTACTGGTTATCCTAGTAACTCTGTTATTCAAATAAGGTGCATTAGTCGGGTTTTGGAAATGATTCCATATAAATTCTTTAAAAAATACTCGTATTTCCAATGGCTGGTTTATAAATTGTCATAGTGAAATGGTCTTAATTGTTGAATATGATATTGACAAGCTCAGTTGATAGGGATCTATTAGAGTGTGCACACAATGAATTTTTATACTGGACTGTCTTGAAAGTTCGTCGAGGTATGACGACAATGCAGAATTTGACTCTAGCTTAGCAGTGCTGCTACATACGAATGCGATTGCGCTTTTCAACTGACTTCAAAAAGGAGGTCCTCATTTCGACTTTTTTTTTTACATGTTAGTTACCTGGATTACTCGCAAACTATTTTTGTGTTTGAAAGGGTATACTTCCAGATTGGTCCCATTGTTATCAAAGTTAGGATCTGATGATGAGATCTTGGAGACATCAAGGGAACTCTTCAAATATTACAGACTATAACAAAATATACCCAAATTACTATAAGTATGCTATAGTACCGTGTTAACTACAAACCAATACACTAAAAAGTGAGAAATAAAAACGTTTTGTTTTAAAAATGTGTTTTTTGTAAAAAATATTTTATAGGAGACTGCAATTAAGTTTTGAGTACATTTTTGGAGCGGTTTCTGCAAAGAGTGTGTAGTGAATTGTATAATGATTTTGTGCACATTATAACAGTGGTACGTGTAAATTAGTAATACAATAAAGACGTTATTGTGGAGTTTGGAATTTTATTATAAATATACCATCCTGATACGTAACAATATTTATTATTTACGATAGAAGAAGTCTACACATACGTATAAGACTGTACGAAAAAAGTGATACCGAAGGAAACCCTTCTTAAAAAAATACACTTTTGACTGAACATGGTCGTAACGGATTGAAGATTATAAAATATTTCTAATTTTACTATGTGATATAAGATCATCTGCGTTTCTTTTATTAGGTTCATTTCGATCAAAGAAAAAAAATCAACATTTTTTATTTGTGGACTCAAATAAAATTTACATTTACTATATTATATTAAAAATTGTAAATGTAAATCGTTATTATAATACAGAAATTTCTTAATCTATTCTCAAAATTGGAAATATTTGGATTACGAATGAAGGTAGATTGACAATATTTTCATGTGGAGCTGTGTAAATGATAATTCTCTTGGGTTTTCATGATTTTGTTAAAAAATATACAGTCACTCAGAAAGTTTTGAGAAACTAAACAACTAATTTCTATGGATAAAATATTTTTAAATAAAAATACGTCTGAACCAATTTACCATAACGTCTTAACATTTTTTACATTCCTGCGGTGGATTGGAACAAATAACACCTCTTCCACGACATTCTCGAAGCTGATTTTTTATTTTAGGGAATAAAAAGAAGTCACACGGTGCCAGATCAGGACTGTAAGGAGGGTGGGTGAACTTAGGCTCTGACCGGCGTGGTGCCCAGGAAGTACATCGTTTAAAGTGCTGAGTGCGCGGGCGCGTTGTCATGGTAACGCAGCAGCCCGTGGAGCACGGTGTTTGGTCGCTTGTTACTCATTGCAGACAAAACTTCTGGCAGGCAATTTGTGGTATACCATTTAGCGTTGATACTGCGTTAGTCTTGTAATGGTATTGAAAACAGATACCCCGTCAAAGTGAAGATATTCGCGATCAAAATTTTTCCTGCGCTTCTCGATCGCTTCAATTTCGTAAGCGTTGGTTCGTTTTAAACAGCCAAACTGTCGACTGACACTTTGTTTTTGGATCGTATTCATAAATCCAGGATTCTTCATCTGTCACAATGTCGTAAACGTGTTGAGACGAGCCGCTTCAAATATTTGAATAATATCATGGCACCACTCCACTCGGGCTTGCTTATGAGCTTCGGTGAGGTTGTGCGGCACCCAGCGAGAGAAAAATTCTCCTCACGCCTCCTTAGAATGTTGTGAACGCTTCCCAAACCAATCTGCAGTGTATGCTAAATCTTTTCGTATGTAATTCGCCTGTTTATTTGTTTTTTTTCTGCCAGCACACTTTATCCCCTGACAGCCGTCGTAGGACGACCACTTCTTTGTTGATTACCCAAAGTAAGGCGACCGCTCTTGAACTCGCTATGCCAACGGTAGGCGGTTAATTTTGAAGGTCTTTCATCCATAAAAGCCATTTGAAGTCGATCAACTGTCTAATCAAGTTTTAGGCCACATGTAAAATAGTAGAAAATCATCGCATGAAAATGTTCTCGATGTAGATCCATTTTTAAATGAGACACGAAAAATTAATTTGGCTCTCGAAAAATTGTGGAGGGAAATTCGAAATTCAAATAAAGAAAATTTTACATAATCCTAAAAAGTCATTCAAAGAAATGGATGAACTTATTTTTTATCATGTATTACTTTTATTAAAATTTTCACATATTTGACGTTTTTAAAACATATTTTTCAGGCTTCCATAGTAAACAAGGAACCCTTATAGTTTCGTCAAGTCCATACGTCCGACCGTTTGCAGCTCAGAGACCCTAGAAAATTGTAATTTGGCATGGATATACATATTAGTTACGCCGACGAAGTGGTAAAATAAAATCCTGAAAAATCATTTTTTTAGAGTAGGTACGTCTCCTAGTTTATTAATGTAGGTTGTTTTCTTGTCTACCCCATTGTGTAGGACACCCTACGTTAGATAGGTCTTCCAGAAATATTGCGGGTCTTATAAGACCATTTTTCGAATTAGGGATTCGTTTGTGAAATATTAAGTTTTAAAGTGCTAATGTTTCGACCGACTTAAAAAAGGAGGAACTTCTAAATTAGACTGTATTTTTTAGGGTTCCGTAGCCAAAATAGCAAAAAACGGAACCCTTATAGTTTCGTCATGTCCGTCTGTCTGTCTGTCTGTCCGTCCATATGTCACAGGCATGTTACTCAGACACTTCTCAATGAATATTGATGAAACTTGGTGAAAAGGTGTCTTATAGTCTTATAGTGGCCGCTACTTAGTTTGATAGCTAACAGCTGAAAAAATTTTTTTTTCGGCTAACATCAACGTGTGGCACATTATTAGACAGGTTTTTTAAAAACATTTTAGGGTTTCTATTAAACTTTTTTGATTCAGGGAATATTTTTGGAAATAATCGCTCCGAAAGTTGCATATTGTGTGCATAAATTATGAAAAAAATCACAAAGATAAAGCTTTACAAATACTTTACATGTATGTATGTATGTATGTAAAGCTTTACAAATACTTTAAACTAAAATTATTTTGGACATGAGCTAGGATATACCGTCATTGAGTTATAGCCGAAAAACTGCTTTTCTCAACAAATGGGCGTAAGTGTCATGAACATACGCACTTTTGCTGATAAAATTATTTAAGGCTGCGGAACCCTACAATGAGCATGACATGGATTGATGCCCGACTCGAAGAGGGCTTGAAGGACATGAAAAAAAATTGAGTTTAAAAGGGTCTATTTCCAGATCAGTCTCACTGTCATCAAAGCTAAGATCAGATTTTGGATAAATCGAGGGAACTCTGCAAATATTAAACGGACACCTATAGTAATTAGGGTATATTTTTTTGTAATTCGTACATTTACTCTGAAAAAATAACATTTAGTGTAGTGGAACTGACTATGAAGTCCATAGATGTCCAGCGGAACTAGTCAATAATAAGTATTTCGGTTACAATCCGATTACTTTATATGGCTTGTCACAATGCAACTGATACTTGCCTCCATCACATCATGTAATGGAGCTGATCGGCAAGAATCGGAAGAACTTCTCAAAAATTAACGGCCTTACATCGGGAAAAGCAATATTTTGTAAAAGGAACCGAGCAGTTTGAATAAGGCTACTGTAATATAGATAAATTACAAACCAACACACAAAAAAATACAAGGTAACTAAAAACATAAAATAATATATGCAGGTACTTACACCTGCTTCAAAATATTTATTGATTTTTGGTTGTTGTATCTATACTAACTTTCTTAGTTACCATGTATTAATTTTTAGAACTCGGTTTAATATTTTCTTGTAAAAAATGTTTTTTACCTATTAATACCTTCCTTTTGGTTTGCTTTACTGGGCTGTATGTTTTTTTTGTTTCCCTTTTAGATTTAGTTATTCACATTGTGTTCACTATATAGGTATAATTTTTTGAGAAGTTGACCTGCTAATTGACTATCACCTCCATTACATGATGTGATGGAGGCAAAGTATCAGGATCACTGTGACGAACCATATTAAATTAATCGAATCGTAACCCGAAATTTTTATTGAGTAATTTCGTGGAAATCTATGATCTTCATTGTCAGTCCTACTTCACCAAATGGTACTTTTTGAAAGTAAATGCACGAATTACCACAAAATATACCCAAATATTGCATTTAATATTTGAAGAGTTCCCTCGATTTCTCCATCATCAGATCCTACCTTAGATAACAATGGGAACAATATGAAGGTAAACCCTTTTAAACACAACAATAATCTTTTAAATCGGACCAGCCGTCTTTGAGTAATCGGGTAACAAACATAAAAAAATTCAGTCAAAATGAGAACCTCCTCCTTCTTGAAGTCGGTTAAAAAGCAACATTTTATGTATTATTTGATTTATAAAGAAATAACTATTCGGTAATTACCAAATATGCTACAAAATATTCTTTCATAATTTATAAAAAGTCGACCTTATTTTTACAAGCCTATATAAAATTAACACGTTTTTCCATTTCTCTCTAAGTTCGTGTTTGCGAGTGAAAACTGCATGGTCGCGCGGACGTCATTCCACTTTTCCGAGGCGTCGTCGCTTATTTACAAGGCAGCTAATATACGGTGAGCTTTATCGTTGAAGCGAGTTGCGTTTGAGTTATCTAATTATGAGAGCATATAAGGGGAGGTGGGAGCTCTAATGACGCTGGCTAGACTAGACGTATCCGCAGAAGCGAGCGACGACACGCCGCCCGATGCATTTCGCCGCTGCAGTGTGCAGTAGGTAAGTATGTCAATGCACTCTAATCCCCCCTTGCTTCTCTCTGCAATCACTCATGACAAGTTCAACTCGTCTAGTCTCCCCAAGCCCTATGTGGAACAATCTTACAAATTACGAGATTGTGTTCAATGCACTTATCAGTCAATTGTCAAGCTTTTTTGACGTTATAACGTCTTATGAATCGATGACTGCACTCACGGAAAAGTGTCTAAAAAAAGTCAACGTGCCAATCAACAGCGAATGGCGATTGCAGCGACATGACATGACAACTAACATTATTGATTGGTTGCTAGGCAACGTGAATATGCTACGCTGATATGTCATCAATGTTTTCTTATGACGTTATCACATAAAATTATCGTCCGTAAACCGACCTTACAGACAACCATATTTTTTTAAGTTCGAATAACAAGTTCATAAGTTTCATTTTATCTTCTGTCTGTAATGGAAGATCAAATTCCAAATATGCATTATCTATAACATACCTATATATAAGCAAAACAATGCTGAAGTATCTTTAGAATAGTAAAATAATAGCACTTTAGTATTGGGAGATGCTGCAAACGGGTTCGTTACCCTGTCTCGTTTTCATTGGCGTGCGCCACGGACACTGGTTACGGCTGAAAAACTTTCATGTTACATCGCACACGTCTTTATCAAGAATCTGCCGAATGCTGCCTATCTACCTAAGATGAGATCGATATTTTGCTCATTCTTGGGATACATTGATATTTCTTATTGTTCAGTAATAAACAGTTATTTGACCTTTCTTAACTTCAAGCATTTAAATCATTGTCAATATTCAATGACGACTATTATTTGAATAAAGTTATCGAATTAATCCGAATTGTTCCATCCGGACCAACAATATTATACTTCTAATGCTGTATACTGTGTCTCCTTGGTGGTTATGAAGAACTTTGGCATATTCATCATGATATTTATAAGAAAATCTTATTAAGAGATATAATGTTTTCATTAATTACGATACTCGCTTAAAGTCATGGGCTACAGATCTTAATTAGTTTAGGATGAATGCTTGACATGATTTTGGGTTGATGAAGATTTAATGTGCGGTTTTATTACAAATTAAGTACCTACTTCAAACGTAGTAAAACCTACTTTTTTGCTGAATGCTCGATAAATATTCCGAGTAGGTAACATAAAAATTACATTAATTTTTAACAAGCACTTGAGCAAGCAACATTTTCTTTTTATACGAAACATTGTGGTATAAATCATGGTGTTAGGGTTACACGGACAGGTGGGTGCGCAAGCGCATTGCGCCGAGTTTCCTATCCGTATCTAGGCGAGTGACAGTAGCGGCTTGCGAAAGTGCACATAATTGGATCGGCGCTTTAGAAAGGGGGTTATGAGTTTGTAAGTGCAACGAACTCGCGTGCATTTCATCGGGAAGATGCAGTTCACTCCGCAGCCGTGGAAAGCGCGCGTTTCCAGGAATCAGCTCCACGTCGACACATCGTTGCGCGCTCGTCACGGCTCTCTCGGGCCGCCAGCGTTTAAGGCGAAAAGTGAAAATAATTTTACTAAGCATCAACTGCAACTCAATCTATTTGTCCCGGTGCAGTTTTCTTTACGCACATAATACTATACATTTTTGTATTAGAGCCAAATTATTTTTTTCTGCGTTCAAAATGAAACTAGAAGAACAATCAATTAAATAGGGCACGCTGCATTATAAAAAAGTCACATCACCTGGCGCATATTATTGGTCTTAGTGAGATACGACAAAAAACACGAACTATTATATTCATTATGCAACTGTTAAACAAACGCGTTATAACGGGGCCAAAGGGTTACGCGACCATATGCCCCGCGGCCCAAGCGCCGGATATGGGTTAAGTAATCACTGACTTTTTTTGCATCCTCTCTATTAAACCCCTTTCTTTTGTTACGTCGGTAACAGTAAATTTATATTAAAAAAATCGACGTATGGTAGTATGTTAATTGAATCGGTTACAATCGATGCCATCTTCGGCTGTGGACCGCCTTGCTAATGTCATTTTTTGTTAAACACGATTGAGATGAAGATGAAGAACAGCTGGTTTTTTCGTTATATATTTACTATTTCTTATTTTTCTGCAGAATGTGAAAAAATGTATGTTTGGAATTTATTATTTAGTTAACTTAATATCTAATATCTCTCTCGATTCAGAACCTATTGTCCTGTTAAAATATGTAGATGTGAACATCAGAGACAGAAGGATAAACTAAAAAAACTTATATGTACAAGTTTTACAAAATTACAAACACTTTCAAACTGCAGACATTTATGTGTGAAGATTTTATCAAAGCTCACAATAAGTCCATGCTTGAATAAAATAAAAAAAATACTGCATTTTATTTTTTCTTAACCACCAAATACTACCTGACTGTCGAACATAAACAAAAATTGGAGGCCATCCAAAGATAATATTGTATTTAAACCTCAAATTGGTCACACTGCGAGGAAAAATGAGCGGTCATATATCTTCCTAATCTTTTGTACTTAAGGGTCCGTTCGTTCTGAGAAACAGCTATTACTATAGATCCCGGTTTACAAGAGGAACTGTTACTTTGTAGCGGTCCTCGCATGACGGCAAAAGTGCATTTTTGTTGAAAATGCAGCTCAGGCTTGTGACGTCACAAAGTGCACGTCACACGCCGTGGTGGCTCCCGTTACTCGCACAAAGGGCTCGTAAACAAAGGACCTCTAGTTTGACCACAAAGTAGCTACTCACTGTACATTGTTTTGAACATGAACGTCGTAAATCAATCAATAACGGGACACAATCGCTTCTTACTTAAAATATACATCATGTTACACAGACTTATGTAATTTAAGTACCTGTTGTAAAGAAAAATATCAAGAACTTTTGTTATGAAAGTGTGGATTTTGAATTTAGTTTGTTTCTCTTTCTACGCGGTTACAAAATATTTAAATGAATATCTTTTATTAGGTATTTAATTAAATTTTTAAACAAACAACTGCTTTAAACTTACACATAATATATAGAGTGATATCAAAATGTCATGATCAGTGAAACAGCATTTTTGATATTTAGGTAGGTAGGTACATTAACTAAAGTGTCAGATTTTGATTGCATTTGTCTAATAACGTGAAAATTACTTAACTGTTAACAATTTTGTAAGTTAAATTTAAAAAACGATTAAAACATAATTTGTATATGGACATTGATCATAAAAAACTCATCTCGATTCCTTGAAGGAATAAACAAAAAGATGTAATTAAAATGAGCCGAAAAATATTAGAGAAGCGTTATTAAAAGTGAACGCATGTCTCGGATGGGTCGAGGTTGAAAAAAGTAAAAAGAAAGGACAAGTCCCGTTAGAATCCCGGCGTCCCACGGCAATGGTTGCACCAATAGAGAGGTCGGACCACGGTGCGTTGTCGCAGTCCAAGTGTGCGTCACCTTGGTTGTTGATAGGCGACTGACTGTTACGTAACATGGTGCACATCAGGGCCACGTCATTACTGTTTCTGTATATATATAGAGGTCTATTGGTATTTTTATCTATTTCTCACTGTCTTTTTCCCGCGGCTTTTGAAATGTTGTACTCTTGTTTTATCCGTCTATTTGGAATGGATAAAGAAAAAGTGAATAATTACGTTTTTCCGGGTATTTTTTAGGTATTCTCTTAAGAACTGATCTGGTCTAGCCATTCTCAAGTTTTGCATTTAGCAACACATTTGGCGACTCATTTTTTTATAGAGTTAGATTATGAGGGGTTATTGAACAGATGGATAGTTCATCACACGTAGATGGTTTCCTATAAAGCCTCGCCTCTCTGAACTTCAAACTACATATTAATCTGTCCAAATTTGCATTAGATTCCAGCACAACTGGATAATGCAAATTTAACTCCTAACTTTTTTGGATGGGATGGCTCCCATCACAAAGTTAGGAGTTTGCATCTCTATTAGCGTAGATACATTATGCTTACCTATTATTTAATCCCAGCAACAACTAAGAGCTTTCCCCTTTGGCCGCTCTTAAACGTCTTTGTAATTTTACCAGCGTATTTCGTAGCATTACATAATTAAGGCAAAATCATCACGTTTTTTCATGAATATTTCATTTATCCCATATTTTCTCACAATCTTGGCGTTACAACATGGGTACCTAATCCATCAATTACTATTACAACATCACATCGAACATAATAATTAATGTTAGCTCGACAAAGAGCCTCATAGTATGAAATTTATCAAATATGTATATTTATATGTATATTTCAACTACGTTTTTTCCTACCTACTATGTAAGGTGATCAGTGACAGAGACGATGATAAACAGAGAAAATAAAAGGAATAGTATTATAAAATAATAGCTGTCCCGCGCAACTTCGTCTGCGTAATTTTTCTCCGTTTTTGCAACATTTCTCATTCCTGCTCCGCTCCTATTGGTCGGAACGTGATGTTATAGCCGATAGCCTTCCTGGATAAATGGGCTATCCAACAGTAAAATATTTTTTCAATTCGGATCAGTAGTTCCTGAGATTCCCGCGTTCAAACAAACAAACTCTACACTTCAGGTTTATAATATTGGTATAGATTACACCTATAATTTTGATATTATAGTGAACATTGCATGGCTTAAAAGTCTACCGCACACTTCCTACCCTTGTATTCATAAATTTCTTATTTAACTGTTGTAATTAATTTCAAAAGCCACTTAAATGTTATTAGCAAGTGTAAATTGAACTTACATTTTTATGTTTCTCGTTTTGAAATATAAAGGTTTATTAATTTCCGATTTGAGTAGAGGGACTAAGTGGTCAGGTGCCAACGCCCTGTTTATGTTGGATAACGTGAGTACCATCCTGCTCGCATTTACCAGTATAAGATCACTTTCATAATTTTAAATAAACGAACCTAATGCCCAGATAAGATAAAATATTCAGTGTTACTAGATCACCGAGTTATCTTATTGTGTCAAGTTTAGCACCTACTTACACTGTGTTTTACCGGTTGTTTTATTTTGTTAGAAAAAAAATAAGATGTACTTCATATGATTTAACAAAGAATTAAAATATTGTCAAATAAACATGAATTACAATTTCGGTATTAAGTTTTATTTCATTAACTTAATCAAAAGTAGAAAGGTTAAGGTAGTCCACATTTTTTTTCGGACTAAACCTTATTGCAGTCTAAATAATGTTATAGGTTGAACTGGCTGAATCACGCCTATGAATTGAACTAGCTGAATATCTATATATTCAAGACAAAGGTTTTAGCCGCCCTAGATTTAGCAGAGAATAAAAATAACTAAGGTACTTGGGTTGGGTTCAAAATAGCATAATATTAGCTAGAAAACACCGAGTTGCACTCTAGTGTGGGCTTTGTCTTCAAAAACTAGTAAACACACAAAACTAATATAAGGAATAAGTAGGTAATAAAATAAAAACAATTAGACGTAATATATGTATGTACCCACTTGCGAGAAATACTCATCAGGTTTAATCATGTATAATGTAATTTCTTTCTATTATGTTTATACATATTTTGCTTAATAGAAACATACTGCAAAACTGCACACTTTCATTGTAGAAAAGAAAAATGTATGTTGAACAAGTAAGCGTACCCTAAAAATCACAAAGTCAAAACACAGAAAAAACGTCTTACATAATGAAGGCTTCAGGTGTATTGTAGTTTCGTTCGATTAAGTTAAATATATCACAAATCACACTTATTAGAAATATACTGCAAACTACACACTAAACTTTGTATAAAAGAAAAATGTCTGTTTGACAAGTTAGCGTACCCTTAAAACTGCTGAGTCTGGATCTTCTTGTAAAACATAATGAATGTTTCATAAAAAAAATTTTAGGTCAGTTTAAGAAGTCTTCATCTCACTACTGGAGAAATAGACCGTTGGCCTAAACTCTAGGAATAAAATCAGGTATAGGTCATTTACTACATGATGTAACAAAATTGCTGCGAAATGCCTATAATTATAAAGGATAGAATCTAGTGCGAAACGCTTCTAGTGGACTAATTGATATAGAAAAGCGTTTAACACTAATTGCATGTTTCTGGAAGTTAAGTAATCAACAAATTATATTATTAGGTCATTATCACCTAGACCTTATTCTTGTAAGACTAATAAGATTTGGTATTAGTGTGTATGGTTCAACTCAATGCTTTCACTCAACAAATCATTTCAGGTATCAGCAATTAGTAGTGTGCGAAGCAACGTAAAGAAAAGTCATAGACGTAGTATAAATTAATTATATTTCTAGAAAAGTGGCGCACAATAATTCTCGTGGGCGCCGTGCGCGACGCGCGGCGCTAGTGTCGTTCGCCGAGCGCATTGCTAGTAGGAAAGTTGTTTATGACGTCGGAAAGTGTCACGTTGAACCATGGTGAACCGCGACCGGTGTCTTCCGCGGTACCTGGCCTACTCACCAAATTGTCATTCTATCAATCCGTCACCATGACTTTATCTTCGCCATCTCAGGAGTACCTACATTTGCAATGCTCAAAAACGTGTCGTGCTCTTACCGTTGAACGATATTACCCGTCACATTCACCGTAAGTCTTCTTTGTCCTAATGAGATTTGCCAAATGTACTGGCATTCTTTTATGTCACACTTTTGAGTCCGCGAAGCTTAATCTTATGTTGCTTATTACGGCACCATTTAGATAAGATTCAAATAGGATTTAGAAGCTTAATGTGAATGATCTTGGAAAATATGATACCTATCACACGACGATTTATTAAACTTTTAATAAAATTGCCTCGTAATCTCTTCATCAAATATCAATATATTTGATGAAAAAATGACGTCAAAATTATAGTCAATACAGTAAACTAGTTAAAATATATGATTACTAGTTAACTGACAAGGAAGGTACCTTACAATTGATTGCAAACCATTTGAGTATTTTATTTTTTTCTGGGAAATATGAATACTCATAAGAAACTATTACTGCTAACAACTGTACAAATAGCTTTATTACTTTGCTACTTACAAAAACAGCCTCCTATTTATTACAATGGCGGTTTATTTTAAAATTCAAATCATAACAGCGATGATTTTGTTTTTAGTGTTGGTTTGGGGCGCGCGCTACTGCCGTAGCCGGCGTGACGCGAATCATCGACCTCTCGCGCCATTTGTAATGTTCGGTGGCGAAATAGAGGTCATTGACAAGGCCTAGCTTGCAGCACTATTATTCCATTTGAATCAACAGCACGTTTATTCACTGCTCTCTTCCCACTAGTTGAGTTTTCTTTCTAATCAAACAGGTATTGGGAGCATTAGAAACATAATACGTGTTAATGAAATCCTTTTCATGATTTTTTGCTTCACATCCGGCTCATGCACAAGTATAATAAATATACCTTCCATTGTTATAATTTTTGCATTATTTGTTGTAATAGAAGAGTTGGCGATAAGTTCAAATTTCATATAAATATTTGGATTATTGCGACGTGATTGACGTTGTACAAGTATAATAGGTTCTACCAGCCATTTGTTTAACTGACACGTTGGCGGATCATTAAGTTTTTGTCGATAACTTAGGACAATGGCTGTATTATAGCTAGTCGTGATCTAAGTTGGCGGAATGGGGGGCTCGGCTGCGAGGGGGTGGGGGGAGGCGGCACGCACACTACGCCAACGAAACGAAAATTTGTGAGGTGAACGAACGCGAGTGGCCGCGCAACTAAACGTCAGGTTGATTCACTTTTCATCTACGCTCACTCTGTTATGGATATTATTAACTTATTTATTTTTGATAAAATGAAAACTCACTTTTTACCTACTTCTTTGCTGATTTAATTTATTTTTTGGTTTCGCGCTAGTGCGCTTTGTATTAAACATTAGTGATTTAATACATTTTTAGCCGGCAATAGCAATTTAACTTCTGAATTTTTTGTTCATATAGGACACATTTTAGCAAATTTTGAAAAATATATTCAGCCTGCATCTAACTAATATTAATATAACTGTATATTAATCACTTTCTTGCTATTTAATCACCTTCAGTAAAGTACTCTTAATTTTTAATCTGAAAACAAATTTGTTATTGTTCATAGGCGAGGAAGAGAGATATAGTTGTGTAAGTAAAAAAACATTCTAAAACTGTTGTTTAGGTTTTCAGATTTTTGACTATCACTTAGGCTTAAGTTAAGTAACTGAAAAAGTATATGTTATCATCGTTACCATTACCTATTTACATAACAACAGATCTCTTTACGGATCAGCTTTACTTTGTTTTCAGAAATCACAGTAATCAATAAAAGGAAGAGAGAGGTGTTTAAACGTGTGCATACAGTGGATGGTCATTTTGTAATAAAAGTGGTAACGCGCGAAGTATGAGTTTTTACTTTTATCGAGCATGTGAGCGCGGCGGCAGGTCAACGACCTCGCACTGTCCGCGTTTGGCGGGAATCCACAGTTTGCGAGCGCGCACTTTTCTATCATGCCACGTGACGAGATCTGATGTCAATTTGAACTCCTCAAGACGTGTGCTCTGGGTTTTTACTTCTGAACGTTTCTTTCAAAATATGAATCATCGTTTAAAACAATGACTAAAGAAAATATATTTCTAACTAACGTACAACTCTACTGTACATACACATATGATCTATTGTTATGTTAATAAGTACTGAATTTGAACAAACAACACGTGAAATACATCTACACTAACGGCACACATAAAATTATTAAATAGTGATTACACATCTATATTGCATGTAAATCTTGATTATGATAAGACTACTTTTGTGTAGTATATCTTAAGATATACTACACAAAAGTTAGCATAACATTGAGATAGCTTAGGTACGGCGTTGGTCACACTACCCACGTCATCAAATGTAAGTAATGTAAGTATATGGGTGTATTTTTGGGATATTTGTATGTAAATTAAGCGATTTTTTTTACCCGAATGTGCAAGAAGGAGGGTTATGTTTTATCTTTGCCATATATCCCTGTCTGGAGCTTTTTCTGCCCATATCTTCTCAAAGGTATCCAATTGTTTCTTTGGCTTACCTCGACGGCGAGGAAGTTATGAGCTTATTACACTACACTAAATCAGAGACCCTAAACTCTTAAAAAAGAGGTGTAATAACAGTTAGGGCCCTAATTCTTTAATAAATTTACAAGGCTACCTCGATTTAGGACCCTGATTTAGGGTAGTGTAATAGCCGTTTTAAGAATGCAGCACATAAATTATAATATTACATATTATGAACTCGAAGTACTGCTAATAATAAAATTATTATTTAGTCGTCGTATGCGAATGCGAAATCAGTCTGGTAGTTCATGCGAAATTAAATCGCTCATTGGATTCGCTACTCGTACCCAGTCGAACAAAGTCCTAAAGCTCAAATTTAAACTTAAATTAAATTCTCTGCATTCAGTTGTCTTATATGTGAGAAAACCATTTATTTAAAACTAGCTTCTACACGCAGCTTCTTCTACGTACATATAAAAACCCACTCTCATTGCTTTCTATAACACCCATTGTAAGTGATGGGGTGACCCTATTTTTGCATCATCACACGATATAGAAAACACCTCAATATGCGAAATATCATCAATCAGGGTTCATTAACCTCTTAATAGTACATATTAACACTCACATTTTTTTCCCCCTAAAATAATTTTCGACAAACAAGCATCGTCATAGTTCATATCTATAATAGCACAGAAGTTCATGACAAGTCAGAGTCAATGACTGTGAAATGGTTGAGGAAGTGACGTATATTTATACATTTATTAATTATGAGTTATAGAGAACATTTAACTGTATATGTAATCAAGCGCAGGGTTGTGTTGTACCGAGCTCGTTGATGTCGTTTGTATAGCGCTTGCTCCAGCGCCTATTGTGCGCCTTTCGTTGAAACAACGGTTTCATTGAACTTTTCACATTACTCATACTAGACCTATTTTTTGCACATTTTTGTATTGACTTGATATTTTAGGGTATGCTCTTCGTCATCATAGTTATAAAGTGATATAAATATTATATAAAAATATATAACGATTGTTATTTAAAAGGTGTGATTGAATAAGATACTTCTTATGTCACCTTTAATGCCAATAGTTTATTTTGAGTGTTGACTTTTTTGAAGTATGTAAGTATAATGATTTGATGTCATCAGAACATTCATGTATCAGAAGAGCACAGACAACGTATTTATTACTTAGTGACTATAAATGCAAAAAAAGTTTCGATTTATTCAATGTAATGGTTTTAATTTAAGTTAAAAAACATTGATCTCATATATAACCATTAGTGTTATAACATTTTCATTAGCAACAGTCTTAGGTTCCTCCCACATAATTTTAAGGCTGTCAGTTGTGTGTTGGTAGCATCTCTTTGTCTGTAATGAAGTGATTATCAAAAGCATAATAACGTTAGTTAGATTTTTTTTAATTAAGAAGTGATGGTTCACGTGGCTGGGTGCGCGCGCGCCGGCAAAAAGCTCAGTTTCCGCATTGCGCGCAGAGAGCGCCGCCCGCTGCGCTGCGCTGCAGCCTGCAGGTTACATTTCCGCGCCCGTTGCCGACCCGCCTGCAACACGAGCGACAGGGCAACACAACAATTTTACTACTACATATTTACTAATATTATACACCAGTCAAGAAACCAACGACTTCTTCAGCAAGTACTATGACCTGACAATGATAACAACTGTCAATATTGGTATGAATATGAATAATAATATACATATGAAAAACTAACGGTAAAGCCATTCAGAATGTAGGCACACAATATGGTTAATTACTGAACCGCTATTGAATTTTAAACACTGAAAACACATTTCCATACAACATATGAAATATGAATATGTATGACAAGAGTTACGAGTTAAGAACTATCGATATATTATCGAAAAATCTATTTTTAGTGAGACCGCAAAGTGCATATAGTTCCAGGTAGGGCCATTAATGGCTTTGGCCGATTTTATGACATTCAAGTGCGGTTGGTGTTGTCGGTGAATAACAATAAATTGCATGCGCCGCAGGTTGACGACGACTGTCGCCGGCGGCGGCTAGCGGTTCGCAAGGTTT
The DNA here is from genome assembly GCA_945859575.2 of Herminia tarsipennalis. Lineage (NCBI taxonomy): Eukaryota > Metazoa > Arthropoda > Insecta > Lepidoptera > Erebidae > Herminia > Herminia tarsipennalis. Next base: position 14,331,703 of record OX243838.2, read on the forward strand.
AGGTTCACTCGCGTTCATTGCCATAGTTTTGTAACCCTTCTTGTGTAACTCGCTCTCAGCGGCCCTTCTCGCACACCTCTCACTTGAACTCATTATTGCATTTATTTACTTTTCTCGAAATATTCTATAATGCACTCGTGACCACGTGACGTGACGCCTCATCACCGAGCACATTTGTTACGGTTCTAGCTCGATGTTGAATAATTAGTATCTTGAGTGAGATGTGCGACAGAACAATTCAATCTGTAGGCAGACGAACCCCGTGGGTGTTTGATTAATGGAGTAGGCTCGGTCACCATTCAGTTAATTATACCGATCCTCTTTTATTGTGAGCTATTATTCATATTTGTTACACTCATAATAGTTACAGTTAAGACTATGTCACAGAATATATTTTTGCAATTTTTGAGAACTGTAAACTGAAAGTATGAATTAAAAATGTCTAATGCAATATGCAATTTTATGATTATGATTGCTTGGTGTTAATAAAATGTAGGTGATTACAATTAACCTCGATCACAATGTAAAAAATCGAATATATTTTTGAATCCATCTTCATTCTATCGATTGCAATTATGAACAATTATATTAATAGTCTAAAATGTTTGATAATATCATATGTCTGAATGTTTTGTAGGTACTATAATTATAAGAATATGATAATGTTACATAGTATGGGTATAATGTACATGCGGAATGTTTAATTGAGCAGTCGTGTAGGCTGCGGTTCCGCGTCTAGCGGCCGTCGACCCCGCAGCCTTTCGAGAGTATCGAACCGCATGGATTACGTCACCGCGCAAGCCTCCCCCCCCATCGTCGCCTGATCACCGCGCCGCGACGCCTAGTGCCAACTGACGGACGAGCTGTGGAATATTCCTATACTCGACTATTGCCCAAAAAATTGTTCGTAAAGCTTTTTGTTTAAGGATGATGACATGCTCACAGCACTTCCAAATTTAAGGTCAAATGTATGTAACGACAGTAATTTAGTCGCTGTAATTTCATGTCTTCTTAGAAATATGAGACAATACGATTTCTGTATTTTATATTTAGTATATTAAGTGAAGGTTTACTTTACTTTGTGGTAAAATAATACTGAGTGAAATAATCGTAGCATTGCAACACAACATGCTACGCCGTAGTAATTTAAACTCGGGCAATAAAAAGTGTAGCGCTCTCAAAAATTTTGGGCACAATGTTTGGCGTTGGAACTTTCGTTGGTTACGCTCACTCAGTCGATAAGGTAAACATCATCCACAGTCAGCGGCAGTCATCGACCCGCGTCGCTCGCAAGGCCACTCGCTTACACAACTCGCCACTAAAATTTTATCGAATCACTTCTTTTGGATGCCTTTTATTTTGTTTACCTTAATCGTTATAATATAACCGACCCTTGAGCGCGTTGCGTAATCATTAACAAGTACAAATGATAAATTATGCAAATGATTTTGAAAGATATAACTGTACGAATAACTGAACTAAACATTCTCCTTGCAGTTCTATTTTAATGTTGAAAAGCTCTTTGTTTTGAGCGAACTCGTAATGGTAACTAAACAACGACGTTGTTCCCAATACGGTGAACTCGAGCGATCGGTCGTATAAGCGAGCGGTGGCGCGGTGGCGCGGTGCGAGCAACCAACAAAAGTACTTTCGGCCGAGTAACGGGACCGCACGGAGAAATGCTCTACGAAATCGAAACACGCGGTCCCGTTAGGCGGCCCTCGCCCTAAGAGCCTGCCGGGATAATCTTGGTAAATCACAGCCGACGATCCGCCGTTACCTGTATTAACTCGTGTAATTTCCGCCGTGCTGCTTTAATGCATTCAATTTTCAAAAACTGTTATAATGTTGTCTGTAATAGATAATAGGTATTAGGTTTTAGACATTTTTTTAAACACTGTGATTTAAATACAGTCAATCTCTATAGTCTCTTTGAATATTCACGGTATAAATTCGATTTTTAAATATATGCATGCAAGCAATGTACAAACAATGCTCAAACAAAGTGTTAAACAGTTAGCTTTAAACACTCTATTATATTGGGTAGTGAATGATAGAACAGTCGTTACAACATTGACACCCAATTACTCATTCCACGTATTGTTTATTTAGTAATGCGGCAATATTTTTAAATATTTATAGATGTTATGTACATATTGTTCTAAATATTAAGACAACAACTCTCAGTTTCCAAGATATTTAAATTAAAATAAAAAAAGATAAATTGTGTGAGAATACAGCCATCTAGTGGCATTTATTGTAATTACATGTCTTCCTAGCCTACTCTATTGCAACGTAATGTTCTTCAATAGTTCGCGGATATTTCACTAGATGTCGGGTTATATCATAGAGTTTATATAAAACAACCCTAATATTCTCAATAGATTTTTGATGTCAATAGCAATTTACATTAATAAAGAATAATAAAGTCGAAATTAAAAAATATCGTATTAAATGATCAATTGAAGTTTCAACTTAATACAGTATCTGTTAAAACATGTAATCGTTTTCTTATAGTACGGCTCATAAATGCTAGATGGCGTTATGCTAAAGCAAACGTAGAGTTCAGTACCTATATTCAAAACTGGTAGAGCCATAAATTTTAAGTTAGTGTGTTTTTGTGGCACTCTATCATGTTGTGCATTAATTTGGGGTATTTGAGAAAAAAAATACCAGTCAATTGCGAGTCGCACTGCGTACTTTTTTTTGCAAAATTACTTTTTCGGGACAGTAAGATTATGAATCTTTTATTCTATTTTGAAAACATTAAGTCGATTTTATAATGTACAGCTAAATTGGATTTTTATACTATTTTAGAAATGTTATTTATTGTTTGGAATTTTTCTTGTGGTGCTATATTTTTTGCTAGACACGTGTTCTTAGAAAAATGAGAAGTAACAGGTATACGATATACATCATAAACAGACGAATAGACTACGAAGTGACAACAGTACAGTGACAACAGTACAGTGAGAACGTATTTTTGTGGTAAAGCTAATAAGATTAAATTAATTACTCTTGTTACTTTTTCAGGACAGCAAAATTTACTTAGATACACATGCTAATTTCTTAGGTTCCGTAGTAAACAAGGAACCCTTATAGTTTCGCCATTCCTTCGCCCGTCTGCAACTAAGTTCAGAGACTTTAAATAATATTTCTTTAATAGACCAGCTTTTGCCCCCGGGTTCGCCCGCGTTTATGTCGGTTATCGCGACAAAACTATACTACGTTTTCGCATTTATATGTTACAGCCCACGCTTCCCCAAAGTTTTTTGGCAACAAAGGGATCTCCATAGTGACCAAATACAAAATGGAAGCGTACGTTAAATAGTGACTTTTATAGACAAATTACTACCTCTGTTGCACGATGGGAGTGTGTTCGACTACTACGCAAGAGGGGTAGGGTCGATTCACCACTTTGTATGATCCAGAAATTCTTGTTCCGAGTCTAGGTGTATTTTGTGTCCGTGACTTGTATGTTTGTGTAGTCCCCCTACTACTTACTGCGAAGTCGTCTTTAAAAAAATATATGAAATTTTCAATTTGAAAAAAAAAAGTAACTTTAGGTTACTTTTTTTTTCTCTAATTTAAAAATACATATACTTACATAAACTGACGAAGTTTCATACAAATTATGTTTCATAAAATTGCAACTTTAGGGGTTGATTTTCTAATAACGCTGAATAACGTGTTTCTTTAGCTTTAACTTTAACACGTTGTCGGTGTTAGTGCTATGGTGTGTCAGTCAGTCAGTCAGGACAAAGAATTTTATATATATAGATAACACATCTAGACATAAACTTATATTACTATATCGAAGCCCAAACCTGAAAGTGTGGAATAGTGCTCGCTTCACTCGCCATGATAAATATGAATCCTTATTTCCCGATTTCATACATATTTTTTTTTAGTTTTTTAATACACTAAAGAAGGTTATTATTTAAAAAAAAAACGAGGCCTGTCTCGAAACTATGTCACAAGGAGGGAAAGCAGAACATTGTACTGAAGGAACACTTCATTTTGATTTTAAAAATAATTCGAACTGCATTCAAGTATTTTTAAATAATCGCTTGTCTGAACCGGGAATCGAACCCGCCTAATGTAAAAAAGCAACATCATCAAGCATATTATACATTTTTATGACACCAATCTAAAGAATCAGTCATAGGGATTATTTTTCTGAATAACATAGTATCTTAAATAAAGGGAAGGCCTTGAACTTATACATTTAATAAAATACAATTTGTATAGGCTAGGCAACGCATTTTTACAGTGTTTCTGCTTCTATCTAAAATGATTTAAAGTTCAATTACTGAACTTTAATCGCATATAGATTTCAAAAAATCATCACAAAATATTAGTAAATCAGCAAATAGTGATATTGTAAGTGTGCGAATTTGAGTATTACAGAATAGGTCACACTATGTTTTTTTTTTTACTTTATTTGGGTTCACAAACAGTGACACAATACAGTGTTAGAGCTATATAGTAATAAGTACATGTTATAGACGATTGTGCCACCAACATCGTTGACCACAGATACATCAATGAAATAACTTTGAGAAGTGGTGGTGAAAGAAGACATACTTATCAGAATTACAATGCAGTTACATAAACTTAAAGAAACCAAAAAAAAAAAAACTATTTGTTATAGTTTTTTTGAACACCTACGCTCGTGCATGTTGTATCAATTTCAGTGAAATTATTATTGTAGGTTTCAGTTAGATGTCGGAGAGGTATGTGTTTACTAGCATTAGTGCGATTGGCAACAGATGTAGTTGTATATAACTTATGCACTTTACGTTGGTGTGTTCTTATAGGTACTCTATAACATATTATTAAGGGGAAGACAATCGTATTTATAATGGCAAATATCATACAACATCATTGCATCCAGCTGCATCTTTCGTGAATTAAGTTTCAGGAGACAATGTTCTTTATTGATTATACTTATTATGTTTGTTGTAAGTTGCAGTTCGGTGTAATTATTTTAACTTAAATGTAAAATTTTATGGTTTTCTTTTCTTTTAAGATACTATGTTATTAGAAAAATAAATCCTAATGATTCCCTTTCGATTGGTATAGGATTTTTTTTTAAATATTTTTGGGGGTCCGATTGCCGGTCCAGACAGGTGATTATTTCGAAATCTTTGAATGTATTCCAATTATTTTTAAAATCAAAATTAAGTCTTGTTTCAGTAAAATGTTCTATCTACAATATTTATGGTACTTTTCCTCCGTGTGACATAGTTTTGGGACAACCAGGACGTACTAGTTACTCTGATAAAGTGCTAAAATAAAACCTTGATAAAAATATTCAAGGCAAGGTAAATCTCCTCTGCTCTACATGTAAAGTGGGGATGTTTTTTTCTCGTCTACCATGGTGTGAGGTGTCGTTAGATAGGTCTTTTAAAAATGTTATGTATTTGTAAAAACAATTTTAGAATTAAGAATCCATTTGCAAAATATTGACTATTAAAGTGATAATTTATAATAACAACCGGAATGTGTTAAAAGGGCCTTTGTGTGGTGTGGGGAACTACGGAATCCAATATTGTGTTTGCATGCACTTGGCTGGTTTTTATTATGTGGTTGGTATGCTGCCGTTTACACTGGAACTGCACCAAGAGGCACTAGCGAGAGAGGTCACCCGTGCGCCAGATGGGCTGACGAAATAGAGACGGTAGCGGGACATATATGGCTAGACATCGCAAAGAATAGAAGTAGCTGGATTTCCTTAGAGGAGGCTTTTAACCGTAGGGGATCCATATAGATTTATTTTATTTTATTATTACGATTATTTTAATGAATGCTAATACACTTTTTCTTATAATTAATTGATTGTTAGTTTTGATTTAATTCGATTTTAAACTATTTTTATCAATTTGTAATGTTGTTATAGATAATAAATAACTTGTATAATGTTAATATGTAATGTTTGCACCGATTCATTTTATTGAGCATTATTCTATATGGAATTAAATAAAGCTCTTTTATCATTATTATTATACTGCCATTTACACTACCTACTACATATTTAATTTTCTACTAGATGCTGCTAATAGATTTTAGGAAACCTTAGTACGAGTATTACTCATCAATGTATACTTTAATTTCTAAATTAAATATCTTATTTAAAAGTTAACGCGAAGTATTCCATAAATAATGACATAAGGGCGTTTTACTAATGTTTTATAGATATATAAGACCGACTCTTCATACTAGATAGGCACACGATAAACATCAGACAGATAGATAAACAACAAATAGAAACTAAGTAACAATGTACTTCTGTTGTATGGACAGGGGTTGTATGGAAAAGCTAATAAGATTAGGAATAAATCATCTTGAAAAATCTATGACTGACTATTGTCCCGTAGGCCGCGCGCGTCAGCCGCAAGTATTCAGCCGCGCGCGGCTGCGATCGGCCGCGATGCAGTTAAATGAACCTTTAGTGAGTTAAGTATAGTGAATAGGAGTTAGACTTTACTTGAACTAAATATGGAAACTGACGAGTTAGGCGTTTCTGAGTACAATACTGTATCGTTTTTTTAGTTCAAGATTTTGATGGTAGGTATTATTGTACCCCACTGACCTCTATACTATCAGTACGTTGGACTGGCTACCCAGTACGAAGTGACAGCAATTTCAAATGCCGAATAGAAGGATTCATAGGACGATATTTTGCATGGTATTTTGTCATTTATGACAAATGGCTGTTATTGCTGTCCTTGTTACACAAGTGTAGACTTCCATTTAATTCCGTCTGTAATGTCAAAATCTAATAGAAGTTTATCTGTGCCTGTCCAGCATACTATAGTAGTATAGAGATCAGTATTGTACCCACTTAGAAAAATCATTCATTTATTTTAGTATTTTATTGAAAGTAATCATATACATTTTTATTCCACTTGACTTAATGTTTTTGTGTAATGTTATAGATAGACTCTTATGATAAGAAAACAGATTGTACAATAAGGGGATAACTTCCTTTTGTGATTGATTTTTTTGTTGTGTACCTATATTTGTAGAGCCATAGAAAATAAATAAAAACATTTTAGCGATTGTTTTTATAACTTTGTTTATAGTGTAATTTAAGTGAAATATTTTATAAATACTTAAAAAAGGTAGACAATAATCACATAATAATATCTGTATGACATTCAATACTATAACAAACATGTAGATGCATGTATAAAAAACTCAGTACCCAGTAGCGTCATTAATCACATATGTTACATAAGGGTACATGCAACGAGTGGTTCATAAAATACGAACGCTTTTTTATCATTTTTATGCTTTATTTAAAAAATAAGCGAATTGATTGGCTGCGCGGGTCGTGGAGTTGGCCCGCGGAGCGCGCAGCGTCCCTCCGCGAGTCGACCAATCGCGTCCAAGGACCCTGCGAGGGTTCTCGCCCTTTATCCTAATACAAAAAATCATTTTGTTCCTCTGTGCCAAAATTTGGCGATGTAACAAATTGATAGAATTGTTCAGTTATAGATTTAAACAATATTTGTACTTAGCTCTTGATAGATTACATCACGATAGTTGAAGTTGTCGTTAATGGACATTTTCTAATACTGACAAAAATAAAACATGTTTTTTATCGTCTAATAACAAACTAACGAGTTCATAAGCAAGAAAGTATGAGAAACGCAATATCAGATAAGAGAAGGATACGAAAGAAATGTAACTAAAATATATTCTTCTTTAACATATTATTGTACCTGTACCATTATTTATAAAGAAACAACTTTCAGTTTGCAATATCGAAGAATACAATAATTGCATTTTTTTATCTTTCAAAAATGCAATTATTGTATTTGTAAAGTCTTTGGCAAGAAATGCCTATAAAAATTACTTCAATAGCGAAGAAGTTAATTTGGGTTAATTTATATTTTCCTTGTCATTCTTTACTATTTATCTATCACTTGAACGATGGTATTGTGAACGCCCTAAGTATTATTCAAATATTATAGCTAAACCTACCAATAAACAAACTCACCGTGACTTAAACATGTCAGATTTCAATTCGCTCATTGTTCGCGAGAGTTAGTTTCGCGAATGTGTAAACTGTAGACGTGACGCGATGATTGAGCGAATGGATCGTATTGTGCGCGTGGGCATAAATTTGTTGGTGTGAGGGTGCAACCGCCCCCACGACTCTCGTCGCTCAAGTACGCGCCAACGAGTCATTCTAAAAGTATGATGACTTGTCAAAATTTTTATGTAATATATTTACTTACCCAGAGATGTCATTTTACGCTTATTTTAATCTTAATCATTAAAAATGTTAAATTTGTTGGTTCTTGATTTTTTTCAAGTGTTTATGTTTTGTTATTAAGAATCGGAGGTTGAAAGTAAGTTCTTATACGAGTACCAAAATACTTTTCAAGAACAAAAGCACCAACCGCAGTTATTTCATTATTAGAATATTAAGAACTATTGCTCTCTTCTACTTGTTAAAATATTTGACTACCTAAGTCATAATATATGAACGGCAATTAATATTTTATAGCAGAGTTTTTTCTACTAACTATGTACATTATATTGTGTGTAATAAAGATACAAACCATCCGTAATGAATTATCTGAATAATAGCAAAATTTACAGAAAATCTAAGCTAAAGGAAAAGACAGCGAGAAGTGACTTTGTTTTATACAATTTTTCTTTTATTCTCGCAGTAAGGTATAAGCCCAGTATTGCGGAGGACTTTACATGTACAAAGCTATTCTTGGTATAGTCAAAACCTGAAAGTAGTTTTCTCAGAATCAGTAACACAATCCAATAGGGTAGATTTTGAACCATATTATATTTTTCAATTAATTTATCAATCAATAATTAATTTATAAATCATTCTAACAGTCCAAATCCTGTTCACAATGTGATTAAGTACTACGGGATGCAATGAGCATGATAGCGCGGAGAACACAAGACAACTTGAATGGCATGTAACTCTGCAAGATTTCAATATTTATATTTTCTTTTTTTATGATTTCTTGAAATAATAATCAAGTTGAGGTGTCTAAGCTTTGCACTATACCAAAAACATCCTTGTATTCAAGTCACGGACACAAAGTACACAGACTCGGAACAACAATTTGTAGATCACACAAAGTGATGTCCCGTGTGGGAAGCGATCCCACGACCTCTTGCGTAGCAGTCGAACACACTCCTACCGCGCCTCCTAAGTGTATTTAAATAAGTAGATCTTTATACCAACCATTTTGATCAAACTCTATAATAAACAGAGTTTTGCTTTCATAGCAGTAAACCAAACCAGAAAAACAAATAAACAACATCGAGCGATGCTGGATCACCTACCTAGTATAAGTAAATGAAAATATCAGAAATACTATATTTTCTACGGATTAAGAAATGTTTTATGAGTTCTAGCAAAATTTGTACTACAATACACATAAAGTTGAACTTTGCTTATACATACATGAAGCTGGGTCACCTAACTAGTATAAATAAATGAAAATATCATATATACTATGTTTTCTACGGATTAAGACATTTTTTATGAGTTCTAGCAAAATTTGTACTATAATAAACATAAAATTAAACTTTGCTTATATATACATACTTTCGGTCTTTCATTAGTCTAAAAATTGATAAAATGATAGAAAATTGTTTCTTGACATTCTGTATAAAACGGACTGTTGATTAGAATGTGACAGAATTAAAAAAATAATAGGGATGTTGACTGTCAAGTCAAGTCAGTCTCTTTTTATGACGTCAAAACGACAAGCTCTATAGAAAAGTGATAGGAACTTATGACGTCATAAGTTCCTATCGTCAAATCATTACTTTTAGTATTCGTTTTTATGCTTTTAAAACATGTTAAAATGTAAAATAACAGTTATTTTCAGAACTTTTTAAGATCTACTATTACCTGATTAGTATAAAATAATTTACTTTTATTGTAGTCATAACAAATTGCTAATTTTAGAATATATCACTGTTTATTGCCTATCTGAGGGTTGGCACGCGATCAATTCTACAGAATAAGCTTTAATGTGAGGGTTTATTCGCAATCCTCAAATTGGTTTTTTAGGACCATTGTGATTTTTTTAGGTTTTTTGTGCATGGTCAACGAGGGGTCAGTTTTTTGGATTCGCGGCCCTCGGCTCGTTGAGATTGATTGACAGGCAACGGTCACTCGCAAATTGCCATCTGCATTTACGTCAAAATAATAAAAATTACAGCTTTCTGACATTCGCAAAAGGGACTTTTTTAGCATCAGATTCAGTTTTCTATAAATATTTTGTTTTTTACCAACTTGTACTAGATATATATTGCTTTCAAAATAGTTTAGAATATAAATTGCTTGCTATGCCTACTAAATTAATAGTATATAAGCGAAAGACATCCACTAATTGTATGACTACTTTTACTCCAGTTTACAAAAGTTGAATGACCTATTCAGATCACAGAGGCTCTGAACTCATTGCTTAGGTACAAACATGGCACTAAACTATCATCTTACATTCACAAGTGTTATTCTGTAACCTAAATGACTTCAATCTTTAACGGTTTGAATTTTATTTTCGTCCAAGTTCATTCCATTTATGTTTTATTCGTCGTATGTAGGTCTCATTAACGGGGACAGCTCGTTCATTGTCGTTTTTGAGGCCTATGACACACGACTGATCTCTATTTTTTGCGGCCGTCCATACATTTTTTTTCACATCTAATATTTTTGCATTAATAGATAAAAAACTCCCCTATTTACAAATAACAGGGACCTTTAATCCGAATGCTTATTAAATGTAAATATTTCATGGGATATTAGCACGATGGATTTTTATGGCGTTTTTTGGTATCATCATTGAGTTATTATTTTTTAAACACTTTGGTCCATTTGTATTAGTTCTTGGCTAAACTAGCGTGACCTCTTTAGATCTTGAATTTGCTGTTTCCTTTTTATTCCTACATCAAACAAACTTTCTGAAAAATATCAAGTTCATAGGTTCAAGACTTCGGACTGGGCATTGATGAATGAAGAATGAGCCAAAGTAAGGACGTTCGTTTTTATACATTCAATACTACTTGTCTAAATTAGACCACAGTTCATTAATTAATAATGAACTGTGGTCTAATTTACGACTTACAGGTTGTATATATTTTTTATTTCAGTTTTTACACGAAAGTCAAGTCCATTGTGTTTGAAACTGGTAGAGTTTGTAATACATGCGGTTGCGTTTGTAATGTTTAAAAAAAATCCTTTTCTTACTTGCTCTTTGCGCGTGATCTCCATATATACTTTAGTATGCCAAATTTCATTTCATCACATGACATGACTTTCTGATAGTGCGCAATATTTAGACATAACAACGTTGAAATGTGCAGATTATAGCAAATGTGCATGTCAAATGCGATCCATTAGATTTTGGCAAACTGTTGACAAAAAATTGGAGCAGAGTAGTACGCGCGCCTAGCGAGCTGCGTGGGGTGGGTCAGGTAATACTAGAATAGCCATGATTATATGAGATCTGCAGGATATTAAAGACCTACCATTATACGTCATTAATTTTGGTAAAGCTTATTTAAAACTAGCTTTCGCCCGCGGCTCCGCCCGCGTGAATGTCGGTTATCGCTATAAAAACTATCCTATGTCCTTCCCCGGGACTCAAACTATCTCCATACCTAATTTCATCTAAATCGGTTTAGCTGTTTGAGCGTGAAAGCGTAACAGACAGACAGACAGACATAGTTACTTTCACATTTATAATATTAAATAAGGATTAAACTGGTAAAATTAGAATACCAAATATATTTTTTTATCCGTGTTACAACACAACCGTGGTACAATTATTTAGTTCATTAATGCAGTTATAAAGTTATAGTTGTAGTTTCAGCGGCATCATTTCTTAGGTAAATAAATAAATATTTAAATAATTTAATCAGAACTTTTATCGGTACAAAAGACATAAACGCGATACAAACAAAATAAAACTGTTTTTTTGTTGTGATTCTGTAATGGTTATAAAGGAATAAAAGTCCTTATTTTTGGATGAAATGTGGTGTTCGTAGTGAGCATTGTGTCCACGAGCTGACCAGCAGATGTGCGGCCGGCTGTTTGTATTCACTCGTCGCAGTGCGCATGCGTGCCCAAGCCGTACTTTTGCAAATATGGCCGCCGACCATCTCAAACTATTTCACAGATTTTATTTAGAAAATATCTGTTGTTTTCATAAATTTCATAATCCTTGACCTCTTTACAATTTAGCTAGATATTAACCAATTGGTTAAGATTATGTTTCAAGCTTCCAGCGTAGGTTTTTATGCAGGCAGCCAACTTTAATTACAAACATATGTTATAATTATTTATCCTAAATCCATTAACTAAACGTCCTGATTATAAACCATATAATTAAGATGAAATTACAAAATGATGTACACAATGTGTAAAACTTTAACTTAAAATTATTAAGGTGAATGCGGAAACGATGTAATCCAATGAAAATGTCCCGATTTTGATTAATTTTATTATATATCCTATTAATCAAAATTTATTTTGTTTGTAGTTAATCCAATCTATATCAATATGTTATTACCAGATCCCAAATACATATTAAGATGAATAGTACCAAACACAAATTTAAATACCTTTATATTGTTTGAAAATGTTAGTTACGTACCCACAAGTTCGATGATCTGATAATTTTTTTGAACCATCCTAAGATTACTTACTGGTTCAGTTGCTTCTTCACTTGTTTGTATATTATCAATAATAAAAAAACCTTTTTTGCCCAATACTGATTGGCAATCTAATATCGTGTGTTAAACTTATTTGTTTAACACAGAATATAGCTAGGTATAGTATAGGTAATAGTCAGTACTAGTATTTTATCTTCTGGTTTTTCAATAGGCTGGCAAGAGATGTTTTTAAAAAAATAAATATAATATATGAAATAATAATTGAAACGTTCACACGAGTCTAAAGTTAAGATAAAATGTAGTGTGCTCAAGAAAATAATCAAAGCTCTGAGACTATTTATATAGTTTAAAATTAAGATTTGTGAAGTGTTTTTTTAGCAATACGGTTAACACATAAACAAAGTGTTACTATTGTATTTACTCGAAATAAATGAAGGCAGCATCCCCCATCCATGCGCGTCACCCCAAATCAAAACGTACCACGCAGTCTTTCGGTAATCGCCACGCGTGCCGCAGCTCTAGCATGTATATCACTAGCGATACACACTTACGATACAATAAAAAACCCTATAAATATTCCATACAATCAATAAATAAAGTGTAAAGAATAGCGGCCCGTGATTTTAATATTCTTCGCCATTCTTCGCCGCCGCGGTTCACCTTACAGAGTAACAAGTGCGGTGTTGTTGTGTGTTTTTTATCGAATTATGTTTGCCACTATAAAAAGTCCTATGTATCAATATTTTAAGTAGCAGTGCGTATGTGATACGCTTGGTTAGGGTTTCTCTTCAGAGGGGCGGCTCGCGGCGTACATGAAGGGTGAGAGACCATTATATACCTACACATTAAATTTCAAGTCAGTAAGTTGATCGATTGCAAAATGAGAAAAATTACGTTCCTGTGACGAGAGTGATATATGATTTGGATGTGATTATTTTTATTAGTCTACTGAATATGTCCTTAATACGAATCAATGTATAAAAATGAAACAAAGTATTAATAAAGCGTTTCCATATGGAATTGTTAATTATAATCCATTGTACAGCGAAAGTAATACAAAAGCTCATTATCTTTAGTAGAAAGCAAATTATTACTTTTACATAAAATGCCACAGCTATTGAAGCAAGGTTAAATTCCAAATAATACCTACTACAATTATAAATAGATTTCAAATGATATACCTAATAATATGCATTTAATTAAAGTCTCCACTGAACTGGCAATTAACAAATATTTAAATTAACTTTTTGTTGTAGAAATTTGGCTATAACTAATTTGACATAACATTTATAAGTTAATCTATTTTTAAGAAACAGTTGTACAGCCCCTCCTTCATTACGGGATTTTTTGTTTATAGTTAAAATCTTATAAGATAATACGCATTTCCGTCATCGATAGAAAACGAAAGGACACGAGTAAAGGAAAATTATTTTTAACTTTAACATCTGACTTACATAACTATACAAAGGAAATTAGTAATTGTAATTATGATGATTGATTTATTCTAGTGGCAATGAATTGTAATAGAAGAAAAAAACTCTCGACTCTATCAATAGAGCAACAAGTTTACCTTCATCCGAATCGTAATTTATTTTTCGTATATCACAAAGCTTAGACACTCCAACAAGATTTTTACTTCAAGAAATCATATAAAAAAAAGTAAATTAAAATATTGAAAATTACATAGTTATAAGTCATTACAATTGTCTTGTGTTCTTTGAGGTATCATGTTCAATGCACGCGTAGTATGCTATTCATGGTTATTATTGAAAATAAGTCGATGATTTCATTTCTCTTCACATTATGAGCAGGCTTTCAACTGTTAAAATGATTAATTAATTAATTATTGATTATTTATTAATCGTAAAATATAGCATGGTCCAAAAACTATCCCATTGAAATGTGTTACTGATTTTGAGCAAACTACTCTCAGGCTTGCGCCATACAAAGAATAACGTTGTATGTGCCTATTTGTGTTAGTTTATTACTATTATTGCTTAAGCAATTAGAAAAAAAAACAGCTAGTGAAGTAGTATACCTATTTATTTACTAAAATGCATTCTAATCCATAAACAACCAAGAGATCGACGCAGTCAGCTTAGGTGATAACAATACTGCCTTAAAATGTCACCTACCTTAAAATTCAAGTTTAAAGAAAATAAAACTAATAAGAATTTTATGAAATACAATGTCTTGTGTTACAGAGTGCAGTGTTTGCGCAGCAGCCGCTGCCGCCGCCGCTGCTGCCGCGGCTGCAGCCGCATCGTGGGCAGCGAACCACGCGGCAGAAGTCAGCAAATCACCTGTCATCATCACCAATGGAGCTGTCAATGGAACAGTACGATACAATGGAAATTGTAAGAATATAACAGTGGAATTTAAGTCACTCTTTTCCCGAAATATGTATATTATGTAGTTTAAGTTCAGAGTCTTATATCAAAAACTCATAATATAAAAATGCTAAAAAAGAGGCATTGTCGATTTACTAAAAAATACAGATTCTTGAAATATACAATATACAGTTGTAAATAAATAAATAAAAATTAATTACTTATATTGGTATTAAAGTTATTACATTATGTACTAATACTGAGTTGTATAGCTGTATGCATTATTAAGAAAGAACATTTCTTGGCGAACTAATGGTTTTCAATTTTTTTATTTTAATATTAATGTATTGAATTATTTTGAAATAGGTTAAATAATTAATAAAATAATCGCATTTGTTAAAGGATACGGAAGTCTCGGGTTCGATTCCGGGGTCCGCACTTCAAATTTTTCTATCTTACAAAAAATAAAGTAATTGGCAAGAAATGTTTATAAAAATTACTTGTAAAGTTAATAAATTTCGGGCAAAGAACGACTTAACATTTTTCTAGAACGATATCAATTATTTAAGGTACACTAATTAAATCAGAGCATCGCAGTGTAGCACAGAAACACACGTGAAAATGTTCTGAAGAAAAGCAGAAATTAAAGTGATTATATTTGATTGTGATTGATGAGTTGTTATCAATAGACAAATACTAAGGGTAAACAATTTCATTATAAACAATTAGTTACTATTTCACATAAATTTCTACAGATCGCATCTATTCACATTTCATTAATATAAACTGCTTGAACTTAGTTAGGCTTAGGTTAGGTAGACAAAAAACCTTATTCGATTGATTACCTATAGGTAAACAACAGACCAAGGTAATAGGAAAATAGTCTAAATATATACAGGTTGATTTTTAAAATACCTTCTAATAATCTCCCGGCCGTGGCTTCTTTACATGACACTTAATAACTTTGTAGTATCCGTTTTGGAAAATAGTTAATATATTTACCCTTAATCACCTACCGTTTCCGTTTTTACCGTTTTGGCTACGGAACCCTAAACATCAGCCTGTAAATAATGTAAAAAAATAAATATCTCACAGTAAGCTATTAAAACAATATCTAAGAACTGCCTTGTATGTTACAAAATTTTGTAAAATATGGCTTTGTTGTTCGTTCTACAAATGAATATAAACTGAAAAAAATTAAAAACGTAGTAAATTTTATTTTAAATTAATGGAAAAGTGTAGTGAACAGTCACAGAGTATCGAAATATTAAATAAAATAATTGGAGTCGCCTATGGACGCTTCGATGACTCAGGTGAATATAGTGAGTAGATCTTTAAGCTCAAGCGCTTAAGATCTGTAGGCCGCGCGCGTCAGTCGTTTGTCGTAAGCCGCGCGCAATTCGCGATCGGCCGCGATGCACGGAAATGAACCTTAAGTGATATTTACTGCGTTTTCATGTACGCTTACTTGAAATGAAACGTTATACTGTCAGAATGCACATTGTTATTAGAACGAGGCAGCAAAAAGTAAATTGCGGAAATCTAACGCTTTTTATCACAAGTGTTCAAAATTATAGAGCTATAATTCAGAAAAAATATTTTAAAAGTCCTTCATGGTTTTTGGCTTTACCTATTAATACTTTGAGATGATGTTTTACAACTATAAATAAATTTACACATACATAACGGTCTTGTTACAACGTTCAAGTTTATGTCAATGTACATCCCTATCCCTACTAATATATAAATGTGAATGTAAGTTTGTTTGTTACGCTTTCACGCGAAAACTACTCAACCGATCATCATGAAAATTTGTACACATATTTTTGGAGGTATTATAGGAGAAGTAACATAGGATTATAAAAAAAAGGGAAAAATTTACGCAGACGAAGTTGCGCGGGACAGCTATAAATAAACTAAATCAGACCAGTTATTTAATAAACCGAATCACAGTGTGAAATGAGTAGAAAATATTGTTCATGAAAATCGAACTTCTGAAAGTATTTTACTGCATGTCGTTTAATTTCTGAATCTTTCTTAATGTATTAAATAAAACTGGTTAAATCAGATAGAGACAAGCGCAGTGAACTATTAACTTTACTTTCGGTAAATCTCTAAAATACTAGCTGACCCACGCAACTTCGTCTGCGTTTATTCCCTTGTAATTTAAAAATAATCCTTACGACCTATTCTGATACCTACCATATATACCTAGTCTAGCCATAAATATTGTTACGAAGAAAAAACATTTTTTTTTATTGCAAATAATATTTATTACTTTTACAGTGTGTTAGTTTAATACATAAATAAAAAACAATTCAAAATATAAAAAGCTTATTCGAAGTGGTCTCCATTGGCTGCAACACAGTCCTTTAAACGTTGAGGCCAGTTATCAATAGAAGCACGCACTCTTTCCATGGGAAAATTCTTCATTGCCAATCGTATGGATTGTTTTAGGGACTCCAAATTATCATGGCGTTTAGAGCAAGCCATACTCTCTAAAACTGACCATAAATCATAATCCAGCGGATTAAGATCGGGACTAGACGACGGCCAGTCTTCAGCTCTGATGAAGTCCGAAACGTTCACTTCCAACCAAGACTGCGTGGACCGAGCTTTATGACCCGGCGCTGAGTCTTGTTGGAAGGACCATACTTGGTTATTGAACATGGTGTTGTTAAGGGGTTTAACTACCTTCTCAAGAATGGTATCTTGATACACTTGTGCCGATGTTTTGATACCTTTTTCACAAAAATATGGCTCAGTCACTCCTTCATAGCTAACACCCCACCAAACCATCACTGAAGTCGGATAATGCCCACGTTGCACTCTGTCGACTAATTGGGAAGCTTCCTTAGAGCTTTGAGCATAAATACGGTCATTTTGTTTGTTAAAATGTTGCTCAACTGTAAAGATTTTCTCATCCGTAAACAAAATTTTTCTGTGACCTCCCTATGCGTACCGCTTCAGTAGTTGCTTCGATTTTACCACCCTATTCTTTTTTAAATTATCAGTTAAAAAATGACCAGTGCGTCTCTTATAGGCTGCAAGTCCTAAGTCATCTTTTAAAATGCGTGACATGGTTCTGGGTGCTATCTTCATCTCCCGAGATAAAATCTTTTGCTATCGGACAGGATTTCTTCGAATTCTTTCCCTTACTGCTTTGACCACCATTTTCGTACGAACACTACGTGGACGGCCAGATCTTTTTCTGTCACAAACAGAGAAGGTCTCATTGTACCTATTAATAGCCCGGTACACAAACATTTGACTAATACCAAGCGTATGGAGAGTTTTAAAAATTACATTCGGCTCCATACCAACTTTGTGTAATGCAATCACAGCGATTCGGTTTTCTTTATCACCCCACTCCATTTTAATATAGCAAAATATTGTACAATGTATTGGCGCCAAAATTAGAAAATACAATGAACAATCGTATAAAAATGACAGATTCCAAATTCAAATGTAATATCTTTCTTATTTTTAATTGTAACAGTATTTATGGCCAGACTAGGTACAAAAAAAAAACATTGGTATCGGTCGAGCGGTTACGGAGGTTTTTGACCACAAACACCGTGACATGATATTTTTATATATTAGACTAGCTACCATGCAACGTAATTAAAAAAAATATCTACTTCGTAGGTATGAGTAAAAACCACAAACACCGTGACACGAGAGTATTAATACTTTAAAATAAATTTTCGGACCCCTTTTTTATATCGCGTGCACAAAGAAAATTGAACTTTAGCATAGTTTAAGTGTCCTGGATGACCGAGATTCACTCGGTATTTTTATCCCCTATACTAAATTTCATGAAAATCGCTGAAGTCGTTGCCGAGATTCAGATTATAATTATATATATATACCCATATGTATATATATATATATATATATATATACATATGGGTATATGTATACCTACATATACAATCGTAAGAATTGATCGTTTAAAGGTATAAGATATTATATTATATATTAGATAGATAGATAGATAGATATGGAGATGAACCTCAGAAAGATAACAAATTAACTGTACTAGGTGCCCCTTAATAGAGCTAATATTATCCAAGCAAATTTTCTAAGAGGTCAAAATTTGACCATAGTTAATTTTTTTCAATCGACTTCAAAAAGGAGGACTTTGTCAATTCGACTTTTTTTTTTAAATGTTTGTTACCTGATTACTCGCAGACGACTGGACCAATTTGGACTATAATAATTTGGGTATATTTTGTTGTCATTCGTGCATTTACTCTCAAAATTGAGTGAAATAGAACAGATGACCAGAGTTACGATCCGAGTACCGTGTTCGATACCTGATACTTCGCTTCCCTCAAATCATGTAATGGTACTGATAGTCTAGTATCAGGTGAACTCCTCAAAAATCAACGGCCTAAAACATAAAACTATATTTCCTGGCAACAACTTCAAAATGTTTAATTAGTTTTTATTGTTATACCTTTAATATTCTTTGCTTTTTAGTTAGCTTGTATTTATTTTTAAAGTCGTTTTTTTTTGTAAAAATGTTTTTATTTAAAATTATAACCATAATCTCTTTTTTAAGAGTAATAATCCTTAATTTGTTTTTCGGAACAGCAGATTCAGGCAATCACGGCTCACACTTGACCGAAATTGTTATACTTGATTTTTTCGGTATAATTGATAAGTAGAGATTAAATAATCTTTATAAGATTAACGGAAAGAGACCATGCGGACGGACACCTATGCAAAGAATGGACCAAATAAAATTATGGCATGCCAATTGTGGATGCCATGAGAACTGCAAAAAACATGACATCCTGGCGTAATATAAAACTGAAAGTGATTACCCTCAGATTAGACACGACTTTCACTTATAAAAAAGAAAAAGAACATAAGCTTTAAGTTTGGAAGCTTTAACATTTTCTTTTTGACGGTTTTCGGATTTTGCTGGTTCTTGATAAATTTTATGATTTGAGAAAAACGAGTAATATCTGTTGAATATTCTTAAACCTGCAACACACGCGTTCCTTAGAAAAAGTAATTTGGTAAAGTAATAAGTATTCAGATAGACAGTAAATCAATCTTTCTCTTTTAATCAATCAGCAAATATCCTATTTCTACAACATGTAACAGGGAGGTAAAGATCGCAAAAGTTCTTATATACACAGATAGCAGGTACCAAATTTAATCAAAATCTAAGCATCCTAGTTTTACTACAAAATCACTCGTTTATTTATCAAATACAATGATCTTTTTCAGAATAAAGCAATCGGATTTTGCAACACCGTAATCCAATATTTATGGCTTTAACTGTCGTCAACTGAAAATTTACAAAAAACTTTTTATCTGAGACATAATCGGATGTGACACCACGGGAGGCGTAATGCTTACCTATGTCTCATGTAACTTGCTACACACTGTTATTTCTTTTTGGTTAATATATTATGCCAAAATTACAGGCATAAAAACAAATGTTGATGTGCAATCTGTTATATAAGTCCCTTAACATTAAAAACCGATTCAGTAAAAACGCATAGTCAGATTAAGTAGAACAAGGGATTCCCAGGAGAATTAGAAAAAGGTTAGAAAGAATGGTTTATAGTATTCGTTTTGAAGCTTTGGGGATTTGAAATATTATGGACAACATCTGAATACGAACAGACTCATTTTGTTAGCCTCAACTAAACATTAAAATCTAAGAAAAAATCTTAAAAAAAAGAAAAAGTATTCTTCTTATTAGTATAAGAATCGAATACTATTGTAGTGTTCGATTCTTATACTAATAAGAAGAATACTTTTTCTTTCGATCGATCGTTGTTATACTTTCTAATTAGATAAAAATGCAATTAGACCAATTACAATATATTGCATAGACACCATTTAAGGTTGTACAAAGCTAAAAATTTTGAATTTAATTACTTTTATTGCAGGCAAAGTTTTCGTATCTCTTAACGTTTCTTATAGCACATATTTAAACAAAATCAATTTCGAGTACTCGCATTATGTTATTAGAATTTTAATTATTAGTATGGATAAGTAGAGTCTCAAATTCAGCTAAAATATGAATTGAGTATAGAATAATGTATCTATTTGTATTTTAGATCTCTTTTCGCAAATTAAATAAACACTCACTTCTGTTAAACTGTGTTTTCTAGTTAGTATCTAGCTAGAATTTATGACTTAATTCTCTTTTCGTTTTACACCCAACCTGTAATATAGAGATGATTTGTTTCTTTTTTAAGTTATGGCAATGTTTTCTTTCATTAATAATTTTATTTATATATTTATGCATAAACAATCTGTAATTTTGAAAGTGGAATCTTATATTAAAATCGAGAAATCGAATCGTAAAATTTAAAACATACATGAACTGCTAAAAAGCGAGTGACTGTGACTTTTGTGTAGGTATTTTATGTTGTAGGTATAAATTGGAATGCTTTAAGGGTATAAAATCGATCTACATCTATATTTAGGGTCATTGTAAGCACCACCCCTCACCAGGGAACGCCTCTATGGGAAAGTTCACGCTTTCAATTGGGGTGGCGTCCGGTCCCAAATTCCCAGTGCGCTCGCTTGTTTGAGTTCGGTTTAAAGTTCTACCAAATAAAAATAGATGGCGTTAAAGTTTACTATGACAATGCCATCTACGGTTCTCATGGTGAACTAAAGAATTTGGTGGAAGACTGGCTTTCACAATTATGTACGACTTATACACCAGATGACTCTACAAGGCAATTTATAGAGTTAAAGTCCGAGGTATAATCCAAATCAAAGCCACAATAAAATTAAGCATTGTGTTGCTGTAAAATTTTAGAATATGAGAAAGATGTGCAGTAGGTAAGGAAACCATTACTGAATACATACTTAAAGTACCTCCGGCACTATGCGAGAACCATTTGAATTATTAATATTTCATCCAAGCTTATATACTGTATTTGATTGACCTTTATTATGGGCAGAACGATCAGGGAATAGGTATACGTAACTGTATAGTTATCATTTCAAGGTCGATAAACCACAGTTGGCCCTTAGATACTTATAGAAATTATTATTCATCATTTATTAAATATTTTTTATAGATTGCGTTATTGTGAGCGTGATTCACAATTCTGAGAAGGGAAGAATAACAAACGATTAATCAGCTAGTTTCGATTTACATTGAAGCATAGAAATTAGACATGATAACTAGCCGTGTGTTAGGGTAAAATATCAGAGAAAGTGAATACGACAATCCGTCGAGTTACATTATTTTCAAAACTTGTTTTTCTTGTGAGACGGCAATTGTCAAATTTTGTTGGTGCATAATCATATGTGTATTAGATCAGTAACAATAGGCCCGGTCGGCCAAGTTGTCAAAAACTAACTTCTTTGAAGGGGACACTAACGGTTGGAGGATATGTTCAAATTTCGCCAAATCTGGTCCATAACAGAAATAATATAGAAATGCGCACGTGAAATTGTCACACAGGTAACAATAAACATGTAACTTGTTAATGATTTCAAAGGGGATAGGTTGGAGAAGAAAATGTATTCACTCATTTGTTTATTACAAAATTCGAACCTGGATGCGTTTCTCCAATTTCACTCTTTATATTTAATAATAACATGCGAAAGTTATATCGTAGTTAGTTGCTTTACGCGTACATATATTGTTACGTTAGCAGCTTAGTCACATTCCATGCTTGATGTATTGTAGTTAAGGACTAAATAGACACTATTTCTGTTATTTATCATTTTTGAGAACTAACTATCGCCCGTGACTGCGGGAAAATTTATTCCACAGGAAGATTTTTTTGATGTAAAAAGTAGTTGTTATTCCAGATTATCTATCTTTGTGCCCAATTTGATTCAGATCCGTTTACCCGTTGTAGCATTGAATAACAAACATCCATCTATCCAAACTTACACACTTATAATATTAGTATAGATAATTTTTATCAATTTGTTGCTACGAGTATTATTTTATTAAATTTATAAAGACTGCCTGCATACGAAATTATACTCCAAGAATGTAAACTGACACGATTTTAGTCCCGCCTGCGAGTTCCTGAATTCGAACATAGATTATACTAGAATGACTCTTAAGACTATAGAGTTTAATTCAATGAGAGATTGGTATGCTGTTGATATTAGTTTTAAACTCAACATATGGATGCGGCAGCTATTATGTAATTAAATAATCGGAGGCAGTTTCACTCCTGGTTGTTTGTGCGCATTCTTTATCTTTATGTCTTTCAGATGGAATATTATGTTTGATAATGGACACACTTTGAGGCCTCCTCCTCATTCAATAAAACTATTTTGTTCAGTCGCGGTTTCAACAGGATTGAGTGTTACGATTTAATGCATGCCATAAACTTGGAGGTAAACTTGGCATTCCGTTTAAAGTTGTTTTTCGAATACTAGAGCGACTCACGTTTCGATACGTGTTTGAATTCTTTTAATATTAAATAGTATATTTGATTCGTAATGGTATTCATAGGAAAATGACACAATTCATCTGTTTATGTGTATAGCGTGTCCCAAAAGTACCTCAAATATTGTAGATAGATCATTTTACTGAAAGAAGACTTCATTTTAATTATAAAAATAAATTGCAGTACATTCAAAGTTTTTAAATAAACGCCTGTCTGTACGTGAAAAAGCACCAGTCAGTCATAGGGTTTTTATTAAATAACATAGTTTATAAATAAAGGAAAGGCATATAACTTGTATAATTAATCATTATGCTAGGCCCGACTATTGAATGTTTCTGCTCCTATAAAATGATTTCAAGTTACAAACTGATATTTAACGTATTATTTCAATCATTAATCACGTAAATACTAGTAAATCGACAAAATAAAATTAAAAGTGTGCTAATTCATGTGCATGTTCAGTTAAATTTGTTGTAAGTTGCAGATTGAACTTAAATGTAAATTTTTTTATGATTTGCCTTCCATTTAAGACACCTCTTTGTGTTAAACTGTGACCATGAACATACGCTGCTGGTGCAATTTTTAAAATTGTATTTTTTCATACGTAGTGCATTTAGTTGTAGTAACCCTACAATGAGCATGGTCCGATATGCTCTAGCTAGTTTTTTTTCATATTTTGCTGGTTTGATTCCTGGTCCAGACAGACGAATATTAAAAAAAAAATGCAGTTCGAATTATTTTTAAAATTAAAATGAAGTCTTCTTTCAGTAAAATAGAACATTAGACTGAAAGAAGACTTCATTTTAATTATCTACAACAATTAAGGTACTTTCCCTCCGTGTGGCATAGTTTTGGGACACCCTGCCAAATATAGTCTATGGTCTGTAAGTAGTAAATTGGTTCCAGTTACGTTAACGAATAGGTACTTTGTTATTTTATTGCACACTTGGTTATGCCTACCTCTCTTCTATTTCTCTAAAAATGCTGATAGAAAACGTAATTACTACTTTTATTCCTACAATCATTTTTTCTTAGGTATGTGACTTTATTGTGTACGGAGGTACTTTTGACCGCAATAAAGAATATTTTTAGAACAAAAAACGGTTTTAGATTTTTCAGTCCATCGATTATAGATTATTTTGTTTAGGAGAGTAAAACGGATTGTATCGAGTTTAATAGATGTAAATATCATGATATTATAGTACGTCGTAGTTCTTTAAAAATATTGGTATGACTCATAAGACGCGGAAAAACAAAAAATGCGTCTAATTTAAACGCGGAACATATTACAAAACGTTTATGTGCAAATACAACTGCGGTATTTGATTATTTTTCTCAAGGTATTCAATGCTTTCTTATGTTTTCATGTAGTTGTTAATCTTTGAAAACATTCCGTCGTGTTTTGCCTCAGAATGTCCAATAGTTACTTTTTTGGTTGACCTCGGGTTTTACTCCAGGAACTAACCAGTCAAACCATTAGCAATTTCTATACAAATATATGTAAATAATTTTAATCATCAGATCTATAAGTTAGTTTTAAGCTAATTTAACTACTCTTTACTTTTATCTAATATCATTAACTTGGTATGAATGTATAAATGAATAAAAATGAAATCTAGTATTATAGCCAATCACAGCTAAGCAATATACTCGTATATATATATTTTGTAATTATTGTAAGATACCTCAGTAAAGCATAATTCAATAATATCTAATTTGAAAATAACATATTAAATAAACAACTCAACGTCGTACGATATGAAAACAAAAGGATTTGGAAAGTTGGACATCCCCAATAGAACCCTTCGCAGCATGTTGTTGTTCGGTTTCTATTGAATTTTTTGTTGTAAGGTTTGAAGATGTTGTTGGGTGCTTGTAAGCAATATGTGGTAGGTAGGTAGTTGGTGCCGTTCACCCTGTAACGTGCTCTGCGTTTCTGTTGGTAGCGGCAGGGAACGACCGTTCTCCACGCTACGCGCTGCGCCGCGCCAACAAGTGACACATTTTGGGTTGGGGTAAAGCGGCCGGCGCTTTCGGGCGGTGTACACGTTTCGTTAGCTTCTCTATTTTAAAAACTACTTGCTTGACGATATCCGGGAAGGGACCGACCGCATCACCGCGGCGTCTACTCCGCACCACTGTCACTCATTTTCGATGCAGTCGACCTGCGTACGCGTCGTTGGTCGCTTCGCGCGCACGCGCGTCCGCTCTCATGCACTTAACACTTTTTGATAGTTAATAAGTTTTTAAACGTGCAAAGGTAAATGAACTTATCGTAAAAAAACGTGCCTTTTTCAAGCAGAGGATGTATGTTTCGAAGAGGTGATATTTGTGGTGCCAGTTGATTATTTAGTTACCATGAGCGGGAGGGAAGGCGGAAATGCAGTTCCCTCTTCGAGTAAGTAGCTACAAAAGATTATGTTTTCTTAGAATTAAAATTATTTTTGAATGTTTTAATTTTCCAATTTGTATTTTATTATATTAGATCCTAATATCCGACCAAACAATTGATGTTAAAAGTTATTTTAATGTGTTATAATTTAATATGGCCCTTATCGAACGGATGTGTTGTACGCAGTGCCCAGGGAGGCAATCACAAACATTTCATCATTGAAATTATTCAAATTGAGGTTAATAGAGTCTCGTTTTACTGATGTCACACATATGTGTGCCATGTTTACTGGGTATAACGTTGATCAACAACAAGATATACTAATTATAAATTCGTACTTCCTAATTAGAGAATGTCTTGTATGGTATGACGTCACGTTATACGCAATATTTTATATTTTTTGTTATTATAATGTAATTTGTATTTCAAAGAGTGCGGTGTAGTGTATAAGTATCGTAATTAAGTGAGTTGAAAACGTAGTACGTACGTTCATATGTTCATGAATGGAAGTACCGGTAGTCCTTGTACAACAAGAGTATTAAATATTGAATTGGAAACATGTGACGTGAACATTTTATCTAACAAGGTCTACGCATCGAGCAGTTAATTGTTTACTATTCCTACGATACCGTTTTAGTAGCTCGCATGCGTTCTGATGGGTCTTGGCGCCATCGATGCGCTGTTTTCGGCCCTTAGAATACTATTTTAAGTATTATAGTACAAAAATACTTTCTATTTATATTTATATGTGTGAGTGATAAAAGTTTGAACGTGTTTAGGTAAGCCGACTGCATTTTAGAAGGACCTTAATCTCTCTCCCCACTCCTCCTGCACTACGTGTTTTTGTCGTTGACATACCAGAGCTCTAGTGACGAACGCATTATCGATATTTCAAATGCTGATTAGAATTTTGTTTACATTCTTACGCAACAATATTAATTCGACCAATCGTAGTATTCTCTTAACATGCATGTAGATATTAAATTTGTTTACCTATGCCATTGTTTGAAGTGCGTAATCTTATTCTTTTCTTTATGGAAGCTTTACATTCTTCTACAAATGGGCCTAATGCTTAATTTATACACAAGTATATCATAAACACAAACACCGTGTGAGCGGTATTCCAAAGAGGAATTATCATAGAGAGTTATTGAAGAACCATCCGGAATTTTTAGAAAGTCGATGTAAAGTGACGTGACGTCCCTACGGCAGGGTCCGAGTTCGTAACCAGTCAATTAAATCCGAATGGTGGTACGTTCGGCTGTCTCTTTCACTCCTAGTTCAAGATACCAAAGCACAAGCGCCACTTGACGATGATTCACGTTCAAATTCCATACCTACAATTGATAACAGCAAAAAGTGTTGAATGGCACAATGTTTTCGGTCATTTGCTTGCTGGACATGTGTCTCGCAATCATATTAGTATGCGTTTTGTTTACTATTAAAGTATGTGTGACACGTACTATCAAAATTATGAATGAGTTTGAAAGCAACATTATGTTTGGTATAAAAAGGTTACTTAAATATGTAGGTACTTGAGTTGCAAAAGGCTTTATTATAAACAGAAAGGTGATGAAAGCTTTCTTTACCTTTACAAACACACCTACTTAATATTATTTTAATACTTATGCATACGAAAATCATAAATATACCTAGCTGGATCAATCAAATATCTTGTATGTTAAATTTACTTAAATCTATTAAACCTAATAAAAGGTAAATAATGAAACCATTTCACGGAATGAAGTTAAATATCAAAGCTTTGGGGCACCCGCCGCCGTCGCACGTCACCACTATGTTGCATCTGATGTGCTGCGTTCTCAACGTTTGATAGGAATCATCGACCCGCATCTGGGCGCGCACTACATCACCTCGAGTACTACTAGGTATTACTAGGAAATCATGTATATTGGGTGGCCGTGTTCGGCCAGTCGGCCACGTGGGTCGATGACATCCAATCCACGACAGATATACAAGTAGCAGCGGGCAATGCACCAGGTGAGCTCGATGACAACTTGCACTACAATAACAACAGCAGTCCATACCACTACATACAAATGTTAACGTATTTTGGACCATTTTATAGAATAAAAATACATGTCAATTATGTATCTAATACAAACGGATTGGGACGACAGATGCGTCGCTCTACACGTGTTCGTTTATTGACTAAACTTAATTTTCATTCATACATTTTGACTTATTGGAGCTGGTGAATGAAAAGGTTGTTGACATTGATAGATTACAAACGTTTGCAGTTCTTGTTGTTAATTTGTTGGCTAACTATTCATTAATTAAGTATCTATTGGGCTACAAAAGAGGCATTTACTAAGTAGTCTAATGAATTAAAACAAAGATAGCTCAAGTGGTTGGGGTTACAATAACAAGCTGTATATTTAAATTATTATTTCGTTAGAAATAAGACATGGGGGTGCGCACGAGTAGTATACGTTCGACTTAAAATATGCGTAGAATTTCCCCTTCCTGCTTTTAAAATACCACGAGCTTAAATTTAAATTCCAGTTTAAAAATAGTGCACCTAATCGCTTTAGGAACTGACAATAAACCAGAAACGTCACGATTTCTTTCCAGTGTTTTGTTATGAATGTTGAGGAGTTAACATTTTTCGTTATATTTAGGTATAGGAACTGGAACGTTATAATCTGCAGCTTGCACAACAGTTTTGGGGTAATTTGATACGTAGAAGTTGCATAAAAGCAATAGTTAAATATTTGAAGATACGAGTTGTGAGTGTTGCATTTAATGAATTCAGTATAATGCATCTGTTGCATAGAAATTCCGGCGTATGTTGAGGTGTAGCGTGGAATGTGCGTAGTCGCGGGAGCGCGGGGGCGGCGACCGTTCACGCGCACCATGCTGAGTAAACAAAACTACAAAACAGGCACATAGTACACGAGTCGGATGCGTCGTAAGCCCGTAAGTGCTGTGCTACCACACTTGATACATACACACGTATATAAATAACGTGTTCCTAGCTCCTTCATGCACTACGCAACTGCACACATTATTATAAATAATGTAATATACCGCTAAACTAATTTATTGTTCCACTCACTGGTAAGCGTTACGTCACGCGTTGCTTATAATTTTATTGTATCTATCACGTTGTTTTGCCCGTGTTTAATTTTGCTGCTCTATGCCTTTGGGTTATATTACTGTTATTGTGTTATGCGGCCTATAATATTTCCACTTCTATAGACATACGAGCTAGAAATCTCAGATAAAAAAATAAGTTGGAGTCATGACAGGTACTCGTCCAGATTTGCGCGTCTTTTCTGCTTTTGCAAAAGTCCGAATGGGAATGGTCCATAATCCATAATTGAGGATGATAAAATTATGTTCAGCTGTTTTAAAGATGTTTAGATTCTATTTGCCGCCGTTGACATGTTTATCTAAAATAGAAATTTCGTTCTGTCATCTCATAACTGAAATACCATTGCAAGCGTAGTTAGTACAAACTCTCGTGGTCTCGGTAATACATATACATATTTAGCAGAATACCTATGCTTTTTAATAAAATTATTATGTTTTTAGGGTTCCGTACTTTAGGAAAAAACGGAACCCTTAAAAGATCACTTTGTTGTTCGTCCGTCTGTCTGTCAAGACCATTTATCTCGTAACCGCATGAAGGTATCGAGTTGAAATTAAAACCAAATACCTAAGTTTACAGTCCCTTGAAGCAGTAAAAAAATCAAACTTCTAAATTACCGTAAAAAAAGATACTGTTGTTTGTTTCAAAAAGTGCGAGACTCGATTCCTGTTCATAATTGACATGTATTTTCCTAGACTATTTATAATATGTACCCACAAATTTGTACAGAACCCTTGGTGGACGAGTCCGAATTGTCCGGTTTTTTTATACGAATCCCTAAAGGTATTAAGTCAAATAAGTGGATAACATATATAGAAATCTAAATAAAAAAAATACAAATATAATTATAATTTTGAGTCAGTACTTTCATTGAGTGTGAGCTTTCTGATAACAAGCTACCCAGTTATTAATGAAAATCGTAAATTCTTGAATGAGTATATTTACCGTTTAAAACCTTTTGAATTTATCCGTTTTGTATGCAAAGACTGTGTTCACTTTTATAAATATTTAAACACAAACAGAAAAAACAAGTCTTCAAAGAAAAACTTATTTTTTTCGGTAACGGCTTAAGATCGTTAAGATACATGTTGGTTACGGTATGTATATTAGCTATGCGACATATTGAATTTTATTATATTATAGGTACATGTTAAAAAGCGATCCCACATAATTTAGAAACAGGTCCCAGAGCTTTCTCATTAATGTAGGATAGGGAATAATAAATATTGAGTACGGGGCGCAAGGTTGCGCGGCAGTTCGGCGCGCGGCGACGAGGCCGGCTAGGTGCAGTGTTACGGCAATGAATGAAAAAGGTACCAGAAACTCAACCTAAATACCAAGCATTCTTCCAGTCCCCGCCGTCGCCACGTGTGCCTGCCAGCACGCTTTTACCGCTGCCGCCGCCCGAAATAATATGCTTAGCTTACATACCAACACATGGAAATGTATATCGAATTAGCAAACCATCAATAAATTCTCATATAACTAACATTTGAGTAAGCCTCCGAGATACTAACGCTCGATTGATGAGAGAGCGCCGTGAGAACTTTGAGCTTGTTTTATGTAAATGTTTTATGTTATGGTCTAGATTCCACTCATAATATATACTACTCGGTTGTTTTTGGGATTATTTGGCAATTATCACAGAAAAATGATCACATTTATAACTGAACGGTAATATGAAAATCGTAAATGTTTTTCAAGTTTATTTTTCAAAAACACAGTTTAGGTAGGTATTAAACGTTAAGTGATCGTGATTAATACATTCTGGGAAAAAATAAAAAGTAATAGGTGATAAATAACGTGTTTAGAATCTTGGACTATGTTTGTCATTTGAAGTATTTCCGGCTTTTTCTCCAAAGTATATTAGTCACATTATTTTTCAAGGAAGCGCTTTTATATTAGTCATCACTACAATTGATATTCGACGATAGGTGATCTACTTCTTCTCTTTACCATTCAAAATAATACTTTATGTTAACGTAGTTGAAATTTAATATGGCAAAATACTTATAGAATTAATAGCTGTAGTGTAAAAAGGAGGTGCCTTTTATTTCATTCCGTTCCCACGTTGTTTTTTGTGTTGGTGCCCGATAAGGGGAACAGTGTACCCTTTCCTAGTATAAGTATACGATTGTGGACCTTATTTATTGCTAATAGATTTCGGAACGTTTAAATATTTACCCGCTTAATGTCATTTAAGTTACAATTTTAATAGGTATTGGTTACGATCACATAATTACAATATTCAAGTAGGTACCTACCTACCTATTAGCGAGTTCTCTATGACCTTTAGTTTATCTTATTATTATTTTAACGTTGATTGGTATGTTTGTTATTTCCGATGTTAGTCATTTCATCTAGGTACATAAGTGCGGTAATGACTATTAATTACCCTACATAAGTACCTAGATGAAATTTAACTTAGACTAAAGATAAATACTTAAATGGCAGCAAAATTCATGTAAGTGGACATATAAAAAATAATATCACTATTATCATAAGGTGGATTGGGGCAATTCTGAAATGATTTTTTTGAAGTTGCTTAGATATGTATAACCTTTGTAATTTTTTTACAAAATTTTGCGTTTATCACTGCTATTGTTTTATGTCTGTTTACTTGATGAAATGTTTTATAGTAAAGGTTTATTCGATTTGAAAATATTCCATTAGTTTATTCTTATTAAGCTTTGGAAGTATTAGACAATATTTTTGCGATTTAGGTGTAATTCCGAATCAGCGCGGGGTAATTGTGAAATATCTCAAAAATCGACTTTATTCAACTTTGATTAAAGGTTTAAAATGCTTTTTCATTCATAAAAGCCCCATAGTCAAAACATCCTCAACTTGTGTACTAATATCACTAATTCCTAATTGTGGTAGATTTGTATTTCGGAATTACCCCTTTAAGAGAATGTGGTTCTCAACATTTTTGTTGCCTGATATAGTGTGCCGAAAAAAAATTGAACTAAAAATGAAAACAAAACTTTTAGGCATAATCAACTTTATTTCAAATACAACGTGGTATAAAATCTCTTAGTGTGGTAATAAATCAGTCATTCTTAGAAAAATAATTAAAGTAGTCTTAAGAAACTAGCAGTCAAAAAAAAAAAAAATATAAAAATATATTTGCCTTAATTACTAACAAAAACTTAATAAATTGTAGCTTCCTTGTTTAATTGTTTACATAATCTTTTGAGGTTTTTTTAAACACATTAAATTACTTTTATAAAAACTTTAAATTAAAACTTTAACAAAATTACTTTTGTGATTAGGCAGTAAAGGTTAAATAAAAAAAAATGAGAAATCCTCTCAAAACAATAAGGCTATAAAGCACATTCAGTCAAATGAGACCATTATTAATTGAAAAACATAAATCACCCTAGAGTATCCTTAATCAGTCTTAATTTTAAACATAGTAAATAATCACATTTTCTTTTACTAACTAGAAATTGAGTGTTGCAGTTACAATATTTCTATTACTTTTATAAGTAAGTATAAAATAATAATAAAAAAAATATTGTAAAAAATTAATATTGTTACTTAAGTAAAATAAATAGTATCTGCAGCATTAGTAAGGTAATATTCCTTTGCTTTATCCCTTTTATTTTCTATTTCAATCTTTTTGACTACTAAAGACTCCGGAACGTTGTCAGTGTCTTTTTTCTTAGTAGAAGTAAAAACCAGCTGCTGTTGTAATCTCATAGTTTTTAAAAAGTTGACGTAGTAGTATGTTTCTTCACATTTTGTTATTTCTTCTATGAATCCTATAAAATATTTCCATTTATTTCTGATTATATATCTGACAAGCACTGAATCGTTTACCTTATAATTTTCGCATATTATGTCCTTTTCTTGATTTTCACATACTATATCTTTATTTTCAAGTGCTATTAAGTGTCTCTCAGCAATGCCTTTTTCTGTTAGATCTTCTTCATTTTCAATATTTCTGCATTTTATGTGTACATTCTGTTCTGCTTTTTCATCAATGTAGTTTCTTCTTTCTTCTTCATTTTCTTTACCTTTACTTTTCTTGCCAATACCTTTACCTTTAGTAGAGATCGAAATGCATTTCTGGTCAGCTAAAGCTTTTTCATCAAAAAAACTTCTATCTTCTTGGCATAATCCCAAACAATCTTCAAAATCTTGGAAATCATTACAATCAATGATATCTGAGTCGCTATATTGGCTCATAGTGATATCAGATTCACTGGATGTGCTATCCTGTGATGGTTGACGTTTCTTTTTATTTTTAGTTCCTGAACATCCTGGTTCGTTTCGTTTTGTAATGGTTGGTTTTTTCTGTTTGCTTACTTTTTGTATCTTCATATTTTGTTTGTCTGTCATTCTTTTAACTTTATTTTTATCTATTTCTTCTAAAATTTTCTTGCCCATTACTGAGGTTATTACCTCAGCACCTTTAGTAATACGCTTCTTTTTTGTTTCTTTATTATCCTTTTTATCCTGTTGTATTTTTCTCAACAATAATTCTTCGAAAGTGTACAATTGTGGAGGGTGCTCTTGGGCTTGGAGTAATGGTTCGGATGCTTTTTTTATTACTATATTTGAAATTATATGTATTTTTGGTTGTGCCTTGTTTATACTTTGAGATGAAGTCTGCAAACACGTTGGAATCTGATCTGGTTGTTTGGCAATAAAAGGCATCATTTCGACGGCTCTTTTTGATTTTTGGGATAGTAAAGCAACATTTGCTGTATTAAGTAGATCATTAATTATATTGATACAATACTCTTTCAGGGATTTTGGATTTTTGAGGTAAATATTACTCATACTAGTTGCTAAAATATGTCTTTGGTATCTTTGGTACATTTCTGGGTCAAACTTATCTGCTGGTATGACATTTTTATTGAAGGGATATATACCCGCTTTTTTGAATCCACTTGTAATAACATCAGGATTTGTTTGTTGCCAAGTGTCTGCCATGGCTTGGGCGAATACTTTTTTTGGCATTTTTGTGCCAATATTCCTACGCTGCCAATCCACAAGTCTGGCATCCCACCTTGTTTTGAATGACTTGAAAACTGATAAATCAAGAGGCTGTAGTAAATGTGACGTGTGTGGCGGTAATTTGAGAATAGTGATTCCATTCCGAATTGCCAGGTTAACCACTCTTACATCAACGTGAGTCGAATGTCCATCATAAATAATAAGTACAGGTCGCTCTTCGCCAATATTCGGGATAAGCACTTTTTCAAAATAATTATGAAAGATATTTGTCTCCATCCATCCTTTAGTACTGGCAGCGTAAGACAATTCAAAATCGTAGTCATCGTCTTTCAGATCGGCCATCCACTGATCCCAAATATACTTCCCTTTAAAAACAATTAAAGGCGGCAACTTCTTACCACTTGCGCTGGCACCTGCTAGTACGGTGATATTTTCCTTTCCACTACCATGAGTGGTCCTCGCACAGGGTTTATTTTTTTGACCAACAACTTTTGTTTTGGATGGATCTAGGCATAAAGAAGTCTCGTCCAAGTTCCAAATACACTGTGGGGATTCAAAAAGATTCAAATCTTTCATGGTTTGCTCTAATAATTGAAAATAATCACCAATCACGAATGGGTCAGTCATTTTTCGCCGCACATATTCGACTGGCTGTGCCTTTTTTATGGATAATCCGTGTCGTTTTTTAAAGTTTATGAACCAGTCAGGGCCAGGTACATTGTTTTTAAAAGCAGTCTCAATGTTATTCAATCGTAAATATTCGCCGACAAGTTCCATAATTTCAAATCTGGACAGGCCAAATCCCCATTTTTCCATAGTAATTATACTCTCTGCTATCTTTTTTTCATCTTCTAGAGGTATAATAATAGGTCGACCTGCAGTTGGTCTCGTAATACTAGAATTGAACTTAAGGTGCTCATGAAGAGTCGTCATAGGGATATTGTATTCTTGGGCAGCTCTATATGCTGTGTATTCACCATTTTTCACCTTTTCTATGGCCTGAGCTAAGTCTTGAGGCGTATACTTTTTATTTCTTTTTCTGCAATAAGTACGAGGCATGTTGATCCTAAAATAAAGAAAGAAATTATAAATAAATTTATTATAGCTACGAGTAACTGGATGATATTACACGAAACGTGAAGGATTTTAACAAGGTGGTCGATCTGATCAAGTGGAATGCAAATGAGTTAAAAGTGAAGTATTGTTACTAGTTAAGTAAGCAGGGTCCATTTTTCCTTCGTACACTTTGACAACCACTGCTTATTTGTATGTAAGTAGGTAATTGCGAAATAAATACATCGGAATAAACCCGCAGGGGTAATTCCGAAAAAATACTAATAACGCAGCTGGAACATTGCACTCCGTTTAAATATTCACAAAAAGCCATGAACTATCGTTAGAACCAACAATTGTTTACTTAACTTACCGGAATGTCGAAAAATATATCCTGGGGTTATTGCGAATCACTAACGATTGGCGCGAAAACACACTTCTCAAAAAAATGTACACTACGCACTTCTTGTTGGCACGACCGACTCGCGGTGACTGACGTGGCGTCACGAGTAAAGATGGCGTCTAGACTAATGTAGCCAGCAGAGAAATATTATTGCAGTTGGTAGAATTTTAGAATTTTCGGAATATACCCATTTATGGAATAACCCCAATACACCTTACTTAATATTTTATATTAAGATAGAAACATAAATATGCACATAAATATATAATGGGTATTTAGTATGGTGCATAGGTAAGCGGTGGATGTCAAACCTCACTAACATGACCAATTAAGATTTTTTGATAAAATTTAATTGAAATGAAATTAGGTATAACTTTTTCTCTTCATTACGTTTCTCAATATTTACGTGAGCTACCTACCAATAGCTATAAAAAATAAAGATATAGGTACTTAACAAATTATGATACAGATAATATGCACGAAATAGCGAGGTTTATCTACAGAAAAGAGTAAGGTCATATTAGTTACTTAAGTATTGTAGTAACGGGAATTCGATCATAATAAACGGTTGTCACTAAAAGAGCATGTAAAGGGCTATTAATGTGCGTATAGTTCTAACGATCCACCGGATACTGGCAGTACACGAAGGAACTGCGTAATAAAATTTTGATAAAAATTCAATTAGTTGATAGTTCCCGTAACAGGTAAAAAGGATGCGTGTCGAGTAGTGAGCACGCACGATGCCTACACGCGGATAGCGGGACGAGCTATGCCACTGCTGCGCTGGCGATGCGATAATAACAAAATGAACATTTATTATTTGCAGGTGCAGCGGGCGCGAGTGGCAGTGCTGTCACAGGGGTGACGCGCCGTGGACGATGCAAGTGGTTCAACGTCGCGAAGGGCTGGGGGTTCATTACCCCTGACGATGGTGGGCAAGATGTTTTCGTGCACCAGGTGATTCTTAACATTTAATTCTACGCTGAGGCACGTCGCCGCTTCGTTCCGATAATCAATACCGCGACCAAACATGTTTTAAAACAGGAACGAGTAGTTGATCAAATAGTTCTCTATCGTTCTCTACAATACTCCAAATCCATTCAGAAAAAATATTGTATCGTATCTAGCGGTTGACCCGATAGTGCGCTTATTTGTTTGTTCGGCTTATCAAGGCCGGATGTTTTTTTCTATACATTTACGCCACCAAACTTGTACTTCGTTCGGCTGCATCGACGTTAGCGGTAAAACTTATATTAGGTCAAGACTATGTTACTGGATGGCGATAACGATGTTTTTTTCTCATAAGTGATAAGTGAATTTACGGCCCGTTACAGCTTGAAGGGTCCCAAAACCGAATAATAATAGTTACTACGAAGTTGTTATATTTATACTGAACTAGCGGACCGACTTGCGTTGTAGCTATTCAATAGTAACATGTAACTTTAGTAATGTCTTACCTTCTCATTAGATTAAAGTGATTGCATTCCTAGGTCGGAAAGCCTTTACTGAAAAATTAATATATCATGTTAAATAGTCTTTTAATAGTCTAAACAATTTTTTACGTGTGTGTTTTTCAGAGTGTCATTCAGATGCCAGGGTTCCGATCGTTGGGCGACGAAGAAGAAGTTGAGTTCGAGTGCAAGGAGTCGGATAAAGGGCTAGAGGCGACTCGTGTCTCCGGGCCCTCGTCCGTGGACTGCCAAGGATCGCATCGAAGACCGCTCTCCAAAAAACGGTTCAGAAAGATACGGTAAAAATTGCTGGGTATAAGGGTTAAGAAAATTGCGGTTATATACAATCTTATAAGTGTGGTACAAAAAATCATGGAAAGTTTAAAATTACCTATTAAAAAGTATTATCTATTAAGCTGTAGCTGTTTCTTAGCTTCTTCTAGTGGCATTGGAAATAGCACTACCCCCATCATTAAAACCACTATCAGCACTATGGGATCATGATAAAAAAAAGAAGGGGTGGGAATAAAAAAAGTACTTAATTTACGATACTTATTGAAAAGGGGAACTAACAATCCCAATAATACTTACTAAAAGGGAAATTAATAATCCCAATAGTACATATCAGAACCGAGGTTCTCTAAGTATATTTTTTTAAATCGCCATGATGTTTTCTAACGTAAATGTAGAGAGACTAGACGACAAAATCATCACAATCTTAGAATTGCCTTTTAACATTTCATTACTAATTTTGACGGACTTGTTGGTCTAGTGGTTAACGACGCGGTCTAAGCCAGAGGTCGTGGTTTCAATTCCCATCCAGGGTAAATCTTTGTGCGATGAACACGATTGTTTCTCCAGTGTCTGGGTGTAATATATCTAAGTACATTTATTAGATGTCTAGTTGCCATAGTATAGGTTCAGCCTAGTTTGGGATCAGATGGCCATATGCAAGTTGACCTAAGATATTTATTTATTATTAAAATTAGGAGATTGTCTATTTTTTTAATTTTAAATAATAAACAAGTTTGCAAGAAGGTAATTAAAAAATTATATAGTTTAGTAGAAAATATGAGCTCTAGATTCCTTGAGAATGAGAAAGAGAGGCAGTTCTAGAAGGCTGTCCTCCTCAACACGCGACGTACCTAATATAACTCCTATTCTGGGGAATTACTTCTGTATCACGAACGCATATCTTATAAATCATGGACACAAATTTAGTCTAATTTGTAATTCAGAGTTTTTTTCAAGTCTTCCAGTACCTACTTACAGAGACCAGATGTGAGGTAACTTTCGATGTTTCTCTCTGCATTTTTAGCACCTATTACGTACTTAAGTAATAACAAAATCAGTTTATCAGTTTTGCTCATTGACAGATTTTTGTTTTAATAGGGTAGGTAGATGACTGTGAAGTCAAATCAGTATCTTTTTAAGAAACGTCAAAACGATGCGCCTCGTACTAATTTATTATGAAATACAAAACAATGACGCCATTCTTTTGTATGGTCAAATCATGTAGTTTCAATGTTTGTTTTAATGTTTTTAAATTCATGACAACGTAAAATTGTAGAGTAACATTGTTTTCCAGTATATTTTTGAAAATGCTATTATTAATAATTTATTGTTATTGTAGTCATCTACGCAATTAATATAAGTTTTACAAAGTGTATAATTGCTTACATATCATATCATTTTTACGCATTTAAAAATAAATGAATTTTCGATGTCTTCTATGTTCATAGTCAACAAAAAAAATACCCAGGTGAATTCTTAGATTGTGAGGATTTTGAAGGGGACATGTAAGATTT
Organism: Herminia tarsipennalis; assembly: GCA_945859575.2. Taxonomy (NCBI): domain Eukaryota; kingdom Metazoa; phylum Arthropoda; class Insecta; order Lepidoptera; family Erebidae; genus Herminia; species Herminia tarsipennalis. The sequence continues at coordinate 14,370,291 of OX243838.2, forward strand.
GCCTTAGCTACAGTTATATATAGAGAATATATATAGAGAATATATATAGAGAAAATTATATATAGAGAAGATGCGCAATAAGCTGAAATATATGTATCATGTCGTAGAATATACAAAACAACATCAAAATATTCAATGTTTATAATATCAATGTCAAACACAATCGACTTTTGCGTTTTATTGACAACAACAGTTTAAAAATAAACCATGCGCAAAGAGTACCTGTGCTCATTGAAGAAAGAACCACAAACAAGTTGAAATTTAACGAATTATACTAGGTTTTCGACTAATGTAGAAATACTTATATTTTGAAAATATGTATATATTACGGGTCTTAATCGCGTGAATAATTTAAGGTAAAATACCTTGTTTATTGCCCGACGTTTCGACCGTATTGTAACGATAATTGTAATACGTGCGACCACGGTCATGGGTAGACGTGGTCAGTCCGATATTATTAATTAGGTACCTTTAAATTACTTTTTAAAAATTGCATAAGTTTAAATACCTTCCACCCGTGACCACGGCTGTTGCAATACGTCTTAAAATATTTACGCGATTAAGATCTATAGTTTATAATATTATAAAAATCGCAACTGCCGTGCAACTTTGTCTGCGTAAATTTTCTAAGTTGTTGCAACATTTTTCATTGCTGCTCCGCTCATATTGGTCGTAGCGTGATGTTATATAGCCTTCTCGATAAATGGGCTATCCAACAGATTTTTTTTTTTCAATTCGGACCAGTAGTTCCTGAGATTATCGCGTTCAAATAAACAAACAAACTCTTCAGCTTTATAATATTAGTATAGATTAAAAACAGATCGCGTACGTAACCACAGCGTTAAATATTCTTTGGGCAAAGAAATAACCATACTGTCACATGTTGCATTGTATTCGAAATCTGAGACAAGAAATCAATTAGCCCATCAATAACCGATAATTTAATCGCATCGAATATCTGCAGGTCAGACCACACACGTTCATAATTACCTGGATAGCAACTTGTTCATCGTGTAAGTGAGACCAATTAGATTACGATATACGAGTGCATAACACAAATAGATTTTACAAAACTCTACTTGTCATAAATCGTAATCTCATTAGAGGTCTACTCGACAATACATAATTATTTGTATTCTGTTATATTATTGTTTTTTATAAGTTTAAAGTTTTGCAAATCTTATGACAAACGTTTGAAAAGGTTAGATAAACACGTGTTAACATTTGATCCTGTTGTATGGGAAATAATCAAGTTTCAAAAATAAAATATCCCTATTATAACATTTCTCAGATGAATTTAAAAAACAAGTGAAGCAATTTAATAAAATAACAATCAAAGCATAACTAATTGAATTTAACAGATTTGCCATCAAATTAGGATTTAATTGCCGTGGGCAAACATCGGCAAAATATTTGCGCGTAGGAACTGGTCAAATAATGTATTATAATCAGAGTTTTATATACAATCGCTGTATCGTGAAATAATATAGATACTACAGTGGCTTGGTTGTGTCACATTACATATAAATAACACTGTTTTGTTAGATTTATATTGTTACTATCTGATTACTTGTTGTCATGTCAAATAGTGCTAAACAAAGGTTATCGCATTTATCTGGGAAACATATTTGTTACTACAATCTTAGCCGAGTGTTCTAAACTGTGATTAGAAATAATATTTGAAAATGGTTTTAAGGGCTACTGTGTATTTGTTAAAATGTTATATGATGCGCTTATACTATGTTGCTATACAGTAAGTGTATGAGGAATTATTTGAAACGTTACAAATCAAATCTGAGCCGCTTCTGAACTATATTGACTCCTTTTCTTTCCCAGACTAGCTGCAAGTTGTAAATATTGCAATGCAAAATAATTATAACACTTTTTATACAACATCTAATACTTATGGTAAACAATTTAAAAAGTTTATAAAATGACACCCTATCCTTTCCAGTTGCTATAACTGCGGAGAGTTCGCTAATCACATAGCAGCTAAGTGCAGTATCGGCCCACAACCAAAGAGATGTCACAACTGCAAGAGTGAAGATCACCTCATTGCCGATTGCCCCGTAAAGGTATTCTATTTGAATTTATCATACATTGTTTTTAATTAATAATATTACTTGTTTTATGTAGTCTCAAGAACTTTCCTAAATCTATAATTAATTTAATCTGCATTGAGAGAGTATTAAATAAACGGTTTGTATCTACTTATATGTAGTAGTCACGCTGTAAGTTTATATTTCTGACAATTCATCATTGATGTTGCTAAGGATGTAACAAAAAAATTTGATAAGCAAAAAAATCGTATTTTCCTACATTATACATTAAAAAAATATACAATTATTTAGGATATTACATTTATCGGAAATTTATACAAAGAAGATAAAGGTTACAAGGACAACTGCTAGCAGTTTCATAGAAATTATTTTTTTATTTTTTACAAGTGATTACAAATGTATAGATTTTTTTTTATATTGTTAGTCGGTTTTTTTGGCGATTTCAAGTCGCTGCGTATCTATCAAATAATATATAATAATAGCCCAGGGCTTAGAAATTATTTTATATTAATTCGTTAAAAAATACTAGAATTTCAGATGGCTTGTGACATACGTGAAGTTGACAAATGTGTAAACATAAATCGTGAGATACTGCAGTATTTTATATGTGTTCCTAATAATAAGATTTCAAGCAAGTCTTTTTATGCTGCATAGAGAAAAGTGTTGGTAGTTTTATTCTAACTTTGTAACCACAAAAAGGTGCTATAAAATATAACTTGTATAGATAAGATTAAACATTTTTAAATTATAGGTTGAAAAGACGAACGATCCGAGCAAGAGTTCAAGCAGTTCTCAGGAGGGACAGCAGGGCAGCCCACCGCAGTCGTAATTTCATCAAAACTCATCCAATATTCCAAAATCCGACGAAACTTGTAGACTTTCCAACGGCATTTCTTCGTTCTTACTTTAACTACGTTGTAACATTTTTTTATAAGTTAAGACAAAGCTTATTTCCGTCTAGATACTCCATTCCAAACAATTTCTTTGTATTAACTGACTTTTCTTGACAAATTTAATTATGAACAAATGTAATGATAGATTTAACAGTAGTAACGCACCTACCTCACTGTAGTTACAATAATCTAAAGAAATAAGTACAAGACTGATCAGTACAAATCCATAATTCTAGTACAAACTATACATTATATACTTTTACATAATATTATTAATGATAGTACCTAATAATATGACCTAAGTTTGCAAATGTAACGTAAGTACAAATTTTATGTGTTCGAGTGTCAATATCTTAATTATTTTTCGTATATTGGTATTTATCCAAAGTTAAGTGTGTGTTTATATTATTATTATTATTAATTTTGTTGCTATATTCTATTATCACAAACTTTATGTTATTTTATAGCTCATATTGTAACATTAAATTTAAAGTATTATGGCTGGCTATGATAAAAACAAATAACTGCAATTTAAGGGTTTAATACGCTTAGCAGGAGAGTGGAAACAATACTTTTTGAATTTCCAAGATTACCTTATTGTAATGAATTCATGTGTAACGAAAACAAAAACTAAAACCAATTAAAAGTAGGTAATTTTATAGTCTACACGCACCTTTGATGTTTGAGTATGAATTAATTGTAAGTTCTACAATCTAATGTTAGACAGAAGTAACATAAGAAAGGAATATCGAATATAAATGTATATTTTACAGATATAAAATGCAATGTAAACGTTTAAAGTTAATGTGCCAAAGTCAAATTAACATTGTTGCAATAATTATAAAATTATTTTAATTAAGTGTAGATTCAGTGTGAGATATATCTGTATTACTTGCCCTAGCATATTAATGCAATATTTTGTAAAAATCACAGTATAATTTGTTTACGATTATTTTAGAATACTTTGTCATTATAACATACGCGATTTACGTTTGCTCAAGAGCCTAATCATAATTAAGTAGATCAAGTTTTGATTGAAATGTGGGTACTTAATCAATCCTGCAATCAGCAATTTCATATGTTTTACTGTTAAGTATGTTAATGTAAGTATACACATGTTTTACAAAACTATTTTCTATTTTGACAACAGACCTGTAATTTTACTTTGCTTGCAATTAAAATATTGCAGTGACTGCAGTAATATACCTACATAATAATATAGTAACAGTAAGTAATTTTATTTTCAAATACAATATAAAAAAATGTGAATCTTTAAAAGTGAATGTTCAAAAATAACATATTTGAACAAATTTTAATTATCTGATTGTCTAAATTTAAGTAAATGTTTACCCATCGATGTTTTAATAATTTTAGATAATATGCTTTTTAAAACACCTTTTTTGGATACCTTTAATTTATAGTAAAGAGTACCTACCTCAATAGTTATAAATATTGTTTAATTAGTGTCTATAATTAAGATTTTTCTTACCGTTATTAGCGCCAAAAATAATAGTATCGTGGTCCACTGATGAGATGTATCATTTTAACGTTATTTTTATTTACAAATATCGCGATTAAAAAGAGTCTGTAAATTGCCCATATAGCTTTCAAAATATTAGGAGTTTTAAGATAAGAATGAATGTAAAATCCGCCTGCTTAATTAACCAATGAATCTATAATTTTAGTTTTTTAGAATAATTACAGTAAATTCTTATTTTAATGTGGTATGTATGATTATAGAAAGAACTGACGTTACACCTTTCATGGGTAGCGGTGTCTGCACACTTTAATTTAGAAAATCTTGACATTTCTTCCTTCTGATTTTACATAATATAATAAAATCTTGGAACAACTTATACAACGCTATCTGATCCCAAACTCAGCAGAGCTTGTACTATGAAAACCAGACAACAGATAAACATATTTATATATTTCTAAATACATACATATTATAGATAAATAATACAGCAACAGACACAGAATAAACAATCGTGCTCATGACCGAACCCACGACCTCCGGCTTAGCAGTCAGAGTCACTAACCATTAGACCAACAGGCCAGTCATCATAGCAACTTAGTTTAAGTATTATTGTATTCATTAGCAATTTATATAACAGCGGCTCTTTGGAACTCTTTTTTAAAGCGGATACATACAGACACTATTAATTGAAATTTATCTAAGTATGTGCAAAATTTGGAAACATAGAAACGGTATGAATAAAACTATTTTATTATTGTTTTTCCTTAAACAATTTTAATTGAAAATTGAGTAATAACAATAGCTATTAACGTAGGGAGTAGCCAGTGTGACATCATGGTAGAGGCGTGGTAGACACAGTACGATTTAGAGGTATTATACACTACGGGTCTTTTTGCATTTCATTTTATATAGCTGTAGTAGTAATGTAGTTATTTATAAGATTTAAAAGAAAGACTATTTGAAAACATCTACCTCATAATTTAATTACGTTAAATAGAGTTTATTGATAAGTTAATTAACATTTAAAAATTCTAGCAATTATTTTTTCCATAATTATATCTTTGCTGGACGCCGAATTTCTTTCTTAGAGTTTAATTTTTGTTTTTTATTATTATTATTATTCAATGAAAATAAATCATACAAAAAACAGTTGTCATTTTTATTTCCTACCACCTACTAATTAATATAAAGGTCCTATCGTCTTATTTGCACAAACATGGAAATTGCAGTAAGTAACTGCACACTGACTTACTTTAGTTAGTTTTTAGTAAACTTTAAAACTGTTAAAGTATTATTATCTACTACGAAACCGTCAACAAACACAGTAATACTTAAATAGAGTTATATGCAGCATTCTAAGAATCCTACAATTAACACAACACTCATTGCTTTATAAACAACCGAAATAAACTGAAAGTGATAAACTAATTTCAATGTGAAAACCGTATCAGTAATTGCATCAACGTAATGAGTTTCTACTGAAAATGACCACGAGTGAGTGATGGGTACAGTCCTTGGAGAGAGATGAGGAGGTGCGGGGTGCGCGCGCGGGGGCCGGTCGGCGCGGAGCAGAGATGTCACGTTTTTCAGCGGAGTCGGGCGAAGATGGGCGCTCGGAGGATGCAGTAGTGCGGGGCGCCCTTCACTCCCCCCCTCCCCTCCCCCCGGTGCCCGTTGCCCGCTCCCCTCGCTGACGTAACGCTGCCGTGTCCGCCGCCCGCCCTAGTGTGTGCCGCGCCGCGCTCCGACCGGGCCAACACGCACGCCGCGCCCTGCACGACATCAGTGCTAATCACTTGACGTTTCCCATTTTTGCGCTCCGGTTCTGAGCTTAAAAAGTGAATGAGGTGTATAACGAGGTTGTGCATAAGCTTATGTACGTCCTTATATATATTTTATTAAACGTTATTTGCGTAAATACTCGACACCGCCCTTAAAAGCCGGATGCATCGGTGTCATTCTCAAATGAATTATCGCGTTGCAAAATCTCGGCTCTTTAATTTTTTTAAGGCGTAGGTAAAGTCGTTTAGATCGTAATTAATTAAAATTGCAACAATAATATTAGGAGAGTGGATGCGTAATAGGAAAAGAAATGCATAGAAGAATTTATGTTACTTTTTAAACGAAAATCAGAGTATGGAATTTTAATGCAGAAATCTGAAATATTAAATGTATTGTGTAATTGGATAGGTTTGTACATAACCGAATTGAAACTAGATATAGAAATAAAACGAAATAGGTTGAAAGGGTAGGATTACATACCTTTACAAATATTTTATTGAACATAATCGAATATTAGTAGATTTAAGAAGTACGTATGTAACGGTTCATGATAATTGATCAATTGTGTTTCTCAGCAGAAATGTGTATCAAATAGAGAAGCAGTCAACTCTATAAACGTATTGCTAGTTGGATAATAGTTCCCATTGATATGATCATACGGTAAGTTCGATGTGATCAATCCTGCCAAGCGTATGTAGTGTAAACATTAAAGCTTTTTAGTGATTAGAAGCATCATTTACTGCATTTTATATCTTCGAGCTTCCCAGAACGAGTCATCTGGTGACTGCCTCGTGCATACATCATCCATTTTCATTGTAGTTTTATTTATTCCAACAGCATCGATGGCCTTGAATTTAGATGAATGTATTCGTTATTTTTACAAATGTACCTAATGCAGCAATAAGTCTGCCACTCGAAGTTACTTCAAGTGGAAGAATGTTTTTACAGTAGATTTATGGCAGATGAAAAGGCAGCGATGAATATGTTTCATATCAAGATAGTTACCGTCATATCGATTTGTATGTCATTACAACTATATATTTGGATAATGGGGTACATCACTCGGTTGTGGTGTTGTTTTTAAACTAAAACACGACTTGTTGCATTAATCACTGTCACATTAGTATCTATTTAACATTTTTGGTTCATCATTTTTAACGTACTCTTAAAGGTCGTTAATACTCTTACATTGTATCCTAACGATCCACATATTTAGGTAAGGGTCTGCAGGTGTACTGTAGGTATTATTTTAACGTTGAGTGATGTATAGGTATTAATTGCATATTGTACAATGGACGAATATAAAAAATGATTTATATGCACACTACACACCAACATTATGGCTACATTTCGTTAAAATTTAAATTAAATCCTAAAAGTACATTAAAATTACGAAGTAGGTAGTTAAACCTATCTGTCAGTACTAGAAATATTTTTGCAAATATCGGTAATAGTTATTTTATTTTTTACCTAGCTTCTTATTTAGGTCATAACTTACCTTCAGGAGTTTTAAAAACACACAGAGTTACAAATTTTGTAAAACCATACACGATGTACTTAGTAAGACTTCTCTATTGCTGTTTTGAGGTTAGAATTTGTATTTGAAAGCTCAATACTCCGATTCTATTTGTTACTCTGTGTGAAACCATTTCTAAAACGTAATCATTTTATTTTTTTTCAATAAAGCAGAGCTTAATAAAGAACCAAGCGGTTCATGGTAATAAATCTTATGACATTATTATTAATTTAGCGCCATCTGTCGGGTTAAAACATATCTGATAGCATTCAATGTTTATGTTTGTGGGGACAGAGGTCGCTACGAGCTACAAGCAGTTAATTGCGTGTTTAATTAATGACTGACAAATCGGAATAAGATTAATCGATAAATATTTTATTGTCAGTAAAATATTTTTTGAACATAAACTTACTTATTATTATAACACACTTTTTCATCTAAATACCATTTTACCTGACGTTGATAGTTTAGTAAGGTTTTTTTTTTAATTCTGATAATCATTTAGGTATTTGCTACCTTTTCTGTCCTATAAATTATTATAACATAATACATATATTAATTAAAAAAAAAACTTAAAATTAATATTTTCATACAGATGCTCAATTATGCCCATTGAGCCTACTTTATTTATATTAATATTTTAAAGTTCTAAAGTGAGTTCGTAAAATATATATTTTTATTTTACAAAATAAACTACAGGATAAAATTAAAATATAAAGTGAATTTTTGGGTCTCATTTATCAAGAACTTTAAAAAAAAATAATTAAATCGACTTCTAAAATAAGTACAATGTAACTATATATAGTTTATTTCTCACTTTTTAATGTGTTGGTTTGTAATTTATGTAATATGTTACAATAGCCTTATACAAACTACTCATATTCCTCTACGTTCATTTTTGAGGAGTTCTTCACTAAATGGTGCTTTTGGAGAGTAAATGCACGAATTACAACAAAGTAGGTATACCCAAATTACTTTATGTATGCCTTTATTATTTTAAGAGTTATTAGATTTGAGAACCTCCTCCTTGAAAAATGATGTTCCCAACCTCTAAATATTTATAAAAGATCTATCTAATTATACCACATACATAGATGAGAAAAAAATCACGTCCCCACTTTTCATGTAGGGGATTTTTTTTCCAAGATTTTATTTTACCATTTTATCGGCGTAAGAATATTCTTAAAAAATGAAATTTAGTACATCCATGCAAAATTTCATTTTTCTGCGGACGGACGGCGTCCCTACAAAGATTCCGTTTTGGCTACGGAACCCAAAAAAGGAATAATTTTTGTTTAACAGTCTTTATAGGACTACTAAAACAAAACACTTTATTTATTGCCTTATTTTATACTAGCTGACCCGCGTAACTTCGTCTGCGTCTCGTGCGTAAAATTTTTGCAACATTTTTCATTGCTGCTCCGCTTCTATTAGTCGTAGCGTGATGATATACAGCGTATAGCCTTCCTTAATAAAAGGGATATCCAACAGTACCAGACGTTTTTAATTAAGACCCGTAGTTTCTGAGATTATCGCGTTCAAACAAACTAACAAGTAGTAGTAGTTATACTTTCGTTTTATTTTAATTTATTTTTAAACTAGCTGTCCCGCGCAACTCCGTATGCGTAAATTTTCCCGTTTTTATTTGTCGCTGCTCAGCTCCTATTAGTCGTAGCGCAATGTTATGGGCTATCCAACAAAAAAAGAATTTTTCAAATCGGACCAGTAGTTCCTGAGATTAGCGCGTTTAAACAAACAAACAAACAAACAAACAAACTCTTCCGCTTTATAATATTAGTATAGATAGTAGTCAGTTCGTTAAATGTAATAAAGCTCAATGCAGCTAATACGTACGTTGGTTGTTGTTGAAATGATATTAATTAGCAATCATTTTACAACTTGACAAAATTGAATTTAAACCAAAGTATGATTTCGGGGATTAACATAATTATAAAGCGTTTAAAATGCTCGAAAGGTGAATAGCTAATGCATGTTCGCGTTAATTCTCGTGTTCCTTGTATTTGTAATTATGCCATGCAAAAGTGTTATTGTTAGTATTGGCTTTTGACGTTAGATATTTTCTATTTGTATATACTTACATTGATACATTCTAAAGGTTCATTTCCGTGCATCGCGGCCGATCACGAGTCGCGCGCGGCTTACGACAAGCGACTGACGCGCGCGGCCGATGCGACAATACTCAGAGTATAAGAATGTATGGTGCCGTTTCCGAGGTAAGCGACAGACGCGCGCGGCCGACGACTGTCGTAAGCTGCGCGCGCACTGTGAATATTGTCGCATCGGCCGCGCGCGACAGACGCTTGTCGTAAGCCGCTCGCGGCTCGCGATCGGCCGCGATGCACGGAAATGAACCTTAAGGCATAGGTCAAACGCTCAGTAAACACGTGTTCCATCATTATTTACCAAATACCGTATCAGTATTTAATGATCTTGTAATTTAATGTATTGAATAATGTTAGTGTTTACTTTTAGATTTACAAATTCCAGAAGATATAACAAAATCAACCTTATACTTAATACGTACAAATATATTAGTATTTTCTGTCAGAGGGTAGGTACAGTCCCAGTACAGTACTGGCCTACTAGTATAGTATACAGTACAGTACAGGCTTAGTATGACAGTTTATGATAGACCATTAAAGTACATGGTCTAAAAGACGTGGAACATCGAAAGTAAACTGAAGTTCGAAGTTCTATCCATAAAATAAAATAGACATTTCAGTGTGCATTATGAAAATATATATATTTTACGGGTCTTAATCGCGTGAATAATTTAAGGTAAAATACCTTGTTTATTGAGTGGAGTCTACCCGTGACCACGGCCGTTGCAATACGGTCTTAACGTCGGGCAATAAACAAGGTATATTAAGTTAAATTATTCAAAATAAAAATATAAGTATTTCTACATTGGTCGTTCGTAATGTGTACAAATCGCGAATGTTTATCATCATTTATCTTTAGTGTGTTTCCAAAATTCAACACCTGAGTAAAAATGAATGAAATGAGTTGACCTATACGCGGGTTATTGCTTAAGTTAGTTTTAATAAAACTTTTTTTACAAAAAATATCTAACCGATCGGAAACTAAAGCTAATGACTAGGCATCGGTGTCGCAATCGAGAGGTTGCGGGTACGAATCCTACCCATTATACTACCGACGTAAACCCTCTCCTAACACAAGTCTGTGAGCTTAATTGGAGGGGTTAACAAGATTGCTATTAATGTGGGACGCAATCCTACATTGCTAGTTTATCTTTAAAAAAAAATTGAGGAGTTTCGTTGACAGCCTATACCTAGGTGTAGTTGGCTTCAAAATAATTGTTACACAATTAGTGATAAGATTTATAATAAAATCCCTAATATTTAAAAACTACTTTCCCTAAAAACGTTTCCGTCAGCTCTTGATTGTTCACTTATCGAGAAATCTTTTTTAGTCACTTATAGAGTACTTTAAAAATAATGACATACTGTAAGAGCATGAAAATAAATTTAGTTTGGTAATGGTTACAAAAAAAAATGTGCGGCACTCGGGGATTTTTTTATCAACTTATGCAATTCTATTTTTTATTTTTTTTATTTATGCAGTTTTTTTTTGTATTTTTTTTTTCAATACATTTTGGAGCAGCTGGTCTCGATACGTGCGAGCTTCGTACAGTCGTTCCCGCTCGGTCGAGCTGCATGGTAGGCGGAGTGGGGGTGTTAGGTTTTATTTTCGTTACGTAATTTCTTGATTCTAGCTAACTAGTTTACAATACGAATAAGATTTTTAAGCTATTGCATAGCTTTCAAAGCTATGCAATAGCTTAAAAATCGTTTGAATCGTAAACTAGTTTGAAATAATAAATATTTGTTATTACGGAATGGCTACTACTAATTATGTAATTATTTATAAGATCACATAATGTATCGACCCTATTTATGGCAATTTTTTTTTTTTTAATTTGTATTGTAACAATCCAAAGCATGTTCATATTGTGATGAAAAATGTAATGAGCGCTTACTTTTAATAATAATCATGGATTGTATACTTAGCTATGCAGTGAGCTCAACACTGCAGAACGCAAAAGGCTTATATAGCCAAGTTTCGAATATATACATTTTGTATATGATTACTTGAAGTAAAAAATTTGTTAGTGCATCTGAATTTTGCGCAAGACGAAAAATAACTTTTTTATCTATATACAAAGTTATTTTTCGTTTAGCGCAAAATTCATAAACCCCAACAAAATTTGAAATCTTTTTATTAATTTCATTAAAACAAAATGTCTAATTTTCGCCTAATGTAGTACCTATGTACCCAGTACATTAGGCGAAGATTAGACATTCAGTAAATAATAGGATCCAATAGGATGACAAATACTGTAGTGACAGAATATATATTGGGTTGACGGAATTACAAATTCAAATTCAAAATTCTTTTTATTCACTTGGGATACAAAACAACACTTATGATACGTCGGGATTGTAAATGTACATATAATACCAAGTTCGCAAACAATAGGTAAATCCAGAAAAAAGAACCTGGCAATAAAAACTCGTGGCCACTCTTTTCAAATTGCCAATTTTACTATGTTTGGACGTTTACAAACTTAATAATAATTATTATTTATTTATTTCACATACAAGGTTCACATTTTGTTGATAAAAAACATGTACATTATACAGATAATTACTAAAAATAAAGGGGTTGTCGTTGACCACTGTACTAGTATCAAACTGTGTTACAGCAGTCGTTTACAAACTTGATATTGAGGTAAGGTGCTGCCACTATACTATACACCATATTATAGGACTGATGCAAATAATAATATTAAAACCACGCAAGTGCATGTCGGACAACGCATAATGTTAGTAGTACAATGTTAGTAGAGTAAAAAAAAAAATTTTTCACTTTGTCGGCGTAAGTAATATGTGTATCCATGCAAAATTACAGCCTTCTATCACTAACAGTCTCTGAGCAAAGCTGCGGACGGACGGACCGACAGACATGGCGAAACTATAAGAGTTCCGTTTTGCAATTTTGGCTACAGAACCCTAAAATGTTTTAACAACATAGTCGGAGCGTTTACTTACAACAAAGGTAAAAACTATATGTGCTTAAATATTGGCCAAGTACTAGTAATGAATGATTAAATATAAAATATTATTTCTTATATCCAAAGAAAGAAAAGAATGGTCAAATCAATGTGACAATTAAAACAAAGTGACAACAAAATTCGCCCAAGCATAATAACGTCACAGGCGCAAGCAACTATCTAATTTATCATTTAAATATTCGTCAACTGTATAATAACCTCTATGTACAAGAGGTTTCTTGACTACATTTTTGAATCACTGATAGACTCAAAAACAGAAATACCCATAAATGAATTGTGGGTTTTATGCAGCCTATGATATTGACCTACTAATTTGGGCTTACCTCGTGTTCACCGAGTGGCTTTAATTTAATTCTCTGCTTCTTTAATATTTCTACTTTAATGTAAAGACTTCAGCACAAAGGCAGCAGCATAGGTCTTTTTAAATATTGTGGAATAATTTTTAACATATTGAACAAACTTAGGGTCAAAGTAATTTTGCTTCATACCATACAATCCATACAACTTAGCTCTACTTACTTGTATGCGAGTTGTTGTCTAATCACAAAAGGTAATTTTTAGATTTCTATAAAAAGTCTTAGTCGTTTAAATTATTAAATTACTCGTACAAACGAGATATTCAGAATTTTGTTTTTTTAAGATAACTAGTTATTTAAGGTTGTGGGTCCCACATTACTAGTAATCTGTTAACCCCTCCAGCTAAGCTAAGTTGCTTGTGTTAGGAGTGGGTTGACGTCAATAGTATAATGTATAGGATTCGAACCCGCGATCTCACGATTGCGAGTACTGAGGCAAAATCAAAGCTTGTATGCGATGTGTACGGACGCAATACTATTTGTATGTATTGACTGATCATGTACTCTCGTCTGTAATCTTTCTATATGTCTTTTAAACTTGGTCAATGAAAGCACGAAGTCTTAGTAGAATCGACGCTTTCGTAATGTTGTGCTGGCGCTAAATATTAAAGATACTCTGGAAGGCGCACAAATTAATAAACAAAACCGGCCAAGTACGAATGGGACTCGTGCTCTAAGGGTTCCGTACTAACTTATAAGTATGTAAATAGTTCGATCAACACAAGAATCTATCTAGACATGGCACTGTATTAACCAAGAATTTCAAAAGAAAATGATTTCAAGTTAGATTTCACTTCTGTTATTAGCGAAACTTTGGCATATTTTCACATTTTTATTTTTAACTGGATTTCTGTAACGAAGCAATATTGAAAGATTTAACTTATATCAGACAACTCACATAAGACCACCTGATCCCAAACTGACGAGAGCCTCTACCATAGCAACCATACAACTGATACTCGTAAACATATTTAGGTAACTCTAAACACATATATATAAATTTGTTATTCACTTAGGAAGCAAAATACTACACTTGTGAAAAGCTATGATTCACAATACATTTTGAGAAACATTTTTGTTTTCATTTCCGTGTTCGCCCTCAAATTCCAAATTCTTCTACATACGTTATACGTCCGTGTTTGGGTCACAGAAACACATATGTGTACCAAATTTGAACTTAATCAGTCCTGTAGATTCGGTGCAAATGGGCTGTGATAGACGGACAGACAGAAACTCCGTTTTTTCCCTTTGAGGTACGGAACCCTAAAAATCTAGTCCCACTTATCAACTGCCTGTATGAAATGCTCTTTAGGTCCTTCGGATATGTTGAGCCGGATAATTAAGGCCACGGTAGGTCAACTGCTCGAATGGACAGTATCTGTCCGGATGGATAGTTGTGGTGGTCTGAGCGACGACCTTGTGTGGTCACGACCCTCAGTCATGAGGATACGATGAAAAAGAAGAATTTAGTGTATTCATTGTATTATATATCTATATATTATCACAAACTGACATATCTATATTAATATTATAAAGCTGAAGAGTTTGTTTGTTTGAACGCGGTAATCTCAGGAACTACCGGTCCGAATTGAAAAACTCTTTCACTGTTGGATAGCCCATTTATCGAGAAAGGCTATAGGCTATACAACATCACGCTACGACCAATAGGAGCGGAGCAGCAATGAAATTATGTTGCAAAATCGGGGAAAATTGACGCATACGAAGTTGCGCGGGACAGCTAGTTTTATCATAAACTGTCATACTTAGCCCGCGTACTGCACCTACTGTATCCCTCTCACAGAAAAGACCAATATTTTTGTACGTATTAAGTATAAGGTTGATTTTGTTATATATTCTGGAATTTATAAATCTAAAAGTAAACACTAACATTATTCAATACATTGAATTACAAGATCATTAAATACTGATACGGTATTTGGTAAATAATGATGGAACACGTGTTTACTAAGCCTGACCTATGCCTTAGAATGTATCAATGTAAGTATATACAAATAGAAAATGTCTTACGTCAAAAGCCATTAATTGTTAGTATGCGATGCAAAAGTGTTATTGTTAATAACACTTCTGCATTGCATAATTACAAATACAAGGAACACGGGAATAAACGCGAACATGCATTAGCTATTCACCTTTTGAGCATTTTAAACGTTTTATAGTTGTGTTAATCCCCGGAATCGTACTTCTTTGGTTTAAATCAAATTTTGACAAGTAGTAAAATGATTACTAATTAATATTTGAACAACAACCAACGTACGCACTAGCTGCATTGAACTTTATTACAATTATTAACGAACTGACTACTATTTAAAAAAAAATTAAAATAAATCAAAGGTATTCTATACTTACTATTTGTTTGTTTGTTTGAACGCGCTAATCTCAGGAATGATTGGTCCGAATTGCAAACTTTTTTTACTGTTGGATAACCCATTTATCGAAGAAGGCTATACGCTATATATCATCACGCTATAACTAATAAGAGCGGAGCAGCAATGTAAAAAGTTGTTGTTTTGTGACTGCCTCTGTGGCGCGGTGGGAATGTGTCCGACTGCTATGCAAGAGCGTTCGATTCCCACACGGGACACCACTTTGTGTAATCCACAAATTGTTGTTCCGGGTCTGGGTGTTCTTAGTGTCCGTGACTTGTATGTTTGTAAAGTCCCATGTGTACACTACACTGCTTGTACACTACTGCAGGAGTCGTCTTTAAAAAAAAAAAATTGATTTATAGACACGACTATGATAGCTTGCTAATCGAAAAGTGTGGTAGTGCTAATAAAATTTTAAAAAACATTCCTTAGTGAATATCTATGGCCTAAAAAGCGTCAACTGCCAAAATTTCAGGTTTGTAGCTTCAGCTGTTTAAGCTCTGCATTGATAAATCAGCCAGTCAGGACAAGTATAGATTTAAAAGAAAAGCCTGCTAAAAGATAGAAACAAAATACCCTTCATATTAAATAACATGCAGTCAGAGGCATTACAGAATTCTGTTGAACTTAATATCGTGCCTCTGACTGCATGACTTTAAATAAGAAGGGTATCTTGTTTCTGCCTTTTTGCAGGCGGGTTTCTTTAACCTACTTATTTTGAAATTATGGGCTCAATACCTTGGAACTACGCCTGTGATAAAAATTATCTTTCATGACTTTTAAAAGAGTAACACAATTTTAGTAAATAAAACAAAATATAATAGTATTAATAAGATATCCGTGTGGCAACTCACACACAGACATCTGATTATAAATCCAAAATAGGCAGAGCCTGCATGGTAAGCAGACAACTGATAAATATTATCTACAGATAATTTACACCCAGATGTATAAATTTATAAGATTTATCCTCGAGCTGTGGCTTAGCAGTCAGAGTCACTAACTACTCGATTAGCCTTTTAATTTAAACTTTTGTATTCTTTGAACATTATTTTTTAAATACATTACTTATATTAATTGCACATGCTTAAAATATATTGAATAATTTAGACTAGTTTTTATTCCCATGATTATAACAATAGTCTATTTAAATTCGATGAAATATGAAAAACTAGCTATTGACGACGGCACTGCCCACGTGTCTTGAGTAGTACAAGTGTGATAAATAGTGAACACTAAAAAAAGGACAATTACGAAATTCTACCCTTAGAGCAGTTTTAGATCAGAAACTACTTACTCTTAGAACAACCTCTAGGTGCAAGTTGCATAAAATTTGTTGTATTTTATTTTTGAGAAACATGCTTATAAATGAATAAAATGCCAAAAATATCCACAGAAAAACTGTAGCACGCCCTTAAATTTAATTCCAACTTATCAAACCTAAATTAAGAAGTCCTCAATTTAAGAAGAAACTTTGAAAACCTATAAAAGAAATCAAGTCCATATAATCATAATTCCACGGTATACATCCCGATTAAACCACACAAAAATATCTGAAGAAACACTATTTAAGGTGTACAGGTTTCCATTTGAGTGAAAAACTTTTTGACAAAAAAATATAACCGACTTAAAAAAAGGCAACTATAAAGCAAAAAATAATATACCTAGAATAACAAAAACAAATAAAACATTTTGAAGTTGGTGCCGAATAAAACATAAAGACTACTATTTCATGGCACCAACTTCAAAATGTTGAAAGTTTTTTATTTCTCACTTTTTAGTGGGTTGGTTTGTAATTCACTTAACTTACAATAGGCATTTGTCAACTGTTCATATACTTTTACAAAATATTGCTTGCCCCGATGCAGGGCCGTTAATTTTTGAGGAGTTCACTATCAGCTCTATTACATTGTGTAATAGTAGTATAACGAGAATAAAGTGCAACTCAATACCATATTAAAGTAACTGAA
This sequence comes from Herminia tarsipennalis, assembly GCA_945859575.2. Lineage (NCBI taxonomy): Eukaryota > Metazoa > Arthropoda > Insecta > Lepidoptera > Erebidae > Herminia > Herminia tarsipennalis. Next base: position 14,387,851 of record OX243838.2, read on the forward strand.
TCGCAAACTGTAAAATATTGAATAGGTCGGCTCGTCATTTGTGGTCTTCATCATCAGTTCCACTTCACCAATTGGTGTTTTTTAAGAGTAAATGCACGAATTACTATGAAATATACCTTAATCACTGTAGGAGGTGTGCCTTTAATATTTTTAGAGTTCCCTTGATTTCTCCAGGATTCCATCATCAGATCGTGATCTGATGACAATGGGACCAACTTGGAAGTATATCCTTTCAAACACAAAACGGTCCAGCCGTCTTTGCATAATCGTTGAACAAACATAAAAAAAAAACATACAGACGAATTGACGACCTCCTCCTTTTTGAAGTCGGTTGAAAAGTGCGTTTGGACCAACAACTTACCACCCTAAAACGTAATATTATATTACGCCTACTGGTAAGACCACGTTTATTTGAAGGAACTGCTTATCATATTTCTAGAATTATACGTAAATAATGATTAAAAAATGCATTCTCAGTAGTTCCATGGAAGCAGTTCTAAGCGTCTTCACTTGCCATTTTCCTGTGACGCAATTTCTTTCATTTGGCACTTAGTAAGTAACTGTTTTATATAATTCGATGAGAGATCCCGAAAAAAATAAAATAGCTTGTCAATTGCCTAGAAACACAGTTTTTCTTAATACCTTTCAATTAGGTAATCACCAATTTGAGAACACCTCGGCATAGCTTAGTTTGACGTGTATGTGGATATGTAATGATACTAATAGAGTTAATTCAATTTTCATGAAATTTTTATCATCTTTATTCTTTTACATTACTACGATTTTCGCAAAAATGGCTACTCACGCACTCCAGGTGACGGTACAACCACTACTATACTCTAAATTGTTATTACATTAAACAGTGTAAATACAGTTTTTAATCAAAATAATAATAATAATCTATTAACTGACTTCAAAAAAAGTATTTTATTGAATTCGATACATATAAATGTACTAGCTGTCCCGCGCAACTTCGTATGCGTAAATTTTCCCCGTTTTTGCAACATTTCTCGTCGCTGCTCCTCTCCTATTAGTCGTAGCGCGATGTTATATAGCCTATAGCCTTCCTCGATAAATGGGCTATCCAACAAAAAAATATTTTTTCAAATCGGACCCGTAGTTCCTAAGATTAGCGCGTTTAAACAAACAAACAAACAAACAAACTCTTCCGCTTTATAATATTAAGTATAGATACAAACTGCGTGATTTTCACATTTATGAAAAATGTACGAATAACTTTTAAGTACGCCCAAATGATGTGCCTTTTTTAATTGACAAGATTCCTTGAGATCTCCAGATTCCTTCATCAAGTCCTAACCTGATAACAATGTGATTAAATTGGCAGTATAGGTTAGGTGCCCTTTTTAACAAAAAATCTTTTTGGTAACGGATAACAAACAATTAAAAAATACAGTCGAATTGAGAACCTCCTCTATTTTTGAAGTCGGTTAAAAAGGATGACAGAGGAAAATAGTGACAAGTACTCTTACCAACTCTTGTCAATATTCCTGACCCTTGATATGCAATATTAGGCTTCTACGAAGTGAAACTTCGACACGCGTTTCGTCTCTACACGAGGCGTTCTAAGGAGCGAGCCAAAGGCGTGAACTGTGGGTGCCTTAATAATCAATTTAAGACGGATTTCCGCCATGTGACGTCTAAATGATTCAACCACTTAGAATAGCGCCTTTAAACCTGCAAGAAAGTAGTCAAAAATGTGTTTATGATATTTTGCGTCAACTTCAAACAAATAAGTAAACAGGCATGACAAATCTGTCATTAACTAATTGATCTATTTAAATGTTGATAAACTTTCGCGACCGTTTTTGACGTTTCGACCGTATTGCAACGGCTGTGGTCACGGGTAGACTATCCGTCGAAACGTCGGGCAATAAACAAGGTATTTTACCTTAAATTATTCACGTAATATATATATTGATCTATGTAGTTTTAAGGGTTCCGAACTCAAAGGGTGCCAATAGAACTCTATTACTAAGACTTCGCTGTCCGTCCATCCTTCTGTCATAGGGTTGTATCTCTTCAAACTGTATTACTGTGACTGCTATAACAAAAATAAATTAAAAAATATAATCAACATTTAACGGTGTCCCTATTAGTCCAAGAGTACTCTCCTAGAGCGCCGAAAAATGCAAGCACTTTATAAAGGCTGATTGTTTGATATTACGTCACATGAATGGAGTGAAGAAATACCCTTTAGTCATCTACGAGCAGATACTAGATTTTGTTATTATTGCAGTCGCTCTAATCTATACTAAAATTATAAAGCTGAAGAATTTGTTTGTTTGTTTCAACGCGGTAATCTCAGGAACTACTGTTCCGAATTTAAAATGATTTCACTGTTGGATAGCCCATTTGTCTGTAAGATATAATACAAAAAAAATGAACAGTGTACAGGGTTTGTTAAATATAAGTAAGTAGTATGATAGGTTGGAACAAGCTTTTTGGTTGGAACCCTACTTGCTCGAGTCTGACTCGTAAAAAGCATAATTATTTAAAAATATAAACGTCAATGTAAAGACACAGCAGAATATAAAGCAGATAAGATATACAGGATGTAACAGAAAGGTGTGGTCAAATTTCATCACCGGATAGGGTATGTTATCAGTTTGCACCTACAATGGTGCCATAGCTGGTTGCATTATTATTATATAGTTATAGCATATTCTTTTTGTCAAAATTCAGTAGTGAAAATAAGTATGGTATGGTATAAGAATTATACCTCCCCTGGGTATATAGATCCCCTATATAGGTATGGTATAAGAATTATACCTCCCCTGGTACAAAATCCGATTGGATTATTATGGCATAGAACTTTTTAAGTCATACTTTTTCATTCATAAATAATCAAATGAAAAAATAATAAATATTTTTTAGGGTACTCGGATTTTGATAAAATTAGGTATGTGCACTTAGTATCATGGGCACATACCAACCCTAGAATATGACCACACCTTTCTGTTACATTCTGTATATATATTACTTCAAACGAAAATTAGATATGCTTATAAAAAACTACACTCATAAGTGACTTATGAGTGTGCAGAAAATAAGTTATGTTTCGTAACCCATTTTCTGCAGTTAAAAAAACACCCGCGATGATTAATCGTATTCCGGAGTGTAAAGAAGTAACTAAATATAATAATAAAAAATAATATATGCTCACTTAAACCACCCTCCCTGTTGGCTTTCACTATGATCACCTGGGTGTCAATAGGCGGCATTTATGTGTTCTCTGATTTCCCGCGATACGAACTTCTTAATGTTCAAAGACAAATACATTTAAATTTATTATACCTATAGATAACAACTATCTTTACAATAAAAATATTTTTGTTGATCTGACTTTTATTAATAAATGTCATTAATTTTTGCTTTTAGACTAACTTCCAATCGCAAAGGTGATACCAAATTGATAATGACACCTAATTTATGATATTTGGGGGTGATCAAAGTTCACTTAAGTGCCACCTTAATAGACAAACATCACAGGTGATCATAGTGGAATATACCGCTCTGGTGTTATGGTGTGGTGGTGGTGGTGTTTTTATAGTACCCGATAAGTTCAGGCGACCTTACCTACTCGCAGGCAAGGGCATCAAGTATCTCTGTACTTTTATCGTAGAGGTATTTCACGATCAGGTCGAACCTTTAAAATTTGGCACCTACAAATTAAAACTTATCAACAGACTAGCGGCCTGCTCCTGCTTTGCACGGACTTTTCTCAACTAAACTTATCCACATAAACGCAGTTTTCGTAAAAATCTCAATTTTTTTTGAGAATAAAATATAGCCTATGTTACTTCCCGATAATGCAGCTTTCTATAAGTGAAAACTTTTTTTAAATCGGTCCACTAATTTTTGAGTTTATTCGTTACATACAAAAATACAAATCTTTCCTCTTTATTATATTAGTATAGATTGTTATATTCCTCGCTAGTGAGCCCCGATAAACGCTGCTAATTATGAAGTGCTATAGGGCGATGCTAGTGTTCTTCGTCTTCTACGCGTTATAAAGAAACGCGCCGCGCCGGCCGCCGCAAACGCTGTGTCCTTGCATTTTAAATCTGTAATATCTTCGAAAATATTCATTAAATTACATCCTGTAAAGAGCCATATATCTTAATTGAATAAGGATTAATGATGTATTGCTTAAAATCGCTTAGTAATAAAGCCATTATTTCTCGTAAAAGTAAAAGATAAAAAATAGTTATTGTGGGTTATCCCTAAGAGATAGACATATGCCATTGCATACCTTTTTATAGACCTTTTTAAGGTCTATAAAAAGGTAGTATATTATTATACCGTAGTATATTATTTTGATCTATCTTGTAGGGTTCAGCCAGCGTTTGCAATGTAAGCGCAAAAAATGTGTTTATTTACGACATCACATTAGAAACCTCTAAATTTATCAGTTTCTCTACTATATTATACCTGTTCTATACATATAAACCTTCCTCTTGAATCACTCTATCTATTAAAAGAAACTACATCAAAATCCGTTGCGTAGTTTTAAAGATCTAAGCATACATAGGGACAGACAGACAGGAAGCGACTTTGTTTTATACTATGTAGTGATTTAAAGGCAGTTTGTTTGATACATTTTTAACAAAAATGTGGCCTTTTTAATTCTTCGCGCTATGAAAAGAAGCAAACCTTTTGAGTTAGAATAGTGAAAACAGCAAACAACTGATAAATACATTTATGTTAGAGTATTATAAATAAGTTGCACCCAGATATACATAAAGAGAAAAAGATTTATTCTGGGTGAGCATTGAATGATACGATGACCTGGACCGGGGTGGGTGATAGATCTAAGCTTTCACCGTTGGTTGATAGAAGGTGCAACGCAATGATGTTCCTAGAGAAGAATCTATATGAGTATAATGATATGACTTAGCCTTACGGGAATCGATATAAGTAGCCAGACCTGCAATTGACATATATTTATATTTACTCGTATGAACGAAGAAATTTGAAAGGATGTCTCGTAAAATACTGCCACCTCTGTCTACCTAGGTATTCAGAATATTTACGCATAATACTCTACTGTATTGGCAATAAAATTTAGTACTGTCTCCTTTTCAATAAGCATCTAAGCGACATCTAGCTACTGATTTAAAATTCAATCACAGTAGAGTGCATCTTTTTGGATGTATAATAATTTTATAGCATTACATTTGCCATTTCATTATTACGGTATTCTCACGTAACACTGCATCTTTAAAAGTGGATGTGTACAAATCTAGCGAATGCGCTGAACGAGAGCCGTGCATCCGCGTCGTGTTCGCTAGATTTCTACGGTAATTTTTATTAAGCCAGCGTGGATGGCTAAATCAAAAACTACAAATAGCACAGAGATAATATTCATAAATGTTTCCCAAGACTGCATGCAGTTTTAGTTTTATGATAGTTACAAAGAAAAATTGTCTGTAAAGTTTTAGTTCCAATTGCTGATGCCATTCACTGATAGGCTGATTCTTCAGCCTATCAGCAGGCGGTAACGTGACACTTATTAGTGCGTGCAGTCAGTCATCAATTTATAAGACGTTATTACAAAATATTAATAATAATAATATAATAATAATAACTTTTTTATTTCAGACACAGTCCATTTTGTTAGTATGTATACATGATTTTAAATAACTAATGTTAGTACTTATATCTATGTTACAACTACCTCGCGACAGTTGCATGTAGGCGTACCCAATGTTCCAACATCGGGCTATCCCACCGGTCTGCTACTGTGAGCAGTATGCTGTTGGGGCTGTCGCGCACCCTGCGCATGATGAATGCGCTCCGTTTGCGCATTATGGCGTAAAAACCATCTATCCGTGCTTCGGCAAACATGCTAGATGCACTACAGTGCCGCGGCAGCCCCATCAACACCCGATACGCGTTATTATATTGAATACGCAGCGCGTTGAATGCCCTCTGCGTGTAGCTGACCCATAGACTGCATGTATAAAATGATTGACAGTATGCCCTAAAAAGCGTCGCCTTCACATATTTTGTACTTTTAGCAAAAAAAAACATATAAATAAAAATAAAATAATATAAGTCAAAATATAACTTACGCTTTTGACAAATTGACTTTGTAAATGTAAAATAAACCATGAACAAAAATTTGCATTCGCTCGTGGATCTGCCCGCGTGGGTCTTGTTTAAAACATTGGAGCCCGTTTCATCTCCTTATGGGATGTTGTAAAAAATCCTTGCATAGTAGGTGCGTACGTCATAATAACTATCTGTGTGCCAAATTTTAGTGCAATCCGTTCAGTGGTTTGAGCCTTAACCATTAGGTTAAAGCATCGGACTCGCAATCGTGAGGTCGCGGGTTCGGAGGGGTTAACAATATTGCTAGTAATGTGGGACCTAATTCGGCAACGCTAGTTTCCTTTAAAAAAAAAACAGTAGATTAAATCAACTCGTAAAACACCACCCAAGAATCGCTAATGAGTATTGAATTCTGTTTGTTAATTATTGGCAACTTATGGTAATTTAGAAACATATTTCCTTTGTAATTTATACAGATAGCAGATAGTCATCTTGATTTATGGGTCGTTTGACTCTCATATGAGGTAAGGTGTATTACATTATTGTTTATCCATTGGATTAGCCATTGTATTTGCTTATGACCTGTCCATGTTTGTTGTACTTCCATAATAATAATATCTTTGGACAACTCACACAACGCTATCTGATCCCAAACTAAGCATAGCTTGTACTATGGAAACCAGACAACTGATAAACATACTTATATATTTCCAAATACATACATATTTTAGATCAATAATACCCAGACACAAAATAAACCATCGTGCTCATCACACAAAGTTTTATCCTGGGTGGGGATCGAACCCACGACCTCTTGCGTAGCAGTAGGACACACTCCCACCGCGCCACAGAGTCATAGGTATTATAAATTAAAAAATGATTTTAATTTTTTTTGATGGTCGGGTACTTTTCTGTTTTCTGGGTACTTCTCGTACCGTATATATATTTTTTTAAATGTTACAGCCAACCTTTTAGAACCGACTATACCACTACAACTGGGGTGTGCATTGCCCTCAAATAAATTGAAATTTCTTATTTCTTTCTGCTTTCACCTTCTCAGTATTAATTCAAATGGTTATAAGAGTAAAACTAGTTACTAGGTGATAAAACTGTAACGTTGTCGTGATATTTGACGGATCTTACTCAAACTAACTCCGCCAAGCAAGACAAATGACATTTATCGTGCTCATTTGCAACCCGCGAGTTACTTGCTCGAGATAATTCAAAGTTGCCTTGCTGCTTTCAGTTATCACACTTAATGTTTGACCTACTCGGGCCTGAGTACTCAAGCGTGTGCTCAAGTGGCAACTGACGATGCAATGAATGAAAATACAAGGGTTTTTAGGAGGGAGATCTAAATAAGTATTTGTTATTGCACGCGGCACAGTTTTTTATAAAATATTTTGTACCGTGTTTTTTTAGTGTAATCCAGTTTAAATTTATGGTTTTTTGGAATAATTCACGATTTTAGATCAAAGAGATCCCTATAGGTTTGGATTTATGTCAGATCAGAATAAGAGTCTGCTAGATTTGCTCTTGCGCGCCATATTCCCACTGATTACGTTGGTCTCACTTTTTGATGTGTAGTAGAGAATAAGTATTTTAAATGAAGTAGTAGAAAATAAGTTTTGACGAAGAATCTGTGTTGGGGTACCTAAATATATTAGGCACTAGCATTGCACCGAAAAAATAACGTATGTTCCACCATAGCACCTAAACCACTCATCATATGACGTATTATGTCCGACTGACATAGGCTACATTTTTTGCGCTATGACAGCCATATCTTATCTTATATCTTTAAACGAGCAATTCTTGTGTATATATATATTTATATATAATCTGAATCTCGGCATCGGCTCCAGCGATTTTCTTAAAATTTATTATGCAGGGGGTTTCGGGGGCGAAAAATCGATCTAGCTAGGTTTCATTTTTAAAAAACGTCGTTCTATCTGTGTTTTCAGGTATTGAAAAACTGCTATAATATCATTAGAATACGAAGGTAAATGTCGCCGCGATTTTCTTTGTTTTAATAGCTTAGGTGGGAAACGGGCGATCCACAAAGCAGATGACTCCGGTTCGAATCCGAATGAAATATATGCTTTTTTATTTTATGATATTTTTTTCCCTTTTTTATTTTAACGTTGGATTTTTGTTTTTGATTTGTGCTTTATTATTTCATATTTTTTTATTATTATGTCGGTAAGATCGAAAAATATTATTCAAATTTCATGAGTATGTCATTTAATAATCTAAATATAATTTCCAAAAAAACACGATTTACCAAAAAAAGATCGGTGTAAGGTTCCGCAACCGTTGCCAAAAATCAGATTTGTATAATTGCACTAGCAGAAGAGCGTATGTTCATGGCATATCGGGCGGTCCCAAAACCAGAAGACCCCGGGTTGAGTCCAGATGATTATTTTTTTCCCTTTTTAGGGTTCCGTAGCCAAAATGGCAAAAACGGAATCCTTATAGTTTCGTCATGTCCGTCTGTCTGTCTGTATGTCGATTAAATTTGGTGAAGGTGTCTTGTAGTAGCCGCTAATACATATTAATGTTTATTATTTAGCTATCAAATGAATTTGATAGCTAAATAATTAACATTAATATTTTTAGGGGGGGGGGGCATTCCATACATGTAACAGAAGCTGTAACATTTTTTTTAGCAAACTTTAGCGTGTGGCACATCATTCGACAGGTCTTTTAAAAAACATGGGTTTCTAATAAACTTTTATTACACATTGAAAGAAAATTGCAAAAATTGTGTCCTCCCCCAGCCCCTTATCGATTGAACCGTGTCAAAAAATACGAAAAAAAACAAAAAGGTGGCGCATAACAAATACTTTAAACAAAACTTATTTCCGATTTACCGTCATTGAGTTATTGCCTAAAAACTGCGTTTCTCAACAAAAGGGCGTAAGTGGCAAATCGGATTTTTTCATACGGCTATGACTCCGAAACTCTACACTGAGCAAGGTCTGACATGCTTTCGTCCGTTTTTTTTGGGTTCCGTAGCCAAAATGACAAAACGGAAACCCTTATAGTTTCGCCATGTCCGTCCGTCCGTCCGTCCGCACCTTTGTTCAGAGACTGTTAGTACTAAGAGGCTGTAATTTTGCATGGATACACATATTACTTACGCCGACAAAGTGAAAGAATAAAATCTTAAAAACCTTTTTTTTAGAGTACTTCCCATATAAGTAAAGTGAGGATGTGATTTTTTTTATATAGTGAGGGTATCATTAGATAGGCCTGTAAAAAACGTTTAGGGGTTGGTAAGACGATTTTTAGATTTAGGGATCCGTTTGTAAAATATTAAGCTTTAAAGTGCAAATTTTTGTTAGAGACAAGTGTCCACCTCCCACCCCCCCACCCCTTCTGCCAGCTAAATAGTTGATGTTGGGTATGTGAAAAAAATCACGGTAGAAGTATATATAGTCAAATTAAAAGGAAAACTATCACAGCTAAGTAAACGAGTTTACGAGTAACAGCTGATCAAATGAGATGTAACAAAATTTTCGTACAAATTCCATTGAAAAATATTATTAAGTAGATATTGAAACAAAAACAATAGAAAACCCACTTCTTAAGCCACATTATTCAGGTGCATTGTGCCCGACATGCATTTGCCCGGTTTTTTTATTTAATTGTTTGCGTTTTGATTTGTGATTTATTACGGTTTATTATTTCATATTTTTTTATTATTATGTCGGTAAGATCGAAAAATATTATTCATATCTCTTAAGTATGTAATGCATGTCTAAATATTATTTCCAAAATACACGAATAACCAAAAAAAAAGGACTAGAGCATGTCGAACCATGCTCAGTGTAGGGTTTCGCAGCCGTTGACGTAAATAAATCCGATTTGAATATTTGCACCAGCTGAAGAGCGTTATGTTCATGGCACTTACGCCCTTTTCTTGTATGTATTTGGGTTCCGTTTGTAAAATATTAAGCTTTAAAGTACAAATTTTTGTTAAAGTGAAGTGTGTCCCCCTGCCAGCTAAATGGTTAATGTTGGGTATGTGAAAAATGTCACAGTAGTAGCAGATATAGTTAAATTTAAAGGAAAACTATCACAGCTATGTAGGCTATACAACTTAACGAGTAACAGCAGACCAAGTGAAAAGTAACAAAATTTATCACGGCTTTTGTTATTGTTTCGTTACAGAGAGCATTTTAACAAATTATGATGTCGCAGGCCGAATAAGAAGTAATTTTTATAAGCAATAACAAAAGCCGTGATAGTTCTTTAACTACCGACTAGATGGCGCATGCGAGGGGCCAACTCGCGAGCATCAAGGGATAGAAAAATTTGAGGTCTAGTAACGTAGTCCAGATAGGTGGTTCGCTTCTGGCCCCAGTTTGGCTACGGAAGTCTCGGGTTCGATTCCTGGGTCTGGACTTAAAATTTTTCTATCTTTCAAAAATACAATTATTGTATTTGTAAAGTAATTGACAAGAAATGCCTATAAAAATTACTTCAGTAAGTAATATGTTTAGCTACGCTAAATTGCAGCCTTCTAGCACTAACAGTCTCTGAGCAAAGGTGCGGACGGACGGACTGTCCGTCCGTCCGTCCGCGGGCGTGCGCGGGCGTGGCGAAGCTATAAGGGTTTCATTTTGCCATTTTGGCTACGGAACCATAAAAAGCACTATTCTATATTTTTATGTTATCAATCGAAAGGGTCAGTCATAAGGATTTTTTATACATAACATAGTGTCTTAAACAAAGGGAAGCCTATGAAATTTTACATTTAATAAAATACAATTGGTATAGTTGATTACGATGCTAGGCTAGGGCTGCTATAAGTCCCGGTACACTGGGACATATCCGGGTTTAAAGGGTTATGTCCCGGTGTCCCGGTCAATAAGCCATTTCTCCCGGTTTGGTGGCAAGGTGTAAATGCACGAGTCGTATGCCACCGACAACGAGGCAAAAGAACAAATTTAACTCAATGTGAGCACAGTGAAAAGCATAATCCAATGCATATACAATAAAAAAATAAAGATGTGCACAGAATTTTATAATTACTTGTAGTTTCGGCTTTTTGAAGAAACTTCAAAAAACATATGAATGAAAAAGAAAAGTGGCACTGAAAACGTGAACATAGAACAAGAGAAGTAATTCTTAATACTCTTACTCTATCATCGTGTTCTCTTTTGTTTTTCTGAAATTCTCTTACTCTAGTATTTTTTTAAATTAAAAGTGTATATTTAGTTTTAGTAAATGTATAAAAAAATTACTCTTAAAAGTTCCAAACTTAAAAAAAAACTAAGCCTAAACAAAAGCCTGATTTAAACAACATTTCTCATTACTGCTCCGCTCCTATTAGTCGTAGCGTGTGCTATATAGCTCGAAAAATGGGCTATCCTACAGTGAAAGATTTTTCAATTCGGATCAGTTGTTCCTGAGATTAAACCGTTCAAACAAACTCTTCAGCTTTATATTATTAGTTTAGATGTACCAAAAATGAAAATCATTAGTTCCTAATGTAATAAGCATCAAGTGTAAAATTCTGATTTAACAAAAACCCGACCTAGTGCGAGTCGGATTCGCGCACCGAGGGATCTGTACACTTAAAGGTATCTAAGTAGTTTATCTTTCGAAGGAATCTATGTCTCTAACGAAACAATATTTAAAGATTTATCACGTTATGTGTTAAAAGTGCATTATATACATTGCAGCAAAACCTATAAGAAGCGTATGGTCTGAAACCATACATAAATAAAGCACTTTTTTTAGGGTTCCGTTGCCAAAATGACAAAACGGTACCCTTATAGTTTCGCCATGTCCGTCTGTCCGTCTGTCCGTCCGCACCTTTGCTCAGAGACTGTTAGTGCTAGGAGGCTGTAATTTTGCATGGATACACATACTCGTATTACTTACGCCGACAAAGTGAAAGTAAATAAAATTAAAAAAAAAATTTTTTTTTTACTGTACCTTCCCTGTATGTAAAGTGGGGGTGTGATTTTTTTCTTACCTACCCCATCGTGTGGGGTATCATTGGATAGGTCTTTTAAAAATGTTTAGGGGTTGAGAAGGTTTTTTGATTCGATATTTAGTTTTAGGGATCCGTTTGTAAGATATTATGCTTTAAAGTGCAAATTTACAAAAATTATCAACTTTTATGGTCTTCAACAGAGAAAGTGTTGTTGTATCTATTGATAGTACGATATACGAAGATACGGCTGATACCAAGCTTTTGAACTGTCTGGAATATGACCGACGGCTCCATACCCACTTTGTGCAAGGCGATCACAGCAATCTTTTTTTAATGCACACGAAAAAATGTGTGAAATGGCGCGAAGTAGAAACTTTTAAAAATAATAAACGCGTTCCAAATTCAAAATTGCATTGAATTGAAAAAAAGAAAAGTTTTTATGTAACAGTATTTATGGCCGTACTAGTTATGCATATACCTACTAAAAAATATAAATTTAAAGTTCCTATCCTAATAAGTACCTGCTAATGTTTTTTTCTTAAAATAGGATGCGTTTTTGTTTTATTCTGTTTTTTAGGGTTCCCAAAATGGCAAAAACGGAACCCTTACAGTGAATCTTAATGAAATTTCGTGAAAAGGTGTCTTGTAGCCGCTACTTAGTTTGATAGCTAAATAATAAACAATAATACACTAAACAGGTATAACAAAGTTTTACTTTGATTTCGGTTTCAAATCATAATGGTAGCGGTATGTCAAAGACGCAGACAAAATTGTAAATCAACGACAGAATAGAAATGTAAAAAATGTATCAGGTAGCCATAATATATTGGTCCTCTATAGTTAGGTCGTTAAGGTGCAACTGCAGTTGCTTGCCTAATAAATAAAATTTAAGTAGGTACCTATATGGTTATAATGTCAGAATAATAAGGTTTTACTAAATGCTTTTTTTTAAATGATTTTTTATCTATATTTTTGTCTGGTTGACTTCTAATAATAAAGAAACTGAGTTGAGTGGGACATTCATTGGCAAATAACTGGTAAAATGAGGAGTAAGTTAGGCAGTAGTAGTATATTTTTTTTATTGTATGCGGACGAAGTCGCGGGTCGCAGCTAGTCAGTAGATAATAAAATTTGACCACGTGCACAATATTATCGTCTACTAATCCTTCTCGTTCTTTATACTAAAAATATCAAAAGACAATGCTCACAAAAGAAACATGATTAAGTATGTGATTCTGCTATTTGTTTTTCTTAAGGATTGTTTCTTAGAGTTCCGTAGCCCAATATTTTTCAGCAAACAAAACCGATTTCTAAGATTTTTTTGTTTAAGTGAATGTATTCGAAAATAGTCTCTCCGAAAGCAGCATAAATTGTGTCAACATGATCGAATATACCGTTTTTGAGGTACTAGTCTAAGAGGGAGGGCCATAAATGCAAGCACTTTATAAAGGCTGTTTTTTTATATTATGTCACATTAGTGGATTAAAGAAATATTCTTTCGTTAGTCAGCTGAATTCGTTAGCGTTGGGCGTAGATGTCGGTATTTTTTTTTTCGAATAAACTAATTATATTACGTTTCTCAGTCATGCAAAATACATTGAAACCAGGCGCGTCTGTCATGCGTTAAAATTAAAGTTCTATTAATTAATAGTGCTCGATTTGCGCGTGCGAAATTTAGCATATTCGGTAAAGAATATTCTCAGAATCACATAACAATTAGTCAGTCAGTAACAGATGCTGTCCAAGTAACCAAAATTGTAAATACGAATCTAACGAGCTCAAATACGGGGAAGGGAATCGCAAGTCTGACTGTTGAATACTACCGTTTCACTTTCCGGTTCCATCATCAGACCCAACAAGTCATTTAGAATGATCGGAAAAGGTACTTGTAAAGATGAATCAAATGATTCCAAATTTACTAGGTTACATAATTTTGGTTTAGGAGGAGGTCTATGATACCATAATATTCCATTGTCATCAAATATACACTAGTTATTATATTTAATTCGTTTTTGTAATTTCAAGAGTACTGAGTAGATACCTCTCTTAATAATTATGTGACCTCTTTGATTGAGATTTTTTTAGGTTTCATTTTTAAATTTGTAGTAGGTAAAAAAGTAATAAGAAAAAAACTATTTATAGTTTGCCAAAATAAGATAAAATCTGAGTCACGGTTTTCTCCTCTATATTTTATTGCCTTATTGTTTTCTTCGTCTTTACCTATTGCTTTGCGAACTTGACATTACATGTCCATGTAGAATCATGACTTATCACAGTTATCACAAAGCGTTGTTGCTCCTTAATCAAATGAAGAAATTTTGACCTGTTTAATTAGCTGACCGTTTAAATGATAGCCAAGTATTTAATATTGTATCTCACACGACACGTAAGTTTTGCTTCGGAACCGTTTCGGTTCTATATTGTACCTGTTGTAGACATTTATACGGAAAGGATCAATGGATTAACGTGCTCGTTGAAGCATGTCCTTTGGGTCATCCCTTCATAACTGAGGACCGCGTGCTAGGCAAAATAGGAAGCCCTGTTTTAAAGGTAATATTCTTGCTTAATAATAATATTAATTAAGGTCAATTGGTGTTACAAGGTACTTAGGATGAGTTCATACATGTACGTGTTAACATTTGACCAAAAGATAAAAACAAAAAAATAATACTCATCTTTATCAAAAGCATATAATACTAGCTGTCGCCCGTGGCTTCGCCCGCGTAGTTGATTTTACCCCCTGAGGGTTGATTTATTTTTTTAAATTAAAACGCGGAAACACGTGTTTCCTTATTTACAGCCACAAAACCAAATACAAAATGTCACAGATCTAACCTCAAAACTGACGAAGTTCTATACAATTGTGCTACCCTTATACAGCCCTTATGAGTTGATTTTCCAAAAACGCTGAAGAACGTGTTTCTTTATTTTAATTTAAAAAGCCAAATATGAAATTTTTCATATCTAACTTTAAAATTGACGGAGTTTTAAATCAACTTCCAACACCTATTTTAGCCCCTAGGTGTTGATTTTTTAAAAACACTAAAACACTCGTTCCTTTATTTTAAACTAAAAAGCAAATACAAAATATTCGACTCCTATTTTACCCTCTTAGGGGTTTATTTACCCGAAACGCTGAAATATGTTTTTCTTTATTTTAAACTGAAAAGCGAAAAACGAAATTTCAAAGATTTAACTTCAATACTGAATGAGTTTCATAAACATTGCAACCATTATTTTACCCCCTTAGGAGCTGATTTACCAAAAACGCTGAAATATGTTTTCTTTATTTTAAACCAAAAATACAAATGCGAAATTTCATAGATCTAACTTTAAAACTGACGGAGTTCCACACTATCTTGCTATGGAGATTAACACAAACTTGCAACCTCTGTTTTACCCCCTTAGGGATTGATTGTTCAAAAACACTAAAACACTTAATAAAACAGTTCTTTATTTTAAACGATAAAGATAAATACGGAATTTCACTTATCTAACCGCAAAACTGACGGCGTTTTCGATAGGGGACTAATTTTTAAAAATCCTTTCTTGGTGGATGCCTACAACATAAAAGGCATCAACTGCCAAAATTTCAAGTTTGTAACCTGGGGTTTAGGCTCTGCGGTGATGAATCAGTCAGCCAGTCAAGACTAGTGATTATATATGTGTAGAAGTATTGCCAAAATCTTTATACCCGACTACGACAATATTTTAAGACCTGTCCCATCAACGGCGAGAAAGCGAGTAGTAAGCAGCAATTTTATCGCTAAAGAAATGTACAAGGTCGAGGCAATTTTTTTTTCGTATTTTTCATCTAAAGAAACATTTTTTAGGTATAATTTTTTATTTATATATACTAACATTATAAAGCCAAAGAGTTTGTTTGTTTGAACGCGGTAATCTCAGGAACTACTGGTTGAAATTAAAAAAATCTTTTTCTTTTGGGTAGCCCATTTATCGAGGAAGGCCATAAGGTTATGTAATATCACGCTACGACCAATAGGAGCGGAGCAGCAATGAAAAATGTTGCAAAAAACGGAGAAAATTTACTTATACGAAGTTGCGCGGGCCAGCTTAGTTTATAATATGTATGTGCCGTTTTGTAATTTTGCAATTTATTTTGCGTTTGTTATTTGCTGTATTTTTTTTAGATTTTTGATAAAAAAATCTGACAGCTAGTTTTCAGTGTTCTTTTGAGGTTAACTTTATGCTTCCTAAAGAATTTTAAAGTGACCGAAACAGGTGGAAATCTGATGAAGCAAGATCGCATCCCAGCCAAGCTCTCTCAATTTTCAGCTGAGTGGCTATTGATGAGTGCGGTCTGGCGTTGTCACGATGGAGCCCCACGCCCTTCCTGTTCACTAGCTCCGGCCGGTTTTTCTCAATGGCTTCTTTCAACCTCATCAGTAACTGACAGTAGAGGTCAGAATCGATAATTTTACGCGGCAAAAGTTCATAGTGGACGATTCCTTTCCAATCACACCATACACACAGGATCACTTTGTTCCGAGTCAGGCCGGGCTTTGCCGCGGTCTGTGGGGTTTGTCCATGCTTCGACCACGATCTTTTTGGAACATGCTTATAATAAGTGACCCATTTTTCATCACCCGTAATCATCCGTTTAAGAAATGGGTCGGAATTTTACGTTTTATTATAGAATCGCAAATGGAAACACAGTTTCTCTCAGTGAGATCATGTGGTACCCAAATATCAAGTTTTTTCTTGTACCCAGGCTGTTGTATATGACGTAAAACTGTTTTGTGATTAACATCCAGTTCTTCAGCAATATCGTAACTACTAATATGTCGATCTTGCTCCACTTTTTCAAAGATGCACTGATTTTATCCGTGACAGGGCGTCCAGAGCGAGCCTCATCCTTCACACTAAAATTTCCAGACTTGAAATGCTTGAACCACATTTGTGCTACTGGTATTGATACCGCATTAGGTCCGTAAACCGCACAAATTTTATCAGCGGCGTTCGTCGCATTTTACCTTTATTGTAATAAAACTTTAAAATGTATCGAATTTCTTCATCACATACGTAAGGACTTAGGACTAGTACGTAGGACTAAAAAGTAATAACAAAAAAATAAATTTAAAACTAAAAAACCCCCGTCTACAATAACTCAATTCCGATCATGTCCCAAATAATTTTAGTTTAAGGTCAATAATTTTAGAAAAATATCAAAAAGGCAAACCGTAAAACTACTAAAGTCAAATCATGCTCTTAATCAATGTGACAATTAAAACAAAGTGACAACAAAATTCACCCAAGCATAATAAAATAACAAGGAGCAAGCAACAAGATCCATTTTTCTTTATCATTTAAATACTGTATAATAACTTCTACGTATAAGATGATTTTTGACGAGATTTTAAGAGATATTTTCAAACACTAATATGAAAACGTAGTAGACGGTCTGACAGAGTTTTGTTTACTTAGTATATTTACTTATGTTTAGGGTTCCGTATCTAAAAGGAATACTTAAATACAAGGCAGCCAAAAAGGAAAAAATAATATAGAACAACAAAAAACAAATAAACATATTGAAGTTGGTGCTATCAAATAGTAGTTCCTCTGCTTTATTGGGCACCTACTTCAAAATGTTTACGAGGGTCAAACTGAAAGTTCTTAGAACTGGCCACTTATAAACTATATAATAAAAAAATAATTCTAAAATTTAAAAACATAACTCTTTGCCAATATTACTGAGTACATATTTCATTCATTTGTCATTTGTTTTACGATTTGGCGGCAAATTGAAAATTGTCTGTGTCACGTCAACATGAATTTAACACGAGAAAATTTTCGTGCAATGATTTTTTATGACTTTCGATGTCATTTAAGTCAACAAGAAAGTTATGATAGACTACGATTGACCTTTCACGATGAAGCCCCATCTCGTGCGACTGTTTACAACTGGTTTAATGAGTTTAAACGTGGTCGCACTAATCTCACTGATGATTTACGTGAGGGACGGCCTTCTACGGCGACGACTGAAGATAACATCTGTGTTGTGCGGCGTATGATAGAGACTGACAAAAGAGTGACCTATCAGCAGATTCGGACAAGCTTAGGCATCGGTATGAGTCAAGTGCACAAAATCCTCCACGAACATTTAGCGGTCAGGAAGCTTTGCGCCCGGTGGATACCTCATAATTTGACTGAGGCTCAAAAACTCCATCGTGTGGACTGGTGCCGTAAAATGATTGAAAGATTTAACGGAGGTGACTCAAATGCTGTGTTCGACATACTAACAGGTGACGAAAGCTGGATTTACTGTTATGATCCTAAAACCAAAAGACAATCTGCTCAGTGGGTGTTTCCTTTCGAGGAGTTGCCAACTAAAGTGAAAAGAGATCGAAGTGCGGGAAAAAAAATGGTGGCCTCGTTCTTTGGAAGGATAGGTTATTTCGCAACAATTGTGTTAGAGGATCAAAAAACAGTTTCTGCAGAATGGTACACTACCAATTGTTTGCCACTTGTCTTGGAAAAAGTTCGAGAGAAACGACCTCGCAGTAGGATCCTCCTTCACCACGACAATGCCTCGTCGCACACCGCCAAGCGAAAGATCGACTATTTGGCGACATCAAACGTTGAATTACTGGGTCACCCGCCGTATAGCCCCGACCTCGCGCCTTGTGATTTTTATTTATTTCCAAAAATTAAAGAAAAACTTAAAGGAAAGCGGTTTATGAATGCTGAAGAAGCGGTGTCTGCGTATCGCGATGCCATTGAAGTGACCCCTAAGAACGAGTGGGCAAAGTGCTTTTCCCAGTGGTTCCATCGCATGCAGCGGTGTATTGACGTGAATGGACAATATTTTGAAAAGATATAATAAAACTAATAACTGGCTAATGTAATCAGTTTTTGATTTTCTAAGAACTTTCAGTTTGACCCTCGTATTTATTTTTGTTTTATAATTTTTATTTCCTTTTTTATATTTTGTATTTTTGTATATTTTGAAAACGGTAATATTTTTTTGTATTCAAGTTTGTATTTCTTACTTTTTAGTGGGTTGGTTTGTAAATCATCTAAGTTACAATAGCCTATTGTCAACTGTTAATCCTTTTACATATTTTAACTGTCTATACGTCTTTCTGTCAATACCCTTTTTTCCAGAAACTCGTTAAGGTTTCAAGTTGAAATGAATAGCATGGGTTTGCAATCCCTAGGAACAGTCAAAAAATCAAACTCCTAAGTCAAGACAATCAAAAGGTATCGCCATTCATGACGACATGCCTTTTTTGATATTTGCTAAAGAATTTAAACCTATAAGGGACATCATGTGGACGTAGAATCATGAAATTTGTCAGGAAGCGATGTTGTATAACAAATGTAGGTAAAGCGAACAAGCCGAAAACTGTACATTGCTAAAAATAACTAGTTTGATACGCGACTTCGATTTGCACTTGACCGGTTTTTTACAGCCAAAAAGGAAGGGTTTTTAGCAGTCTATATATGTTATGTATGTTATAAGCTTTTATTTTACCTGCCCTGTTAGGTAATTATTTTGTATGTTACTTTGTGCGGGTTAAATCTCGGAAGCTAAATTAGTTCCACTTCCTGACGTTCGATTGGCTCAAATTTGGTACTTGTGTACCTTTCATGACAATGCAATATTGTTACCAATTTTACCTAATCTGATGATGAATTCGGAAGGTCGCCTTAGGAATTCTTTTACTAAAACAAAGAAACCTAGCAAGTTTGGGCTCATTTGATTATTCTTAACAATTGCTCCGATCCTACATGATTTCTGGGGTCTGATGATGATGAAAGGTGGTGCTTAACAGTCGTGTAATGTACCTGCGACCTCCCTCGCCCCTTATTTGAGCTAGTTAGATTCGTCCTAACAAGTGCTCTTACACTTGTACAGTGTTCAGGGTTTTATGATGAGGCCGGAAGATGTCCATTGGTACTCAGTTTTAAAACATCATTTTTAAAAATAACCTTTTATTTAAATGCTCTAAAAGGCAAAAAGGACAAAAATATGTTTTTAAATTAAAATAAACCCATAGTGTTAAATTTAAAAGTCCATTAATAAATTGATCTTTTTAAGCGACCACCAAAACAGTTATTTAGACAGCAAAAAAATATACTTACCTATTTGTAAAGTAAAATGTCTATTTTTACAAAATGCATTAAGCAATTTTAATTTGGTCACCAGAATTAAAGAATTGGAAAAAATATTATTTGTAAGGGTCTGCATTTCAAAATTAAATATCGTGTTTTTATTATCCAAAAATAAAGTTTTAAAAATAATTTTTAAAAATACCTTCTATTGACATGCTCTAAAAGGAAGAAATAATCTATACTAATATTATAGAGTTGAAGAGTTTGTTTGTTTATTTATTAGTTTGTTTGAACGCAATAATCTCTGGAACTACAGGTTTCACTTATCAAGGAAGGCTTTAGGCTACCATTTTACTTTGTAGACGATCCGATCCAAATTCATAACATCACGCTATGACCAATAGGTAAGGCAATTAAAAATGTTGCAGCTATTGTTTAAATAAAAACAAAGCCATAAATGTGTTACACTATACCATTTATACGACATAAAAGCTCGTCGCGAGGTCGATACCAAGACCAAGCGATTTGACTTTACTCAAGAGCAATGATCGACAGTACTACACTGCATTTTGTATAATGTGCAGCACAGCATTAGGAAAATCTCGTATGTATGTATGTACTTTTTTTGGCAGACGCTTGAGTCTAAATGGCTTGATGGATTTTAGCTTGAGATGTGAACTCGTCAACAATTATCGGCCCTGCATCGGGAAAAGCAATATTTTATAAAAGGATGAGCAGTTAACATTAGGCTATTGTAACTTGATGAATTACAAACCAACCCACTAAAAATTAAGAAATAAAAACTTTTTTACAAAAAAATATTACCGATTTTAAAATTAAAAAAGATTATAGAACAAGAAAAACTATATAGACATTCTGAAGTTGGTGCCAAATAAAGCATAATTTCATAGCAAATGTTTATTTGTTTTTTGTTGTTCTTTATTATTTATTCCTATTTAGTTGCCTTGTATTTAATTTTTCCTTTCAGATACGGAACCCTAAACATAAGTTAATATACTAGGTAAACAAAACTCTGTCTGTCTCTCTACTACGTTTTCATAGAAGTGTTTAAAACATATCAAAAACTGCATTTTTTAAAGATTCCAGACCCAGGAAGCAAACCCGAGACTTCTGTAGCCAAATCGGGGCCTGAAGCGAACCACCTATCTGGACTATGTTACTAGACTCAAATTCGGGAGTCTCGGGTTCGATTCCTGGGTCTGGATTTCAAATTTTTCCATCTTTCACAAATGCAAATATTGTATTTGTAAAGTAATTGGCAAGAAATGCCTGTAAAAATTACTTCAACATCAAAAACTGTCAGATAAGGTGTGGTAATTACCGGTAATCAATGCGATGTAAGTCACGGAATAGTTTATCTATAAGAAATCGATACCAAAAATGTTAAGGTTCGTCCTTTGCATTGGTACCGACACCTTTATCCTGAACTACAGGAAGTAGGTACACAATGTGAATAGGTTAAGTAAAAAACCGGTGAAGAGCATGTCGGACCATGCTCAGTGTAGGGTTCTGCACCTATGTTAATTGCCCCCCCCCCCCACCCTAGAAGTTTTTATTTTTGTTATTTAACTATCGAACTAAGTAGCGGCTCATAGAACAAGACATCGATATTCCAAATTTCCTTCATAAACATTGTGTAGTTTTTGCCTAAAATGTCTGTGACATATAGACGGACAGACACATAGACGGGCATGACGAAACCATAAGGGAAATCATATGAAAGCATATTTTAGGTTATTTATTTTAGGTATTTGTTAGGGTTTGAAGTGAATTTTACTAACAGATGAATTTTATGGTATTTTTAACATAGGCTGATTTTCATTTCGAAAATATTTAAGGTTTCGACTGAAAACTGAACACCTCCTAATTCGTGGCCTCAGTCGTGAGGTACTGTTACGTGTTAAATAATGTAACAATTTACAATCTAAACTTTTATTGCTGTAAAAAAGACAAAAAAGCTGGGTAAGAGCATGTCGCATGATGCTCAGTGTAGGGTTCCGCAGCCATTTGAACAAATGAAATACACTATATATGAAAAAAATCGAATTGACTAATTTCATCAGCAAAAAAAACGTATGTTCATGGCACTTACGCCCTTTTTTCTAGAAACGCAGTTTTTCGGCAATAATTCAATGACAGTATGTCCGTTCAAGTCGAAAATAATTTAAGTTTAAAGTATTTATTAAGCGCTACCTTTATGATTTATTTCATATTTTTGGTCTCACGGTTCAAGAGATAAGAGGGGGACACAGTTTATGCAATTTTCCTAGTGATTATTTCCAAAAATATTCACTTTATAAAAACAGTTTATTAGAAACCTGAAAACGTTTTTGAAAAATGACCCTAAAAAGATCTGGCGTTATACAAACAAGTATAAAGCGGCAGTAGCCTAATGGTTAAGGCATCAAACTCGCAATCATGAGATCGTGGGTTCGAATCCTACCCATTCTACCGACGTGAACCCACTCCTAAAACTATCCATTGCTAGTAATGTTGGACTCACTATCCCACATTACTAGTTATCTTTTTAAAAAAACAATATAGTGCCTGCCTACTTTCGACAGGAGCGGTAAAATCCGCACTCATATAAACCTACAAGATTATTATTCTTAAAAGATCCCTAATCAAATAAATCTAATACCCACATTACAGTACTTACTTGATTTGTAATAGCTCATTGGTCATGCCAAATAAATAATATATTTCGTGAGATTGATCACCTTCACGAAATAACCAGCTGTGCGGTAACCTGACCTAATTTTGCAAATTTTTGCTGTTCTCGCGGAACCATGCCCGATTTCCGTACTTGTACCTAACAGCTGACTGTGAAAACTGCCACCAAATACTTTGGTGAATGGAACATTTTAAATTATTGTGCGATCTTCGTTCTCCTATATATGGTAGATTCACGTTTTTCTTTAATTTATTGTAAAACGGTGATGACATAAACCTATGTCTTACGAGTAGATTCCATTATCCATATTTTAAATAACATTCGTAGTTTACGTTGGCAATTTATTTAAAAAAATAAATAGGATGAAAAGTCTTATGATACTTCGCTTCTACTACGCATTATGAGCGTCGATATCAAATTGACGATAGTTGCGGTCTTTTTGAGATACGAGTACCTATTTCATTCTTGCCTTTAATGCAAAATAAAAATGATGAACTAAATAGGTAATATTTTAACCCAATACTTAATTAATATTATATGACTACGATTACATGCAACGCGTCGTGTTTATCTAAGTGAATTATGGGTGTATCGGTATGATAGTGATTATAGGGTTTCTTTCTTATGAAATCTGTCTTAGGTTACAGTTTTCTTAAGTTATTAAATAGTCACGTACTCAGTGATAGTCTAGAATGAACTATTAAAGGCTTCGTTGGGCCACAGTAAGCATCCAACAGTCATGGACCAAAATCGAATGTTGTCTCGGGAAGAGTGCGCGCGCAACCCCCCTTCCCACGCCGCACCGCTCCGAACGTCCATTGATGATCTTCTTAATCTCGATACATGTTATTAATACAATTCGTATGCAAACTCGTATAAGGCGTACATCTCCCCATTTTGTCGCCAAAGATTGATTTTATTGAGGAAGTAAGTCGAGATATAGGTACGGTGATACGAGGGCGACTCATCTTAGCGAGATGGAGGGCGCTGGCCAACGTATCGTTTGCTAGGTTTGGGCGTCGCTGCGTCTCGGCTTTCGGCGGGCGGCTGGTGCGCGGCGGCGGCCGGCGCGACTATGCGCACACAGCGCCGCCACGCACGCTTGTATCGCGACCCAGTCTGCTCTGACGTTTAGCCGAGCCGCCGGTGTCGTCCTGCCGCACCGCGAGCTAAATCGTATCACCGCACATTATATTCTGCGCACTTTGAGATATCCCGAGATAATCGAAAGTGTCGGCGCGTCCGGGAGGTAGCTAGGCAGCGCTTAGGTTCTCTGTCGTTCGGACGGTGCGGGCACCGTGTGGTAGCTCGGGTGCGGGCGAGCGGCGGCCGCGCGAGCAGCCCGCAGCTGCGGCGAGTGCGCGCCGCAGCCAGCAGCTGGCGGTGTTTACACGCCGCGCCTGCATCCGCGCCGCCCCCGTGCGCTGCTCGCTGCAACATACAACACCCCTCATTTACTATTCAACGCTGTGAATTTTTAACTTTGCGAACGACCGAAGATAGAGGTATTTAAATGCTTATTAAACCTGACTCTCACAGAGAGACCGGCCGTAGTGCACATTAGTGTCACGAGCTCAGAGCATACGCATCGAAACCGACTTGTCATAGTTCATTCGAGTGATTTCACAACTTCGTAAATATGGGTGCTAAAGAAAGCGTGGAGGCTGCTAAATTTTCTCAGCAATCGTGGAACAATTTCGAGGTTCGTAAATACCTTTAAATTTGCACATGGAGTGTTTGTATACCCCTACCTCCCTCGTGAATGTCTGTATTATGGGGCGTTTTTGCCATTAAAATAATGATAAATTAACGTCATGTGAAATCATAATTAAAATTTCATGCACAGTAAATTTGTACCGAGCAATCAGTATTATGCATGTTCACACGTTCTGTTTAAAATGTACCTAATATTAATATTTGAATAACGTGCTAAGCATATATTAAATAACTAATTATTATATATGTAATGTGTAAAACTATATGTATTATTGCTATATAATATGTAGTATATGCCAATTTCATTATGATAACCGTATAGTAGTGGATTTCCTAAATATTTAATTACCGTGTAACACGTCATCGGTACCATTACAGCAGCGTAGCGCAGCTACTCGCCAGCTAGGGTCAAACGGATAGTTTTGGACATCCCGTATGGATTAAACCTTTAGCTTAATACCTGAGATAAGATAATATATACATAGGTACTATTACATATAATTCTATATGTTATACTTACTATTAAAATAAAAGTAATGTTCAATAGTAGATACCTACCTCCCATCTATGATACGATCGCTGTACACTAGATACCTACATTGGAGGCGATCTGTACTGTAGACAGGACATCAATATCTGCACTATGTAATAAAATTCGGTATTTTATGACAGAATTACTGATACGAGTTCTTATATACTAAAGATGTTAGCGTAAAATGTCAACTTTTATCTCCTACGTTCGACTATTCCAAGACGCTAACACAATTACGCGATCCAAATGGCAGATCATTAATACATATATATCGAATGGTTGAATACTTAATTGTTTATTATACTTGCGTGTGGAGTTAACAGGCCGTTTTAAATATGAAGCCAAACTAAGCTGACCCACATATAGTCGGCCTAATCAAACATGATTGAAGGCACTGCCGTCGTGATCGAAATCCGGCGTTAGAATTTTAATTACTATTTGATAGGATAGAATCGAACTTGGGCGTATCGATACCAGACACTAGATTAACTCAGCAGTTTTTTATTTACCGATCAAGAAGTAATAAGACGCTATTCACACTTCTTTATCGTACAGGTAAGTCTGACTTTTTCGAGAACTATATATGATATGGGACTATTGAATACATGTGTTGATCTTGCAGATTACGTATGGCTATTCAAAAGACTGAGGGGAATAAAGATGGTCTGCTCGTTCACCCTATTCACCTGTAGGTAATATCAGCGATTTGAGGGCTCTGTAATGATTGTATTCCAAATATTATTAAGGTTTAAGTAATTAATAAAGTAACCTTAATCAACTACCTTCTGTATCAACATATATTAACTACTGACCTATAAACTAGAAAAAGTCTGTTAGAATCGAAAAACTGAAACTACCTGAAAGCGGTTTATATAATGTCTATTTGTTTAAAATGTGCTATGCTTTTATACTGATTGGCATCGAGTACATTTTCATTTACTTCATTTACCTATTCGGAATACTGTACCCAACACAAAATGATATATATTATATTTAAATTTATATTTAAATTAGTAAATTTATCTAATTAGTATATAGCTACTAACCTAATTATCGCATTTATTGGCTGTCAGTTTTGATCAATGTGTGCTTAATAATAATACATTCCAAGCATGCAGTCTCTTGTATCGATTAGGTATTTATTAAATACATTGCGTGATTATATCAGAAACACTTATAAATATCACGAGATGATATAATACTATGTTTGTGATCATAGTACGACGCGTTAGGCGATGACTTAATAACAACAAATGACTCACGAATCCAAACTCAACTTGATAGAGCCACTAGATCTTCTGATATATTGATACTACATATTGCTTTATCGTAGGCGAGTATTTATATAAGTTTAGTTAGTGGTCTATTCCACAAATTTGATAAAACTCCAATGTTAGATGTAATGCAGAGACCGCGGCTAGTGACCCCACAATGTCCCCTCCACCACCATTTTATACTAAACCCAATGCTGATTGTAACATTTTGTGGCCATTTCACTATGTAGAATAGTATCTGTAGTTTGAATATATTGTTTGTTTCCATGATGCATGAATCAATACGCTTCACTTTCTTTTTCATATTATCTCATTTAAAACCATGAACTAAACAAAATATATAAACTATGTCCTTAAGTAATTTTAAACGAGTTTATAACTAAACAAAATAAAAGTATTACCTACATACATTTATTGAACTGTATAACCAAATTTCGCAAAAGAAATCAATGAAAATCGTCCAAGGAAACTGTGAAGATAATGCTAAAATCCTGGGTTGATGAAAGAAGGTTGTTGGTATTTGTGTATTGCGTATGTAGACATAGATGAGACATGTGTTAAAATGCAAGAAATGGTCGGTAATGTTGCAGCATGCCGTTGTGAAACACCAGTACAGGCACGGCACGCAGCGCTCGCAGAGTCTGAACCGCGGACACTCGCTCTCGCGCACCGATGGCACCTGGTGACATCACGGGACCGCGGGTGAGTATGCACCACGTTTTTTAATAGATCACCAAATGAAAAGATGGTAGGTCGTGAGCCTGATGGTTAGTACCACCCAAATCCTTGTTTGGTAAAGATCTGCGTAAGTCTTATTGGTCAGTAATCTCACTTGCTACAGTGGCCTTCAACTGGAATACAGTGATTTGTTGACATCATTATTTTACTCAAGAATAACTGATCCTGTGGTGGTAAGCACCAAGACCACGTCATCATTAATACACACCTCACGATATTTATACATACTGTAAAGCTGTCATAGTAATATAATATGATATAAGTAACACGCTTAGTGCTAACTAAGCGTGTTACTTGCGTGCTAACGCATGATCAGAAAATAAGTAAGGCCTATACATTTCCCAATCAAGCAAGTATCTATGACAATATTTACTATGCAGATATTTCAAATATTTAACATGTGATGTAAACGCAAAGTACTTGAAAAGACATAATAATGAGCAATAAATCTCTACACAGTAATTATTTTATCTCAACATTTTACCCGTTTACATTACGTGACTCTCCATTGAGTGAGTCGATTATGATTTCGATATTACCCTTTATAAGCTATTGATTATGATTATCTAAGATTTAAGTATTTTCTGAAAACGGTTTGAATAATGTTACGGAGTTAAAGTACCTAAATGGATGAGTTTTCGTGTGTGGACTTAGGTATTATGGGAAGCCTTTGTACATAAACAGAACATTACTTCTAGGCTTACTCAAAGTAAACAACCCATTTAATTTGCACCGTGTTAGAGAATACCATTTGCATAAACAATAGTACGGACTATTTTAAATATCTAAATTACATGCCCATCATTCGTTTTTTTAATCGTTTTATCATTAAAACTTATCCACAAATTATGATCGTTGACACGAGTTGTATGAATAAACGTGGGATTGATATATCGCTTTCCATTGTGAGCAAACCACCTACACATTGACGTTTATTCATTCACGCCTTACAGAGAGTACACAACGTCTATTTTTATTTCATTTTGTAAGGCAACAGTGTCGCAAATTCAATATAATTTATTTGATCAATAATCCGTGAATAACACAATTATGCTAATAAAGAAGTAGCTACTGTTTACTAAAATGTAAACAAGGTAGGATCAGTTTATCATCAGCATTTAGTTGGCTATACTCAAAATATTACTTTATGTAGGTGAGTAAGGTGTTGTGTTTGTACCTTACACGCCATGCTTACCGTTTACCTGACATACTTGATACTATGTTTATAAAACACTAGCGCTTATGTAAACGTCGTTGATATTAGAATTAGCGAGAAGGTATGACGACATCAAGTTTGTCCCAAAAAGGAAAATCGAGGCGAGTTTTTCATTCCTGGTAATACCTGCAGCAAATATGGACAATTTACCTACTAGAATTTTAATTCTTTGTATGCAGTAGTATTATTATTTATCTATTACTACAAAACAGCACTAAATAATTAAATTTAACATAGGCAGGACGTTGAAAGGATAGTTTTATATATTGAAATATAAAAACAGTAATTGTCTTAAGTTTTTTTTTGTACGTGAAAGAAATAACTTTCAGAAAATATACGCTAGCCAGGGCGATTAAATAAATAAATATTAACTGTTCTGTTGAAATGGTAACAAATGGTAACATTGCAGGCAGCATAGTGCAGTGCGCTGAGTGCGGCACGCGCACGATGGGCAACAAGCTCTCGTCGTGCTCCTGCGCGCCCATCCTGCGCAAGGCGTACCGCTATGACGACAGCCCGTGGCAGAACTCACGACGCAGAGACGGACATTTGCTAAGGTAGCATCATCATTACCTAAGATTAATAATAAAGCCTTTATTGTTGATAACTAAACATGCTTATTATACAGAATTATAAACATAATATCTATCACATCGAATTGCCCGGTTTAGTGGTCAGCGTGTCCTCTTGCGACACATAGGACTCTTCCAGCTCCTTCCATTCCCTTCTGTCCTTCGTTTTTCTTGACCACAATGTTCCTCCAATATTTTTGATGTCATCTATCCATCTTCTAACTGGTCTACCTCTTTTTCTCTTGCCGTCACGTGGTTGCCACTCCGTTATAATATTTGTCCATTTCTCCCTGCTATCTCTGGTCATATGTCCGGTCCATCTCCACTTCAATTCTCCTACTTTCTTTATTACATCTTCCACCTTTGTTGTGAATCGTATTTAATTAATTAAGTAATTTGACACCGACCATACTTACGAGTATTTCAATAGCTCTTTGGCACTTTCTTAGTTTTATGTAGTGTTTCTGGTTCAAAGCCCAAGTCTGACACCCATACGTGAGGCATGGTAAAATACAAATATTAAAGACTTTTTTTCTTAATCGACATTGGAAAGTGATTGCTTTAAAATATCTCTTTTAGCGACCAATACCTTCTCCATGTGCTTGATACTCTTTTTTCTATGTATATGTCGATTTGTTCTTAAAAAGGTATTATTTGTCCCAAATACGTGTAGTTTTGTACGTACCTAAGATTAGCAGGGTATTAAATTTTCAGAATTTTGAGTTCACCAATTTGACTATTTATGTTGAACTTCAGTCGCACAGGCAACTAATGTAGACGTTCGATTTCTTAGAATTCAATATAGTGATTTCCCCATACGGACGTTGCCGCACCGGCCATTGAGTCAATATACCTACTTACTTTGTCGTCCAAAATGTACTATGTTATGTTCACTGTGTAAACAAAGTGTATCAGGAAAATGTACTTTAATGATTGCATAAAAGTGAGTGGATCAAATTTTGTTTGCTAACAAATTGGATGACACTTTATGCAACTGCTTTTACAGGTTGAACTCCTAACTACATAGTTTCGCGGTAGGTGGGGCACAACCACGTTTTAGGCAGCAGTTGTAAATAAAAACCGGGTAAGTGCATGTCGGGCCATGCACAATTTAGGGTTCCGTAGTACCCCCTACCCCATCCAAATAATGCGGCTTAAGGTTTTTGTTTCATACTTACAACGTTATACCTACTTAATAATAATTTTCAATGGAATCAGTACGGAAACTTCTCATTTGATCAGCTGTTACTCGTAAACTTGTAAAGCCTACTTAGCTGTGATTGTTTTCCTTTTAATTTCACTGTATAACTACTACCGTATTTTTTTTCACATATCCATCATCAACCATTTAGCAGGCAGGGAGGGGACACTAGACAAACAAAAATTAGCACTTTAAAGCTTCATATTTAACAAAAAGATAAATCTAAAAATGGTCCTCACCTCTAAACATTTTTAAAACACCTATCTAATGATACCCTACTCGATGTAGGTGATCCTCGGGGTAGGTGAGAAAAAAAATCACATCCAAACTTTACAAAAAAATAAAAATAATGTTTTGCATGATTTTATTTTTTCACTTTGTCGGCGTAAGCAATATGTGTACCCATGCAAAATGACGGCGTTCTAGGACAAACAGTCTCTGAGCTAAGCTGCTGACTGACATACCGAAACTATAAGGGTTTCATTTTGCCATTTTGGCAACGGAACCCTAAAAATGTTCAGTTTATTAATGACTGACTATTATTACTAACAGTTTTTGACTGTCAGTCTGTCGTTGTCGTGTTTATATGTGCATACCAAAACAGCGGAACAGGTTGTATTGACATTGTATTTGACGGGTAAACCCTAGTATGATATAGAAATTTAACTATTACGTTACAACTGTAGTATTTATTATTGATTCTTATTACGTGATATGTCTTTCGACCGCGTTTCTTGGCCTTATATACACAACTGATAAATATCTCTCATAAATATGGTATTTACAGACTATGGGCGGAGGTGTTCCACGTGTCAGCCAGCGGCGCCGGCACTGTGAAGTGGCAGCAGGTATCGGAAGATCTAGTGCCGGTCAACATCACCTGCATCCAGGACTCGCCCGAGTGCGTGTTCCACATCACCGCCTACAACTCGCAGGTCGACAAGATACTCGACGTCAGACTACTACAGCCCGGTGCGTTGTACTTTATATTAATGTAGATTCGTTGTAGCAGCTTATTTCATACTTGCAGTGTCTGAAGCACAATACATAGTAAATGTATTATCTTCCTCGCTCGAATACTATGATCTTTTATGCACTCAGACCGCAGTTCGTATCTCACAATAACATACGCTGGCCTCCTTGACATACGTGTAATCTACCATGCTGTTGACAAACTGGCGGAAAGAGGCCGAGCTGGTAATGTCTGGCACTAAGGGATTTGCTAACACTAAACAGCGAAAATACTAATATAAAAAATTGTTGGTAAAATGTTTTTGAGTCACTAGACGTTGAGACGCTAAGGTCAAATGTTCACGCTTTTTGCAAAAACAATGGAATCAAGGAGCAAATCTCGGTAAAATCTGTCATGTCTATTAAGATATAATGCCCTAGTTTTTAAGATAAATATATTTTTTATTTACTTCTGCCTAATAAAATAAAATGTAGTTGCCCACCGGCAGCTTTGCGCAAAGCAGATTAGCATCTATATTAATAAAAACAAAAACATTACGGTACCCACATAACCCCATTACAGTACAGTAATAGTAGATACTACAAACAAGCAAAGCTTTTCATAGCATTTAAACATTTTACAGTCATAACATTATGAAATGCTAACCTAACAAAATCAATAATAAACAAACTCCTCATTCTGTTTACATACATCAGAAACATGAAAAAATACGTCCCGAAATAGACACATGTAACAATCAGCGAGATCACACCGACAGAACCAGTAGTTTACTGGGGCGCCGGCTAAACGAAAGATACGACGGACAGCCGCTGTAACCTAGTTTTAAATTTACACTGGATTGTAAGACGGGTAATCGACCGATTTCACTACTAGGAAGTAATTCGGTGCATTGCTTCACTTGTTCAATGTTTGAAACCTTTCGGATTACCTTGAAGACGAAAACAGCCTACTGCCACAAATGTACCTACAATTCCAACTTCTATTTATCACACATTTTTCTAATCAAAAAATGTAGAAGTTATTCATAAACGAATAAATGTTATAAATTTATTTAAGGTTAAGTACCTATTGGTAGCACAGAGAACTGATATATTTGTCCGTATTATGGGTATTAAATGTACATGCATTGGTTCAATTGGATGCATTTTTATTTCTAGATAAATGCTATTGAATAAAAATATTTAGGTCGATCCATATGTACCTACCTTCAAACTTGTGGGCGGTATATAAATGTTAACATCTAAACTTTCGCGTTGCATGATTGTAACTATTTATTATACGGGAATTTATCGGCCTTACGGAGTCTTAACATCGCTGCGACAGTCCGCTTGTGACCACGGCCGGTGCAACCTGGTCGAAACTTCAAGCAATTTTAAGGTAAATAATGCGCGTTAATTCCCGTATAATAAATAGGTATATAAATGTATTCAACTTGTACATGCTTAAAAGTTTTGGTTATGAAGCCAAATAATACCTATATTATTGATGATTGCAATATTATGTATAAAAATAAAATAACAACATTATGTGTTTACAGGCACCAGGATTGGCCAAGCTTCTGAATGCTTCGTGTATTGGAAAGATCCGATGACAAACGACACCTGGGGATTGAACTTTACCTCACCTATTGATGCCAAACAATTTAGAGAATGCTGTGTAAGTACACTTTAATAATACTAAATGGATTTACAAAATATTATTCTTCGTTTTCCTGACCCCCAAAGATGGAAAACAGTAACCGCTCATTTATCCGACAAATGCCAGGTTAATGGTCTGTTTTTGCAATACTCGCCCACCACGGCGGCCACCGTATTCTATTCTAGAAGAAGAAGAATCCCTGTAGTCTAGAAAAGGGTGGGTTTTATCTTCACGACACTTGACGTCATAACCAACAGGCATTGAAACTTTTGCCTTGTTCATGATTTGATGGGATCACTCTTTTCAATATATTCAAATTCCTGGTTTACCAAGAAATCAAGCAATAATAATCATACTACTGCAGCTTTACTTGTCTCTGGAGTCAGCAGAATTAGCCTGCAGCTTTTATTCAAATAAAACAATATTTATCAGACTATATCATTTATTGCACAAACAGTACCTATTCACAACTTAAATAAATTAGAATAATATTATGCTGGGGCTTTCGATAGGAGCCCTAAAATAAAATACATAAAGGTAAAGTAGACGACCCTCTTGCCTTGAAGCTCCGATCTAAAGTGTATTATCATTTAAAAAAATTCAACCATTCAAAGTATGTGCTTACAAAAGATCGACTGTTAATGTTACGCAGTGGAAGTAGGTTGCTGCAAGTCCGCGAAGCAACGTGCATGCATCACATTACCTACTCAAATATCATCAGACTAAACGAGTAGTCCTCAGACAATACAAGACCAAAGCCATTAAAATGACTGTTTTAAGCATGTTGTTTCACAATAAATTGGTATCTATTTATAATAAATAGACTGTGTGTGCATATAAACCTAACATATTCCTATTACTTATAGTCCCCGTCATTCAAGTTCTCGCGTAAGGCTTCCTCCAGCTATAGTCTGAAGCTTGAACCACCGGGTAATAAGCAAAAGTTCAAGGCCAAAAGAAAGCCGCTATCCACACCTGCGAGCCCCAATCGATCCAGGTAATCGTTTTATTTAAAATTACTTATATCTTAATGAAACCATTGAACCTATTAAAACTCGTGGTACGATAAGACCATTCATGTGACCGAAAAAAAGTTGGTAATAATGCCAGCTTAATCTTTGTGATTACTAATCAATGTGATTTAAATCTATATATTTTATAGGCACATTTTTCAAAGCTATATTTTATTTGTACAAGATGTGAAAGTTTGAAAATATTAACCAATATGTGTGATTGTAGTTTGACATACGGCCGCGAGCCACAATGCACATGCATGACACAAGAACAATACGCACGGTTGAGAGCACAAGATCCACGTTATCGTAAGTATACTTGTACTTTCAAATATATCTTTAGCTTTACTTTCAGTGTTAAGGATCAGGATATGCACAAATGCTTTTTGTGATTTTTTTAAATACGGTTTACCAAATCTGTAATCATTACATTTGCGGCGACTTATAATGACTAAGAACAAAATTACCATACACATAATGCAAGCCACATGCACCACCAATTATGGTACCACGGCTTAATGTTTACAAATCAGCAATTATATATGAAAATAAAATGCGTTAAACAAACTTTTAGTACTAATATGTGTGATAGTCTTATAATGAGATTATGAGAAAAACCAGAATTATACCACGAGTGTTCGCGTAGAGGCTTTGGCGACACTAATTTATTAGTTTTATTTTCAACTAACATATCTCTTAGTTTTATCTATGTCTGGCAAACAATTGGTATTGTATTTTTACTTATGTTTTGTAAACCTAGGTTCGTCGACTCTACCTCGCTCTACTCGTACTATTGAGACGGAGACGGGGGCAGCTGGTACCACCGGTCGTTCAGAAAAAGTCGCAGCTGCCACCTCGTCTACTTCACTTTACGATAACGTCACCAACTCTCAACCGCCGCCTAAACGTTAGTATTAAACATTTGCTTTCTGCCTTTATGGTTTCAAGATTATATTTACCATTCCATTTAAAAAGAGGAGCTTTAATAATTAGATGCCTGTGTAGGCATGTGTCTGTTTGTCGTTCACATTGTAGTACGAAAATAAACAAGCGGATTTTATTATAAGGTTGGTTTAATTGAAAAGGTTTTTGCTGTGTTTCGTGCAAGAGATTATAGATAAGAGAGATAGATTATGCATTATTATTTTCTTTTCTTAGTTTCTTTGCCATTAAAGTTTAAAATAAACTAGTAGAAGTGAATAGTATAAATGGACGTGTAGTGTCGTTAGACTTTACAGGCAATTTTATTTCAATTTAATATATTTTGACACTTTCCTGTGGTTACTCTGTTGGTGATACGCCGTTCATTCTATATAACCCATGAATAATATATATTTCTTCCATTAATTCCAGCGGCATCGCGACAGGCTGATGCTCAACCCCCAACTCGGCCTCCAAAGTCACAAGAGACATCGACTATGACTACCAACACTTCTACAGCACCTAAGACTGTTACTGCATCTGTAGGAACGCACGGCACTAACGTAAGTAGACGCTCGTTTCAAAACATTTTCTTCGATAGGGTTCATTTAAGAAGGACGAGAGCCCTGTATATTGCCTTTCAAAAAACTAGAATCTTTCATACAAGCATAGACGAATGAAATTAAACGACGTACCTATCTACATCCAACAAATTGCAAGTTGTCAATTTAATTAACTACCTCCAGAAGTTATTTTTACCATAGAAATATAAGAACAAAGCACTATGCTTACGCAACCTAAGTTTATTTCCTTCTGTATCATCTAGGTGATAAACGTAAATACCGTCTTCGGAAATGATAAGTAGTTATCAAAGCTTAGAAACCCTGTCCAAATAAGTTATTATCAAGAATCACACGCGTTGCTAACCGGGTTCTTGTAAGCAACTAAAAGTGTGTTAAATATTGCTAGAACATTCTATAACATTACTATCTGTGTAGACAACGGAAGAACCACAAGCGAGCGGCGGGGGAGCAACATCACAGCATACTCAGGACCAGAAGTCTGAAGGAGTGCAGGCAGGCGGAACTCTCACAACTTCCAAGTCCTCCTCTACTTCTACACGATCGGGCAAAGAGCATTTGCAGCACATGCCCAAGAGCGTCGACTATGGAGACGGGAATGAATCAGTACGTTTGATTTTCTGTTAAATAAGTTGATACTTGTTAAATGTTATTTTTCTTTGTGATTGTTTTGGGTTCACAATTTAACTCTGTGAAAAACTTTCGTGAGTTATTATTTAGATGTCAGAGATATTTATATGAAACGCGCTCGTTCGACTGTGTTTAATTTTATGTCGTTTAAAGTTGACTATAATCCAAGTAACTTACTCAACAGGACTGTATGAATTTTCAGTCCAGGGAATCGGACAGGCACTCAGCACATCATCATAACGTAATAAATAACAACACATCGGGATCTCGACGCACCAAGTCTAAAAGCACTGAAGATATGAATATGGGTCAGTATCTATTATAACATCTATATAATAGTACTGCCAAAGTTAACGCCTTTGTAAGGAATGTACATAAAACTTGACTGTTCAGAGTGTTCAGTATCGTATATAAATATGTATTTATACTGCCTCTGTGGCGCTGTGGGAGTGTGTCCGACTGCGACGCAAGAGGTCGTGGGTTCGATTCCCACTCGTGACAACCACTTTGTGTGATCCACAAATTGTTGTTCCTAGTCTGGGTGTACTTTGTGTCCGTGACTTGTATGTTTGTAAAGTCCCCCGCGACACAGGGCTTGTACCCTACTGCGAAAGTCGTATTTTCTGAAAAAAAAATCAATTTAAAAAAATACTATTTACAGTGGCTGTCCCTACTAATATTTAATCGAAAACGTCTTCAACAGATGCTAACACGCTAAAACGCATGTTAAAACCGATGCCATCAACGGAGAGCCCAGTAACATCACCAGAGATGGGCCGGCGGAGATATGGCGGCGCAGGGCCATGTCCGCCATCCTGCGGCTCGCATGGACATCGTCATCAACAGCATATGCATGGTCATGGACACTACTCGCACGTTGTCAATAATAACAGCAGGCAGAGTTCTCAACGGTAAATATAAAACTCTATAAGTAGAAAATCAGTTGTAAACGGTTAGGGTCATCTTTATTAAACCAATTGATAAATTCATCTGTAATATGTAGAAACGACATGATACTAATTATCTATATGTATATATGGTATCAAGGTAATAATGACCTTGACGTATCAAGGTCATTAGTATCATGTGGTTGCTTTGAGACCCAGTCATGACATGGTTCATTGTAGGCTAATAGTAATAATAATAGGTGCTAAAAAGTACATATAAAATAATAAAGTTAAAAATATATTTATGCACATATAACTATAGTTGTTACCTTTATTGTAAGTAGGTGATCCTACTATGGAATAAATAATACTGATGGAAATTATAAAGTGAATCAGCCTTAGTGGGTACAATATCCCACTAAGGCTGATTCACTTTATAATTTCCATCAGTCCTTTAACATGGTGCATAGTATATTAGTCGTAGCACCTTACCCCCATATCAAGTTTATAAACATTCATACATTGTAAAATTGCCAATTTGAAAAGAGTGGCTGCGAGTTTTTATTTCCAGGTTCTTTTCTCCGGCTTTTGGCATTACATGTACATGTAGAATCCCGACGTACAAGAGTTGTTTTGCATCCTAAATGAATAACGTTTTTTTATTAATGCATCTTATAATTTATTAAAATATACTTTTTCTAGTCTAGAATTCGAGTACTGCTTGCCAGCCAGCAAAGATCTCCTCCAATCTTTGCTATCCGTGTCTTTTTGAAGCTTCTCTGCTCCATATAATTCCAGCCACTTGCTTAAAGTCCCACATTTTCTATGGTTTACCTCTTTCTCTCTTTACAATTCTAGGGTACTATCGTGTCACAATTATATTGCATTTCTTTAGTCGTCTTACCATGTGGTCTGCCCATTGCCATTTGAGTCATCTGATCTTGTATGTTACGTTTAGATGATGTAATTAATCCTTTAGTTTAAATACGAAAGACTTTTTATCTACTAGAATATAACTAAACATTATATTCCATTTCCAGTCGCGGCGTGGGCGTCGGAGCTGCTCCAAGTGGATACCCCGGCCGTGGCCTATACTTAGAACTAGGAGGTGGAGAACGTGACATGTCTCCTCCTTCAGATAATGTGATGTTTGACAACCAATGTTATGCCACCACACCATCTTCTTCTAATGGAAACTCTGATCAGGATTCATGCCAGAGACGCGATTCAAGGCAACATCATCATGGGGTAAGTAAAAAAAATACAGAACATTTAAACCGCAATTATTTGTAGTGTTGCTTAGCCTATAGACTTTGTATTATACGTTTTTATGTGAATTTTGGTATTTACCCCAGCAGTTTCATCATCATTCTGCCCACCTGCTATATTTTTATTTAACTAAGTAATTTAATTGAAGAAAATGCTAGAGCATGGCATTTTCTGGGTCTTTTTCATAGGCATTGCGAATGTGGTAGTAAATTAAAATGTAGAGTCCCGTTATAGTTTAGTCAAATATAAATTTAAAATTCAAAAAGTAATTATAAATATAATCAATTGTAATTAAACACAATATTTTCATAGGAGTTAATAAATCTTATAGTACAAATTTTATTGTAAATATAATTCGTGATCTTAAATTATTAAACAAAGGGGTTGTTTAATAATTTAAGATCACGAATTATGTCGATGAAAATATTATTGAGTTATTTTGTAAAGAAGCTGTGAGACAACTTTGAATCTTAATTAGCATTATATGTATTTTCGTTATTTAAACACATAAAACCAACTTCGAGTAATAAATCAAAGGTATTTTTTACTTTTAAATTTTATTAGTAGTCTGTGAAATTATATAACGTAACATGTTTTTATTAAATAAATGACTTTATTTATTTTCTTCCGCTTGCGTCTGTTTGTACTAATAAACTACTATTTTTATTATTGTTTTTAAACTTTCGCGATTTTTATACATATTAGATATACTCGTATTTCAAAACGTCGGGTAAATCAAAGGTTCGTACCTTTAAATAATTCACGCGATTAAGTCCCGAAATATATCTAATACTATTTTCATTATCTTAATAGTAATGAAAATCGTAGTTATATGATTCTGATTCATTCATATGATCCTCACTTAATATTGTAAAGCTGAAGAGTTGTTTTAAACACCCTAATTTCCAAAGATATTGAGCTAATTTAAATGAAATTTGGTATGGAGCATCCTTGAAGCTTGAGGAAAGTTATAGACTTTTTATCGCTGATCCGATCTAAAGGGGAAGCTGTGGGCAAAATACTTTGATTTATACTACGAAATGCAGAGACAAGCAGGTTGTGCGCCTGATGCACCGCATTGCGCTCCTCATTTGAGATTTTAGTTCATAAGTCTCATTTTCCCATTAATCACACTTGCTACAGTACCCTACAACTAAAACACAGTGAAGTGTTAACCCCTTTTTTACGGAAGAATAACTGACACAGTTGTGATACCCACCAAAGCCTAAGTTATATAGATTTCACCGGTAAGGCTACTATTTTAAAACCAATTTAACCTTGAAAACCCAAATAGGTATACATATAATCTTAATATATATAAATCTCCTGTCACGATGTTTGTCCGCGATGGACTCCTAAGCCGCTTAACAGATTTCGTTCAAATTTGCACGCAATATGCAGTTTGGTCCAACTTGAGAGATAGGATAGCTTAGATCTTTAATTATAGTCGCAATTACTAAAAAAATTAGGGATCCCATGCCCACCCGTGCGAAGCCGGGACGGGCCGCTAGTAATATATATATTAATCATAATATTGTTTCAACTACAGAAGCCATGCCTATCCCGGCAAGCGTCCCAGTCAAGCGCTACACCAGCTCCAGGTTCACCCACGTCGCGTCTGTTGCTAGAGTACGAGATGCACTTGAGGAATACCCTCGCTAAAGGCATGGATGCCGAGAGCTACAGCTTACACACATTCGAAGCGTTATTGAGCCAGAGTATGGAGGATTTAGGTAAGACTCATTACAGCTACGTTTCAATTTTTTATCTTATTTAATATATAACTTAAGGTGCAGCATGGAGAAAACTCATTAATCTGTTCGATTAGTTACTAATTATAGAATACTGCTTTTTTCGTTTCCATCAAGTGACAAGTTACATACAAAACCAGTGAACTATTCGCGAGTGGTTACTATGTAGCTAGGTTCCAACAGCAACAATAATTGGTTACGGTAAAAAAAACTAACTTAACTATAATATCTGGCACATTACATACCTATGTGCCAGTTGGGTTGTTCAATGAAATACTTGAATGCATAGGTATATTACGACCGTTTATTGTCTAATGATACACTGCAATATTTATAATATATAATATGTACAAATCTGACATAATTAGAAATCTGTAATAACTAAATTGACTAGAATATTACAATAAAGCTCAGCTCTCCAAACTATTCGACGACAATCTACTTTACTCCTATCGATTTAGCTCTTTGTTTTTAAAGAGGACCATTAGATCTTATTCTATTGCTATATTTACAACTAACTATGTACTCATAACGTGTGGCTTTTTCACTAGTACAATAACGCCTTTAACTGAAGACAAGAGTCTCCATTTGAAAGGGTTTTCAAATAAATAAACATTTTAATTTGTCTAGAATACAATGACAACATGCCGCCTTCAAGTCAACGAAGCCCATATCCGCCTAGACGACGTAAGTGCTTAATTTTGATACAGTGAAATTAAACTAATTTTGACTTTGTAGTTTTTATCACATTTAATAATTTAATGAATATTAAAATAAAATAGCATGCAGCCTAATTTATAAATTTAAACTTTAATAAAACATAGTACTTTTACAACATACAGCACACGATTCAACCTTGTTCCGATTTAATTTCAACCCTGTTTTTATTTTTGTTGAGGACCGACCCAAGAATCAATTCTACAATCTTTGAGACACCTCAAGGAGGCTGCGATAAGGGATAGAGGTGAAGAAAATCTATTTTTTTACTGTATGATTGATATCATATATGCATTTTGTGTGTATTTATACATAAATTAATGTATAATATATTTATATTTATTTAATAAAATAAACCAATCATCCCGATCTGTTTTCCAGTAGATAAATTAATTTTGTTTGTTACCTGTTATAATTTTGACCGCAACCGTTTTTTTATTCTTTTAAAATGGCCAAAGCATGATTTTAGTAAAGTTTTGACATAAGTAATTTTGAGAAGTAAATTTAGGGTAAATTAATAGAATCGATAATTATCAGTTTCAATTTGTTAATGAATTATTTTGCCCCACGCAGATTATTTAAAATTATTTATATTTTAAGATTACGAAAATCATGTATGATTGAAACGTTTAAATTACGTTTAAATTTAATACAATTCTTGACAATTCACGGGTCACTGTAGATCTTGAAATTTTCAATTTAAGAAACCATAGCGCAAGCGAATGATTGTCACCTCTTGATGAAAAGAAGACCGATAAAATAACGTCTCATTTGTTTTTCATTTGAGTGCCTGAAATACCTTAAAAAAAACATTAACTTATGGGCACAGAAAATTCTATTTCAACCTGTTGTGGACAATATCTACATATTGTCCACAACAGGTTGAAATAGAATTTTGGAATCCATGTTTAATACACAAATTCAAGCAAAAACATAAGCATCATTAAATACAAGTGAGCTAGGCTTTCACGCGTAACTATAAGTTGCAGCGTAGTTCAGCTGAGTATGAATTGAGCAGGACTCACAAGTGTGTCATGATGCCTTCAAACAGAAAATTAAACTAATTTCGTACTTTATGTCGTATTTTTTCTATTAAATTGCGTTAAACTAATTACTTACAAAGAACAATCTCGTGAAAATAGGTGCCACGCCGCGCGCAAAAAATAAAAGTGTTAATGACAGCCGGCCATAGGTATCTACAGCCTTGTTTCAAAAACATTAAAATGAAACAAACACTGTGTTTATTAATATTTGTATAAAATGGTGTAAAAAGTTGATGTTTAATGGAATCTAACAGTTTTGATACGTTTTTAACAAACACGATTAATTTATTTTCCCAATAATTAATACTTACGTGTTCTACAGTGACCCCACTAATAAAACCGGCAATTAAGTGAATGTCTTCTAAAGTTTAATATTCAAACTGCTTACATATCTATTAAATAATATCAATCCATTAGAATCCGTTTTCTATTTAATTTACTTAATTTTAAGTCACAACCTTTCAACCATTCAATAATGGGCTAGTTTCCAACTAGTCGAAACAACAACTCGTTAAAATATGTTAAAACGCAGTTCTTCTTATATCTCATACAAATGGCTATGACGTCAGTATTTTTTCTAATCTTCTATAATCTTATTATAAGTTAAGATTATAGATAAAAAAATCTACTAAACACAAAATTTTATCGAGACTTAATCGTTAGTAGTTTAAATGCTAGTTTTATTTACTAATTAGTCTTTTGGATTTTTTGTTTACTTATGAAACTTGCCTATTCGTAATTTTTTAATGCGGCGTTTCGGAAATTATTTTAAATTAACAGAATTTTGTATGTTTTTACTCATGCCTAATCACCTCATTTTACACCAACATTACATATTATGTATTCATAGTCTTTGTACATATAAAATGGTCGTCATACTAACTTACTAACTGAATTTAAGTATTATCTATTCATTTAGTAAGTTTGTGATTAGTTCATAACTTAAAATTAGTATATTTTTTTACCTATATGACTTTTATGTTATTTATCGTATTTAATTTCGAGTGACATTATTTTAAGCAAATTTAAGTAGTTCAAATTAATGCAGATTATATTAAACATAAATAATATTTATAAAATGAATAATAATCTGTTTAGCTTACAAGTAGCTGACATTTTGATCAAGTCTGGTATCGACATGTCTATTAATCCAGATATTGTCAATGAAAACAATTCGTGTAATAGTGTTTTTTAATCAAGCTACTATGTAGTATTCTTTTAAAGTAATTACAGCATGTTTAGTTCCCTGTTTTAATTACTACAGCGTAAATTAATAATATCAAATAATAGCTCAAATTATGTATCCCATACAAAAAGAATGACCTGTGAAATGTATAAATATATCTACAGGATGGTCTCATAAAAAAGGCAGCTACTGCCAGTAGTTACTTACTTACGTAACTACAACAAGATTCGTTTATGGAAAAATATAACATGGATTCACAGATTTAAAAAGAGGCTTAATTCTCACAGAAACAGTTTTTGTGCTATTCTATTAATCAAAATATGTTTAAAGTCAAATTAAGAATAAATAGAAATGATAGAGTGATTTGATATTCAATTATATATATTGTGTGTGACAAATTTAAAAAATATTTTCTTTAAATTAGGAAACAGTGTCCATCTGTTCCCATTTACCTACGTATAGGAAAAGAACAGGGGCATCTATATATTGTACTTGTTAAAACGTTGATATAATCTGCATCAGACTTTTTAACATATTGATACCGAAGCTTTAAATATTTATTAATATTATGTTTATTTATTTGTTTAATATTATAGATACTAACCATACTTAATAATAACCTTTTTCCCGGGCTTCGCTCGCAGTAATTATAGTACACACACGCCTTTTTGCTTATTTGGTTTATCTATAAGAATCAAAACATTAACATCACAGCCCTACTAATATTTGTAAAAGGCTTTTAAACGATCTGCTGATGTTAATAAAATTGATGAGATGAGATCTGGCTTAATAAACATTATTTCTATGCACCTGAAAATTGTAATCCATGCGGGCGAATCCAAGGACAAAGGCTAGATTTTATCATTAGTAATATATTAGTAGGTAGTATAAGTTAGTCATAAAATTGGCATACTTACTCGTTTTATTTTGGAAAAGAAGCAGCATCACAATGCTCCGGTGGAGGTAGCAGATCCTCTACTTTACCACTTCCTCATCGTCTTGGTGTAGAGAGACAGCATAGCGCAAGATCTGATCGAGATGGATATTACAGGTTAGTAAATCATTATTATTTTTATACACGTACATTCTCAAATAGTTAG
The DNA here is from genome assembly GCA_945859575.2 of Herminia tarsipennalis. Lineage (NCBI taxonomy): Eukaryota > Metazoa > Arthropoda > Insecta > Lepidoptera > Erebidae > Herminia > Herminia tarsipennalis. Next base: position 14,431,605 of record OX243838.2, read on the forward strand.
GTCAAATGAGGTCGAAAAATAGTAGTCGGCTTACATAAATTTGCATTGAGCTGAAAATTAGTAGGTACGAATGTTACGAGCCAATCTACATCTACACTAATATTATAAAGAGGAAAGATTTGTATTTTTGTATGTAACGAATAAACTCAAAAAGTACTGGACCGATTTTGATAATTCTTTTTTTGTTGGATAGCCTATTTATCGAGGAAGGCTATAGGCTATATAACATCGCGCTAGTACTAATAGGAGCAGAGCAGCGACGAGAAATGTTGCCAAAACGGGCAAAATTTACGCATACGAAGTTGTGCGGATATTTGAAAAGTCCCCATCGATCCTACGACTGCAAAAAAATTGTCAATAATCTATAAAATACTTATCTTTCGCACTTGTAACGATAGGACGAGCTTGTTTATTTTATTTAATTGATTAAAACAATAGAAAATATAAAGTTAAGTTTAAAAAAAACATTTGCCTGAGTATGGAAACTCTTTTCTCTATAGAAAATGAAACACTGCAAAAGGTGGGATTTTTTTTGGATAACCATGCTTAGCTGAGTATTTTTTTAAACGATGTTTTCTAAAAATGAAACCTAACTAGATTGATTTATCGCCCTCAAAACCCCCTGTATACTAAATTTAATTAATTTAATAAAAATAGTTATATATATACATATATATGTAGTAGATAGAGCAAGGATTGAAAACGTTTTCATTTGCCTGAATATAAACCTCTTTTCTTTGTAAGAAATGTAAAATAAAAAACAAAATTGAACCTCCTGATAGTCGGTGTAAGTCGGAAATAGTTTAATTTCCTCATACATCTACGTTTGATATATGCGGTAGGTTTAGTGAGGAAATCGTTACGCATTTTTCACTTTGCATTTAAACCTCGAGCTTGCATTTAAATCCCCACAACTAGTGTAGGCTATTAACAAGCTCCACCGTAAAGAGCGGAGCTCTTAAATTATCAACATTAGCCTGTATCGGTTCACTGCTGGAGATAGGCCTCTTCTAGTTTTCGCCACAACATCCGGTCCTTTGCGCTCATTGCGAATTTTATCCTTAAAAGAAAACCCATAGATAGCTCGCTCCACAGCCCGCTGATTTAAATTTATGGCCTTGGCCAACTACATATAAGTGTCCACGTCTCGGCACCGTAGGTCGAAACAGTTAGTACGCACTGGTTAAATACCTTGGTCTTCAGGCACTGCGGTAGAGGCGATGTGAAAACTCGACAAAGTTTGCTTAACGCTGCCCAACTCAATTGAATCCTTTTGCCGACTACTTTCTCGAAGTTGTTTCTACCAAGCTGGATTTGACTTGCCCAAGGTAGATATATTTTTGGACAACTTCGAGTATCAAACCTTCGACATATATTGGTCTCAGCATGACATGTTCATTTAACATGACTTTGGTTTTTTCCAAATTCATGCCGAGACCCACACGTCTAGATCATTTCGCTAAGTTGCTCAGCGACTCCGCTACTATGACGATATCATCGGCAATCCGAAGGTGCGAGATGTACACACCGATTTCCACAATACGTGAGATCTTTGTTGACCAGTAAACCGACACCACCCTGGGAGGTTTATGCTATCTAGTTAGAACTAGGTCGCATAAACTGGCACCATGCAACTCGAGATAGACCTTGAGTTTGGTGAGATGCTGATCCGTAAACTACGTCCGTTGTACGTCGCAAAGGTTGAGTTTTTATTGTAGCCTGCCGTAGCCTGAAGATTCTTTGCACCCCCATGTCCTGCCGTCATCGCCACCACTACCTTGGCCAGGAATAGCGAGACTCGGTAGTTTCGGCCAAGGTAGCGGTTACCACAAAAGACGGCTAGCGGTCTTTTTCGGGGCTCAATTAAGAGGTTTTTACATAATATACCACGTTGGTTGGTATAGGGTTTCATTTCAAGTTTTTCATCTCTAGGCATTGGTTTTACCTGCTCGAATTTTTTCCTTCGTCGCCTCTTGCGATATCCACGGGAGGAAAGGTGGTGGTGACCCTTGTATTCTTAACGTCCGCCACCACACAGCCCTCTGAAATTATAGTGATAATGATTATATTATTGCAGATATGTGTTTTATAATTTAACACATTTCACCTTGAAAATAAATCGCATAGAGCTGTAAATTATTACGAACGTTAGAAACACCATCATACATAAAATGTGAAAATCCCTACAGACCGCACGTCTGCAAGAAATAACGATGTCTTAGATCGTTAATATGGACTTATTGCATTTTTTCCCTCTTTGCCCATGGTACAGGTGTCAGTCCAGTTAACTGGACCATCGGCTCCGCTGACGGCTTGCTAGGCCACATAACGGCTAACGAGCACTTTTGTAAGGAGCCGGCCATCAGTATTTCTTCTCGGGACAACTCACACAAAGCTATCTGACCCCAAACTAAGCAGAGCTTGTACTATGAAAACCAGACAACCGATAAACATACTATACATATTATAGATAAATAACACCCAGACACAGAATAAATCATCGTGCTCATCACACAAAGTTTTATCCCGGGTGGGTATCGAATCCATAACCTATTGCGTAGCAGTCGGACACACTACCACTGCGCCACAGAGACAGTTATAGAAAAAACCTACGTTTAGATGTCGCGTTTACAACTTCATTCATACTATTTACATGGCCATTCACTTGGTCACGCGTGCTAAACGTGTAAAAATGCGCTAAATTATATATATATATTATAAACGCGCGTTAAGCACTCACAAGCAATGTACGCTAACACACTAATTTATCGTGGCTCTCGGCCACGATGCGATGCATACGGAGGCGTCAGTGAAGCCCCACGTACAGTGTTCATAACAATATTATGTAGTATGAGAAACAATAAAATAAAAAATTTAAGAATCGCTCAATATAAAAAAATAATAAGTTAGTTTTTGACGTTGATCAAGTACACAAAATTCGATATTTAAAAAAAGTTAATATCTCCAACACCAAATATTTTATACAGAAAAAAAAACATCATTAAATTTCAGATTATTCAATAATTATTTTTTTATGTTTCTTATTGACAAAGAGATTCATACTCAGGCAAACGAAAACGTTTTTCAAAGCTGGCTGTTTAAATATTCATTATTGGTATATTCCATGGAGACAGAGTAAATAATGGAGGCCACATGCTGGCCGATTATTAAAAGTGAAACGATATGACCTTGAAAATATTGTTGTCCTCTCCATTTCTTTCTAAATAGGGGTTCTCTTTCCTAAATAGGGTGGCCATGTTTTTTGTACTTCTGGACATTCCTAAATATATAAATTTAGAGCAACGGAGCCGACTACTTTATAGATAAATGCTAAATATCGAGTTACTAACTAATATGGAATTTATCTTTAAATGTATTTCAATATCTACAGAACTGTAAATTTTTAAAAAGTACGGAAGTCGTGTTTCGAGAGAGAATCGACTTATGTTTGATTTTATTATCTTTTGGTTACAAAAGATAAAGGGGGAAAAGATTCATTACAGTTATATACCTAAAACTTAAATTGTTTAAATATTCAAACACGAACATTTTATCCGCTGAAACTATGGTCACCTCACATCTAGCGCTTATAGCAAGAATTAAAGAAAACATAATATTAAACTGAATAACAATAAATAATAATACTTATTTTAGGTTTATTGTGGTCATTAGCGGTCGTAGCAAAGTCATAGTCGTCCCATATTAATACATAAAATGGTTCAAATTTAGGTCTTGGAATTAAACAAATTTATATACTTACGAATGAAAAGAGAGTCCACATTCCGGGTACCATTCACTTTTGCAATCTTGCACTAAGCAAAGATGCACCATTCTTGAATAAATATTGCACAATTATTTTAGATATTAAAATGATAAAAAATACAAAATAAAAATATCTCCCGCCATAAATGTCTTTGTGACACATTAGCCAGGGTTGTCATCATATACCAATATAAAACTCTTAGACAAAAATTTGTTTAATTAAATTAAGTAATAAGCAATTGAATATTAAACTATAGACAAATGCCAAATATATTTTACAACATAATTAATTATTTTAATACTAAATATTAGTTACACAGTCAGATTCGTGTACAATTAATATACAAAGTGATTTTTAAGGACTTTTTTATCTTGTGATGGGTAACATTTATTGAACACCTCTAAGAAGACGAAGAATCCAACTTTTCTCCCCGAAATTGCTCAGCTGATGCACTCCATAGTTAGTGTATATCTATGGGTATATTCAATAATGAGCAGAAAAGGAAATTGGCATAGTTTCTTATTATTTGCTATCGAGAAAGAAGGCTCGATACATATGCTAACAAAAACTATTTTTTAAACCTGGCTGCATATCATTGAGTAGAAAAAAAAAATCTGCCTTTTGCATTGAGTAGAAAAAAACCCGCTTTTTGAATTAAAAATGGCTGACTATATTTCATAGGTTTTTATTGTTTTAATCAATTAGAATGTAATTAAAAGAGAAGTATTTATATTTTGTCGAATTCGATTTACGTTAAATTTTAACTGTGTCTATTATTTGCAGTGATCGAAACGAGTTGATGCGAGAACGCGAACGTGAGCGTGAACGGGGTTACTTGAGTGATCACAATTCCAGGTGAGATGTTCTTTTTAGGGTTCCGTAGCCAAAATGGCAAAACAAAACCCTTACAATTTCGTCATGTTCATCCGTCCGTCTGGCTGTCGGTCATTCTGTATGTCACAGGCATTTTACACAATGTATACGAATGAAATTTGGATTATAGGTGTCTTGTATATTGTAATTACAAAGGAAACTTTCAAAATTATTTTAAACTTGATCAGATAAATCTTCTTTGAGTTATTGGCGAAAAATGGCGCTTCTCAACTAAAGGACGTAAGTGCCATGAAGATACGCACTTTTGCTGGTGCACTTTTTTAGATCGTATTTTTCATATGTAGTGCATTTTTTGTAGAAACACAGAACTGCAGAACCCTACAATGAGCATGATTTTTACTTACCACCTTATTGGAAGTAAAAGTCAATCACATAAACGCGCCATTAGCAGCCATTACACGATTAGTCTAGATCAAGATATCGTGATCAGTGATCTTGATCCAGATTGACTGCGTAACCTGTTGGATGGACGGATCACGACATGTTACAACTAGCAAAATAAAGATGTATAATCAGATCACGATCTGGATTGAGCGTGTAATAGCTGCTTATGATTCACACTAGTACCTAGTCCGGCCATAAGTTCTGTTACAAATGAAAATGCATTTTTTTTAATGAAGTAATGTAATATTACTAAAACTTATATGTACATATAATAAAGTCTCAGCAAAAATTAAAAACAATACTCTTTTCAAAATAACCAACTTTGGCTTTTAACCTACTGTTTATTCGGCTTTTTATACAGGCCTGTAATCTGTCTGACCACGAATCTATGGACTTACGCACTGTTTTCATGAGAAATTTCGCCACCGCTTGCTCCAGACATTTTTTAAGAGATTCAATATCGCCGTGTCGTTTAGGGCAAGCCAAGTCCTCTAAAACTGACCATAATTTGTAGTCTAAAGGGTTGAGGTCTGGGCTAGTGGAGGGCCAGTCTTCAGCTCTTATAAAGTCCGGAACGTTGGTTTCAAGCCAGGCTTGGGTAGTTCGTGCCTTGTGACCAGGTGCAGAGTCCTGCTGCAAAGGCCACGGTACATTTTTAAAAAGTGTATTGCTGAGAGGTTTCACACCACGATCCAAGACTGTCTCTTGATACACTTTGGCTGAAGTTTTCACTCCTTTTTCACAAAAATGTAGCTTTTTGACGCCTTGATATGACACACCCCACCAAACCATCACTGACGCAGGATGATGACCACGCTGTACTTTTCCGACCACTTGAGCAGCTTCTTTAGAACTGTGAGCGCACACTTTATCATTTTGCTCATTGTAGTGATCTTCAATCGTGATTTTTTTTTCATCGGTAAATATTTCTGTGCCCTTCACCTGCGTATCGCGACAGGAGGCGTTTTGATCGATCCACTCTCTTTCGTTATAAAGATTGATTTAGGGCATGTTCTGTATATCGACGATAAGCACCGAGCTTCAGGTCTTGTTTTATAAAACGCGACAGAGTCCTAGCGGGAATCTTCATTTCTCGCGATTTGATTTTTTGCTTCCTATTGAGATTTCGACGAATTCTGGCTTTAACAGCCTTTGTAGTTCTAACAGCACGCAGCCGCCCCGATCTTTTATGGTCTTCGGCAAAAGGAAGTGTTGTTGTACCTATCTGTTGATAGTACGATATACGAACATACAGCTGATACCAAGATTTTGAAGTGTCTGGAATATGACCGACGGCTCCATACCCATTTGTGCAAGGCGATCACCGCAATCCTATTTTCTTTAACACTTCAATCCATATTATAATTTGATAATAAACACGACAATATATGTGAAATGGCACGAAATCGAAAGAATATTTAATAATAATTAACGCGTTCCAAATTCAAAGTAATTAAAAAGTTGAAAAAAAAAAGTTTTTATGTAACAGTATTTATGGCTGGACTTATAAGCGTATGTGAAGTGGGATTATGTGTATAATTATTAAGTGTTTTTATTTTCATCATCACTAAAACAGAATATTGAATCAATGCAATAATGATATGCAAGTAGTTACTTAATTTAAACAATTTGTTTCAGGGATCGATCAGGGAGAGACCGTGATCGCGATCGTGAGGGATATCTTAGTGATCACCAATCAAGGTAAGTTTTTTTTATTATTTTTTTATTTAGGGACTTTTAAGCCGCAAAGCGTATGTCAGTCCCATCGTACCCTAAGCATATACAATTCACCGTAAATCTTAATTACATTAAAGTAGCCATGAACCTGAACAGGGCTTCTGCAGCAACGCTATTAGGTTGAGACAAAACTTGGTGGAAAGTGCCTACATCAGTTCTGATCAGGTTTAGGGTCGATACTAAATTACTTCTATTAGGCTCATATTGAACACATTCCATCAATAAGTGGTGTAAGTCTTCCACGACACCACACTCTTCACAATTAGGTGAGGTGATTTTCTTCATCATAGATTTCTTTTTCATTTTACTGTAGTGAAAGTTGGTTTATTCCTTAAGAATAACCCAACTTTAGTCAATACTATGAAATTAAAATATGAGATATAATAAATTGATGTGCTATGTATAAAATAAGTTAGTAGTACAAAATAAGTAATAGGAAGAGGAACTCATTTAGGATCTCTTCATTATCCATCTAAAAGCCTGTCTGTAATGCATAGAGTTAAAAATAATCTTCTAAGGCGTTTGCCAAATAAAAAACACGAGAACGCGGCGCCCTTGAAATAAACTTTTTATATAAAACATAAGAAACTTTCACAATGCAAAACATAAAGCGGGATGCGGACTAGACTTTTCAAATTATACAGAAGTGACCAGAAGTGACTTATATCAAAGGATACCTTGTCTTCGCCTTATGTCCTTTCTATTAGGACTATTCTATTCTAGAGTCAAAAACCGGGCAAGAGCATGTCGGAACATGCTCAGTATAGCGTTCCTCAGCCGTAAATAGTTGCATCAGCAGAAGAGCGTATGTTCATGGCACTTACGCCCTTTTATTGAGAAAAGCAGTTTTTCGACTATAACTTAATGACGGCATATCTGTCTATCTTGTCCGAAATAATTTTGGTTTAAAGTATTTATTGAGCGCTACCTTTGTGATCTTTTTCATATTTTTTGGTCACACGGTTCAAAAGTTAAGGGGGGGGGGGGGGGCAATATATGCAACTTTCGGATCGATTATTTCCAAAAATATTCACCTAATCAAAAATGTTTCTTAGAAACCTTATAATGTTTTTAAAATTCCTGTCGAATGATGTGCCACACGTTGCTGAAAAAAATCAGCTTCTGTTAAATGTATGGAGTACCCCCCTAAAAATATATATTTTTATTATTTAGCTATCAAACTAAGTAGCGGCTACTTCAAGACACTTTTTCATCAAATTTTATTATTATTCATTGAGTAGTCTTTGAGTAATATGCCTGTGACATACGGACGGACTGATGGACGGACAGACAAACAGACAGATAGACATCACGAAACTATAAGGGTTCCGTTTTTGCCATTTTGGCTACGGAACCCTAAAAATATAGTTAGAATAGAATTAACAATTGTCACTGGGTCATTTTGTATGTTGTTACCAATAACATAATAAGTTACTGATATACACGAGACATCTTTATGGTAGTCCTAAGTACCTATGTCTCGTGTAAATATAGAACGGAATATTGAAAATCAAGGGTCCAGAAGTGCTTAGATCTTGAGTTAGTGGGAGTACTGTGATCCAAGTTTCTCTATTTTCAACTGAGGGTGTTTGCCCGGCCAATCTATTTCGTTAGCTATCTCAACAAAAAATAGAAACTAACCAGCTAGATGATTCTCTTGATTTTATCGACAAATAATTAGAAATTAATGCTAGTTACTGAAAAAGGTTCAGTTTTGGGTACATAACATTTGGCTGTGAGCTGTGTGATTAAAGTCTCATAATACGACTATGAGTACTGTACTGTCAACTAAAAATAAGTAGTAGTGACAGAAATACTTTTAGCAGAGCATTTGATAACAAGTACTTATACATACAGAAAAGATAGATAAACAAGGATGTGATACCTAATATTATAGTAAGTATGGGGATATTTTTTCGGGATACGGAATCGGTCCGTGAGGAAGATTCAATCAACGTTAGAAGTTACTTTAAATATAAGAGTATATTGGAGGAATACCTTTGTTTATTGCCCGACGTTTCGACCGTATTGCAACGGCCGTGGTCTATCAGTCTACCCGTGACCACGGCCGTTGCCATACGGTCGAAACGTCGGGCAATAAACAAAGGTATTTAGTCTTAAAATAAAATATTTACGCGATTAAGACCCGTAGCTTATAAAATTCTATAATGTGTACAAATCGCGAAAGTTTACGAACATATATATTGGAGGAGACAATGATTTCATATTCTGACTATAATTTACCAATTGCATGCGAAAAGTTTCTGAATACTCGTCGCCCTTAAGATTGACACCAACCAGCTAGATGCCATCGTGAACGTTGGTTAATGCTGTTTAATCTAACATAAAAAAATAATTACTATAAGAAATATTTTTATTGCTTTTTTTCGTGAGGATATGGGCCCAATTTGCTCACGGCAATGGAGCTCCACAGTTTCACGTAATTTCATCATTTTTCAAGGGTTTATAAAAAACCTATTTATCGGGAAATTCCATGTGGTCCAGACGAATATGAAAGGGTCAATGCGATCAGGTTGAAAACACTATTAAGATCGAACCGCCTGAAATAAATATTAAAATGTATTAATTTTCAGTACCCAGAAGCTTTTGGCACGAACCTCGTATTTTAACATGATAATGACCCAAAGCATACAGCAAATTGCCTTAAAGCATTTTTATGCGTCAGTGTTTGAGTGGCCTGTAAATAGCCCGGACTTAAAGACCGGAGTTGAGAATTTACAGCATATTGTAGAGACAACCTTAGCGAGTTAACATATTTTAGACACATTTGTAGAAGCTTGACGAAATATTCCTGTGAAAATGTGAGTTGCTAAGCTATTATCCACAACAAAGACTTTCCAACCAAATATATCGTTAATTTGTACTAAAAATAAAATGTACTTAAACTAGGTGTTTCGAATTGTATGTCCACCACTGTTGATCGTCACACCCTTTCGGGTCAGGCAGGGTTTTTAGAATTCCGTAGCCAAAATGGCAAAAGAAAAAACCAAACCCTTATAATTTCGTCATGTCCGTCCGTATGTCACAGACATTTTACTCAAAGACTAAGTACACAATGAATATTGATCAAATTTAGTGAAAAGGTGTCTTGTAGTAGCCGTTACTTAGTTTGTTAGCAAAATAAAAAACGGTTCGAGTTCAAATGATTAGTTCTTTCCTTTTTTTTTTTTTAATTGTTATTTAATATTTCATATTTTTGATTTAATTGTCATGTCGTTGTCATTGTCATTTTTTAAATTGTCATGTTTGTGTACGATAGCGCAATAGATGAATATTGTATTTAACCACATAAATGATAGTACTTTTATATTGATAAAAAAAATATTACCTAATCATTCCAAAATATTCAAAAATGCACAACATTAATGTTCAAGTTTTCACTTCTGCCGGCACTCCCGAAGCAACCCGTTTTTTTGTTTTGAGCAAAAATCAACGTGTAGCATATCATTCGACAGGTCTTTTAAAATATTTTGAGATTTCTAATAAACTTTTTGATTAAGTAAATATTTTTGGAATTAATCGCTCCGAAATTTGCGTGAATTGCCCCCCCCCCCTCAACTTATTTTTTGAATCGTGTGACCAAAAAATATGAAAAAAAAAAACAAAAAAGTAGCCTTAACAAATACTTTAAATTAAAATTATTTCGGATATGATCGGATAACGCAGAAAAACTGCGGTTTAGGTTGTAAGTGCCATGAACATACGCTCTTCTGATGGTGCAATTATTCAAATCGGATAAACTGAGCATGCTCCGACATGCTCTTGTCCGGTTTTTATTTACACATTGTAGGTATGGCGTACGAGTAAGTAAAAAAAATAAACCGTAACAATACGTGATGGACTAAAAACGAAAGGATTTTTTTTTGTTTAAAAAAAAGATAACGAACAATATTACGGGATTGAGTTCCACATAACTAGCAATGTTGTTAACCCCTCCAGCTAAGCGCAAAGACTTGTGTTACAAGTGGGTTCACGTCAGTAGTAAAATGGGTAGAATTCGAATCCGCGACCAGACCAGGTTGCGAGACCAGAGGTAGAAGTAGGTGTATATACACCTACATCTATTGCCTATTGTAATATTTTAATTTAAGTAATAATACCTTAATGTTTTTAGGGTTCCGTACCCCAAAAGAAAAAACGGAACCCTTATAGGATCCTCGTGTTTCTATCTGTCCGTCTGTCACAGCCAATTTGCACCAAATCTACTGGACCGTTATTTGATACATGTATGTATTTGTATGACCCAAACACGGACGCGTAACGTAAATAGAAGAATTTGGAACTTGAGAGCAACATTTGGGTGGCAAACTAGGAAATAAGAAAATAAGTTTCGCAAACTGTATCGTGTAACATATCAAATGAAAGAGCTTGTTGTAAGGGTATCAAATATATATTTTTTTATAATTTTATTAACGTGATTTTTAAAGTTATTTAGGAAAAATCATGAATATAGACCATTCTCGCCCCCCCCCCCTTCGTCTCCGAAGCTACTGGGCCTAATATTTTGGAAAAAATACAAAAGATAGTTCTAAACCTATAGATTACAGGAAAACCTATAGGAAGTCTAAATTTAAATCATGCCAAGGTTTCGGTAATAACAGTCAAACTGAAAATCAAATTGTTTTGAAGTTCTAAAAATCGTACATAGGTCCTATCATACATGGCGTTTGTAATTTTTTTAAATAATTAATCATTCGACTCAATAGAGCAATTTAGCAATTAAGTTTTTTAACTAGGTACTAGCAATGTGGGTCACACATTACCGTGGCCTGAAATGCTTCGCGGAACCACGGTCGGAGAGTCGCCCTTTTGCAACTTGGTTGTTGCAGTGCCGTGTGTGTAGAGAGATTCCCGTGTTGATGGAACTATCTACATACTTATAAGTTAGTACGGAATCCTCAGTGTGCGAGTCCCACTCGCACTTAGGCGGTTTTTGTTTAATATATTTAATATTTCATTAAAAAAAACACCTATCAGAAACGAAACGCATTTCATGACATCTCAAGAGAAATCCCTTTTAACGAACTTCTTGTTATTAAAAAAATATTCTAAATTCTCTTTGGTATTCTATACGTCTATCTATGCCAATGACAGCTTCTGTTAAAATGTAAAAGAATAAAATATTCCTCGTTTATGATGTTAAAGTATGCTCTGTGGATGTTAGTGTATGCCAAGTTGGGGTTATTTACATAAGATTATGTAGGTAGAATCTTATTAATACTTAGATTACCGTATATTAGGTTTATAAGCAATACATAGTGACACTAAGATACTATGAACAGTGGCTATTATCCTCCCCCTGGTAAACTCTCCCGGACTTCCTCTACTGCTAATTACTGAATAAGTATAAATATTAGGCAAAACAAAGAAAAGAATTGCTTAATTCATCACGCAGAATCTTTACTTACAAAAGTAATTTCTTAATTACTACGTTGTGCTTATTTCTTGTATTCAGTTACAATTATTTTTGTTTTAAAATTGTCTTTCGCAATCACAATTTACCAACCCCAAGGTCAAACTTTGTAATACATTGTTATTGATTTAAGAAAATATTTGTTTTACCCATGAACTGCATGGACAGTTACATGTTGATCTACTTAGGTTACTTAAGTCTTACTTAGGTCTACTTAGGTCTTATTTAGGTCTACTTAGGTCGAAAATCAATTTATTTTAAAACCGCAGAAAGCGCAACGAACTCGAGTCCAGTTAGTTACTTTAGGTCGGTCCGTCAGTCCCTTGGGCTGTGTGTGCCCCTACCCTAATATGTTTATTAACTACTAGCTGCCTGCCCCGGCTTCGCACGGGTGTCATATCGTAGTATTTTATACCTTGAGTTACATTACTGTAATTTTCGTAGGGATCTCTAGCTTTTTGACAATAAAACATAGCCATGTTACTCCCTGCTAATGTAGCTAAAAAAATATTTCACCATATAAGTGAAGTGGTAACATAGTGTGTGTGTGTTTTTTTATATGTTAAGGGACTTTTTTAAACTACGGGGGCGATTCTAATTAATAGAACGCCACATATTCAAAACTTCATCAAATATGATAGTTTTACATTTCTACCTAATGTTTCTGGAAGATACATGATGTTATGAATTATAGCGTGTGCTTCTCTTATCCAAACTAATATTTTAAAAATGTGTGTACAATATAATTTATATAGAAGTACTAGTACGGCACTGCACGCGAGAATGTCTTTATTGCAATATAAACTATCTTTTGTCCTTTTGCGGGAACCAAACTATCGCCATATCAAATTTCATCTAAACCGGTTCAGCGATTTAAGCGTGAAAATGTAACAAACAGATATATAGAGATATTTACAATATTAGTTGAACAATTAGTTGTACTGACTTTAAAAGATACGGGCGTGATGCAGTACCTATATAAGTAACTGTTAAACATTAAAATCACGCGACCGGCCTGTTGGTCTAGTGGTTAGTGACCCTGACTGCTAAGCCGGAGGTCGTCGGGTTAGATCTACCACCCAGAACTTTGTGTGATGTGCACGATGGTTTATTCTGTGTCTCGGTGTAATTTATCAATAATATGTTTGTATTTAGAAATATATGACTATGTTTATCAGTTGTCTTATCTGGTTGCCATAGTACAAGCTCTAGTACTTAATTTGCGATCAGATGACGTTGTGGAAGTTGTTCTAAGATATTATATTATTATTTATAAATAAAGGTTGAAACTTTTAAAACATAAACAACTATTTTTATCCCCGGCCATAATGGTGACGGTTATATGCCATAAGGTTCGATTTGCCAAGGCAATACGAGTAAGATTGTGGCTTTTTAAAACAATAATAATACGTGAAGCAAAAAGGTTGTACCCCTTTTAACGAGAATTGCTCGAACGGAGGAGTATGACATTTAGCACATTTATAGTTTATATAGAGAAGGAGAGCGGAATGCTAACAATATATATGTATATATATATATAAATAATTAATTATGGTCGACCAATGGGCGACCACTAGGCTATAATTAAAGCTAACTACAAATCTAACCTAGTTTATTGCATGAATGATATGTAAGCTTAAGCAGTTGAAATAGTCTATCTCATTTTATTTCTATTTATTATAAAATGTACAAAATGTACGGATCTGATATCGTTCTAATTTTATATCAATTTAAAAATAGACGAACCTCGCTCGTAATAAGAAGCTTTAGTTAAAGCAATTATGTTTGTGGCGGATCACGTTGTACCGTAATGTAGAAAATGTATTGGGTTCAGTGATTCCGTATAAAACATGTATTGAAGCCAATAAAAGTGTATATTTCCAATTTATTGAATAAAATAGTAGAAAACATGAGATTTGTGTCTGGGACAGAACAGTCCCACTAACATCGAGCTGAAAGGCCCTCTAGTGATAGAGGTATTTTTCTTTAAACGCATTTTTAGGTGTGCCTTAATGTAAACGTAGTTTTGCTAATATTGGTCGAGTGAAATCGAGTATAGAATACTGTGTCGCTAGATAGGTATTTTAAACCTATTTAGGGGTTGTAAAGAGTATTTTTCGATTTAAGGATCTATTTATGAAATAGTAAACTTTAAAGTGCAAAATACAGTTTAGCGTTTTTTTAGGTGTGAAAATAAATCAGAGTAGTAGTTGTATATCTATCAAAATTAATGAAAACTATCACAGCACAAGTTTATTTTATTCTATTATAAAGCAAATAATAATTATATAGTACTAGGTACTAGCTTTCGCAGCTCCACCCGCGTGGATTTCGATTATCATGATAAAAACAATCATATGCCCTTCTCCGGGATACAAGCTATCATTTCAAGAAATATATCAAGATACCTATCATCTAAATCTGCTCAGCGGGTTAAGTGTAAAAACGTAACGGACAGACAGAGTAACTTTCACATTTAGGTTTTTTACTTGTAATACAGTTACTCTCTGATAAGGCCTGATAAATTTAGTTATTAAATTATGATACTATTTATTAGTAACATCTAGATAAACATTTACAAGTTTAGCAATGACTCTGTTTCTTTGTGATAACTTTGTATACAATTGCGAATATCATCAATAAAATGATAATAGAACATTTTGTGAATGGTAGTTTTTGGATAGAGTGACATGGACTATACCAATACCATTAATAATGTTGTTTTCATTCCAAGGCTTAGATGACATTTTGCCATTATTTTTACCCGACTGTAAAGAAGGGTTATGTTTTTTGCGCGTATCTTGTATGTATGTATGTATGTATGTATGTATGTATGTATGTATGTATGCATGTCTGTAATATTCTTTATTACCTGATATCTCACAATCCACTGAACGGATTTATACAATTTACACGTCGTTAGATTCGTCTTAATCGCCCAAGTGTTCTTAGATAGGTGACGTTTTTAAAAAACAAACATGGCGGCTATGAGATGTCAAAATAAAGAGGTGTGTAAAAAAAAGTTGTTTCGATTACTGCAATATGGGTATCAAATTAAAGAGCTCATCTTAAGCATTTCAAAAAGGTATTACATGATTATGACTTTTATACTAAAAAAGTTAGTAAGCAACCATTGTTTTTTCAATTTTCAATACTTGACAATTACAGCTGTGATAAAAGTAAGTTGCTGCATCGGTTACATCCCACAACTACTAAAAAGTATTAAATAAATTATAAAAATGAAAAAACCCGCCTGCACAAAAAAGATGGAAACAAGATCCCCTACATAATTATACAATTTCATGCAGTCGGAGGTATTAATGAATCTCGATGAGCTTAGTGAAGTGCCTCCGACGAGTGAAACTAACATGGCGGTGGTGAGATATCAAAATAAAGATTATGGGTGTCAAATTATAGGGCTCATCGTAAGCATTTCAAAAAGATATAACATGATTATAACTCTAATACTAAAACAGTTAGTTAGCGGTTGCTAACTAACTGTTTTAAAAATTGGAAAAAGAATGGTTATTCTTTTTCCAATTTTTAATACTTGGCAATAGCTGCGTTAGAAGTTAGATGTTACATACATAAAATATAAATATATAAATAAAAAAAATCAAAAAACCCGTCTGCTAAAAACAGATGAAAGCAAGATCCCCAGTCGGAAGCACTTTACTAAGTTCATAAAGATTTATTAATGGCTCCGACTATGTAGGGCATCTTGTTTCCATCTTTTTTGAGCAGGTGGGTTTTTTGATTTTTTTTACCAAATAATAAAAAAAACATTTTACTTGTTTTCAAAAACAACACTGTAATGCTGTAATTGTAGTAGAGCTATGTTTCTCCTTAATTCCTCTTTGAATATAGAATAACTATCTTCAATCATTTCAGAATCTAATATGACGTAGTTGAGCCAACTCTTCGTAAGAGCAATTATAATGTAATCACAAACTGAAATTTGATAACCGACCTCTGTAGGTAGCACATAAGACGTCTTATTTATCATAGTAACAACCATAGATTATATACTTATACTGGTAGTACCTAACAACTGTATACTGCCTACCGTATATGCAAGTGTGTGAGAAAGAATGGAAGTAGCTCTAACTGCCGCACTCAGAGTCGTTTAAAGCTTATTTAATCATTCACGTGAAGATTTTATTTAACAAAAAGAGGTTGAGCACTCTATTAGGGCGGCTTGCTTACTTAAAAATTGCCATGTACAGAACTGAGACTGAAACCTCATATAACATTTTACCTACTTCAATTATCAGCATAAAAGATACTTGAAGCCCAAGCAATGTCAACTAATCTATGAACGATTTACAATGCTGGGAAAATTTGCTTATGAGAAAACTGATGTACTATAAAATCGTAATATTCATCTCTATTGTCACCTGTCACAGGCATTTTTTGCTTACTAGGTGACTTCGATCACAGTTCATATAATGTAAAGTTTTTATGAATAAAATTTATTATTATTATTATTGTAGAATAAATTGTTAAAAAAGTATCATTTTAACTGCAACATGCAATAAACGAGGGGAAGGGAGGAATATATTATTCTTTTACATTTTCTTCTTCTTCTTTGAATTGATGGCAATCTAGCCGTTTTAACGGCTAATATCTGCCAGTGTCAAGTATTTATGCGCTTATTACATGCACAAAGTCTCGTTCATAATCAATTATCACGTATTCAATTCATTTTTTACAAGTTATACTCGGAGCTGTAAAAATAATGGCCTATCAGTTTGCCGCTATATTTACAACTCTCCTTTTACATTTTTAACAGTAGCTGTCATTGTCATAGACTAAATAAGACATATAGAATACCAAAGAGAATCTAAAATAATTTCTTCAAAGAAGTTCGTTAAATAGAGGTTATAAAGGTGTCCCCATATTTATTAAATGTACCTACAAATAGGTACGGAGCCATCGGTGGGCGAGTCCGACGTGCACTTGTCCGGTTTTTATTAAAAACCCCGAATTATTTAAAGCAGCTGTTGTACAAACATCATCTTCATAAGAACATGAAAATTGATATTTTTTTGAAGAAAATAGATATTGCCTAATATTAAATAACGTATTGCTCTTTTCAAAACTAACGGATCTACATAGTTTTACGATAATTGACTATGTAGTTTTTTTTTTTGAAAGGCGTTGATTTTTTTATTTTATTTTCTTATTTTCTCTAAATGCTGACAATGATAATATCATACCAACTATTGTAAGTAATATTAAGTTGGTGTTCTCTGAAGTTTCTTCCAAAAGTCATTCTTTATAATATATTCAACTGCGCAAATAGCCTGTATAATACATATATATTCCAATAATTGCTTACATTTTATGGTTTTATAATTTTAAATATGTTTTAATAAATAGTGTAAAAGAAATAAAACTTAGGTACTTTATATTTCAAAATAATTAGACTTTTTTTTTCAAAATAGTTTTTACACAACTGCCTATGTCCTTCCCCGGGACTCAAACTATCTCCATCCCAAATTTCATCTGAATCGGTTTAGCTGTTTGAGTGTGAAAGCGTAACAAACAGACAGGCAGAGTTACTTTCATATTTATATAATACTAGCTTTCGCCCGCGGCTCCGCCCGCGTGGATGTCGGTTATCGCGATAAAAACTATCCTATGTCCTTCCTCGGGACTCAAACTATCTCCATACAAAATTTCATTTAAATCGGTTTAGCTGTTTGAGCGTGAAAGCGTAACAGACAGACAGACAGACAGACTGACAGAGTTACTTTCACATTTATAATATTAGTATGGAAGTATGGATTAATATAAAGGTTTAAAGAAATATAACAAACGGTATGTTATAGATGGATCAGTGTTCTTTAAAAATAAAATAATAATAGGCAATAATGTGCATTTTATATTTTGAGGGCATGTCCAATCGTTTTTCTACGGTGGTCTACTGTGCGGCGTCATGTTTCGCTGCGTGGTGTCACGTAACCTTCCGCGAAAACGTCGATACGCGACACACTTCGGCCAGAAGCCTTACTTCATGGAGATAGAGAGAAGTTCACTGGGAAATTATAAGTCTATAGCTAATCTAGCTTGGATAAAAGCTATGTCAGTATAATATCTTGGGACAACTTACACAATGCCGTCTGATCCCAGACTAAGTAGAGTTTGTACTATGGCAACTAGACAACTGATAAACATACTTATATATTTCTAAATACATACATATTATAGATAAGTAACACCCAGACACAGAATAAACCATCGTGCTCATCACACAATTTTTTATCCTGGGTGGCAAGCACTCACAAGCAATGTACGCTAACACACGTACTATATTAGACAGCCACGCGCGTAGACAAAAGCTAGTAGGTCATAAATACGTCAGTAATCAAGACAGAATAAATCACAGAACAGTTACTAATACTTTGAGAATAATTTAAAATTAACATACATATGTCAATTTATAGTAGTAATTATTTACAAAGGTATACAATAAAAAATAGTATTATTAAAATCCTGTGTTTTTGTATTTTAATTTTAATCAATCATTAAAACACGCATACGTGGGCTTCCTTTTTCATTTCAGACTCAAAGTAATATTTATAAAGCGTTTGGGTTTTTTAAGCCTGAACAATTCTGAGATTGGTTCTGGCTTTAATTTCTCTCCATTTAGAACCACTGAATTCGAGTCTTTGATGTTTTTGACCTTTGATGTCATTTTCATAACGTTTAGTAATTTGAAACCCTTTCGAGTGTTTCCTAAAATCATTCTTAGGTCTGTGTCCGAAATTATGCACTTTCGAATGAAGTAACTAATTTGAGATGAAATAGTAGCTTTATAACTGTTTAACTTTAAAGTATTTACTTTTTTATGTTATAAATCTAGACCATCTTCTTTATTGAACATTTAAATAAAAAACATATTAGATAAAGGACAGGACATACAATGACAACAAACATTTAGAAAACAATAATGCTCATAAAAGTACAAAAAGTTTTGCTATCATAGATATGAAATTGTTGGTTCGTGTTTATGATACATTTAAAGAGAAAACGATTTCGATTCAACCCTCGCACAACCACTTAGTGAAGGAATTTACTTGAAAAATAACAATAGTTAGCGTGAGAGAAAATATCTCTTCAAATGGTCAGATTCTTGCGTTAGACCTACCATTAACTTTAATAGAAGGCAAAATGAACAATCATGTACTATTAATTAATCTCTCCTTTTCAATGGTATTTGCCTCTTTGTAAAGAGGATTCCGGCCTCTAAGCGAGGTTACCTACGTGAAGGTACTTCTAACATGCCTTTAGATATTTTTGAGTAAATGGGATGAAACAGAATACACGACAGCAAAATCACAATACGATCATGGAGTGTTCCAAATAGGTTACCATACATTTTTAATTTATTATTATGTAAAAAATATATTCATGTAAAACTTTGTATGCCTTTAAAATGTAGTTCTTATAGATTTTGTAGGCACGTGCGGGCCATGCATCAATTTCTGTAATAGAGTAACTTCAATCCGGCCGAGTTACGTTGATTAAACTGTACTATTACCGTTCTTTTTTTCACATACCCTACATCAACCGTTTAGCTGGCAGAGGGGAAGGCTTGACTGTTACAAAAAAATGCATTTTAAAGCTTAATATTTCACAAACGGACGTTCTCCTAAACGTTTTTAAACGGTTTTTTAATACATAAAAATAAATTCGATGTACCGGTGCCCGTAAGTGTAATAAGATCAAATGCTTGTCGGAGGCGGGAAATCAGTGTTGCCACTTATAAATAGAATCACCACCGATCCGTTACTAACCTATCTTTTCAAAACCTAGCTTCTTCATTCTACTTCTCCCCTACTTGGCATAAGAAATCATCCAATAAGTTAGAACAAATGCTTTGTTAAATATTCAAAAGAGACAATGCTTTTTAGCTTAAAAAAGACAAAAAAGTACGAATACTCAATTTAGAACTCATCCAAATACTGTATATGTAGTAACTGGGTTCATGTAACTAGTAGCTAAATATAATAAAGCTTTTTTGTTCAAAGGAATTTATATATTGAAGCTACGTACAATTTGGTATGACAAAAATGTGGCCTTTATTAATGGAAATAAATGTTCGTAACATCAGACGGCCGATGGTTGTTAACTTCATCCCAACTCGAGAATCAGTATATTTTTCAAAATATTATGCTGAGGTTTATCAAGCAACTACTCGTAGGTCTAGCTACTGTTCTATGTCTAGAACAATCTCATCTTATTCGCCTAGATCTTTTGTTATTTTGAGCTATAGTTGTACAAAGGCTAACAAAGACATTGCCCGATTAGATAATTGTAAAATAGGATTAAAAAAAGATCGAACTTATTGAAATAACAGTAGGTAAACTAGTTGGGCTAGGTGTTCTTATATGACATAGTACAACAAATTACCGAACTATTACCGAAATACTTAACATTCTTGTAATAAATATCTAATATAATTTTCGGAATATTCATTTGTCGTCAGCCAGGGCCCATTGTGTGCGTAACTAGGGTTAGCTATCGATCCCATGGTTCAGTTATTTTGGTAGTTATCGTTTTCCTCAAGCCACGTATGCTCCATGGTACACTATTGGGACAGAATTAGCTATTTGCGAACCAAGCAATTTCATTTATACTAAAGGGCCGACAATAATTTATGATACTTTTGATATTATTACAGAATTTCACGATCTGTAATCCTATTTCTCGAGGTCTGTAAGAAAATTAAGGCTGAGAAGACGGATCTTCGTAGATGATTGAAAGATGAAAAACGTTCAAGATCATTTTTTGAATTAAGTATATGAGAGTGCTTTGTACTGAAAGAAAATATTTTAATACATAAAGTTGAGTACCATCTCGACAGTAAATCTGACGACCAAATCTGTTTTAATGTAAGCGTCTTTATAAAATTCAATTCGCTACAAAATATCCACCTGTGAACATTTAATTATCTGGGGCTTTCAAATGCGAATTGTTCTGACCTTTATTCATTTATTCACATAAATTTAATATTAGCTTACAGTAGTTAAATACCAAATCGCTTACACATTAGTCAAAAATTACGGAGAAATCATAGAACATAAAAAATACAAAAAATCATAAAGCATAAAAGACAAATTATAGTAACACATAACATTAATCGAAGTTATTCTAAATGTATCTACACTTATATTAGAAAGCTGAACAGTTTGTTTGTTTATTTCTTTGTCTCCTAGTTCAAATTGAAAACTTTTTAGTGCTGGGTAGCCCAATTATGGAGCAAGGCTATAGGCTATATAACATCACGCTATGGCCAATAGGAGCGAAGCATCAATGAAAAATGTTGGAAATTTTTCCAACACACTGATTAGACTCTAAATAATGGTTAATTAATTCGATAGCAATAGCTGTGGAATTGCTTGTGAGTAGTCGGTGTTGCTGCCGTCCAACACCTCGGATATATCGGTCTGGCACATACAAGTTTAAGTTCTCGCGTATAGAAGGATTATCTACTTTATTTGCTATTAATAAAAATAATGGATGATATGCATATAATCCCACCTAAGGCGCAAAGTATCGAGACCAACCATGCCTGACACAAATATAGAGGGATACAAGAACTAGAGGCTAAGTAGACAAAACTAGCAGAACTACAAATTACACAAAACAAAATAATAAAATACATTTTCAACTATCCATATTTAACGGCAACCAATAAAATCAATAAAGAAAACACTTGTATTTTTAAACTAAAAACCTTTTACAAAAACATCAAAACAAATTTATTATTACAAAACGTAACGTTCTAATCGTAGTACACGTCGAGCCAGTTTTTTAGTCTTACAAAAGGTTAGAACAAATTATGGCAAAAAATATAACTTTTGAAAGAGTACAATTTTATAATAGAATACCATCCTATATTTAAAATGTACTCTCATTCAATATCTTCAAATCCAAACTCTCAGAATATTTAATAGCAGATAACTCTCTAACAAACAAATGAAGGGTATTGAATGGGTATTTTTATCAAAGTCGATGTAACGACGAAACTATTTAATTGTTTATGCTTAGATAAGTAAGTAATTAAAGTTACTATTCTCAAGTAAGTGAAATTGTTATGTTTTCATTGGGAATACATTAATATCGTTAAACCTAAACCTAAGAACGGATAATACATAAATAAATATCCGTTTATGTATACAACACACAAATTTACGTTGGATTTTTTCAACCATGAGTATTATATTCCAGTTTACTGCGTACGTATGCATTGTACAACATCTTTATAATTGTTATATTATTGAACTCGTACGAGGTTCTAAAGATAAATTCTACAGATTTATTTGCATCTTTGCATACTTGTATCATGTGCTCATGAAAGTTCATTTGGCTATCAAAAAATTAAAATAAAGAAAACTTTTTGGCTAATTAAGTTATGCAATTGTAGGCAGCGTAGAATAATAATATAATGCATATGTTGTTAATTAACTAAAATGCTCTACAATTGCAATATGTGCTCTACACCAAATTCAATAACTGTACTCGTGTTAATCTGACACGGAAGAATGACTTCCAATCCCATAGGACTAGCAAACGTCCATTTGAAATTAGTTTGGACGGCTTGTTTATTTTTACTTTGTAGCTCTATTGTTGTATCGGAAAATAACGGGTATACCTACATATATTTGATTCAAAATGAATAAAAAAAAAAGAAATTGGTTGATTTTCGATACATGTATACCTATTTACATGTATCAAATATCAACCAATTTCTCTTTTTATTCAAATTCTATTATGCGTTCTGAATTATACGTTCCTTTTAGTTTTAAAGGGGTTTTACAAAGGAGAAACGTCCTTTGATCTACAAAAAGGTATTTCAGAAGCCCGACGTTGCTGAAAGATAATCGTGTTATTCAAGGAAAATTCTAATTAACACTGGCGTTAATCTCAGCTCCAACTATCAAAGGCGGTACGACAATAATCTACCTTTTACACAGTTTCGTGAGCACATCCCGGTGCGCTTCATGCATCGGCGAGTCAGCCCGCGCGGCGTGGTACCGCCACTCGGACGGGTGGCGTGGGGCCGCGCCACCCGGACCTCGCCGCTCGCCCTGGGACTCCCTGCCCAGTCTCCGACACAACGACAGTCTTAACGATTCGGGCTACAGAAGTACCAGGGCAGACAGCTTCGAGCAACGGTACGTTTATTCATTAACATGATTATGACAATATTGTGAATCGTTTTACAGAACTACAAGATGTTTTCAAGAACTAGTTGTATTGTATTAGAAAAGAAATAATTGAATTGAAGCTATCCAAAATAGAACTGAACAGTTGTGCCTTAGAATAATTTTATGTAGGTACTTATTGTTAAATAACTAGAGTCTACTCACTAGAACTTATTTCAGTTTCTTTAAGACTCTTTCTTGGTAGTAGGTACAGAAGTGATAAGGTGATAAGTGTAATTATTAATATTATATTAATAATTACACTTATCAGCTTACCACTTCTGTACCTACTACCAAAATATATTTAATCTTTATTTTCAATTACAAAACAAAAATGAACAACCTGGAAAAGAATCGACTTTTCTAATAACTTTAATAGGGACAAGTTATACGAACATAATTATTATATTTATGTAAAATACATATTCGTACCTAATTAAAAACCTTCTGACAAAATAACTTCAAATAATTTAAAATATCGATGTAATATCATTACTCGTGATTTATTGTGTGCGAGTTAAGGTTTCTTGTTGTTGTGTAGTTCCAAACAATTAATCAAAGGTCGACCTAAAAGTTATTTTGACGCAAATAATTTACCCGTAAAATGTTTACCAAGTGTGAAAATGTGGTTACCAATTTTGCTTTATTTCATCAATATTTATATTTTGTTTGGTTATGGCTGTTAAATATATCTGCGACCTTTAAAAGTCGATGTTCATTTTCAATTCGTGTCAACGGAGGGGATTGGCTGTGAAATCCAACTCCAAATGAAGTTCTCATTACTGACTGTCTATCAGACACGATCCGAAATGGAATGAACGGATTTTGATGCCCCTTGACAGATTCATTTTTAATAATTCATTAGGTGAAATGGAAAAACGAAAACTTTCCAATACGACTAACTTTAATTTGTTTTCAAAGTAGGACGAGTTAGTTACGTTCACTTGACGTTTAAAATTGCTCGAGATAAGATTATAATATTCATTTAACGGAATCCCTTAGAATCGTACTAAAATTCGTAGGTGTTTGATTATTTAATAGGTAATAAAGACTTTGTTCGTTTTGTTTTGTTTTCCATTTATTGTTCGAATAACGATTTATTTATCATATACTTAAGTACATGTGTATATGAAAATGCTGGTCATGCATGAAATGCACTATCTCAAAATATTGTTTCTTACATTTTGTGAAATTCTGTGTAAAATTGATTACGACTCTGATTATATAATTTGTGTAAACAAAAGTTATTAAATATAATAATGTTAGAATAGGGCGGAAGCAAAGTAAATATCCGATAGACCTTTATTTCCTCCATTAATTTGAAACCTTGCGATGAAGTTAAACAAATAAGCCTAATTAAGAGAAGTTAAACATTAGTTTTTGTTCCAGGGGCGTTTTCGACCGACAAGATAGCGTTCGTTCTGAGTACACGAGCGATCGTGAATCAACACGCTATGGGATTGTTCAACAGGCATCGATTGACAGCACCGACTCCCGGATATGTTACCTGACATCGAGCGAGGTAAGCATGACATGTTACCCATGTTAAAAATACACCGTAACAGTAACTTACTAAGGATATTATTAAATTCCTATATTCACTAAAAAAAAAACAATAGATTCGATGAGTACAGTGTTTACAACGATATTGACTTAAAAAATACGACATTATTATTTTAAACACTGCATTTTATTGCATTAGGGAATATTCGCACGATATTACTTTTCAAACGTGTATATACTTATCAGAAATACACATTACACCCAATTATTATATATTATTATTAAATAAGGTGACGTGCGGATATCAAACCCGAGTAAAGATTCTATGATGTTTCTTTTGCATAATATTGCACTCTAATCTATGGAAGAGGTGGCATAGCTATTTTACTAAACGGAGCCAAAAAATATACTTTTATTGAAAAAATGATTATCTTTTTTCTCAAATTATTATTTATTTATTAAAGTAGGTAATTTTATACGATAAAGCTTAAAACACAATAAAAAAACAAGATAGGTTTCTTAAATCATTTTTCACTTAAAATAACCGTTTAGGATTTTCACTCATATTTTCGGTAGTTACAGTTATTACGTTATGTTACGTCTTTTAACTAAGCACTAAAACTAAAACTAAGTAATAAATAAAAAAATCAAAAAAACCGAATGCTTAAAAACATTGAAACTTATACTTAAATCATGCAGTTGGAGGCATTTAGTAAGTTCAATGGGATTCATGAATGCCTCCGACGGCATGATTTAAGGTTATCTTGTTCTCGTTCAATCTCTGCTAAGCAAGCGGTTTTTGTTTTTTTTTAATTCTTACGATTAGCTCTTTAATTTAATACTCATATTACAGTATCCAATACAAGTTTTATTTTCACACCTCATTATTTTGCCGCTATGTTTTTTTTTTCCGAACGTCACATCATAGAACACTTAAGACGAATCTAATGACGAAACGAAATGTATAAATACGTCCAGTGGTTTGAAAGATATGAGGTAGTAAAGAATATTACATACATACAAGATACGCGCGAAAAACATAACCCTTCCTTGCAATCGGGTAAAAACAACTTAAATTAAGCTACGCTGCCTCTGTGGCGCGGTCCGACTGCTACGCAAGAGATCGTAAGTTCGATTCTCACCCAGGATAAAACTTTGTGTTATGAGAACGATGGTTTATTCTATGTCTGGGCGTTATTTATCTATAATATGTATATATTTAGAAATATATAAGTAAGTTATTATTATTATTCTTATTACTTCTTAGTGCCAAAAAGTTTCATTCGACGTTCCGGCGTACGTTGGTTTCGATGAACTGTCATATGTTTGTGGGTGACATGGAAAATCAGGGGTCTTAGATAAGGCACATTCGTTCCGTGGCGAATTCCCTAACGCTTATGAGATCGATTCCAAACGATTGTTTGCACAAAAATAAAAAATGTCTATGGTCTCCACGGCAAATGTCAAATTCTTAAAAAATAAAATCTATTTATTTCGTTTTCTACATGGTCTCACCGTTCGCTAGATTAGTGATCACTCGAATGAAAAAATATAGCGAATATACGGTCAATAGTGGAGCTTATCTACACATCGACTTGGATTGACAACGTGACATATTTTAATACACATTTTGTACCCATTTTTCCATTAACGACATCACTATTCGAGTGTAACTTTGTCCAAGCTCCCAATGCTGCCACTTAAAAATAAAATCGCCAACCAAAATAATGCAAGTGGCTCTTTCAAAGTGGCTTTTCTTTTACTAGATCATGACTTTGAGCATCACTTTAAGTATAATCTATAAAGGTTTATCAAAGGATGTACTGTGTCCATGAATTGACTGTTCATAAAATCCCTTGAGATATGGATTATTCCCGAGAAAGGGCGTTGGCTTTAAGAAACTCATTGATCATTTAGTATGTAATACTATATCGTTACATTTACTGCTACACTATATTTACAGTAATGGTAAATTCATTATTTTTACAGTAAATAGATATTTTTACTAATACTTAAATAAAGGTTTTAATAATTATTTTCTGTATTTAGAGTATGGTTTATTTTTATATTCATTGGATATGGCATGTTACATATGAAAAACAGATAAAATATGCTTTAGAAAATGCAGTTCTGTTCACAAAACCTTCGAATTTAAAGGTAGATTTCTAATTATAGTTGAACCTCTACAAATTTTCCAGTAGCAAATATCAAAATAATGTTACGAGGATTGATTCATTGAGTTATCTAATGCCTAATTTATTAAATCTACTCATGAATGCTAAAGCCAAAGGCAAGTCGACTTATTTGTGGCCTTCTGAGAACTGTAATTCAATTTACCTTCATGCATCACTGACACAACCTATCCCTCCGCCCACAACCATCAACCAAATAACTCCTATTTTAGAACACAAAATGATTTATGTCTAAAACTTTTAAAACAAATCCCTGATAGCACTTCAAACCTTAATTATCGGCCTAGAACGTAAAATGAGTTATCATTATCATCCAAAACACTAACACAGCTGCCCAACTCAATAGCGCTGATTTAAATCATGCTTACCATGATTCTTCCTAATAAAGGCTGTACTATTAATGTCTCAAAGCTAAATAATTTATCAATAAATCGTTACTTTCAAAGTAATTGCAACATTAAAGTCTTTAAGTCCTGTAAATTGTTGCTGAAAATTCCTCCCGAGCTTTAATATATTTACAACAATGGGTAATCTATATGTTAAATATCGGCCCTACTGGCATTTGAATTAGATTTTATGTCTTATGCCGTCTTGTACATAATGAAACCACGGTTTATGCATAGCGATCACTACCTATACAGAAGGGTCATCACCCAAATATTGGATAGATAATGTATACGCTCATTCCAAATGTTAAATTGAAGCCCGAAAGTACCTACCTAGATTTAGCTGCTACAAACATTTCATTTGTTTTGACATAATCATGACAAATGAAAATAGTTACAATGATAAACACACTATGAGAAGGATTAAACTTGGTAAATGCTGGATACGTCTTGCTGAATTCTCCCCTTTTGTCTACATTTCGCGCGAGATATAAATACATGAATCGTTATATACCTACGAGATGGGTAGCGTACATAAGCCAAACAAATGAAATAGTGCCGGTCTGTAGAAACGGTATCTGGGTGGTTCGGTCAAGCTCGGAGGCAATCGGCGGAGCCTGCGCGTCTGCCGCGCAGCGCGCGACGCTGCGCACTGAGTTCCTCCAATCGTATCCTGAACGTAGTATTAAAAATATTATTTTGAGGTTAACTTCTCTTACTTGTAATATTATGAATATTAACCAATTGTGGGTTCCAAACGTTTAAATTCGTCACAAAATACACTTGTCGAATGTCGCGAAAGAGAACTTTGAATCGAAAATTGAGACGTTTTGTTTGTGTAAATACAAAGCTTTTACTGTCAAGTGCACGGACAAAGAAGAGTTGCGTCGTCCTCGCTCCGATTACTTGCGACACTGAATTTTAAAATCTATGGTTGTTATAGTTAAACTATTAATGAAATTAACTGTTGTGGAAATACGTATTTTATCTATAAACATATCCTGCGTGTTTAAGTGAAGTCAATTCAAAGGCCTACGTACGAGTGAATTGTTGACATTTATAAATGTTCCATATTTCATTAACCATAGGAGTTATTTATTTCAATTAAATATATTCAATGTTACTACTTAAGTAGAGTTCCTGCCTGTATATCGCTTGATCCACCTGTGATATTTCGTCTTGATAATGAATGTTAACCTCTGTGTGTAGGTATTTTCTGAAGCTGCCAATAATAAATTAATATTATATTGTAACTCGTAGAGTGATTAAAGTTTAAGTAAATGTTGTACGAATATTAGTCTTTAAAGTTTAATAAATAGATTCTTTTGAGGAGCAAATATATACTAATGTTGGTTATGATTATTTATAAACAAACGTTAAAGTAGATACATCTTCATTGAATCTTCCACGAAGTTATAAACTTAGGTATCAAAATGTTATTATTATAACTTGCATGGGGGCCATCAAATCTAAGAAAGCTGTATTTCTAAAGGTATTTATTGTTGTTTATTGTTAATTATTTTGCTAATAAGATTTCATACGGTAGAAGCACTTCTCTACAGAATCTTGCATTCTGAAGATTGGTGCAAAATATGTTATTATTATGTAATTACAAACTATACACTTAATTTTGCGACTTTTTATAGTGGAGGGCTATTTTAATCACTTCGTAATAAAACTACTAAGCTAAAATATACACATTATAATTGTTAAAAAATCTTAGAACAACTATTATAACAGTATACGTTAAATACCTATTCCACAATATAGGGTCCAATTAACTAATGTTGCATGATCAACTGAATTTTGTTTTTCTCCTTTCTGCGAACAAAATACACCATTATATTATACATTTTTCCGAACATTACTCGCAACATGCAAATTTGTTTTGTCTAGTTTGTTTCACGCCACCCTCTCTATTCACTGTAATGTGATACTGAAGGCCTAATGTTTATTCTTCAACGCGGCCGCGAAGGTACGGCCACTGTAAATCGTGTCAGGGTCGAGTTTCTATTGATCCCGTTTCTTTCGTAGCGAGAGTCGACCCGTCCCATGTGTTTTCCGGTTTATACATTCTGATGTGTATAATTATTTCAAAAGGCCCTAAGGACAAATTGAATAAAAAGGGTTGGAAATGAAATTCTTATTGTATACCTACGAGTTTTTGCCCTTTTTGTTTTTTATTAATCTGCCATACACTTCATTAGACATTTATTTGTTACAATTTCTTTTACATTA
Organism: Herminia tarsipennalis; assembly: GCA_945859575.2. Taxonomy (NCBI): domain Eukaryota; kingdom Metazoa; phylum Arthropoda; class Insecta; order Lepidoptera; family Erebidae; genus Herminia; species Herminia tarsipennalis. The sequence goes on from OX243838.2 coordinate 14,461,352, forward strand.
TTTAAACGTTTACATAAATTTAAAAAACTTTTGTCAACTTAGTACCTATTTCTTTTCTTGTAAAATAGCTACTCGTACTCACTCTTAAGATACATCATATATCTGAAAGGGTAAACCTTCGTAATTGTTGTTAGCACACTACAAGGTCGTATATTGTTCCACTCCTGAAACCCAACGACCTAACTAGTAATTTGTAGTTTCAGCTTAGTTTTAATACGGTCAAATGTCCGCTGTTTCAAGTTTAAGTTTCGAGCACATCATGGTTCACTACGGAGCAGCCTAATGTTATACTCCTCTCTCGGGTGTCATAACACCCCTTTCTTGGCGATCTGTATTCCACATAGTTTAACTTTAGGGTATAACGCTTAATCTCATCTTAGACTATGGACGAACATTTTTCAGTAAATAGTTTTGAAAAGAGACACATTATGAACCGACTTCAAAAAGATGATGGTTCTTTACTCGTCGAGATATATATATAGTCGTTTTTGTATATTACCGTAAAAAGTTTAAACTCCATATCAATAACCTAGTCCATAAAAAATATCAGTTTAATAAAACATTAACATACTTTTTATATGAAAAAATAACCTTAAATAGCCTATTTCTTATTACGTTAAATAAAGTAGCGTTACCATAAGTGCTTATTTATAAACGACATTTATTTTAATTTTTATTAAAAGCAATGTGAATATTTTCTTAAACTGATGCTTTTTTATAGACTAGGTTATTGACATGGAGTCCAAAATTGTAGGCTTCAAAACGACTACAAATTCACGGTGGACTAAATAATAATCAATAATATTATATTAGATATTTTATATACGACGTATTTACATTATTTTCCACACTTACAATATTATCTCCAACAACTGAACAAAGTAGATTTTTATTTTATTTTCGTCTGATACTGAATAATACAACAATTATTTACTTAATAAAAACTAATATTTAAGAGAGCATCCAAGACACATATAAAACATTTTTCACCAGTTACTAAATAAATGGTCGGGAAAACAGCTCAACATGATATATATCCGCAGGAAGCATGTAATACGTTGAAGACATGTTATATATCGTAGGTAATGCAAACCCCATTTGTTGTGAAAGCTTTCAGACATGACCATAAAATAACAGTCGGAATTTTTCTTTTTTTCCCGAAATTAGGCTATTTTGTACTGAGTCAATGAGCCAAAACAACACTACGAACTGTTTTACAAAATAGAAATATGCAGCATGATTGTGTAGATTAAATTATTTACAGTAACTTTTTTTGTTACAGGTAAGTTTTTATCATCCGCTCAATCTAACATAAACCTCCGGTAAGTACAGTTTTTTTTTATTCAGTGGAACCAACCAACACATAGTGGGTATGAAAGAGAATTGTGTATGGTCTAAGAATAAAAGGAATAAGTTATAATAGATTACAATGTGGTGACCCCGTGATACCGGCTTTGACTTACGAAATACGAGTTTCCAAAAAGCCAAACCAAGCGAGAGTCATTTCGTGCTATTTGGTACATCATCACTGCTCATAAGACGATGAAGCAAAAAATATAAAAGATTGTTCTTAACCTATAGATTACAGGAAAACCTATAGGAAGTTTGTTTAAACATGGGGGTAATTTTTGAGGTGCCAAGTAAGAAATCTAAAAACAAGTTTCGATAAAAGTATCGTGTTATATATCAAAGAAAGGGCTTGCTGTAAGGATGTCTAATATATTTTTATTATAATTTTCATTAAAAAACTGGCATCTCCTAAAACCAAAAAAATCAAAAAAGCTTAACAAATTTATAAAAAATGAAATTGATATTATTACTATTTAGAAACTCTGTGAAAATCATTTCATCGATTAATCAACAACTTTTTGAGGAGTCTCTTTTATTCGCAATTATTTTTACTCTAAAATACTTTCGCATAATGAGTTTAGTATAACTGTCAAAGCCATAACAATATTTTTACATATTGATACTTTGGCATCATGTTTTAGTAGGCATAAATGTCGTTTAGACTATTTTCATTTGGTCTAACTTTGAATCGCTTAAAGTTAAAACGCATATATTTAGGATTCCGTACCTCAAAAGGAAAAAACGGAACCCTTATACTCGTGTTTCTGTCTGTCCGTCTGTCACAGCCAATTTGCACCGAATCTACTCGACCAATTAGGTTCAAATTTGGTACACATATGTGTTTCTGTGACTCAAATACGGACGCATAACATAAATAGAAGAATTTGGAACTTGAGAGCCATATTGGTGGGGCAAACTAGATTTTTTTTTAAAGTTTTGCAAACTGTATATATGTACAGTGTAACAAATCAAATGAAACGGCTCATTGTAAAGATATTTGAGGTGCCAAGTAAGAAATCTAAAAACAAGCTTCGCTAAAATTATCGTGTTATATATCAAATGAAAGGGCTTATTGTAAGGATGTCTAATATATTTTTATTATAATATTTTAATAATAAGTGTTAAAGGTATTTAAGAACAACTTAACAATATTACATTGAGTTGAAACATCTTAACTCTAAAATTGACGTAATCTAAGAAATCTTAATCACTAACATCACATATAATTATGTCAGATTACACCTTTATCTTATTAAACAATATCCAAATTATATAAATTGTATAAAATAAAAATAAAATAATAATTAAAAATAACAATAATACAATGTCCGAAGTACAATACTCATGTCATAGATTTGATTACATATGTCGAGCAATAAAAGCACCTACTACTAGAAACATTCTTAATTAAAAATGATTCAAACTCCCTCCTAAAAATGGTGAGTTTAATATCAACAGGCAGTTTATTGCAAAGTTTAATTGACCTATAATGCTCACTGTGTTTAGCCATATTAAGGGACAGGAGGAAAGATGCTTCCTCCTAGAGCTCTCACCAATTAATCTTTCTTCATTATTCTCATAGTCGTTGATATTTTTGCTAGATTTGTAAGTAAGACCATTATACAAGGTTATTTTATATATTTATAGTGCAAAGCTCAGACACCACAACATGATTTTTACTTTAAGAAATCATATAAAAAAAGAAGATAAAAATATTGAAAACTTGCATAGTTAAAAGCCATTCAAGTTGTCTTGTGTTCTTCGCACTATCGTGTTCATTACGTCTCGTAATACGTAATCCATGGTTATTAGTGAAAAATTAATGATGATTACATTTCACATCACATTGTAAAAATGACTTGCACTGTTAGAATGATTAATTAATGATGTATTAAATAATTAATAGAAAAATATAACATGGTCTAATAACTACCCCATTGGATTGTGTTCTGTGTTTGTGATTCTGAGCACTTTCAAGTTTGCACTATACCAAGAATAACGTTGTCTATACAGTCCTAGCACTGTTAGAATATTTAAATGAGTAAAAAACGGTCGGCAGGATTGTTGTTGATATATGCACACCATAGTTCTTATTTCCCTTTTCTGAGAGGCAGAGGTCTTTTGCATGCTGTAGTCGTAGCTTTCACCCTAGAAGAGGATGCTGTATCTTAGTTTCGATTTGACTAAAGTATGGTATTCCTTCTCCTTAGTACATGGCCGTATCTACTGTAACTACACCATTAAGTGTACAGGGTAGAAAATCACTGTATTTCCGTCGACTTAAAAATAATGTTTTGTTGGTGTTGATTTCCAGGCAATTTGTTGTAAACCGTTAATTGAAAAAATATGAGACTTCTTTGAGAGGGCTCATTTAGGTTATCTATGCTGTCTACTGATATCATGGCATTTGTATCATCAACATTTATAACTTTGTATGCTCTGGGAACTATTTCCTAGTATTATATATTAGATGATGCAAATGATTAAGAATATCGAACCAAGTTTAGAGCCTTGAAGCACCCCGAGTCCTATAGGTTGTGATTTATAGAACTTTTCACATTTAGTCCGTACGTTTCGCTATCGTATGTATATACTTGATTTTACTTCGACAATCATATGCCTGTTTTGTAGATTTGAAGTAGTAATAGTTATTTGACAGTCCCCCTTAACACCTGTGTTCTAGCTCAGCAATTAACAAATTACGATTGACTGCTTCGAAAGCGGAGCTAAGGTCTAGAAACAAATCTGCAACTTTCTTCTTATCATTTAATTTAGCGATTATATTGTTAACACCACAACGTCCCGTGTGCCTACGTTCTACATATAACCGAACTACCTCTGATTAATCTACTCGTATTCTTTAAACACAATACGACAAAAAAAATTGTTGGAAGCAATGAAATTGGTCTGTACTTATTTGGATTATGTTTTGACCCTTCTTTTGTAAATAGGTATAATTTGCTATCTTCAACTGATCTGGAAGTATACTATTATGAATGCATCCATTAAAAAAGTTACTAAGCATTGCAAGTATATCGATATTTTCTTTGCTAACAGTAATCAGGAATATCAACGTAGCCACAAGACAGCTTGACTTTTGTTTTTCTTCTCTTTGGTAAATGCCAAAAATTACATTTAGGTCCGTGTTATATCCGTATTGCATTGTTGTTATGCCATGTAGCATTATGCACCATTAATCTTATGCATGCATTGTCATAGTGCTATAAAATAGTATGATTTTCAATCATTAATTATGCCAATAGTAGTCATGTGTAACAAAATTATAAGAAAGGATTTATGCGTTACGCCTATCAGTACAAATAAAATAATGCTATTTTAAATTATGACCAAAACAAAAAAAAAAAACGGGCTGCACTCCGGGAGTGCCGGAATAAGTAAAAACTTGAACATTAAGGTTGTGCATTTTTGAATATTTTGTAATCATTATAAAAGTACTTTCATTTATGTGGTTAATCGTACGTCGTACACAAACATGACAATTTAAAAAATAACAATGATAACGACATGACAATTAAATCAAAAATATGAAATATAAAATCACTAATTAAAAACAAATCACAAAAAATTAAAATAAAAAAGGGAAGAAATAATCATTTGGACTCGAACTCGGGGTCTTCTGGTTTCTAGACCGCCCGATTTCCTACCTGTCTTCCCACCAATCCACCAATCTTACGGTCACGTGATCCTGACGCGAGTTTATACATTTTATATCCTTACCAAAAAAAGTGCATAACACCGCTAAAGAAGTTGTCACTTCAAAAATTATGCGACCCAATTGGAAACCACTTCTTGAATACAAGTTTACGATATCTACCTACAAGATTTTCAACCAACTTAAAAAAGGGAGATTCTCAATACGGTAACATGTTTTAAGTTTTCAATATTACCGATTCGGAAAATTTCCATTTTCGTTGTAAAGTATATAATTCTTTCATATGAGTCCCATTGATATTTTTGTTGATCTGATAATGGGATCACGTGGGATTTTTTTTTACTTTATTAAGACAACTCCCGCTCGACACACTCCTCGACACAGAATTTGTACCCTAAGTTCAAGCCCTGTGTCGCTGGGGACTTTACAAACATTCAATTCACGGCCACAAAGTACATCCAGGCTTAGAACAACAATTTGTGGATCGCACAAAGTGGTGTCCCGTGTGGGCATCAAATCCGCGACCTCTTGTGCAGCAGTCGTACATACTTCCATCGTGCTAGTCTCGAAAAAATTTAAAAATGGCTCGGCCGAATGGCTCATAGTGGACGATTCCTTTCCAATCCCACCATACACACAGCATCACTTAGTTTCAAGTCAGGCCGGGCTTTGCCACGGTCTGTGGGGCTTGTCCATACTGCGACCACGATCTTTTTCGGACATTCTTATCGTAAGTGACCCATTTTTCATCACCTGTAATCAACCGTTTAAGAAATGGATCGGAATTGTAACGTTTTAACAAAGAATCACAAATGGAAACACATTGCATTAATTTCCTCTTAGTGAGATCATGTGGTGCCCAAATATGAAGTTTTTTCTTGTACGCAGACTTTTCTAAATGACGTAAAAATGTTTTGTGATCAACATCCAGTTCTTCGGCAATATCGTAACTACTAATATGTCGATCTTGCTCCACTTTTTCAAAGATGGCACTGATTTTATCCATGACAGGGCATCCAGAGCGAACCTCACCCTTCACACTAAAATTTCCTGACTTGATCAAGCACATTTGTGCTAATCGTATTGATACCGCATTAGGTCTGTAAAGCGCACAAATTTTATTCGCAGCGTTTGTTGCATTTTTAAAATATATCGTATTTTTTCGTCACATATGTTCATTTTGCTTGCTTAAAAACAACTGAAAAATGACGGAATCTAGTTATTTTTTGTTTATTGCATCTTCAGAATGTCAACATTGAATGGTATTAAAACCAGGCAGTTACATTCAGTACAACCAAAGAGGTTTGATTAGTAACAATACATTCAAAATACGAATATACTTTTGCCCTACCTATTATATTATAGATAAATTTGATTGCCTCTGTGGCGCGGTGGGAGTGTGTCCGACTGCTACGCAAGAGGTCGTGGGTTCGATTCCCACACGGGACACCACTTTGTGTGATCCACAAATTGCTGTTCCGGGTCTGGGTGTGCTTTGTGTCCGTGACTTGTATGTTTGTAAAGTTCCCCACAACACAGGGCTTGTACCCTAATGCGGGAGTCGTCTTTAAAAAAAAATCAGTTAGGTAACGCAATATCCATGACAAAAAAAGAGGCTATTTGGTAAAGTCACATTTTTTCTATACTAATAATATGTACCTGGATGATCGAGCTTTGACGGTTTTTTTTAAACGTCGTTTTCTATAAATGAAACCTAGTTAGATCGGTTTATCGCCCCCGAAACCCCCTGCATTAAAATTTGTTTGCATTGAATAGGCTCCGAAACTACTGTACCGGAATAATTTAACCCAAGGTATAAAAAACCGGGCAAGAGCATGTTTCTAACCTTAAAATGTTTTTAAAAGACCTGTCGGGTAATGTCCCACACGTTGATATTTACTGAAAAAAAATTGTTTCAGCTTCTGTTACATGTCTGTCTCTTAAAATATTTATTTTTAATATTTAGCTATTTCACTAAGTAGCAGCTACTACAAGACGACTTTTCACCAAATTTCATCAATATTCATTGATTAGTCATTGAGTAAAATGCCTGTGACATACGGACGGACGGACAGACAGACAGACAGACGGACATGACGAAACTATAAGGATTCCGTTTTTGACATTTTGGCTACGGTACCCTAAAAATGACCTAAAAAATCATTATATCGCGTGCGCTGCGAAAACTATTGATGATAGAACAAAATAATGTACTACGACTTTTCAAAACACATCATTATCTAGAAAAAATGTCGCGACGGTATATGTGTCTAACTATTGCAGTTATGTCACAATAAGTGATTTGTATATTAATTTTTGGTCTCACTACTGGTTCAAATTTAAAAGTATTGGATAGCATATTTAACGAGGAAGGCTATAGGCTATATAACATCACACTACGACCAATAGGAGCGGAGCACCTACGAAAAATGTTGCAAAAACGGGGAAAATTGATTTTCTTCTCCATTTATTTATAAACATTGAAAATTGATGATATTTATGTTGATCTACTATAACTAACTAACATTTATAGATGGATTAAAAGGAAAAAAAATCTCTCTGTTATTATTTGCCCGAACGAAATGCTTCCAAGTGTAATTAGAGTACCTACCCACCTAATATAAAAAATACCTTTTTCCTTTCCCAAATACTCTCCGTATAAAAATACGTTTGAGAGCTATTTCGTGAAAGTGGTTCGTCTGATATTGTTGCTATTTATTTTATACCAGCCTTACGGCAACGTCTGCAAAAATACTTTTTACCCTTTTCCACTCATACAGTTACTAAAAGCTTGTAATTCATAAAACAATACACCTTCCAAAAATCACATAAAAGAATTAGTTTATAGGGTTTATATTCAAGAAGTGTGATAGTATTCAAGAAGTGTTTAATAAGTGTACTACCGATAGTAAAGGAATTTAAATAGTTTTGATGTATCAAAACTGGATGAAAAGAAAAAAATATAACATAATATTTTTGGCAATATCGGTGGTGTATCTACGGGTAATTGTAATTCATGTAGATGTGTTAATATCAAATCGTTTCCACGCTGCACCCGCTTTTGCCCTCGGTCCTGTTAACAGCGATTGCAACGGGGTGGAGGCGCCAGTCGCCCGCATCGATGACGCATCTAGCTCTACACAGCTCGGCTTGATACGTGCATTGGCGTCAGTAACGGTAGCACGGGATAGGCGCTAGACGGGACGCGGAATGCGCGCGGGGGACCTGTAACAGCCTTACGCCTGCGCTCTACCGTCAACGCCATTTATCCTCTTGTAACGTACTCTTGGTTCGTTTGCTAGGTCAATTATCTTTAACGTATTGAAGCAAGGACGATACCAGTTGTAGTTATGACTTTTTATTAATAATAAAACTTATCTCTTATTAATTACGTCTGCTATAATAAAGGGACTTGGGTACTTTCAATTACAATCTGTACGTGAACACAATATCAATTACCTCGTGTGTTCACGACTCGGCGATATAATAGTTAATCATATTTGTGGATAAAAGCTTAGTCACACGTTTGATTTCAATTATCTACGGCAAAATTTGAAAGGTTTGAAGTTAATTAAATTGATTGCGATGCTCAGCCAGGGAAGCGATAATAATTTATGATTCATTAACTCTGCTTGTTCGCTACATAATTTTCCTAATTCTAATGTTACCTACCTATCTACCAGTAAGTTGAAATATATTTGCAAACCTTTTATAATCAGTGTGTTATGGATATAATATAGTTTTTATTCACGAACTTGTTTTAATGATATTACATAAATAAACGTAATACATCAATACTAAATGACGTACTAAAAGACTCAAGGTTGCGCCGAGAATAAGAGGCAGCAAATCTATAACTGAATGACTTTTTGTCCGCCACTCGATTGATCGTTAAACAGTCTCTTAACTAACGTCAGATATTTATTTTGGAAGCAAATTCGCGTTCAACAATAATATAATTTAAAAAACATCTGCCGAAGATAATAAAAACCTCTACTTATTAGGATTAAAGGATTTTCATTTTTTGTGGAAAATTACCACAAGATTAGCAGTAATGCAGCCAGACCGCCAACTTCCTAAAAAGCTTAGGCCAAATAAACGATTGAAAATAATTATTTGTTTCGTCCGTATAATAAATTTTGTAAAGGGAATATCTAATCAGTAAGATTTACCCTTTTCAACCCAAACAGATACAATGACTCTGAATATATGTATTAAAAGGCCCTCCGATACAACATTCCCCAGATAAAACAAAAAATACTGCAAAGGCATCCATACAGACCTGAATTTCATATCAGAATGAAGTAGGTACGGCAATGAATCTCATTGAACTCAATCGATAATATTTATGTATTGAGAACATATAGTATACAATGTTATTGTAGCAAAAAAAAAGGTTATAATATCGTTTATAAAATAAGCGTTTATTAATTTACTTTATTGGAACAAACTAATGTCGTTATAAATTAGCGGTTATATATCAAACTTATTAATTATTTTGTAATTAAAATTTCTAATACAATTCAAAGAATTTAATAAGCACTTAATACAGCTCCATCGCTGTGACAATGGCTCGCGGATGATCCTTAATCACCATTATTTTAATTAAAATAACAAAGAAATTTTAACGCAGATACCAAAATGAAACTTTTCATATAAGCATATTACGAAAATGCCGGATATCTCTGAATAAAATGTTTACTGAGAACCCACTAATTACACGGACTGTACCTTTGGGAAACATTAGCTGTTGTATACCTAATTATATCCAAATATTTTGAATAAACCTTACATTTCATCTTTGTGTAGGTACATTTAGTTACATGCAATTGTGGTTTAGAAATAAAGTTAATTGAAGTTATATTTCAAAATAATTATAGTTGAAAATAATCGAAATACAGCCGAGTTCATTCAATTTTTTAAGTTAAAATCATAGTGCTTTTCTCTTATCAAAGAGAATATAATTATAGAGGTAAAGAGTAAAAATAAAATAGGCAGCGTAGTGAATATTTAATTTTAATCAAAATTTGAAATATAAAAAAAATATTATCTCCATATCAACTTTAACCACACCAAAACTCACATACGTATGTGAGTTTTGGCGCGCCTAATTTTCTTATAAAGAAATTCAAAGATTTCGCTTCGCTCATTCACATGTAGATATACGAGTACATGAATTGACAAACTGGCCGTAACATTACGAATATATATTAACATAAAAATGTCATCTAAATTTGCCTAAACTTTTTGATTGCCAAAATTTTCTAATATACCTATATGATCTTTCTTGCATGTAGCAAAACGATTATTCTAAACATTGATAGACATTTTGAAACAAATTGAACTAGTACTTCACAGATTACCAAACTTGGATAAAATTTAGGGTAGAGATAGACTTACTAGATAAGAGATAGACTTACTACTACTAGATTACATCATGGGTTAAATACATGCTAGGTACATGGAAACTGATCGGGCAGAACAGCGAACGAAATGTATGCCTAGATAAAGCTGTACTGTAGCCTGTCCACCAACTTCCTAAAAAGCTGAAAGTAATATTATTTGTTTAGTAATAAATTTTCTAAAGGGAATATCTAATCCGTAAAATTTACACTTTTCAACCTAAACAGATACATTGACTCTGAATATACGAGTATGTATTAATACGGCCTCCGATACAACATTCTCCACCTAAAACAAAAAATACTCCAAAGTCGAAACGAGGGTGGCCGTATGAATTAACATTGCTTTATTCGACCATAATGTGGGTTCGTAGGTATGCCTCGAGGAAAGTAAAGTTCGTTATAGTTCAAATCACTTTGACTACACAAACGCAACTATAAAACTCGCACTATAATAAGGCTAACATCTTGCACACACGATTATAAATAGCGATAAGCCAACGGGACATTTGTGTGTTTTCGCTTCGACCGCTCAATATCTTATAAAGTAAGGATACATAAATACTTTGATACAATATCCACTGCACAAAATATTCTCCAAGAAAAATGTAGCATCTAATAGGCTAATATTGTTGAGACGGGCGAGTCTTTACTGCAAAATGAACATATTTTCAATGCGAGCAGCGTCGTCCTCGACAAAATGCCGCAGGACATCACGCTTTGAAAATAGTCGACTAATCTAAGAGCTAACCGTGATGAATTGCCTAACTAAAAGCACTTTTCAATGTTCGTCATTTTGTGGAATGTGGGTAAATATAGTAATGTTTTATTTCACTATGTAATAGCGTCAAAGCAAATGATAATATCAAATGCACCCTTTTATTTTAACTCAAGAATTTAAAATGTTATACGAAAGTTGCCGCGGCGGTAGCCTAATTAAGGGCTAAGGCATCGGTCTCGCAAACGTGAGGTCGAGGGTTCGAATCCAACCCATTATACTACCGACGTGAACCAACTCCTAACACAAGTATTTGAGCTTAGCTGGAGGGGTTAACAAGATTGCTAGTAATGTGGGACTCAATTCCACATTGCTAGTACTATTAAAAAAAAACTTGTAACTCATGTAAGATGTAAACAGTTTCAGAAAAACATGAGTAAATACTTAAAGTTGTGAGTTAGGAAGAAGGCGCCGAGTCCCCCTGCGGTTCCCATCCCCAGACACATTATTATTTGCTTCACTACACAATCCGCTATCAAAACGTAAAAATTGCCTTGAGGTAACTTATTTTCGCAGTTTTTACGCTATAGTACCGAATATTAAAAATGATGGACGACTAACACTAACGGACCGTAGCTACGTAGTTGGGAAGTTGATATTAACGAAATATAAGGGTGACATCAAAGGCGGAAAAATTGATATCAATCAATAATATCCCATGGCGTGCCCTACTAATCTTAGACAGAGTAAATAACCGCTGAAAGTGCATTCACCTCTACTTGTAGATATACGAGTATAAAGCGCACGTTTTATGTCTTTTTGCTTCTTCGTCGTAACATGAAGACGGCTAGAATATTTTTCGCGTGGGGAAACTCGGTAGCGAAGCGTGACGGGCGCGCGATAACGTTTTGCTATGTTGTACTCTAATTAGATTAAGCCGGTCCTGAGTAAAACTTCGTCTGCATTTTACTTTACGTATAGTTAGTAATTATTTGTTTATCACCCTGGTGTTTGCCTAAAAGATTTATTTTTAACTTATAAATTGTTTGAATTAACTGAAAATAATTTAAAATCCTGTTGGTCTAGTGGTTAGTGACCCTGGCTGCTAAGCCGGAAGTCGCTAGTTGGATCCCCACTTAGGATAAAACTTTGTGTGATGAGCACGATGGTTTATCCTGTGTCTGGGTGTAATTTAACTATAATATGTATGTATTTAGAAATATATAAGTATGTTTATCAGTTGTCTGGTTGCCATAGTGCAGATTAACCTGTCCCAAGATATTATTATTATTTTTTATATGTCCCTACTAGACTAAAAACGATCACGTTCTATAATTCTTCTAATGTGTGTCATATCGTTCCTATTTTGTTTAAAATGTTCGACAATTGCCTTTTTTTATTACGTACCAGGTTTCGCCCGCGGCTTCGCTCGCGAGGATATCTGTTATCGCGATAAAAACTATCCTATGTCCTTTCCCGGGACTCAAACTATCTCCATATCAAATTTACTTTAAATCGGTTCCATGGTTTAGGCGTGAAAACGTAACAGACAGGCAGACATTAACTTCAAATTTATAAGATTAGTTTGGATATCCATAACAACAAATGAATAAGAGTGCATTAAGTTTTCTTAACAGGTTACATAATTGATATGAATCTCTGTCATCCATAATAATACTCAAAAAGATGAAAGTTACATTTAGATCTACGGCATGAACACCTCGGCCCTAATGGGCAAATAAAGTACTGCACGGTAATCCGTGCAGTACTTTATTTTTATTAGTAATGTTAACTTAAATTTTGACAAATGCTATTTAATCTGTCAAACAAATCGTACGCAAGGAAAGATATTTGGTTTTAAATAACAACTTTCACAATTAGGAAAGTAAAAAGTTTTGGCTTTGTTACAACTTATGATAAATGTAATTAAATTTAAATTGAGTTTTATGAGTCCTCCCTTTACAGTCAAGTTCTTTTGCTTATTTCCTTCAATTCCAACGATTTTAATTAATATTACGAATGGGTAACCAGCAAACCAATGACTAACTTACTGTAATCATTAATCTCAGACTTGTTGTTTCTTATTATAAAACTTTATTAAAAACTGTATCAATTTAATGTTGTACTTGTATAGAATATCTGTTAATTTTAGCAGAAATAAATTTAAACAGTGCGTTGTTATATCGTGTGGTAGGCGGGCAAAGCGGGGCACACGGGCGCCGCCCGCCCGCAAGCGCGCTTGCTCCGAAAGCGCCCGAGGACTTACGATCGTTTCATTCCGAATCGTAACGAAGTTCGACGATCGCGACCAACCTCCGTTGACGCGTGCTGGATCCAGTCGCAGCGAGGGCCGCCAGGGCGTTGGAGCGGTTCTGTGTGTGCCTAGTGCGCGGTTATGTAACTCAAAAAAACTTATTTATTTATTAAGTCAAACAAATCGACTCGGAACTCAACCTTAGGCGTGACAAAAATCAACCGATAAATGTACATGATTGCCTGTGTTCATATTTTCTGTATTATGTGCGAAAGTGATGTGTACGCCTATGCTCGCAGCGATTGAAAGCTTGTACAGGTTCATCGTTTGATAAAAAATCCAATTGCATTCTATGCAGATACACATGCTCTCAATAAACAGATAATAAATAAAAGAATAAGATTTATTGTTGGTATTTTTTATCAATGTAATATTAAGGCAGTTATTCAAAGTTGTCATTAGGCATAACAATGTTGTTTGAACAAGTATAAAACTCATACTTTTTGATTGGGTTATTCTATTTAGAATCACTTGGATTATTCGGCTTTACAGAATGAACTAACAAATATAGAAACAGATATCGCGGGTCACGCTTGTCGTTGTTGTTCCAATTAAAAGAACAAATAGAATCAAACCAATCTGAATTTGGCGCAATGCAGGGCGCTTGGATGAAAACGTCCACGCAGTTGCGGTGACTCATTCGAAATTCATAATTGCTTACTGAATCAACCATTCGATGCAATTTTAATCATTACTAGATTATTGGGAAACTATACTTAGATATATTTTAACTACAATATAACCCTATTGAGCATATGTTCAGAAGTGTCATTAGTAAAAAAGTTATAGCAAAAATATTATTATTTGCAATGAAGTGGATATCATTTACCGTACATTACAAATATACGAAACAACATAGATATTATTTTTTTATACAGATGACGTGATTTACGGAAGAGGCTATTTGGGAAATACGTTTTCCATTTTTAGCGTCTCATATAACGTCGGAAAAGAAGGTAATGCAAGTTGTAGATATGTTTTGCTATGGTATTGTCGACGACAGCTTGATATTTGGTACAAGCAACTAGACGAAAACAGTTTCTTAATTCAAACATTCAATAGGGTTAGGTTTGGTTATTGTTTCAATGTCTAGTCAATTTTATTCAATTATTTTCGATATAATTTTTTTGTATAAATAGGCTTATTATTGGCTATTACCTACCCTCGTTTGGTAGTAATAACAATGCTATAAAATGGATTTAAACGCATTTATTATAATTGCTTTTCCTGTTACTATAAAATCTGAAATAATAAAAATGGCAGTAGGAGGTAATGACTTAACGAGAGCAATTTATCAGAACCAGTTGAAAATTAAAAGCCGTTAACGTCTCACTTTCTCCTTATTTTCAAGTGATTTGGTTTGGGATGCCTTTGTCCGGAGATTAAATAAATAATTGTCACGCATTAATCCATTGAATGAAGTCGACAGCTGGATAGACTGAGCCGCATATTCTACCTATCTTTATTAATGAGAAGAATTCATAATTGTTCTGAAGTTTTGAATATCTAATTAAAGTCTCTTTCAACGTTAGCATACGTTTAAGAAAATAATGAAATTATTATAAATTAGATTTGATGTTGTAAATTCACACTGGATAACATTACATTGAAAAGCTAGTTTAAGTTGAGACGGATACTTCTTTAATTATCCTTTTTCGAGCAATTATATTATCTCTGATTGTTATAGATGTATGTAAACTGTTAATACTGAAAATATGTTCTGTAACAGAGTTGTACATAACTATATACACACATAGATTTTTTTTTATATTGACTTTTAATACTTACATCTTTTCATATCTTATATTAAAGCCATCATTTATTTGAATACGAAACATATTTCTATAGCTGTTGTGAAACAACTCTTTGTCCCTCGCAATTCGCTGAAAAAAGTATTAATAGTAAAAGCTTTTACATTCCGGGAATGACGTGTTCAATTTAATTACTTTGATACGGAAATATCCAGTAACGTTATAAATTATTTGCATTGATTAATATTTGTTTGATTTGATTTATAACACTACACATTTCATCGTCCAACACAATGTCGCTTTGCTGTGGTGTGTCACGCCCTACTTCACTTGGAAAAGTTCGCGCCGGCTATTAGCGTAATTAAAACGCTACCAAACTACAAAAAGATTCATCATTTTTATGCCGTGAATATGCCCAACTTTTACTTAGTTAAGGTAATAGAGTCTCTCAATTAATAAATGTTGTCTTAAGTCTTATTTTGTCTTACCTAAGTACTAGAAATAATATTTAAAATTCTACTTCTGTAAATCATAGAAAAATATCTGACAGTTACTTAAACAATTATTATGACAGGCTGTTAACGTCTCTGGCAGTACCGGGAACAAGCCACTTCAAACGCAGCACTTTTATCGGAAATCTATTACCGATGCCAGCCTATTTACTTAGCATTGTGTGTTCTACTCATTTATCTCAAACATTTAAAGCCAACTCATGTAGGTACAGAATGTTATGACAGGAAGACAACTTGATTGAATATCTGCCTTATTTATCTCATTTTTAAAACAAGCTTCTTGATGCGATTTTCAATAAAAAACAATGAATATATATGATACTATGTTAAAGTGTATTGGATGATTTTAGAATATTTCATTTTATTTTATAAAGTGGTCTGAATGTTATCAAAACTGTTCGTGTAACATTTTCAGTGATTTTAACATCTTCGGAATGAATTTAAAAATGACTAACTTACTCACAAAATGTGCTATATAAAAAAGGTTGTCATACACTAAAAGTAGGGTGTAGGCGAACGCGAAGCATAACGGAGTGTGTTCGGTGCGTGATGAGGTGACGCTCGCGCGCCGGCCGCTGACGCCGCTCCTCGCCAATGATGGTGGAGACGCACCGTGCGCCGCCACCTCGATGTGCGCGCGCGCCCGAGCCCCGCACCAAACCCGCCTCAGTCTCAGCACCTCCTTCGCTAGCTGGCAGCGGGACTGTAATGCACCTCCGCCGTCGGCGACACAAGACTGTTCACTTTGGTGAAAATCTACTGATGCAAGTTTGCGCCGACCGAGCACATTTAGCAGCACTCGGGGCGAGGGTGCCTGACGTTTCATTCTGTCACAAAGCACATACAGGCCTTCGAAAAGGAGATGCCCGCTTTTGCTGTGTTGCACATCACTGCTGTCTTGCAGCTGGTGCTTTAGTGGCGTTAACGTCGAACGGTCGACCCAAGCCACGCAGAGAGCGTAGCGGTGATTCGCATTCGAGTGGCGGTGAAACTGCGGATAAAGGGGAGGGCGGCGGCGGTTCAATTTCGAAGGAGCCTAAACGTAAATCTAAGCATCATCACCACCATCATCATCATCATAAAATTCACAACTGTCCGTATCATGACGTTGCACCACCGCCCGAAGATGAGCCCGATGAAAAAGCCATCGTTCCAAAAAAGACCGTATCGCCTTATCTCTATATACCTAGTAAATTAGAGCCAAATGTACAGCAGTTATTCAGCTTTATAGAAAGTGTTCTGAGTGCTTGGGCTGCTGAAGAAGGTCTGACAAGCACTGGTGAATATTCTGAACCAGATGAACGCATAGTGCGTAGACGTAAATTGAACAAATACAAGAAACGCACAGATGTACTTAATATTCGACGAATCGTATATGAAGTATCTATGCTGCATGGGGCAAAACTTCTTGGGAACGTTAGATTTCGTCATTACCATTGGAAGGGAACAGCTCAAACCTGTAATGAAGCATTTCTTAGGAAGGTGAGATTTTGCGTATATTTTAATCGTATAAGTTGTCCTCATCAGACTGGTCAAAACTTTTTCACGTGATAAGCACATTAATATGTTAGCAAACCTTATTGTTTAGTATATCCCGTCATAAGATTCTTTAATATCGTAGTAACGTATTTATAATACTTTTATACTACCGATATTTTTATGAGGACGCTATTATCCACCATTGTAAATTATTTATTAATGCTAAATCCTTAATGTTAAAGCCTTGCAAAATAATAAACTTCCTTAAAAACCGGTGAAGATAAGTATCATTTTGACCTTATTTTAGCTTCCTCTTACTGGAAACTGCAATTTCCCTTTTGCTAATGAGGGCTTTTATTTTCTTTACTCTATTTGAGTTTACCTTATATCTATTTTTAGTCTTTGTGTGTATTGTTTTTTCTCTACAATAATTAATTAGTGTTTTTACTCTTTGTTTCCAGTGTAATGAAAATATATTTTTTTTTTATAATTTGCTAAACATTGATTGCAAATTTATTTTATGTTCCAATAGATTAATCTATTTATATAAAACAGTACGTAATGTGAGAGGTAGTTTATTAAATTTTATATTACTTATGCAAAAATATGTTGTAGAAACAAATTCCAACCATATCCTTATATTTTTTTCTACGTTTGCCGTCTGAACGTATTAAAGACGGGTTGTTGTTTGTTTGTTTGTTGCTTCATTTAAGTAAGCAACTCTAAAAATAACCCGTATTTTTAGGTTTCAAAATAACCCGTAACAAATTGTATTAACAAATATTTTCTCATAATAATTGGTTCGTACTTAAAATTTTCACAGTTTCCATTCTCTACCATAAAATGTATATTACTATGTTAAAAATTAAAAAACAACAAACGATTTTTTAAAGATAGTTTTGTAACTCGATCTTAATTTTGTCAATTGGTATACACGTAATTTTTTTATTATGCGCTATAATTATATTACTGATGTCGCTATGAAAATAAAAAATGGGGTCGCCATATACGAAACACATCGAATTTTTCGGCGTTTTAAGGTTCGTTAAATATAGTTCGTACGAAATCCTACGTGTGCGGCTCTGACTCGCATTTATCTGCTTTTGAGGCCCGCATTTTCAATAGGAAACAAAAATGATGATAAATAAATTTGGTATAGTATAAGTTACAGCAAAACTATTGTGAACCAAATTAGTATAAGTCTATCTAGCAAACGGCTTCGTTATCATCTAAAACTTCAACGACGCCGACGGACGAATTATTGAGATATATAGTGCTAAACTGTACCCAAGTAAAAGTTTGTGTTCGAGTTACGATTCCCAGTTAACTAAGCGAGATGCAATTAAGCATTATATTTATATAGAGATTTCGTCAGCGAGGTTTGAGGTGCCGAAAAGGAATTTATATTAACCGCAATTTAATTCATTACGGGTTTATGACTCACCACATCGTCAAAACTTGGAGTTGGTCGCGTTAAAATTTAAACCTTTTTATTTTAACAAGATTTTTATAGAGTTCAGATTGTATGTACATCATATAATATTTAAAAATCCTTATGTTTTATCCGCAACTTTGCTCTAGTTAACTTTGATTTTGATTTAACTTTGGAACGCCTGCTTTAACAGTCAGTTTGGATATGAAAAAATAATCAGGTTTTTCGTGGCAACATTTTCAATTTCCTTTTCATAAGCCTTCCAACCTTCCTTGGATTTCAAGTAATATTATAAAAAAAATCTAACTTGGACCATCCATTCTAGAGCATCTCATATGTTACATCACGCGATATTTATATAGATGGGTAATTTTGACACCTACTAGTTGGATAAGAGCTTCCGGCGAACAGGTAGAGGACCAATTTAAATTATATTGTAAATTTTATAAAGATGTAGCGGCATATATTCTTCTTTTTTCTCGTGAAAGGCTATGGCGAGAGCGCAGCGCGCCGTCAAGAGTCATCGAGCCGAGAGCACGCTACCGCGGTCCGCATGCGCCTCAAAGCAACTCTTCCCTTGTTATATTGTGTTGGGATCAAAAGCGCAGGAGAACGACGATGTATTCTCCTTTGTAAAATAATATTAAAAAAAATACATATTACAGTTTATCTAATTAATCAAATATTTTGTCGATGAGAACAAATAACGAAAGATATATGAAGTAGATACAAGAACCAGACCCAGTTTCAATTTGTCATTTTATTGTCCAATAACCATTTAAGTAATTAAAAGAGATAGCTGAGAAGAATTGTCCAATAAAAGTAAAAAGTAGTTATAACTTGTTTAATATAATCTTTTTGTCTATCTAAAGTGTTGGTTACGACATTTTTTTAATTACATTAATCAGATCGCGCCTTAATATGAAGTCACCAACTTTCTCTCTCTACCGATTTAGACATTGATCTTAATCAGTTTTTAAATACTTACACCATTGTAGAATAAATGTTCCTGTTATTTTGACATTGATTGGTATGGTTATTTTTCAGTAAGTAGGATACGTAGAATATATACAGCATTGGCCTCAACATGAATAAATTCCATATAAGTAACGAAAGTCTCCTTTAGCACTTATTCCTGTGCTTTGCGCCACTGTTGTACACCTAGAAACGTAACTACATAGGTACCTAAGAGGTGAGGTAACAATTTTCAAAAGTGGAAAAGGGGTGGTCTGGGTGAAACTGCGAGATTCAACTTATGCTGTTTGCAGCAGACTTTAATGACATTTGAGCACTGGATATTATTATATTTATTCACTTTTTAACTGTAACAAATTCCACCACTACCCTTTACTTATATACCGATTAAGAAATGCTTTAATAATATTTGATATAGACACTAATGGCAATGTTATTTACTTTGTGTAGATTTCGGACGATGATCGAATGTCTCTAACAACGGCGGTCTCGGACGAAGAGGATCCCGGAGAGAGCGCAATGAATTCTCCTTACAAGGGAAAACAGACTGGCGCCGCGGCGGCCTCGTTCAATTGCACAGGGGCTGTTAGAAAAGCTGGGTGAGTGAATTATCATTGTATTATTTACATAAAACTTCATACTCATACTGAGTTTTGTGTCTCCAATACCATTGGCAGAATTTCTGTATTATACTTAAATATTCCAGCAAACTTAAACTTTGTACGTTTCGAATTCCTAGGTAGGTACATGTCTAATTTTATTCTCAAATTAATAAGTATGAAATTTAAACGTAATTTGTTAGTGTTACGGAATTTGTATGCCAGCAAATGAAGGTCAAATCATGTCAAATTATGTTTCTTTTAATGATTTTCATAATTATCAAAATTTTATCTACGATGTTTAAAGTTCAATATTGAGTTTAATTAATTATGTTTGCATGATTACCTACTGTCAGGTTTCTTATAGGAAAGCCTGAAACTTTTAATCAAAGTTTATTTTCTTATAGAATACTATTGACGCGTACGTTTCTTTAGTAATTTGTTCGTACCGTAATTCTTTTCAAGTGAATTATTAATGTGATTACCTGTCCCGAGAATTCTAAGCGATACATATTTAATTGAGGCGTTGGATATGCCGTAGGTAGGCAAACTTTCATGTCAACATATAATGTAAGATACCAACTCATTTTATCGAAGCAAGCCGCATATCGGTCCCTTCTGTATTAAAATATATGTGTGGTAGATAATATTGTAGAGAGAGAGGTAATGCGAGCACGTAAAGTATATAATGTCCGAACTATATATAATGTCTAACATAATATATTGCACCTAAATATGATTCATGTAAATCGACGTCATATATCATAGGACTAAGTTACTTTATGAGAAATAATATTTTGAGACGGCTACAGAGTTATTTGGTTTAATCTTAGAATATTTATTACCCAATATACAGAAAATATTAAGGTGTAATCTTTCTTATAGATTTTCATATCCGCAATTTTTCATACTAGAGTTTTGAAACATTACCAACATATCTTCTTTACAATTTGAATATGTTACTGTAAAAGACCGAATCACGGTAAATCCTAAGATTTTCTAGTAAAACCTGAGATTGACAAACTCCTTATAGTAAACGTCCAAAACGCTCTGTAATCATCATTAGTTTGACACTTTTACCACCGTTCTGTTGGTAGAAAAAATACATATTATAACGTGCTCGATGCATCATCTGCCTTTTACTCGTCATAATTTATATTTAGTAAAATTTTTTTGCACATGCCAGCTGCTGCTGCAGTTGAAAACTAGGTGCGAACAAATTGTTTGAGTCCCAAAATCAACATTTACCAACCGTCTTTGGTAAACCTAGCATGTACTAAATACTAACAGTGAACTTCCGAAAAAGAAATACGTTTACCAACGAGTGTCGTACCTACAGAAAGGGCTTTTACAGTAACAAATACATCTATTATATCAATATATAATGCTAAAACATAATTATTATGTATGTAAATTTTGATGTAAACGAGAATATGGTGGTAAATTCTCGGTAAAAGACAAACATTGTCAAAGTTTCTATGAAACTTCCATCAGTTTCATAAAGTTCATATCCAACATCTTTTCATTGTTCGCATCGATGCATTTAGTATCTCCGTCGAGACAAAGGCTTGTTGTTAATACCTGTCTATGAACTCCTTTCACGAAACTTTAATAAACGTAAGTAAAACAAGAAGGGTCGGAAGAAAAATGACATAGTGTGTTCACGTGCCGTCGTCGGGGTCTCTAAGTCTCTATTAGAAAGAGCCTACGGCGTCCTTTATGTTCCTTGAGGCTACAATTCCTCTTCCATGAATTCCAAATGACCGGAGGGAAATCTTAGCCGTGACCTATTCAACGTCGTAAAACGTATGGAGCAAGCAGACAAGATGATACCATACCACTTCCTTCACATCCTTTAAGGAAAGAAAAAAATACCTGGTTTTACCTTATTGTGATCAGTCGCATTCATAGTAGATTGAGTCTTCTCTAGTTATTTAAAGCATTTCTAGACGTAAACGTTTTATTTAAACATTACTAAAAGTCAATGTTTTCAGAATACACCAAACATACTAATTAATTCCAAGCCTTGTTTGTTTTGTTTGTTCTGTTCTTGAATAATGTAACTTGAATTTGGGAGTAAATAGCCAGTAGACTTCTGCCAATGAATCAATACTTCTTTATACAAACTTCGACGCCTAATTTATTGTAACTTGACTGTTTGCTATAGTAAGTATTTAAATAATATATCGGAAAAAGATACCATTATTTAGTTTTTTTTTTCTTTTTCAATCGTTGTGTGATGACCACTGCCTAACGTAGTATTGTATTTTTTACAAGATTTACAGCCTATTTTTATATGGAATAATGATAATAAACAGTTTGAATACATCGTACACTCTAAACTAAACGTATTGTTCGTTCATAATAATGGCCCCTGGCCCAAATGTTGGTAGTACAGGATATGATGTTGCTAATCCTTCACTCAACAATCACCCTAAAGCTCATTAGATAAAGATTTTGAAAAACTTTAAATTGATGGGAGTAGAATCCTGTTGGGTTTATTTACCCGTAAATGCGTCTGTGCAAAAGTAGTCGCATTTTCCTCGATGTTAATAAATCATGTTTGGTTGTCTAGCTATGAAATTTATTTGAAGTTTGCAGTTAGTACACTCAAAATTAACATATTTAATAGTAATTAGCAAAGACGCGTATGATTAATAGTCAGTGAGTTAAAAATGTCAAGCAATTCACTCATTGACCTTAATTGTTTAACTATTCAGATTCGGACAATAGACTGGATAAATGTAATTTCGCCATAATAAGGACATAGCGTCTAAAGCTGGTATACATTTTATATTTTGAGCTTTACGAGTATTGGTGCCAACGTTGGAACGAGCTTTAGGTCCATTTCACACCTATAGCACGGAATGTATGGCAACTGGACCGGACGGACGCCGGACCGTGTGAAAGCTACCGTACATTGTCATACACCTTGCGCAGGGTACCCGGTCGCCGGCTACCCGGCGCCGGATTAAAACGGAACGGGTGAAAAGAAGTTTATTCTAGATCCGCACATTTTTTTTTTAAATTCTTTTTAAAGATAACTAGCAGTGTGAGGTTATGGTCCCCCATTACTAGCAATCCTGTTAACCCCTCCAGCTAAGCTCTATGGCTTCTGTTGTTGTAGTGATGTTGGAACCGACGTTGGGGTCAACGTGGGAGTCGGTGTGACAAGTCAAGGGACACATTTATGAACGCACTATAGTGTTAAGTTCTCTTTGCGTACAACAAATTCTAAGATGACAGATCTTATAACTGACTTATTGATGTCATGGAGCTATAATTAATTGTAAATTGATATTATTATGTATTCAGCAAATTTTATGGGAATTACGACAAAAAATTGATTAAAATGAAGCTTAACGACGATAAAGAAGTCAAAGATTCTGGCATATCATCAAAAATTAGTACGTCGGGAAAAGAATCTACCACTATATTTCGTGCTAGAAGTTTCAAAAAACTATTTAAACATCATAAGCAAAAACGAACTCCAACTCCAGTAAACGTGATTGTTTGGGCAATGGAAATACTCGGACGACAGTCACCAGGAGTACCGTTAGACAAAATACGGTCCTTTATTAAACAGCATTTTATATTGCCCTGCAAAGCCGAAGATGTCGACAAAAGGATCGATATGACTATCTGGTTTGCAGTTAATTTTGACATTCTTGAACAAGTAGATAACATGTTGTACTTCAAAACCGCTAATAATGAAACTGGTCAACTGAAAGTATAATAGATTGTCTTCGTGTGTAATATTACATTGTATTCAGTATCGTGTAAAATAAATATACTATTTTGTACAGATTACATTACTTTTTTAACTAAATAAATTTATTTTACTTTGGATGTGACCTATACTTATTTATTTTTATGTGTTAATGAATCGGTAGGTATATAAAAACCATTGGACAGAATATAGAGGTCTTCATAATAACTCACATACATAAATAGTCAGGGCTTCTTCATTTTTAACATCTTTTTTCGCAAAGTGTAATAATGAACTCACTAATTTGAATTCAACATATCATCTCCAAATTATAATTACGATCAGGTAAAGGTATTAACACAATACCTATATTCGTACAAGTATTACTGATAAATGTTTGTTTGGTTTAGGTTTTTAAGCGTGAAGAAATGGCTACTCCGTAAGAAGCACCAAATTGAATTAGCACGGAAACGTGGCTGGAAGGGATACTGGGTGTGCTTGAAAGGCACTACTCTGCTTTTCTATCCATGTGATTCACGCGAAGGACGCTCCGTAGAAGCCGCTCCAAAACATCTTATAATAGTTGACGGAGCCATCATGCAACCTATTCCAGAACATCCTAAACGCGATTACATATTTTGCCTGAGTACTGCCTTTGGTGACGCTTATTTGTTCCAAGCACCATGCCAAGTAAGTACTGTTTTTGTATCAAATAATACTTTAAACAAAAGGAACAAATTTATATCTACTTTTCCTTAAAGTTACATCTAAAATTAAGTCCAACTGTGAGAACAAATTATACAAGAACTTTCGATAGCGTAAGCCCATTGTGTTGTTTGAGTTTTTATGATGTATCGACAACGATACACAATAAGAAGAAACACGCTCAAATGACGAAAGCATAAATATAACTGTACGGTATCATTTATCTAATCGATCTATCAAAGAAAGGACAAACCAATGAACTGTTCAATATCATTCTTGTTATTACGGCCGAAACAAAACAGATGTCTGTAATTACAAAACAATAAGCTGAGTGGTTTTTCTAATCTTTATACCGCTTTATGAAAGTCATCGATAACCATATTGGCGGAAAATAGACTTTGTTAAACCATTTTTGTTGATATATCTTAAACAGGGGATACATTGTGAAGCAGCTGTTGAACATATAATTTACTTAATAAATATTAACCAAAAACATTTTAAAAAGAGGATGATTGATAGTTATTGAAAATAAGAAAAATATTTTTAGTCATGGTTAAGATATTTAAAATTACAAATATTTAAAATATATAAAAAGGGTTCAAGATTAACATAACTTTTCTGGGCCAAGGACGTTAGAGTACCGAAATTTTGGAATCCACCCAAGGTTCTCCAAAAAGATTGAACGGAACCTTTTAGGAATAAATCTACGGGCCAAAACCCAAACCCTATTCGATACATTCTATAAACGGAATCGCCGATGTGGGTAATAAGTCTGTCAAGTTGAAGTAGGATTGGGAGGAAATATTTTCAAATAATGGGGATGACAATATTTATCTAGTACGACCAGGCAATGAAAATATTATTTTGCAAGTTATTATGTCTTGTAACATACGTAAAGGTGACAAGTTCTCTCGCTAAATTATGTTAACATGTTCACCTACCGATTTGATACGATGAAAGTCAAATTTGCTTGTCTTAAATGTCTTCTATGGAAACATACATTATGTATAAACGACCTCTGCCTCAATGTGTCACTTGTCCCTCCTACAAGACTCAGGTGTTTCGTAAATGAAGCAATAAAACTTTTATACGATCGTCCACTTCCAAAGTTTTTGAATGTGTGCAGTACTTTCAACTGTTGCGTTTAGTACGTATATAGAGTTATTTGTATGATTTGTTATTTTCTGATGAAATGGTGTTATTTGTTACCTAGATTGAGCTTGAAAACTGGGTAAATAGCATACATAGTGCTTGTGCTGCGGCATTTGCTCGTCACCGAGGCAAGACTGGGACGCTTCATTTACTCCAGGAAGAAATATATCGCCTCGAGAAAGCTATTGAATCGGTAAGGCATTACGAATAGATTTTTGTTTACATTTAATCTTAAAATGGTATTTACTATTTAAAGGACTTGAAGATCTTCTAAAATATCTACAACAAAAGATGCTAAAAACTGGGCAAGTGCGAAATAAGTTTGTGCTAATAATTTCCACAAAGAATAATCTGCTAAAACACAAAGTGGTCTTACTAAAATTATGCAGCGGACCCTAGCTGCGCATCATATGTCCGCCTGAACTAACAAAACCATTGTTTGGCTACTACAAATCTAACTACTTTATTCTATTAATTTCTACTGTACCCTCTAAATTCAGAGCTATTAGAGTTATTTTCACTATTTCACTTACATCGAGTGCATTTAAAATGCAATGTGAATACCATTGCCGTTTAATCTGTCTGTTTTCACTTCACTAACTTTGTCAATAAATTGTTGAACGTAAACCGTACACATAGGTAGGTACATAGTTATAAAATACTGAATTGTTACTGGCAATCGAGTTACCTACCTGTATATCCAATCAAAAGTTATAGTTACGCTAACAGGATTGTTTAATCGTCTACAACTTCAAGTATGTAAAGACTAGAATTAGGTAACATGTCTATTACTCAAGTCATAAATAGAGCGGTAGGCGACAATCGCAGAGACGGAAATTATTAGATGGCACTATGTCTCCTGCATGCTTAGTTACGTTGGTAGCTAACAAGCGCTGTTATATATCAGAGTAGGTACATATATGTGAACCACGTCCAGACTAGGTGGCGTGCGGTTCGAAACGTTCCTAGTGTAAATCGGGCCAATCTCTGACCCGCACCGGGTGACCGCAGCACGCATCAAAGCCTTTGTGGCCACCTCACACTACTACATATTTACCACATGTGAATATATGCTCTGTCCAACATGTTTGCGATTAACTGTACAGCAAAGAGCGGAAATGAAGCAAATGTGAATCAATTACCCGCAATACTAGAGAGAGTTATATTATACAATATATCGTCGTTGTTAATATTTAAATTAAAATTTAAAAGTATCCTTTATTTTGTCATAAAATCATATAATCATATTATGTCAATATTAATTAAGAACAAGAAAATAACTAAAACTTGTGCTTTACTTTACGAAACAATCTAAAATAGGTAAAGTTTTTTTTCCTTTACTCTTTACTCCAACCGTTTGTATTTTTCCATGTTAATTAAAAGACATGAAGTTTCATGACTTTATGAATTTTAAATGACTACTCACATTGCAAAATATTCAAAATAGATACCGTAATTAAGGACAGGAACACATGCTTGTAGTTGGAAACAATCTATTTTATCAGCGTGATAGTTATCACAGGCAGGTGGGAGCACGCGCTTATTAATATTCATGGCACACGTCATCCTCGACCCGAGTTCGAGGACCGCGCTCGTACTATTCAAAATACATTACATGCCTACACACTTAACTTTCACGCTCTGACGTCGACCGTAACTACATCAGTTTTTCCTACCTGACTCCACCTATGAACATTACATTTAACATTATTCCTAGGATCACAAGTTGAAACATATGGCGGATCTTCAACAGTCAGTAGTCTCTGATCCCGATACTCGAGCACAGCTGGCCGGACAAATGCTTCAGTGGGAAGAAAATCTCGAGCGTCTACATTGTGAGCAGTTCCGATTGCGTTGTTACATGGCGAGTCTTCAAAGCGGCGAACTCCCTAACCCCAAGGTAAATGTACTTATAAATTGAGTTTTCCTACTTTCCGCACAAAATTGTGACCTTACCTAATGAAGTAGTAAAATTTCCATAACTTTTTTATTTGTCCGTTTTCCGAATACGACTTTGGTTGTAGGATAGTTTTTGATTCCTACTTGTGATTCTTAACTGTTCTTCACTGAGTGAAACTTTGTCTTAGTTTATTTTTATAAGTATATTATTTCTTTCTTTATCACTCACGAATCATTCAACCCTACAAATCATGTTTGCTGGATTTTATGTTAGCCATCTCAACAACCTTTCGTAATCATGTTATCAAAATAAAGAACATAACACACTGCCCGTAATTTATCACCCCATAATAAGACAGGAGAGGGGTGTTGAAATTATCAAGTGATTTCATCGAGGTGACAGAGAAAGGAAATTTGTTGGCTTCGCTATCAAATTGACAGTTCCGTTGGCCGGGGGAGTGGGGCTGGAATCTGTTACGCCACGACCCATGTCACTGGACGTCATAATGGTCCCCGACATGGGAATAATAAAAATTGCTTACAATTTTGCACAGAGATGGTCCTGATTAGCGGATATATCAATATCCTTTGCGTAATAAAAATATCGATGGAATATTTTCTTTCAATATTATCTAAACTACAGTATCTACTGCAGTGACTGATTCAATCAAATATAAGGAAATATTCGTAGATATATGGAAATCTCAAACAACGATTTACATAGCTCATCGATTAGTTGGCGTTCAAACAATCTCGTTCTAGTCAAGCCAGCCTCTGGGGCATGGCGCTGCGCCATCTTCACTAATTGGTCAATCTGCTCATGTTAATTACATCAAGCAAGACTGGTGGTTGACGTCATTATGTTAATTATTTGATAGTTTCTAATTTAGAGTAAACATTTAATACATACAACGTAACATGACATTCATAGTAATGTTAGTTTTTTAGACATAGTTTATAACGTCGTCGGGGCAAAATTATTTTCGTTGTTTTCTTACAAGGAAAAAAAATTGTAGGTATAATTTATTATCTATTTATAATATGTATGTGCCGTTTTGATCGATGACTTGTTGCCATCTTGTGGGTCGTGTAGAATACATTTTTGATCAAATAAATCTGATAGGTAGTTTTCAGAGTTCTTTTGAGGTTAACTTTATGCTTCCTAAAGAATTCTTAAGTGACCGAAACAGGTGATAAGAGAAATCTGATGGAGCAAGATCAGGGCTATGCATGATAGACCAGTATCGATCGATACTTCGTCGATCTTGCTACACTTTTTCAAAGATGGCACTCATTCTATCCGTGACGTCCAGAGCGAGCCTCACCCTTCACACTAAAATTTCCAGACTTGAAACGCTTGAACCACATTTGTGCTACTCGTATCGATACCGGATTAGGTCCGAAAACCGCACAAATTTTATTCGCAGCGTTCGTCGCATTTTTACCTTTTTTGTAATAAAATGTACCGAATTTTGCTTGCTTGAAAAACAATTGAAAAATGGCAGGAACTAGTTTTTTTTTATATTTATTGCATCTTCAGAATGTCAACATTTAACGGTATTAAAACCAGTCAGTTACATTCAGTACAACCAAAGAGGTTTGATTACTAACAGTACATTCAAAATTCGTTCTTACGTATTATATCTTATTTATAACGGATTTCATATGATAAGAAATATTGATAGTACACTTATAATTATTGTTACTAGGTAAAAAATTATGTTTTTTTTTTTATAAATGTCTACATGGACCAGTAAAAAAAAAACTGTAACCATAGGTATTGTAGACAAAAATTAGTACAAATTGTTGTACACATTTTGTAGTCTCTGACTACAACTACTACCCTGACGTTCCTCATACTATTCCCCACAGGAAATGCATGATGTTGTTTCTGTCACAATAAAAGCAGAATGGACCAATCGCATGAGAATATATCTGTCGTAGTCGTTGCTGACACACGTGTCCCGCGGTACGAAGACCACTCTGAACAAATTAGGAGTGTTCACGGTGTCATCGTTCCACGCGTTCATCTGCGCTCGCTCACCGTCGCTGCTCAACAACTTGCTCGCGGGCCGCGGCGCTACGAAGCGCCGGGCGCCCATCTTGTCGCGCTCGAACTCTGGATCCAGCAGACGGTCCATGCAGGTACGATTACTATAAAATGTATTATTTATCTAGCTTATGCGGCTGCCCGTTATTGACTTACTTAAACTCCCTAATGTAATGCCCAGCTGGTTAAACGGAGATCAATCTGGAACATTTTGGAAAATCATCTGTTCGGACAATTTCCCAACCTTCATAAGAACCTTTAACGGACATCGAAAATTTGCTAAATTGGTCCAGCCGTTTTCGAGCTGTGCGCTTAACACCATAAATTAATAGGACGTAATTTCCAGACAAACTGATATAATGACCCTTGATTTTCTAATTAAATTTGCACGTTCAAAAGCGCAGTCTAAATCAAACATCAATTTACAAAATAAGATAATCTATTTTTTGGTTATCGGCTTAACGTAGATGGGATGGCTTCTGTGTATTTAGGGGCATATTGTTTCAAGAAATATTGCCTAGCAAGAATGTATATATACGTACGTTAGGGTGGATAAACATAGTCAAGGTTTAGTACAATGAATTCAGCCGTTCAAAGTTATAGGGTAAAAAGAGAAATCCGTTCTGAATCATTAAAAAGCGATAAAAAAGCAGTTGTTCTTCTGAACATGGTCGTAAGTAATAAACGTAAGTACTTTTCGCAGAGTCATTCGAAATTATGCAGCCGTGGTTTATGTGTCGCATGAATACTGAATGTGCTTTCATCATCGTTGTACCTTTCATAGTATAGATTTGTAGACTTTATACTTTGAGTCACGGTACAAAAAAATCAACGCTGAAATGTAAATATTTCAATTTACTTTTTATACAACCGTCAGTCCGCAATCTGCGAAAAGTGATTTCCCATGGGAAAGGCATTGTATCGTATAATGACGATTTTAGATCTAAATATAGATTGAATAGCTGGTTGCCATTTCCTTGCCGTAGTTGCTTTATACTTTCTCAATAATAATAATAATATCTTGGGACAACTCACACAACGCTATCTGATCTCAAATCCCATACTAAGCAGAGCTTGTACTATGGAAACCAGACAACTTTATTAGTTGTCTGGTTTCCATACATACATACATACTTATATATTTCTAAATACAAACATAACTCCCAGACACAGAAAAAACCATCGTGCTCATCACACAAAGTTTTATCCTGGGTGGGGTTTGAACCCACGACCTCCGGCTTAGCAGTCAGGGTCGCTAACCACTAGACCAACACACCACAATCATTTACCTAAATATTTTACGAAAATAGCAGGTAACTTCTAACCATATTCACATTAGAAACAGCTAAAGCTGCATCTATTAACAATATATTATATTATTAGTCCTATTTATATATCGCCGATACATATTTAAACGTGTACAGTAAATAAGACAGTAAGTAAATGCCACGTAAATAACAAAGGTTTCGAATTGAAGATGTCGAGGTGGCGTGCCGCTTAATCTTCGACGAGTTCATAATACAAGACGTCACGAAAAAACACTATTATTTACTTACTCTGTGGAAGTGGTTCGTGGCCACACTATCCTGCCTGTCGCTACTTTATTTTATTTATTCTGTATTCGATCTCTAACGACTTATATAACTATGGGTACTTATTTTGATTATAGTCACTTAAAGTTAAAGTGGGTATCCTCTTTCAATTATTTATATAGTTACGTACATTAAACTACATAATATCTAAAATCTAAATAGCGGTGGAAAGAAAGGCATATTTATACATAAAGTACATCGACTTATTAATTTTAGCATTTGTTACTTTTAAAACCACCTTTTGTGCAAAAGCTTTGTAATAAAGAAAAAGCTTTGCAAAATCTAACTTTCTCCAAATAATTACATCATACCTACTACGTAACGATGTACTATATAAATACATATCTATATTTACAGAAATAGATTGCCAAGGATTGCTTTTACCCGCGATTAACGAACAACACAACTTTGTTTGATTTTATCGGGTAAATGTTGTCTAGTCAATCGAATTATTTTATCCCAAAACAATATAATTCAATTTCTCTAATTATGGATCAAAACAAAACTCTTATAGGTCCAACCTACCCCGAGTTCGGAGCTATTTGAATAGAAGTGTCGGCTCGAATGAACAGAACACGAAGCTCTCTCCTCAACCTGCCTCGCTATAATTTAATTTGTGATAGGGATTTGCTTCCAAGTATTCAATCAGGCAGCTATGTTATGTCCTCTAAGTTAAACTTTTTTAATGTTTCTTTGGTAATGTTTTAACGACAGAATAATTGAATCAAAGATAACTGAAAACTTTGTTGAATGTTTAGATAAATATTTTAAAAAGTAAAGAGTGATGAAAAACTTTGAACATTTTAAGCTTTCATTGCGACTTGTGACTGTTAATATTTTTTATTTACTGCTATAGCAGCAGTTATATAGTCGAACAATTAGGCTGAAACGTTGTTAAAATGTGGAGACCGGCTCATAATTTTTATTGGCGCTATCAAAATAGTGAGTTTATTTTGACACAAAATGAAAAAATCTCGATCTAGTTAACATCCCCAGCCCCAGGGCTGGGGATATTAACTAGATTCAAGAATTTTAGAGTAAAACACTAAAGCTGTCAATATAAACCAGATGTCCCGCGAAGACGGTGAAGCAGCCGTGCGAGTGTCACTACCAGAGGGTACGACCGCAACTGTCGGTGTTCGCGAAGGCATGTCTGTCGAGGAGTTCCTCGCAGCCGCTTGCGCTCGTCGCTCTCTGAACGCATTGGAACATTTCGTCAGGGTAAAGAAAAGACGTGATATGGAAGACCACAACTATTTTGTCCCACATCGCAGCGATCTCATCGAGACTTATGTAAGTAGAATGCTGTTTATATCGATACTTATTAATTTGACACAATGCTTATGTTAATTATAATATCTAATATTATATGCATATAACATTTATTATTAATGAAAATTGTCATTTGCATTTTAGTTTATGATATGTGCCACATGACTTCTTCTAAATAGGTTAATAAAATAGACTAGAAATCAAAAATAATTCAAATATTCAAATCTACAATCATACAACATACACATACGAAAACTCCTTAATTTGTATTCATACCAAGCCACTTGATAATCCTGTAAGATAGATGGTGTAATTAGTAAAATCGACCTCAGCGTGGGGCAATTTTAAATTAAATATTCGTAACACAGTTATGGACGTGAAAATAAAAGTATAAATGTTTTGTGACCGTGGTTGACGTGAGTAGGGTCTGACAGGGCCCATTCCGTCACAGGCTTTGCGCGACACAGCGTGGAGAGGTTATCAAAAAGTTATATTACTGTTACTTTAGGATCAACAAATGCGGAATGCATATGAGAAAGTTAAATCCTATTTTGCTTGTTGTTTCAATGAATGTATTATATTTGCCGAGAGACCTTAATCCTTTGAGTGAAAAGTGGAACAGAGCGCCAAATATGTAGAGACAGGGAGATTTGCTCACATTTAATTCAAGAGAACTTATTTTGACTGAGAGATTTAACACCTGACTAAATGTCGTAATAAAAATGCACATGTAGCACAATATATTTTTCTCATAGGTTCAGTTTATACAAAGTAAGCATTACTCGAATTGAGGTTCAAATCAGTAAGTTTTTTAATAAATTAAGACTCATAATGTTAGCTTATCAAAAGAATTTACAAAGTGTATATATTACGTCAAACCTCAGAACGGATATAAACGATATTTCGCACGCAAATAGATCAAATCCAGGAGGCCTACTCTAATTTAATGAAAACGAAGTTTCGATCAAAAATGAGGGGGTAATATACAAAGCCAGGAGCATTAATTTAATCCACTCATTCCATAAAATCGTCCACTGGTTCGAACTTCTTGTGCTTATCCAATAAAATATTAGAATAGTCCCTGTAAACTTAAGAAATTTAAGTAAACGAAAGGAGATCATTCAAGCTTCGAACATTTTGTACCCAAAATTCAAAGTGCCGGCCAGAAATAAAAAATACTGGAGTTTTGTAGAAGATATGCTTCTGATCATTTTTTGCTATTACGGCCAACGTCTAAGTTTAACCCTAAAACGGCTACATGTGATTGAAAATACAAAAATCATTATTTGACGTAAAACATTTGGCCCAACTTTTTTCTGTATTAATAAACCAATTATCAATTACCAATCAATTGCAACTCAGGTAGCAGTCGGCGGGTTAAACGTAGAGCTTTGCTGTAATAAAAAATATGTCTTGGAGGTAATTTTCCAAAAACAATTTCGCACGTCCGAATAATGATTGATATTCTTATTTTCAAACTCATGTAGCATGTGAAGGGTTAAACATATAGCTTTGCTGTAGTATAAAATAATGTTTCGGAAACTATTTCCTGTAAGAATGTAACATTTTATTTTTCTGGCCGGCACTTTGGTTTTTGGGTACGAAATGAATGATCTCCTTTCATGAATTTCGTTTTGTAGAAAGAGAGTAGGTCTACTGAATTTACACGTAGGCACAGAAACCCGAGATACACGCGGGCAGGGTTGCGGACAAACGTTATTAAATAATAAAAAGCCTTATTTTAAACGACTTTCCCTGTGTATTTTAAAAAGATAATGACGTAATTACCAGCACATAATGAAAACAGTATCCTGGAATTAAATACGTTTACGTGAATAAATTATAATAAGGAGGTACGTGTTTTACAAACAAACAATGGAAACATTGCGCAATTTGGCCAAAAGTTATGAAGAGCACGGAAATGTAAATTTCCAGAAATGGCTTTGATATTGTTTTCTTTCATTATAGACTAGTATCTAGAAACAAAGAAATAAACCGAAACAGCTTAATATACTCGTAATATAATTTACCTTACAAAGTTAGGCTTTGTTTGTATGTTCTGTTAAACAGTTTCAGTCTCACAATAACTAAATTCTTAAGAGCTATTTTGTCGTTACCCTAATCCTGTTTGTCCCGTAACGCGGTGAAATCCGGTAATCAATTTTCAGACCGCAATCCACATGAACCGACGGTCACTTTGTTTTCAAAATAAACAGAACTACAATATTTATAACTACTGGCCGCTCTGTTTGCTATCCGCTGGAGGCTCAGTTCGAGGAGACATGTTATAAACTACTAGCGTACAGGCCCTTTGACATATACTTTATTAATGTTTGCTGTGTTCCGTGTTCTATATTTTTGTATTTTTGAAACAAGACACTCCCATCTCTAAAGCTTGTCTGTAGTAAAAAGTAACTTAAAAGTATTATTTGATTGTTATATAGTTGCATACACATGAAGTTGTGGAAGTATGTGCCAAGATCCTATATCAAGTAGAATTACAACGCACCACTTTGGAACAAATGTGGGGCTTCAGCGTGGAGGCCGAGCTAATTGAGAACTCAGAACGACAAGACGAGCTGTGCTGCTACGTAAGCCGAGTTGAAGACAAAAGCGTCGCCATGCAAAATGGTAATTTTTCATTAACCAACTCTTATACTGCGACTCTTCAGTTACTCTTATTATGTCACACTTCATGATGAAAAAATATTCTCAGAATATTAATGCCAACCTACGTTTCCTTTTTTATAACGCGGTACCAGCCTCGCTCGGATTTATGTCAAACAAAATCCAAGAGCTTTTTATTTTTCTGTTAAATGACGTCCAACAATACTCCAATCGAAATCTTTCAGATTTTTTTTTATTTCCTTTGTATATTTTTATATCCTGATCTGAAAAGTGAAAACAATCGTTCCAAGTATAGTTGTTTTCTGTGCCAGGTATAATCAAAGGCGACGAGATAATGGTGATCAACGGAGCGATCGTATCTGACCTAGATATGATGTACTTGGAAAGCGTGTTGCAAGAAGAACTCTCCCTCGTCATGATGATGAGGTATTTATACACGCCACACTGTTCACTTTTACTTCTATATAACCTCGCTCACGTCACTGTATTCATGTGCTATTTTTACTTTACACTGACTAAACTAAGCTCATACTTGGACGTTTTTTATAGTTTGTTTTACGCCTAACAATAGTCATCTAGATGAGTGTACGTTTATCTAGTCGACCTAGTTCTGCAATTTCGTTAGCATTCTATAAATTCGTTGTCTCCCATTATTGACTCTGCGTTAAAGACTATATTTCTTCATGTAAAAAGTCGTCCGTTTCCATTTAGCGAGGTTCGAAGTACCTCTGACAAACAGGAAAGCGGGCGCCTAGCACCTAATAAAACGGAAGTGAAAACGCGCAGTGCCGGAGTAGGGTGGAAGGCCTGTTCATCGGCATTTCCCGCCCTCATACACCTGACCTTTAGGCGCGACAAGTTTACTGAAGCGCTCGGCGCGACCTACATAGTCACGTCGCTGGCTGCAGCGGCCATTGTGAACGACCGCAATTGAGCTCTCCACGTTACCGCGCGCGTCGAATAATGTTCCCCACCAAATGTCATCTCAAAACAAGCACTCGCGATACGATATTGTTATTGTTCTCAGTTGTTCTACCTCACCATTCGTATAAAGGCTTTCCGGATTTAAAGCGGTCGCTTTTATTGTGTTACTAAGCCTGGTAAAGTTTATGAGAATAATTAATGTATTACGTAACTTACATCTCAGACGTGTAAGGCATACGGGCGTCTCTATCTCGCGGGAGTGAACACGTTACGAATACCGACAACTTGGTACAATAACGTATAGCAGTATCTCGACATCGTTGAAAGGAAAACTAAATTACTTTGAAAAACACGCTGAACAGGAAATCTGTGTAATTAAAACAAAAAGGCACAAACATTTTGATAGCTCTGTTGGCTTCGTTGTTGATGTTTTCCCGTCTGCTGTCATGAAAAGCAAAGCATTTTCGTTTCATTTCCATTATCGCGTGTACGTTTCAAACGACTGATTCGTAGAGCGATATTATCTTTTGCGTCAGCGTTTTAGCCCTTCGTTCTCTCGCACGTTTACGCATTCTTGAATATGCGGATTACACGTTGTGACTGTAAATCGGGTGTTTAGATGGATTCGATGCGTATGGGTTGGGATGCATATTGTGGGTCGTAGATAGTGTTGTTGAGCCGGTTTATCGCACGCAGATCGTCTCGGACGGAGCCACCGGAGCTGACGGGCGTGATGCGCGCGGCCACCGATGACATAATCGATTCTCTCGTGTGCCCGCCGCCGCCCAGCGAGCCGCCAGTCATCTCCGACGATATGATATCCGGCCTCATCGTGCCAGCACCTGCTTGGAGTAAGTACACACAATACACACACACACACACACATAATACTACACGCATCATCGAACACAGACAACTTTTAACAAAAATCTGTTATGTGTATATTCCGCAACATATTGTAACGTTTTTCGTATAAACTTAGTGGTATTTTTTACACAAAACTACTCTGTGTGTCAGAGATAAAGCTTTTCATCCCGAAATAGTTTGAAATTCCGTGGGGAACGGGAGCCCTGTGATAAACCGAATTCCTCGCGAGTGACTGGTTCAATAATAAAAGCATCTCTTTTTGCCTAATGCCATCTGTCTACACAAAATGTACACACATACTATGCTTTATAGTAATCGTAATCCCTTATGAATCCTAAGATCGATAAATAAACCGAATAGAATATACTATTGACTTATTATGCACAAAATATTACTGGCTGACAGCCACAATTTGAAAATGAAGATTCAGTGTGGTTGCGAAACGATGCCAAGTATTACGTAAAAGGAAATATTGAATATTTGTTTGTTAAGCGCTATCCTCGCTGCGAAATTGAATGAATGATATTCATCGATTTCTTAATAACAAATAGGTGTGCATAATGGCAGGTACACGGCGTAAAAGTTCTCTACAAATTTTAATTTAAAAAATATAATATTTTCAACGATACACAAATAGCAAAATCGATGTATAAATATGTACGTTATACTTAATTGAGTGATGAGTAAAGATGTTCCAATATGCGCTCATTAGGGAAACTTTTGTTATCTATCGAAACTCATGAGTTATATATGTATATGTGTAGAAACACAATATTTTTACCTGTTTTGCCTTTATTTTATTGTTAAGTCGGTTATCGCAATTAAAACTATCCTATGTCCTTCCCCGGGACTCAAACTATCTCCATACAGAATTTCATCTAAATCAGTTTAGCTGTTTGAGCGTGAAAGCGTAACAGACAGACAGAGTTACTTTCACATTTATAATATTAGTATGGATAAACATAATTTGTAGCAAATTTTGTAGCACCATTTATATCTTTTAGTTCTTTCAAAATGCTCGCCTTAATTATATACCTTCGCCAAAAAGTTTGCGATACTATATTACAGAATTTATCATCATGACGTAGCTAATTGTGCTACGCAGCTACGCGGCTACGAAGCTACGGAACCATGTAGAATAAGGAACGATAAGGTCGCAATACAGAACGCAAGCTAAAAACATTTCATCAAATAATCTGCCGCGTCATCGAAAGTAGGAATTAGGTTCTATGGACGCTATGAAAAACATGATACATTTTCATGATATGCTTACAAAATACAAGCCTTGGAATCTGCCATATATTATCCATGCTAGTATTTCTCAGATACTTCAGAAGATTTTTTTGTAAAACAAATAATGTCAACGCTTTATTGAAGCATACATACGGTTTATATGGTAACATCAGATGTACTTTCTACACAATCAGAATGAGAAATGATAGCGATGTGTAGTTAAAGCAAATAAACCTCTAGGAACTTTAGTAAATGTAAGATATTCGAGTTCGTTTATTGAACGTTTCACTCACTCATCATGATTGTGTGCTATTAACTTAGTAATAGAATGGATATGTCTACTAACATTGTCTACCGCTCTTTGTATATACAAAGTTAAAATATGCTACTAATTGTACAATCTGTTGTAGTTACACTTGATATTTAAACGAACTTTTTTACCTTTACAAAAAGCCGGTCTTAAATAAGTCATATTATAAATTGTATTCAAAGAAACTCTACTTTATTTCTTTTGCTTCTGAAAAGAATAATTTGCGAATTATTATTTCTTTTAGAATTTTTCACCCTTTTAGAGCGTGTTTTTCAGTGGACATTTTTAGTAGCGGTCATTATTTAAAGCTACTGATCCGACATTTGCTACCCGCTCCCAGTCAAAAGGTTTACTGTAATTTATTTTGCCGCTCGTGTTCCAGCAATACGAGAGGCAATTATGACGACATATTGACTCGACGTGTAGTTGTTGTTTGTTTTATGACAGCTATAGGAGTATCGGAGTACGGCTTGATACGGCCCGACTTCGAAGCGGGTGGTAGGAACAATAGCAGGCTCTCCCCACCACAAACACATTATTTATTACGACATTCTCGACTAATGAAACTTGTGTTGTCTCGTTCGAAATACATATATACCATTTTCAATTCGAGAATAATTGTCGTTTGTTGGTACTTGCGTCTTCAAAATAAGTAGTATCTCATTTACTATTTCAAAATGTATATAACTTTACAAGACAAACGAAATAGTTTTAATATTTATCCAGTTCTGTTACGTACGTTACTACGATGCCAAAAATGAACGGTTGTGTTTTTAAGTATTCATATTTGTTTACCGTTTTAAATAGGTATTTGGTATACTGAAATGGATAGTTGGTGTCTTTTAAAAATAAATTCAAAACCTTACATGCAAGTAAAACAAATTCGGTATAAAACTACTGCCGTAGTCGCTTATAAGTTTTGGGAAAACTTCTGCTTATCTCATACCTTTATATTATATATTCATTAATAATAATTAAAACCTTTAAACGAGCAACCTGAAAGTAGTTTATTCAGAATCAGTAACACAATGAAATGGGGTAGTTTTTGAACCATGTTATATTTTTCAATTAATTAATCAATCATGAATTAATTAATTAATCAGTCTAACAGGCTAAATCCTGCTCACAATGTACTCTAAAATGTAATCATCACTCATTTTTCAATAATAACCATGGATTTCATACTAAGCGACGCAATGAGCACGTTAGCGCGAAAAACATTAAACAACCTAAATGGTTTATAACTCTGCAGGTTTTCATTATTTTTGTTTTATATAAAAGATTTCATGAAATAAAAATCTTATGGAGGTGTCTGAGCTTTGCACTATACCAAAAATAACCTTGTATAATCTGAATCTCGGCAACAGCCCCAGTGATTTACACGACATTTAGTACGCAGGAGGTTTCGGGGGCGACAAATCGATCTAGCTAGGTTTTATTTTTAAAAACGTTGTATAAAATGCAATAACCCAAGTACTTAATATTAACAGTGGAATTTATCTAATTTGTGAGGCTTCCTTTGTGTCCAAGATTTCAATATTTGTTGTTTAAAGTTTGAGTATAATACTCGTGACCACCTTTGTGCTATCCATACTTAGATTTACAAAACACGAACAAATATTCTGTTTCACCATTATAAATTTGATACCGATGTTTCAGTATAACAATTCTAGTAACAAATAAAAATAGTAGCTACAGTGTTGTGCTAATTCTGCAACAAAAATAACGGTACTCTAAAGGCCACGACCTCGCCTAGGGCTATTTGCTTGTGCCCGATGTTGACTTACCGCGGCCAAAAACTCATTGTGTGACTTCTTGTCATAAAGCGGCCTTTACATGAAACTTTCATCACGAACATTGTAATTTCCTCTCGTGTTATTGAAAACTGAGCATCTCTTTTGATGCCAGCTATATTGAACATCTTGATTTCACATTTCTTAATCTTAACGTATTAAGAAAGGATTTGTGATTGTGGTGAATGGGGATTCTTAAATGATCGGTATTTTATTGACATAAAAGACACAAGTATGTGTGTGTCAGGATATTTTAAACATTTAATATCCATTCAGATGAATTCCAAATATTATAATTTTACAGTAAAACATGATATATAGCGTGATGCTATAGTATATGAGACAAATAAGAGGCGAGATCGTATGTTAGTTATTGACTAGTTTATTGTGGTTAAAACTAAGCTATTTATACTAAATTCTAAACAAATAAATTTATAATAAGAAGTAGGGGTAATACAGGGTACAAATAAATAAACCTAATGACCTTTGCTTGTCATTAGTACCTACCTACATTGTCATAATATAGTATAACATATTATACAACTCAGAAAAGTCATTCAATTTTAGCTACTTAGAAATCCGCACGTAGCAAAGGCTTCGTTTTTGAGGCACCGATATTTAATGTTAAGGATATTTTGTATTACGCATAGAACATCAGTAGTTGTGGCCAATTAATTTGGAACTGATAGAACTGTGAGGGTTTTATTCATATCTATAATTACCTATCACCTGATAGATGCTACACGTATATACCATACTCTAATAATTAATCGGCAGCTACTCTTGCCGCAATGCGAAAATATTTCCATTTATATGGGTGAATATAATATCCTGACAATAATACTAATTACCTAAGATGTTACGTTCATATATCCTTGAACATGAAAATCTTTGTCATATCATATAAGTAATATTGATCTGCAGCTTTTATCCTCGAACGGGCTTATTTTTTTCATTCTTGTTATATAAAAATATGACAAAGAAATTACGAATGATGTAACTTTATTTTCGGGCTATTGTATTCAAAACAATTTGAGTGTTACTAACTTCTAAACTTAAAAGTAAATTTCAATCGTTTTCTTTGTAGGCCTTTGTCCAACAAGGAATGACTATGATGAAATATAAGAAATGACAAAATGAATACTTGTAGATAAAAGAAAATATAAAATGTACTTTAAATTGAAACTTCAGTAGGTACATATTGCATAATTTTCTCTATTCACAATATAACAGAGTGTAATGTTTTCGATGAAAGTAGATTTCCATAGGTAAATCCCACGTACCTCACAAGGTTTTTTTAACTAACAGATCTAGGAATGAGTTTGGATCTGACTGAATTGGAGTCCGTTAGGTACAAGCTAATACAACATAATTATATCATGTGGATATTTACTTTTCTTGGTCTATGTACCTACTATCTTATCTTCCCAAATAAAACATATACTTACTATCTTACCTTTCCAATTAACAAACGACATCGCAACTTTACCCAATCTGTAACAACATATATCTTGTATTTTCTAAAGAGCTAACCAGTAGGAGTAATTTAAATCCACATTTGTACAGGAATATCAGTTTTCAAAGATGAGTACTTGAGAGTACGTGTATTTTGAGTATTTGTTTATCACTGTCTCTTAATCCAAATACGTCACACCTGAGAGGTAACATTCATTAATAACATTTATGTCACTGTTATTTCATTAAACTCTTAATAATTGACATGACGCACACGCGATTAACCAAAACCTAAAGGTAAATGAATTTCCTCCATTGATTTTGCGAAGCGCGGTCAATTATAAAGTTAGGAAAGGTTTTGCATAATTGTATAACATTGAATGGCGCGCAGGTAAGGAGTTGTACAGCCCGGACGCGGACGGTCACGGCGGCGACGCACTCAACACCGGCCCGCCGAAAGTTAGCTCCAGAACTAACTCCTTCGAGATTGAAAATCTACTCAAGGTATTTTATAAAATGATAAAAAATACATTACCACGCTCGTAACATGCACGCCTCTGCGACTTAATCCCTGATTCAATTATCTATCTCCCCGAGAATATTCCCGTTTTATTTCGTTAGCGTACCCGCATGGTAATGTCTCTCTCGAAAATAATAATCGTCTCTGGAGATTCAGTCAGCGTCCCCTATTATATCCCTTCCTCTACCTTTAGGAATTATCTATATCTATCGATTATCTTGCTCAAGCTGTCTCCAAATATAATTCACGTAATCCTTCAAATACAGTTACCACGTAATTGAATTCTTGTTTCGTGACAGCGGGCATGTCTTTAACTCAGTTACTCTGTAATATTGTCAGTTCAATATTTTTTACACTCTTGACATTCTATTTAATACTGAAACTTTTTCTAAATTTGCCAAATGTGAGTCACTCTCACCACGGGGGATGGTGTGCAATTGATCAAAGAAGATGGGGTGCTTGATGGTACTGGTGGGGATGGTTGTAGTGATGATGATGGTGATGGTGGTGGTGATGATAATGGTGGTGGTTGTAGTGGTCATCATCATCTCCACCTCAACTACCACTATCTACATCATAATCACCATCATCGTCACAATCATCATAACCATTACCACCATCATCATCTCCTTAATCATCACCAGCATCACCATCGTCATCCCCATCATCATCACCACTAGTAATTAACTACCTACTTGTAATCGTAATAAGTAATTAAAACATCACCAAGTGTGAGTCGCTCGCACGACGAAGGGATGCAATGAGTCAACCTGGGTCGCCTGCTACGCCCATGTACCGGTCGGTATACATGCATACAACAAGGGTGATCTACTGTGTCAGAGCGCGGAGCAGGTGACGGGCTGGTGCCGCTCGCCGGCGGAGACGCGGCGCGGCAGCCCCACGGGCAGCGTCGCCAGCGCCGCCGCCGGCACGCCCTCCAGGCATCTCTCTGATGCGGACAAACTCAAGAAGGTCCTGCTCGAATTGGTCGACACGGAACGCGCCTACGTCAAAGTAAGTCATTGAAAACAAGAGTTGTGAAAGAAGAAGCTATTTCTTTTAGTGACCTATATTCAATAGGAACTTTCTCTCTCTCTCTATGTCTCTCTCATAGGAACTCGATTCCTTGAAAACATTATTTATTAAGAATTTTGTGTATTTAGAATTAGTTTACTGTACATGTATAAGGTACGATGGGGTTGACGTATTTTTAACGATAAAAAAAAGAATTCTGAAAATGGTGGCATACTTAGCTATCATAATTTTCACAGCTCTGCTATTTAAACATGTGAATATATACTTGACCAAATATAAAATCCGTAAGACCAAATCTTTGCGCAGTTAAAGTGCAAAGCCGAATTGCCATCAACACAAAAAGTTGAAGAAGAAGAATTGAAAAAGAAACAAAATTAGAACCGATACCTATGTATTGACAGACTTTCTATTAAAACGTAACGTATTAGGTATATATTGTGAAAATATATAATTTACATGTTACATAATCTATACGTTGATGTTATTCTCCCGTTCAAATTGACGGAAAATGATATACCTATCGCTCAAGCCGGTATGGGAACTTTTAATGCTTTACATTAATTTGTTATTGAGCACAAATCTCCTTAATGTGATACCTTCTGTTAATTATGTAATGTGCTACTGTTTCTGTATTGATTTTCTAACATCCAAGTTTGACATGCACATGACTTAATCCATGATATTATAAGCATCAATTACAATGCTCTAATCCAAGTTTCTATTAACTTGCCAACTAGTTGTCTGTAGATGTATTAACTAACTAGTTCGAAACACATTCAGGCTAGTAAGTTACCTCCAACTCACACTAGAATAACTTGAGCTGCGGGTTGGTACCTCCTCTAACTGAATAAACGGCTTTACGTATTCCAAATTTTAATCTAATTGCCATTTCATTTGATTCCCTTTTGCAATTTAGTTAAAACAGTAAAAGATAAACTTGATAGAAGAATGTCATCTCGTTTCAAATAAATATTCATCAAGATGAAAAGTTTTGATGGATTTAAAATACATATTTAAAACTGTTTAACGCTCTTCGCCAATCTTATGGCTGGTTATGATTAAAAATATATTTTTAAAATTAATATCCATAAAGCCAAGTTGCTTTAAATTTAAACGAAGTTGCGGTTTTCATAAAAAACTTAAGTGC
Organism: Herminia tarsipennalis; assembly: GCA_945859575.2. Lineage (NCBI taxonomy): Eukaryota > Metazoa > Arthropoda > Insecta > Lepidoptera > Erebidae > Herminia > Herminia tarsipennalis. The sequence goes on from OX243838.2 coordinate 14,505,848, forward strand.
AGTTAAGATGTCTATAAAAATAATGGACCTAAGAAGTAAAAAAGTTGTGGTTTAGTTCACAAGTCGATATTATTTAAATTCATTTTTTGTATTGTACTTACTAGATATGCTCTGTGGTACGAATTTAAAATGAATTGTTCATTTTCTTTGTAATTACCTATCCCTGCCTGATATTATATAAGTTTCAAAAATTATCAAGCCGTCATACGTTTTGGATAGACTAGATAGAGTACCTAATCATTACCTTATTAAAAATTATATACGTTGCTCGTATTTAATTTCAAAACAAACAGTTACAAACTTAATTTAAATGTAATCCTTTAGAAAATGTTACTTGAAAATGTACTTTTGTGAAGGTCAAAGGGTATAAAGATAAAATTAATGGATAAGGTACGTCGTAGCATACTAAGTGTTATTGGTTACAGCATCTCAACAACTTACTGGAGAACTACCTGGAGCCGTTGAAGAAAGAAACTTTTTTATCAAACGCCGAGATCAATGCTTTGTTCGGGAACATTCAAGAGATAGTGACTTTCCAAAGGCAATTCCTGCAAAACTTAGAGGAAGCGCTCGAGGCTGAACCTAACTTCCATCACTTTGAATTTTCCAATCAGTTCAAGGTACACAATAATCGTTTATTAATCGTATCTGTGTATTATAATACACATATCGATAATGATTCAGTATATTATATTTTGTTATCTTTTCCAGAACGTACTCTTCGCTGTAGGAAATGCTTTCCTTTATTACGTTAATCATTTCAAGTTATATAGTTCTTTCTGTGCTAGTCATAGCAAAGCGCAGAAAGTACTACATCCAAGTAAGTTTTCTTGAGTCTTGAAGTGTTTTCCATTTACATTTAGTTACAACTTTTCGTAATTGTATTACTGTTTTGTAGATGAAGGTAATCAAGCGTTACAAGAATTTCTTGCGGCTAGGAATCCAAAACAACAACACTCATCAACTTTGGAATCGTACTTAATAAAACCTATTCAGCGGATATTAAAGTATCCGTTGTTATTGCAACAATTGAGAAATTTGACTGATGTTAATTCTGAGGAGCACCTTCACTTAGTGGGTAAGAAGCTTGACTAAACAAATAATTAATCTATTGAAATTGTATTGTTTATAATATAACATTTAATATAACATTAATTGCACGTTCTTACAGAGGCTCTGAAAGGCATGGAAAAAGTTGCGGAGCACATCAATGAAATGCAACGAATACATGAAGAATATGGTGCTATATTTGACCACTTGTTTAGGCAACATCAAAAGTCTTGCAAGCAACCAATAGATCTAAGTCCTGGTCTGTATAATGCAATTAAATCGTTTATGACACATTGAATTCTATTTTACATGTTACTAAATAGTTTTTTTTATTTTCAGGTGATTTGTTATACTACGGAGGTGTAGAATGGTTAAATATTTCTGACTTTTTAGGAAAAATAAAGAAGGGATTGGAATTACATGCTATGTGCTTTGTATTTAAATCAGCCGTTGTCTTCCTTTGTAAAGAAAGACTGAGACAGAAGAAAAAGCTAATGGTACGTTACCGTACTCTGAATATATAGCACTTTTTGTTTACGAAAAAAATCTATAAAAACATATAGAAATTGAATACATTTTGTGGACTTGCCCAATTTTCGCAGCACGGTTATTTTTTATCTGACGCGGACTTTTCTCTCTTAACAACAGGGAAGGGACAAATCAAGCAAAAATTCGTGAAAATGCAGAGAAACTTCCCGCGCGACGTTCTTGTTTGCCGTTTTATTTACCCAGACTTGGCATATTTTAACGTGCTACGATGAAAGTAGTAGAAATTTTGCCGCAAAATTTATGTTACATTTAATATCAAGCTTTATATTATAGCGATGGTTTTTAAATTTCTAAATATTTTAGTTAGATTTCAAAACTTGACAACTTATAATTTTAGGGAGTATCGTCAAAGAACAATTCGAGCGAGGTTGAAATCATCAGGTATCAAGTGTTGATACCAGTGACTGAGGTACAAGTTCGCGCGTCATCTGCTAAAGACATGGATAGTCACTTCCTCTGGGAGCTCATACATCTGCGAAGTCAATTGCAACGACGATCTGAGAAAGTATACGTACTTTCAAACAGGTAAGTGATGTGAACAGCTTTATTTTCTTCCCATTTAAACCAAAATACGAGGAAATATTTCGAGTTTTAGGTCACTCAAGTGACACTTAATATCCATTCAACCAAACTGAATGATTAAAAGAAAGGTATTGAAAACCTTTTTTATAATTTTTTGAAGAATCTTAACTCTTATAATTGTAAAACGTTGAATTTAGAGTGGAAGACCCATGACTTTCTGAATAATACTCGATTGAATCGGTTCTTAATCTTTGTCGTTATGTACAGCATGTTACAAAGACTTAAGTAGATAGAATATTGTACCTGCGCACAAGACCTGGACCAAGACCATTTTGGTAGGTACCTATTTACTTCAAGGAAGTGCAAACTAATTTTGTTCTATTTTAGATATTGCGTTTGACGTGCGATGATAGGGTGACGCTATTTCCATTTTCATTAATGTTACTATATCGACTACTTAACCCAGTGGTCTCGGGCTTGGTCTACTTAGCACACAAAGACAATATAAGATTAGAATAGACCACCATTGTGTTTGGCCCTTAAGAACATTCCCTTGAACTATATATAGGGCAGTGGCCTTTAGCAACGTTAGGCTAGTTATGTCATTTCAGTTGAGATATGGCAATCAACATAATTATTTAAATCAATTCCTTTGGCGACAACGCAGTTATGCGAAACGCAGTAAAGCGATGTGATTCATTTATTGGTATCAAGTGACATTCGCTCCTTACCCCTGAGATGGTTTCCATACTATACTGCATTCACGATTTTGATCTTCAAAAATATTGCTGAGCACTAATACACAGAATAGCAGTATATAATTAGCTATGATTTTTAAGTGTTCAGTACAACTTTTATTGTTTCGATGGTGAATCTTTAAATAAAAACCTTATTTAAGGATTATTGCGATACTGCCATCAAATCAAATAAAGTTTTATGTATAAAACATGGGTACATTTCTTTCGGTCTTAAACCAAACATAGTGCGCCATGTTTTGTCGTAGGACGTACAAATATAGTGTTTTAATACTATACAATATAGTCATTTTTAATATTTTACATTGCCGGAAACTAAGATTGTGTTTATTTTTCAATCTATGTAAAACGTGCAGTTACATTCTTAGGAATTTCAAATAAGACTTCGTAATTTTCAATAAAGCAAGCGTTTCTGATTGGCCGTCTCTCTATCTTTTAATGTCTTTGTCAGCACACATCCCTATCTTACTTTACTTTGTTACACAAATCATAATCGGAAACATTTCCAAAAGAAGTGTGACTTGTTCGCGCAGCACGGCGGACTTCCGCAACGCATTCCTGAAGACGATCAGACAGATCATCCGCGAGTCCGTGCGCAACATGTCGTTGCCGACAACGTCGCGGCCCGCGCCCGCGCCGCCACGCGCGCCGCACACGCTCGACCGCGACACCTCGCGACACAAGCACCAGGTAAACAATTATGTCGCCACCTGTATATCCAGACTGTATATGACTAATGGCCGGTTTTAATAACTTATCAACTGTTATTTTATGCATTTCGATAACCGTATAGCACAACTTTTGTTTTGCTACTAGAGTTAGTTATTTTACAATACAAACAAATGTGTATGAAATACTAGCATGTCACGTTTTCTATGGTCGAATCATTTACTTTTATTGTTTCTTTTTATGATTAAAAATAATAATTAAATAATAAACACGTTAAATTATAGATGAACATATTTTTTCAGAACACTTATTGACATATTTTTACATGGATATTATATTTATTTTTCAAATACTCAACTATAAATACGTTATTGAGACCGGCCGTTAAGGACCTTCAAGAAAGAGCCTACTCTTTTCTTTAGGAAAAGTAAGCTTTTATGTGTGTGTGGTGTGGAAGATGTGCATGAGCAGTGGTAATCACTTACCAAGCGAGCCACTTGTTCGTTTGCCGCCTATTTTATATCATAAAAAACGATATACTTATTTTGTATAAGGTATCTTGCCATGTAGTAACACGATTTATGGCAAATACCCCCGGCTCTATAATAAGCAGGTTCTACTGTGGACCCGTGTCCAGATGTGGTCTCACTTCTAGAGACTGGATCTACCCAGTAGGGTCATATCATATCGTAAATATATAATCCTACTTATATCATAAATGCGAAATTTGTTTGTCTTTATTAAATTAACTCTTATATTTTTAGTATTAAAGTAAGTCAATAACACCAGAATGGCTGAACGGGTCTGGATGAAATTTGACACAGAGATAGGTTATAAATAGTCTGGAATGGCACATATTTCTTTTTTATCCCAGAAAAAAGTACAGAGTCTTGGTGTTGTCAAAGTCATCAAAACTGTCCACATTTGATGACTTTGACAACACTACGATTATTTATTTATTATATGATTCAAAATATTATTTGAACTCGAAAATTTACTTTGTACATTCATGTACGACACGTGAAATAAAAAACTTATTACCTTCTAAATGGTAGAACGGGATTTTCTTTTTACGTCATGAACCATCCAGTTATTAAAATAGCTTTCTAGATCCGTCCAACTTTTTAAGCATCATGATTGCGATGTCACAAACAGATACATAGTAAACATAATGTCAACTTTCTGTTTACAACGGAGCTTAGAAATAAACTCGAGATGTATAATCTACTTGCTACCAAGAAACTATCCGAGTCATTCATATTCAAATGATTCGCTCAAGTCTTTTAAATATATTGATATCACGATCTTTTATTCCCTTTAGCTGGTTGTTATCTAGTTTTAGATGGATACCCTTATTTGTATGCAGGTGCAAGTGATGCAAGGATCACAGACTCTTGGTAAAACTAAAAAACCTAAGACTTCGGGACAACGACTGTCAGCCGGCAACATAGAGGTAAGTATAGTAATTATTTTTACAAAATAATTTCAATTGCCTCTAAGCGGCGGTAGCCATTTGGTTAAGGCATCGGACTCGCAATCGTGAGGTTGGTGGTTCGAATCCTTTATACTACTGACGCGAATCGAACCTCACTCCTAACTCAAGCATCTTAGCTTATATTAGCTAAATTTAAAATTCTTTATTCATTTAGGAAGGAAAGGCGACGCTTGTGCTAAGTCTAATGTACATGTGATGCCAAGTTCCCAAAGCAATAGGCAAAGCCAGAGAAAAGAACATGGCAATAAAAAGTCGCGGCCACTCCTTTAGAATTGCCAATGTTTATTATAAACTGTTTATGTAAAGTGCTGCTACCAATATATTACACATCATATTTGAAAACTGATGAAGATTATACTAGGTACAAAAAAAATTTTTTTTTTTTTATTGTATAAACAAACAGACAGACCTATACATTAATTATGAGTTTTATGTAGCTTATGCTATTGACCGACTAGCAAGCTGCAAGCTGGAGGGGTTAACATGATTGCTAGTAATGTGGGAACCATAATTCCACATTGTTAGTTATCTTCTCACGCCCGATTTCTGAAATGCATAACAAAGTAAACACTATTTATAACTGTCAAATATATTGTTATATATATTTAATCGCTACACTAAAACATACTACATTTAGTTGATTTTGACTAGCCTTCCAGAAATTAAACACTAGTCTGCAGCTGATCAGGCAAATATAGTTTTTGGAATATTTTATTTATTGTTGTAGGTCGGAGAGCTGTCTCGTGAAAATTCACAAGACGCGGAGGAGCCGCCTCAGGAGCTCTCGCACGACGAGCCCGCGTTTAGACATCGCAGCAAAACTCTTGGTGATACAACTAGTGAGTACTTACACTTATATACTATGTTATGTTAAGTGTCAGCTAATCTGTCCTTAAACTATAATCTTGCATGCTTGTTAAATTTGCCTATTAGGAAGTCTTCGGGCATTTTTGACGTCAAGCATATTTATTACAGCGCTTCTAAATCTATATCTCACAATAACGATTCAACGAAAATTCTGTTTATTAACATAGTGTTAATGTTGACAAATTATTTTGTTCGTTGCAGATGTAACTTTGTGTTGATCTTTTAGTTTTTATGGTGATAATATTTGTAGGGTAAAGTCACCTCAATGCACCATTATTCATTTAATTATAATGCTGTAAGAAACGATAATTAAAAACCATCGTTAAGTTGACATGGCTACCAAATCTGATTATGTGACCATTTCTGTTATAACTCGTTTCTTTTAATATTGCACGTAAATCTAAAAATAACTATAATCTAACAATATCATAACACAACATTGTAATGTTTGTAGACGTTAGTAATAACATACTACTGTACTTATAGTGGTGCATGGTCGCGCGACTAACTCCGCTAGCGCGGCGCTAACAGAGAGCGGCAGCACGGGCGCGGGCGCTGGAGGGGGCGGGGGAGGGGGAGGGAGCGGCAAGCGCGCGCCGCCGCCGCCGCCGCCCGACGACGCGCCGGAGCTCGGCTCCAAGTCCGAGGGCGAGGACGAGCAGCCACCGCCGCCCGCCAAGCGAGGGTTAGGAAGAACTCCCAACCACCTCACACTAAGGTAAACATATGTATGGGTTACAACTACACACACTACCTACCCAACCCTATCCGCATTGGTTTATCTACACACACCACTACATAGTTTTGTTATGTACTCCAAATTACAGTAGGTTTGCTTGTTTCTACTCATACATATGTCACCATTTAATCATCAGTGTTGCCAGAAAAATCAGAATTAACTACGATGGGGATCCGTTTATTCTACTACTGATTTCACATGATCGGATGGCCCGCGTACATCTAAACATCTGGCACCACTACTTGTCACGCTCGCCGTTAGCTATGGAGTACGCTTACGTAGTTCGTATATATTTCACAGCACGACTTCGACTCTGAGCGCGGGCAGCACCGGTAGTCAAGCCCGACTGATCCAGTCGTCGCATCAACCCACGCAGTATCAGCCCACAATGGTTAAGGAACTAGGTAAGCAGGAATCGCAGTCCCTTAAATCGTCTCCAGAGAGAAAAAGCTCATCGGCGCCCGAAAAAAGGATTAAGGTGATACGATCCTGCAGCGGCAGCAGCATTAATAGGGATAGGTCCCCTAATCGATCCATTGACCATACCTCGCCAGATCGAGATCGCGTTACCAAAGTCATTGTCTGTAAATCCCCAAATAAGTCAAGCTTGAAGCAAACAAAAACCTTGCATCGATCTCCCAGAGGTAGTTTTGATCAGTCAAAATCTCCGCGTGGATCTATAGATAAATCGCGGTCTCCACAACAAAGCTTCGACGGATCACGTTCACCTCGCGGTAGTATCATGAAGTCACGAGAAAACAGTATCGATCGCTCACGATCACCCAAACCGGCACCTAAGAAAGGTATCATGAGGACTCCTCAAGCCAGTTTCGATAAGTCGCCTTGTAAATCGCCTAATTTAAGTCGACGATCTTCCAAGTCTGGAGGAGAAAAACTGGCAAGACTAGGGACGAATTCTTTGGATAGAATGACACACTACTCCCAATTAGCAAAAGCTGAAGACAAAGCTATGAAAATGGGAATCGTTGTATCAAAATCGACTGAATCTATCGCTAAGGCGATCGAGCACCCGACATGTGTTCAATGTTACCTTTCTGGGAAGAAGCAAAGTAAAACTTCCTAGCATAGGGGGAAGGGCAAGTCCCCCAAATCTCGTCGAAAATGTATGACAGCTCAATCGATTCTAACCTCATCTGATCGCAGTAGTATCGAAACGCTGGACGATACACCAGTACACGATCGTTCTACTTGCCCTCCTGCTCGACAACATGACAGAAACGAACTATACCAAATACATGTATAAACATACTACTATATCGCTCAATATTAGCCTAAATATGTCAACCTGGATTTTACACATCTCCTAGCTAATGAGCAAATCCTAATTAAAACGCTTACATGGAATTGAAATTATATAAAAAAAATGAAAGGAAATAAACACCAAGTCACATTGTTTGTGACGATTATGATAATGAATCTTACTATATTGAAATTATGACATGAGTTCTGAACTCAAAATGAGTGAAACACAGACTTGATTAACTAGACGTTCAAATAAATGGTATACGTGAAGAATTAAGATCTTAAATTCAATGTCGCAGTTAGAGTTCTATTCTAGAACGTAGAGTAATTCCACGACTCTTAACGTAGCAATTTACCCCTGTAATGTATAAGTAGACACAATAATAATAAATTACAACCATAATATTATAGCCTATTGTGAAGTTAATCAATTCTAATTCTAGATAAATCCAAGTGCTAAGTGTTACATATTAATGGCTGTGGTATCGTACTGATGTTAATCCTTTAATCACCTTCGTCAAGTATTCTTCTTGGTAATTTTATTTGTACTGTTATTATACATCCCGATAGATTTAATGTATTATTGTGTAGATGGCCATGGATTTGTATCGTTAATTAAGTCTTCCATTTCTAAGTATCTATAAGTAATGATATTAATTTATTTATCTCGCATTTCTTCAGTACCTGCTCAATTTAGTATAACATTTATCAATTTATTAATTATATTACACATATATTTTGTAATCCAAAGATATTATACATACCAATGCATGCTTTGCGTTTAACTTATTAATTTTCATTATGTTTGAAATATATACATACAAATGTAGATAGGTTAACATTTCAAAATATATTGTGCACTAATACATTTCAAATTACTGTGGCCGATAATTCAAAGCTTCATCTACGTACGTTTATATGTAGCAGCATAGGCTGATTGTGTATGGTGTAATAGTAGCAACGAAATCAAGTAACTGTTGCCCTTTACTATTAAAAACCCTGAAACACATTAAATACAGACTTCATGTACGTAATTCCACCAACCTACTTACATACGCAATATTAAACGTGTTTCATGTTTTTTTTACCATAATAAATGATTGTAAGCCATTATTAAAAATATTACGTCGAATTATATGCATTAAAACAATATTCACATAATAATAAATATTGTGCTATACAATTTACTATTAAATAGGCTAGCTGTATATCCAAATTATAATCTAAAAAAGATCAGTATAGACGAGTACACTCTTTGTTCACGTAGAGCTTTACCTAACCTCTGTAGCTGTGCACTGATTCTCTGTCAAATTAGATGATGCACCCATCCAATATGATGTCATCGTTAATAAGTATCTATTCAATAGGAGAATAAAATAAATGTATTCAAATCCTAATCAATCGGTGCACCGTAGAATTTAAAGTTAACTGTGTATCTAGGCTACCGCTTAAGTACTTAAAGTAAGTAGATGTACTGAAAGCACTCCGGTCTTGGCCATAGACACCAGACTAGCTGCTGGTTTTATTTTATTAGTTTACGGGTTAATCAAATTGGACCTACCAAGGCTAAACTCAGCTACAGTGAACAAAATCATTTTAATTGACCTGTTAGAATGTGCGCATTTCTTAAAATTATCCTTTACAAGATGACACGACGTGTCACGACATTTCTTTCACGAATTTAATGTTAAGTGTGTTAGATGCCATATTATATTGAGTATAGTGCCGGTTACATTTACGGTCTCGGCCCAATTTTCCTTTAATTCATCAGTAATTTTCAACCAGAAATGGACCGGTGACCGTAGAGCTTCCTGGCCTCGTAGAGTAGATCTGGATTCAAATGAGGGTAGCCGAAGATACGAATGGTGTTCAAGCCCTACTGTGGGCAGAGCGGCGCTGAGCACCGCTTGAATGTTCGATGACTAGGTCTCGCACGCGGTGGCGCTCGGCCCCCGCCCCCCCGCCAACACTCGTCAAACATTCAACTCTTTGGTCGCGCGCGCACTCCCGGCGATCGGTCCGCCCCACCCGTCCAAATTCCGTCTTTCTGCCGAGAGGTGATATAAAGAGTTCGGTGTTTGGTGTGTTGTAGGATCGCCGGTGTGGAAACCGCGCGACATGTCGAGCGAGGCGGGCGGGGGCGCGGGCGGGGGCGCGGGCGCGGGCGCGGGCGCGGGGGGCGCGGGCGCCACCACGCTGCCGCGCTCCGGCCGACTCGCGCCGCGCCACCACCACCTGTCGGCCAGCCGCAAGTCGCTCGCCCCCGACCACCGACACTAACACCACTATACACCACCACCACCACCACCCTGATACAAACCCTTTCTCTCCTTTTTTTTTAAACGTAGCCGACTATCGATGACTGGAAAGCGTAGGCCGAATCGATCGCCTTGCTTGCTGGTTGGCGGGTTCAATTCCTGCGTGGAATCGTTTGTTTATGATGTCGGTGTGTATGGATGTGTATTTCTTGTGTTGATAACTGATTTACGAATGTGTATACATGCCCCAACTAGGAGAAAGTATCTATAAGACATACAAAATAGGTCACATTCAAAAGTCAGTCACAGAATGAGCATTCCGCTTACCGGCAACTTACCGTCAACTTTGTGTGTCGGCTACAATCCTGCATTACTGATAGTATCGACGGTGCTGTTGTTTTTACTCCACACGTTTGTACCTTCGCTCATTTTCTACGAGTTTCCGTGAGTCTCCTCTTAGTTATGCTCAAATTTTCCGAAACTCATGTTATTTAAGCTCAAAGTATACATATATCTATGTGAATCAGTCGTATGTTATTTTTTCCTTGAGTAAGCTCATATTTTATGTTAGGTGCATAATCCTGTGCCGATAACGAATAAGACTGCGTGCGGCTCTTGTGCGAGGTATAGTGTACCTAATGATATTAAAATAATTTGACAATACCCTCGTTGAAACCACCATGTTTTGTGAGATCCAAAGTTTTGTATAGATACCGAATTCTGACTGATGTTTAAAGACGAATCCTAACAGTAATATAATAAAATGTTTGATCCCATGATCCTCGAGATTCCTAATGTGATAAGACGTATTATATCACAATGCATGATTAGTTATGTGGTCAATAAATTAAATCAAGGTTTGACTCAAAATGCGCTATACAGTGTCACACCGTATCTTGAACTTCCATGTTGAGTCAAATTTATTATTTCAATATATTGTCTGCAGTACATAAAGATGTACCTTATATTAATAGAAAATAAGTTTTATTTGTAATCGACCTACGTGACACGTTTACTTAGGTAGGTCTATTTTATAACTACAAATGAATGACAATATCAATAGAAAGTCGAGGAAATAATTGAGTCACTCTACATACTTAGTTTCAGAGATATTCTTAATGAGCATTTGTTTTATATTTGCCAAAAGTATGACCTTTGTATAGACCAATATAATACCAGCTCCAACACGTGAAAAGAAATGGAGTGCACTTCAATGTGAAGTGTAGGCTCAGCGAGTTCCGTGACTACAGAATCTGTCTCCTCGTGATGACTTTCTACGTTAGCTCTGTTTTAACATTCATTTGATATTTTTTAAGCATGCGTACTTTATATAAATTAATTTTGTATGAACAGCTCTGTGCCAAATTAGGTACTCTCTACACCTCCCTAAGCTTAAATACTTAACGTGAAGATATTACTGAATAAATAAATATATCGTGAGAGTAGTTAGCTGTAATGTATTTGCGTTTCATTTTCGTCACATTGGCAATGCAATACTCACTACCCTATAGTTCAAAATGCACTCACCCAATGGAAACGTACACTAGGTAGTTTTGATAATAATTTCTCTTCGTGATCAAATTCGAAAGTTCTATCATAGGCTAGGTGAATGATATGACATATATCCACAATTTGATTTTTATAATTGAGTGTATTATAATTATATGTATATGGTTGTTCATTTGCTGTAATATATTGTAAATGTGTTGTCTGCAACCGCGGAAAACTGTAAACTGAAACGAAGGAAATACTTTGAACTGGTGATGTTCATTACACCGCCACGATTACTTTATCTCCATACAATATATTATTATAATAATACCTACAGCATCTCTTTAGCGTTGAAGTTAATATGGAAATGTATGGTTATTTGATAAAGAATTTGTAAAAATGTGATGATTGGTATCATTAATAATATATTATATTGAGGATGTAACGCGACGATACCTACGTGTAACATACACGATCCACCATTTGAAGTCGATAGTGCTTTGGTAGATGTTCATGTCGGCACATATCATCGGCGGTGAAGCTAACTCGTTCAGCTTATACGTTTTCTCGTAATCTCGTAACTGTTTATTAAGTATTTAACAGTTACCTGGTATATCCATACCGAGTATGTATTTACGACGTTTACATATACCTGTGTAATATGTATAATATTATTGTCAACACACACATTATATTTTCAAGTTTACGTATTGTTTAAGTGTTTGTTTTGTGACTTATCGAAATAAAACCTGTTTATTAATATACATATGTTAAAATATTCGAATTTAATAATTACGAACTTATACAATCAATTTATAGATATTATTATACTAAGAAAATTATAATTAATAAAATGAATAAACAAATATGAGTGAAAAATGAAATGAAGGATGAGCTCATTAATTGCGATTGTATTTCATACTTCAATGACATTTGAAAAGTAATGTAGGGAAATGAATGAATATTTAGAAAGACTTATTGAAGTAAAATACGAAAGTAACTAATGTTATAATAAGTATTGAACTTTTATAATTTCACGTCATTATAATTTGCGAAATCAGTTCATTTTGTTATGATATTATGTCATTGTATCAGCAGAGTAATTGCCCTGTATACAACGTTAGGTGTACAATTGTTGCCAAACTACTTTACGGATTTCAACAATTTACTTCTAATACTTATGAAACACTTTCGTGCACTCGGATTATCGATGTTTCTTTTCCTTTATTTTAATATCATAATATATTATTATGAATTAGTTTAATTCTGTCCTTTCCTTGATTTTTATTAATATCTATTTGTGTGATTAGAATTACCTGAGTCGTTTCTATTAAGTATTTCTCTACTTACTTCGTGTTCACTAGGTTACCATTATGTTGGATTGTCTAAATTAAAAGTGCCTTCACATGTTTTGAACAAAGCGTGCACGTGCGTGTAAGTTTCATATGTGATTGTATCAAAATCTTCGGAGTAGTTTGTCAATGCAGGCTAAATGGATAATAATAATGAATTTAGTATCCTTTAGTGGCTTCCAAAACGACTAGTCTAATTTACAAGTTATGTATTTATTGTTTCTTAAATATTTGATATGTTAAATTTTGTGACACGTATGAAAATTACTTTTTATTGATTATGAATAAACATAAAATATATGGTGTTTTTTTTATTTCAAAACTTCAAATTACACCCTGATTTACCTACACTTAATTAGTTGTTACAAATTTACAGCTGGCGAATTTACATTGGCATATAGCCAATTACCTTAATGCTTTGGTCTCTAAACTTACTCTTAAATACTTACATTATAGATAACTCAAAAGTATTTTTTTTCTCTGCTATTCAATTCAAATTGAAGTGACTATGCCATCATGAACAGTATTAGAGCCACCCGGCACCTGACCAGCACAGCCTAGCTTCTAACGGTTATTATTATTTAGTAGCTATGCCGCGACATCATCCGCGTGAAGTTGCAGTGCTGCTCTCTCCCTATAGACGTGAGCGTGATGATTTAAACGCACGGACGACGAGTGGACCACAATAACCCGCTGTCCGCATATTTGCCGTGGCTTGATTGCTTACCGGCAATGCACAGGCCCGGAGTTGACCCCGTGTTGTTCGCAAGTTATTCACTCCATGACGATGATTATGGCTTGTGACAGTCGCTGACAGACTATTCAGAAATTCGTGGTCCATGCGGTATCCACTCGAACCATGCGTCGTTCATTCGTTGACCACGCGAAGCTAACTCGTCTATGCGAAGTGCACTGGTTAAACAAACGACGTTCACTAGGGACAAAAGAGACGTCCAACCGGGGCCCGTTGATGCTGAACGACGAGGCGGTACTGGTCAATTGCCGGGTTCAGGCTCTAATTAGCTATGACCTTCAGAGCTAGATCCGACATAAATCATACGCATCTATTCTAAATAAATAGTTATTACAAATTATACAACGTGTAACAGAAATGTGTGGTAAAATTTTTAGCAACGAATAGTATATGGTATTGCACCTTGCAAAATCGATTGGATTATTATTGCATAAAACTTTTTAGGACATACTTTTTAATTGATAACTAAACAAATGAAAAAAATATATAAATGAAATTGTAAGGTACGCCGATTTGATAAAATTAGGTATGTGCACTCAGTATCATGTACACGTACAATTCTTAAATTTGACCACACCTTTCTGTTACATGCTTTAAAGTACTGGAAATAGAAACTAAAACGATATTAATATCTCAAATAATACACAGGTATTTTATCGGTACAATGTGTTTATTAAATCGTACATCGACGTCCATAAATCAAACATTTCAGTGTTTCCGGATTCAAAACCTTACAATTTGCTAATAAAACAGATTTTCTAAATTGATATGAGTGAAACATTCAAAATATAATTAAGTATGTATTTACAAGGTTTATAATAATTATAACTAGATAGGTACACAATAATTTTGTCATTTTATATTTTTTGTTCAGTAACTTCAACTGTCTCAACAAATTTACATAAAACTTACGCGTCTAAATATTGTTGGCCTAATTTTTTTAACAAATATTAATAAAAACTTAAAGAACAATTCACTCATACCTGACCTCAATAATAGGTAAAAAAACTATTGAGGCCTAAAATCTACAATATTTAATTTTAAGGTATTTATACAGTCATGTCATTATTTATCCAAACATGCCAGCTAAAAACAAAAAACTTCAGAGAAACTATGTGATTAGTGTTCTATCTATTTGTGGCAACATAGTAGATTGATACGATTAAATAAATAGATTGAGGTAATTACTGATTTCTGACTGCTACTCGTAATGCAACACAAAGTAATATGGTCAAAGAGATATAATACAAATAAAATTTACGTAGGTTTAAAGGAAATCTATTGTCTTCTTATCCGGGTACAAAACAGAATAAATCTATGTAGAGACAAAAGCGATATCACATGACGACACACGACAACTTAGATGGTAGACAATATTGTGAGAGTCAATCGGGAAGCTCTATTTGTAAACACCTATAATACATCATTTTACTTTATATTACGGTCTTTACATCTCTCTACAATAGAAATTATATCCCTTCCTAGTACTTAAACAAATAACAATAGGACTATCTAGGGAGATGTATATATCGTATATTACAATATTTATGTGGCACTGGCTACATTGTTAGAAGCACCAGGATGAACAGGTGTATGGTTGCTGGAAACATTAAGTCTTAGACTGTATTTCCGTAATTTGCAATACATGTGAGCCTTGCAAATATATGTCATATACGTGAAATTATATCTTTCTTAACAATATGTTCACATTCAAATAACTTTAAAATCGGAAGAAATGGTGTACACACTACATAGATCATTTCATATCTAAATTCAATGAGCTATAACTAAATAAATACAATCGGAATAAGTATATTAATTTAATCTTAATAATAAACACTAGACGCTAAAATCATACTTCGTTCCCACCTACTAGTTATTAATAACAAAATACTTTAAAATTAATATACTTTGCAATAAATTAATTCAGTGCACACCACGATTATTTTATTTAAATATATATTTATGTTATTACATGTAAAGATATTATTAAATAACTCTTAATAAGTTCATTACAATATCTAACAATTAATGAAATATTCGGTTTAAAAGAAGTTTCATTACGCTATTATATTATGGTGTTTCATCAAATTATGCTAGAATAAAATTCATCCATCCTAATTTCATATCATATTAAATACGTAAGGCACTCCTTTAATTTTGCTGTTTTTTTTTATCGAAAGAGATCGAAAATACTGACACACAGGTTTCCTCTATAAAAATGAAGACCACTGGAAGTTTCTGTTATCCATGCACCGCATATTATAAGATATTTTTCAAGTATTAAGCTCGAACCAAAGTAATAAAGATCATAAATGTAGCTAAGAAGTAAGGGATAATATGACTTATAAAAACGTAATCACCTTGAAATGCCATAGGTAATATACAGCATTGGATTCGTTGTGACTCAAAGTATAAAACTAATTCGGAAGGTTTAGGATTATTTATTCTGACAATAATTACGTTTCTTAGTTTATGAAAGCTCTTCACATATAATTAAAATGTTTATGTAGATGGATATTAGAAAATAAATTAGTACAATGGCAGATTATTTTGTAAATAATTACGAATATTCAATGAACAGTACATTTATACAAAAAAAAGGAACTAAATGACACTTAAAAACCTCTATCACAGACACTAATTTACAAAAAAAAACAATTATTATACTCTGTTTCTATAAATGAAACCATTATGTTATCTAAACATTAATAACAATTTACATAATTGTTGTAAGTAAATCTACCTAAAACAATAATATTGTGTTGGACAATTAATACAAATAGGTACTGGTTATCGGTTTGTATTCGCGAGCCTGAGTCGACAATAACATGCCGTAGCTGTGATTCTAAGTCAAAAATTAAAACCACGACAAACACTTTACATCAACGTTGTTGGACCCCTAAATATTTAATTAAAAAGCAATTTTATTCATAAGTAATCTTTTTAAAAATTTTATCAAATTTAACTACCTATTTAAACCTACATACATGACTTGTTTCATTACTTCCTGAAAAATTTCGAATGTTTATAATAAGTCCGCGCGGCGTCTTAAAGCCCCTTTAAAGGTTTCATTACTCCTACTTTGTATTATCATTTCTTAAACAAAATCTTTCAAAATTAAATAATTACAAAATTGAATACATACTAAGAAAGCAATGAAATAGGACAGTGGTGTAGCGTTAAGGGAACAGTTTGTAAGTCGATTGTGCAAGATTAAGATTTTATTTTATTTTCACATAATAATGCTAATTACGAGCTACTAATTTGTCTTTTATTGTTCTTTATTTAATTTATTGTGTTTATAATTTTCTTTAATATCCCAGAATACTTGTAAAGGATTTCGTTGAGCTTATTGCGCATCGATCGTGCACGCGGCAGGGTCGTGTATATTTGTCTAAACGTTGGTCCCTATAATTGCTATTGTATTTTTGTGTCGTACATAGCAACGCAGAACGGGGCGAACGACACCGCGCGAGTAGCGGCCGGGCTCTCCGAATAAAGGCACATTGAGTCATGATTTGTTATCCTATTTGCAGTACCTAACATTCCCACTTCCCCATATTAACAATATTTTTCGTTTTTTGAAGGGCGGTCTAGAACTAGTCAAAGGGAATAACTAATTTATAAATCTACTTTATATATGAATTAAAAGTCACACCACTATTTTATCCGGTCGCATAAATTTTCATACACTTTGTCATTTTAACATCACATCGTAATAGTTCTATGACATTCAACTCCTTATCCCATTCTACTCATTTTGGCAACATGGTGGTGGAACTACAATTTGTCTAATTTAACTAAAAGGCAAATTGCCTAAAATTATAACTAGAGCAAAGACAATACTTAAAAGTTGTCTTCGCATTTGATCTCCCGCGAGGCGGGTTGTGACGACCACTGAGGCTCGACCGGACCGTCCCACTCGGGGTATGATTCGTACATAAAGCTATCGGCAGGGGCATCGTCTACCGCTACTTCGGTTCGACTAAATGCCTCAGCGAACTTCCCGATCTCAGTGGAGCCGAAAGCTTGTTGGAAGGCAGGTAGTGGAACTACAGGCGTCGGGCGTTTCTCCTCAGGAGGAGAACGGCGTTGCTCTGCAGGACACCGCTCGAATCGATCACGGATAATCCTCGGAGTTTCCGTCTGAGCCACGCTAGGCGTAAACTCAGGCGTATTTCGTTGCCTCGCGCCGTTATCTCCATTGAAAGGCGTTTCTTCGTATACAGGATAAGGTGTAGATCTCCCATCCTGACACGCTTGATTCTGACCATGCATATGAGCTCCCTGCAATGTTATCAGGTATGATTAGGTTTGATGTTTACGTAATAAAAATGTTCACAGTGCAATATCAAATATAGTATCCATTAATAACCTTCATTGGTCGACATTCGGAAGGATACCGCATGTGGTCACGCGAACACGCGCTCCGCGGAGCCCACCCACCGTTGACAGCGTTGCCGCCATTCCAGCCGCCGCCGCCGTTCATAACGCCTATCTGCTGAAAAAAAATAAAGAGGAGATTGTTTAATAATTAAATAAGCAGCAAATTTTGACTTTTCAGGGCACCATTTATTGTTATATTATATAAATTTACCTCTACATACCATAATGACTTTCAAATAAGGGAAAATTGCTTAATGAGTTTTTTATTTTGTATTTATTTTAATTAAGGCTTAATTT
This sequence comes from Herminia tarsipennalis, assembly GCA_945859575.2. Taxonomy (NCBI): domain Eukaryota; kingdom Metazoa; phylum Arthropoda; class Insecta; order Lepidoptera; family Erebidae; genus Herminia; species Herminia tarsipennalis. Next base: position 14,524,298 of record OX243838.2, read on the forward strand.
TTTTCGATTCCGTCATAAAATTTAAACTTCCTGTTTTAATTTTATGTTTGGAATTTCTTACGTTTTGGAATCAGTTCGTTGTCTGTTTATAAATGTATTTTGTTCTACTGGACATAAGTGACTATTACTCGTAGGATTTCTAAATAACATAATTCCTGTTTAGTTTTCTAAAGGTTTAACTAGCCATTACCCAATTAGAACTTAAAAATAACATAACTAAATATAACCTAATAAAAATAAGTAAAGTTTTATTATCTACCTGATAATGAGGCCACATTTGCGGTTCGCAGTACGCAGGACCCCGACCGTTCATTCCGCATTCTAATGGTGGCTGAAATGTAAACAACGATTATTCGATCTATTTGATTTTAACACTGCGATAATTTATCAATTGTGTAAGCAAGCATTGATGCGTATTTACAAATCACTGTAGTGAGTGTTCAGATTCGATACGGTGTCATACGGAAAAAAAAGGTGTGCCAACTTTGTATCCCGATGACTAGATCATTACAATCAAAGAAGTGACACGCTGTCTAATAAAAAATCTACTTTATTGTAGAGTAATGACGGCTCGGTGGTAACGTCTCCTACTTTAAAATCTGTACGCGCATTTTGTTTTATCCAAACTAATCAAAATCGATTAAAGAAATCATCGTGCACTATAGTTTATTCTGTGTCTGGGTGTTATTTAACTAACTAGTTCGGCCATAAATACTGTTACATAAAAACTTTTCTTTTTTTTCAACTTTTTAATTACTTAGAATTTGGAACGCGTTTTTTTCATATTTTTCGTGTTCATTATCAAATTACAATATGGATCAGGGTGTTTAAGGAAATAGAATTGCGGTGATCGTCTTGCACAAAGTGGGTATGGAGCAGTCGATCATATTCCAGACACATCCAAAGCTTGGTATCAGCCGTATGTTCGTATATCCTACTATCAACAGATACAACAACACTTCCTTTGTTGAAGACCATAAAGATTGGGGCAGCCGCGTGCTATTAGAACTAAAAAGGCTGTTAATGCAGTGCTGATAAAGCCAGAATTCGTTGAAGTACCATTAGGAAGCAAAAAATCTTATCGCGAGAAATGAAGATTCCCGCTAAGACTCTGTCGCGTATAGACAAGACCTAAAGCTCGGTGCTTATCGTCGATATACAGGACATGCCCTAAATTAATCTTTGCAATTAAAGAGAGTGGATCGATCAAAACGCCTTCTGTCGCGATACGCAGGTGAAGGGCACAGAAATATCCTCTTTACCGATGAAAAAAAATTCACGAATAAAGAGCACTACAATAAGCAAAATGATAAACTGTACGCTCACAGTTCTAAAGAAGCTGCTCAAGTGGTCGGAATGGTACAGCATGGTCATCATCCTGCGTCAGTAATGGTTTGGTGGGGCGCGTCTTATCAAGGCGTCACAAAGCTACATTTTTGTGAAAAAGGAGTGAAAACTTCAGCAATACACTTTCCAGCAGGACTCTGCGCCTGATCACAAGGCACAAACTACCCAAGCCTAGCTTGAAACCAACGTTTCGGATTTTAGAGCTGAAGACTGGCCCTTATCTAGCCCAGACCTCAACCCTTGAGACTACAATTTATGGTCAGTTTTAGAGGACGTGGTTTATTCTAAACGACACGGCGACATTAAGTCTCTTAAAAAACCTCTGGAGCAAGTAGTGGCGAAATTTCCTATGGAAACAGTGAGTAAATCCATAGATTCCGTGGCCAGACAGATTAAAGGCCTGTACAAAAGCCAAAGGTGGCCATTTTGAATAGAATATTGTTTTTATTTTTTACTGAGACTTTAATAAATATGTACATATATGTTTTAGTAATATTACATTACTTCATAAAAATAAAATCATTTTCATATGTAACAGAACTTATGTCTTCTTCTTTTAATATTTTTTTCATCAGACCTTTGATATGGTGTGTATTTTTTTTTTCTTTTTGCCTATGGTTGGCAGACGATCTAGCGGCCCACCTGATGGTAAGCGGTAACCACCGCTCATGGACTACAGGAATGTCAGGGACACACCCAAGCCGCTGCCTACCGTTAAGTGAAAACTCTCTTTAAACCTCGTTTGAAGAAAGACATGTCGTAGCGCTCGGGAAACACCGCAGCAGGTAGTTCGTTCCAGAGCCCACGCGTTCGTGGAAGAAAAGAACGCCGGAATCGATCCGTACAGGACCGTATTGTTTCCAGGTGGAATGGATGAACCCTACTACGATGTCGAGTGATGCGGTGGTAGAAAGGTGACGGTGGCACCATGTCAAACAGTTCCTCAGAGCACTCCCCGTTGAACAGACGGTAGAGTACGCAAAGTGCACCACAGTCACGCCTCTGCTGTAAAGACTCCAGTCTGTCCGTGAGATTGGGGTCATCAACGATCCGAACAGCTCGCCTTTGGAGGGAGTCAAATGGATCGAGCAAGTATTTGGGGGCACCCGCCCAGAGATGAGAGCCACGTGCGGTCGGACCTGCGCTTTATAAAGCACAAGTCGCTGTGCCGCCGAGAAATAACGCTTCGTTCTGTTGAGGACACACACCTTTTTGCTCGCCAATTTGGCTTTACTTTCCAAATGACTCCCAAACTGGACTTTGCTGGAGATTTCGACGCCGAGGATCCCAATACTCTCGAAGACTCGGAGTGTAACTCCTTGGAACTGTGGATCTAGGACAAATGGTTCTTTCTTCGCAGTGAACGCGAATACTTGTGTCTTTGTGGGGTTGAATCCAGGTTCCTCTCACCCCATTTGGAGACCCGCCCCTGAGAGTCCTCGACTTCTGACACAAGTTGCAACCGTCTCTCCTGAACAACGCTCCGAGGGACGTTCTGTTGGTTGGTATATCGCGCAACACCCGTGCTGTCATCTGCATAGCAATGTATGTTCTTTATGGACAGCATATAATTAATATGCAGAATGAACAGTGTTGGGGAGAGCACCGAGCCTTGTGGAACGCCAGCATTAATGGTTTTCAGACCGGAACAAGCACCGTCAACGACGACCATAATGCTCCGATTGTCCAGAAAGCTAGCGATCCATCTGCATCTGCAATGTAATGGTAACAAGGAAAATTTGGACCGTGGCCATTTTTATTGCCTCGTTTATTTCTCCGGCTTTACCTAGTGTTTACGAACAGGCATTACATGTACATGTAGAATCAACTTTCACAAGTGTAGTATTTTGCTTCCTAAGTAAATAAAAAATGTTGATTTGATTTAAATTGATTTAAAACTTCGAAGACATGTGACAACGACCAATTCGCGATGAGTACCAGCGATGGACTAAATACTCTAGTGCTTGCAGTGTGATTATAAAAAAGCTGTTTGACAAGCACCTTAAATGCTATGTATAGTATTTAACTAAAAAACAGAAAAGTTCAAGATGACTTGGTACAACAATTTCCGGAGCAGCCGTCGGGTGGGATAGCAATACCACAATACTTCTACTATCAGTCATTGAGTTAAACACTGCATCATCCATCTACATAAACATTTTAATGCAAACTTATCTACTCGCTAATTTAACAAAGATATGGTGTCCGAAAGAAATGGATTCTCCTTTTCACTAAAATGTGGGTGAAATTCGAACCGCAACCTCTGGATTGCATTTGCAATGTTTGATTGTTTATATACTACGATTGAAACAAAAGAAAAAATTATCATGCGATCATTGTAATCAAAACATCTATATATCTATATAATAATACCTTTAAACGAGCAATTCTTGTTAATATGTATCTGAATCACTGCAACGGTTCCAACGATTTTCATGAAATTTAGTATGCAGGGGGTTTCGGGGCGATTAATCGATCTAGTTTACATTTTTTTGAAAACGTAGAAAACAATTTTTTGCCTCTATCTTTTGTCTGCATTCTTTTATACGTAAATTGATATGATTTTCATTTAATTACGAATTCAACGTGTCATAATAAGATTACGTTTCTCAAAACAGAGAAGGTTGTACGAAACCGGTACGAGTTTCTAGTGGGTATCTTAATAACGCTAAGGTATAGCCTATATGTGTATTCTAGTTATAGAATACGTTAACTATAGTTGAGTAACAAAGACGTGAACATTTTTTGACGTGATAACTTCTTATAAATTGATGACCGGATGCACGCACGAAAAACCGTAACGTTCTGCCTGCTGATAGGCTGAAGTATTGTGGCCATCATGACGCGCATGCGCCTGGGTCCACTAAAGCTGTCACAGGCATAGTTGTTTATTACAATGTCATCAATCGTTTGGCGATTGCAGTGACATGCGATACAATTGGAAAATAAAAAGGAATTTTAAAAATCGTAAAATATTTAAAAAAATTAAATTTAAAAAAGCTCTTCCATGCATGGTTGTTTATTACAATGTCATCAATGTTTTCTTATGACGTTATCACGTAAAATTATCGTCCGTAAACCGAGTTTACAGATAACCATTATTTATTATTGTTTTTTAATTATGCAATAGTTTTTTTTAATTTAATTTTTCTACTTTCAGGCAGTCTTTACTTTGGGATTTAAAAAATCTTAAAATGGACTGTTTTGATTTTTTCTTAAATCATCACGTGCTTTGATATAATTTATTTATCCGTTTAGTATTAGATATATATTTATACTCAAATATAGCACAACACTTCAGATTCTTATCATTGGAACATTTTTATTACATTACGCAAAGACAACAACATATTGTCCTATTATGATAACTATCATAACAATAAACCCCGCATTCCCTTTGGCCACATTTTATTACTAAAATATCCTCTCCAAAAGGGCTTCTGAAACCATTTTTATAAATACTTTAGCAACACTTTCAAGTAAGATTAGTACTCATACCAGAAATAATTTTCTATCTTTCGAAAATGTAACAATGTCATCTCTCATGGTGAAAGAAGTTCATAATATTTACTAGACGTTGGGGTGAAATATGTGCACACAACCTGTACACGAGATAATGTTTAGTGTGCTGGATGCGGGGTAGGTGAGGAGGCGAGGGGTGGTCGCGCCGCCGATCGATGTCCGTTACTCCCTGTGCAACGTTGCGTTGCACCAACTGCATTCATCATCACACATCATCGACTAACCCTAGATCCCATAACTCAAACTAAAGAAACCCAAGATAAATCCAATTTCAACAGGCTTCTACAACTTTCAAATTTCCCGCAATATTCAATATTGATATGGCGCATTATTGACGATGCTACGCAGCTACGCTGTTGCTACGGCAATGCTACGAGATTTGTCGCTACGTTTGTTTATATTTGCGGTATTTGCATTTCAGTTGAGTTTCGTAGTATTTTTAGTTAATTTATTTACAAGTTTAATGCTGTAATAGTATCGTTCATTTGAGCTTTATGAAGTTATTACGACAATTAAAAAAAAAAAAAAAAAAAGAAAACTATAATTCGTTGCTTTCGCAGTAACCAATTAGCGTTAGCTATAAGTATTTTAGTACAAATTTGTAGTCACATAGACCAGTTTAAATGTTAAAAAACCGCCACGAAAACGTGATACGGCCAGAAAACTGTTCATGTGTGGGGAAGTAGAATAGTGACGGGAGATTTGCAGAGGCTAACTAACTATCGAGCGGCAAGCGGCGAGCGCGCGGCGCGAACCACGTGACTTATCGATCAGCGCGGCGCCCACGACACTCGGAAAAATCAACCGCTGACAGCTTTCATAGGCCACCTCCACCTCTCGGCCCACGCCCGCGCTCCACCCTGCCTCGCGCCACCCGCCCCGCCCTCATTAGCGCCTTTGTGACGCTCACTTGTCTCGTAATATGACGCCGTAATGATACCACTTACAACTCGATTATTCGTTAACATTCCTACTAGTTCACTATCCAAATCCGGCAATACATAATCTAATGTATTCTATTCATATTAAAATAATCCTTTTCATTTTATATCGAAACTTTTTACATAAAGTTACGGGCGTAAAGTAACTTATTAGAAACTTTTTCCCGAATCAAAGAAAAATTATATGAATAATTTAATGTACCTAATAAACTGTAACAGTATATAAAATGACAACAAACTTTTGTTTTCATTGAGCAGTCATTTCAGTATTTACACGACAAACTTTCTCAAACTGTATTTTATTTATAGTGCGTCGGATGAATTTAAACTCTATTCGCAATGCTTACGATTGATAATGTATGCGGTACAAAGGAGTGAACGCTGGTAGCGAATGAGGATGTCAACTGTCCTCTGACACTGACCTACATAATTTTAACTAACCTTTTTGTGTAGCGGTGACCTGCTCTAATTATTAAATAAACTTAATAAACTTATGCTTGTTAATTTTAAAAGTATTCGTTTTTTTCTTTAACATTTTTCGAATGTTGTAGTGGTTATTTTTCATTATGTCATGTTAAGTACCATTCTTGATAAAAGATGATTGCATACAATATGATAATTTCAAGGTCTGTTGTAACAAAATATTTACGTTCTATTATAGAACGGCAGAATAATAGATATGTATCAATTGCTTGACGTCGTATTGCATTGTAAAGACTCCCAAGGGGTATAGGGCATATTTAAATTTGTAAGATGCCAATTGTGGCGATAGATTGCGCATAGATAATTCATCCGCTTTTGTTATATCTTGCTTATATTTGAAATGACCATGAAAATGTACGTCGTTATTGTCACGTTTTAACTCTATTGTAAAGATAACAAAAAGGTTGTGCTAACTTCGAGATCTTAATCCACAAAACGCTTTGAAATTAATTCTAGGAAATCTTAACTCGGTTTTGAATCTGTAACACTTAGTTCAAAGATTATTTGATCTATAGAGTTTGTATTGATTTCAAAAAGATAACTCCATAGAAATTCAAGAAATTCTTTTGTAGTTTTACACGTGGCCACGATTTTTTAATGTATTTGAATAACATTTTCAGCTAAGGTTAATATAACAATGAAACTTCCTATCTAGTATCAGGGGAGACCTGTACAAAATCATACGCTGGGGTAAAACTAACACATTATAGCATTTTTACACTTGTAAAATTTAGCGTCCAGTTTCGCTAAACTTAAACTAAACGTTGTATGAAACTAAGGTACGAAACACTATTGGGTCGTTGAGGTTCAAGTCCTGCCTGAGACGAATGCCATACATTAAAATATGTTGAGTAACTTACCGTGGGTGGCAAAGGCAGATGCTGTCCGGGAGTGTGTGCGCGCTGGTCCCGCCTGGCGAGCGCGCGTCGCACCCGCGCCTCCTTCGACGCGTATGCACCGTAATCTACCAAACAAATGCATTCATTAACATAATTATAGAATTTACGTAACATATATTATAAATAAATAAACAATACCCACATCATTACTCTGTGTAGCCTCTGCATAATATTTATAAAGAAAAATATAAAAAAAAATAAAAAAATAAAAAAAGATAATTCTATTGAAGATCCATTAAACGCGGCATTATATAGGTATATAATGCCTAAAGTATAAATAATAATCAACTCATCATGAATGTATTCATAACGACATTATGCAATATATATATAAAACACTTTGCATTCAATAGCAGACAGCTAGGTAGGGTTCAATGTTAAAGAATTTTCAAAAAAATCTCAATCAATAATTGAAAAGCAGGAAATAAAAAAGACGATTATTATTATACATAGACGATTATTATTATCTTTTGAATGATGTTTTCTTTACCAATTTTGTATTTATAAGTAGTAGTACAGTGGCTTAGATGAATGCTACAAGATGTACCCAACCTTTTGTTAGTTGGAGGAAGTATATAAGAAACCCCAGAATGATATAAGCCTGTTACTAGGCACTATAAATATTGCCAAATTTATAATTATTATTTATGTATATTCAACCTTGGTAAGCGAAATATAAATAACCTGCATCTATTATTATTATAATTATCTAAACCTAATAAATTAATAAAATTCCTCATTTCAGCTAAACAAATGAAACATAATGGTGCTGGAATCGGATAGGGATTCGATTGATCGCATTATAACGAGTTTTCAAAAACTAGTTATGATCCGATATTCAAATATCAACGTTATTTGTTATAACAAACTTCATTAAAAATATTAAAGAAGTTAATAGATTTGTTCAGTTTTTTGACATTGAAACACCTTGGAAGTTGGGAACTTGTGATTTGTCGTCACGTGTATAGCCAAATATAGCCAGAATCGGTACAATAAGTAATTTGCGTCATATGGGTGACTGGATAGTTACATAATTTTTATCTTGAGCTGTGATCGAATTCACATCACGTTATGTCACCCCTGAAGTAACTTTAAAAAGCACTTATAAAGACCTAGAGGAAACTACATAATAAAGGAGACCTGGAATTACTTAATTATTATTTTACAATATTTTGTTTCTCTTTCGTTTTCTTTAAAGACTACTCCCGCAGTAGGATACAAGCCCTGTGTCGCGGGGGACTATACAAACATAAAAGTCATGGACACAAAGTACACCCAGACTCGGAACAACAATTTGCGGATTACACAAAGTGGTGTCCCGTGTGGGAATCGAACCCACGACCTCTTGCGTAGCAGTCGGTCACACTCCCACTGCGCCACAGAGACAGTCTTGTCTTCTGAATGTTTTTATGGTATTCTAGCGGAGCACACGTTGTCCTGCTACATAGAGATTTTTTTCATTGAGTTCGCCAACATTGCCACATGCCGCCATCGACATTTATCAAAACCTATCCAGGTGACCCCATTATTACTTAAAAAATCTGTCATCGTAGTCAGACAAACTGCTTAAAATGGGAAGAAGTTTAGTAGCTACATATGCACATCGTTTGAATGTTTTGTATAAGTAGTTGACTTATGCCTGCGGCAGGTATTTGGATGTTATTTGTCTACTCTTGGTATCAAGCGTGTACTTGTACAGCTATGTAGGTACTTGAATAAATAGATTTATAATTTTAGACTTAAATGTATGCACAATAATGAACCTTTCTACAACTAAACTTTTATACAACCAATGTTGATTAAACTATATATAGTTCGCTTTGACGCTCCCCTTTCCCCAGTCAAAATACCTGAGAAAGCAAGCAGAGGTATCGTGTATCCCAATAAATCGATGTTCGTATTAGGTCACGTATCGAGTACAATCCTAGCCCAGACTACAATATATACTATACATTACTTAATTATCGCGGAAAAAGTAACCTTATTGCTGAAGTGCTTTTACTGATTTAAAAAAGGATGATGTTTTTATGTTTAGTTTGTTACTAAAACCTCTGAATTGACTGAAATCGAGAAGGTGGATAAACCATAGTGTAAGCACTCGAGCACTTACCATAAACCTCGAGAGCAGATCGCAGCTCACTCGACCCGAGTTTTCTATAAAATAGGCTCCGGAACTACTGGATGGATTTGAAAAATTCTTTCATTGTTGTGAAGCTACACTAACCCACATGTGACATAGGCTATTTTTTTATCCCTGTATTTCCCACGGGAATGGGAACTATGCGGGTGAAACCGCGAGGCGTCCGCTAGTAAACAATAAAGTTACTTTTACAGTTAATGTAAATATTTTAGGGAAATCCTGTTAAAATTTTCTACTTCTCCATACGTAACGTAGCTAAATGTATTTTTTTATGAGTTTAAAGCAGCGTCATTGTGAATAATTTTATATATAATTTCCACAAAATTAAAATACAGATTGTTAACTGTCGGGTTAAATTGCGCAAAGAAACCCATCTGCATATTCATTAATCGCTGACCTGACGATGACATTTCTTTTAATGATGAATGTATAAAGTGGAATTGTAAACAAGACGATTCCCGTCCGTTTCGCATTATACAAATGTTACTATTAGTATATGAAGTGGAACTCATGTTAAAATAGGCGAGCGCCTCTTATCGTTCATGCGAAACTCGTTACATGTTTTACGTAGCATTTGTAAGGAGTTGACGGTGGATAGCGGCACGGGTGTTAGTACCCCGGTCAATATGTAGAGTGGCTGTGCTGTGCAGGCGATCAATCGCGTTGCGGCGTGGGGACGGGGGTGGAGGGGTGAGGGACCACCTGTAGCGTTCCCCTCCCGCCTCTCTCTTCACCCTGGGCCCTCTGACATCGACACGTGACGTAGACACCGAGAAATCCGCCCAAACGTAAACATTAATTCTTACTTCATTCTTCATTGTTCAGAATGTCGCTTCGCGCCACGCGCGCGGATTCCGATCTCTGTCGTATTGGTAAACAAATTCAACTCGACGTATACTCTGTCCGTCGCTAGGCATGTTATTGTCCTCGGTAACTCGAGTGTAATGTGAAATAGACGTGAAATAGTTCCATGCTTGTAATTCAATTACGTTGAAGGAATTAGTCGGCTATGTTAATTTGTAGCTATACAATGTGTCTAGATTTTTATAGCAATGGAAATGAATAGAAGTTATTTATTTTAAATAAAAAATAATTAACAGTGAAAAAATTAAAAAGAAACCTGCTATGACAACAAATTGTAAAAGAGTTCTTGAAACAATAAATTGTTTAGAATTTGAAAACAAAAGTTGGTCGGTCAACGGGTGGTAGTCACATTTTTGTAACCGACACAGCACGTTTTTGGTACCTATATTTTTGCAATATATTTAAACAAACAATTCTTGGAAGCTGCTCTAAAGATTATGACCAACTTTTATATACTTATACATAGAATTTTGCTTTCTAAGTTTGAAAAACTCTCTTCTTTTGATGAACTTTTTTTTTGTTAGATATGTAGGTACTTACACAGGACAAAGTTTGTTTGAATATATATATATATATATATATATATATATACATACATATATATGTAGTGTAAACAATATAAACAACAACAGTACACATAAATAAACAACAGTATGATAATGAATTTCCCTATAAAAATACTATATATCTGATTTAATTTTTTAGAAAGTATTTTCTAAAAAATTAAATCAGATATATAGTAATTTATTTGGTATCAGAAGAAAATATATATTATAAGAAAATGCAGTTACGAAAAATTTTAATTAGCATAGAGTACGTATTTATACGTAGCTGTCACCATGCCGTGAACGTTGATAGAGCCAATTACCTTATTTACTAATATTAAGTAAGTAACCGAAACCCTTGGCATCATTTTTTATTCATCAATACTATTTATTTTTGCCCATATAAGTGTCATGATGCCGTGAATAAATCTACCTAGGTTTAAACTAATCGCTTAAATAGTTTAAAGTAATAAACAAAAACCATTTATGATAGTTTACAAAGACGATTGAGAAGTAATATAAGAGAATACCAACCCATAGGCATGGCATGGTCAGCATGATGCATGTGGTGAGTGGGGTAGTCATAGCGGTAGTAGCGCGCGTAGGGGTCGTGCGCGTGCGGCGCGTAGTAGTGGTGCGCGTAGGGCGCATAGGGCAGCGGCGCGTACGACCCGTAGCCCTCCCAGCCGGCGCCCGCGCCGTACTGCCCGTGCGCGCGGTACTCCCCGTACTTGCAGCAGTCCATGATGCCGCGCGCCCTACGCGCCCTCCAGCGCACTCGCACCTCGCGCCCTCCGACATCCTCGACGCGCCGCGCAACCCAACATCACCGCACTCTTCCGATTACTATACCCTGTCACTAATCTCACAGGAAACGCTCCAAGTTCATCACTATAAATCCTACTGTCCAAACCCAACTCGACTTACATTAAATATATACTCGTTTAATTCAATATTATTCAGTAAAGTTTCTTTGAAATAAATTTTCTAAACTCTGAAAAATATTTCAGAGCGCGGTGACTATCGCGTCGAGATCGAGCGCAGTTTCGCGGCGGGAATCGGACGCGGGTGCGACGTTAGTTAGCGAAAAGAGGTCGTTCGAGTTTGCCGGCGACGACGAGAGATTCGATGGACGAGGGCGGTGGCGGGGCGCGGGCCGCGAGGAGGGGCGACGCCCGCTCGCCGGCGGCTCGGCGCAGCGCGGCGCTCGACGGACGCCGACTGAAGGCGCCGCGGAATCGATACGTCGCCGCCGCCCGCGGCCGCCCGCGCCCGCCCGCACTACCTGCCTGCGCCCGTATTGCGCGCGAACTTTGTCTTCCCCGACGGAATTTTATATTTAGAACCATGGTGAAACGATTGATCGATACTTTGCACTATTAATTAATACCTATACACTTTCACTAGATATTCCACTAGAGAAAATAGAGGGACGCTTTGTTCGTACTTTCTACTTACTTTGGTAAAGTTTCAGCACCAACTAATGAAATGTTTTTATTACAATTATATTATGGGATAGTCAATAAATACCAGAAGTAATTTAAACCAAAATAGAACAACAAACATGTAAACTAGTAACAGAAAAAGTTGTATATATTATTTTAAATATATCGAGAAGAATCGCGTTTTGTTTGTAGTCAGGTGGTAGATACTTGCAAAGTTTTATCGAATTGCGCGTAGGCGGCAGTGACCCACATCGGCGACAATCATGTGGCGCATCACCCGCGCCCTTCGTCCTTCGGCTGGCTAGACCACGCACAACTTTCAATAAAAATGAGACGTTATTAATACTCACGAGGATATCTGTTCACGCCATAGATTTCAAACTTTGGTTTGCTCGTGCCTACATTATGGCCACAAAATATGATGAAACAAGCGACTTTTATTGACATTGCAAACATTGTTCTCTCTAACCTTGCCGTGTATGCTTAACTGGGAAATATGGTTCTATTATTTGTTCGATAATTTAACACCAATAAGGGTAGATATTTTTCTTTATACGCTCATTTAGTTTTTTTAATTTTAAAGATTATTGCTAAACACAATTCTCGCTACATCCGTAGTACTTCGTAACCGCCGTAGCTCAGTGCTCTGCTTACCCTCTACAAGCGTTGTGGATAGCTTTATGATACTGACGTTGAGCTTTGTAATGTTTATTATAACTGCTACCATTTCGAATAAATATATGAAATAAAATTTGTATGTTTACAAAATGTAGGTACATTGTAAACAATCTAAGTAAATGTAACTAAAAAAAACTTCTAGAAGCACTTAATTTTGTATGAACTTGTATTATCACAACATGCGTTTATAGAATCTCACTTGCTAGACCAAACAACACAAGTTGAATGGCTCACCCAACCGTCAAGTTATCCACGTTCGACATTACTTGGGCATCCGTGCGAGACAACTTTTTACCGCCAGGAGTGAATGAAATCAACTCTCGTTCATCGCTTAAGATCGTTTGAATATATTATACAAGTTTTACAACTCGGCAAAGTGAATGATGGGTGTATAGAGAGCAACATGTTTATTGATAGATTCTTATAAAGTAGCGGTTATCGGATAATCAGTTCGGAGTATCGGACAATTTATCACTTTATTTAAAGACTTACAGAACAGTTTAAACCTGTTTATCATAAGTTATTGTCATGTTCTTTTAGGGATCTAAATGTACATATAACTTCTAATATTTGGAAGTTCTATAGATAGATGAATAACTTGTTTACAAATGTCATTAATGAAAAAGATGAATAGCTAATACGACAGCAAATAATTACTTTAAAGATAACAAGTCGACATATTGAGAAAATTGCATACCAAATTAAATTGATACTACCCTCCTTGTTGATACGTACGTATCACTAAAATCACTGATCTACCCTCCAGTTTTAGTGATTAATATACTATGAGCTCAGAACCGCTTGTTGTGGTTCCCCGCAAGGGTTGGAAACAGACATTTATAGGTTGACGTGAGCTAACGAACCGGCGCGAAAATTTGAAATTAATTTTAATAAATCTCAGCCTTAATTCTGAATTTTCACGTTGATAAATAATTTCTGTTTAGATATTAATTAACGTTGTGTTTACTTCTGGCAGATTAATGATTGCAATAATAAGTAAATACATTCCCGAATTATTTAGAGCTTAGTTATGACAATAATATAATAATGTGTACGTATTACAGTATTTTAGTATCTTTTTAGAATTTTAACTAATAGTAATAATGATTAAAATTTAGTTTTTTTAAGTATCGATACAATCTACTTATGTAAGTAATGCATGAACACCGTGACGAACAAAAAAAAATCTCAACTTTCGGCAACCCCTAACTAGTTAGTTAAATGTAGAGAATACAAAAGTTTCATGACAGTACAAGTGCTTCGCTAATAGATAACATATCACTTACAAATACATGTACATTTGTGTCTCGGTAAGTGTGTTCTAATGTATGTTCTATAGTAGAGAAGCCAGGCGCGGGTTATCATGCAGATTGCGGCGAATCAATAGGGGCGCCTCGGCCACTGACGGCGGATGACGATCAATAGCGTCCCAGCGGAGCTGTCTCCGCATTAAGGGGCTTCCTCGAACGCCCTTACACCTACCCACAGTCTACCTACACTCCGTACATAACTTAGTGTTACAATACGACCAATACCGCCACTGTTGTCTGGGAAAATTGAGAAATTATTATGTGCCTGATGGATTGTATTACAATATAATGCGAAACAAATAATAAGACAGGCATTTAAAGAGTGTTTTACTGACACTAATATACAACTAAGTAACACTTGCATCTAAAAGGATAGTAGGTACACGCTGTTGAAATAGTAATGTTTAAAAGCCGAGGAAATGCTCATTGCATTTTAAACGTAACGAACTTTTTAAGCATTCATATCTACTGAGTACGAGTATATAAAGCGGCGCATTACTCTAATATTGATTTCTTTAATATTGCGTTGAATTCAATTCTATGTACAGAATTCGCACTGTGTGTAACTGGGTAACATAGGCACTTTGACAGATCAATAAATCCAACACAGTTTGATAACTGAATACTTACGCTACAGAAGAATATAAAACAAGGCTTTTTATTTAAATGTAGATATTTATAGTAAGTATCACATTTATAGAGCCTGATGAAAAAAAATTGTTTACCAATCTATTTATAATTACTAAAGCTTACTTAAGTTAAATCTGTAGTACCTATATATTTTTTTTTTTAAAGACGACTCTGCAGTAAGATACAAGCCCTGTGTTGCGGGGGACGTTACAAACATACAAGTCACGGACACAAAGTACACCCAGACTCGGAACAGCAATTTGTGGATCACACAAAGTGGTGTCCCGTGTGGGAATCGAACCCGCGACCTCTCGCCTAGCAGTCGGACACACTTCCACCGCGCCACAGAGGCTGGTTTATATGAACCGTAAACGGTGAATACAGTTAGGTAAAGCAGAGTCTATTATCCCTAGCGTAGAATGATGACACATGACTTCATTATCATCACTACATGCAGAATTAATAGTAATAATTAAATCGTTAGGTAACTATTTATGTCACACGTACGTAAAGTATTATTTTCAACTTTGCTTGCATAGCAACTGCAAGCAGTCGAATAATACTACTCTGTCAAGAAAGTACCGGGAAACGATCAATAATACACAAAATGTTAGTTATCCATCCAAATTTATTTTATCGCCTTCAAAATATGCTCTGTCAGAAACGATACACTTACGCCAACAAAAATCCAATCATCAAAACATTTTTAAAACGCTTTTCCCGGAATTGGGTTCAGTTCACGGCGCGCATTCTCATTTGTGTCTTTACCGCATCAAAACAGGTGTCATGAAGTGGTAATTTGAGTTTAGGAAAAGAAAGGTATCGGCTGAAGCCATATCTGGTGAATAAAGTGGTTTCTCGATGATGTTCGTGAGAAGGCGCATTATTGTGGTGCAAAATCCGAGAATTGGCTCTCTTAATTAAAATACGATAAATAACGTAATTTGAGTGTAATGCAGCGTGCATTACACTCAAATTACGTTATTTATCGTATGACCTTCCAAGCAAGAATTCCGAGTGCACAACAGCGCGATAGTCAAAGAAAACAGTTAACACGACTTTGAGTTTGGCGTGATTTTGTCGGTTTCGGTTCAGTTGGAAGGCGCCACTTCGAAGCTTGTTGACTCCCCGTAAACTCGTAAACCAATAACAATGCGTTTCATGAATGTTGGGTCAGAATTGACTCGTTCTATTATGTCCTCAGCTCTTAAAGATGCAAAATTAAAGACAAACTCTTTGTTCGATGTTTTTGTCCATTATGAAATTTGCAATACACACTACATATGATCTAACTAAAACAGCACTGTATTTAATCTAAATAATAGATGCTACTTAACTCCGCGCCAAAATGGAAAACAGTTGTGCCAATACTTTTTTGAGATATGTGTACAATTATGTCGAGCAAAAATTGTACACATATCTACACCCAATATCATGTAACATCTATCGCACAATCTGCGTCTTACTTGAGATGTATCACAGATTTAATTCTCAGCTCTTGCACGTGTTCTATACATACACGCCCACTTATCAGCAACGGATCTGTAACGGAGCGCCTCACAATTCATCATTGAGCTTACGCCTCTCCCTCACGTCGTCTCCGTACGGTTCATTCACCGTCGTCGCTCTGCGCACCACTCGCCGACGCCGACGCCTAGCAGGCTACTTTCCGTACATTCTTCAACTCTTCCACCCTTTATACCTACCTGAACTATATAAGTAGCTACACAACCTCTCTTAGACAAGCGAAGTTTGTTTATTTGCTTCAATAAATCTCTCCATGATTAGAAACTGCCTATCTATTTTCCGAAGGCATAAGGCAGAAACATAAAAATATTAGGTATTTCACCGGAAATTTTTGAGTACCCATCATTACTTTACAGAAGGAGTAGATCTCTCAGCTACCTTTAGAGACATTGAAAAATTGTACTTAGGTATTAGGTAAAGTACAGGTACCTACGTTACATGGAACGGGAAAAT
Source organism: Herminia tarsipennalis (assembly GCA_945859575.2). Lineage (NCBI taxonomy): Eukaryota > Metazoa > Arthropoda > Insecta > Lepidoptera > Erebidae > Herminia > Herminia tarsipennalis. The sequence goes on from OX243838.2 coordinate 14,541,082, forward strand.
AAATAAAAACAAATGCTGGCAGATACCTCGTTTCCATCGTTACAATTAAAGTTTGTTTTTTAAATTCTATTAACCTTTGACTTATAAACATCTACACATTTTGGAGAACAAATAATATTCGTGACCTCGAACAAAACGTGCCGCCCGGCTTCGATATTGATTTCAATTTTTAGTACAAAATCTATCAAACTAACAGGATTATTATGTTACTGTTTAATTGTGTTTACCTACATAACAATAAGTGACATTGATACAAATCGCACACCGGTTGCAACTTAATTCCCTAAATGCACAATTAGGGAGGTACCTAGATAGGCCACCAGACAGGTACTAATTCTAAAGGTACCTATATTACCAGACAAGTGCACATTAATAAGAGAGATAATAAAACTACAAGTTTAATATGGTTTGTAGTTTACCTACTTATGTACATACTAAACCACTTTTGACGGAGATGCATCTAATTCCCCCAACAGATGGCACTACTAGTTAGGACAATATTGTCCTTATATTGTCAGTGTTTTATGGTCTGTTGAATAACTTGAGACTAGGTATTATCTTATAATAAGTAGTTTGATGATTCAATGGCGCCATTAATATTGAAATATATATCTCTTGGCTGACCTTTGATAAAGGGATGGTAAGTATTTATTAAGAGAACGTTGCCATGGCAACTAAGGCATCAGTCCACTGTGGTGCCACAGTTTGTCAACAAAGGGGACAGGATTTGGGGCAAAAATAAATAGGTAGGTATATAGGTAGAGGTACCAAGGTACTCAAATACTAAAGCGACGAGCAGGTAGGTATGGTAGGGCCATTGATTAGGGCGACAATTATATTTTATACAAAAAAGAAAGACATCTTACTCTATCCGTAGGTAGGTATTACTAATATTGTAAATGCTAAAGTAACTCTGTTATATGTCATTCTTTCACGGTGAAAGCCATGAATCGTCTTGATGTAATTTGATGACGACGACATAGGATACTTATTTTTTTGTTGCTTGCAACACCCACACGGGCGTAGCCGCTGACAAATACTAGTCGCCTGTAATCCGTAATTTATCTACCAGATTCCTTGGAAGCTTAATAAATAAATTTAAATATTATACTAAAGATGTATTTGGATGTCAGTAGATATTCTCGCAATTCGTGTTTGTGAAGAATCTCGTGGTCTTCACAAGTACTTCATATCTAACTCACAGTAGTAGGTACCTACTGTGTGGCACATGCTGCCACCTCAAAGATGAGCAGTGAAATTATACACGATTTAAAAATAAATAATTAAAATTAATATTAAATCTTTGTTTTTTAGGGTTCCCTAACCAAAATGCCAAAACGGAAACCTTATAGTTTCGCCATGTCCGTCCATTCGCAGCTTAGCTCAGAGACTGTTATTGCTAAAAGGCTGTAATTTTGCATGAATACACATATTACTTACGCCGACAGAAAAAGAACAAAATCTTGTAAAAAATATTATTGTAGGGTACCTGCCCTTTATGTAAAGTGGGGATGCGGTTTTTTTTTCTTATCAAAAGACCTATCTAATGATTTCATTAGATAGTTCTTTTAAAAACGTTTAGAGGTTGTAAAGACTCTTTTTAGATTTAGGGAACCGTTTGTGAAATATTAGGTTTAAAGTGCTAATTTTTGTTTGTGTCCAGTGGCTCCCCCCCCCCTCCCCCGCCTCGCTAGCTAAATGGATGATATTGGGTATGTGGAAAAATCACGTTATATAGTGAAATTAAAAGAAAAAGTATCAGAGCTAAATACTCGTAGGCTTTACAAGTTTACGAGTAACAGCTGATCAAATGAGAAATAACAAAATTGTTGTACACTTTCCGATCGATGCCTTAGTCACTTAGAAATATGGCCACATTGTGTGTGACATGCACTTGCCCGGTTTTCTTTTTTACAAGGTTTTATTTAACTTGCCCTGTGTCTATGTTAGTTAGTTACTTTGTATGTTAGTTTGTGTAGGTCAAATTTAGGAAGCTAAATTAGTACCACTTCGTGACGTTCAAATTCAAATTTGGTACACTAGTCTAATACCTTTGATAATAATGCAATATTATGGTACCATAAAGGTGATCTGATGATGGAGTCGGAAGATGGCCATAGGAACTCCTAAACTAAAAAACAGAAACCTAGCAAATTTGGGCTCATTTGATTTGTCTTGACAAGTCCTCCGATCCTAGATGATTTCAGGAGTCTGATGATATAAGCTCAGTATGGTATGTCGAAACACACTTCGTCGATAGAACGTTTCGCCGAAGTCACCCTTGATCGACTGATGCTTCAACGAAAAAATGCTTTGCCGAATAACGTTTCCCCGAAAATACCCTTATTCAACGGTTCGTTTTAAGACGAAATCGTTTACTGATTCACTATTCGACGAAATAATTCTTAATAGACGGTTGATTTTACGAAAAGTTTTTGTAATTTTACGAAAAATTCATTCAGCTTGACAAATAAGTAAATACGGAGTAATACCTGAGTGTATTTTCATAATACTCAAAGATTAAATAAGACATGATCATAATATTGTGTAAGTATAATTATTTATGACAATATAAAAATATAAAATATAAGTGTGTAATATGTATAATATGTACAAATAACAAAAATAAATAAAAATCACGTTTGTTGTAAAATAAAATTAATATTTAAGGGGGGGGGGGCTTTAAATATTTGTTTTATTTTAATTAATTATTTTAAAGTGAATATAGAACTAAATATCTTGTGAATATTTCAGACGTCTACCTGTTGCCGTTATCAATATCGAGCAAAAACGACCAAAAAAACACAAAATTTTGTTTTGTTGTTATAGCTGCAACAGAAATAAATCATCTCTGCAAGTGTAAACTGTCTAACTATAACGGTTCATGAGATACAGCCTGGTGATCGACGGACAGACAGGCAGGCGGACGGATAGCGGAGTCTTAGTAATCCCGTTTTACCCTTTGGGTACGGAACCCTAAAAACAATAAAAATATATAATATAAGATATACTAACTATATTTATTCTTTAAAAATGCAGTGCGTGTGATAAATATATCAACTAGGAGCAAGAGCTTCCCTTAGAGAACAGTTTAAAGAGATAGGCATTATGCCAGTTGCATCACAATATATATATCTGACATCAAATTTTTTTAACTAATTTTTTGAACATTATATTTGTAAAACAAAACTTACATTTATATAACAAAAAAAATGGTGATATTCACTTTGTGAATACAATAAATAAACACAAATTAGTAGGTCAAACTCATAACTCATTCATGGGACTAGGTGTTAGATTTTTCAATAAAATTCCAGTCAGCATATCGAGTATACCAGTATATAAATATAAGAATATAGTCAAAAGACTTTTTATACAAGAGCTTACTATTCAATCGAGGATTATTTAACTGATAAAGATAAATGGATGTAGTTCGTTGCTCCTTATTGATGTATTTTGTTGTATAGTTTATTGTATTTTACTTAGGTGAATATTTTTGTCACAGTTTAATAATATTACTTAGGTACTAGTTAAGAAAACGATTTAATTTTGTAAGTAAAGATTCTGCGTGATAAATTACGGCCATTCTTTTGCAAAATATGTATACTTATTCATTATGTAGCAGTAAATTGGCCAAAATTTAAGCACATAAAGTTTTTACATCGTAAGTGGATGCTTCTAATGTGTTGTGCTCATTGAGGCTGATATATCAAATTTCGTGTACTCTTCTAATATTTTTGACCTCTTTTGTTGCATCAATCCTCTAATATGGTGTATAATATAATGGTGGCAGCACCTTACTTGTAAGTAATTTTATTTTTATTTATTTATTTAACTTCTTGCACACAACATTTGTACAAAGGCGGACTTAATGCCTTAGGCATTATCTACCAGTCAACCTTAGGGTGATGCAGAGAACTGTTTAAGGTGGGTGCTTAATCGACTTATACTTCTAATTCTAAATAAGCAAGAAAGTGATTTAAAAAAGAAAAATAATTATAAAAACCCATACATATAAATAAACACATACACACAACATACCAATACATACATTTACATATATAATACATACTCATAACTATACACACATAATATATAATATATAACCATAGATTACTACAATTGTATTAAGATTCAGCCAATAACTTCGTATAGAAATTACGTACTTGGAACCTAAAGGTGACACGAGTTGTAGACATTCTTATTTCGAGAGAAGGCGCATTCCAAAGGAGAATAGATTGAATAGAGAAGGAAGATATATACAGTTTATTAGCAAAGAAACATTGTAAACATTGGCAATTTGAAAAGAGTGGCCACGAGTTTTTATTGCCTGTTCTTTTCTCAGGCTTTACCTATTTTGTGCGAACAGGCATTTCAAGTAAATGTACAATCGACTTTTCACAAGTGTAGTATTTTGCTTCCTAGGTGAATAAATCATTTTTATTATTATTATTAATATTTAAACATAAATTTCAAATTTTGTACTAGATAACTTAGGAAACAAAAAAGTTTTTATTTTTAATGTAAAGGATGTGGGCCAATCCATCTAAAAAAATCAATGTCCATCGTTTCTTCTTGAGATAAGTGCGATTGTAATCGCACGTCGTATTCAATTTGTCCATTGCGCTTGGGCTTTGGCATTGGATCTGATGGTAAAAATATTGCCCCTGCTTGCAGACTGGTTCTCTAAATACACTACTACTACTGCGGAGGACCTGGTGTTGTGGTGTAAGTTAGGGAGCAGTGGACCGATACAGGCTTATTGATTGATTGACTATTATTACACGAACGGATCCCTTCAAATTATGAAAACTGGTAACACCGTTTTGATAATAAAAAAGAATCGACCTTTGTGGTATGTTTAAGATTGCATGTTGTTTGGTTCCAAGAAAACAAGATGCGCTGTAATCTTGGTACGAACGATGGATCACACTTCTCCAAAGAAAAAAGTGAAATATTTTAAAACCATTATGGAATTTGCTATAGAGTAAAACCACGACGAAAACGTTATCCAATGATCCGTTTTATTTTGTTATTTTTCAACCGACTTCAAAAAGGAGGAGGTTCTCAATTCGTCTGTATGTTTTTTTTTTTTTTTTTGTATGTTTGTTCACCGATTACGCAAAGACGGCTGGACCGATTTGAAAAATTGTTTTTGTGTTTGAAAGGGTATACTTCCAAGTTGGTCCCATTGTCATCAGATCACAATCTGATGATGGGATCTTGGAGAAATCGAGGGAACTCTTAAAATATTAACGGCACACCTACAGTGATTTAGGTATATTTCATAGTGATTCGTGCATTTACTCTTAAAAAATACCAATTGGTGAAGTGGAACTGATGATGAAGACCACAAATGACGAGCAGACCTATTCAATATTTCACAGTTTGCGATTCAGTTACTTTAATATGGTATTGAGTAGCACTTTATTCTTGTTATACTACTATTACACAATGTAATAGAGCTGATAGTGAACTCCTCAACAATTAACGGCCCTGCATCAGGGTAAGCAATATTTTGTAAAAGGATTTCAGCAGTTGACATAAGCCTATTGTAACTTAAGTGAATTACAAACCAACCCACTAAAAAGTGATTAAATAAAAACTTTTTTACAAAAAAATATCACCGACTTCTAAAATAAATACAAGGCAACTAAAAAGCAATAAATAATATAACTAGAATAACAAAAACAAATTAAACATTTTGAAGTTGGTGCCGAATTAAACATAAAGACTACTATTTCATGGCACCAACTTTAAAATGTTTAATTTGTATAACTAAAATAACAAAAACAAATTAAACATTTTGAAATTGGTGCCATGAAATAGTAGTCTTTATATTTAATTCGGCACCAACTTCAAAATGTTTAATTTGTTTTTGTTATTTTAGTTATACAAATTAAACATTTTAAAGTTGGTGCCATGAAATAGTAGTCTTTATGTTTAATTCGGCACCAACTTCAAAATGTTTAATTTGTTTTTGTTATTCTAGTTATATTATTTATTGCTTTTTAGTTGCCTTGTATTTATTTTAGAAGTCGGTGATATTTTTTTGTAAAAAAGTTTTTTTCATATTGTTATTTAACTAATACAATTATTTATACCTTATTATAATAATCATATTTTATTTAATCTTTGAACATTATAAAAATACACTTAGGTAGGTATTTTTTCGTACTTAATTGTCAAGCTGAATAAATCACGACAGTTTTGGGATTAATTCGGTTAAAAAGCTTATCGTAAAACCAACCGTTGACCAAGAATTATTTCGTCGTATAGTGAATCGGTGAAGGATCTCTTCGTAAAACGAATCGTCGACTAAGTAGTTTTCAACGAAACATTTTTAAAGCATCAGGCAGTCACTCAGTCGATCAAGGGTGATTTCGGCGAAACGTTCTATCGACGAAGTGTGTTTCGACACACAGTACTGAGTACAGTACAGTAGCTGGAAACTCGAGTCATGTAATGTACCTGTGACATCCCTCTCAAAGTGTAAGAGTCTTCTTAGATTCGTCTTGACAAGTTCTCTTACACTGGTGCAGTGTTCAGGGTCTGATAATGGGGTGAAAGTGGTCATTGGTACTCAGCTGTCATGTTAGTCAGTCGGATTCAATGTGTTTGAATAAAATATGAATTAACCGACTCCGTAAAAACTAAAAAGTTTCAAAAATGCAATTATTGTATTAGTAAAAAGTTTCTTATCAAAGTCTTACTATCGTCAATTTCCAGCAATCCTACTTCTGCTCTATTTATTTTTCTTGAAGTTTGTGTCAAAGGGGCTAAAGCCATTCTAGGTGTAATTTATTCTCCTCCCGCAGATATCGCTCTAGGTTACTTCTCCAGTCTCGAAACTATTTAGTCATCAGCGTAATGGTGAAACGTACCACCTCGCCTAACTCAATTAATCCGTTCGCGTAAACTACTCCAGCAGCCTCCACATTTTACCAATGCAAGCTATCCACCACAACGTTATTGGGATGAATATCTGGCTAGATTTAATCCTTACCTCTGCTCCTTCTCTAGTTCGTGGTCATGGCCAAAGTTAAGCCCCAGGTTTCTCACATCACGACTTAATCTTTCTCTCATATTCCCTGAAACAACCTAAACTTTGTCCCAAGGTTATTAAAGCGCGTTGTTTTGATTTGATGCATCAAAATTAGATTGGGAACCTATATAATTAAGCGTCCCCCGCTCCTTGGATAGCGGAAGGCATCAGAAAGGCTACGCGGTGTAGGGATCGGGCATTCCGCAAGTTCAGGAGAGACCCTGATGACGACAATGGGTCCCTTTTTAAGACTGCAAGAAGTCGGCGTAACCAAATGATTCGCAGAATATCTGGTGGTTCCTAGTGACTCTAGGAATCTCTAAACAGATGATGTTTGGTTTAGATGATCTCAATTTACATTTCACTTCCTTATTGATTGCTCTTATTGATCATCAAACCAAGAATTCTACTTGGGACTACTTAGCTCACCTTCCACGTCTCAACATCGACTTTCACTTTTCTCAGGCTGCAGAGGGCGAGATCGAAAAGATAATTCCTTTAATTAAATCCAAGGTCACGATGACTCTCTTAATTCCGGGACATACACATCTTCATGACGACACGCTTTTGTTATTCCTATACTTAAAATTATAAATCCTGCTCTTCCTAACCAATTTTAACCTATCTCTATTCTTCTTTCTATATCTAAAGTGCTTTAAGCCATCACAAAGATCAACGGTGACAATGCTGCTATCAAAACTTCGTCAGATAGGTTTGATATATCCGTCCAAGTGCCAGGCAATTGTGATAGGGAGTCAACAGATTTTAAGGTGGCTCAACACTGACTCGTCAGTCATCTTTAACGGCTCCACTCTCCTCTCCTCTTTTTAGCTCATCTGTAAGCGACCTCACCATTTTACTAGACACAAACCTCAAGTGGCAAGCTCAGGTAACTAGTGTAAGTCAGAGGGTTACGGGTACTCTGTGGACTTTATACCGACGAAGAGTTTTTCCCATTTAAAACTAAACTTATGCTCGTCAAGACGTTGATTTTTCCCCTGATTGACTATGGTGACGTATGAGATGATCATAATGTTGATTTGAATGCTAACCTCTTCAATTATTCCGATCGACTCCTTATTTTTAATATCCGTAAATATGACCATGTGACTTTTTAACGTTCTGAACTGTAATGGTATATTACTAAACCTCAAATTCTTCGATCCTTCCTGCACGCCAGTCAGGCCCTTGCTTGCGCCAACTAGCCGATAGTTTGTAACATAGTCCCGGTTAGATGGTTCGATTCCGGCCCCGGTTTGGCATACGGAAGTCTCGGGTTCGATTCCTGGGCCTAGGGTTAAAATTTTTCTATATTTCAAAATTTAATTATTGTATTAATAAAGTAGTTGGCAAGAAATGCCTATACTATAAAGTTACTATAGCTATGTATTAACTAAAATTTCACGTCCAATCACTATGTCATGTTGAAGATATTAGATTTAAGACGGTTAATTAAGCTATGCCAGTGACAACGACTACACAGCATTAATACTGAGCATAAATGTTCACTACTAAATTTAAATGAAGCGGAATTTCTTACTATCCACGTGTCAAGCGATACACCACATGTAAAGAAACCCGAAAATTAATTGAATAACCCTTTTGACACGCACACGAACATCGTTTGAACTACTGCATCTTCTCGCCTCAATTGCGAAATAAAATAACCCTGTCTTGCACTCCACACCTATTTACGGTAATGGGACTACATGCAAAATAAAATCTCCAACGAAACATTACTCGCACAACACTCTCTACGGATAAGGTTTGAATAACTTCGCTATAACCTACTAGCGACACTAATATACTCGTCTACTTCATAGTTTAGTGGCTACTTTTTCTCGGACGAGACAGTACCTACTCGTCCTCAAAGACTTAAAAAAATAGGAACGACTAACCTTTCTCCATAAACATAGGACCACTCACATACCAGAGATCCGCGTCGAAACCGGATACACCTGATATGTCTGCACAAAAACGGCCAAAAATGGATGTAGAATAACGTCCAGCACATCTACACACACAACACATGATTATCACATTCGAGATTCAAAATAAAAGTAATTATTGCTTATCGCGATAAGCAATAATTACTTTTATTTTGAATCTCGTAAAACAATCTACTCTCTACTGCGGTGGGAGCATGTCCGACTGCTACGCAAGAGGTCGTGGGTTCGATTCCCACACGGGACATCACTTTTGTGTGATCCACAAATTGTTGTTCTGAGTCTGGGTGTACTTTGTGTCCGTGATTTGTATGTTTGTAAAGTCCCCCGCGACACAAGACTTGTAGGGTACAAGCCCGAAAATGCGGGTGTCGTATTTTTTTTTCAAACAAGAAATCTACAAACACGCGCCTCTGTTTGCTTTACTCCACGTTCGCTCGAGGGGATTCAGTTTTCACTTCTGATCTGTTTTTGAATACTGTATTACCTCTTGGGGTGGTGCTCCCAAAACCGTGATGATTACCATCGAATGAGCACAAAGAGCGATTTTAAAAGTAGCAACTTCCCGCCCATTCCTGTTTCCCACTAGGCTATATGAAAGTTGCAAGGTTCTTTCTGTCCGTCAACTTATCATAATGCACACTGTATCAAAACAACACACCACACTTGCTTACAACCCTAGCCTCATTGCAATTATGAGACGTAAAGATATTGTATGCAACTCCCACGCTTATCTAAATATGTCTTCACAAACAGATCTATTCATTTCTGGGCCCTTTCCTCTATAACAAAATAAATAAGCATTTAATAATATATCACCTAAAATGTTCTATTGTTAAAAGAAAATTGTACAACTACTTGCAAAACCTGTCCTATAAAGAAGAATTGTTAGCTATAACTAAATAAAAATTAGACTAATTTAAATAAGTACACAGCATTATACATTACATTACACACTTAATATTAGTTACTATATGTTTCAGTATTTCTCTTAAATAAATAAACATTGTTAATTGTATTGTAAATTATAAAAAATAAGTTTAAGCACTTGTCCCGCCTGTGGTACAGGTTTTCACTTAGTACAGGCACCCATGTATCTGAGCCAAAGTTCCAAAGTAGGTAGGAACAACTGATAATGCCATCTAACGCCCTTTTTAGGGGCCTTTTCAGTGCCGCAGTCTCTGTAAATGACCACTGGAAGATTTTGTGAGTAAATTGAGTTTATTACTTTTGATCTAATATTTAGGGTAAGTAAAAGGCGTGAGTGTGAGAAAATAACTTAGGCTCAATGATTAGTCTTGTAGACTAATCATTGAGCCTAAGTTTTTTTTGAGATGTTTTTTTTTCTGTTCTTAATATAGTAAATCATTCCGGCAACATTCGTTTTATAATCTCAATTTATTTATGTTTTGTTGAAAGACCTTTTGAGACAAAATGAGGTACTGTAGATACTTCGTCTTTCTCACGTAAAGTTGTCCTTATAGTTTCGTCATCTGTCTATCTGTCTGTCCGTCCATATGTCACAGGTATTTTACTCAAAGACTACCCAATGAATATTGATGAAATTAGGTGACAAGGCGTAACCGCTACGGTTACCACAAGACGCCTTGTCTTCTTAGTTTGATAGCTAAATGATAAAAATAAATATTTTGGGGGGGCCACTCATATTACAAAAGTCTGTTTTTTTTAAACATTTTATGGTGTAGCCAAAATGGCAAAACGGAACCCTTATAATTTCGACATGTCCGTCCGTCCGTCTGCACTTTTGCTTAGAGACTGTTAGTGCGAGGAGGCTGTAATTTTGCATGGATACACATATTACTTACGCCGACAAAGTGAAAGAATAAAATGTAGAAAAAAAAATATTAGGGTACCTGTCCTATATATAAAGTGGGGATGTGTTTTTTTTTTTCTCACTTACCCTATCGTGCGGGGTATCATAAGATAGATCTTTTAAAAACGTTTAGGGGTGATGAAGAATCCTTGTTTCTGAAATTTTAAGCTTTAAAGTGCAACTTTTGTTAGAGTTAAGTGCCACCCCCCCCCCCCCCCCCCTCCTGCGCCAGCTAAATGGTTGATGTTGGGTATGTGAAAAAAAACACTGTAAGTAGGCTTTATAAGTATGTAAATAGTTCGATCAACACGGGAATCTATCTAGACCCACGGCACTGTATCAACCAAGTTGCAAAAAGGCGACTCACCGACCGTGGTTACACGAGGCATTTCAGGCCATGGTAATGTGCAACCCACATTGCTAGTAGTTAGAAAAAGCTAGGTTGCTAAATTGCTCTATAGAGTCGCAAATAATAAATTATTTCAAAAAATAAAATACCCCATGTATGATACGGCTGGCAGGAGCTGGATGAGTGAAGCCGAAGATAGAACAAAGTGGCGTGCAATTGGAGAGGCCTATGTCCAGCAGTGGACTGCGATAGGCTGATGATGATGATGATGATGATGTATGATAGGACCTAGCTATATATAATTTTTAAAATTTCAAAAGAATTTGAATTCCACATTCCAGTTAGATTTCATTTCTGTTATTAGCGAAACCTTGGTATATTTTCACATTTTTGCTTTTAACGGAAACAATATTGAAAGATTTAACTTATATCAGACAAGTCACATAAGACCATCTGATCCCAAACTGAGGAGATCCTCAACTATGGCAACCAGACAACTGATACTCGTAAACATACTTATTTAATTCTAAATACATAGGTATATCAAATCAATAAAAAAATCTTTATTCACTTAGAAAGCAAAATACTACACTCGTGAAAGGCCATGATTCTACATATACATAATACATGCCTGTTCGCAAGCAATAGGTAAAGTCAGCCAAGAGAAGAAGGCAATAAAAACACGTGGCCACTCTTTTCAAATTACCGATGTTTACAATGTTTGTTGGTTTATAAACTACCTATAATATAGGTAAGCCACCATTATATTATACGTACACCATATTAGAGAACTAGTGCAACGGCAAGATATAAAATTATATTAAAATAAATAAGGAGACTTGAGATTCAAATAACAACCTCAACGGGTTAAATAGTAGAATATACTTATCCTAGATAGGAATCGAACCCACAACCTCTAACTTAGCAGTCAGCGTCACTAACCGCTAGATCCACAGGCTACACAGGCAGGTAACTAAGGCAGGTACACTTTCTTCCAAAATTGTAAGCCCAGTCATTTCAAAGAGGGAGGAGGTCGATTTTTATTAACTTTCTTAAATAACTTAAAAGAATACATGTTTGAGACACTTACACAGCCATTCATTTATTTTCATGTTACACTGTACCGTTTTCATAAAGGTTTTTCTATTTATTGTTTTGCCCCTAAAATGGCCGTTATCTTCAAAAGTCAGACGTCTAATAGATTTTCCTGTAATCTATAGATCAAGGACTATCTTTTACATTTTTTCCAAAATATTAGACTCAGCTTGGGAGATAAAGGGATTTTTCATGGTTTTTCTTGAATAGCGTAAAGTAATTGTTTTAAAATTAAAATAAAAACTTTGATTACACATTCTTACATCAAACCCTTTCATTTAATATGTAACACGATACTGTTAGCAAACTTTTTTTTTAATTTCTTACTTGGCCCTTCAAAAATAACACCCATGTTTAAAGTTTAGACTGTCTATAAGTTTTCTTGTAATCTATAGGACTCTGTTGCGTATTATAAAACAAGACCTGAAGCTCGGTGCTTATCGTCGATATACAAGACATGCCCTAAATCAATCTTTATAATTAAATAGAGTGGATCGATCATAACGCCTTCTGTCGCGATCAGCAGGTGAAGGGCACAGAAATATCCTCTTTACCGATGAAAAAAAATTCACGATTGAAGAGCACTACAAGCAAAATTATAAAGTGTACGCTCAGATTCTAAAGAAGCTGCTCAAGTGGTCGGAAAGATACAGCGTGGTCATCATCTTGCGTCAGTGATGGTTTGGGGGGGCGTGTCTTATCAAGGCGTCACAAAGCTACATTTTTGTGAAAATGGAGTGAAAACTTCAGCCAAAATGTATCAAGAGATAGTCTTGGATCGTGTTATGAAACCTCTCAGCAATACACTTTTTAAAAAAGTACCGTGGACTTTCCAGCAGGACTCTGCCCCTGGTCACAAGGCATGAACTACCCAAGCCTGGCTTGAAACCAACGTTCCGGACTTTATAAGAGCTGAAGACTGACCCTCATCTAGCCCAGACCTTAACCCTTTAGACTACAAATTATGGTCGGTTTTAGAGGACATGGCTTGCTCTAAACGACACGGCGACCTTGAGTCTCTTAAAAAATCTCTGGAGCAAGCAGTGGCGAAATTTCCCATGGAAACAGTGCGTAAATCCATATATTCGTGGCCAGACAGATTAATGTTTTTATTTTTTGCTGAGACTTTAATAAATATGTACATTTATGTTTTAGTAATATTACATTACTTCATTTTTACCTTTTGAGGCACGGAACTCTAAAAACAATGCAGAAGAAAAATACTTATTTATACTGTTGGAGTTTATATTTTGAGTCTATGCCATGAGGTATGAGTCAATTGCCAAATGGGCGCATTGCAGCTATGCTGGAGTAGACGACAACGACGTTGAACCTGCTTTTATCTGCCCTGGTTTGCGAAGGTAGTGACAGCTAAACGTATAGCCATCCCATATGCCCCATTCAAGGAGGGTTGCTCTATCTTACCCCGCCCTACCCCGTGAGTGGGGTACGATGGAGATCTTATATGTTATTAATTTTTTGATATTTTTTAAAGAAGGCATTGATTTTTAGGTTCCGTAACCAAAATGGCAAAACGGAACCCTTTTGTTTTGCCATGTCCGTCCGTCCGTCAATCCGCACCATAGCTCAGAGACTGTTAGTGCTAGGAGGCACACATATTACTTACCCTGACAAAGTGAAAGAATAAAATGTTGAAAAAAAATTTTTTTACGGTCCTCCCCTATAAGTAAAGTGAGGGTGTGATTTTTTTTCTCACCTATCCCATCGTATGGGGTATCATTAGATAAGTCTTTAAAAAAAGTTTAAGGGTTGGAAATTATTGTTTTTAAACTTTCGCGATTTTTATACATATTAGATATATTTCGGGACTTAATCGCGTGAATTATTTAAAGGTACGAACCTTTTATTTACCCGAACGTTTCGATCGAATTGCACCGATCGTGGTCACGGGTCGACTGATGGCTGCTTAGCGATGTCTCTGTGAGGCCCGGGGTTTTTCAACTACCCTCGCCTGGTCTTGATAATTTTGATAATTTGTACTGTCGGTAGGTACTTCTACACACTACACTTACAACGTCTTTACACTGAGGCGCGGTGTCTTTACGGCTACGATTGCATTTGCTGATAACCGGGTTCCAAGATGGTGAGAGCCGGTATCCATCTTCTCGGTTGAAGTTCTTATACTTCTTGATCTCAACCGCCTCGCGTACTATCCTGGAATAATAGTGGCGATCGGTGGAAAGTACCTGTGGCTTATGCAATTCTATCCAGTGATTTGGTCCTGATTCCAACAAATGCTCAGCGATAGCAGACTTGTAAACTTGACGATTTTTTACAGCAGCGATATGTTTCTTGACCCTGTATGCGATTGTCCTTTTGGTCTGTCCGATATAGGAACTACCACAACTACAATCCACCTTGTACACGCCAGGTGTTTGGAGCGGAATAACATCCTTTGCCGTTCGTAAAAGCTTCGAAACCTTGGAGTGCGGAGGACTGTATATAGATACAGTCTTAATGGAGTAATTCTTCAATACTGTTCCAATTTTGTCCGTAACTCCTTTGATGTACGGCATGAAAGCTGGCACTCTGTCGGCATTTACCTCTGGTTTTCTGCTCTTTGGACGTTGAAGGTTATGCTTGTATCCGTTTTTAAGACGATTTTTGGATTCGTTTGGAAAATATTAAGCTTTAAAGTGCAAATTTTTGTTAGAGTCAAGTGTCCTCCCCCCCTGCCAGCTAAATGGTTGATGTTGGGTATGTAAAAAAAATCACGGTAGTAGTATATGAAGTGAAATTAAAAGGAAAACTATCACAGCTAAGAAGTTTACGAGTAACAGCTGATCAAATAAGAAGTAACAAAATGTTCGTTCAAATTCCATTGAAAAATATTATTATGTAACGTTCTAAGTATGAAACAAAAACAGAAAACCTACTTCTTATGCCACATTATTCGAATGGGGTGGGGGGTCTACGGAACCCTACATTGTTGAGTTTTGTTTGATTAGATTCTATATGAAAGACAGGATTCCTTTCCTTAAAACTCTATTTTACACTGAATTTCGCTGCTACCTACATACCTATTAATGATGAAGAATTTCAACTAAGTAATATTGCTGTTTATATGTGAATTATGAAATATTTCATAACTTATCTACTTACCTTGCTAATTTGTTAAGACGCCAAATAACAAGTTGGACCGAAAATATTTGTGTGTAATATTGTGTAGGTACCTTCCTTATATTCCTAGACATAATACACCTACAATAATCTAAACTTAAACGTGTGACGTCATACACCTACACGTCTGTCCCTTTTCCGCCCTCAGCCCAGTAGATGTCTGGTCAACTGAAGGTAGACCTTTGACCCTTGTTTTTTTCTGGATTGGACTATTTTGCAATGGTAGATACAACTTTTCTCTATCAAACAGCTACTGCCACAGCAAAACACACAATTATTTTCCATACCCATTTGTCGTACCGACTGTTCGATGGCAGAGAAACCTCTTAACATTTTCATGGATCTGGGCCGAACTATTGATTTGTCTGTGAATGGGCGGGATTGGTTAAGATGTTTAAAATTTGGCAAAATGTATCTAAGCACTATATCATAGGTACTAGAAGCAACTGTTTGCCTGCGGCTCCGCCTGCGTGGATGTCGGTTATCGCGATAAATCTATTCTGTCCTTTCCGGGGACCGTGGGCACTCAGGATTTTTTATTTTATTTTTTATTTTCGGGGGGTTCTAGCTGGTAAAATTGACTAAACACCAGTAAAATATCTACTGTGTAAGTACATTTTTTTTATAATTTCGGGGGGGGGGGGGTCATCTCCCTCAACTATCACCATACCAAATTTCATCTAAATAGGTTCAGTGATTTAACCCTAGAACCCTACACTATCTTGCGCACAACTGCACAAGTTAGGTATTCCCACCCTGGGGTGCTGGAGTAGGTACCCCATACAAAATCCTATTATTTTTAAACTAACGTCAGAAACAAATTAAAAAAAAAACTTAGCATTCATTTGAGCATGTCTCACACACTAATTTGATGTTACTAAACAAATAAGTATTTTTCACGATAAGTCATGTCGTCTCGCTTTTTCTCTTTCACTATCACTGTGTTTATAGTACCTTTATGTAGGAATAGGCTTTTGTAAATCTATACTATTACTAGCTGACCCGCGCAACTTCGTCTGCGTAAATTTTCCGTTTTTTCTTTTTTCTTCCATTTTTTTTACAACATTTTTCATTGCTGCTCCGCTCCTATTGGTCGTAGCGTGATGTTATAACCTATAGCCTTCCTCGATAAATGGGCTATCCAACAATAAAATATTTTTTCAATGCGGCCCAGTAGTTCCTGAGATTATCGCGTTTAAACAAACAAACAAACTCTTAGGGGTATGAAAAATAGATGTTGGCCGATTCTCATAGATACCGGATAAGCACAAAAAATTTAATCAAAATCGGTCAAGCCGTTTCGGAGGAGTATGGCAACGAAAACTGTGACACGAGAATTTTATATATTAGATAAAGCTGAAGCTGTTTGTTTGTTTGTTTGAACGCGGTAATCTCAGGAACTACTGGTCCAAATTAAAAAAATCTTTTCTGTTGGGTAGCCCATTTATCGAGGAAGGCTATAGCCTATATAACATCACGCTACGACCAATAGGAGCGAAACAGCAATGAAAAATGTTGCAAAAATGGGGAAAATTTACACGTACGAAATTGCGCGGGTCAGCTAGTCGTTGATATTGATCGCTGATCGCTACAAAGGACTTCTTTGTATTCGTCTTCAAAATGTTCCACCAAATGTCCATCGTACTGTTAACGCCTCTCCGCCTCTCCTACTCAGGGTTTCACGCAAAGGGCAGGCGTGAAAATTAGTACAATTTTGCTAATTAAACAAATCTAATGGGCGCTCTAACCGCGAATCGCCTTGACAATCTAAAACCTACTTCAGATACAAGCCAATACAGCAGCACTCTTAAATTCGAGAATGACAAGACTGACAAATAAAAAGGTGCGAAATAAAAAACAGTAAATGTACGAAGCATACTTTTATTTATAACATAATTTAAAATCATGTAAATCTTGTAAAATTCTGAATAAAATATCCAACAATATTATATTAACGCAAATATAATATTTAGTAATAAATCTTAATATAAATATTTTTATATCTAACTAGATTCGGTAAACTTAACATCTATGTAATATTCTATCAAATAATAATTAACAATTTTCACTAATGGCATTCGACACTGGAGTAATGATCAAATCAACAATTCTTTTTATAAAATATGAGATAACCGCAAGTAAAAACTAAGCATTCATCGTAATTACTTAAACTTTATTATCTAATGCTAAAAAACTATCAATGATTTAAATTTAACGATATCAACAAGATAATTACAGATAGGTAACTTATTCAATTCATAGTAACATCCTACTAATTTAATAACTTATTAGAAACATTTTGGCACAATACACCAAAAGTACATAATATTTCAAATTAATATCATTGTTTTTCCAAGATTTATAATGATAATTTATATTTAACAGCAAGCCTTTCAACACCCTTAGTATATGCTAGGGTGGATGGCATAACTAGTATTCCAAAATACTGACTCTCTTATATATTATTATTCGAATATAAGCAGCACAACAAGCTGAATAAATTTACATGTATTTTATACATGAAACACACATACATTACATAGTATTATAAGAATAATCCAAAGATGGTTTTATTTTACGAGGCTGGATCAGCCACACATTTATTGATATTTTGACTCAAAATAAGATTTAACAATATTCAAATTCACGTTTTTAAGAATTAATGGTACAAATAAAAAAAACCAATAAGGGTATTTATGGCTACAATGATGTTGATTGCATATTAACATAATAATAATGATGCTATTGTAGCACCAAATAGGCATTGTTCCTTCAAATTTATTCTGAATCAAAATAGCAACAAACATAGTGTATGGTGTGCAATGTTTTTATAATTACCATATAAATTATAAAAACCTGCTCTCACAATCATGTTAAGTCCGTTATGTATTATTTATATGATCACATAGCACCTATATTATGGCAAAAGTTTAAAAGTTATGTTTTTTGTTTTTAAAAGTAACTTTTGTTATAAGTTCTTCTCACATAAAATTTCAGTTGGCAATCGCAATGAAAAAATAACAATAAATTGATTAATGTACTTAACAAATTTTATTGCAATGGTAAAATACTATTTTTTATGTATAGGTATATTGAAGGCAGCATAGAGAAATAGACACAAGTTTTACTCATTTTCCTCTTCGTAGGCACCTCATAGAGTGAGAAGAATTTTCTTTCTACTCTGGTATATTAGCTATGAGTAACTTTTTTTTTTTCATTCAATAATGCAATATAGTATGTATGGAACTATAGCATCTACAGTCCAATACACAAATCCACCATAATACTCTAGGATATTAGTTCTTAAACACATTACAGTGACCCAGCCTCAATTTGATTATTTCATATTAATATTTGAACCAAAGGTTTTAATTGATCAACATTCAACCATTGTGATATTGAAATTATTAAGGAACTTCATTTGCAATGAGAATTTCATAAATTTTAACTAGTTTATACATTTATCTATTAGATTATTCGAACACACTTCAAATTGGCTGGTATAAGAGTAACTTTTTTGTACATACATAATTTACTAGCCATGTGGCAATAGTAAACTTAACATAAAGCAAAACAATATAATATTCTTAAATTAATTTATAAAGAAATATTTCTATAATATCACTCATGTTGGTGAATCTAATTCACAGTGTCAATTGATTTCATAGCACCACATAAGATGCCATGAGTACAATGCACCATTTTCGTAAGTCGTATAGACCGCGCACATATAAAATCACTGCATTGATAGTGATTATCACCTTTACTAGGCTTCTGAAGTAGTCAAGCATTTTTAAACCACTACACAAATTCCAAAATACATAATCCAATACTATAATTTGCATTTTAACATTTATATATGAACTGGACATACACTTTTTTTATGTGTACAGGCACTTAATGGTCCTAATGTATAAAGTTATCAAAATTCCAATTTATTTTTATATTTTCGAATAGCAAGCAAAAGCTATCAGTCTCATTCACGGCTATAATTTTACCTAAAATATAATTCAGCTTCAATTTTCACTCAAGAAGGCACAGTCACTTCCCATGTCACTATCCAATACATATATCAATTGACAAATAACCTAAGGCACATGTTTGTAGAATAGCGAATGAAAATTAATTCCTTTGACCATGACTAGTCCACATATGTTCTTTGAATGTCTCACGCATAGTAAATGACCTTGGACAAAGATAGCAACATAGTCTGTTGGTCAAGTCAGAGTGCATTAATCTAACATGATATTTTAAAGCTGACTGGTTAGAATATTTCATACCGCAATGTGGACAATCACCACAGATGGCAGCATGGTTAGACTGTTGATGTGCTAAACCCTGTGAAGTTGAGGCACCTCCTCCTCCCAGTACAGGCACAGTAGACATTCCAGCAAGTAACAGAAGAGCTTGAGATTGTTCCTGAGAGTATGTGCCATCTGAATCTGTACCATCTTGATGTTCTGACAATAATACTTCAGGTTCATAATCCACATCAGATTTTGGGGATTGTTTTTCTGGTTTCACAAGGGTTTCTTCTGTAGTTATAACTGGACTTTTGGAGGGTGCATTGGTAAATGTAACTGTGTCTGGCATATCTTTTGAAACCCTAGTTGTATGTACATCCATCATGACATTTGACACTTTCTTTACTGTTGCATTGTTTATGTTTACTTCTGTTTTTGATGGATTAATTCCTGTATAAAAAGTTCAGTTAAAATTTCAGTTCAGTATTAGATAAATACTACAATTGTGGAGAAAGGGTAACTGACCTGATAGTAGGGACCTGGCAAGCATACTATTCTCATAATCTGGAAGACTGTCATCATTTTCTGAATTGGCATTTATTGATAAAGCAGGTGAATTGTTGTCATCTGTTCTTTCTGTTTTAATTGTTACCGGAATGTTGTCTCCTTGAGCATTTACCTAAAACATAAGATTCCCTATTATATTTCTATGATCATAAACCCTAAATATAATAGTATAGTGGTCAAAAGGTTAACCCTACAAAACCCTTTGGTCCAGTAACACTTAAATATCACCAATACCTGCAGAGTTGGTGCTGAACTTTTTCCATTAGCTGTTATGACTGCTGGTTCATTTTTTCCATCACTTTTCTTGTCTACATTATTTTCTGATACGAAGACTGGGTTATCAATTTTATTTGTTTGAGAGAAAATATTTCTATTATAAATATCACAAGTGTCTATAACTTTACTCTTTTTGTGACCATCCCCAATAGTTACATCATTAGGTTTGTCAGAAGTACTACTTCGCCTTTTCTTCAAAGCTGGTATCTTTGCTTCTTTTTGGGCACCACCAAAATGTGGCTTTGCTGATATTGTCAGTTGTGTGTATAATTTATTTGAAGTGTTTGGAGATGAAAAATTTTCTTTCTGAAAATAAAACAATTAACACCATAATTAAAAAACAATCACATATTTTATCTCAACATATTCTCATTTATGTTGGAAATTGGCCAAATATAATATCACTCAACCAATCAGTCTGTATCTGTGATTGATTGATTGAGTATAATATGATTGCAATAATCACCCCCACCAATTGATTGGTGAACTACCAAAATATACTATTGGTTGTCAGCAGCTATGATATGACCTAAATTTATAACCAATAATATTCAAAATGTAAAAAAACATCCCACATCAAGGTTTGACTACTTTTTGTAAGTTGTTATAGCTTTTTCATTTCTTTGTCAACGTAGCTATTGCTATATGATTTTAGCCTCAAAAATAAACATACAACATATTACTTTTATCTACAACTTATAATTAATTTTTATTTGCTACAAAATATGTGAATAGAGAAATTTGATTTAGTCTGAATGCATTACTACAAATAATTTGTAAATAAAATTATTTTATAAAACCCTAACCCTTTTTTGTAGTTTCTTTTCTGGTAAGTTGTAAATAATTAGTAAATTTTAGTTTTATTTTAAAATATTTATTTAAACTAATCTAGTTTTAATGTAAATTGTATTATATCTTATTTATTGTCTTAATGCCACTATGTAAATAATTTATAAAATACTTAATAATCTAGTAGCCATGCTCTTACCTGCTGTGTAACACCAGTCAGTCCCTTGACCTGCAATAGGGCTGCAGTGTGTAAGAAAGACGATAGTTTACTCTCTTCTATAAACACTTCACCCTGGTACATGTATGACAGCAGGCTAACAATATCATCGGCTGACACATCTTTTAAAATAATAACTGGGTGTTGACAAGGGTTCTCCTAGAATAAATAAACATACATCAATAAAAATAAATTAAAAGTTTGTAAAATAAAAATCACCTATTGATATAATAGGCAGTTTTGCTAATAACAAGATTTAATATAATTATTTATATGAAATCTTGGCATTAGAAAAACTGCCTATTATAGAATCACTACACATTAATGAATCAAATTGATATAAATGATAATAACAACAATGTTTACCCAATCTGAGACAGTGATGGATGTTTTAGTCTAAATATTACTTGATTATACACAGTGCATGTGTTCATATTTACTGTTAGAATTGTAAGTTTTGGATAAGATTCAGAAATGGGTCAAACAGAAAGGTAAAGTGTAAGTTACTATGAGTACTACATATAGTATGTTCATTGGCATAAATATGAAGGTTATTAATGTCCTAAGTCATTCACCTTGAACACATTCCTGAAGTACGGGCTGCACGCTGACAATATGACTTTATGGGCCTTGATATTTCTACCTTCGCAGGTGAGCGTTACATCGACCAAATCTTCTGAACACTTCAATGAATCTAAGGCACTCACTATGTTTGACTGGAAGTTGTTCCAACGTAAACAAAATTGATCAGCCATCCCTACAGTTTCTGTTGAATATTCTGCAAAACAAGAATAAATAAGCTGACTTCTAGTTTTGACAATAAAATTGACAGTGTAAATGAAACCATTCAAATGATACGCCGTAATAAAACTTTCACAAACCTGTAGTAAATACCTCATTACAGTAACAAAGAACATTAGTTTATGTTAAAGTTTACTCTCAAAAGAAACAGTATCTATTTAAAAATGCACAAAAATGCAATGTATGACCTCCATTTACTTGACACTGTCTTTTTCTTTCACTTTCTTGCAAAATGATTTCAGAGATATGTAGAAGTAGCTATGTAGCACCGTAGATAATATTTCTCTGTGCTCTATGGAATTGTAAGCACCACAAACCGATAAAATCGACTAAAGTTATTCAAGAAAATAGATTTTTTTAAATTTAGATAGGGGTTTATTTTTTTTCGAAATGGACCTTTCTGGTTATAGAATAGGTAGAAATATAGCTTTTAATTTTTGCGAAATGTGCATGCAAAAATTAAAAGTTTTCATGTTATTGTTATGTATTAATGTTGTATGTTTTTTATTTTTTTATGATAACAAAAAATGGATTCAAAAGGCCTTTAATCGACTGCCTAAAATCTTACAGAGGGCTAAATTTAATATAAGTTGTAACTTAGTACCTAAGACCTTAATGTAACATAGTCTTCACTGTATTATTTAATTTTATTCCTTATTAAACTGTAGAAACGTTGTGGATTGTGCATTAACCTATGTCATTAGTTAGTAAGAGGTAAAATGATTAGTACAATTGTTTGTTTTTCCAATTAAATAAATAAATGTTTTTGAGTTTTTGCTCAAGTAACGTTTTGCTGATGGCTAGATCTCGCAAACTTCTTAGTGCAATATTATATTTTTTTAACATGGGTGGTAATTTGTACTCTTTAATGGACTTTATATATAGTTCTAGTTTCTTTTTTACATAGTTAAACCGTTTACTAGCTATAACACATTTTTAAAAAAGAGAATTATGTTCTAGTTTAAAATTTAGAATACCTAGAAACCCATTGATGGTTTCTGTTTATATATCTCATTTATTCTTATAATCCCAAACAAAAATCATAAACCTACTTCAACCCTTATATAATTTTTATCTAATATTTAGTTTCAACCGACTGAGATAATTAAATTAAAATGCTCCAAAAAAGCGACCGCCACGTACATGTGCCTACATTCTTAAATTAGTATGATTATTATTTACGTTTGGGACAGACGTGTAGACAAGTGATTATTTCTAATTGTATTATTGATTAATTTAAGAGAAAACACGTAAAAAAGTCATATAACAAGGTGACTTAGTTCCATTCAAAATAGATTGTTCGAAATGATCAGTCACATTTTTTGGGCTTTAATAATTATAAGTTGTTTTGTTCCTAATTTTCCTATAACACCTCAATAGTTGAAGGAATGAAAGCGAAAGGAGGACCGGGTGCTTGGCTTGGCTAACTTTACATAATAGTCAAATGTAGCTTATTGGTTTTATTTATATAACATTTACATATCAAAAGAAGCACTTAATACCATAGGGTTTTCGCTGATTTTGCTTTAATAATATATTAGATAAAATAAAACTTGCCCCAAGAAAAGTTCCAAATACAATTTTCAGTTTTTGGTACCTACTCATTTTAAATATGTTTTCGTTAGAAAATAACATTTATTATAAACGATGTATAATTTCGCCAAATTGTATTGCAGATTTAAATATCGTTGCGAAGTCTGTGGAAAAAACGTTTATTTTTTGGATATTGTTCTTTTACTAAGTAAGTTCTTCGTGTTTTCAGGTTTGTTTTCTTTATTATAATATTTAACTTTATAGCTACATTTTGTTATTTAATAATCTACGTTACTTCAATTTGACCATTTACAATATTTGTTTTTAAAAAAAATAACATTATTGTTTCTTCAGATTTTGTTACTTGGTAACGTGTGCCCGGAAAATTTGATAACAAAGTGGACATTGCCAAACCGCGTTCTGAATTTTAATTCAAAGAGGTTACAAAATACCAATAAAAGATGAAGTCTACAATAAAAAATGCAAAAGAAAACCAAAATCATTAGGCGAAGAAACAATGAGTAAAAGACGAAAATAGTACATGTCCGCCCTTATTATTCTTTTAATTCATAAACAATTTAAATTTAAATATATTAGCGCCATTTTGATGGGACGGGCAAGGGGATATTTATTTTAATTATATTTTTTTAATTTAAAACAGTTCGTGCTATAGCTTGACTCAGTTCTGCCTGTCCTAATGGAACTGATTAGTCGATTCTAAATCCATTCCATTCATAAACAATACAGATTTAGAGAAGATTAAAATTCAATGATGAAATGTCAAAAATCTAATATTGTTTATTCCTCGACGCGGTGTGTGAACACAAAAAGACAACAATACCTTTGTTTTTACTTACTGAATTCTGTTTATTACAATACCTAACGATCTATTGTTAAAAATCGGAGCCTAATAAGGTACAGAAATGGCCAACGACCCAACAAAATTCGATACAATGCTGCTGGCTATGGCACAACAGCATGAAGGTGGTGTTAAAGATGTAAGTTTCTGATCTGTAATATTCAAGTACACTTGAAAGAGCTAGTTATTGCTACTATTTAATTCAAAAGGAAGTTTTGCAATTTTTTTCTGAAAATCAATATCCATGTTAAAAGAGCAATTTCTCGAAAGTTCTACGTAGTTCTAGGGATTATTGATCACATGTGACTCAACAGTTAGGTTTGCTAGGTTACCGCGTTTTTTTATCAACAAGAGACATTGCAATAAACGTTTGATTTATGCAAGGTAATTGGTAATATATGCTTCCGTAAAGTCTTATCTAACTTGCACTTTATTTAATTATCATAATGAACTTATTAAGGTAGGTATATGACACATAAGTAAGTAAGTAAACTGTTAAAACATAGGTCTCGCTGATCGATTTTCAGTTCACAGTTTGGGAGGTTTTATTTAAAATAACATTAATTACCTGGATTCAGAAAG
Source organism: Herminia tarsipennalis (assembly GCA_945859575.2). NCBI lineage: Eukaryota > Metazoa > Arthropoda > Insecta > Lepidoptera > Erebidae > Herminia > Herminia tarsipennalis. The sequence continues at coordinate 14,566,360 of OX243838.2, forward strand.
AACTTTATTATGTCTTATTAACATAGAAAATGTCCAATTGGAATTTTTAGATTGAGCACTACAACTTTTGTGAGGTTTATCAACTCTTCACAAAACTATTTTTTTAATTAGATACAAATAAATGTTTCAGTTTAACTGAAACATATATTTTTTGCCAGGTACTTCCTCATCCTTCAACTGAGTGGGGCACAAGGAATGTCCTTGTGTTCCAATTGGTGATATTTTTGTACACTCATTGAAAGAAGTCATTACATACCTATTATCTCTATACTCCAATTCTACCACAATTTTATAGACAACATGCATTTTTGACCATTTAGACCTCTAAATCCACTCAAAAAAGAAATTATTTTGTAAAAACAAAAGTTTTTAAACTATTTTTAAAATTTATATTTCAAAAATAATTTAAAAACTTTTGTTTTGACAAAATAATTTCACAAAATAATTTTGATAGCTTTTATTTGAAGATTTGGTATTTGATTGCTTCCCGTCCGTTTATTTTGAGACATTCATCTTCTACGCAGGTGGAGCTCAATAGATAGAATAACTTTTTTCACCGAACAGTAGGTACTTAACCTAAGTTTTGAGTGGATGTTATTATTTTTATAACTTATTCTCCATTAGGTCCCCTAGGGTTCTCCATTCCTTTTTTTTAAGTAGATATTAGTATTTAATTACCACTGCCTAACTTAAGTTAAAACTAGCAGTTAAGTTGAGATACCCTCAAGTACCTAATGATCTTATAGAAAATTGCAATAGAATTCTATTTCAAAATCTCCTCATTAATCTGTCATAAATAAGAAAAAAAATATTGTTTTTTTTTTTCCAGTTGCTGAACACTATAGTCAGTTTTCTAGCCAGGAAAACAGATTTCTTCACTGGTGGCAACGAAGGAGACTGGGAGAAAGTAAGTTGAATGATGTAATTATTGTCAATATTAGTGTGTGTGCAGATGGTTCGTAGAACACATTATTTTTAAAATTCTATTAGAGATACTTAATATTTTATTAGTAAAAAAAAGTGTATATTTGCAAATGCTTTCTTTGTAATAATAACTTGTCTGTAAGCCAAATTTCAACCAAACGCATTCAGTGGATTGTGTTGTATGTCATGATTTCAATGGTTATCAGTCTGTCATGGTTTCCTTCTATAAAAGCAAATAGGAAAACAATTGCTTCCATTATTTTTTATTATTTTTGGCCTCAACAACCTACCTATCGATGGATTTGGCTACTAGAGGTATATATTTGACATATGCTAAATAAATATGTCAAAATTCTACCTCTAGTAGCCAGTAGGCCTAGTAGGTTATTGAGGCTGGCTGTTAGTAGAAAACTTGCAATGACAGACAGATTGGGTTACTAACAACCCTGTTAACCCCTCTAACTAAGCTAGATAGCTAGCTAGTTAGTTAGGAGTGGCTTCATGTAACAGCTTCACGATTCGAAACCTTAACTCGCGATTTTTTTTGTGAGTCCAATGCCTTAATGATTAGAGAAATGTTGAATTTAATAAAGCATTAAAGAAAAAATATATAGATCTCCTTTGTTAACTAACTGCTTTATAATTTTACAGATAGTCAAAGATACCTTTTATATTCACGCAAAGACAGCAATAGAAGAGGCAAATAAAATAAAGAAAGAAAAAGATGAAGCCGAAAAGAGGTTGAAGGACATACAACAAAGAAAAGAACAAGAGCGTATGGCTCAAGACTTCACACCTGCTTCTGTTACCGAGGTTACTGAACAAGAAGCGGTCAAAATACAAGAGGATATTGAGAAAGAAAAGAAATCTAGTAAGTACTGCCTTGGTGGTGCAGTGGTAGTGCACATGACCACAATACAAGAGGTTGTTAGATTCCCAGATTATGTTAGTTCTGAGTTTGGGTATACTTTGTGTCTGTTAATTGTATGTTTGTTAAAGCCTCCGTGACACTGCTTGTAACCAAATGTAGGAGTTTACTTAGGAATTTTTTAGCGGGCGATTTGGGAGCATATTCACATTTTTTTTAAAGGACAAATAATAATGTCTTGGGACAACTCACATAACATCATCTGATTCCAAACTAAGCAGAGCTTGTAATATGGCAACCAGACAAGTGATAAACATACTTATGTCTTTTTAAATACATACTATATTAAAGATAAATTACACCCAAACATAAAATAAACCATTATGCTTATCACACAAAGTTTTATCCTGGGTGGGGATCAACTGCTAAGGCACGACCTCTGGCTTAGCAGTCAGGGTCACTAACCACTAGACCAACAGGCTAGTCGCAATGCCATGCATTGCAATGTCAAATGCAATGTCAAATTGTAATTTAAATTCAATAATATCAATTAGGCTACCAACATGATCCTACTCTTATAATTATCATGCCAAACAAGAACTATTGATTCTGACATGCACATCATATTTTATAAAAATGAGGGTTTAATTTGCGAAATGTCTCTTTACCCCTTGTCAGGGTGCTAAAAAGTTTAAACACACTTTAAGGGCGGTTTCAGAAACGACCGTATGCGCACGGTCGTTTCGGCATATGCGCATACACGCGCGCTACATTTCGCACTTCATAAAATCGGACTCGCGTCCACTATATTCGCTTGAACCAGTAGTGTTGTATCAGTATCAAGAAGTTAATACGAGCGTATAAACGCGTCAACGCTCGTACTAGTTGCGCGTGTGGCAAAAGGCGCGCCTAAACCCGCCTACATGCGCTTTCATAAACGAGCTTATACCCGCCCTATTAGTGTAGTCCTCATCTACGGCTCGGCCTTCAAACTCATACACGACCATCTTCATCGAGATTGTTATCACAAACAACTTTTAACAAAAGTAGTCTTTTGCTTCCTAAGTGAATAAAGATTTTTTTATTATTATTAATACTAGTGGTCTTTTCTAAAATAAATATAACAAAGCCTCTTTACACTTGATTGTTATCAGCTAACAACACCTGATGTATTACAAAGATCCTATACATTTTTGTTACAACTACTGCTTGACTTGTCTTTAATCAATTGTTCTTTTTTTTATCTTTAATCATGTAATAGACATTAAGTACAACAATAATAATCCTGAATAGATGCAGAAGTCGGAGGTGGTGATGGTAGTAGTACCGAAAAAGAAGAGACAATCAAAACAGAAGAAGAAGAAGAGGAGGACCCTAAAGAAAAGAACAAGTTGAAACCCAATGCTGGCAATGGATGCGACCTTGAAAATTACAGATGGACTCAGACTTTAGAAGAAGTTGAGGTGAGTGATATAGTATAGCATTATCGGAAAAATAATACTCGTCTAACCCCCTTATTCATAACTAGCATCCGCCCGCGGCTTCACCCGCGTTAAATTTGGACTGCCATTTCACCCCTAAAGATTTACTTTAGGATTTGTAGTGGATGGTGTTTTATCCATGAACCACTTGAGAACAATTTAACAAAGTTTGATAAAATTTGGTCCTAACAATGCTAATTCTCCAATATTAATCGGTAGAGATTATGGCTCGCACATTATGTGCATACGCCAGTTTCAAGTATAATTTCTTTCTAGTTTTCTTCTTTCAATCACAAAGTCTCGTTCTTGTCCAGTTATCTCGTATTTTAAGTATATTTTACACTGTTTTACACTTTAAACGCGGAGCTGTATGTAATAATAGCGACATGTCAGTTTGCCTCCATTTTTTTTAATTTAAAATCTCGCTGAAGGAAGCAGGGGAAACATTGTTTGTAATTGATAATACTTTATTTTATTAACGTTAAAAGTATAACATAGGCTATTTTAGGGTACGCGACGCTATGATCGGTAAGAGTGAAACAGGAATAATAGAGGAACGCTACGATACGATACTGTGACCTAAAAATAAAATTTAGGTATATTAATATTATATAGCTATTTGTGTGGCATATTCAGTAATATTCCTGCCCCGCCCTCCCCTCGGCGGTAGTGGTTGATGTACCGGTGTTAAATCTAATTAAGTTAATATATATGTAAATTAATATATGTATTGGGTAGGTACATGTATAAATCTAATATATAAAATTCTCGTGTCACAGTTTTCGTTGCCATACTCCTCCGAAACGGCTTGACCGATTTTGATGAAATTTTTTGTGCTTATCCGGTATCTATGAGAATCGGCCAACATCTATTTTTCATACCCCTGAGAGTTTGTTTGTTTGAATGCGATAATCTCAGGAACTACTGGGCTGCACTGAAAAAATATTTTATTGTTGGATAGCCCATTTATCGAGGAAGGCTATAGGTTATAACATCACGCTACGACCAATAGGAGCGGAGCAGCAATGAAAAATGTTGTAAAAAAAAAGGAAGAAAAAGAAAAAAGGGAAAATTTGCGCAGACGAAGTTGCGCGGGTCAGCTAGTAGCTATATAGGTATAAACTATTATGTATTTGTATAACTCACTATTTATTTAATGCTGTGTTTTTCTTATTTTTTTTTAGTAGGTATGTATTAATTTATTACCATACATAGGTAGTATATCTACATAAGTTAGGTAGGTCTCATTGAAAATCAGCGTTGCAAGTTTGTCGCAAAACTCGCAATATAAATGCTGAATGGGACCATTTATTGTCCTAGTTTTGACATGCAAACTCAAATTCATTGTAAATTAAGGTTAAGACTGTTATTGCATAATTTAAGGTTGTTAATTTTTTTTGTACGTCATATACATGGCAATAAAGAAACTTATCTTCTTCTTTTTTCTTAAATCTAATGTCAGGGGGCAGTAGATTTAACACCGGCATATCAACCACCACCATGCGAACAACTCACACTTATTGTTTTTAAACTTTCGCGATTTTTATACATTATATGTATGATGGTTCATACCTTTAAATAATTCACGCGATTAAGTCCCGAAATATAACTAATAACTAACACTTAGCCATTTGAGCCAATAGTTGCCCCCCCCTAAACAAAGTTCTGGATCCGTGCCTGATTTTGTTGCGTAATATTTTAAAACTATGATATCTCCTAAGATATTCATTAAAATCAAATGAAGTAGTTATGCTCAAAATTAAATATTTGGGATGAATAACGTATTTATTTGGATAAGGGTTAATATCATGTTTATTAGTACACTCTTACAAATCAATGCATTATTTTAAAACAAATTTGATTACCATAAAAAACGTAATAGTGTGTCAACTTTAAAAGATAGGCATTTGCTATCATCGACTTCTTTTTAAACTTTTAAGAGGAACAAATCCCTCATACATTGTTGTTGTGTAACTTCAACCGTTTACGCAGCGCACTCTACGGTAGCTCTCAAAAGGAATATTTTTTCCCCGTTTTTTGTAACATTTGTCATTGCTGCTTCGCTCATATTAATCATAGCGTGATATTATGCCCTTAGCTATAGCATTTAGCCCATAGCCTTCTTCGATAAATGGGCCATCCAACACAATAATATTTTTTCAATTTGAACCAGTAGTTCCTAAGATCATTGCGTTCAAACAAACAAACTTTTCAGCATTATAATATACTAGCTGTCCCGCGCAACTTCGTATGCGTAAATTTTCCCCGTTTTTGCAACATTTCTAATTGCTGCTCCGCTCCTATTAGTCGCAGCGTGATGTTATATAGCCAATAGTCGGATCAGTAGTTCCTGAGATTACAGCATTCAAACAAACAAACTCTTCAGCTTTATAATATTAGTCTATATAAGTTTAGATAAATTAGCACACTTTTCAACAGCATTTTTACTAGCGAATGTTTTGTCTTCTATTCTTTAATGATAATGAAATAAAAAACTAAAATAAAGCATTAGCTAATTAAAATGCAGTTGATATGTTTGCTAATTTGTTTCGAATAAGGGGGTAAATGTTTAACATCCCTCGGAGCTCAAAATCGTGAGATTTCTGAGGAAAACAAACGCACTCGAGTAATGCACTCATACTAAAACTATTGTCACTTTTATCAGTTGTTATTAAAAAATCTCTACTCTCGTTGGTAAAGGTAATAAAATAATATAAGACTCGAATTTATTTGTCCAGTAGGTATTTATTTATAACTAGCTGTCCCGCGCAACTTCGTCTGCGTGAATTTTGCCCGTTTTTGCAACATTTCTCTCATCAACATTCATCTCATTGCTGATCCGCTCCTATTGGTCGTAGCGTAATGTTATATAGCCTATAGCCTTCTTTAATAAATGGACTATCCAGCAGTGATAATTTTTCAACTCGGACAACTACTTCCTGAGATTACCGCGTTCAAACAAACAAACAAACTCTTCAGATTTATAATATTAGGTTCACTATTTTGACAAGAATTGCTTCCACATAAGAGATAGACATATGCTGTCGCGGATTTTTTTGATAAACATATCGTTCATACATTATACAGGGTGGAATTTTGTAATGCCACCTGGAGGGGAAGTACTCTTAATACTTTAGATAGAAAATTTTACTCAAAGGAAACATTCCTTTATTTTTGAAAAGAAAAAAAACGGCATTAAAGATTTTTAAAAATTCGCTTGCCGCACACGGTAATCGAACCGACTAAAATCTGTAAAAGTTGCACCGTGTACTTTTATTGCATTGATTGTTAGGGTCAATAAGGATGAAATCTCTTTAACAAACTTCATAAATTGAATTACATGAAAACAATTAAATTTTAAATTAATTTAATTATGTACAAAAATTTAAACTAACTAATTAATTGCTCGAAATGAGCTCCATTTTCAGAAGTTAAATGAATGGAAAACAATGAAATCTTAAATTATTAATTCAATGGGTCAAGTTAAAGCACTTTTACTCAAAGATCTATCTGTGTACTTATGTTATTCATTAATTATTATCATTGACGTCATTTATCCATCGAAATGACGAATTACTATTTAGATAAGACGATTGCAATTTGCACGTGTTTGTAATGCAGACTCCTTTCTTAGATGCGACATAACTGCGTGTATGACGTAGTTTAAATATGGAATGTTTCATTTGAAAATAGATTTTCATCTGTTATTCACATTTGATTGTTTTTACAAATCATTTCATAATTGTTTCACGGTAAAAATGGCTTATCAAGAGCAATTTGATTTAATGGAAGCTTATTTTTTAAATAATAAAGATGTGAATCGTGCTCTGCGGTGGTATGGAGAGAGATATCGAGACCGTCAGACACCAACTCGATCCTTTCAGTTCAACATGTCAAATTCCCAAAATGTCAAGCGGTTTCAAAATGTCAAGTTCTCAGAATGTCAACTTCCCAGAATGTCAAGTTCTCAGAATCTCAACTTCCCAGAATGTCAAGTTCACAGAATGTCAATTTCCCGAAAAGTCAAATTCCCAAAATGTCAAGTTTCCAAATATCATGTTGTGTATCAAAATTATGTAAAAAAATAATTATAGACTATGACGTATGTAATCAAAATATTTTTATTAGTGATTAAGTAACATTTGTATGTAATAATCAACATCATTTCAAAATACACTATGTGTATTTATACAAATGTTACTTAATCACTAATAAAAATATTTTGATTACATACGTCATAGTCTATAATTATTTTTTTACATAATTTTGATACACAACATGATATTTGGAAACTTGACATTTTGGGAATTTGACTTTTCGGGAAATTGACATTCTGTGAACTTGACATTCCGGGAAGTTGACATTCTGAGAACTTGACATTCTGGGAAGTTGACATTCTGAGAACTTGGCATTTTGAAACCGCTTGACATTTTGGGAATTTGACATGTTGGACTGAAAGGAACTCGATTTGTACTGAAAAGAATGATAGAAAATTTAAAGAACACTGGAAGTTTCAAAAAGCGACGGCACCCTCTTCAACAAAACAACTTTGATTTTGAATTAAATATTTTAACATACTTCGAAGCATTTCCGAAGGCTTCAAGCAGAGATGCTGCCGAAGTAATTGGAACAACCCACACTCGCATACTTAAAGTGCTGAAAAAGTATAAGTTTAGATGTTATCGTGATGGTCGGTTGGTACAAAAATTGCATCCTGGGGATTGTGAGAGACGACTACAATTTTGTCAAAACATGCTGAGAGAAATTGACCGTAACCCTAATTTTTTGAGTAACATTGTATGGTCTGACGAAACCAACTTCAGCAATAACGGCATGTACAATCGCCGCAATAATCACTATTGGTCTAGAGTGAATCCTCTTCGTGTTCATGAAACTAACAGTCAAGTAAGATTTTCTTTCAACGTTTGGTGCGGAATTATGAGAAATATGGTTGTGTTAGTCCATGTATACGAAGGTCACTTAAACACTGTTAAGTATTTAGAAATACTCGATTTATTAAGAAACGAGTTAAATGGTTTCCCCGAGGAAGAGCGAAACCAAATAATTCTACAGCAAGATGGTGCTCCAGCCCATAACAGCAGAATCACTACTGCCTACATTAATAACCATTTTAATACCTGGATTGGTACAAACGGCACAATCAGATGGCCTGCGAGATCACCAGATCTCACCCCTTTAGATTTTTTTTTGTGGGGATATGTAAAAAATCAAATTTACACTAAATCTTATGAGAATGTAAACGAGTTGAGAGTTGAAGTTCAGAATACGATTTATAACATTCACCACAATACGTTATTGAAGGTAACTAGAAATGAATTCGTTAGAAGAATAAATTTGTGTATCCAAGAAAATGGAGCCCATTTCGAGCAATTAATTAGTTAGTTTAAATTTTTGTACATAATTAAATTAATTTAAAATTTAATTGTTTTCATGTAATTCAATTTATGAAGTTTGTTAAAGAGATTTCATCCTTATTGACCCTAACAATCAATGCAATAAAAGTACACGGTACTTTTACAGATTTTAGTCGGTTCGATTACCGTGTGCGGCAAGCGAATTTTTAAAAATCTTTAATGCCGTTTTTTTTCTTTTCAAAAATAAAGAAATGTTTCCTTTGAGTAAAATTTTCTATCTAAAGTATTAAGAGTACTTCCCCTCCAGGTGGCATTACAAAATTCCACCCTGTATATGTGTAACTTCATCGATATTTGCGGCGCACGCCAAAACATGTCGCCGATTGTAGATTTTTTTCCTTACTGACACTTATCGTTATATTTTGGACCATTTACACAATATATTTATAAATTATAACCTATGTGTTATTCTGATGTATAAGCAAAATTATTGTAAAGCATTAAAATCCATTCAGTAGTTTTTGCGTGAAAGAGGAACAAACATCCACACATCCACACATCTACACTTCCACACTCACAAACATTCGGCTTTATAATATTAGTAGGATATCACAGTACTTACTTACCTTAACCTGGTTTATGTACCTGACATAAACAAGGGTAAAAAAAGTACAGAACCGAGTTAGTCCACCCCGACTTTACGTGATGAAACTGTTTTTTTTAAACCTGAGGCACGGAGGAAGTGCAGAGGAAGAGGCTGCACTTTCCCTAGCGCCGGAGAAGATGCAATTCCAAGATTTAGCGATCACAATTTTGACTAATGCGAACTTGATAGTTTAATCATCATCCATTAGAAATCATCATCATTATCAATCAACATCAACCATCATCGTCATCATCAACCATCATTCTCAACAATCAATCATCATCATTAATTCGTAACAAAAAGACTATAAAATATACAAAAACGCATTAAATATTACTAATTTATTACATCTCGATAGATGTACTAAGGTTAAATTTATTAATAATCACCGGTAAAAGTGATTATTTTTTTACTTTTACCACGAATTTCGGTAATTATTAATAATTCAATTAATCACACTTACATAAATATCGTTTACAGACACGGTTTTAGGACCACATGTGCATGTGTTTTGAAATTCTTTGTAGTACTAATGTGTGTATACTACATATTCTTCTGTACTCTCAGTGTTTTGTGTTCTGGGTATGTTGGTAAAAGAAGAGGTTCTACTGTAGTTCAACTTTTTAAACAGGATTGATTGGCCAGATTTGTTGCATCAAGTAACCCAACGTTTTTATATAATTAATACATTAATACGGATTAAGGAAAAAAATAAAAATGTCCAAAAATTTTATTTCGTTTATTATCACAGATCTTCGATAACAATTGAAGGGTTGTAATTCTAAAGGGTCTAAGTACCAATTTTATGTTTTAGAGATATAACAAAAAAAGGTTGTGAAATAAACAAATTAATGAAATAATTATTTATTTTTACTTAAATCAATTTAACACATATCTTTTAGTTATACAATGTGAAAAATATTAAAAAAAAATAGACAATAAAGAAAGTAATACAACATAAACATTTAGTAATTTAAAATGTTTTAAGTGCCTCAGGAAATAATATTGAAAATGGGCTAAGTGCCTTAATAAAAGATATTAAAAAAGTTCTTAGGCTTCGGTTTGATTAATCAAATGTTCGTAAAAAGGTTTATTTTCGGGGGGTATGTATGGTAGCATTTCCTTTAAATCCTTTAATTTTTCTTTTGAAATATTATTTCGAGCTTCTAGCACTGGCAAAACGTAGTTTTCCAGTTGACGTGGTGACTTGCCTTTTTTAAAAATGTTTATACTGTCCCACGGTATTGAATCACTGTGTGATTCCATTAAATCAACATAAGGTAACTTTTCTTTATCGATGCGGATCCAAGAAATGGTTGAGATTTTTAACTTAGCAGTAAGTATTTAAAAAGGTGGCCGATGCCTGATTGAAGTCTTTAAAATCCATTTGGTCTAAATTAACTACGGTGAATGGATTTTTGTGACACGACTCTCGAATCATTTTTGCGACATCCTTTGGTTCAAAACATTAACGACTTTCTTTCTTTTTTCAATTTGAGCGAAATCTCGATCGCAGGACATAAAAGAATGACCACTGACCAAGTATTTATGATCAATAGTATCATAAATACCATTAGCTACCAAACAGATTAAGGCAAACAGAACCATTCGGTTTTTGTTCTGTCCAATACAGTTATCACTTCAAATAACTGCATTCTTTTTTACAGTTTTAGTTGACATCATGTTCAGTACTTGTGTCACGTAATTTGGTCAACTAACAACACAAAACAATAACATTCTGCAACCTACCCCGCACGCACAAAATCACAGTCCCTTTCGAGCGAAAGTGCGTTGGCACTTAGACCGCGCCACAACTTCGTCCGTGTGTGAGTGAAAAATTCAAAGACACAGGCACTTGGATCCATTTGGATATTATTAGGCTTGGCACATCGATCATATTTTTGTATTAATATCGATTTTTGTTTTTTGGCACTTAGACCCATTAGAATTACAACCCTTCAATTGAAGTAATAAAGTTCTTATTCGAATCAACGGCCACAGTATGCCACCTCGAAGTTACAAAGTATGTTTTCTTATAACGACGGTAATGTAGGTATGTCTTGGCAACACTACTAAAGATGCAGATTTTCATGTAAAGTACGAAAATTTGCAACTTTTCCATATCTAAAGCTAAACTATAATATACAGTAAATAATACTTAGTTTTAAATTAATCACATTATAATTTAAACTGCCTATTATTAATATACAGGAGTAACTAATCTTAACTACTAATTTGAATACATATTTTAGAGGAAACAAATTTAGCCTTCAGATAAAAAAAATGAACATCACAGCTTAACAGCTTATTATAATTATTGAAAATAAATAGAAGGTTAGGTACTTATTTTTTCTAAGTTAGTACTAGGCACTGGGTATTTAAGATATTGCACTATTTTTTAACTATTGATTCGGAAAATAAGGGTTCCTATACACATAAGCGGGCCGGGCGGTAAAATCGAATTAGTTGAATGTTCGGAAAAAAGCCGTAGTAATTGCTTCGGGTCGGCTTTGTGTTCAACAGATAACACAGAGAACGGAACAGCTGAATCGAATGATGTGCCGACCCGAATGAACTACCCGATCGGCACTAGTTTATAAAGCCAAAACACGTGTAATTGCTACCGGTCGGTTTTGTTGTTTAACAAATACTGCCGTGCCGACAATGCCGACCCGATTATGTGTATAGAAACCCTAAAACAATATTTTTTAACAAATTTAAATAAAATTGATTTGCTAATTCGTGTGGATCCTACTGTTTTCATTACATATCGGAAGCAAATGCCTTCCGATTTTTACACAATTTTTTTATGTCTCTTTTGTATTTTATACAGAATGACGTATAGGAGAAAAAAGCAGACCGCATTTTGAAACGCATCATTGCTTTGTTACGATAAACGTTGCACCGTTTCAACTCCGTCCATGAAAATAATAGAATCCACATGTTAACTCTACATTTATAAACAGCAAACATACATGCTTATAATAAGTTAGAAAAAATGTTAATATGTTAATACTCCCATTCGCAGCACGTCTTCAAATCGCTAACATTTTCTATGAATACTTGTAGATGCCGGTCTCCTTACGCATTCGCACTGTAAAAACATTAATTTGTTTGTGTTAATTGCTGATAGTAGTGAAAAAACGAATACGTTTTTTGTTACAAATTATGACATAATCTGTTTGAAGTAGTAATGTGGAATTAAAAGAGCAGCAATTTAAAATCTAAATTAACAATTTTTATTACTCAACGTATCTACTTTTTGTTACATATAGGTAATAACTACTGCAGCAAATATATTTATAGTTTGTATGTAGGTACTTATAATTAAAAATATTATTACCTACACTAACAAAAATAGAAACAGTAATGACACGCCGATGAGTCTCGCACGCTTTATTGATTTGTAATTATACAAACGTAGTAATGATCGGCAGCTTTGATTATATACTATAAATTTTATATGTTATCTGGGAACTTTGTTAGCCTATGGTTCCAAGAAATAATCAACATCAAACAGATCAAGATTTAGTGATTGATTCTACTTCTTGTAAAATAATATTTATATATAAAACTTACTTTCAACAAAACAGATTGCTGCCAGGATACACGCAGAGAATAGTATTGTCATTGATATAACGAGAACTGTTATTTGGTGCGAATGGTCGCAGCAACAGGATTTGGACTCCTTGCCCGTGCGATGCTTCGTGTAGCCGTTTACTACTGTAAAATGTGTTGAACTAGCAATGGACTGTGTGTCTTGTCCTGGCCCCGAGTTTCGTTTAACGCCATTCCAAACAGAATCCAGGCCATCGTGAGTCTCTTCGGGAATGGGGACTACGGCATGACCTGCCTTGCTTCCATAGCTTCCAAATTTTGTATGGTAGCTTCCAAGGTCGTCTTGTTCTGGACTTCTGCCATGCATACGCGCCAAGTGCGCCGCACTCAATAGCAGCGATCCAGACGAAACACTCTGAAAGTAAAACGTATTTATTAAAGTAACTGAACAAAATTACTATTGACAATGTTCCGTGCGCATGCGTATAATTTAGTGTGCTGTAACAAGGCGTGTGTAGTAAAAGTAATTTTGTTGTTTAATCGATTTGAACTCCGCCACAGTAAGCATTACTAAATGATTGTGTGGGAATCGATTATTGTGTGAGTTATGTCACTATAAACTTTTCCCCTTTGATTGGGCTTTCATTGAATATATTCGTGTACTTTAAATTAAATTTCACCATAAAATTTACCGCTATAAAAACTCATGACATATTTAATTTAGTAAAATAAAATGATTGAGATACAAGTGAGATTAAATGAAACGGTGCAACGGTGTTACTTAAATTGCAAAACTGATTCTGTCGACAGGGTATGTCTCAAGTCACATGACAAGCACTTTTTCACAACCGTCTTAAAATATTTTTCGATATAATAACTGTATGCAATGATGAAGTACAGATTTCGAGTATGATTGGTAAAGATTAATAAAAACCAAATGCGAATTTCGATTTGCGGTTTGTTGAGTAAGCGTTGAGATATGTTTAAGGTATTTCGATTCATACCTACGCACATTAGTTGACTCTTTATCAGTCAAGGCCAAAGTGACTAATTGACTGAGTCAAAGGTCGTGACAAATATCTTAAATTCAGCCTTAAGTTAATCAAAAATATTCAAATTGTGTTTGTTATTTAAGATTTAAAAATTATGCGCATAAATTTTGCTTTAAAGCGGAAATGCAATTACACTGTAGCAATTAGACACTTCAGCAATCTCATCTCAACTAGTAAAACCATATTTTTTTTCTTTTAAAAAAGATAACTAGCAATGCGAATCGTGGGGTCCCACATTACTAGAAATCCTTTTAACCCCTCCAGCTAAGCTCAATGGCTTGTGTTAGGAGTGGGTTCAGGTCGGTAGTATAATGAGTAGGATTCGAACCCGCAACTCACGATTGCGAGTCCGATGCCTTAGCCATCTACCGCCCCGCTTCGAATTGATCAAGTAAGGCTAAACTGGAAATAAAAGTAAAACAATATCAATAAATTTTTAACGCTTAATGATTATTTCAATACGAATTAATCTGATAAATATTTAATTTATTAAGGCCCTCCCTCACCGCGAGCTTGCTCCTCTGCCATTTATAATTCGAGCATTACGTTGCATTACTGCCTCCCTATCTGACGAGCATGCGCCTGTAATGTACATTTATGATTCGATTTTCGAAGTGATTATTCATTTTTTTATTGAGGTTACAAGTTATATCGAAATATTACAGATTGTATATAATTACAGGTTGCATTGTACTATTGGTTCTCCTCCCTCACCGATGTAATACTCGAATCTGTAACATTCCATTACAGGCGAATGCTCGCGGTGAGGGAGCACCCTAAGATTAATTCGTATCGAAATTTTCAAGTAATGCTAAGCCGGAACTAAAAGTAGAATAATATCAATAAATTCTTACGCCACTTAAGGTCTTTTGTTATAATTGCATTAATAAAAAAATCAATAGGAATTAATCTAATAAATAATAAATTTATTAGATTAATTCGTATTGAAATTATTAATGCAAATTATAACAAAAGGCGTTTTATTAATCAATACCTTTTATAGGAATGCTAAAATTCCTGCATGTATTTTGTATGTTGCTTAAAGATGAGTTGGTCTACAATTAACATAATATTGAATTCTTGTCACAGACCTGTATTTAATTATATCGTGCGCCAGTCTTGCAACAACATATTTGTATGTTCAAATTAAGCAATCTTTGGAATGTAGTATACCAACGCTCAAGTGGATCCTGTACCGGACACAGCAATATCAACCAGTTTCTTGACCCCGTAAATTTATCAAATTATCTTACTCGATTTTGATACAAAAACATCCGTAACCACCTCATCTAAATAAAAAATGTCATTTATTGTTCGCAACACGTTCTATCATTAAAGCTGTTAGGACGTGGAACGTTGTTTTTTTTTGTAACTAAATGTCACTTGTTAAAAAAAAATAGATGCATAAATGTCGAGTGGCTCATCGATACGCGACGTGATTGTTGACTTTATAATTGAAGCGGAAACTTGTGTGGTAATGATTGTGACGCACGGTTTAGAAGGTCGCCTTACGTGGGTACTGTGGTTGCTTGATGAGCCTTGGCTAGAGGCGGAGCCGCCTCGAGAGCGCGAGTCGCCTAAACTCCCGCCGCCACTGCTGCCCGACAACGATGGCCGCGGAATGTGCCACTCGTGCGATGAGATCTGGAAACATTATTTAAATTATTTACAGGCACGTAATATCTATCAGTTCAATTAGAATGCAACAAAACACTATTTTTAGATTTACGTTGAAAACCTGAGACAATAGACCAAGTCTTAAAACATCAAAGGCGTGAAGTTGTAGTTAAATACGATAATCTCAAAATTTTATGGTAATAAGTTCTGTTTTGTTTAAACGCGAGTGTAAAAAGTAGGTCATGTTGTTGCAAGTGTGTCATCTTGTGTTTTAAAATATTCAAACCAATACTGCAGACCAATAAATTTTGTTAAAGTTCTACGCTGCAGATGTTGAAAGGCTGTGTGACGCATTGGACCTGCTTAAGCTATTAAAATAAATCTAGATGTCTATTATACATTACCAGGTCCTTGTTTACTTATTCAAATTGCAGTAAAAGGACGATAGCTAGACGTTCTCTTTCTAAACATCTAAGCAAATAGCTTTAAGTACATATTTCTCCATCATATACCTAAGATGCGTTTAAAACGCGCAATTGAATTTTATACGATTTCGAAAGTTTTGCTTGTTATTATCTAATGTTTATCTGAAATGCGAATGATTTAATGTTTAATGATGAGATAGAGACGTTATAATACGCCTACAATGTAATAATAAACACAATGTTATTGTTCTACTAAAAGGTAATCATTCGTATTGCTTTGTTCGATTACAACTAGTAGGTATCTAAGAATAGGATTATTACCCTATCCCAGTTTTTGTTAAAATGTTTAGATGCTTGCTTGAATATTGTTTTCAATAAGTAATTTACAGGACAAAAATAATCTAATGGCATTTCATGGTTTGATATGTTGCAAAATTGCTTCATGCTTTATTTCGCCATTGAAAGAGTCTGCTATTGATCATCAAACAAAGGCTTCGACATAAAAGTAACAGGTATAGGTACACACATTCTGTAGTGTCGTTATGTTGTGCAACCATGTCTGAGTGTTACTGAATGCGTACGGAAATCATTGCAGAACTCTTCCTAGTCGCGTCTTTGGAGATTAGTTTCATCTTAAGCTCATTTTACCTTTCAAACGCGACATTTCTTTATATAACAGATATTATTTTATTAACGAGTTATTTTTTAAATAAATAAATCAATCTCAATAGGTTTCGTAATAAGTATGGGTTTCCCAAATATCGTTTAAGCTATGCTATAGCTTCTAACAAAAACTTCCGCGGGTGAACGTTCCGTAGACGGGAGAGGCTAACAGTGCCTTCTGTTCCATCAATTACGTTTTAGGTCAAGTTTTGTTCGGAGTCCGATTGATTTTGTCAGATACGGTGTTCAAGGTTCATGTTCTCTTTATTTGCGGTCTCGTTTCGTTGGCCTCTGATGCAATAAATCTTGGTTTTGCTTTCGGCTTCACGGTCCTCTTTGTTGCTCTGATAACATGATGGATAAGCATTTTAGGTAGTCATATCATTAATTCATTTTACTTTTTATTGTACTAATGCAAGGTCGCGCCTTTATTGTTTTTTAAGAGTAGGTGGTTTGTACTGAGAGGATTTAGTACCTACATTTATCTTTTTTTGTTTACGTATGCCAATGTGAAATAAGGTACCAGTAGGTATATTGTGAGCTCGCGATGTTCATATCAGGTAATGTTAGAGAGGTGGGCGATGTTGCAAAATATGTCGCCAAATGTATACAACCGGTTTCGGGGACTGCCTCATTGCTCTCGGTGCTTACCGCAATAACAACATGCAGCTTGAGCATACTTTCGCTGTTTGTGAGAATTAATTCTGCAACGTGGTAAGATGTAACTAGTGGGAACTCGGTCGATTTGTTCAAGTTCTATTGTATTAAGCTATGAGGAAATAACATCGTATTAGAATGTTGCCAAGCATTTTCCAGTCAAGTATTACATTATATACAAGAGACATGGCATTTTATTATGGAGAATAAAGCGATGTAAGACTAAAAACGCAAATGTCTTTGTATGAATGCAACGTGATGTAAATTGAATTAACTTAAAACTGTTGCATTTTATCTATGTTCATTTGAATATAATGCATCGTGTATTCGTTTGTGCACGGTACTGATGGCACGTGCCAGCTTACGGATATGCGCCCACATGATTCAACTTTTAATTGCGAGAACACGTGGTCTTCAGTGTGTACCATCGCACACGTTGAGAACCCCGTGAGAACACCGAGAACACCTTTATATTACTATTTTATTATGCGTACGTCAGGTTTTACTTAATCATGTGTCTAAGCACGTGGTCATTGAACAAGTAATGCACTATATGATCCATTAATAAATTGACGCTTTATATCTTCGCTAATAACTTAAGCGGACATATTAAATCACGGGTTTTTTAGTCATGGTGTCGTTAGAAACAATAATTAATTCTACATTATGGTTTTGTATATACTTAAATGTTTCTTGCTCATTCTAAAAAGTTTCTTCCTTAAATAATTTATGTTACTATTCGCCAGGTTACAAATTCTACTATTACTAATTATAATTTGTAAAATTTTATGTAAACAGAAAAGTTTATGAGTTTATAATAATTTATTTATTCCTCCTCGCAAATGATTATACACTTTTTACCAATATCCTTCTCTAAGTGACCCTTTGATACCAGTTTTGAGGTGTATGCTTATATTAAGAAGCTTTGCACTTACTCAAGAAGAGAGTTAACAAAAACTTATTCTTACCATTTGAGTTTGATGACTGAGATAGTCTTTGAATAGATTCAACTAAACACCCCCTAATACCGAGGACATTCAGCAATGGAACAGAGACCGTGTCAAAAGCGTTGGCAAGATCTAAGAAAATTGTCCTAGCTTTATGTTTTTTATCCAGATGTGCCACTACAAAATTTGCTGGTTCATGACCGATTCAGTTGTTGACTTTTTAGCCCGAAATTCAAATTGTGAATTAGATAACAGTCAGTTCATCAAACATTCAAGAATTTTGAATAGTGTTTGGAATATGGAAATGTATTTAACCTACTTTTTATCAGATAACCAATAACGACGAGGGCGGATACGCAGACAAAAGCATAAAAAAATATAAAAAAAACGGAACTCAATTTAAGAGTTCATATTGAATAAATGACCGCTGTAACATAGCCAATTCTGCGAATTACACTGATCTCAAGCTTTAGGTAATTAAATAATGATCAATTCCAATTATTCTGGCACGGAACCTTTAATACATGGCCAAAGCTTGTTGTTTACCGATTTTTGTTGTTGTAAATAAACGTACTTAACGACGTCTCAGTCCTATCATTAGTTCTGAGGTAAATGAAGATGTCAAATATAATAATACGTTGGGTACTATTTTTTTTACACATCATGTTCATATAAGCGCTCCTTTTGTGAGTCGAGACTTTGATGTCATTATACTGTGAAGGTAAATCTGAACATGTTCAATTTGGGCTCATCTCGTTATTTTTATCGCGGCAATCTTAGAGTATCATTCAATTATGACATTGCATTGTCATTTAAAGAACCTTTGAGACAATCACTCTTATACTGCTGTTAAAATAATGTAGGTACAGAAGACATAGTGCAATAACTCGGTCAAATTGACCAAATATTGTATTATACATATGTTATAATGAACATTTGTGATTGGTACACATTATACAATTTTATAGACTATCTCAACTATCAACAACCATCATGGGTGATGGTGATCACGGCCGTTGCAATATGACTGCCTCTGTGGCGCTGTGCGAGTGTATCCGATTGCTACGCAAGAGGTCGTGGGTTCGACCCCCCCCCCCCCCCCAGGATAAAACTTTGTGTGTTGAGCACGATGGTTTATTCTGTCTGGGTGTTATTTATCTATAATATGTATGTATTTAGAAGTATATAAGTAAGTTTATCAGTTGTCTAGTTTCCATAGTAGGTACAAGCTCTGCTTAGTTTGGGGGCAGATAGCGTTGTGTGAATTTTCCCAATATATTATTATTAATAATACGATCGAAACGTCGGGGAATTACTCAAATATATTTAACCTTAAAATATCTACGCGATTAAGACCCGTTGCCTATAAAATTGTATACAGTGTGCCGGGTGGACCAGACCCCCTGGAAGATAAGTACTCTAAGTAAGCATTTGCGTTACCTAAGTTTACTCAAAGGAAATATTATTTCATTTTTAGAATTAAAAATAACTGCATTCAATCAATTTCTAAAAGTGACTTGCTAGAGCTGGGAATCGAACCTGTCATATGTTGAAAATAAACATTGTGCTTTTATGATACCGATCGAAAGGTTTAATCATAAGAAACAAATCTCTCTAATAAATATTGCATCTAAAATCTTAGAATTGACCCTTATAATCTGCTTTAATAAAAACACATTTTTTTCTAGTTTTAGCGGGTTCAATTCCCATCTCTGTCAAGTGACTTTTAGAAAATCTTTTATTGCAGTTATTTTTATTTCTAAAAATAAAAGAATGTTTCCTTTCAGCAAAATTCACTTAAATCTTTAGGGTAGGTACCTTCCCTCCAGGGGGCTGATTTGATCCACTATAAATACTCTATTCATAATGCTTTAGAATCGCTGAATATTTAATAGTAGTAGTAGTTTAGGCTTGCCAGTGAAATGGGCGCGTTGATGAAGTCACACTAGTAGGTACCATTACTGACGAGCGCAACCAGGTAAATGCATATACTTCTCTATAATTGCATTCTATCAAGCCATCCATATACCTGTTTACCACCAAAAAAAATGCTTGTTACCATGCTCTAAGTGTCGTAACTCACGTTAGCGATCTTCATGACATTACATTTGGACTGTTTGTAATTACGAATGATTAACGGTAACCAACCAGTTAGCGCCATAACAACAGGTGTACCTATAGTTGTGAAACATGTTCAGTACGAGACGGTCTAGTTATGCAATTGGTAATCTTTACGAATCAACAGTCAATGCGTGTACACGCTGCGTGCTTATAACGGTTCATTGTAATCGCGGAAATCATTAGACATAAGCCAACTTTGGCTTACTTACTCTAACATTATATGTCACGACAACTGCAGGATTACAGCAAAATTATATTTCGTGACTTAAAAGTATGTAAGGAACTTCAAATGTTACGATGTTTACTGTAACGAATGAAGTTACATAATTTCTAATTATTTTAAACTACATGTAATAGTTAAAACTCAACTCATTTGTATTTACGAGTTTTAAAATCACGTTGCTTTGTCTCCGAGCATTTAGTTTCGTACGTAGCAAAAGTAACGCCTTCGTTCAACTTTCATAATCTAAACAATAGTCGCTACACTTACTATGATAATCAGTTAAAGACTAACTAGACTGTTCTCCTTTAGAAGAGAAAGCGTACATTCCTGATGCACGGCTCTTCTTAGAATACTTTCGATGCTGCAAATGTCACAATGGATAACGGGTTACGGTCCACAGTATCGATCGATACTTTTAATTTCATGTTTCTCTGCGGTCAAACTTGCTTGCTTATTGTAACTGTATAATAGACATTGCAATAGAGATCTCCATCACGCGCCGTCGGCAAAATTGTAGTTGCAATTGTAGGTTTCTCTCTTTAAGGCCAACTTGTTATCAAAATGCAACGCTGATAATGATCCAGCTTCGAAAACGGCAGGTGGTTTTCGTTTCATTCAGTAATAAATGTTTGTATTTTTTATGCTTATTGGTCACGTATAACTTTATTACGTCGCTGATTTTTTTTTTATATCTAATAGGATTTTTTAAATTATCGGACATCGAGTAATGAAGAACTTCAAATCGTCCCGTATTAATATACATATAATTTTTATATTAAAAGTATGTACATTCCCGTATCCTTCACAAGCTCTATATATAGGTATTTACAAACATTTAATTCACGGACACAAAGTACACCTAGACTTAAAACAACAATTTGTGGATCGAAATCGAACCCAATACTTCTTGCACAGCAGTCGCATACACTCCTACCGCGCCATCGAGGCAGTAAAATATTATTGTTAAGCCGTTCATTTGCAAAGATGTTTGCCATAAAGACTGCACACTATGATCGATATCCATGCAAAAGAAGTCTCAGTCAAAAGCTAGTCCCGTGTAATTAAATCTGTTGGTACTTTGTTAAAGCTATAATTTTGTCTTTGCACATGATATCTTAGCGAGTACAAAGTTTGGTTATGACTTAGGCTCACAAAAGCGAGGTCTGTTATTGAGCAGCCAATTATCATATTTTATACGCGATTGCATGAGGAGGCGCCGCGACATAACTCATTGTTCACGCTGGTCACAAACATTGACATGATGCTTATTGCCGTCCTTGAACTCAATAGCCTGTATTTATGAAGCTAACGGGAATCGTGTCAATGCAAATCGTTATGGAAGCTGCATAACTACTAACTGTTAGTTCAGTTTCTCATTATATTACACCTGTCAAGATAATATCGTGATCAACTCATAACGAAACGCTTGGCCCTCTAATTTAAGATATTAAGATGATTTTTTTTTAATTACTAGTCTATAACATCTATACCAATACCGGTCCGATGTTTGTTATTCAATCACGCCACCAGATTATAGTCTGAAATAGCATATTTTTATCCTGTAGGATAAGTTAGTTTCCACCCAAATGTTCACCCACATGAAGTCGCGAGCAACAGCTAGTATTAGATATACCTTAATAAAAATATTCTATTCAAGGAACCCACATTTACCAAAGCTGTCATCGATCATTATACTGAATGTAGTTTGAAACCTTAATCAAATACCAAATGGCGAGCTGCATCCGATATCTATCGTTTTAATAAGAGGCAAATTACAAATATAATTAACTTATTCATTTATATATTGCCATGAAAGATTATTCAACTAATTTTCAGTAAATATAATGAACTAGAATTTGTCCGAGGCATCGCTCTTGATTATCGTGACAAAATGTAAACTGTTATTTTTTCCCTAAGCTTTAAACTACTTCTATACCAACAACAAAATCGGCACGATATTATATACACCCACGGCAAACAAAGAAATAATTTCTGTCTAAACATACAAGTTTTTTATTTTTACAATATATCCTCATTTCACCCTTCAAGGGTTGAAATTTGAAAATCCCTAATACCATCCCTATACTTGTGTCATATTTTGTGCTGAAATATATTTATTATTAAGTTTCAAGCAAATCTAAATAAAAAATATTAAAGCGTTCACAAACTATGTGACTCTTATTCACACTCTCAAGGGTTGAATATTAAATCCTTTCTTAGCATGTTTTTATGTTACTATATGTTCCAAATTTTAGCTTTTTAGACTTAGTTCGGGCTATGTATAATGATGATAATGACAAACAATTTTCTAAGTAGGTGTGTATAAATAAAATATAAAATTATAAACATATTTAATTTTTAGAAATATACCAGCCTATGCTCGCGGCCTTGCTGTTGTTTGCATTGAATACTAGCTGTCCCGGCGAACTTCGTACCACCCCGTTGTTTGTTTTTTATTTTCGTTGTTTTCTTTATTTTGTACGTAAGAACTTTCTACATAGTATTAGAAAACTAAAAAATAAATGAAATTGGTAAAGTCGTTCTCTATTTATCTCGTGATCAAGGGAAATATGTATTCATTTTATATATTGTACATTTAATTTAAAAAAAATATATATCTCCACGGACCCTTTGCACCCGCGCACTTCGTCTGCGTCAATTATTTTCCTTCGTAAAAGAAAATACTTCACCTATTCTCAGACCTACCAAGTATACAAAAAAAACCGGTCAAGTGCGAGTCAGACTCGTGCACAAACGGTTCCGTACCATTATCTATACAACATTAGACACGATATTATAATATCGAGCAAAAAAACGGCAAAATCAAGTTTGTTGGCCCATACAACCCCCACTTAACAAAAAACAAACAAAGCCCTACTAAAATATTTATTATATTCTGTTTTTAATGTTGTAATAGCGGCAACAGAAATACATCATCTGTGAAAATTTTAACTGTCTAGCTATCACGGTTCATGATATACAGCCTGGTGACAGACAGACGGACAGTGGAGTCTTAGTAATAAGGTCCCGTTTTTACTTTTTGGGTACGGAACCCTAAATAAAACATTACAATCGGATAAAAATATATTAAATTTAATTATTATTATAAATATACCTTCTTATGCTCACGGCTTTGCTAGGGGTTGTTCTAATTGCCTACAATTAATATAATATACATATATTTTTTTTAAATAATTAAATATAATAAATCTAATCCGCGAAAGGCATAAAATTTATTTTCTGTTTATATGTATATGGATATTAATCAATATAATAAGTAGGTACTAGGTTGATTGAACTTTGGCTTTAAATAAACGTTACGTATTCTATTTATGGTGATTATATAATTAATGACTACGATGTGCTTCCCTCTACATAAATGTTGAGTAATTATTGCATTATTTAAAATTGCCCATAATTACTTATCGTATATTCAGTACTCTGCGAGTGGGATGCTACACTATAGAAAAAGTGGCCCTGAGATAGGTAACTTAGCCGGATTCTTCTTCTTGTCTGTTACGATGACATCATAGTTGCTGACGTCTACAATATGCTGTTATATTACCAAATAATAATATACCCAACACAATCAATCAACTTGAATTCCTATAAAATTACGAACAAATATTATTATAATTGTATTTGGAGTAGGTACTTTAATTGACTTTAATACACATGCAAGTACGAGTATATAAGATTAGACTGAAGTAATTAGGGTTTATCCAATGGAAATCGATATAAATATTATCTTCTTATATTATTATAACTTACAAAGCTGAACATACTGCTTCCGGAAAATATAGGCGTGTTGTTATGTTCAAATGTAAACTACCTAAATAAATGTCATATTTGATTCGATATCTTCTCACCTTGAAAGATTCGATTCTATGTAAAAATAGTACGCGATCGCTTCCTGTCTATCATGTTAATTGTTTGACAAATATAATCGTTCACCGTTATTTCTAGTGTCAATCATTGCTAAAACATTGTCAATATAAACAAAAGGTCATTATTTTTAAACACGAATTTGCAATTTAATACCACTTTACAAACACTTATCATAAAGTAACATAATATGAAAACT
The DNA here is from genome assembly GCA_945859575.2 of Herminia tarsipennalis. Lineage (NCBI taxonomy): Eukaryota > Metazoa > Arthropoda > Insecta > Lepidoptera > Erebidae > Herminia > Herminia tarsipennalis. Next base: position 14,591,001 of record OX243838.2, read on the forward strand.
GAGGCAAGTTATGATATTAGTTTCATGTTCCTATTTCAAAGATTTTTTCACACACGTGACAGGTACGTGTCACTGTCATGATTCATCATTAATTCAATTTTCTTGGCTAGTTATGTAAAATATCCATAGACCTAAATGATTTACGTTTTAAAATGAAGCTAGGTAATTCGAACGGCCTTAATTATTATTTTGTCTCGTGAAGAACGTTTCGCGGCGCGAAAAATTTGTTTACCAATTATTTCGTAAGCCCAAACTTGTTTGAATTCGATGTCATCACGCTGGTAGTCGTCACAACCATACCCTAACCACTATAAACTTCTGGCCCATGGTAGGTTCAGTAATGAAATTGTAAACAGTATTTCACAATGTGAATAAATGTTTCTTAAAAAGAATAATTTATGGCGTGTCCTTTAAAACATTTGAGATATGTGTTTCAATCTACTCTATTGGACTCTTAATATATGCGTTTTGGTTAAATGAATGCTTGTTATTAATTACATCGTAATGATCATCATATTGTTGTCAGATCCGTTTGTATCTGGAAAATCCTAAGTACACCCAGTTAATGCTTCTAGTATCTCATTTAAATAAAATGTCGTTGACTTTTCGCACACGATTCACTGTCGACGCTATAAGAATAATAAATGGCAGAAAAAAGCTATAGCTCTATTTAGCGATCAGGATAAAGGTTGATTCAATTTGTTACTATGTTAACCTGACCTACTCTTACAATAAATTGCTTATGACATGTGGCCCAGTGACTTTTTAAGCAATACTGTGTGACGCAATTATACAACTCCATGGGGGCGTTTGTTGAACTGTTGGAAATCTATGAAACAACTAATTATCGTGAGTCGACATTTTAACAGCTCGATCTGCATTTTCGTGTAAATAATTGTGTCATGTCTCTAATATTTCCACTTAATTACGGATATCCTAGTCGTCTTTATAATATTAATAAATGCAGAAATAAGAAATGTTTTGTTGTTGTCGAGTCCTCCTATTTATTCATGAGTTGCGCAAACAGCTGACCATGAACTACTACGCTTTTGCTAAGATTTCATTAATTCGGTGTGACACTGCTAGGTTATAAAATTAACATAACGGAAATATCCGCCTGTTATATCTTCTATTTTAAAATAAAATATTAGATTTTTTAAGGGCATTGCGTCATTTAAAATAGATTTAATGTGATAATATCAAAATCTTCTCGTCTTCTAAAATGTTTCTATCTTCTCTGATTCATACGAACTCTATACAAGTCTAGAAGCGTCACTTATTTACTTTTCCTTCAGATGCTGTTAACATCCTTCAATCATTCAAATGTTTTTGCTTAAATTATTGCACTGTAGTCGCTCGGACCGGCTGGATGTACGCTAAGTCCGGGTGTTGTGAAATGTGAAGGCCGCGGCGTCGAGGGCAATTTTAGCTGTCAGTCCCTGTGCCATTTACCTCGGACTAATACAGCTAGCCCCGGCTCACGTAGTCACAAATAGTAGTCTCCTCTACCTCGGTTTTTACCGCCGTTTCGTTAAAAATATCTTATTACATTTATAGAAAAAGAATAAGCATTATGTCGTAGCATTATTTGAATACGCTATCTAATTGTTTTCTGTACGTAACATTCTTTTGTGTACGTACATGCTTTTCACATCCCACGTTTTCAGTTCTGTAGGTACTTTAAAAACACGCGGAAGGGATGTACGAAGACTATTCTTCCGGGGTTTTAACCTTCAAATGTAGTTATAAACAAAATCTTAAAATGTTAGAACATTTTCTTGTCAATGCAAGTCAAATGCTTCGTAATGCTGTTTGCCAATATTATATTTAGATAAAAAACTAATGAATACGTAGTTTGATCTTTAAGGCAGCAAAATAGTTTTATCCGTATTAGTAATTATCATTTCAATGGGTTCCTTTCAATTTGAAAGATGTCTGGGTACATCATCGAGGTAGGTCAATTCTGTGAATGTTCGTACTCGTTTTACTGTTTTAGGTAATGAGTAAACGCCATTGATGTAATACGGCATGCAAATGAAGAGATGCTAACGAGACTTCTATATACGGACTAACATTCTTTCCACAGAAAATGTAAGCTGACTAATAAAGCTACTTAAATGCCGATTGAATGTTACTACTTTACTTCACAAAGCGGGTAAGCGTTTATCAAGATTATCAAACATTTTCGTTGGGATCTTTATTGCTCACGATGTAATTACAAGACTGAGCATTGAAAAAGTAAATTATGAGCTATTCAAACATCCTGTAGTTAATGAAATAAAATGGTGGTTGCGAATAGGCAACTAAAAGCTGCATTATTGCCTGAAAGGTTGAGTTCTGATAATTTATTTGTAATTGCACATTCTCTGTCTAAATACCGCTTAGATACAAGTGATATTGGAGGTAACGCGATTAAGTAGAAAATAATAGTTAGATTGTATCAATGCAATGTTGCATTAAATTAATCGAGGTTAATATGTATGCAATGTTCGGGTAAGACAGCTCTAGTTTTTTCTTATGTAACATAACGACTCTACTTGATAAGTAAGTTAACCTTGTCCTTCCTAAAAACTTTTATAATTGTAATTGTTCTACTGAAACCCATACCCATGTTCGGTATATATTTTAGGGTTCCGTAGCCAAAATGGCAAAACGGAACCCTTATATTTTCGCTCTGTCCGTCCGTCTGTCCCAGTCCACAGGTTAGCTCGGAGACTCATATTACTAGAAACCTGTAATTTACGTGTATTGTCAACGACACACTGGGGTAACATACATTTTGTAACCACACCACCGTAATGTAGTTCTAATACAAAAGTTCATTTATTGATAGCAATTTGTTTATCATTCGTAAGATTACAACATGACATAAAGACATCACTAGTTGGCAGTGGTGTGGTTACCAATAATATGTTGTAAACGACACCCCTAGTACACCATTGGGGTGACTTTTACAATATGTTTTTGGTTCAGTGGTGTCGTTGACAATAAACGGGCATGGATATACATAATTAGCCACGCCGACAAAGTAGTAGCATAAAATCTTAAAAAAAAAAATTGGCTACTTCCCCCCACACCAAGTCCCCAAGTGGGGATTTTTTTTTTCTCACCTACCCCATAGTGTGGGGTGTCTTAGGGTGATTTAGTGATCCGTATGTGAAATAATAAGCTTTAAAGTGCAATTTTTTGTAAGAGGCTAGTCCCCCCTTCCCCGCTAAATGGTTGTTGTTGGATATGTGAAAAAAATCATGGTAGTAAAACTATCACAGTTAAGTAGGCTTTACAAGTTTACGAGTTAAAGTTAAGTTTAAAGTGAAAAGTAACAATAATTTTCGTACAATATCCATTAAAAATATGTATAAGTATAAAATTGTTAGTAGTAATGAAACAAAAACAACAGAAAACCCACTTTTTGTTAAGATGGGCAACTACGGAACTCTACATTGTGCATGGCGCGACATGCACTTGTCCGGTTTTTTTTATTTCTTTTTTTGTACTCATAGCATGAACAATTGAACATTATTCTGAAAGTATCCAATGAAGGCGATAGTAGGTACTAATCTTAGTATTTTTAGGCAATGTTTGCTTTTGTATCGTTCCGTACAATACCGGTTTATAACGAAATAAACATAATATTTATGTAGATATTCACCTTAATAGAAGCACGTGATGTGTCTTTAGTCATTATTTCAAATAAAACACCATTAATATTTGTATACGTGGATATTCCTTTAAAAATCACTGTAGATTAGGCAAATATAAAAGAAACACCTGTGAACAAACATTCCATAGGTAAATCTATAAAAGGACATATCTATGGTTGAAGAGGGGATCATCTTGACGGTTGTGTGTTATTCATTGTCAATTTGTCAACTCGTGAATTTTTAAAATCGTACGATACCAATTATTATGCGTTGTTTAGAGGTTAATGTGAGGAAAACGTGTAGCAAGAAATTATAATACTGAACATGGAATCATCCCACAAATACCTACGACTATGTGATGATCACGTTATTTTTAATAAAGGAATAACATGAGCAAGAATGCTTAGGTACTATCGTAATCATATAAAACGCCATTGATTGTAATAGTTTTTGGAGCTACAGATGACAATACCGTAACACCTTTAACGATACCCTTACTTTAACAACTTAAAACAATTCTATACACCATATCTATTCTAAATTTGATACAAAAACTCATCGGTTCATCACAAAAACTATTTGTCTGACATAGGCACCAAGAATTCTTTAGAAATCTCTTCCGCTTACATCTGGTACAAATTACGGCCTTAACTATTTAAACTATACATCGTCATTACAAAAAATAAACTCTTAAATCTAAAATACCACAATTTGATTGAATTGTTTTTCCATTTTTAACTAGATGCGCTTCATAATAGGTTCATAGTGTCTTTCTGTACTACTATAAAAACTTTACTACAACCAGCTCCTCCCAGATGCTATAACGATTTCGACGAACTGTTTTTTGTTGTTGATGAACTCATTTCGTATAGACTGAAAGCTTGTTGCTATGTTACATGGTCTCAGAAATGCATAATCATATTAATTACAAAATTACATAGTTCTTGATACCTATTAATCGTAGACTCATCACCATGACTAATATATTCAATCTATATCATCTTGCTTGTTGGACGATATGTTCCTGGCAATTCTGTTTCTTAGAGAAGTTTTCCGCAAACTTTTTCTATTTAACGTTCGAGTTGTTATTAAATATTCTAGGAAAATAATCATCGCGTAATCTAGGTGTAAATACCATCAATTTTATTTAGATTTCTGAATACCCATGTTATTTTGTTTAACGGGATAAAGGATACTTAGGTACTTAATTCTCTTTTTCTGTTTATTCAAATGAATGAACCTATACTGTGAAAAACCTACCAAGTGCGAGTCAAACACTGCGGGTTCTGTACAAACTTATAGGTATAATAGTCGGCCATCGAGGAAATCTGTCTTTCTAACGAAACTCTCTTTTTGATAACAATAAAAATTTGATAAATTAGGGATTAGGGTCAGTAGATTTGTTTTAAAATTTGAATATAAACAGTTTTAAAGTTATTTCGGAAAATACACTAAAATTGACCAATCCCTCCCCCCTCCCTCTATTTTCCGAACAAAAGATAGTTCGTATTCATACGTGTATTAAATTTCAATCCAATCGGTTCCTTACAACGGACGGACGGTTTTTTTTTTATTTTGAGGTACTGAACCCTAAAAAGGGCATGTGATTAGATAAATTAAAAAGCTGTATAAAGTTTAACCTAAGCTTTCATAATTTTTATGTAAGTACCTACTAAACTCGGTATTCATCAATAACGAAATAGGTAAGAATTGAGATTGAAAACCTTTCAATAGTCAATTTAGCCAATACTGCGCCTAGTTGCTTAAAGTTATTGGATTTTTAATGATCATTACTTATACCAGGACTATGATTGGAAGGTAAATTGACCGTTAGTAGGATAATGGTTTTCAAAGACTAAATGCAAAATATTTGACCTTATTTAACATGCATAGTTCTAAAGAATCATTTAGCGCCTCACTTGTCATAGTTTGTTTGACACTAATCTACTGGCGTGCATAACTTACGCAATCTTTTCTTTTAGTGTTTCCTGAAGAATAAGCATAAACATCAATGTTTTGATAGGTGACAATAGTGCATATATTATAGGATATTAAATAAACAAAAATCAAAAAAGTTTAAATAATTTAGTGTTTTCAATTTTAGTGCCTATCTAAAGCCATTATCGGTATAAAGTTATATCTAACTAAGTACTCCAAACTTTGATAGGTTAATTACTTAAAACGTAGGGTCATTTTATTCTGTCTGAAACTGATGGTTATCCGCCGGCTTTAGAGGTTAATAAGACACTTCATTGTTTGAAAGAATCGCATGCATCGCTTACCGAGCTTTTGGTATCCATTGTTTATGTATTGCCACCTCCACTGTATTGTTGTCGTTCTCTAATGAGCTGCTCACTAATGTTACGTCACTGAACACTGCATTCACTCGGTCCACATGTCTGTCAAAATTGCGTTATGTTCTTTAGTTGTTTCGAGTTAAACCTCTCTCGCCCTCTCCGTGTGGCCGGCGTCGTGAAACGCGCCTGCTCCAAGCGGCAAAGCGACTAGAGTCGTACTGAGAGTGTTGCAACAATCACCAAGGTTTATATATGAGGTTGCACGCTGCCGTTTTGTATACAGATTTTGCTGCTGAATGTTTTGAAAATGACAATTTCAGTTTTCAGAAACTTGTTCGAGGCCTGTTTAATTTAAGTGTTACTTTAATTGTCTACTAATTACTAACCTAAATAGTAGAGAAATAATGCAACTGTGACATTCTTAGTGCAATGTACACATCCACGTGCTTAATGCTGTTTTAAGCTACAACTGCTTCTCAATGTACACTACTTTTTTCGACAGCTTGTTATTGTTATAAAATTTTATCTTAAATCTACCTAAAATGGAATTTATTCGCTTGATTTAGTTAATTGTCTTTCTCGAGTGCATGCTTGCCACATAGCAGTTACTACATAATGTCTGAGAATATAGGTTAGAAGTATCTTTTTTTAAATAAAAAATGTAGGAAACTAGCACCAGGACATATTTTGTGTGACCGTGTGATGCGACTGCCAACAGCCTTTACCGTAAAGGAAAATGATAAAGAAGCAATACGGTGGCGATGTCACGTTGTGCATTATGTCCTATGACGTATCTTCCTTTGTCGATGCCACCGGTTGCGCAAGAGTTCGCGAGAAGCAAGGACGAAGTCGCCGCTTGCGGAATAAATTTACAGGACTCCGATGACTCGTGTTACACATATTTGGGACTCGGCTATGTCGATACTGTCACGTATGTACACACCTATCAATGGTGAGCTGATAGATTGGGAAACATGGTAACGTGGTGATTTGTCTTTACTATGAAGACGGTGAACACTTAAAAAAATATAGATGGGCCTCTCATTTGTGTAACTTTTAACCGAAAAGACCTTCGATCAACATCGAACGATTTGTTGAGAAACGAATTCATAACAAATCATAAGATTTGGATAAGTGTTTATAACGACTTTGCTATGTAGTGTTATGTTCCGTATGGTCAAGATTATCGCTAATGCTTTTGGGACAAATAATATGTCTACTGTCAATATTACACAATACTATAAACAACTAACTGTTCCCCGCATCTCTGGCGTGTATGTCGGTTATCGCGAGAAAAAAAAAATTACTTACCATATAGGTAGTTCAAAATTTTCGTCCCTATGATCTAACTTTGGAAATGACTGATTTCCGAATAAACTTTGAACGGTGAAATTATAAAATATAAATTTCTAAAATAAACTAGCTAAAAGTAGATTTCGAGTTATCTAGTTTAGTCAATGAGTGACCACTCCAAACTCAAGTATGTAGGTTCAGTCAGGTATAGACAAACTAGCATTCGTGGAGCGTACCTAAAGGATCCACGATATACCAAAATGTAATTGCCTTCGAGAAAAGACTGCTTGAAATTAACAATTTGTAAATAGCCTCCGAGAAATCAATTAATTGATTTTCAAGTGCCACTGACGTCCTATTCCAATTCATTGTTTCTTAACACTATCTAATTAACCAAATTATATTTAAAAATATTAAACAACTGTCTAGAACGTACTAATTAGTTCTAACTATTTTTAACAATAATTATTTGAATAGTTACTATAGCATTGTAATTGATTGAGTTTCTGTGCATGCCGTGGCAACCTTTAACATCTAACACTTGATATAAGTTCCAGCATTAAGAAATGCTATATGGTGTATACCTTGTGGTGGTTGTCCTAATAAATAAACAAATAAAATAAAGACGACGAAGTGTAGTAGACGAATTTCTCACTCCTTTTCAATATCATAATGTTCCGATGAAGTGTAGTAGCAAATTTTAAGATGAATGCCATGGGTATTTGCTTACAGAAGCGTGTAAAGGCAAATTATAATTGCCTTACGTGTGAAGTGTACGCTTCTATGTAATGACCTGCCATGACCATGACGTATTCGCAATAAATTTACTCGATGAATCAAGAGTTCAATGGTTTCATGCGTTTACTTATTGCCACAGAATTCAAAGCCATATAGCGTTTCATTGTCATATTGTAAGGAATGATCTTTATCACCGAGCAAGACTGCCAATTAATATTCTACGTCATTAGTGTTAATTCGTGTTACAGGTGTTATAAAAGTTATGTTATAATTATTACTATGCTCGAGTTTGACTGATTGCTGAAGTATATCACGAGATTTGGTATGCTTACTTTTTGCAATTACAGAGAGGTTAGGTACTTATTATTCTAAATGTATGAGGAAAATGTGTGACGGACAAGACGTGGGCCCACGACTTAGAAGTGTCTTTTCTTTTCCTATTACGTTCTCCGCCACCGAACCACGTCTAGGGTTGATTTTAAATAATCAATTGGGTATGAAACATGTTGCCGTTCGGTCCCAAAATACCAGATTTTTTTCCAAAAACTCAAACGCATAAAAGTCGCTGAGGACATGCTAGAACGAGTCAATTCCGACCCAACAATTCATGAAACGCATACGTTACTGGTGACGAGATATGGGTTTACGACTTTGATATGCAAACTAGTCAACAGGCTTCGGAGTGGCGCCTTCCAACTGAATCGAAACCAAAAAAACCACGCCAAAGTCGATCAAAAGCCAATGTTGACTGTTTTCTTTAACTATCGCGGTATTGTGCACTCAGAATTCATGCCGAAGGGTCAAACGGTAAATAATAAATAGTAATATATACTAATTATTATTACAGATATGTTTCTAACTAAAAGCCCACAAAAGAGTAGAAAATTCTTTTATTTTGCCTATTTACTTATTTCTGTTTGGTGTTTATTAAATAATAAAGAATACTAATAATATTATTATAAAGAAAATTGTTAGGTACATACTCGTAGTTCAAAGAAAATAAATATTACGTTCGTTCCATTACTATACACACACGTACTTTACCCGACTTGGGAATTTTGTTGCTAGCGGTACAATTTTGATAAGCACAGAGTGAAGTTATCGCGATTATCTTCTCATTTGAAACGCATAGTATAGTGTTATGCGGCGTTTAAGAGAGCAAATTCGACGAAAACGCATGTTTGTATTTAGTAGAAGGCAAAAGAGAATTCGCGGCGAGAACTGAACTCAATTCCAGAAAAACCGTTTAAAAATATTTTGATGATTGAATTATAATTATTTTATGTCGCGTAAGTGTATTGTTCTGTTTTTGAAGGCGATAAAATAAATTTGGATGAATAACCAACATTTTGTATATATTTATTTTATTATTTCTCGGTACTTGGCAGAGTAGTAAGAGTTCCGTTTCTATTGCGTTAACCGCTCCGTGCACCGAGATTCGTTTTTTTGTATGCAAACTGCAATCAAGCGTACAGACAAGCATCAAATGACGAAAACGTGTAATTAGGTGAGGCTACGTGGTCAGTAAGCTTAGTATGTCATATATGACATAGATACGTACGTGTACAAAAAATAATCATTACAAACCGAAGAGGAAATAATTGTGTTACAAAAATACGATAATAATTGCAAGGGGCAAATGGCAATTTCGTTATGGTATATAATATTCTATTTGCCAACAATCTTGGTTTGTAATGATCACTTTTTTCTGTAACTGAAACAAAAAGTTAGTAACTTCCAAAGAAATTTAATTAACATCGATTGTCTGGCATTAGTAACAACATAAGATAACAAAAAAGGCATGACGATTTTTTATTATAGTCATGCGTCAAACTTTTATACTTTCTTCTCGATTTCATAGCATGATTTGACGAACAAATGTTTAATTAATAGATATTTGTCTAGTCTGAAGAAAAAGGTGCAGTCGAAACCGCTTGACGAATTGGGACTATCATCAGACAGACTTGACCAATCAGTTACCAAATCGCTTGAGAGACAGACACACCTTGAAGAACTCTAAAATAGTATATACACAATCATACAGATATCTCCACTGATTTTACCTTGACCGTCCAGAAAACTGACGGATTCCATCAGCGAAGCTTATAGGGTCGAACTTGACCTTTGGTCCTAATAATATTTTTTGTCACATCGATCTAAACCGTCGTATGTTAATCCGTGCAAAGCCAAGACACTGCTGGACATAGACCTTCCTCATGGTCGGATTGGTTGGAGGGCAAGCCGTGGCCCGTGTCCCGGGCGCCATGTTTAAGGTGCGCTAGATGGTATGTTGAAGTGGTACAAATTGTACTGAACTGTATCTCACAATCGTGTGAAATGATTTCAAACTCCCCCCCCCCTCTCTCCCCAGTCACGAGGTTAGTTGGTGAAACCGAAGGTGAAGGGCGCTATCATTAAGTTTTTGCCCCGCCTCTAAATAATCATAGAAACCACACAACACCAGGTCCTCCGCTTTCCGCATTCAACTCAGCGACCTTCTTTAGGTTGTCGGTCCATCTGGCTGGGGGTTGTCCTACTGTACGATAAATACGTTGTATTATTATTTTTATTCGACAAATATGGAAACATCATAAGGTACAGTTATACGGTCGTCATGCCGCTGCTAAGTCTATTTGAATAATTACCATCAATTTGCGTTTTGTCTTAATAATTGCAATCAATCAATCAAAACGACCATAATCATACATGTTCTTAGGACCAAATAGGAATATTGCCATAATTACTATAGTGGAGTATTCATATTATTTACCACTTTATATAACACTAGCTGACCCGCGCAACTTCGTCTGCGTTAAGTTTTTCTGTTCGTGTAACATTTTTCATTGCTGCTTTGCTCCTATTGGTCGTAGCGTGATGCTATATGGCCTATAGCCTTTCTCAATAAATGGGCTATCGAACAGTAAAATAATTTTTCCATTCGACCCAGGATTTCCTGAGATTATCGCGTTCAAACTCTATTTTAAAATCACTCAATTCGCCTACCGATTTTTGCTTCGTACGACTTATGTCCAACCGGAAAAATGTCCAACACACTAATAACGTCCAATCATACAATTGTCCAATCCTAAAAATGCCCAGTCATAATAATGTCCATTCATAACAATGTCCAACCATAAAAATGTCCAACCATAAAAATGTCCAACTAAATATCTCGGTTCGCTCGTCATATCAGCCGTATCAATGATGGCACAGCATATGTCCCTGTCTTACAGTGAGGTGTATTTTATATTCAAGGCTGCGGAACCCTGCACTGAGCATGGTCCGACATGCTCTTGCCAGATTTTTTTGTTTATGGGTTTATCCTTAGAGTTTTCATGTCTGTTAATGACATTGCAATGTCAGTACATTGAAAATATTATATAAAAATAATATTTATTTATGAAATTGAACATTTTCGGATAGTGATCATTTTAGAAAAATGGTCTACCCACTAATATGACTATGAGCTGGGCAATTGAGTGATATATATACCGTTCCCGGCAATTTTGTCCTAGGTGGCAAAAGAGAGCGACATTAACAGCAACATTGAATTTGGCCGACAATGACAATATTGAGAATTTGCTGGCAGTGGGAAAATTGCCGCAGTAACCCTGGTCATTTTTTTATTTGGACATTACACATGTAAACCCCCAAATCACTAAACTGGACATTCTTATAAATGGACTTTATTACGATTAGACATTATTATAAATGGACGTTATTATGACTGGACATATTTCGAACTGGACATTATTATGACTGGACTTATTTCTAACTGGTCATAAAACTAAATGGTCATTTTTGAAATTGGACATTAGTCGTGTAAACCCGATTTTTCAATCGACAGATAACTATTATCTGAAGAATAAATTAATGGCATAACAGATTTTCTATTGATGAGAAATAACTGTTTAAAATTATCTGCCCAAACTAAAATGTCTTTTATAAATAGTATATTACCGTTTAAACAGATATTTTTACGAAATTGATTGTAGGTACCTGCGCAGTGTCATCTCATAATAGATCTTCTCTATTGATAAATACTTACAATTTTTAAACCTTCTTAATACCTGAGCAGTGTATTTTTCTATTTATCATACTCAAAATAAGAGCGAACAACAAATATCCTATGGCGAATGTGTTGTTAGTACATATTAAAAATGTATGGTTAAGGGGGCAAACCCCATACCAACTGCGATCGGTTTATGTTAATACTTAACAAATATTAGTCGAATTACGTAGGTGTTTAACTCTATAAATATTTAACACCTTGTATAGATGTGATAAAATTTGTAACTGGTAGATATCTGTTCATAGGAGATTTAAAGAAAACTTGATATAAGATAATACAAATATTTTTGTCGGTTTGTCGGCATGTTAGTACATATTAAATTACTGGACAGATTATATTGAAATTCCGCACGCCCAATCTCATAGGTCCAGATTTAACTTAGGCTACAAATTATGACGCCATTGGTTTATGCTTAGCCCCCGTGGTTATGAGGGCTATGCAATAACGGATAATATCTTTAAACTACTTTGCATTATAAAACCGATAACATGAAACGGATCTTAATGAAAATTGGCAAGGATAGTTAGTAGGAAGTTTTTTTTTATCGCGATAGCCGATATATATGCGGGTGGAGCCGCAGGAAAACTAGTTCGTTATATATTATGTGAAAATGATGAATAAATAGTATAAAATGCGTTTATAATAATTACGCGGTTTCACACTTAAAAAAAGCAGTTTAGAACATTTAACGCGTTGATGTCTTTTGCACCCAGAGTTTTCATGATCCGATTATACAGACGCCATACCTCGGCGATGCTTGAATATTGTTATAATGTGTACTATACACAGTCCGACTTCAGCTTCCATTAGAATGGGGCCGTAATCGGCGCGTAATCGTGTGAAGGTATTATAACACCACGCTATTGAGCGCAGCTACCACAAGGTTCTTATAAGAAGTTATACGTTAAAGCAACAAAGGATTGAAGGCTTGCTTAATTTCGCAGTCGCACGCACGATCCCAGATTAATTGGAATGCAATTATATCATTAACTTAGCTGTATCATTGCCCAATTATCACTTTGCTATAAAGTGAACGCGCACTTGACACTTCATAATATTATCTTATCCATTTCAGATTTAAATCAGATTTAAATATTCATCCAGATGATTAACGTCATCTTCTGTAGGTCTACTGTCTTTCCCTGAATCGATACTCCCTAACTCTCGTAGTGTTTAATTGTTTTAGCTTACGAAGACTATTTATTTTTAAAAGTTCGTTTGATTGATAATTATCATAAACGAATGTATTGAATTAATGTTGCTAGTTCTTCCTACAATCAATAATTTATAAGAATTTCGTTTACATTGAATGAACTGGCACGAAATTAATGCACTTTTTTTATAAAAGATTCGAACAATGATTAGTACCTATCCAAATATATTTGGATATGATTGTTCGAATACATGTAAAAAAAAGTTTATTTAGGCCCACAATTATTCCCATGCCTAAAAGGAGAATACATACTGGGCGTTATTTTTCAAAGCGTCACCGGCAACAAGTTAAAGCTCACCAGCCTCTCACCTCTTTCAGCATGTCTACTACTTACCTCTCGTATTTTTGATCCAAGTTTGTATGATTGAAAAATTTATAAAGTCCCCTCGACACAGGTGTGCCGTTTTGTTACAATTCTATCAAAAAGTAACAAATTCCCTAATACTGATTGTATCTGGATAGAGGCCGGAATATGAAAAAGCCCGGAAGTCGCTGCGACCTAAAAGATCTATTGTGACGCCTCTTTCTTCCTTAAAGGATATCACCAAGTTCTTGTCTGACCATAAATTTGACTATACATCTTGGTGTAGTGGCCTTAACGTCGTCAGGTGTAATTGAGTGCCCTCCGAGGTGCTGGCTTCTATTGTGGTAAATTGCCTCGCAGCCACAGAGGATATGTATAGGTGTTTCTTCATCCTTGTGGCAGAACCTGCAAACATTAGCATCGTTTAGGCGTATCTTGTACATGTGTTTGTTTAGTCTGCAGTGGCCGGTTAGGGTTCTGGTAAGAATTCTGATTTGATTCTTAATCATAGTGAGCGCCTCTTTAGTGAACCTTGCGTTGAAGCCCACTAAGAGCTAAAACTGATGCCTAATACTGTTATTTGTATCTACTGTTATTTAAAAATGTTATTTCCAGTTTATTTAATTGATATTCTTCTAAAGACTAAAAAATACTTGTAGTTGTAGGGTCACGGACATGCATCGCAGTAAGTAAATTTTAAATCTGCTGCCTCTCAATATCAAATCCGATACCTCAACACGACTGGTTATTAAGGTCATTCTGGTCCATTTAGTAGAAAAAAGGCACAGGGACGCAGTCGCGGACAGAGGTTAAGCAAGATTATATCTAGATGAGGTTAACATACTCGTAGATCCATATTGCCCGTTTAATTTTAAAAAAATGTTAACCATCGTCTCTGCATAACTGAATAATGATCATGGTCAACTCAAAATTATGTTGTTTATTTTCGAGATATTAATAGAACGATTCACTAATTATTACATTATGTCAACGCAGATTCAGTTATTAACATTTTATCAAGGTCAAGGTTCAATATTATTTCTTATAAAAAATAGCTACATTCCATGTTGTTGATGTTTTTGAGTATATGCATGGCCAGTTTCCAAAGTCTATTGACGCTACTATCGCCAGGGCTATCATTCGTGCGTTATACGTTGAAGTATTATTGCCCATAGGTATGTAAAAAGATCATAATAAAGGAAAACATCTTGTACGCACGTGTACTTGCATGTGTACTTACAAGACATTGCATCCAAAGTTAAAAGCCACTCGAGCTGGTAACATCAAATTGGTCGTCATTAAAACATGTTTCACAGCAGCCGGTAATCATTTCGGCATTTTAAATATCAATTGATGTTCATTATTATGGGGTCACGTTAATGATTCACAAAACTACGTATATTGTGTATGTTGTCCGGGTCCGGTCCGGTTGCGCAGACGTTGGTATATTCATACGCATCGTCCTTGCCAGGAATGCGAGGTCATCACGCCTCGTTCAAAGAACGCGCTCGGGTCTTGGCGGTCCTCTTGTGAAACATAATTATTGTTGTTTTAGACTTATTCATTCCGTATTCTATGCATGTCATTATGATGTCAGTTGACGGCCAGCACCTTGTTACCTTACCGACTTGTCCTGTTAAGCCCAGTAGCCTACCTCGATATGTGTGCTTAAATTGTAGTTAGTTAGGTAGGTACATAGCTCACAACCACAATTATAAGGTAATCCATATGCATAGGCACTAATACAAAACCTTTTATTTATGCATAGATTTATAAGGAATACACCAATCTTAGGCAGAACTCGTGAAAGAAAAACCTTCAATTAATGTTATATCGTTAATATCGAATAGTTGACGATGTGTGCGTCTGTCTAACATAAATTATTCATGCATTAAAACGGGTGCCATCCTAAATGCATCCTATTTCATTAGATCCTCTAAGAATAATGTAATGCTTCTGTATTCAGCTTTTATTGATGTGACTGTATTTATTAAACATAGTTTATTATGTAGATCACAGATAATGTTTTATTTTTTGCCATAAAAGCTCTTCGCATTCTAGAATGGGCGATTAGCTTTTGGGGTAAAGATACACATGCCAGTAAAACAGAACTATAGCGTGCGTGCTAGTAAGCACGGCCAAACAGCTGTTTTGCTCCTGTGCCAGCTACAGTTACTGTGTATTTTCGTCCTTAAGTTACAGAAAACTTGAAGGTCAAAAGTAATTGCGATTTTACATTACATAAAAAAGGAAAATGTAAATATAACCCGGTTCCTAAAAGGTGACTAGTTTGAATGCCACTTGTGAATACCCCATAAACTGGTAATGTGTTCAGAATAGGGTTATTTCTTTGTTTATTATTTTCATAGGGACCTTATCCATCAAAGCGGGTATAACCGGAGTTCAGTGATATTTATTTCTGAATTGTGCCATGAACTTGAACATCACTGAGGTTCATAATTTCTCACATTTTTGGGTACATCGATTAAGATAGAATCAAGAGCCATTGAATAACCAAGGTTTAAAAACTGATGTAGTAAGTAACGGATCTTTCATCATAATAAAATTCCAATCATAAACTTTGTTTAGGTATACCTTTAGCCTAAGGGACCTTTTTTTAATCGACTGATAATTTCGTGACTACGGAAATGACAATTTTCTATAAATTTTATAAAAATACGTGGTCAATACAGCAGATATATCCCTCATTCAAAAGTTTGACAGTATCAGCCCTTAATGAAATGTAATACTTGCTGGAAACAATATTTTAAGTGACTATAGGTATTATGTAAGTTTAGGTAAAGTTACTCGTTTGCACTTTTATGGTCAAAATAACGTAATTACGCTTTTTAAAAAAGCCTTTTGTATCACACCTCATTAAATTCCATTGTGTTGCTCAACGTATGTAGAAATAGGTATAAGATTACGTCCTACAAACAAGGTGAAACAAATCCTTATTCAAGTGAAAGTATTTTGAGATAATTATACTAAATCAAGACAAGCTCTTTTTATGTTTCACGTCATTCATACAATAGTTAGTGTTTTGACGTAACGGTTGACATGAAATTGTCATGTTCTGGTGCCTTGTAACTTGTGAATGTTAAAATGTAAAAGTGTAAGTTTGACCTCTCACCTTTACTTTTTTCTACATGGCCAATTCAGTTCAGAATCATACGCATACTTATTGATCTCGGGGGTTCTGTATGCAGAATAACTTTTTGAACTTTCAAGTTTTGTTTGTTCGGTGATTACCGAGTTGCATAATAAATATTTGAATACGAACACTAGACTAGACTTTTTATTATGCTGTTATTTAAATTGGTATTTGATACTTTCAACTGTCTACGTGTGTTATATTTTTTATTTAACCTTCCAGCAGTTGAACAATAAAAATCGTCCAAATAGTATCAAAAGCCGACCTATGACATTATACCAAGTACTTGCCTTTAGGGTTCACTCAATCTTTAAACGTTTTATTTTTGAAAAACAACAGAACCCTAAAATGTTGATTTATTTTATAAAATTGTCTATGTCCGTTTACGCAAATGAGTACTTACCCAATTGATAGTCAATTATAAAATAACAAGAACATTTAAAATATGTCATAAGATTTATTGCCTTATCTTAGTGTATTTAATTTAATATAACAGTTTCTTGATGTAAAATCTACTGCCAGCAGTCGCAATCGTTGGTCTAACTGAAACAGACGCGTAAATATAGCTTATGTTTTAAAATACAGACATTTTCTGGATTAAACGGCTTAGTCGACATTTTGAGAAAGACCGACCAAGCAACATTTTGCGATTAGGCCCATTTAACAGGCAATAAACAATACCTGCAACAATACCTTAAGCATTAGAATAAATCTTATCACCTCCTCGACTAGTAAAAACAGGCACGTATCTTATATTGCAGTTTGCCTGCTAAATGAGATTCTAATATACATTTTTTGTAGAAAACAATCAATTTGGATTCGATGTGCGCCCAACGTCTAAAATGGTTTGCATAAAACAAGGTTTTCCAGCGTAGTGGTCAAGGTTAATAAAATATCCATGCTGATGGCATTTTGACCATTAAAAACCTTTTATGTTACCGCAAACAGGTTCAGTTATATTCTATTGTCATCATATATTATTTGTTTGTTTGCAGCTCAGAGTGCCGTTACGGCAAGTCTTAAGGCCTCGTGACTTAATGGTGACCATCGGCAAGCGCCATCTCAAAGTAGGCATCAAAGGTCAGCCTCTTATCATCGACGGTGAGCTAGACTCCGATGTCAAGGTCGAAGACTCCACGTGGGTACTACAGGATGGACGGAATCTGCTCATCAATTTAGAAAAGGTACTGTAGGTGGTGTTTCACGAGTTCCTTATACTTTAATTAATTGACTTCAGATACCTTGACGCTAAACAAAGATAACGTGTCGTAATGTTGTTTTTATTTATTGTAAAGCTTGAATCAAATATCTAAACAATTTAAGTTCAGTCATTCAAAGTATAAAATACATAGGTTTTTTTTTCTTATGTTATTAACAAACCTTGTAACACTTCTAAAATTGCTTTGTACAATTATTTAAACACTTTAATGAAGTTGTCATTAAACTATAACTTAAATTGTTGTTCATCTTTTTGTTGTAGAAACCAATTTAAGGTAATGATGAATATCTTGGCGAATGATGTTGTAAATTTTTATTATTATTATCTTGTAGGTCAATAAAATGAATTGGTGGGGCAGGCTAGTTGCTACTGACCCGGAAATATCCACGAGGAAGATAAATCCAGGTAAGCATTTTAGTAATTTTAAAGCATGTATTTATGGTAATTAATAGGTCACGAACAGCCTTATCGGCATTTATACAGTTGTTAACAGTAAGTAATTATTTTTGTTATGCTGCCAGTGTTTGTATTATTTTATTATATTCAAAGAGTAAATGATTTAACCAAATATAATAGAAGAACTGATCTGAATTTACTGTGCGAACTACGAACAAACAGCTACTTGTTGTGTTTCAATTTCAGTAGAGTCACGACTTGTCGGAGTATAATATATTATGTTGGTACGACGTGACATAATTAGTAGGAACTTAACAAAATATAATTATAAAATATAAGTACCTAGTACAAATATTAGTACTTTGTATGAACGTTACATATTATTTCAAATTGTTTAAGACGTAACGAAAAAAAGGGTTGTTATTCAAAACCGTTAGAAGGATCCCAATGCATTTTATTCGTTCGATCGTCCTTCGTAAAAAAAATAGTTTATTAAGTACTGTTTTTTTCCGGTGACAGAACATGTACTTGAGGTGACATTAAAAAGGATAGTTGTATCAAAATTTGTTCAGCCCGTTTCTATGTCCGATTCGACCGGCTTTTTTATGTGTAAAGATATACATGCGCTTCATAATTTGTGCGCAATTATTACGTAACTTGTTTTTGCAAAAATGATCAAGTGTAACTTAATTAATATAGAAGGCCCCTTGTTTTTACATCTTGTTTCTATGTGTATTTGGACCTAAACCCGAATAGCCCGTTCGCCTACGCAACTTTGTGTAAATGGTGTAATACCTAACCAAATTACTAGCAGATGCAATGTAAGCAAAAAATATGATGCTGCCGCCAATGCCGATTTGAAATAAAAGCATACGCACGTAAGGGTTGCTATACATATAAGCGGGTCGGCACGTTCGATTCGGCAGTATTTGCCGAGCAACAAAGCCGACCTAAAGCAACTACTACACATATTCGGCTTCATTAACAAGTGCTGATCAGGTAGTTCATTCGGGCCGGCACATCATTGGATACGGCAGTGTTTGTTTAACGACAAAGCCGTTCGGCATAAGTCGGCATTTGCCGCCTGGCTGGGCTTACTTTAGTGTTTATGTTCGGCACAACCGATCGGCTTTTTCCTAAACATTCTTCACATATTCGGTTTTATATTTATGCCAGCCCGCTTGTGTGTAGCAACTCTAAGGCGTTTATTTAAGAGAAATTAACTGACTTGATATGAAAATCCAAAAATAATATGAAGCACATCACCGATTAATATGCACGAAATGTCAGTTTATTTACTTACTCCTATGTTTTACTCTATCTGTAGCTCTGGTTCTGGTATCTTATACTCGAGGACCTGGGCTCCCAAAAAAGGTTAGAAACCACTGACCATACACTAAAACCTTCTTAAGAAAATAAACACGCGAATGGTACCTTGTCCAAATTGGATTAGTATTTTTTGAAAAAATCGTTAACATACATACGAATCCAACAGATAACCACCTTTTTTAAAGACAGATACAAATAAATTACAAAAATATGCAAAACAGGCAAAACGACTAAAAAAATTCGCAGTTCTATGTAGCAGGATAATCCACTGAATAGATAATTCTGTATTATATTATAACGTATGTACCTCTCTAAATATGTTTTATAAATTATAACTTTGTTTCAGAACCATCAAAACTGTCAGATTTGGACGGCGAAACACGCGTCTTAGTTGAAAAGATGATGTATGATCAAAGGCAGAAGGAAATGGGTCTACCTACTAGCGATGAACAAAAGAAACAAGACGTGCTCAAAAAGTAAGCAAAATGTGATACGGTGATGTAATATTAATTATAATTAATCAGCTCTCTGCCTGAATAGACAATAGTAGTGTCACTGAATCATTATGATAAAAGTAATACACGCATTCTCATAGATGAATCGGAGTTCGCTAATAACAACCGAGAAGACTCAATCTATACTAATATTATAAAGCTGAAGAGTTTGTTTGAACGCGATAATCTCATTAACTACTGATCCGAAGAAAAATAGCCCATTTATCGAGGAAGGCTATAGGGTATATATAATTTCATGCTACGAGCAATAGAAGCAGAGCAGCTATGAAAAATGTTGTAAAATCGGGGAAAATTTAATTTTTTTGACTGCCTTGAAGGCGCAGTGGGAATGTGGGGGACTGTTGCGTCGTGAGTTTGATTCTCACACGGGTCCCCATTTTGTATATGATTCACAAATTGTGAGTCTGGGTGTACTTTGTGCCCTTTAATTCTATGTTTTAAAGTCCCTCGAGACACAACTTATAGGTACCGTACTGTGGAATTGGTCTAAAAAAAAATGTAAACTAATAATTTTGTACTTCGAATTTATATAACATTTTACGTGGTACAGGGTTCACCTGTTCGTTCAGCTATTCTTTAAGTACCTACATTAAGTTAGTTAACCCTGTATTTTTTCTCACCTCGCAGGTTTATGGAACAGCATCCCGAAATGGACTTCTCAAAATGCAAATTCAACTAGAGACCTTAATACTCCTATCTCACATTCTTATGTTTGTTAAAAAACAAGTCTTATCGCAAAAGTTTATTTTGCTGCCAATAAAGTACCTATTTTATTTTTATAAATCCTCAAAAATATGTTACATTGCCAATACGGAGGTGATCTATTGTTTTAAAATAAGTTGATTTTTCGAAATGCGGTTGCTACATATAATATTTATTTTTATATCAGTAAGATACATTTTATTCCACTGTAAGTGAACACCAATGGCATTCGCTGTTAAATACTTATCAATTAAATAAAAACAACCTATAAATGTGAACTTTTTTTTTTTATTTTACCTATTATTAAAACAGTTTAAAACCTCAACATTTGCAACCTCATTCCGCTCATGCGAGCTTAACTGTTAAAGCTCGCATTGGGCTTCCTGTCCACCGTAGCGAAGCGTGGCAGCGGAATGAGGTTGCAAGAAGAAGCCGGGATGTAATACGGACAATATAAATAATGTAACAGTCTAAACACACTATATCAAAGGTACGCGACTGAAGTTCCGTGTCTAATTTTACGTTCCGACTTATTCGGTTTATATGATACACCATAAACGCGGTAATTATACGTAAGAAATTTGGTTGCACAAATTCAATGTCTGGAGCGCTGTCGTTACATATGTTTTTGAACTTACGCCTGAATGAAGTTCGGCTGTATCTGCGATATAACGCGACATAATTTGTGCCTGCGATATAACGCGCCTTATATAATATAGCCCAGAAATTAAATTAAAAAAATATTTTATATCCCATTTTCCAGAACCAACTTAGGACATTAGGCCCTCCTTTCTAGGGCCCTAAGCTTCTTAGACATCTTTCATGACTCGTTCAAGTTTCAAACAGAAGATACAAAAACTGGCCTCTTCTTGTGATGAGGTACCTATTACAAGTTAGTTTAGAGAGCTTTATTTTTTGTAGTATTTTAATCTGTCTGTTAGTCCTATTTGCAAATGCTATGTACACTAAGTGTAATAAATATCAGAATTCTCTCATAAAATAATTGTTTTCACTAATGTTTAATATGATAGATGTGGTTGTAATATAAATAAATTTAAAAAATCTTGGAAAATGTGACGTAAGTAAATATTGCAGGCGTAATCACGCCGAACAAACAAACTATGCTAAGGATTCTCAGCATAAAGGCCGGGTCTCGAATTCACCATAGACAAATATTTTGACAGACGCTGATGACATTTATCAGATTTGATGACAATGACAGTAGTGACAGATGTTATGCAGAAGAGACATTTGTAAATGTAATGTGTGTGACACGACAAACAAATTTTGCCCATGTTAATTTAAAATAAAAGTACATAATTGAGGAATTAACAGGAAACATCAGGAAGTGTTGTAGCTGTATATGATATCGACATAATATAAGTAATAAAATATGGGTCAGACTGTGTACTCTCCGGAATACTGCTTACAATATCTAGAACAGTATGCTTCGCATGAAGTTTTCGTAATAGGATTAATTCTCGGGCAGGTAAAGTGTAAACATCCTGATAGATGAGAATACTTATTAACATTAGCATGAAATAACGTGATTATTTATCCAATTGTAGACAACTAATGCACGACATAATATTATCCATCTGGCGCGAACTCCCGAAGAAAAACAAATTGAGAATGGGACAGAAGTGAACCCTGGCAAGGCAGAATCGACGAGGACCCTATCGCAAGTGTCTGAGGCGTGGGTTGCTGATCATGCAAAACATGTCACCAGAATGCTCCCTGGAGGCATGTTTGTTCAAGGTAACAAAATGTATTTTGTGACGTCGTGAGAGTGGCTATTACTGTTGTGCAAGATACTGTGGGTTCAAATTCCACATGGGTTAAATTATTTGTCATAGTATAGAATTTGTATAGAAGCCTTATATTTGTTAAGATACAAGCTACAATTTGTATTTAGGTAATTCTGTTGCATACTTTATTTTTTATTTATTTAACTTCTTGCACACAAAATTTGTACAAAGGCGGACTTAATGCCTTAGGCATTATCTACCAGTCAACCTTAGGGTGATGCAGAGAACTGTTAAGGTGGGTGCTTAATCAACCCATACTTCTAATACTAAATAAGCAAGAAAGAGAGTAAAAAAATAATAATAAATAAATAATTATAAAAACACACACAACATACCAATACAATACTCATAACTATACAAATACATACAATACAAGACATGCACACAAGGATGCAGATACTAAAAACGGCTTTTTTATGTTATTTAAATGTAATAACTATTGGTATTTCTTACAATTTATGCTCTAAAAAACAAATATTAAATTGCAGGTATCTTCATAACAAGTGATGAGGATATATTTGAAGATCCAAACTGTTTCAGCAAAATAAAATCTATATTGAACAACATATACAAGGCACAGAGTGCCAATCAGTATATGTATGGAAATGACCCAAATCAGAATGAAAGGCTTATATTGCATATGTCTACATCCACAAAAGTCCTCACTTGTAAATCTATTGAAGTGGGTACAGGGAGCAAAAGTACTCTGATTACAAATGTTGAATGGAAGTTTTTGCCTAAACCTCAGCAATGGCAAAGACTGGACTGCTACTATGAATTTGATGATATATATCCTGTGGTAGTGAAAAATAGTGGTATCTCTGTAAAGCAACAGTTTCAGGTAATTGAAATATTTATTTATTTAAAACTTTATGCACAAAATTGTACAGAGGCGGACTTAATGCTAAAAGCATTCTCTGCCAGTCTACCTTAGGGCGATGTAGAAATGTAGTATGTAGGTGCAGTTAACCTGTAGATATTACATACAATCAGACAAAGAAAACTAAAAAAAAATATATATAAATAATAGTATAACAAAACTAATTAAATATACTTGCATAAATACACAATAAATAAATACCATAAATACATATATACTTACATACCATAAATTCTATATATATACCTACATAAATTACATATAAGTTACAAATGTAGAGGTGATTCAACTAGTTCATCCAGGAACAGAGTACGTACTTTCGATTTAAAATTAAGACGATTAGGTGCTTGTCTAATTTCGGGGGGCAGCGAATTCCAGAGGGAAACAGACTGAACAAGGAAAGAGGTACCAACGAATCCAGAAGAATGAGAGGGACATAGAAGAAGCAGATTGTTGGTAGATCGTAGATCTCTACTATGAGAGGAGTGCAAGTACTGGAAGTTAGAAGTCAAGTATAAGGGTGCAGTAGGAGAATTGAGAATTGAATAGAGTGTAGTGAGAGCGCGCAAACTACGACGCTGGCGAATAGGGAGCCATTTCAGTTTGGAACGGTAAGAAGAGACATGGTCAAACTTGCGAAGATTAAAAATGAATCTAATGCAGTTATTTAGAAGGTGGTCATATTTATTAAGGAGTTCTGCATTCAGGTCAAGATAGCATACATCACCATAGTCAATCAAGGGAAATATCAGCGCCTGGACAAGCATTAACTTGGTATTAGAGGGAAGAAAATTCTTTAGACAATATAAAGCCCGCAGTGTACCCGTAACCCTTTGACTAACACTAGTTACCTGAGCTTGCCAGTTGAAGTGGGTGTCCATAAAAATACCAAGATTCCTAACCGATTCATTAAAAGGGATAACTGAGCCGTTAAATATTATTGATGGCAATGTGTCGGTGTTCAATCGGCTTAAAATTCGTTGACTCCCTATCACGATGGGCTGACACTTGCAAGGATTTACTGTTAGGCCAAACTTATCTGACCAGGTCTTGATCGCGTCAAGGTCCTCATTAAGCTTTGTGATGGCCTCAGACAGATCATTCAAACCAGCCTGAGCATACACCTGCAAGTCGTCAGCGTAAAGATGAAACGCACACTGAAGGACTTTAGTAATGAGGTCAATAAAAATAGAAAATAATAAAGGAGAAGAGAAATATCCCAGCATTTTATATTGTATATTATCACAAAATACCAAAAATACAGAAGCTAAACCTTCATAGAATGCCATCAGCATGTGAGCACCCATTTACAATCTTAGGGAATTTTAAATGTTATTGTGAAGGTGTGAATTGTTATTGTGGTAAAAATTTTATATATATGTTTAAAGGTTTTATTATCAGCAACTTTCGAAAAGGAAACTCATTTGCCCCTGCTATGCATGCTCTTGTCCATGCATACTGGAGTGAAAGGGGTGCCACACAGCCCGGCATCATTCAGCACAGGCCTGTCAGTATATGTGGATGAACATTTGGCAAGAAAAAAAGGCTTTTTAACTACCTGATAGGCACTTGTTTATGAAGCCGAACATGTGTTGCTTTGGGCTGGCTTTGTTCGGTGTGCCAATCCACTTATGTTTGTAGCCTCCCTGAACCATATAAGTGTGGTTAATGGGCTCATAAAAACTAATTAACTAACATATGTGACTAATATTGTAATGAATCACTGATAACTAACTTTTTACTTAAATATTTCAGCAAATCTTAGAGTCTGCCCACAAAACTATCGAGTCAAGTATCATATTCATAGATGGTGAACTGAAAGATAGTTCTGATGTTTTAGAACAACTCTTCAAAAAGAAGAAATGTAAAATTAATTCAAAGGCAGTACAACAAGAGCCTCCAAAATCAATGAATGTTTCATTGTTTGTGCCATATGTAAGTAGATATTATTACCACAGTATAATAACTTATACAGTTGTGGAACACAAAGCTATCTAGACGGGGCAATCATGTGGAGAGGAGGCAGACATGCAGGTTCAGAACTTTGTCCTGGACCTGCGCCTGCAAAAAGCATGTGGCATTGTGACTCAATACGAAGTAGGAGTCCGATGACGGGGGGAGGGGTCGCATTTGATTCACCATCGGTACAATAGGCACTGGGGGGGGGGGGGGGGGGGCAATTGCAGGTCAAAACACATTAATGTAGTGTCAAATTATTAGGCCAATGCCTAATGGCTAAGGTCCGTAAACCAACTTTACAGACAATCATTTTTTATTTTTTAGGAAAATGCGATGCCTGAGACAGTGGAGTACTTAGAGTGTGATGGAAGCATACACTTCAGTGGTGTTGTGTCTTCCAGTGTGTTTATGTATCCCAAGGCAACTGTCGGTGAAACTATTGCAGCTGTGAAACAAGATATAATAAGGTCATTAGCATCCCGGTTCACCATGCATTGTGATGCACTTATTGATGATAATTTATTGCCAGAAGGTGAGAATAGCATTTTTTATTTAACAGGGTGTCCTAGGGCTATGCTACATTGAGGCAAAGTATCTTAAATATTGTAGATAGAACAGTTGCATACAAAGGTTTTTAAACACTCACCTGACAGAACCGGCAATCGAACCCATGTAAATAAGTATTTTGTATTTTTACAATAACAATTGAAAAGGTGATGTTTTTAAAAATATAAATAAATAAATCATCAGACCACTTACGTGAAATTTTCATCTCAAATTTCTGTGTGTAACTTTGTGCTTTTGTAGTGGACTTATAAACAACTGACGTAATATATTTTGGTGTTTACAGAAAAAGTATGTTTCAACGAACCGCCACGCCGAGTCCTAGTTCCAGTCGGATCTCTCTACCTTTGTGACTACTTATTCCCTGGGGAAGCACCTGCTGAAGCATTACTCTCAGTCAGAGAGCTCCTTGATTTGCAGATAACTGAGGGCGACGTAGTTTGCGACCTTGAAACGCCTGCTGGTAAATATAAATTGTTTTATAGAAAAAGTAATTGTTCAGACACCTGGCCCCATTCCCAAGTAGAAAAAATCGATTGCATGTAGTGCCTTGTTTCAATTGGTTATTTGACTACTATAATAATAAATAATTTTATACTAACCGTGCCATAATTCGTTCAATTGAAAAGAAATACTAAAAGTATTGATTTGATCATCGAAATTGTGACGTCATATGTTTTTGACGTTTCCATAAAAATACTCTGATTTGACTTTAGTAGATAGAAAAGATATTGTAGAAACTGCTTTCGTTCTAAAAATACTAAGACAGTATTTGTTTTATTACAATATTAATAAAAACTTTTCAGGCAGATTGCATTGCAAATCATCACCCTTGTTAGTCTAATTTGGTCTAATTGCAACGCTATTTATAACAATTGGAACAAAGACATTTAATGATGATTGTAATGTATCTTGTCAATGAGTATATGACCAAGTAAAATATGCATTTTGTTCAGTGTCAATAATTC
Organism: Herminia tarsipennalis; assembly: GCA_945859575.2. Taxonomy (NCBI): domain Eukaryota; kingdom Metazoa; phylum Arthropoda; class Insecta; order Lepidoptera; family Erebidae; genus Herminia; species Herminia tarsipennalis. The sequence goes on from OX243838.2 coordinate 14,618,056, forward strand.
GATGCGTTTTTATCGTCGTCATTAAATTACTTAGAATTATTATTAAGAATCTATTATATTTTACTTTCATTTTTTTTATACATGGACGCATACAGTACTTACATACAAACAGTATATACACACATACAAACAGGGTTGACCAAACCAATGCCCCCTGGAGGGAAAGTACGCCAAATATTTAAATTAGCAAATTTTGCTGAAAGGAAGCATTCTTTTATTTTTAGAAACAAAAATAACTGTGTACAATGTTTTAAAAGTTGTGTATTGCTTAGATACTGTTGAAAATCTACGCTAACTTGTTTTTAATTTGACTATTGCCTTATCTTTTTTAGATTTTAGATGCAATATTTAATAGAGAGATTTGTTTCTTATATGGTTGACACTTTCGTTCGGTATCATAAAAACAGGATGTTTATACTAACATTCAAACTTTCACGTTGCATAATTATAACTGTTTATTATATGGGAATTAATGTGCATTATTTACCTTAAAATTGCTTGACGTTTCGACCAGGTTGCACCGGCCGTGGTCACTCCCGGCTCTGTCAAGTAACTTTGAATGCAGTTATTTTTAATTTTAAAAATAAAATATTTTTTCCTTTGAGCTAACTGAAATATTTAGGGTACTTTCTCTCCAGGGGGCATTGGTTTGGTGCACCCTATAATAATAATATCTTGGGATAACTCACACAACGCCATCTGATCCCAAACTGAACAGAGCTTGTACTATGGAAACGAGACAACTAATAAACATACTTATATATTTCTAAATACATACATATTATAGATAAATAACACCCAGACACAGAATAAACCATTTTGCCTAAGACACAAAGTTTTATCCTGGGTGGGGATCGAACCCACGACCTCCGGCTTAGAAGTCAGGTTCAGTAACCACTAGACCAACAGGCCAGTATATTGTACCCCAACGTTTCGACCGAATTGCACCAATCGTGGTCACCGGTCGACTGAGCAGCTTAGGGATGTCTCCGTGAGGCGCGGGGTTTTTAAACTACCCTCGCCTGGTCTTGATAATTTTGATAATTTGTACTGTCGGTTCTTCTACACACTACACTTACGACGTCTATACAGTGAGGCGCGGTGTCTTTACGGCGACGATATCTTTACGACACTACGTTCTTTTGAAATTATATATATTACGGGTCTTAATCGCGTCAATTGCCCGACGTTTCGACCGTATTGCAACGGCCGCGGTCTCGTGTAGACTGGGGTTGACTGAGACTTTTTTTACCTCAAACTATTCACGCGATTAAGACCCGTAGTATATATAATTTTATATTGTGTACAAATTTCGAAAGTTTATCAACATTTACTTTCTTTTGTTTTCAGATACATCAGAATTCGATGCATTAGACCGGGACACGAGTAGTGTAGAACTGTTGGCGACGCCTCAAGCAACGAGCCAGTTCATGTACATCACAGGCATCAGTTTCGCAATGCTTGTTCTAATTATTTCCATAATCATACATTACTATGACTCAATCGTCACAGTATTTACAAAAGTAATTGCAAAGTCGTAAATTATTATTAATTTATTATTCTATCTACATAATTATTATTGTTGAAGCTTAATAAAAGACTTATTATTGTTGTGACTGTCTTTCGTAAGGTTCGTTGAATTAATTTCATGTCAATGAATTATAATTTAAATGATTTACTATAGAAATTAATTTTTTCACCTCTATTTTATATACAGGAAATGTTGTAATTCAAAGTGTCACATTTTATTAAATAACTATTTTTTACTGACGATGTAGTGTTATTATATCCCAAAGTCATAAGAAATTGAATTTTAACAAATTCCAAAACTTTGTAATAGCAGTGAAATTTCATAGGAAAAAAAACACAACACAACAACAACAGCCAGAACCTTCATTAATTTATATACGAAACATCGATATATTGTGCCTACATAAATTTCCAAAGAAAAATTAATATTTCGTTTAAGTACCTACGTACGTATTATATGTAAAGCTAGTATAGTATTATATTATCTGTGGTATTATTAGCCTATGGCCATCTGGTATAATGTAATTTCAAATGGTAAGTATAAGTTATGAAAATATATATATTACGGGTCTAAATCGCGTGAATAATTGAGGGTAAAATACCTTGTTTATTGCCCGACGTTTCGACCGTATTGCAACGGCCGTGGTCACGGGTAGGTAAGTATAAGGATTTATCCAATAGGTATAGTGGCTCTAAAGTTTACTTTCCACATACACGGAAACTCGAAAATCTTATCTATAGGTTACCTCGTAATCTCAATCTATAAGTACTAACATGAATAGAAAGGGCAGGCGTAGATCTAAAACACCGGTATAGTCTTTCTATTCATATTATTACCTACCTATAGATTAGGTATTTATACTATAATATATTTAATATTTATCCTGTGAAGTTCAATGCAACTTTTTTTGGACTTGGCTGGCACACTGCCGTGTGTCGAGTAGAAATTAACGATTTTAAATAACCGTTAAAAATCGCGAATCGCCTCTTATTACACTGGTGCGACTCCCTTTTCCCTCTGGTATGACAATACAACCATACTACTTAATATTATAAATGTGAAAGTAACTCTGTCTGTCTGTCTGTTGCCTTTTCAAGCTTCAACCGTTGAACCGATAATTTGTCGCGAAAACCACGCGGGCGAAGCCGCGCGCTAAAGCTAGTATTTAATCATTTTGAAGATGTAATTTAATTACATATGTTAAAACAGCTCTCATTTTTTTATACCTCTTGTTGAATTACTGTCCTTCCCTATGGTGAAATAACTGATTTTAAGGGAATCATAGACAAACTGAACAAAATAGGTAGATACATATTTAGGTATTTATGGATTGTATGTAGTTACAATTTTTTGTCCAGTAAGAGAATCTGGGAATCGAATTCACAAACTCTTACACCGCAGTCGTACCTATATGCTATATATCCTTTTAAGGCTTAAAATCAGTTTTGTACCTCTTATACTCATGCTTGAATTTGAAGGTCTATTTTAACTAAACGAAATTCGAACAAAATTAAATATATTCAGTAAATAAATATGTACCTATTTAGTTTTACCTGGACGAACAAGAAAACCGCACTCAGCCTCCTGATTGGGCTATTGTGCGTAAAAAATAGATATTAAAATCCACAAATAGGTAGTAACAATAACATACTTATATCCATTACTAGCTTTCATCCGCGGTTATCTCTATAAAAGTTATCGTATTTCTTCTCCAGGACTTAATCTATCCATATATCTATTTTATTTTAACCGACTGAGCGGTATAAGCGAGAAAACATAACAGACAGACTTTCTCATTACCTACTACTTTCACATTAATAAAATGTATTAGTTGTCGCCCGCGTGGATGACTTTACCCCGATATGGAATAATTTTCTACTGTTGAAACACGGCCTATCTTTATTTACAACCATAAAGCCAAATACGAAATTCCGCAGATCTAATTTTAAAACTGACGGAGTTTCAAACTAACTAGCAACCCTTTTTTACCCCCGTTAGGAGTTGATTTTTCTAAAACGCTGAAACACTTGTTTTATTATTTTTAACCAAAAAGTCAAACAAAAAATTTCAGAAATATAACTTTAAAACTGACGGAGTATGATAAAAACTTGCCACACATATACTTATACCCCTTGGAGGTTGATTTTTCAAAAACGTTGGAACTCGTAGGTATTTCATTATTTTAAACCTTAGATGAAAACAAACTAGCTATTTTGTTTTCATCTAAGTTTTAAACCAAAAAGCCAAATACGAAATTTAACAAATCTAACTTTAAATTTGACGGAGTTTCATACAAACTTTGACAGCCTTTTTCAATCCCACAGGAGTAACATTTTCAAAAATCCACTCTTATCGGATGCCTACATCATTTAATAAATATGTGTCCTCAAAACGTACGTCGTTTACGTCTCTACGATCAGCGGTTTAGGCTGTGCAGGCAGGCGCCGATCCAGGATCATGTTATGGGTTCACGGGTTCACGTTCACTTTGACCCAACACCGGCCTAGTGTGAGTAGTTTTACTTGTTAACGCGTTCCAAATGTATAGCAAACACTTGAAAATTCATGAGTCTAGGGGGGGGGGGGAGGAAGCAATTACCCCTATTGCCCTTGGATCCGCGTCTGAGGCCATCAGTCAGGACAAAGAATGTTAAATACATCGATATTGCATTGCAATTATAATTTAATCCGAATTTCTTTTAATTAAACAAAAATAAATAATATGAAATTATTTTAAAAGGAAGGTGCATACCTAACATTAAATTTTATTTTGGGAAGAGGCCTACTGGATTTCCTCAAAATCCATTAAGCCAATGTTTCATACTTATTTCATAAAAGAATCAGCAATTTTAAACAGAAAAAGAATTTTAAATTGGTATAATTTAAAACACTTATAGTTATTAGCAGCATGTTTTATGAGTTCTCACAAGTAGGTAATGTTACCGCACAGCTATATCGATTTAGCTACGCCATCTATTATTCATACTAGGTAACAATTATGACTACCAACAGATGGCATAGGTTGTCGATCTGTCTCTTTTTGTGGCGCTAGTGTTTATGAAGGAGTTGATGTGCACAAAAGAGAGATCCGATTATTTCCTACAAGAAATGAATGCTTCATTCATCCAATTTGATAATGAACAGACCTATTGATACTATCTGGGTATGCGACGATCGTACGTCGTACGTCAGTCAGTCGAACATAGTCAGCGTAAAAGTGGTTTGAATATAAAGTTGGGAGCTGTTTGTAATCGACAAAGATGAACTTTCGGTAATGTGTTGTGACAAAAATCGGGTATTTTTTTGTGTGGCAAACTAAACGTAATCGTAAAACAATGATATTGAATAGTAAGTAATCCTAATGCGTGATTAATTTATTCAGTAAAACCGGTTTTAGTGCGAGTGTCTTTCGTGATAGTTAAGAAGAGTTTGTTTACAATGGCATTTTCACTTAATAAGCTGAAGAATTTATTGAACACAAATAAGGATAGTCAGCTGGCGGGTAGCGGGAGTTTGGAACCGGAGATAGGATTCAAGTTGGCCTTGCATCCAATCAACAAAACTTTATATGTGACCGTTATCGGCGCCCGGCACCTTCCGTCCTTGTTTGGTTTGAGCCGTGCCCATGGATACCTCGTAAAGGTAAGTAACTTTCGATCATTGTTTACATTATTGATGTTTTCTCCGCTAATTCTCAATGAACACAAAATATTAGCAAGCGTGTCTAGTCTAGTGGTGTTAATTTACCCACGTTATCAGGTTAGTAGGTATTGTACCTTAAAGGTAAGGTAGGTACAGTAATTTGAATTTAAGTACCTAGGTAAGTGCCTATATGACATATCTATATACCTACAGCCCATGGGCTGTGTAGTTTAACATAAATACACAATCAGGTTCATTATAATAATATTATGTCCTTAATTCAATTGGTAGGCAGGTAAGTAGATACTTCAATAAGCAAAGACCTATAGATTATGAGGTGCGGACCGGAAACCTAGGTGCAGTCAATTTACCTACCGGTCTTTGAATTATCAATACAACAAAGGACCTGATTGTTCCTTCTCACTTAGGATTTATGTTTATATGTTATAATTTATATTGGAAGAAAGAGGAATCGGAACTTCTGTTTAGTTAATTAAATTGCTAAAGGCCAAGCAGGTAGATACGTATACGATATACGTACGTACCTATCTATAATTTCGAGTTTTGTACCTAAATAAAGTAAATAATAAAATTCGAACAAAGACGAGGACCTACTCTAATTCAATGAAAACGAAGTTTCGATCAAAAATGTGTTGGTAATATACAAAGCCAGGAACATCTATTTAACCCACAAGTTCCAGAAAATCGTCCAGGAGTTTGAGTTTCTTGTGCTTATCCATAAATTAATTAGAACAGTCAACGTAAACTTAAGAAATTTAAGTAAACGAAAATTCATTAATTTCGTTTTAAAGAAAGATAGTAGGCTTAGGTACTGACTCACAAAATAGGTACGTATTTATTTGCGTAGGATAGTGTTCAGTGTACACCTTACGTACTTGGCTGTAATTACAGTTGGTACCTCTACCTTATTGCGCATTTAAATAAAGAACAGGTACCTATCTACCTAACTACCTAAGCTGAAGAATGGGTTGACAACTTGACATGTTCCTAGAATAAAAGCCCCAAAAAGCTGAAGAATATATTGGGTATGGCATGGTAGGGTATTGGTATGGTATACTTAGGTCGGTATAATATAGAATAACTAATTTGGCAATTGTCTACCTAGGTAGGTAGACGATTGCCAAATTAGTGAGTACCAACCAGTACCCACTATGTCCATAACAAGGTTAATAAACTTCAAAAGATAATAAAGATCTTGCTTCGAGCTAGATAGTTATCTACATAGGTACCAAATTATCTAGTTGTATAAATAGATATCTACGTAAGCACTTGAACACGCGTTAAATGCAATTAACAGCATAATCTTACCGATGCGTCATACATACGGGCCACTGACGTGTTAATAGGTACCAACATCTACTATTTAACATCCGTTTAATTGTTTTCCTAATTGAGGCCAACGTAACGTAACCGAGCCAGACTTGTTCGTTTATCTCTATCGTCATAAAATTGATAAACCTGACATTGGAACTAAAACTGCAGTAAAATAAAAATTCATACCTACCTACAGCAGGCGCGGATCCAGAATTTTGTTCAGGGGGGGGGGGCAACATGACCCAACCGGCCAAGTTCGAGTCGCTTGCATGGCAGTGGGGGGGGGGGGGGGGGGGTGGAAATTCGATTCACACACGGTTGTCTGCCCCTGTTGCCCCGCTTGAATCCGCGTCTGACTTTCAGGCTAAAAACATTATTAGCTAACCACCTAATGGCACAGATTATCTCTCCTTATTTATTTTTTTCTTATTTATTTCGGGGATTTTTGTACACGGAAGTGACGATGCTAATCCCATCGTAACTAATACTAACTTAACTACTAACATTATATGTAATAAAACAAGATTTTGGCTGAACTAGATGTGGGATCTGCCAAGATACCATGGAAACGTCCCACTCCTTATTTTGTGCTATTGGCTTCGCCATAGTCGGGTAATTAGCTTATGTGCATATAGGTAAGTAACAAATAGTTAAGTAGGTACGGTTATCTAATGGGAATGGAATACGGAAAGACCTAGCAAATATCTATGCTATATATATATAATAATAGAATACTAGCTGACCCACGCAACTGTAAACTGTCGTCTGCGTAAATTTTCTCCGATTTTGCAACATTTTTCTTTTTGTTCCGCTCCTATTGGTTGTAGCGTGCAGTGGCGGAGGGTCCTTAAAAACCCATTACTTTCGGTTTACGGTATTACTTTTGGATTGGGTAGTTGACTACAGTAAACTTAAATTATTTTATACTAATCAGGTAATAGTAGATCTTAAAATGCTCTGAAAATAAGTGTACTTTTACAATTTAGAATGTTTTTGAATTTAAAAGCACGAAAACGAATATTAAAAGTAATGATTTGACAATGGTAACTTATGACGTCATAGGTTGCTATTCCATATACATTTCTATAGAGTTTGTCGTGTTGACATTTCATAAAAAGAGACTGATTTGACTTGACAGTCCACATCCCCAGTGTAGTTACTTAGTAATATAGATACAAACAACCGTGTTCAGCGAGGTATATTTTTGGATCGGGTTACTTCAGAAAAATTTTCACCCTTCGCCTCTGGTACCGTGATTTTATTATAGCCTATAGCCTTCCTCGATTCTATTCATGTATATAGTGTCTCGACACTATTCAACACACAATCCATGGTTAAAATATTGTTCGATTCGGACCCGTAGGTTATTATCGCGTTCAAACAAACAAACAAAATCTTCAGCTTTATAATATAGTATTCTTAGTATACCTAGATTATAAAGAGGGGATATTTGTATTTTTGTATAACGAATAAACTTAAAAACTACTGGACCGATTTTAAAAGTTCTTTCACCAGTAGAAAGCTACATTATCGGGGAGTAACATAATCTGTATTTTATTGGTAAAAAACTAGAGATCCCGTCGAAAATTACAATAATGTAACTCAAGGTATAAAAAACATATGACACCCGGTCGGCCCAAGCCGGGGCCATCATCGGCAGCTAGTAATTTATACATATAAGTACCTATCATAATATATTATGTAGTATTAGTAGGTATTTACAACCGCATCCCTACCTACACAGGTAGTAGGTAGGTACTTATTAGAATAGGAATAGATAAGGTTGAGGCTATCTTGGAACTATCCAAATAACCTTTTCATCGATTTCTTCGTTTGGAGAACTTTTTGGTTGGTCCTAAGGCAGGTTCTAATCTATCTGTATCTAACTAGGTACCGAGGTATCTTACGCCTTTGAATCTATTTTTTCGTAGAGTTAAAATTAAGTAAGTACATTTTCGTATTTATGATTTTTTTCATAAAAATTATAAATGTTGATGAACTTTCGCGATTTGTACATATTATGAAAATATATATATTTTACGGGTCTTAATCGCGTGAATAATTTAAGTTAAAATACCTTGTTTATTACCCGACGTTTCGACTCTCCGCTCCTATTGGTCGTAGCGTGATGTTATATAGCCTATACCTAGTCTTCCTCGATAAATGGGCTACCCGACAAAATTAATATTTTTTCAATTCGGACCAGTAGTTCCTAAGATTACCGCGTTAGTATATGATTATTATGATTTATTTAGAAAAATATAAATATATACATCAGTTGTTTGGTGACCATAGTACAAGTTCTGCTTAGTTTGGGATCAAATGGCGTTGTGTGAGTTGTCCCAAGATATTATTATTATTTATAATATTAATATAGATATAGAAGCATAGATTACATTAGTGAACATTATATCTACATCGTGTCAATAAACGTTTACTAATGTCTACCGGTAATGTAATAGATATTTTTGGCACGCACACCGAAACTGTTTGATCAATGTTTATGTTTAGGAAAATTGCTAGTCCAGTATCGTAATCTATTTTGTTAATAGCAATAAGTCATGCAAGCATTAACAATTGTAACATTCATTATGTCATGCATCTGCAAACCAGCCATCGATATTTTTTGTTTATGTATCATATTTAAAAATAAAGTTTGGGTACCTACCTATATTAAAGCCAATTTATTCTTCTTATATTGGCACTAGCCAATTTTTAGGGTTTCGTACATCAATAGGAAAAAACGGAACCCCTTATAGGATCACTTTGGACAACAAAGTGATTCTATAAGGGTTCCGTTTTTTCCTATTGAGATCCGTCTGTCAAAATCATTTATCTCGGGAACGCGTCGATGTATCGAGTTGAAATTAAAACCATATAGCTACTCAGGTCTACGGTCCTTTGCAGCTGTAAAATATTAAACTTCTAAGTTAAAGTAAAAAGAAGATACGGTCGTTTATGCAAAAAAATATATATTTCGACACTCGCTAGGGAATACAAATTTATAGGATACTTCCCGTTGACCTAGAACTATGAAATTTGGCAAATAATACCTTATACTAAAATATAGGGAAAAGTCTAAAAACTATACATTTGTAATAAAATGATAAAAATATAATTTTCATAAAACTGCGACATTCGATTCCTGAATTATTTATAACTAACGACCCGTCCCGGCTTGGCACGGGTGGGTGGACATAGGGATGCCTATTTTTTATAGTAATAAATATAGCATGTGTTACTCAGAAATAAGTCAGTAATAATTATAATACAAATATCTTGGGACAACTCACACAAGGCTACCTGATCCTAAACTTAGCAGACCTTATACTATGGAAACAGACAACTCATAAACATACTTATATATTTCTAAATACATACATATTATAGGTAAATAACACCCAGACACAGAATAAACCATCGTGCTAATCACACAACGTTTTATCTTGGGTGGGGATCGAACCCACGACCGCTTGCAGTCAAGTGAAGTAGATTTTGAGTTTAATCGTTACAAACATACAAAAATACAAATCTTTCCCCTTTAAAATATTATCAGTGTAGAAGAGTAGATATGTACCTACAAATTTGTATGGAACCCTTGGTGGGCAAGTGCGAGTCGGCCTTGTCTGGTTTTTATTTAAAGCACTAGAGCTCTTTTTCGAGCTGCTTCACTCGCATTAGGTATGTTTGCTTTTATAGCGCCTATGTGCAATTCTGATATACCACTACATGCAGTAGTTCTTGCGTGGAAGTGCAACAGACATCCCTCCACCTCATTATTTGAACATTTTACATTCTTTTAAAGTTACAATTAATTATATTATTTGAATGAATGAATGTGAGTCTTAATTAATAACAATTTATGTAATGATTTTTAACATCTTTACAAACGATATCATTTTTTTTAAATTTATCTTTGCATAAGTTAAGTACAAAAAATTTACATAACTTACCAAGGCGAAATATGACTGCACCTACCTAAATTATACCACCTTGTAAATCATATTTCGTGCAAATAAATTTCATTTCATTTCAAAAACCTCGTAAATTTTCAGATTTATAATGGACTAGATGTTCCGAACTTCATACTGCCCCGTAATTTTTCTTTTGTTATTTTTTTTTTTTTTTAAATAAGAACGTTCTCCGGAGCATTAGAAAACTAAAAAAAGAATGAATGAAATCGGTAAAGTCGTTCTTTACTTATCTCGTGACCAAGGGAAATATGGGTTCATTTTTAGGGTTCCCTTGCCAACATGGCAAAAATGGGACCCTTATAGTTTCGACATGTCCGTGTGTCTCCGTTTACTCAAAGACTACATAAGGAATATTTATTAAATTTGGTGAAAAGGTGTCTTGTAGTAGCCGCTACTTACTTTAATAGCTAAATAATAAAAATAATATTTTTAGGAAGGGGGGGGGGGGGGGGGGCGATGTAACGGAAACTGACAGCAAATATTTTTCAACAGGTCTTTTAAAAATGTTTTAAGGTTTATAATACTTAAACTTTTTTTGATTAAGTGAATGTATAACTATTAAATATTTTTTATGCAACTTTCGGAGTGATTATTTTATCTTTTAAACCGTGTGAAAAAAAAACAAAAAAGTAGCGCTTAACATAAACTTAAACTAAAATGATTTCGGTCATGATCGGATATATGTACCATTATTGAGTTATTGCCGAAAAAAATGAACATACGCTCTTCTGCTGGTGCAATTATTCAAATCGATTTATTTTCATACGGCAACGTCTCCGGAACCCTACACTCAGCATGGTCTGACATGTTCTTGCCCGGTTTCATAATATATAGTAAATATCTAAGTATAATCTCACTGATTTAGCATTTTTACAGAGTTAACACAAACCTTCGCAATAAAAGTGTTAGGTTACCTACCTATGCTAAAACAAATATGCACAACTGAAACGACATTGAAGGTATAACATCAACATGAGGGAACAAAAATAGGCATTACTTTAATAGCAAGTTCAAATTCAACTTCAAGCAAAAAATCTTACTAAGTAGCTACCGACTTAACTGATGATTGCTTGATGATTTGCAAGTGCTTCATTAAGTCGATGTCCTTGACTATTCACGTACCAGACATTATCATAAATATCACGAGTAGGAGTGCCTACAAAAAGTATTTAAGCTTATTTATTATCATTACTAGCTTTTGCCCGCGGCTCCGCCCGCAATGATGTCGATCGTTGCGATAAAAACTATTCTATGTCCGTCCCCGGACTCAAACCATCTTCGTACCAAATTTCATCTAAATCGGTTCAGTAGTTTAGACGTGAAAATGAAACAAACAGATATACAGAATTACGTAGATTATTATGGAGGGAAGCCACCACCCACCCCCAATCTGTGAATAACCACAATTGAATTAGTTAAGGAAATACCCTTATTACAATAATCGAATTAGAAAAGGACACAGGACAGTTTGTCATCGTCTAATGCTAAACTGTCCTGATCGCCCCATTTAGATGCGAAACACGTGTCGAAGTTTCACTTCGTGGAAGTGGAATGTTGCGAGTCAAGGGTCCGGCGGTGCATACCACTCGACTTAGTGAGAGTACCTATCTGTCACTAATTTTCTTTGTTGCAGATCTCTCCTTTTGTATTCGGTCTGTCAATCTATTTCAATTGTTGTATGAAGGGCATTTCCTTACTATTTCAATCGGGGCGATTCACAGATCGAGGGTGGTGGATTCCCTCCTTAATCTCCTTAATCTACTTAAGATGGATTTCCGCTATGTGATGGCTGATTCAGTCATATCAGGGTACAGGGCGTTGATGCATTGCCAAGCGCAGCACTCTACAGCGCTACACATATTTTAGCACACCGCGCATGCATCAGTTCGCACGGGCTAGTCAGGACAACGAAATAAAGATAGTGAATAAGCAGAATTACTTTGACATTTATAATATTTTTTTGGTAAATCGTGTTTTTTTGGAATTTATATTTAGATACGAATTAAATACTGATGAAATATGATTAGTATTTTTCGGTCTTACCGACAATACTGATTTACCACTTGAGCTGTTAGAAGCTTGTAGCGGCGTAAGGCGTAAGGCTTGTAGAGGGCGATGTTACGATCGATTCATCGACCCTGGAAACCCCTGCATACTAAATTTCACGAAAATCGTTGAAGCCATTTCCGAGATTCAGATTATATATATATATATATATGAATATTTTGCCATTTTTTTTATCTGATCTGATCAATTTATTTATTATTGTTCTGGAGTTCTAGAGCACCTCTAGAAAGTTTCCAGATTCAAACCGAAAGAGAGCACGACGTTCAAATACATTTTCACCAGCGAAACTTAATTTAAAATTAGTGAAATAATCGATAATTTTGCCATGTAATTTTTCATAGCCATGATCTTAACAGACTTCAAAAAAGTATGTTATGTCATGTCACGAAATTCAATACATATCGAGTGATATGTATTGAATTTCGTGATTTTCACTTATGATGATCGAGTAGGGCTTTTAAACAGCTGAAAAATGGTTGTCTGTAAAGTCAGTTTACGGGCGATAATTTTACGTGATAACGTCATAAGAAAAATGCTTATATAAGTTTGCGCCCAACGGCCACAATACCTTGTTTATATGATCTGTGACCTCAACCTATCAGCAGACGGAATCGCTATTCGCGTTGCTTAGCAACCAATAAATAACGTGACCGTTGCTTAGCATATCAAAAGTGTGACACTTTTTCGTGCGTGCACCCAGTCATTTATGTATATAAAATTCTTTGTCCTGAGGGCCTGATTGACTGATGGATCAACGCACAGCCTAAACCGCTGATCGTAGAGACGTGAAATTTCAAGGACGTATTCCTTTTATAATGTAGGCATCCGACAAGGAGGGATTTTTGGAAATTTATCACCTAAGGGGGTAAAATTGTGGTTATAAATTTGTATGAAACTCCGTCAGTTTTTAGCTTTTTGGTTTAAAATAATGAAATACTGTTTCAGCATTTTTGAAAAATTAACCCCTATTCTGTCAGTTTTAAAGTTAGTCTGTGATATTTTATATTTGACTTTTTCCTTTGAAATAATAAAATACGTATTTTAGCGCTTTTGGAAAATCAAGCCTAAACGGCGGAAACTTACTCGTTACTTCTGACTTGATCAGGTGTTACTCGCAAACTTGTGAAGCCTACTCAGCTGTGATAGTTAGTTAGCACGTACCAAACATAAACAATTTAGCTGGCAAGAGGGGGGGGGTGTGGGTGTGGGAGTGTGCCCCACACTTGACTCTAACAAAAATTTGCACTTTAAAGCTTAATATTTTACAAACAAATCTAAAAATCGTTTCTACAACCCCTAAACGTTTTTAAAATACCTATCTAATGATACCCCACACGATGGCGTAGGCGAGAAAAAAATCACCTACTACCTTACCCTACTTTACGTATAGGGGAGGTACACTAAAAAGTTTTTTTTAAGATTTTGTTATTTTACTTTTTCGGCGTAAGTAATATGTGTATCCATGCAAAATTACAGCCTCCTAGCACTAACAGTCTCTGAGCAAAGGTGCGGACGGACGGACTTGGCGAAACTATAAGGGTTCCGTTTTGTCATTTTGGCTACAGAACCCTAAAAAATGAGAATTCATAATCTCGACAAACACAAAAAGTTCAACCATATTTGTCAAAATTTTACTACAAATCTTGTGACAACACTGGCAATGGGCCTAGAAACTTTCTAGAAGTACCAGTTCTAGAAGTTGCAGAATGAAAAAAATCAATCATGGCAACGAGTTGTTTTTTTTGTGCTGCTACTGTTTTGCTGCCAGTTTCAGACTCATCTGGGATCGAATCTCTCCAGCAGGGCGTAGCTTGCTCTATACGGAGCCGGTTTCAAAACTTGGTGGGTGTCCTAGGTGTCCAAAGGCCCAAACGCCAAAGGATTAATATGAGTCGCTTATACAAATTTCCAATTGACCCTTCAGTGTGTGTTTGGGGCCCTGTACCCTGGGTGGTCCGTATCATTGATACGGCTATACTACGGCAGTAGCTAAGCCCTTGCTCCAGTCGCCATAAGGCACCTGTCCGACCAACAGCGAGAAAAAGAGTAGCGAGTAGCGATTTATGTATGTAGATCCCGTGTAAACTTATAGATTTTAATAGTTGATCGCTGAGTGTTCACACTGCCGGCGAGTACTCGTTCTATACTGCATCTCTTTTGTTTACACAGACAGGATCTAATACATCTGTCGTACGTTTCTTGAGCGATAAAACGCTACTTGCTTCTCGCTCACCGTCGTTGGTCAGACTGGTGCATTATGGAGCAATGAGGCCGATATTATGGACCTAGTAGCTATGAAGCGTACATTAGCTGCACGTTTTCACGATTTTTCCTCCAACGCTATAGCAGTTTTAGTACGATAGGTAAGGAATTGTCCTTCCGCTTTGACGAGGTCGTCAAAGATGCCTTAGGAATAAACTGATAGTAACATTCTTATGCAATGCACTCATAGAATACCTAATGATAGAGTTCTGTGTACAAGCCAATTCAAAAACTACTCTGGACTATTTTTTTTTAAGTTTTCGAACTCATAGTGAAATAAATACATAACAATGTCAAGCTCATAGAGGAATTGTGTGATTGATCTTTAAATATCGAATTTTCTCTAGTTCTTAGTCCGTTTACCTACTGCTGATAATAAAGGTATGTATCAATTACATAAGAAAGAGTTATAACTTTTAAACTTTGCATTTTAAACGTTGCATTATTAATACAATTTGACACGAGAATAAACGCGTTTAACCTAAGAATAAGAATAATTTATTTGTTCAAATATGGGTGTACAATGTTGTTGTTGTTACATATAGTGCTAGCCATATTTTACCATAACAGGCGTACAAATGTTTGTTTATAATTATGGATACAATTAATAAAAATTATAATTATTACATTCTCTTCTCAATTATCGAATTCATTACTGTCGTAACTATATTATTATTACACTTATATATATTTTTTTAAATTATTAGTATTATTAAATGGAAAATAAATAAAAATAAGTTAAAATGTCACAAAATAATTCAAAATATCTAAAATAACCCAAAAAATAACAGTTTATAAATTCATCATCATCATCAGCCTATCGCAGTCCACTGCTGGACATAGGGCTCTCCAATTGGACGCCACTTTGTTCTATCTTCGGCTTCTCGCATCCAGCTCCTGCCAGCCGTTTTGCGTAAATCATCACTACACCTGGCCTGAGGGCATCCATAAATTACAAATAGAATAATAATAATTTAAAGTATTTACCTTATGCTTGACGTTCCGACCGTGGTCAATCAGCTTGTGACCACGGTCGGTGTAACCCGGTCGAAACGTCAAGTATAAAGTAAATACTTTACCTAGGTTAAACGCGTGTATTCCCGTGTCCCGTTTTAAGAAAGAGTTACTTAATAAATATTTAAAAAAGGTTGGAATCTAATATTTATTAAAAAATACTTACGAATTAAACGATGTCATAATCAGTAGAAATTTCAGGAACAGTTGGTATTCATTGTCATACATTTATCAGCATTGATAAGAGTGTGACCGACATTATTATTATGTGAGCTAGTTTATCAATGAAAGTCCCTACTTCTTTGGTTTTCGTAGCTATCGCTGTCTTATCGCTATACGATGCATTCTCTCACAAATACGTCTTATCGAATAGATCGATAACATTAACTAACTAAACGTTACCAGACGAAAATGAGCAGTGGTTCGGTGAAAATTGCCAAGCAAGAGTAGCCTCATAAACAAGAATTAAATGTCTAATAGATTTTTTGTTGGTATTGTAACGCAGAAGGATTGCAAGTAAAACACAACTCACACAACTATTTTGCTGGTACGTAATCGTGCGAAAATTTCTTAGGTATGTACTCGTACAATTATATGCGATGGAAAAGCAATACAACACACTTTACGATTATAGCTACTTAAAATTTAATAACGCGTGTTAGGGAATCTATTTCAAATGAAATTAGTTGTAGCTCAAGCTAAATCTAAGGCCCGATAGGATGTTTATTATATTGGTAGAGTAGAAGCGGTAAATAAACATTTTCCAAATTGCCTCAATTTTAGGAAATTTATTCGATTACGTCCCTCGTGACGGGTAATAAAAATACTGTACACATGACGGAACATTTCAGCCAAAATTTCTTTTGGATAGAAAATGTATTGGAAGATTTAATTGGGTTTAGATAGCATTTACAAGTTACTGGTGTATTCGTTATCTATATATAAAACTTTACCAAAAATAACTCACAGTAATCTGGGAAATGAAAGGACCATTTTATAGGGTACTAGCTGTGCCCCGCGGTGTTACCCGCAAATTATTAGCCTATGTGTTAATCCAGGGTGTCAGCCAACTCCATACTAAATTTTATTAAAATCTCTCCAGCCGTTTAGACGTGAAGAAGTAACAAACATACACACTCACATACTCACAAACTTTCGCCTTTGTAATATTAGTGTGATACAACATAATTGTTAGTAAAATGCAATAACATCACAATCAAATTTTTTATTGTTTTAGACCATGTTATATTTTTGAATTAATTAATTCATTAATCATTCTAACAGTCCAAATCCTGTTCACAATGTATGTGAAATGTGATCATCACTTATTTTTCAATAATAACTATCGATTACGCAATGAGCACGATAGCGCGAAGAACAAAAGAAAACTCATTTTCTTTTTCTTATATTATTTCTTGAAGTAAAAATCTTGTTGGGGTGTCTGAGCTTTGCTCTAAACCAAAAATAAGCTTGTATATATGTACCGATACACCCCATGGATAGACATATAAATAAAAACATTATGTATAACCTTTAGGAGCACATAAATTTCATTAATCTAAGTGCTTACTACGTCCATTGAGTAGAGAATATTTAAAAGGCTGAGTAGGTAGGTATATAAAATTTCATATAAATATAATATCCTCCTCCGATTCGGTACCTATTATTCCTAATATAACTACAGAGAGATCTCGAAGTTAATTTCAATTGAATGTACCAAAGTGAGCTGGGTCAAATGGAGTGACTCCGAATTGTGAATGACCCGTGTAGCAATCAATAGGTCTCCATTGACTGTGCTTGTTGTCAACGCATTCATTCGGTGAATACGATGAGATTCATTACAAAAGCGTAGATTGTTCGATATCGATCAGACATTCGATGCTACTTAGGGTTGATTCCAAACGAAGAAAATTTAAAACATTTTTTATTTATTGGCCCAGTCTTTATATATTTATGTCATGTAGAAATTCATTATGTAGATAAGGTCGCACAGACACATTATAGTCAACAAAAAAAATACGGTTCGGCAGCCCCAAATAACACAAACCTAGAATTGTCTGAAAAGATTAAGTAATTGAAACAAAGTTTTATTGCATTAGGCTTTCAGAACTGAAGTACTTACAAAATCTCGTAAAAGCTGTCGTCTTAGTAAAGTACCTGAAAATATTCCCAAAGGGAGCATTTTGAAAATAATGTAATTTTGAAAAGTGCTAACATCATTCATTTATCATTATGTAAATGTTTCAAGACCAGTTTTAAAATTAGTCGTAGGTATGTTGTAAATTAATGTTATTTAAAAATATTATTATTATCTTTTCAGGTTAAAGTGTTTCCAGGCGACAGCAGATTCGAAACAACCTTACAGGAGACCTCGTGGCCCGTGTGGAATGAAGATTTTAAATTTCAACTAAAACCAAAAGATCCGAAGAAGCCGACAGAAAAACAAGACCTTCAAAGTTTGCTCGCGGGCCATTTTTTGTCGCTTACTATTTATGCTTTATTAGAACCTCCTAAAACAGAAACAGACAAACGCAAAAGTAGAATCGAGAACGCAAAAAATAAAGTGGCTGCGCGAGAGCAAGAAGAAACGAAACCTAAGACTGGATTTTTAGAAAAAACTTTTAGTAGTTTCAAGTCCACGAAAGCCGAGGCGATAGCACAAAAATCTATTTTGGAAAAACGAAGAACAGTTGGGGCTGCGACGTGGAACTTTGACACAAAGTTATTTCAAAATGATCTCAAAAACGGTTTAATTGGGACGCCTGACATTTGGCGCCCAGTTAACGCTATTACAAGTGGATTAGCAGTATCCTCACACGTAAGTAGATTGCACTGTGATCATTTAAGATACAATGTAGGTATGCAATGTATGGGTATATAATAATGGTATGGGCCATACTTAGAAGAACAATGATTAAATAACAATTAAAGATGTTCCTGGTAGGATTAAATACTTAACAGTCAGGTAGCTCGTAAACATTATAATTTATTCAGTTGTTATTTCATCTCCGTCAGTTCTCGCTTAGGCCAACGATGACGTGTAGGTACCTACTAAGATTGAAGGTCTAATATAACATTTTCAGAAATATGTTATGCAACAAATACCTGTTGCCGTTTCCTTAATAAATTAGCGTTCTTGTACAATAGTTTTTGTCATCGACATAAATGAACAAAGTAGGTAGGTACAGTATTCGTATTCGCATAGGATCTGATTATATAATAGATTTTTTATGGCTATTCTGTCTAGCAAAAAGAGACTTGCCTTTTTCCAAGTATGTTGAGACACTTAGGAAAAAGAAAGGAGGACGATTACATACACTTACGTCCCTACTTGAGTCAAGGTTCAGCACAGAAAGCTTTAGGTACCACCTATTATTTTTGCTTACGTTCGTAAGAAAAGTTATCTGGTGACCGACTGGATAGAAGGTGATTAATTATGTAGAATTCTGAGCCAACATCGATTAATGTATGAGTCAGATTCGTCTATTAATATGTGAAGAAGTCGACAATCGTGTGAATAAAATCTTAATGTTTGATTTCTACAATAGAATAGTTTTGACCTCGAGCGCTCCCAACTGAGCAACAGATAGGTAGGCACCTCCGTTTATTACGATGATGTAAGATTATAACTACTGCATGCCGAACATCTTTTCGTGTATATATTTCAGTGTAATTGCGTTTTTTCGAAGGATCATCGATTTCTCTCTTTTAATTGTTATTTAGGTAAGGTACTCTGCCTTCTAAATAGATAACATCTCAATGAAAATGTGCTTACTTAATTTTATATTTACAATATTATTGCGAGTACCTATTTACCTATTTAGTTGTAGTTAGTGACGCTTAATCCAAAATTTTATTTCTCTTATCCAAATTTTCTATCCATTTTATAAAAAGGTACATTTGGAAGAATTTAAAGTGATGCCATCTGGCATCACTTAACGCCATTACAAAGCTAAAAAAATACTCAAAGATCTCTTTGTGTATTTTTTATCTTTGTCATTTTATTTCAAATTGTTCATCTTCTTTTTACAAGCTTTTATTTAACTTGTGTTCGTCACAAATCTAGGAAGCTAAATTAGAACCACTTTGGTGACAATACAATATATGGTACCATGGAGCTGTTCTGATGATGAAGCCGGAAGACGGCCACAGGAACTTCTTGACTAAATAAGATAACGCATCTAGTTTGAGCTCATTTGTTTTGTTTTGACGAGTAAAGCTCACTATGACAAAACAAATGAGCTGCTGTTGCTGCATGATATCTGGGGTCTGGTGGCCTTAAGAACTTCTGAAACAGCTCGAATGCTCTTTGACGCCCGATGACTCCCTGGTTGCCCAGATTGTAACAAATTGAAACAATGAATTTTTGGGGCTCTCGGCCCCGGGAGGTGTACCTAATGTCTATTATTGTAATATGTACAATTATGTTGGTTGTGATTATCATGGAATGGAATTGTGTAGTCACGAGTTCAAAACGCCTCTTTCTTCAACATTATATCAGTTATGAACTTAGCAAAGGGTGACTAGCCATACGTAGAGTACTTAGTGTCCACCGTTCATTAGATGGACCTCCCAATCGGGCTACAATTTTAATTAATTATGTACTAGCTGCCCGCGCAACTTCATTTGCATAAATGTCTCCTGTTTTTGCATTGATGCTCCACTCCTATTGGTCGTAGCGTGATGTTATCTAGCCTTTAGCCTTCCTCGATAAATGGGCTATCCAATACTAAAAGTTTTTTTAAAATTCGAACCTGTCCTTCCTGAGATTATCGCGTTCAACCAACCAAACAAACAAACAAACTCTTCAACTTTATAATGTTACATAACAAACGACAACAATATTGTTGGTGGTACTGCCATAAACATTATCGCTTATGGCAGTACCATAATTCTTTTTAGTACCTATAACTACACATTGTTTGTCCCATTACTTCCTTCCTTGTACGAATAACAAAGTACCTATACATTTATTTAGACGTTAAAATTTGAAAGCATTGCACATCTTACAATTTAATAAAAAATGTTTACTAAAATGTAAGTAAGTGCGAGTACCTAAGTATATTTTGTTGTATATGTCGCACTAAATAAACTAATAAAGAAACAAAATCCAAGAACCTAACAATAAATTAATATAAATTAAGGAAAAAAGAGCAATTTATTCAAATTACACTGGGATAAAGGACAAATCTATCTACAGCTAAAAATATCACTATTCATTTAGCTGTTTCTTAATATACTGCAAAAGCAAATAACAACAAGCTACAACAGTCGTTTTAATGTAACCTACTTGACTTTCAGAGAGAAAACCAGAAGGGGCAGCTAGAAGTGACCCTTCTGTATACTGCGAGTGAAGATGGTCTCAACGACATTGTGCAGCTGACCGTGAACAGGTTACGATGTAGTGTACAGACTATGCAACAACAAGAACAGCATAAAGGTATATAAATGTATTCAAATTATGCCCTAAGGGGGGCATTACACTGAGAGAATTATTTATTTAGCGCTACGTACACAGCGACACGATCGCCGGCCTCGCTCTTCCGCATACAACCATTACTTCACAGTGCGCAGGAGCGCAGGTCAACATAAAGTTAAAGAATATTTGTTCGTACATATGTTAGATTACGAACGCCATGACTATGACAATACGAAAATGCTCGTGTTTGCATTTTTCCGCAACTTCAAGATGTATTTGCGGGATCATATTAAGATATATCCTTAAATTTCTTTATTTCATCTACTAGAAAAACTCTTTGACTAGTGACAAAATTTTCTTCGTGTCCTAATATTTAGGTTTTCTATATAATTTTTTGAGAGAGCCGAACCCTGTTTTGCGTAATCTACCCTTAATATCATTCTTAGAAACATAACGTTATGAATAGAAAGCAGGAATATGTTAAATATTGTGGGTTGTATTTATAGACAGGATTATAGGGTGACTTTGAATTCAGTCACAAGTTCACAACACTTCAATGGGTAATGGTGTAGTAAAGGTTATAAAAAAATATTATCGCTAGTTACACATGTATACATATTTTTATGATTTTTATATCGCATGCGCATTGGAATAACTTGATAAGTACTTTGATATTGTTTATTTATTTCTTTAGTTTTGAAATGTTTGGAAATAATACTTTAATATTTTTAGTTTATTATTACTTTTATTAAAACAGGTACCGCGTTAGAAAATAGCTCAATATGTCGTTTTTCGGGAACTGTTTTTCAATACCTAGTATAATGGGTAGTATTATATCGTATCATATAATATTATCTAGGTATATCAGAAAGTCTTCCCTTGTCAGTATAGTATTATAAATAAAATAAAAAAACATTTTTTTAAAGGTCCCACTTAACTTATAAATCCTGTTAACCCCTCCAGCTAAGCTCAATAGCTTGTGTTAGGAGTGGGTTCACGTCGGTAGTATAATGGGTAGGATTCGAACAAGCGACCTCACAATTGCGATTCCTATGCCTTAGCCATTAGGCTACCGCCGCTTAAATTTTGTTTGATGGCAAACATACGTGTATAAATATTGTTTGCTGCAACACACACAAAACGGAGCGACCGATTTGGCCGCCTTTTTTGTCGAGTTCATAGATGAATAATTTTGTGTTGTAATTAGGAACCAATATTAAGTTTGTGTGAAAAAGTTTATTTGGAAAATCATTTTGTTATGAATTTGATTGCTTTCATTATTTTAGTAGGTACTAACATGAACCAGGGCAATGTTGGGACATTTAAATTATATTTATAAACTAGCTGTCCCGCGCAACTTCGTCTGCGTAAATTTTCCCCGTTTTTGCAACATTTCTCATTGCTGCTCCGCTCCTAGCCAATAGCCTTCCTCGGTAAATGGGCTATCCAACAGTGAAAGAGTTTTTCAATTCGGATCAGTAGTTCCTGATATTAAACAAACAAACTCTTCAGCTTTATAATATTAGTATAGATTTGAAATTAATTACGTAGTAATGGTTAGTATTCTTTGCGATTACAAAGTTCATTCGTAACATATCTACGGTATTTTCCTCCCAGATAAATAAATAACACTCGGGAGTATGGTATTTGGGTTTGTTACTTATACACGCTAATTATATTTTCACGCACTAAATACCTAGTTGAGTTCCGTATTCATTTTCGTGCTATGTGACCAATTAGGAAAAACAAAGTCATAAATGAAATTATTCACACTTATCTTAAAAACAAAAACAAATGTCCTTGTGTATTGTAGGTATACAATATGACAATATAGGAGTGGCGATAGGTTAACATTTTACTGTGGTAACTCGTAACAGGAATATATCTTGCTGGACACGGACTGGCCTGTTGGTCTAGTGGTTAGTGACCCTGACTGCTAAGCCGGAGGTCGTGGGTTCAATCCCCACTCAGGATAAAATTTTGTGTGATGAGCACGCTGGCTTATTCTGTGTTTGGTTGTTATTTATCTATAACTAGCTGTGCCCCGCGGTGTTTCCCGTGGTTTATTAAGCTTATGTGTTAATCCAGGATGTCAGCTAACTCCATACCAAATTTTATTAAAATCGCTCCAGTCGTTTAGACGTGAAGAAGTAACAATCCACATACTCATACACTCACAAACTTTCGCTTTTATAATATTAGTGTGATATGTAGGTATTTAGAAATATATAAGTATCAGTTGTCTGGTTTCCATAGCAATAACAATACGTTGTGTGAGTTGTCCCAAGATATTATTATAATTATGCTCTTTATTTATTGCTTAACCATGATAAATTACATTTTCAAATATACATACAAAAAATATATATTTAAAAATAAAAAAAAAACAGTCACCCACCGGCATCGGGTACAGGGGCCAAGCTACCAGTTGTTACGACCCCAGAAAAAGAAACCTCCTCACTATGCGGTCCGTGTCCAGAAGTACTGCCTTCTGCATCAAGCGCTTAATCCAACCGCCTAACGCGAGCCTCTCAAGGTGTTGGTCGAGGCTCTTGGTAATCAGACCATTAACGGATACGATTATTGGTACAATGATCGCCGAATCAACAACCCACATGTCGACAATTATTATTATTATTAAGGTTATTTGTACCTTGGTACCTATAATATTAAGTTACTAGAATTCAAAGGGA
The DNA here is from genome assembly GCA_945859575.2 of Herminia tarsipennalis. NCBI lineage: Eukaryota > Metazoa > Arthropoda > Insecta > Lepidoptera > Erebidae > Herminia > Herminia tarsipennalis. The sequence continues at coordinate 14,641,992 of OX243838.2, forward strand.
AGCCGAAAAGAGTTGTGTTTTAAGGACCCGCCGCCTCCACAATATACAGTAGTACCTACTAGGGCGGAACTCATTGTACGAAGCGTCCAGACGTAGAACACCTTACATTTTGCAAACTCATTTCCCGGTTCAGTCTAATCTATATTAATTAAAAAAACACAATTGCCGAATGAATGTATGCACGAATTTGGCTAATTATTTTTTGTTGTATTATAATAGGTACCTAATGGTTCGTATGTAAAGGGAAGATTTGGTCTCTTTTTACCCGACTGCGAAGGAGGGTTTTGTATTTGATGCATAGATATATACTTAATTATGCTCCTATCCTTCCGATGTTCCTACGTCCGCTCATAACTCCTGAACGGCTCAACCGATTTTAATAAATTATACGTCATTAGATCATCTCGATGACGCGAGTGTCACTGGGTACAGTACGATCAACGTATCTTGACCGGATTGAAGTTAGGTTTTTATCACTTTCGCACATGTCATAGAGATGGGACCCTAAAATTACTTACGAAAACGAATAATCGATTAAAAATACGGCTAAGTAGCTATTACATCCTATAACATATCTACTTACAGATAAAAATGTGAAGATGGTACCTATTAGTTTACGCGGAAATCTAATTTCCTCGGTGCTTACATAACGCAGGTGTTGGTAAAAGAAAGCTGAATGGCGCAAATAATATAATTAAATAAAAAGAAGATAAGTTATCTATATATTCTTATTTAGGTACTAGTAGCACACTAAATGGCGACTACATTATTATCATTATCACGATACAGCAGAATTTTAATTGTCTTTATTACAATGATAATACTCAATTTTATATAAAAAAAGTCTAGCTATACAGTTCTTGTGAAAGCAATAGCTTTCACAAGAACTGTATAATTTGATAAACATAATTTAACCTACGAATAATAAACTTACTTACGAATGTATGTGATTTCGTTTGTTTTAATAAAGAACTTAATTAAACAAGAAAACTGGCAGTGCAAATATAAAATGCGGAAAATTACCTTATGTAGTAGGTATAGCCTACCGAGTACTTACATAGAGGCTAAATTAAATCTAAATATTCCATATTATAATATTACGAGTACCTTACCTAAACAAAAGTAGGTACCTATTTTTCACTTTTCACATGAAAAGACTATTTGCCGTTTTTATACCGCGTTAAACCTACTTTTTGCCTTACTTTCAGCTTTAGCCTAAATTTTTTTTTTTACTTAAATCCATACTAATATTATAAATGTGAAAGTAACTCTGTCTGTCTGTCTGTTACGCTTTCACGCTCAAACAGCTAAACTGATTTAAATTAAATTTGGTATAGAGATAGTTCGAGTCCCGTGGAAGGACATAGGATAGTTTTTATCGCGATAACCGACATCAAAAGCGAAAGCTAGTATTTTATAATTTTATTCTGGATCTTCTTCAGCTTGCACGCAGGTCGATCACTTGAGAAATATGAAACAAAAACGACACAGTGACCTAGTATATAACTTGAAAAACAACATTATAACAAACCCTCTAATCGAATGTTCAGTTGCAATGTCATACAAAAATGGTGTCCAAAAGAAATACAAAAGAAGCAAAACATCGATCTCTTTATAGATGCATAACGTGCGCTAGGGTAACCAAGTCCGTAGCTAAACTTCATTTATATTATTATCTACAGAGACGTAGAGCCGGGCGGTGGCAGTCCGCGGCACGCAATGCTGTTTGCTTATTAAAGAGGAGAGAGTTACGACGAATGCGCTTTGAATCACAAGTCGTAATACAACAAGACCACGTTAACGTTTATAGAAGTTTAAATATTACTACACAGATTCTTTATTGTGTTTATGACAGAAATAATAAACGTTTGCTACGCTTTCCGCTTTACCCGGAAGTGGTCCGTTTGGTCCTTGTACGATAGAAGTACGAACGTAGACGTAAAAGAAACGATCATGTTTGCAATATCCTCTCGTATTTGCCCTCTTTCGTTTCTCTTTGAGAGACGCGCGTTTACATTTGGTTTGTTTTGAATGTATTTTAGTGCAAACATACATCAGGTTTGCGTTTAATTTCTTAGGAAATTCACATATGCGCCTAGTAGAATACTAAACGCAAACGCGCGAGTGTCCCGTTATGTTTGTTGTGACTAAACATTTGACGTAAGTAGATAGTCATTATTACTCATGCTCTTGAAAGTGTAGTGACATTGAAGCACATTGTTATTGTTGAAAAAGGAGGTTTTTTCAAGGTTAAAATCAAATGATGGATGAGATGTGCACATGATAAACTCATTCTATGAACTGCACGTTATAGTGATAGGATTACATAATTGTTATGTCAGATTAACTTAAGTAACCTAATCACCTATATCGTTAAGACGCTATTCTGAAGGGAAGACATTTATGAGCGCTCTCCGATCCATAAACAACTTTAATGTCGAAAATCACAAATGGTCATGATGTGGAAGAAAGACAACTGACTGCCTCTGTGGCGCGGTGGGAGTGTATCCGACTGCTTCTCAAGAGGTCGTGGGTTCGGTCCCCACCCAGAATAAAACTTTGTGTGATGAGCACGATGGTTTATTCTGTGTCTGGGTGTAATTTATCTATAATATGTATATATTTAGAAATATATCAGTATGTTTATCGGTTATCTGGTTTCCATAGTACAAGCTCTGCTTAGTTTGGGATCAGATAGCTCTGTGTAAGTTGTCCCAAGATTTAAAAAAAAAAGCAAACCACCAAAACACATATAATTATAATATCAATACTTATTTATATTGAACTACTACAGGCAGATGGCATGTAGTCAGTCAACATAATCGATCAGTCAAAGGAAGCGGCGGTAGCCTAATGGCTAAGGTCTCCCAATCGTGAGGTGGCGGGTTCGAATCCTACTCATTATACTACCGACGACGTGAACCCACTCCTAACACAAGCCTTTGAGCTTAGTTGAAGGGGTTAACAAGATTGCTAGTAATGTGGGACTCGATCCCACATTGCTATTTACCAAAATATGCTTAAGAAAAAGTTAGGTAGTTATCTATTATCTATACATAATATTATTAAACTGAAGAGTTTGTTTATTTGGTTGATCGCGATAATCTCAGGAACTGATACTGGTCCGAATTGAAAAAAATCTTTTATCATTGAAAAGCCCATTTATCCAAGATACGATTATAACATCACGCTATATAACATATTACATCACGCTACGACCAATAGGAGCTGAGCATTAATAAAAATGTTGCAAAAACAGGAAAATTGTCGTAGACGAAGTTGCGCGAATTATGGGTAAGTACGCCAGCCGGGAGATAAAAGAAACCAGAGTATAAGTAATACTAGATTTAATTAATTTCGATATTAGAAATTACAATTATTTAAAAGGTATGTCTAGACTCGGACGATGGTGGTACCGAAGTGCCCTATGCTAAAAGATCTAGAATCTATGTCATCTCGGCGTGGTGTGTTCGGCAACGACACGAGGCGCCGAGTCAGCAACTCCGTGGTATGTAAGATCTAGAATCTATGTCATCTCGGCGTGGCGTGATCGGGGACGACACGAGGCGCCGAGTCTGCAGCTCCGTCGTATGTAGGTCGTTGCTAGTTGAGAGTGCAGGCATGGCTCGTAATTCCTCCCCTCTTAGAACAGCAACTATTTGAGAACTTTGAGCGAGAATGTTGCTGCCGGATCCTTCTCTGGTTTGAGTGCCGTTGGTGTAGAGTATCTGGCATCTTCAGGTGATGGTTGCACTGTTACTACGTTAGTGCGTAGTACCTTCTCGGGTGGTGATTGCACTGTTACTACCTTAGTGCGTAGTACATGGCGACGGATTGCGACGACGGTTACGAGTATGACTGCACCGACTAATATTCCATAGAAAGGTATGGTCGTATGGTACAATGTTTCTGTTTGCTCGACAGGTTGCAACTCTATTGGATGCTGGAGTAGTATCTTATCCTCGATACTGTGCAGATTTTTCAGATTGATGGTGTTCAACTTGAAGTGCGGGATTGCTATAGACTGGTTGTCGCCGTAGGTTGCGTAGGGTATTTCAGTTATCTTGAGCGGCTGTCCTTTTACTACGTCATTCGTGTTGACGATTGTAAGTTCCTCCGTTCTAAGGTGACATGTTTTTGGTATAGTTGCCAAATAGCTTCCATTGAGAATTACATACTCGTGCCGGTCACATTGTAGCTCTACTTTTGCCGGTTTCGGGAACACTACAGTATAATGTTGGTCGTCCAGTTGTTCTAGGGCTTGTTTGCTCAGGGTTATCCTAGTTGGTGAACAGGTCTTGTCGATGACTTGGTCCACAATCAGGCTCTGCATGCAGTCTCGTTGTTCTCTCGGTCGATTGTTGATAGTTTCCTCACAGATGTGAAATTCATTGAACTTCGGGCATTCAGCCTCTATGTACATGAATGCTTTCCCATCGGTTGCTATATAAGGATATGGTGGAATAGGACTTTGAGAATACTTATTAGGGACGATTGCTAATTTATACAATTTGGATGTGCCAGGAGAAATGACCGGGACTTTAAAGACAAAAACTATTCTGTTATCTGCGTAGAAGTAACTTGGCTTTATAATTCTATAGTATTCCCTTAAATCTATATTTAGTACCTGCTCTTCATTATATAAAGATTTTAATTGGTTGACCATACCTTTTAAAATATCATATTTAATCATACTATGATGTGTGCTGGAAGCACGGATAAAAGCTAAACTATCCTCTATTCTAACTAATGCTGACGTTAAATCTTGCACATTTTCGCTTATTATAGTTAAAAGTTGATTAAACCTAACAAACTTTAATAAGTTTTGGTCATAAGTTTTACTGTGGATGACAGACTCCAAAGTACTATTGATTTTTTGTTGGTTATCGGTTATTTGCGACAGTAGTACATCGTTTTGTGTCATCCATTCCTTATTGAGACTTATATGTTGTTTTAGTTCGGAAGAAAGTGTATTTTCATTATTTTCTAATATTTTAATGGCGGAATTATATTTTTGAGCGTCTTTGTAGTCCAAATTTCCAGTGATTTCTTTTATTACTGTACCCAAGCCATCGAAGAGACTTCTTTTGGTGCGATGTGATTCCAGACTGTCTATCTGCTCGTGAATCTTTACCAATTTATTAGAAATATAATTAATTTGAGCTTCATACAATGGAAATTTTTCGCTATCCAGTTTAGACTCAAATAAGTTTAGTTGCGATTCTACTGCACTAAGTCTACTTTCGATGTCAGTCAGGTTTAGGTAATGTAAAAATGGATGGTAATGGGTTATAAATTTAGTTGGACCAAGGTCAAAGGGAAGCAACCCGGGGCCGTCACCCAAGTAATCAAGTCTTATCTCGAGCGTCATTGTCAGGTGGGCGGTCGTTGTTAGCAGTAATCTGTAACAATTTTGATGATTTAGGAACACGCTTCAGACGATTTTTGGCAATGGGACCTTTCTTTTTTGATGTATAGATGTGTATTGGTAGGTTGGCTAGTACGATATCCTCCGTATAACGAGCTGCGGTCTTTTGCCGACTCGCTTGGGGGTTAGTAACAAAAACTTGTTGATTTAGTTCATAGTTTACTTCCGGTTCACGAGACTTATTACAATTTTCTATTAGGCTGGTACGATTTTCTAACGACGATTCATTAATTAGATTATATGCTATTTTCATTCGCTCCCGGTGATTTAATATATATTGTTGCATGAAGTGCTCTGATACGTTTATATTTAGGGGATCGCGTGGGTCAAAATGACCTCGAATTATATCATGGGGCCTACATTTTGTAAAGCTATGTATTGAGCTGTTATATGCTAATAACGCATAGGGAATTAGATTAGCGATAGTTTCAGTTTTGTGTTGTAATTGTAGTATGCGCAAATGCTCTAACAATGTTGAATGATATCTTTCAATTATTCCATTATCATTTGGTGAGTGTGCTAACGTTTTATGGTGTATTATTCCGTGAAGTCTTACGAACTCAGCAAAGAGTTGGTTCGCAAACTCTGTCCCGTTATCTGTGACAATAGTTAGAGGCAATCCGTGGTGGGTACAATAAGTTATTACAGCTTGTAAAACACTTAGGGCTGTTCCATCTCTCAAGTGGTAAGCTTGCCCGTACTTGGAAAAAACGTCCATGAATGTTAAATATTTTTCATTCTGTACCGTAAAAATATCTAGGTGTACTCTTTCTAAGGGTTTAGTTGCTGGCGGGACGATATTCAATTGGGGCCTAATCGGGTTACGGTCATACTTCGATTGTCCGCATATAGCGCAAGCATTAATATATTTAGTTATCTCTTCTTTCATTTTAGGCCAAAAATAAACGCGAGATAGTGCTAGGTAACATTCGGTTATGCCGCGATGATTAGTTTTACCCTCGTGATAATTTCTAATAATTCCTTGCTGCCTTAAATACTCTTTTACATTCTCTAATTCGTGTTTAGTAAGGGATAGGTTCATGCTTGAATTTTTAAAATTATTCTGTATAATAGGGACTATAGAGTACATTCCTAGTGGTGGTGTAATTTTAAGGCCGGTTCTAATTTTTGGATTGACATGTTCTTTAATTGCATTGACTACATCCTGCTCGAGGTTCGATTCGGACACTTGTATAGAGGTGTGCGTATGCGTGTCAAAAGGTCTTGTAGTGATTGGACGTCTTTTAATATTGCCTACTATAGTAAAACTTATCTGTTTGTGAAATTTATTCAAGGGTTCTTCGGTTATGGGAACCTCAAGGATGGGGTTTTCATTACTTGTGTGGGCGGTAGCTGTAGTAGAGTCCGATATAGATGAAGGTTTTTCAGTGTGATGAACTATCAAGGACTCTGTTTCCTGATTATTAATTTGAATTCGTGATAGAGCGTCTGCGTTGGTATTAGATTTGCCTTTTTTATATACTATTGTATAGTCGTATTCACTAAGTTTAAGGCGCCACCTAGTCAGTCTTGAATTAGGTTCCTTGACGTTCATTATCCACTGAAGTGGTTGATGATCGGTAATTATTTTGAACTTACGACCGAAAAGATAGGGCCTGAAGTATTGAGTTGCCCATACTATAGCCAAAAGCTCCTTCTCTATAGTACTGTAATTAACTTCACTATCATTTAGAGTCCTAGATGCGTAGCAGATAGGTTTGTCCGCTCCTACAGTCCCTTGAGATAGGACTGCACCAATTGCGACGTTTGATGCATCCGTCGTCAGTATAAAGTCTTTTGAGAAGTCAGGGTATTGTAGTATGGGGTCGTTAGTCAGTAGGGATTTACATTTTTCAAAACATTCGATGTAGTCGGAATCTAAAACTATTTTCTTTGATTTTTTTAAGCATTTCGTCATAGGTTTTGTAATACGAGCAAAGTCGGGTATGAATTTACGATAATATCCCATGAGTCCTAGAAATTGTTTAATTTCTTTGGGGGTCTTTGGAAGTGGATATTTTTGAATAGCTAAAACTTTATCGGGGTTAGGTTTTATACCTTCCCCACTAATGATATGACCTAAATATGGTGTTTCCAACCTCAAAAATTCAGACTTGTCCAACTGTATTTTAAAGTTGGAGTCACGCAATCTATTAAATACTTTCTCTAGATTTACCATCATTTCTTGAAGACTGGTCCCGAATACGACAATATCGTCGAGATATACCAGGCAGATCTCGTTTTGGAGTCCGCGGAGTACCTCGTCCATCACCCTTTGAAACGTTGATGGGGAATTTTTGAGTCCCATCGGCATACGCAAGAATTCGTAGTGCCCGTGCTCTACAGAGAACGCTGTTTTAGAAATATCGTCTGGATGTGTCTGTATTTGGTAGAAGCCCGAAAATAGGTCCAAGGTCGTGAAGTATTGACACCTTCCTAGCTTGTCAAGGACGTCAGTAATGTTAGGGATAGGATATTTGTCATTAATAGTTTTGTCATTTAATTTTCGGTAGTCCACAACGAGTCTCCATTTTTGTTCCCCAGTCGCGTCGATTTTCTTCGGCACTACCCATATAGGGGAGCTCCATGCGGAGTCTGAGGGTCTTATGATGCCTTGACGTAGCATTTTAGCGATTTGTTCCTTAACTTCTTTCCGGTGCACAAAGGGGTAACGATAACTTTTGGTATAAATCGGTATTTCGTCTATAGTTCTAATGCGGTGTTTTATTTTATTAGTAAAACTAAGAGGTTCGTCATCTAAATAAAATATGTCTGCATAACGACTGCATAAAGTTTCTAAATTAGTTTTTTCTTCGGCGTTTAAATGACCGGTACGTAAGCGCGACAACACTCGGCTTACGCGTTGAGGATCTTGTTCAGTGCTATTGCACTCGGTATTGAATGCATACGCTTCGAAAGGATGGTTTAAGCGTTCGTTCGGGATAATTATATCGGTGTCGGTTGGGTTCTCTAACTCTAATATGGCTATTTCGTCGCTAACGTTTGTAATACATTCGTGCACGATGCAATTGCACAAGATCTGTTCGGTTACGTATACGTCGCCGTCATAGTTATACATCTGTATTTTTACTAGTTTACTAGAGCGCGCGGGTATTGTTTCTTGAGAGTTTAAGTTTCTACAAGTGTAAGGTAGCATGGGTATACTAGCATTTTCCGTAATTAAAAGGTTATGCTTAAGATCTATTTGACAATTATTCAAGATATCCAACCCTAATAGCCCATCGAAATCATTATGGAATCTATAGATGAATAGTTTAATTAATTTGCTTTTGTAAAACTCTGGAAAGTTCTGTAACGTAATAGAATAATTATGTATACTACTCATACGAGAATTAGTTACTTCGAAGGGGTCAAAGTTCAAAGGTATATGTGAAAAATAATTCTCGACGGCTTCGGGGCTTATAAAGGATTGATTTGCCCCAGTATCGACAAGTAATTTTAATGGAGGGTTAGCTATCTGTACATAACGAAGTTCCCTTTTTGATTGTAAATTTAATTCTATTTTGGTTCGGTATTCGGGATAGCCTCGCGAAAATTTGAGTCATCGTTTTCGGTCTCATAAGTAAACTCCTGCTGGCCTTCATTGCAATTATAGTCATTATAATGGTCGGTATAGTTAACGTCATACGCAGTGCATTCGGCCCCGTGCTCGTTATCGTAGTCACAATAGTAATATGAGTCATTAGGGTCAGCTGTCACGTTGAAGTTTACCTGTCGCGATTTAAAATAATTGTTAGATGGCGGGTTCCCTGATCTTTGCCAATCATGTCCTGTCATTGTCGGTGGAAGGGATTTGGGTACAAAGTGACTGACACCGCTCATTGGCTTATGCCCTGAGGAGAATGGTTGATCATTCCTAGGTGGTATCTTAAATACCTTACTACGCGGGTTATAGTTCGGTGGCGGTGCGCGAAACATCTGTTGGGTACGGCTAGGCCCAGAAACTGGGGCAAGCTGCGGTTGCGAGTGCCCCTGCTGGTGAGCTTGTTTCTGGTCAAACCTGAACGCGGGTTTCCACTGCGAGGTTTGCGGGGGGATATGTATATGCGTGGGCGTATGCCCGTTTGAACCTAAATATGGTAAATTACCTCTAAGTGAAGTAGATGCAACCTCACCTGCAAACTTTGCACCATTTAATTGCGGCGTGTAATTCGCGCTGTATGCGGTGTGCCTATCGTTTACTGGGTCACCTCTTCGCTGTAGGTAAATTACATTTTGTTCGTCGTTGACAAATTCCAGAGCCTTTTCTATTGAATCGGGTCTCATACATCTAATACGAGAGCCCAAAGGTTCTCTTAGACCTCTTATATAAGATTTTAATGTTAATTTTTTATACAACTCGCGTTTAGCTTGTACGGTGGTAGCCACGTTATCGTGTAACGTAACATACGTCATTACCATGCTAAAAAGGTTCTGGCATCTGTCGTAAAATTCCTGCGGTGTGCTGTTACCTTGGAATGACATAGCAATATCGTTATAGAGGGCAGTTTCATCCCTCTGATCGGCAAAATTATTTACGAGTAATTTACGTATCTCTGCCCAACTACTAGGAATGCCGTTCGAGTTTATCGTCGCGGCGGCTGGGCCAGTAATTTTATTTAAAATACTATTAATTAAGCAAATATTAGTTAACCTAAAATTTGGGTCATCTTTTATGTAAGCCTCTATCAAGGTCTCACATATTGCAATAAATCTAGTTAAGACGTTAGGGTTGCCGTCAAATTCTGGCACCGCTCTAACAGCCTTATAAATTTCATCTACGGTGAATGACATTTTTTGTTCACTGAAGAATACGTCTAACTCTAAATCACTAAAATCTAAGTGTCTATGTTTGTCTAAATCCCTATTTCTAAGTTCCTGCCGGTTCGAGACAGGTGTCTCTCCGGTTTTCCGTAGGTGGAAAATTTTGAAGGAGGGACAAGGAAGCAACACTAAGAAAAACTTTCAAAGTACTTACATATAAAAAATCTGCATGTCTGGTTCTCGTATTGATTTTCGAATACGCCCTCGGCCGGTGTAGATTCGTAGGTTGATAGATTCTTGTCTTCGGAGCGAACGCGGGTGGCGACTATGCGAAGTCAAGCCAAATCCGATTTCTAGGAATATACGCGCCGCGAATTTGTCCCGAAGAAGTACCGACTGCGCCAATTATGGGTAAGTACGCCAGCCGGGAGATAAAAGAAACCAGAGTATAAGTAATACTAGATTTAATTAATTTCGATATTAGAAATTACAATTATTTAAAAGGTATGTCTAGACTCGGACGATGGTGGTACCGAAGTGCCCTATGCTAAAAGATCTAGAATCTATGTCATCTCGGCGTGGTGTGTTCGGCAACGACACGAGGCGCCGAGTCAGCAACTCCGTGGTATGTAAGATCTAGAATCTATGTCATCTCGGCGTGGCGTGATCGGGGACGACACGAGGCGCCGAGTCTGCAGCTCCGTCGTATGTAGGTCGTTGCTAGTTGAGAGTGCAGGCATGGCTCGTAATTCGCGGATCTGCAAACACTAGTTTGATAATATTACACACCGAGTAGGCATATGTAGATAAGGCTATTAATGTGTTAAACACAAATCGAAAATGAGTTTGCGGTAGATAAGGCGTTGTGATAACTGTGTAATCATATATATAAATCGTTTAGATATTTTCACCAGTTTTCCAAATAGCTCTCCAGTGGAAATAAGATTACTAATAGGCTGAGAAACTAATTTTCGAACAAGTAGTTGACTTTATTAATACACAAATTGCATTTTTAAAAGATAGATATTTTGAAGTTCAGACCCAGGAATCGAACCCGGGACTTCCATATGTCAAACCGAAAAGGGGAAGGTATGTACCTACTTTCTCCGGTCCGGTATGAGAGTGAGAGCATAGAGATTGCACTTGTGTCTGCGCATACACTTATACATTTGTGCACTGTGTAGGTATCTACTTAGTTAGTCTCTGATGGTCAGATTGATTGAGAGAAGCCTAAAAAATGGTTGTCCGTAAAGTTGTTTTACGGACGATAATTTTACGTGATAACGTCATAAGAAAACATTGATGACAATATCACCATTCGCGTTGCTTAGCAACCAGTCAATAACGTGACTGCTTAGCAACCAATAAATAACGTGACCGTTACTACGCGACACTTTTGCGGGCGTGCACCCCATCATCGATTTATAAGACGTTCTCATCAAAATAAGAATGAATGAAAACGGTAAAGTCGTTTTATAGTTATCTCGTGACCTAAGGAAATGGGGATTCATTTTTATATAAAAATATACGAAATTATATTATGCAAGAGTATGCATATTGTACTTATATATATATATTACTTGCTGTACCGGCGAACTTCGTACCGCCTAATGTTTTTATTGAATCGGTTTCAATTGTGAATCTAAACCATCCTCGAATCCCCTTGAACTCACACAAAAAAAATGGAGTTCAGTGACATATACACGCACACAAGAATTATATATATAAAGATTATAATGAAACAAAGAAACATTTGGCAATATTATCTATATCTATGTACGGAGGATATTTATTTTATAAAGGAAAGTTACTTCGTATCAAGGCGGTTAGTAACACAATACGTAAAAGAAAAAAATGAATGAATTTTCTTGCTAAATAATTCACAAGTCGAAGTCTGAACTGATGGGTCATTAATCTACGTCAAGTTAAAACTGTTGTTTTGCGGTATTTTTATACTTACGTAAAAATATTTCATTTTGTGAAACACTTGATGCAAGAAGTAATTTAAGGAGTTTCCTTTTATACATCGTTTCATTTGATGCAAATTTCTGCGAAGATATTATCTAAGCTTTTGTCTTTGCCATGTCTTTGCTTTTCTATAATATGTATCTATTCTAGGATATGTGTGTGTGTGTGTGTGTGTGTGCCTAATGTCCATTCGTCACAGTAGGTAGTAGTAACGGTGACGACATTCGCAAATGAATAGGTGCCTAAGCAAAGTTTTTGATGAAGGGGCCAGTTTTTGGCATATATCCTCTTCTTCCCTTTCGTTATTACTCGGTAGCGATTATGGCTCGCACATTCTGTGCATACGCTAGTTTAAAGTTGGCACATATCCATACACGCGAAGCTCGAACCCTCACGTAGTCTTCCACACGTTTGATCATCTTAATAAAAACTAAAAAAAAAGTTTTTTTACTACTTTTTTTCGTTGTAAGATAATTACAAGGTGATTTAAAAAGAACCTATGTTTTATTATTAACGTTGTTTTTTTGATGATTTTTCACTCTAAACTTTTTTAAACATATATAATAATTTCGAACTCGCCTTTTAAAGCCCTTTGATTTGATACCCTACTAGACTAGGGTCCTAGATATTTTTTTTTCTCACCCCACACAATAAAGCGCATAAAATCCGCCATTTTGTTTTTTTAAGAATATTATGTACCCAGGGCAATCGTGAGTTACACTCGCGTCGCTGAGATGTATTTAAGGATCTATCATTCAAAATCGGTTGAGCCGTTGAGGAGTTATAATCATACAAACATACATACATACGCGTCAAACACATAGCCCTCCTCTGCAGTCGAGGTAAAAATTTGATCTACCTGCCCTGATTTAGACATGAGCCGGTGTAACCGCCGCGGGATGTAAGACGGCGCGTTGACTTGTTGGGGTCGGCGGTGGCGGCGAAATCGGCGGCGTGACCTTTTTTCACTTGATGATATTTAATTAAGCAACTTATAGTTTATCGATCGATTTTTGTAAGAATTTAAAAATACGTAGGCACATCAAAATGCAATGATTCTATTGTAAAGAAAACATTATTAATACTTTGAATGGTCAGAGACAAAATATTTTTTAAGAATCTAGCAGTTGGACCATGGCAGCGCAATTAGAGTTCTAAACAAACTTGAACCTTGAAACAAACATTTAACTACACATTTATGGTTTTAGAATTTTCTCTTTATTTATTTTAAAAATGTCAATAGTTACAGGTCAATGGGTTTTGATCCTCTTGCAAGTGTCAACATAAGCGAAGCTATCTTTTGATTGCGGTGACTTGATTGTACTATTGACTTGATTGCACCACGAAAAACAAAACGGTACCCTAAAATTAAATATAATTCAACATAATAAAGTACTTTTTATAATAATTAAACTTAAACAAACTGAAGGGCTCGTTTTTCTGCCACGGACTGCCACCTTGTGAAATAAACTGTCGCTGCAGTGATTCCAGACCTTCAAAAAACTCTTTTCTAATAGCGGCAATGCACCTGCTACCCATTTGGTTTTACAGAACTCGCATATTATTACGCAACGGTAATCAATTACAATCAGTTAAGTAGCTTCTTCATTTGCCCCATATCCCATTAAAAAAAGTTGATAACTATTGTAATATAGGTCTCCAATTGTATCATTAAAAGACCAACGATTTGCTTTATTATTTAAACTTGACAGCAGCATTATATAACTATAACTAAAGTTGTCGGTATAGGAATAATTTCGGTATACCTACAGGGGATCACTATTTTCACTGGAAAGAATCGTATTGACTAAGTTTTCAAGCTGTTCTGCAACGTTATCCACCGTCACAAGCAATTGACGATATCCTGTTCTAGAACCAAGTTGTGATTTGTGTTATTTTAAACGTTTTTTATACTTTTTGTACTTATTTACTTTATCCGTTGCTTGAATGTTATCATCAATGACACCTACCAAGTTAGGTCGGCGCGCCGCGCGCCGTGGTATTTTCACGGCGGCGGCCGGCGCGTCGGCGGCTCCCGGCGCTAATGTCTACTTCATATGTGTGCAAATATTCACACAATTTGCGAGCCTTCACATGCATTTCAGGGACCATGGTAAACATGATCTAAAATATAATCCATCACAAACCGCTGTCGATACGGGCCACTCTCTATTTGCTTAGTTATATGATCTTTCTTTAGATAGTATCCTTACCTATTTTCAGACTTTATGGGAAGAGTCGTTTAAAAACAATTAGGTAGGAAACGTGCACATAATCGGTGGTAAACGCGGTAGATAAGTTATTGAGACCAGCCAGTCTTTCATGCGTATTCCTAATGTTCCCTCACCAGGTGCACATGGTGATACACAGCTGACACTATTCTGTTGTTGCTGATAGCGAGACGTGTGTAAAACGAATCCATTAGTCTTTCTTGATATCAAACAATAGAAGTCGGCGACGACATATATTAAATTGTAGATATGTCGTGTAATAAAACTTTTAAAAATATGGACGATGAGGTTGGTAGAGCGAAACCCACACGCTGGTAATCACATTGAATTATGCTTACATGTGACAAATTCGAAAATTTGAGCAACCATTGTTTCAAAGTCAATTTCATTTTAGATTTGTTACAAAAGTGATAAAATCGTAAGCCCTGTAATAAAATCTTTTTGCAAGTGAAACAAACTTTAAGCCCAGAACTATTCTATAGTCTCTTTTCTAAAACAGTTGTAATTTCCAAAAGTCAATAAAACGGTATCTGGTTATCGGTTTTATAGAGTTTCAAACGTTTTGTGAACCAGCCCACAACAAAAGTTATCTCGAAGTACTCAAAGCTGTTTCAAATACACAAAGTCTTTGTAATTCTATCTATTCAAGACTTAGTAAAATGATTTTCTATTTACAGCGTCGCTGTACCTGAAAGCTACGATATTGGAGGCGAACAAAGCCGAATGCTATTGGAAAAGCGATAGATTTGCTCCCACAATATCTGCCAGATGGGATCCGAAGTCTTCTACAGTGAAACTGTCAGTTTTTAAAGCCAGTTTGAGCAAAGTCAGTATTTATATTACCCTTGGGTGTAAGACAAAGATGGCGAAGAAGGAAAACCTTGGAAAAGCGGTAATAGACGAAAAATCTACAGCTGCTGATAGTTGGAAACAATGCCTTTCCGAACCGGGCATACCAAAAACTTTTTGGGTCGATTTCGAATGATGACGAAGTCTTTTAAAGAGCAACTATGACGAACTTAGATTTGTAAGGAAACATAGTCTATTGTGAATATTTTTTTACTATTTAACATTTCAACTCCGCACGTTGTGAATATATTTTTGTTAAAATATCAACTATGAATAATATTACTTAAAAATATAAAGATATTATGTAATTTATGCTAATTTTTATAACACGAAGCTTTTGATTAAAACACTGTACTGATATTTTGATTCTAACTCGCTAATTTATTTACATCCTAAAAAGCCTTACGTACATACTAATCGTACGTACATATTGATGTTAGGGAGTTCAAACATATAAGCCATGTTCGAATAATCGTAAAAGCTGAAATAAAAACCGGGCAAGTGCAAGTCCGGCCACGCACAATGTAGGGTTCCGTAATCACCCCCGCTGCATCCGAACAATGCGGCTTATGAAGTGGGTTTTCTGTTGTTTTTGTTTCATACTGTAAGTATACGCGTTATATCTGCTTAATAATAATTTTCAATGGAATTTGTACGAAATTTTGTTACTTCTCATTTGATCAACTGTTACTCATAAACTTGTAAAGCCTTCTTCCTTGTGATAGTTTTCCTTTCAATTTCACTATTTATACTACTACCGTGAATTTTTCACATACTCAACATCAACCATTTAGCTGGCAGGGTGGGCGACACTTGATGCTAACAAAAAAATGCACTTTAAATCTTAATATTTCACAAACGGATCCCTAAATCTAAAAATAGTCTTCCCAATTCCTAAACGTTTTTATAAGACCTATCTAACGATACCCTACACGATGGGGTAGGTGAGAAAAAAACCACAACCCCACTTTACATATTGGCGAGGTACCCTAAAAAGATATGTTTTTCAGGATTTTATTCTTTTACTTTGTCAGCGTAAGTAATAATATGTGTTACCATGCAAAATTACAGCCTTCTAGCACTAACAGTCTCTGAGAAAAGCTGCGGAAGGATGGACGGACATGGCAAAACTATTAGGGTTCCGTTTTCCCATTTTGGCTACGGAACCCTAAAAACTACCTGAAGACGCAATTCTGAATGCATCCATATCTATACTAATGTTATAAAGCTGAAGAGTTTGCTTGTTTATGGGGGCATTACGCCGAGCGCTTCCGAAAATATTAGGCATTTAGCGTTACTCACATAGCGACATGACCGCCCGCCGCGCTCTCACTCACACATAGTGCATCGAAGAGCGGGACAAAATAAAGTCGAATATTCGTTCGTACAGAATGATGATTAATTCCAATGGTATATTTATCGAAATTATATTTATGCAAAATTTAGATTTAGGTACCAAAATTTTAATATTAAAATACATAGGTAGGATATGTATTTTATAAAATTGACCACGAAGTAGGTACCTATCAGGTAAAAATCGTTTGGAGATTACGGATCTACGCAACATTGCCACAATTACCTATGTGTATGTTGGACTGTAGGTATATTTTAATATAGGTAGGTACTAATAGGTACTTACTCCTTATAATAATGATATTTCATTTCTTTTCGGTAGAACAAAATGTTTTGCACCTAGATAAGTTTGTGTCTAAATAGGTAGGTACGTAATTGTATGGTGGCTGGTGGATATTTGTAATAAGCGCAAAATGGCTTAGGTTAGGGGTCGTCCCTCAATCACGTGAAAATCACAAAATATCAGTATTGTAATTTTCAGCAAGTGTAAGTAACACTCGATCGGCGTTGAATCAATTGCACCCTTTCGGTTTATTCCACCTTGTTCACCTGGGTGAACAAAGTGATGTGAGGACAAGGTGGAATAACCCTACCCCCTACTTCCGTCGTGCGAGTGACTCACACTTGACCGATTGCACACACGTTTCCAAAATAATACACGTTATGTTGGGTAGGGGGGTGGGATTGGTCTAAAACATCACGTATCATCAGGGGGGGGGGGAGGGTCAAAAAGTGGCTAAAAACGTTCGCGTGAATAAAACAAGCTGCTGACCCGAGCAACTTTAATTCATCCATTTCAATTTTCACCGTTTCTGCAACATTTTATATTGCTGCTCCGCTTCTATTGGCCGTAACGTAATGTTATAAAGCCTATAGCCTTTCTCAATAAATGGGCTATCCAAAAGTAAAAGAGAGTTCCTCAGTTTTCAATTTGAACCAGTAGTTCCTTCGTTATGGCCTTCCAAACAAACTATTCAGCTTTATAATATTAGTTTATGTGCGATGTGACCTTTACGCGAAAAATTCTTGCAGCTGTACGAATAATATGGTAAAGTAGTAGTTATTTTTATGAAAAAAAATGCCAATAGACGACATTCGATGTGGTAGGGGGTTTCCTAAAGGGGCCCATATCTTCTATTATTTTTTTGACTAGGGTCTAGGGGATCATCGGGTACCTACCGGCTATCGATAACCGGTAAACGCCATTACTGCGACAGGACGACACCTCGTTTCATGCATTTTTCCGAAACTTCAAGATTTTTTACGTAATAATAATTAAACATATCCATAAATTCCTTTATGTCACAAACTAGAAGAACTCTTTGGCTAGTACACAATTTTTTTTGTGTACTATATTTAAGTTTTCTATATATTTTTTTCACCGAGCTAAACCCTGTTTCGCGTATCTACCCTTAAACGCGATAATATCAGAAACTAATGGTTCGAATTGAAAAAAAATATTTTACTGTTACTGGATATTTTTATGTTTACTGGATAGCCCATTTATCCAGGAAGACTATAGACTATATAATATCACGCTACGATGACGTGGGGTAGCAATGAAAAATGTTGCAAAAACGGGATAAATTGACGCAGACAAAGCTGCGCGGGTCAGCTAGTCATCGATAATATCCGTCATGTTTTGTTTGTCTGAGCTAATGTCCTAGAAATCTGGTACACTTTTATACTCACCTCCCAACAATCAAATAGATTGAAAGATATTATTTTGTTGATGAAACATATTGGAATTCATTTAAAACGTATGAATGAAAAAATGGCTCGGGCGAGAGTCAAACACGCACAATGATAACATGTTTTTCTTTTGTATAACACTTTGTGTTTAGGGTTCCGTAGCCAAAATGGCAAAAACGGAACCCTTATAGTTTCGTCATGTCCGCTTGCCTGTCTGACTGTCCGTCTGTATGTCACACAGGCATTCTACTCAATTAATATTGATGAAATTTAGTCAAATCGTGTCTTGTAGTAGCCGCTACCTATTTTGATAGCTAAATAATAAAAACAAATATTTTCACTCTCTCTGGCACTCCATACATGTAACAGAAGCTGATTTTTTTCTTTTCAGCAATCAACATTTGGCACATCTTTTGACAGTTTCTAATAAACTTTTTTGATTGAATATTTTTGAAAATAATCGCTCCGAAAGTTGCATAAATAGTGCCCCCCCCCCTTTACTTTTCAACCGTATGACCAAAAAGTATGAAAAATATCACAAAGGTAGTGCTTAATAAATACTTTAAACTAAAATTATTTCGGACATGATCGTATATACCTACCGTCATTGAGTTAGTGCCAAAAAAATGCGATACTCAAGAAAAGGGCGTAAGTGCCATGAACATACGCTCTTCTGCTGATGCAATTATTAAAGTCTATAGAACCCTACACTGAGCATGGCCCGACATGCTCTTGCTCGGTTTTATTTTAATAATCGGAACAATCACAGGTGACAGCTGTCAAATTTTAGAGCTACCCCATGCAGAAAAAAAAATTACACCAAATTTAAAAAGTGCACTCATACTGGGACACCCTACTTAGACAGGGTGATTTTTAATATACCACTTACCTATTCTAATTCGAACATCGAGATTGATTTATCGATATTAACATGGATATAGTTTAGGCATCGATCATCCCTAACTGTTTTAAACATGGGTATGGGATCGCTCAGGGACGAAAACTCGATAGGTACGACTCACGAATGCCAGATAGGGTTGCCAGATCGAAAAATCTGGACAACATTCTAAAATATCGAGATTTTAGTGTTTTTGTTTGGAGCGGCGGTGCAAATAATTTTACCCTATACCGCCTAAGTCCTCGCGCGACGGGGGTCGATGTAAATAATTTCACTCGGTGGCGGTTCGCCCTATGGTAGAAAATTACCATGAGCGGTTTGTCGGGAATCTGGAAATCACATGAAATGTCGGGAGAATCCAGGCTGTTTCTGATCATCTGGCAACCCTACTGCTAGGAGAGTTAAATCCGTCTCTCAATCAATACTACGCTTCCGTAAATACGAAATAAATCCTCGTATCGCTGTAAGGGATTGAATTGATAATACTCTTGTTCTGTTTCTACCTTCATCCTACGTGAGTATCCTGGATACGTAGGTCGCTATCCTGATCTATAGTAGCTATATTCTGTCAACAAAGCAAACAAAACAAAGGTGTTTAAATTACAATGAAGGTACGTTTAAGCATGATTTAGTTCAATGAATATTTAAGATCATGTTTAAATCCATAGTGAAAACTAGTGCCACATTGCTACTTTACGGAGTAACGTCATGTTCAAAGTCATGTGGGAGAATATTTTCGTGCATGCTGTTAAGGTTCATTTCCGTGCATCGCGGCCGATCGCGAGCCGCGTGCGGTTTACGACGAACGACTGACGCGCGCGGCCGATGCTACAATAGTCAGAGTATAAGAATGTATGGTGCCGTTGCCGAGGTAAGCGACAGACGCGCGCGGCCGACGACTGTCGTAAGCTGCGCGCGCACAGTGAATATTGTCGCATCGGCCGCGCGCGTCAGACGCTTGTCGTAAGCCGCTCGCGGCTCGCGATCGGCCGCGATGCACGGAAATGAACCTTTAGCGTATTCTTGTGTCGTCAAAGTCGCAAGATTGCTTATTAGGTAAATCAATTATTTCTACATAGTTTGCTACTTTAGACATTTAAACGGTTATAATAAACTAGCTGTCCCGCGCAACTTCGTATGCGTAAATTTTCCCCGTTTTTGCAACATTTCTCGTCGCAACTCCGCTCCTATTAGTCGTAGCGTGATGTTATATAGCCTATAGCCTTCCTCGATAAATGGGCTATCCAACAACATTTTTTTTTTTTAAATCGGACCAGTAGTTCCTGAGATTAGCGCGTTTAAACAAACAAACAAACAAACAAAGCAAACAAACAAACTCTTCCGCTTTATAATATTAGTATAGATAATTTACGTTATTAGGTATATTAGGGTTTTTAGATGCATGTCATGTTCGGCTTTAGTCATGTTCTGATTTTGTCATGTTCTGATTTAGTCATGTTCTGATTTAGTCATGTTCTGCTTATGTCATGTTCTGCTATAATTATTTTATAAAATTATAAAAATGGCGAGACGTTTCAATCATTAATAATACATACGACAACAGGAAATTATAACTAGAAGTATATATGACACATGACAATAATAAATGACATGTAATTAGAAAAAGAATTTTAAAGTCTGCCATAGTGAAACTTATGCATTGTTATTAAAAAAGTTTAAATACTTAAAACTTTTAAAAATCAATTAAACATTTTGAAGTTGGTGCCATGAACTGGTGGTCTTTATGTTTTATTCGACACCAACTTCAAACTGTTTAATTTGTTTTTGTTATTCTAAGTATATTATTTATTGCTTTTTAGTTGCCATGTATTTATTTTAGAAGTCGGTGATATTTTTTTGTAAAAAAGTTTTTATTTCTCACTTTTTAGTGGGTTGGTTTGTAATTCACTTAAGTTACAATAGGCTTATGTCAACTGCTGAAATCCTTTTACAAAATATTGTTCACCTCGATGCAGGGCCGTTAATTGTTGAGGAGTTCACTATCAGCTCTATTACATTGTGGAATAGTAGTAGGTATAACGAGAATAAAGTGCTACTCAATACCATATTAAAGTAACTGAATCGCAAACTGTGAAATATTGAATAGGTCTGCTCGTCATTTGTGGTCTTCATCATCAGTTCCACTTCACCAATTGGTATTTTTAAAGAGTAAATGCACGAATCACTATGAAATATACCTAAATCACTGTAGGTGTGCCTTTAATATTTTAAGAGTTCCCTCGATTTCTCCAAGATCCCATCATCAGATCGTGATCTGATGACAATGGGACCAACTTGAAATTATACCCTTTCAAAAACAAAAACAATTTTTCAAATCGGTCCTGCCGTCTTTGCGTAATCGGTGAACAAACATACAAAAAAAAAAAAAAAAAAAACATGCAGACGAATTGAGAACCTCCTCCTTTTTGAAGTCGGTTGAAAATATTGACCAACGGTTCATGGACCAATCGACTGTTGGTAAACCGTTACAGAATCGCTAGCATATGATAAGTATGACTAATCATGAACATGACTAAAGGATAACATGACCAAATTAGAACATATACATATATCAACCCATATGATGGCCCACTGCTGGGCACGGGTCTCCCCAGTAGAACCTACAAGTATGTAGATCCTGGGGGTAATTGCCATAATCACCACGCTTGGCGAGCGGGTTGGTGATCGCAGTAAGGCTTTAAGTACGCAGAGGACGCTGCTGCCCGTCCTCCGGTGTGAAATCCCTTAGTCGCCTTTACGACACCCACGGGAAGAGATGGGGTGGTACTATTCTTAAGCCGGCACCACACGGCGGACATGACTAAAACATAATATGACCTACACAAACTGCAATTATGGCTATACAAGAACATGACTAATCCAGAACTTGACCAAAGCAGAATATGACCAAGGGTAGATCATGACTAAAGCCGAACATGACATGCATCTAAAAACCCGTATATTACACTAGCTGTCCCGCGCAACTTCGTATGCGTAAATTTTCCCCGTTTTTGCAACATTTCTCATTGCTGGTCCGCTCCTATTGGTCGCAGCGTGATGTTATATAGCCTATAGCCTTCCTCGATAAATGGGCTATCTAACTGTGAAATATTTTTTCAATTCACATCAGTAGTTCCTGAGATTACCGCGTTCAAACAAACAAACACTCTCTTCAGCTGTATAATATTAGTATAGATACATGCTCTCAACATTTGCAGAATTTTGATGTGTAGGCAATTTCGAAAATTCAAGTCATAAATATTAACCCTCCAAAGTATTAGAGTAGGTATGTATAATAAGTGGTCCACAATGGAGCCCCTTCCTACCACATTCCAGACCCTACTTCTTCATTTTTATATTATGAATGTTCCCGAAAAATAATAAATTTAAATTATAATGGGCGCTCGTAATTTATTTGCAAAGTATTTGGAAAGGTCGATGATGTATTCGTGGAGATAGAGAGTGGAAAGATTTTGCACCAGATAATACAAATATAAATTATAGCTTCCGTCCGTACAAGATACAAAACTTTGCCACCAAAGAAGTCTTCCTTAATTTAATAAAATTGTAGTTGGTTTGAGAAGCAGCAGTTTAGTTTTATTGATTTTTCCTCCGGTTAATGTAGGGTCTTTATGCCACGGTAGAATTTTAGCTATATAATCTAGTCAGAATTTATTTACATGAGGTAAACACAAAAGTAAAAGTTTCTACGTTTGGATATTCCAAGGAGGTTATCTCTGAAACTACATCTGCCATGGTTTTAATCTATACTAATATTATAAAGCTGAAGAGTTTGTTTGTTTGTATGTTTTTTTGTTTGAACGCGGTAATCTCAGGAACTACTGATCCGAATTGAAAACATATTTTACTGTTGGATAGCCCATTTATCAAGGAAGGCTATAGACTATATAACATCACGCCATGACCAATAGGAGCGGAGCAGCATTGAGAAATGTAGTCAAAACGGGAAAAAAATACGCAGACGAAGTTGCGCGGGACAGCTAGTATTTGATGTTATGGAGGTAGCTTACTTGAAACTTAGGGAAGGACATCCGTGATAGCTAAAATCGCCATTTTTAAAATTTTATTTCTACCGCACTGTGTTGACTACTTAGGAGAATGCGTAGTAGCTTCTGATATTACAGTAACAGTACTATAGGTTCGTAAGATTCTGGTACACCTTTAATAGTAAAGGTTTACCAGAATCTCGTGAAACGAAATTTAATAATTTTAACTGACAGTGGCTTCTACTGCGATTTTGACCTTTGATACTTTTTCATTGAAACATGTATTCTTAAATTTACATAATATTAATACTGCAGCATTTGCAGAAGAAAGATTTAAAGTTTGTTGTGTTTGAATTTTTATTATTCAATGCAAAAACTGACATTAACGCGGTCGGAGCTGCTGTACAGAATATTTATTTTGTTTAACCAATAATGAACCGTTATATCAAATTTATTTAATGTAAAATAAAAATATACTTCTTTCTCTTTTCATCCAGTCTCATCAGATAGATTTCTGAATTTCTTCTTCAAGAAATTCAGAAATCTATCCAATCCATATCTACTAAAGCAGCAGGCGAGGATGGCATTCAACTGCAAATGCTTCTTCCCATTTTAGAATATATCACACCAATTATTTCTCACATTATAAACTTTTCTCTGTATTCAAACACTTTCCCTACATCATGGAAGAAGGCTCACGTTATTCCGTTGCCTAAAGTATCGAATCCATCCATACCATCTCAGTTTCGCCCTATTTCTATTCTTCCCATAATATCTAAGGTTCTTGAGAGTATTGTCTATAGCCAACTGTCTTTCTATCTCTCCTCTAACGGCCTGTTAAGCCCATTTCAGTCTGGTTTTCGACGTGGTCACAGCACTGTAACTGCCCTTATTAAAATAACTGATGATATAAGACTGGCCATAGAAAACAAACAACTGACCATTATGGTTCTTTTGGATTTTAGCAGTGCCTTCAATTCAGTTGACTTTGACCTTCTCTTAGGCATCCTAGCTTCTCTGAATATTTCTTCTTCTGCAGTGTCCTGGTTTAATTCCTATCTTCGGGGTCGCTCACAGACTGTTCGCTGTGATGATCTTTTCTCTGAATGGCGAGATTTAACCACTGGCGTACCCCAAGGTGGTGTTCTCTCTCCTCTTCTCTTCTCCATTTTTATAAATGCTATTACAAATGTTTTATCTTCAAAGTATCATCTCTATGCAGACGATCTGCAACTGTATCGTCACTTTAAAGCTGATGAAATAAGTGGTGCTGTTACTACAATTAATAATGACCTTGTAGAAGTAAGTTTATGGGCTAAAAAATTTGGACTTCTAGTCAACCCAGATAAGTCTCAAGCAATTATTATTGGTGGCAGATATATGTCAAATTTGTTGGATCACCAGAATCTTCCTCAGGTGTTTTTTGATGGAGTTAATATCCCGTTTACAAAAAGTGTAAAAAATCTTGGTGTCTTTATAGACTCAAATCTTTCATGGGATGTCCACATTACGGAATTAAGTAGGAAATTATTTTCCTCATTTCAATCTCTCAAACGTCTTCAGAAGTTCTTACCGTTCCAAACTAAAGTTACTCTTGCTCAATCTCTTCTACTTCCACACATAGACTATGCCGATGTTTGTTTTCTGGATGCTAGGGAGGAACTCGTTGACAAACTCGAACGTCTGCAGAATTTGTGTATCCGCTTTATTTTCGGATTACGTAAATACGACCATGTCTCCGAATCTCGGAGAAATCTAAAGTGGCTACCGATTCGGCAGCGTCGTAACTCACACATTCTTTCTCTTCTCTATACTATTCTTCACAATCCTAATTCTCCTTCCTATCTACGTGAGCGCTTCAATTTTCTTGTTCCCAGGGGCAAACCCTGTCGTTCCGCCTCCTCTCTTCTATTGAGTACTCCGGCTCACAGCTCCAGCTGTTACGATAGCTCTTTCACCATAAAAGCAGTGAGGCTTTGGAATTCTCTTCCTCACCCTTTACGTGACAGCCTCTCTCTTAACATTTTTAAAAAAAGGACAAAAGAATATTTTCACTCTATCTAATTAAGTATGTATTATAATATTTTATTTATGTAATATTAGTATGTAAGTGTATGTATTATCTGGTATGTATATATATAATAAATGTATTTATTTAGGTATATTATATGATTTTGAATTGACATACGTTTATGTATGTAAGTATGTACTTACTGTTTATTTATTTAAATGGTTTAATGTCTATTTTTCTTTTATTGTTACACTTCCGACTACTTTTATAAATATATCTTTCTACTCTAGAGCTCAAAGGTTTGCTGGTAGAAAACTCAATTTTGAGTTAAGCTCGCCTTTGTACATAATTACTTTTATTTTGTACTAATTGTCTGTATATTTTTTTCTATGTGTACAATAAAGAATTTGAATATAACGGTCAAGACTTGTTCGTCCTAGTAGGCTTAGGACCTACTTACCTTAACTACTAGTATAGTATTACATTATCTGTGCCTTAACCTTGTGTTACTGGCGTGGTCAGATCGTAGAATTATTTCGTGATGTGGTCAACCATACCACATTAAATTGTGGTATTTCATGGTATGCCTAACTAAATGGTGGTGGTGGTTGTAGTAATGGTGGTGGTGGCAATGGTGGTTGTGGTGATGCTGGTGACGTTGTTGATGATGGTGGTGGTGATAAGTGTGATGATAATGGACATGACGGAGGTGGTGGTAGTGGTGGTACTCATCATCACCATAATCGTCAGCCTCACCACCACCATCATCACCACACCTACCACCACCATCACCACTACTATCATCCACACCACCAACGCTACTGTCATCATCACCACCACCACCTTGCTGGTTGTGGTGGTCATCATCATCAATATCACCATCATAGTCACCATCACCACGACCATCGACATATTTTTTTTTATATAAGACGACTCCCGCACTAGGGTACAAACCCTGTGTCGCGGGGGACTTTACAAACATACAAGTCACGGACACAAAGTACATCCAGACTCGGAACAACAATTTGTGGATCACACAAAGTTGTGTCCGGTGTGGGAATCGAACCCACAACCTCTTGCGTAGCAGTCGGACACACTCTCACCGCGCCACAGAGGCAGTCAATTGGTCATTACCACCATCATCATCGCCATCATCGTCACCATTTTCCAAAAACGGTCACCCATCTGTGAACCGGCAGTGTTAACATTGCTTAACCTCGCAGATATCTCGATCTGTAGGTTGCAGCTTCCACATCCTATTTTGAAATCCAATAATAAATCCATGGACTTTCACCCTACTTTCGTTTCATATTATTAATCTTGATCAATTAGTATTTAAAACGTGTTAGTTTTCATTTCATAAATAAACTAACGAATAATGAGGTGAGAATAGGTATGTACTTAGTTAAATACAAACCTGTGACACTTGGATTTCGCACATCGTTCTCTTTTTATTACTCGACTGCGGAGGTTTATGTGTTTGACGTGTATATATGTATGTTGTGTGTTCCTTTGTGGCACTATATAGACCAAAAGCGTTGGGCCGATTTTAATGATTTATACGTCAATCGATTCGTAATAATCTTGCGAGTGTCACTAAAGACAATCAAAATGCACAATGCTGCAATCCAAATTCAAAATGGCGACAGCCAGACGCCATGATAAGTAGAGAAAAAAAAGTCAACAAACTATGTTATGTGGGATATAATCGTGTAGGTATTTTAAAATCATTAAGTATGAGGTTTCCTAAATCATTTTTCACTTATATTAAAATAACCGTTTATTTTCACTAAAATTTGCGGTACTTACAGTTATTACGTTACGTTACGTCTTTTAACTAAGCACTAAAAAGTACTAAATAAAAAAATATTTAAAAAATAAAAAAAATACTTAGGTATTTAAAAAAAAAAATTGAAACAAGATAAATTAACCTTAGATAAATTATGCAGTCGGGGGCATTTTAGTAAGTTCACAGGGATTCACGAATGCCTCCGACTGTATGATTTAAGGTTATATTGTTTCGGCATCCGCCTTTTTTATTTTTTATTTTTTTCGAGAAAAATTTACAAAATTCTTACATTTAGATGTAAATATCATCAAACGTTGAGTGTTAATCGATCTGGCCAGACCACATCAGTGCTTATTGTACACATCACGAAATGTTTAATTCTACGACCCGACCACGACATTACCATCCCTAAATTATAATTTCCTCATTTTTCATCTGATTCTGGTTAACAAAAGTTCAGAGAATTTCGCTGCTGCTTTTCCGTCGCGGTGTTTCGGATTTATTAAATGGTAATTTTGGGGCAAGTTGGCTGATGAATAAACGCCTGTTTAATCTCGCCTCTCTAGTGGAAAAAAAAAACACCTTAGTCGTATTAGGGTTCTGTGCCCTTATCGGATATCCTCATGATGTTTCGTCGTTCAATAAAACGCAAGACTCCTTCGTCTCATGTCACTGTTATTTATTGTCACAGATTTAATAAGATATGCCGCATAACTTTATACTACCTACTAAACAATACTCAGATTAGTATTATTATTCTTAAAGACAATATGAGAGTATAGGTATTAAATATATAATGTGAGGAGAATTAGAAGATTATTTTTTTTAAACAAGATGGTGTAGGTACTGATATGATGATACGATGTACCTATATCCTAAAAATGGCAAACTAAAACTATATTTTTCTAAGTTTAATAAGAAAAGTTAAAGCACTTAGCACATTAAACTGTCTCGGATTTAAATCTTTGAAGTAGATAGACAAGCACCTACATGTATATAACTAGGTAAGTAATAGCACTTAGCATAATTTTATTATAAGTAAGTAGGTAGGAACTCAAATCCTGCGGTTTTCATAGGATCTACATCGACTGGTGTAGTGAAGATATAGGTGTATCTATATTTTATTATAAGTAAGTAGGTAGGAACTCAAATCCTGCGGTTTTCATAGGATCTACATCGACTGGTGTAGTGAAGATATAGGTGTATCTATACTAATATTATAAAGCGGAAGCGGAGTTTGTTTGTTTGTTTAAACGCGCTAATCTCAGGAACTACTGGTCCGATTTGAAAAATTCTCTTTTTGTTGGATAGCCCATTTATCAAGGAAGGCTATAGGCTATATAACATCGCGCTACGACTAATAGGAGCAGAGTAGCGACGAGAAATGTTGCAAAAACGGGGAAAATTTACGCATACGAAGTTGCGCGGGACAGCTAGTGCTTAATATATCTACAGAATTAGTGGTATGGATTATTATTAAAACGTATCAAAACTAAAGAAGGTCCTTTACTAACGGTCGGTCTCAATAATCTACATATCGATAGATTTGGCTACTAGACGTATAAGTTTGACATAAGCTTCATACAAAATATGTCAAAAACTTACCTCTAGTGGCCAAATCCATCGATAGATAGAATAATGAGACCGGCCGTAAGAGGTATAGCTACTTAGGTACCTATCGACCTATTTCGTGTGGTAGCTCCCAGTAGAAAGGCTTTAAATTGCGATTATTGTATGAATGACTGAAATAGGCTTTTTTTTTAGTCGGACATTGACGAATGTATTTTAACTATAAGGTTGTCGCTAAAGTAAGTAATTTATAAGACCCGTCGTGGGTCAAAAAGATGATTAGTCATACAGATTTATGGAGTTCATAGATATGACATAAACAAGGGGTGCAGCTGTGAGTTTCCACTACACAGATCTATTACAGACCATGTGGTTGCAAGGTTCACATTGCGACTATAAATCATGTTTATTTACATGCTGGATAACACCTACAACGAAAGGTATTTGCTTTCAGTTCTTACAACGATATAATAAAATAAAGTTCAGTAACGCACAATGGCAATTAAAGTAAGTAGGTACATTTATACCGAAAACCTAATTACCTAACTTTCCAGGGAATTATCCTCTGAGAACGACATCTGACCAAGTAATAGGTAGGTACATCGCTAGTTAGGTATCTCTATCGTTCATCTATCTAAGTGTACCTACTTAGATTGGAATCTAGAGTAAGGATTAGGGACTTTGTGATCCTGATCACCATAAACCATAATCTACTTATCTTACCAAAATGAATTACGCTTACGCGTAATGTCATCAAGCAAAGCTCAGTTTAGAGAATTTATGGTTTACTCAAGACCTTACAATCTGCAGTCTCTCATAATTGCCACTAAACTTTATGAATTGGAACAATAGTCAGAGTTACGAAATCTAATTTGCAGTTAATCTGAATTGGTGATTAAAGAATCAACTACAAAGGGCTAGAAAAAATAGGTCAGGAGAAAGACTATGGCAGACGTATAACGTCGGTCGAGGTAGGCGCGACAGGTCATAACCTCTAGCCAGAAAGACAGGAGGTAGACTGGTTACAGATATTTTTATAACTTAGTGATATTGTATACACAATGTCTGTGACATTGAAAGAGGTTGAAAGGTATTCATTAGTGTTGTATTATCTTTTTAACGACAGACGACATAGCTATTATGAAATAATCAAAGCATAAAAATAATAACTTATCATACTTAGAAAGCAAACCTTTTGGTAAGTTGTACGAAAGTTGAAATTAATTGAAAGCAACACGTGTAACTAGACACTCGAGAGTTAATAATATTAGATTTGTTGACTGTAGGTGTAGCCTAATATTAAGTTAGGAGGATTCTGGATAGAATACCTAATAGCACTGATGTAGGCATTAGGTAGGTATCTATGTAGGTACGTCGTGAGGGGGGCGTAGAGATGATGCTAAAAAGAGGTTAATAGTTTTTTATGTCAGCTAATTTATTTTAAATATGGCCACCATTAAACCTATTCTCGGTATTTTGTGGTGTATTGTTCGGGTGCAAGACGGCACATGCAAATGCCAAGTTATTGGTGTCTCTTCTATATTTGCGCACCTGACCCAAAAAGTTCGGTTCTTATAAAATCGATTATTTGACAAAGTATTGGCAGGTGAAATAACTAAATACCTACTTCCTTGTCACTAGTCAAAGGACTTGTCGTAAACAAAACGTTTGTTTGAATTTTACGGAACCGTGTCTAGGTAGGTAGGTACCTAATCATATTCGTAGAATGAAATAGATGAGTGTAGCATACACCATATTCCTTTAGTTCAACATGTAATTTATATTTTTTTTCATTTAAAGTATATTCTTGAGAAAAAACAACTTTCTACAATATTTTATAGGTCCTTACTACGAGTACCTACCTCCAACCTTCATTGGCTACTTTATAATCACACATAAACTTATTTCTTTTTCAATAGTGCTTCTTTAAATAGTGTTTTGCTTGTTGTTGTTAAGGCCTTTTATCGATAGATAATATCAAATTTTTCCAAATAGGTATCTCAATTATATACGACCTCTGATGTCTCTACACCAGGCAGACGTCTTAATCTTTTGAAGTATTATAACCTTCAAGTTACTATCGATAATGTTCAAGTAAATACGTAGTCGGTAAGTAAGTATGTATATTAAAGTTTCACATTTGTAAAACTTATGATTTTTTTATGGCAATGTTAACTGACAGTGGCTCCTACTGCGATTATGACCTTTGATACTTTTCGTTAAAACATATATTCTTAAGTTTACAAAATAAAAATGCGGCAGTAGGTGTGTCGAGCTGATATCTAACCGCCTAAAGGCTATAGAAACGGGAAAAAGAAGAAAGTTTGAATGTTTGTTGCGTTTGAATTTGTATTATTCAATGCAATGATAATGAACCGGTAAACAAAATTAAACTAATTCAATGAAAAAATACATCGATCAAGACTTGTTCGTCCCAGTAGGTTTAGGCCTAACTTTGTGTTACCATCTCTAAATTATAATTTCCTAATTCTTCATCAGATTCTGGTACACCAATTGCTTGGCTATTTCTGCTAGGAATTCCTGATTTCTTTGAGGAAATTTAATTGAGTCTGAATGATTTCTGTTTTGAAATTAAAAATAAATAACTACATTAAGCAAAATGTTGTTAGTCTAAATTGCAAAAATATTGCTGGTGACAGAAGTAATTTACTTTAAAGTAAAATAAATTTTAATATAGTCGTAGCTATTTCCAATTATTTTTTTAAAGAAAAATATATCGGAATTCTTGTTACTTAATTCACTTAAGTATTTAAATGTGGTAAGAACTTATCAACTAAAGTACTTAAGTACTACATTTAAGTAGGTAATTAGTTAAACAAGTAGGTAGTACCTACTGAATTTGGTTCTAACAAAGACTTCTTTAGAAGAGATGATTCTAATTGAAACCTCGACACAATTACAATGCTTTTGTAATTCTGTCGAGTAAAGTAATTACTTACCTAGGTAGATAGGTTTTTTTTTTTTTTTTTTAATTAATTAATTGTTTATTTGTCTCAAAACAGTTACATAAATTCTGATATAAATGAGACATCCCCAGTAAGTAATTATAAATACTTGTGTTGGGGCTGTCTCGCTAAACAGATATTTGTCACTATTACTATACAACGTTATTCTTGGTATTGTGGAAATCTGAAAGTACTTAGTTTGCTCAGAATGGGTAACGCAATCCATTGGGGTAGTTTTTGGACTAAATTAAATCATGAATCATTCTAACAGCTCAAATCCTGTTCACAATGTGATGTGAAATGTGATCATCCTTTATTTTTCTTTTACTTTACACTTTTTCGTGCGTGCACCCAGTCATCATTTAAAAGTTATGACGTCAAAAAGTGAACTTTAAAAAAAACTTTTATTTTTTCCACTAATTTTATTCATTCTAATACAAAATAAGCCTTTTAATTTGTTATCACTTATCTTATCACATAACGGGAGCTTTGTATTCTTAATAGGTGTTACCCATTAATAATGTTAATATTAAAGGAAGCACTCCATATAATAACAGGAAGTTGAATAATTATAGCAGCCTATAATTTTAATGATACTATCAATTGATGGTAAGGGACCGTCTCCACCTCAGTCTCCACAGGCGAGAGAATCGCGGCGAAATTACCGACGTGCCGCCTACAGTACGATCAACGTATCTTGACCGGATTGAAGTTAGGTTTTTATCACTTTCGCGCATGTCATAGAGATGCGACCCTAATATTACTTACGAAAACGATTAATCGATTAAAAATACTAACAACATTTTAATTCAACAATATAAAAACACTATTTAAATAAGTTCATAAAAGTTTAAATTTAGAACAGTTACAGTAAATAATAACGAAAATTTAAAAAACAATTTCTTTACCGAAATAATCACAAAAAACATGAATTAGTAATACTAATTTTGACAATGTAATGCGTAATCGCATCTCTAATCCTCTTGGTTTAGTTACCGCCCCCGCCCCCCGCTTTCTTCCGCACCATTACTTCCAAAAAATGCATCTGCGCAACCACTTGTCGCCTACTTCAGTACGGCCTAGTTACGTTGATCCAACTGTATTTCTATACACTCTCATATAACGTTTCTCCACACGGCGATGTTATCGCGGCGACGCGACGAATGGAGAAGAGCGGAATCGTCGCGTCACCGCGATTCTCTATTCTCTCGCTCGTGGAGACAGTCCCTATGAAGGGGGTTTACGAAGTATGTAAGTACATACATTAAACGCAGGTCACGTCGCAGCTAGCAACGTAGAAGTACCTAGGTTAGGTACCTACTACATAGGTATTATGCTACATTTTGAAGTACGTCGAGACCGAATGTATTATATGTTCGTAAACTTTCGCGATTTGTACACATTATAGAATTTCATAAGCTACGGGTCTAAACCGTAAATATTTTATTTTAAGGCTAAATACCTTTGTTTTATTGCCCGACGTTTAGACCGTATTGCAACGGTCGTGGTCACGGTTAGAGTCTACCCGTGACCATGGCTAGCTAGTAAAATTCCACGTAGCTTATAAAATTCTATAACCGAATATATTTACAAATACATATCTAGTTATGGTAAGTTTGGTAGATCAAAGATTTGAAATGATAAAAATAAAGTAGAACGACAGGTTCATATTGTCAGGAGATAGGATACCTACGTAGTGCCAACCCACATAGATACTTGAATTACATCGGCGTTCGATTTGTACGACGTGTAAGAAAGGATTTTTTCACAACAACTTCTCTTCGGATAAAAGTTTCTTTTAACACTATAACCGAAGCTGTTACATAAGTGGTTCATGTCGAAAACTTGAGTGGGTGTCTAGCTCTCTACCTACATGACAATTTATACTTATTTGTACGTACTAATCGTAATATCTTCGATATACAGGTTGATTTTTAATAAACTAATTGTTTATTGTGAGGCTTAGACTCTCGACCTGACAAAGGAACATCGATTTTACTCCAGAGACACATGTGTGGTAAATGGTTGTGTGACCAAAGTAAATGGTAGGTAATATGTTTTTGCTTTTTTGTCAAAAATTATATTACGAAGTTATTTGGTGTAATGGAAATAAGTCAATAGCTAGGTTATTAGTATATTAAATATGTCCCCGACTCAGTGGCAACCGTGTAAATCTAGATATCCACGAGGTTAACCAACGTTACCACTGTCGGTTCAGAGATGGTGACCGTTTCCGAACATTGTCAAACTCCTCCGTGTTTCGGAGAGCACGTTAAGGCGTATCGCTCCCGCGCCCAATCTCTCTCCGGTCGTGTCGGATTTCCGTCCCATCGGGCTATGGGAGTGAGGGAATAGAGAATGCACTTGTGTCTGCGCATACACTTGTGCACTATAATCTTCTGCTAGTTTGCTAGTCTCTGATGAGATAAGCCGCTGTACCCGACATCGGTTAAGATACCATTCTATACTATGTACTTACACAAAACTTTTATATGCTACGTTACATTGCCATAGGTAGACTACTACTCGACAGGGTCCTTATTCTCGTTCTTTTTTTTCGTTTTCGCGGCAAGCCCGCATAAACTGTCATATGCGCGGTGCACTGAAAGATGTATGAGTCGCATGCGTTTTGATGCATTTTTAAGCGCAGCTCTCTACCGCGCATACGGTGGACATATTTGAGCGCACCGCGCATACATACATACAGTTCGCACGGGCTTGTCACGACAACGAAATAAATATAGTAAATTATCTAAGACCCTGTTGGTCTAGTGGTTAGTGACCCTGACTGAGGTCGTCGGTTCGATCCCCACCCAGGATAAAACTTTGTGTCATGAACACGATGGTTTATCCTGTGTCTGGGTGTAATTTATCTATAATATGTATGTATTTAGAAATATTTAAATAAGTATATTTATCAGTTGACTGGTTACCATAGTACAGGCTCTGCCTAGTTTGGGATCAGATGGCGTTGTGTGAGTTGTCTCAAGATATTATTATTACTACGGACTGAGACAGACTACCAATCGTCCTAATACGTGTGAGGGAATTGAGGGTGCACTGGACCTGGACTTTTAGGTGACATTTGATCAATATAATTATCGCCTGTGCAGTTAGTTGGCTGGCTGAGATAGTTCTCATAATAAATTTAAAATGTACCTAAAATTGGTTTTATAACTCGTGATGGCAAAAAAATACAAATATTTATTTTGTTTAAAAAAAGATAACAAGCAATGTGGGATTGTGGGTCCCATATTACTAGCAATCCTGTTAAGCCCTCCAGCTAAGCTCAGTGGCTTGTGTTAGGAGTGGGTTCACGTAGTGATAGACGGGCGGTGGCTCTTCGACGAGCACTTCCGCATTTTGGCGCCTTAGCTCCAGGCTACTGCGACCGTACTGGGGAGGCTGTTGCCAAACATGGGCGGGCCTAGTGCCTCGAGTAGACGGTTGTACACGGGGGTGGTACGGTCAATGGCTCTCTACGGCGCACCCGTGTGGGCGGCGTCCCTGACCGCCCAGAATAGGGTCCGCTTAGGGAGACCCCAGCGGACCATGGCAGTCAGGGCCATACGCGGATACCGCACGGTGTCTGTAGAGGCGGGTGGCGTGCGCATTGGCCGGCACACCCCCGTGGGATTTAGAGGCGGAGGTGCTCGCCGAAGTGTATCGGCGGGCGGTGGTTGTTCGGGCAGGGGGTTCGGTGCCTCTGCCCGAGGAGCTACGCGCTTGGCGCGGTGAGGCACACCGGGCAATCAAGGCGCGGTGGCAGGGCCGACTGGAGGCTCCACGGGCAGGTGTTCGAACCGTGGATGCGCTCCAGCCGGTCCTGGAGGAGTGGGCAGGGCGGCAGCACGGGACCCTTTCCTTCCGGCTCGTGCAGGTCCTTTCCGGGCACGGGTGCTGCGGGCAGTACCTGCACACGGTCGCTAGGACTGCGACTGCGGTGAGGACTCGGCGCAGCACACCTTCCAGCATTGTCCAGCTTGGGCGGGGCAACGTTGAGTTCTCACCGCAGTGGTCGGAAGTGACCTCTCGTTGCCGGCCGTGGTTCTGTCC
Organism: Herminia tarsipennalis; assembly: GCA_945859575.2. Classification (NCBI taxonomy): domain Eukaryota; kingdom Metazoa; phylum Arthropoda; class Insecta; order Lepidoptera; family Erebidae; genus Herminia; species Herminia tarsipennalis. The sequence goes on from OX243838.2 coordinate 14,677,573, forward strand.
ATGGTCCGGAGCGAGAGGTCGTGGAATGCGGTCGCATCCTTCTGCGAAGACATCATCTCGCAGAAGGAGGCGGCGGAGCGCGCAAGTATAAAGGGTAGCGACCTCACGATTGCGAGACAGATGCCTTAGCCATTAGGCTACCGCCGCTTTTGATTTTAATACCTATGGCTGTATATGCCGCCGTATACCTTGTTTATTTTAAATATTCTTTGGGACCTAGTAATCTGACCAATTTTAATAATTAACATTCCAACCAGATCCCAACCGGATTTAAGCTCAATTATATATCCGTGGTTAGTTCCAGTACCGATTCCTACCTAGATATGTCTATTGAGGAATTCTAAGTATCTTTATGTACATATCAACACAATACTGTACCAATCATAAATACCAAACAAAATATCACTTTGAAAGCAATGTGGCGTAAAATTATGAACCGGTTTAAGTCCAAGTTTTGATAAATGAGTTGAAGAAATATTTTTTCTACAAACACATTTTGCACAAATATTAACTTTAGGAATGTTTTAATTTTTTTTTTGTTGTTTACATTCAAAAAGTTTAGTAGCAATATAGGTAATAAACTAGCTAACCCGCGCAACTTCGTCTGCGTCAATCTTCCCAGTTTTTGCAACATTTTTCATTGATGCTCCGCTCCTATTGGTTGTAGCGTGATGTTATATAGCCTTTTAATACTAAAATATTTTTTCAATTCAAACCAGTAGTTCCTAAGATTATCGCGTTCAACCAAACAAACAAACTCTTCAGCTTTATAATACTAGTAAGTATAGATATAGATATAATTGTCGCAGCCTCGTAAAAATTGATAATGATAATGACTAAAACGCCTCTTGCTTTTAGAATGGCAGTGCTCAGTACTGTATTAAGCTAATGTATTTTGTTGGGCACGCACAAAAGCAGTAAGTGTCTTCTAAATCAAGAAAGTAACTTAAGTAGCTCGGTACTTATTGTTTTTTGTTATTAGAAGTCAGAATGTTTATACAAATACACTAAATATAATAACACTAGCTGTCCCGAGCAACTTCGTCTGCGTAAATTTTCCCCGTTTTTGCAACATTTCTCATTGCAGCTCCGCTCCTATTGGTCGTAGCGTGATGTTATATAGCCTATAGCTTTTATCGATACATGGGCTATCCAACAGTGAAATCATTTTTAAATTCGGGTCAGTAGTTCCTGAGATAACAAACTCTTCAGCTTTATAATATTAGTATAGATTTAAAAAATTAGGTATTGAAAAGAGAATCAGGTACATGAAGTAAGAAATTCTACTTACCTACTTATTCATTTTTATTTACGTGGTTGGTTAGAATAGAATACCTATATTCTGGAGCCGAGTCAATAAATATCTTAACTCTATTATGACCAATTAAAACCTACTTGACTTATCGAATTATGGCTACAAATGTCTTTGCTTTCTACTCGTATTTCCCAACACGATCAGAGAGAGTAAGCTTTTCTTTACAATTAATGTCATTTATTGTGGTAATGGTTTAAAGCTTCTGGGTCTAAATTAGGTGTTAATAAATTGATAAGATACATTTTTATAAATATAATTTATTTATGTAATTGTACCATTTTATCTGCACTACAAGGGTATGCACATACCAATATTGTCTAGATTACTTTGGCTTTAAGTTATAAATATTGCTATGAAATAGCAAGACAATGTTTCTAAGAAAACCGGGCAAGTGTAGGGCTCCGTAGCTACCCGACATAATAATGCGGTATAAGAAGTGGGTCTTCTGTTGCTTTTATTTCATACTGCTAACAACGTTATACATACCTATAAATATTTTTCAATGAAAATTGTACGAAAATTTCGTTACTTCTCACTTGGTCTGCTGTTACTCGTAAACACTCGACTCTAACAAAATTGGCACTTTAAGACTTAATATTTCACACACGAATTCCGAAATCGAAATAAAATACCTATCTACCGACACCCCACACGATGGGGTAGGTGAGAAAAAAAAACACATCCCCACTTTAAGTCCCCCGATTTTTTTTTCAAGATTTTATTTTACCACTTTGTCAATTTACAGCTTTCTAGTAGGTATTAAGGTTCTCTGAACTTGGGGACAGACATATGGACGGACGGACATGGCGAAGCTATAAGGGTTCCGTTTTGCCACGTAGGCTACGGAACCCTAAAAACGAAAACATAAAATATGTAGGGGGTAGATAATTATTAATAGCAACCGGAAAAAATGGAGAATTTTATTATAAATGTATGAAAATGAAAATTTACAATGATAATATATACATTATGCTAGTTTACTCTACGAACTAATTATATACAAACTATTAACATTATTTACAACTTACTCAGTATACTACAAAAAAAACAAAGGGAGTCACAACCAGTTTAGGCGTCGAAGAATTCCTCTCCATCGATGTCAACCGGTATAGTGCCCAGAAGGCTGGCAGCATTGCCACGTTGTATGGCAATGCTTATTCTCTGAGCAAAGAAAAGGCCAGCCTTCTGGTCACGAGATGCACTGACAAGACGCTGGGAAATTTCTTTGAATAAAAGGCGAGCACTAGGACCCCATGGCCCTAGCGTCTCAACCCCAAACGGCTCAAACATGTAATCTCCGACTAGATTACTATATTTGCGCCGTTTGAAGTTCCGCAGATGCAGCAGCAGCGCAGGCACAGCTCGCAGTGTTTGGAAGATGGGAAGTCGCTAGAGTGTCGGCGCAGGTTGCATTCAAAGGTCTTCCCATCTTCCAAGGTATCAAAGACATACCGTCTGGCCTCTTGCCATCGCTGCGCGCCAAACCAATAGGTTCGGCAACAGCTGAATGGCTTATAAGTATGCAAGTTTACAATATTTTCATTTCCTTTATGATTTCTTGAAGTAAAAAAATTTGTCTGTCTCAGTTATGCACTATATCAAAAATAAGAATAACCTTGTATAGACAATGAACAAACAACATTGATGTGTCTAAAGTAAACTGATAAATCGTAGGGATCAGAAACGTTTTTTCAGAGTGAATCTCTTTCGATTTACTCTGGATCAATCGCATTCACTTGAAATATCTCAGTGATTTGATAGTTATCGTTTCCACCTGCCTCGGTATTGCAAAGAAATGTAGTAGTAGAAATTGGGTTGCTAGTGTAAATTGTTGCTAGAGACACCAAACTTGAAAATCTTTATTGTACACCTACATATTTTTATGTTTTCGTTTTTAGGGTACCGTAGCCTAAATGGCAAAACGGAACCTTTATACCTTCGCCATGTCCGTCCATCCATATGTCTGTCCCCAAGTTAGGTCAGAGAACCTTAATACCTACTAGAAAGCTGTAAATTGGCATGGATATACATATTAGTTACACCGACAAAGTGGTAAAATAAAAACTTGAAAAAAAAAATCGGACAAAGTGGGGATGTGATTTTTTTTCTCACCTTCCCCATCGTGTGGTGTGTCGTTAGATTGGTCTTTTATTTCGATTTAGGAATCCGTTTGTGAAAATTTCATTGAAAAATGTTTATAGGTATGTATAACGTTGTTAGTAGTATGAAACAAAAACAACAGAAAACCCACTTCTTATACCGCATTATTATGTCGGGTAGCTACGGAACCCTACACTTGCCCGGTTTTCTATGAAGTTTTTTATAACTTAAAGCCAATGACATCCAAAGTAATCTAGACAATATTGGTATATACGAGTACATACCCTTGTCGTACAGATAAAATGGTACAATTACATAAATAAATTATATTCATAAAAATGTATATTATTAATTTATTAACAACTAATTTAGACCCAGAAGCTTTCCACCATTACCACAATAAATGACATTACCTAAGTACCTATGTAAAGAAAAGCTTACTCTCTCTGATCGTGTTGGGAAATAGAAGGCAAAGACATTCGTCATATATCGTCTATCATTCGATAAGTCAAGTGGGTCTTAATAAAATTGCTCATAATAGAGTTAAGATATTTATTGACTCGGCTCCAGAATATAGGTATTCTATTCTAACCAACCACTTAAAAAAAAATGAATAAGTAGGTAAGTAGAATTTCTTACTGCATGTACCTGATTCTCTTTTCACTAGCTATTTTTTTAAATCTATACTAATATTATAAAGCTAAAGAGTTTTATAAGCTACGTACGTACGTGACGTCGGGCAATAAACAAAGGTATTTAGCATTAAAATAAAATATATATGTGATTAAGACCCGTAGCTTATAAAATTCTATAATGTGAACAAATCGCGAAGTTTACAAACATAATATGCTGAAGAGTTTGTTTGTTTGTTTGAACGCGGTAATCTCAGGAACTACCTACTGATCCGAATTGAAACACTCTTTCACTATTGGATGGAAGAAATCTATGGGCTATATAACATCACGCTACGACCAATAGGAACGGAAAAAAAAAGAAAATGGAAATATTGTAAACTTGCATAGTTTTAAGCCATTCAAGTTGTCTTGTGTTCTTCGCGCTACCGTGCTCATTGCGTCTCGTAGTACTTATTCCAAGGTTATAATTGACAAGATTAACGTTGTATAATTATATATCTACTGTGTCTTTAGAGAATGTACCAATACGTAAGGCTAAAAAGTACCTAAACAAAAATCTTCGTAAAACACGCTTCACGCTCTATATAACAACATCATAATATCTAGATTAACACCAAACGGTGTTAATCTATAGGTACTTACCTACTAATATTTTAAACTAGCTAGCTATATATATATATATACCGAGACAGGTCGGAGATCTGACTATGAGTTTAGACGGAGAAAACGATAGGTACCTACTACCTACGTATTCCATACCCGTACAGCGCCCGCGCCATTTCAGTTGTAGTGCTGGAGGAATTGACTTCGAACTGCGTTTATTAATTTTTAATATCGCTAACACTTTTAATAGCTGTGTACTGGAAATTTAATTCGAAAATCGCCACACAATTTTTTTATATTCTTACTATTAGGCTTTATTATACCGTGCAATCTGACTTCCATACGGACTGAGGTTCGTCTTACTTTTGCCCAAAAGCTGGTAAGTTAATCAAAACGATCGAACATGTTTCATGATTTTTTTCAGTGATTTTAATATGAAGGATCAACAAAGTAAAAAAATATTCGATTGTTACATTAAAAACGATTAGGTAGATACAAATAATCAACTGTTATAGCCTTTTACCTATTACCCTTAATTACATCACTAAATGGGGCACCGTTTTAATAGGTACTATCATTAACGAACTTTCTCGCTTTATAAGGAGTAGGTATAATATCTAATTCTGGCGTGGGATTTTGGAAATTATTGCACGTGACGTCATCGAGTACTTACTAACGAGATGTAATAGATGTTACAATTAACCGAGATTACTCTCACGAGGTTAGCGTGTCAGTAACATTGTTAGAGCGGTTTAATCGATTTTCATTTGTGAATTGAAGGCAAAAGAAGTGCCTATCGTTCTATTTGGGTTACTGTATTTTAGTTTACTAGTTAGTTAGGTATTATCTGTTGCAGCGTTGCCTAAACTTTATAATGCTTTGGCCCAATCATTTAAATGTGTTATTATAATTTTAATAATCCGCAACAGATTTTTAAACCTCCTAGTGCATTCAGAGAAAATTAAAACGGACCCCTAAAAACTCCTAAAAAATGAAATTACAATTGTGTCACACTGTGTGTCCGTGATTTGTAGGTATGTTTGTAAAGTCTTTCGAGACACAGGTCTTGTTTGTAGGTACCGTAATGAAAAATGAAAAGTATCTATGTATTAGAGTAAAATCATTGACGTATAGACCTGACCCGTGCCACCCCTTTCAATTAAAAAAAAAACGATGATTCTTTATTCACTTGGGATGTAAAACAACGCTTGTGATACGTCGTCGGGATTCTACATGTATACAATATGTAATGCCAAGTTCGCAAACAACAGGTAAAGCCGAAGAAAAGAAGCTGGCAATAAAAACTCGCGACCAAATTGCCAATTTTACAATGTTTCAATGTTTATAAACTTGATATGGGGGTTTTAAAAAGTAAATATTGCAAAGCGTGAAAGAGAGAAAAAACTCGTGCGGCCTTTGTATGTATTGTCCACGAAGTAGCGTTGTCTCTTTCTAGAAAGTGGTAAATTTTATGAGGTTGTGGCGCAGCCCTGGTCTCTACGCCAATGACTAAAACAAATTTAGTGAGATGTATGAACTGTTGTCTATTGTAAACAAAGAGACAATTATGTGATTAGGTATTTTATTATTTTCGTGGCGTAATCATGGGTCCATGACCCAACATTTGGGAAACGCTGATCATTGCTTTGACATGGGTAACATGACATGTAGCAAAAAAGTTAACGTAATTTGTGCACGTCATGTTTAAATTAAGATAATTTGAATGTAAGTGTAGCATTATAATTTATATTCAACGGTTTTTGATATGTGTAATCAAAGTGGCAATTTCGCTGTAGTCTTTTTTCATGCGATGGACACATTACGCATACCTGCGTATTAAGTTAAGACATGCTTCTAGAATTTTAATTTTTCTATGGGTAAGTAGGATTAAAAAAAAAACCGGGCAAGAGCATGTCAGACCATGCTCAGTGTAAGGTTCCGCAGTCTTGAACAATTGCATCAGCAGAAGAGCGTGAGTTCATGGCACTTATGCCCTTTTGTTGAATAACGCAGTTTTTCGGCAATAACTCAATGACTGTATATCCGATTATGTCAATATCATGTGCAATAATTTTAGTTTAAAGTATGTATTAAGCGCTACTTTTCTTTTTTCATATTTTTGGGTTACACGGTTCACACGGGGGGGCACAATTTATGCAATTTTCGGAGCGATTATTTCCAAAAATAATAACTCAATCAAAAAAGTTTATTAGAAACCAAAGTTTTTTTTCATTCTAAACAATGGTATAGTGCAAACTTGAAAGTAGTTTGATCAGAATCAGTAACACAATCCAATGTGATAGTTTTTGGACCATGTTATATTTAACCATTAATTAATTATTCAATAATTAATTAATCATTCTAACAGTCCAAATCTTATTTACAATGTGATGAGAAATGTAATTAACTTAAACATGCAGATTTATCTGCAAGTTTTCAATATTTTCTTTTTTTTTTATATGATTTCTTGATGTGAAAAACTTGTTGGGGTGTCTGAGCTTTGCGTTATACGAAAAATAACCTTCTAAAAGACGATTCGTAACGTCTTATTAGTGATTAGTCAATTTTTTTTTTTTTTATTTTTTTTTTATGGCAACTCTGCCGATGTCGACAATTCTGCCAATGTCAGATGTAGTCAAAATTGAATTCGCGTCCTCAACAAGTACCTACCTATTTATTGGCCATTCACGACTTATATGTCGGGATTTTCACTATTATCCTAAAATGCTGGGACGATTGCAAAACTCTTCTTATTTTTGCAAACTTGTTAGGATTTTCGCCATTAAGGTAGTATTTCATTATCTGATAATCCTAGGACATATCGACGCATTATGGACTTTATGTTGTTATGTCAAATTCGGCATCTATGGGCTAGGCCACACCTATGTAATTTTTTCCTTCTATTGATATTGACAAATATATAACGACATTCAGGCAAAAGTATTGTTAAGCATCAGTACCAAATTGTGTATCATATTTTATTTTGGTAAGTTGCACTTACCGGATTACTTTTATAAAATAAACTCCATACAGTTCTTGATAAACACCAACACAAGGTGTTTTTGCAAACACTTCGTAGACAGAACGCCGTCACCTGCCACTTGAAATCGTCTATGTTGAGAGAAGGTGGTTTAAATCTTTATTACTCGACGGAAATTAGTAGACGTTGGCAGCTTTTAGATCAGATCAGAGATCCAGACGTGATCAAACGATCGAAAAGTACTGAGTAGCAGTAGTAAAAGTACTGTGACTTTTATTTATTTATTTATTTATTTATTTAAAACTTTATGCACAAAGTTGTACAAAGGTGGACTTTTATGTGGTGCAGGAATCTAGTAAGTTGGTGCATCATAGATTGACGACGAACTGTTCGTAAAGTGGTTAAATGGGTGGTATTAGGTGCAGCAATACAACCTTCTTGAAGACTCTCATGATGGTCGAAGGTAGCGTAATGGGCTGATAACTATCGGGCTTTAGTATATTTTTCCCGGTCTGAAGCAGCATGTTGAGTCAGATAAGTGGAGACTTATCTGACTCAACATGCTGCTTCAGTCTAAGGATGTCCTCTATCCATCATGGAGATGATGGATAGAGGACATCCTTAGCTCTTCAAGGACATCCTTGAATAGCTGTGTCAATACCACGACTGTTTGCGGGGTAAGTGACGCAGAGGATCGTCCATTCAATCGAGCCCTGAGATTTTCCGCAGTCGAGTACGGCAAATTATTCACTGTACTTGGTTGACCAGACTTATCTGTCCTTGGCGAGATCGAAGGCGCTTAATCGAATATGGTTTTGTATTTGGGGATGAATGCCTGACCAACCGGACTTGACAATTAAGCATCGAGCAACCAAACTGCATGCTCGATTTAATTGCTCGATGCTCGATATTATCAAAGTGATGTGTTAATGAATGTTTAAGATATTCAAAGTCTGCGTGGGTACGGATGCGGCGAAAGGTCGGTGACTCGTCGTGCAATCGCTAAAGTATGTCAATCCTGCCAGTGTCGTGATGGTGTCGTTGCTGTCCAGGCTAAGATAATTTTATACACTCTCAAAACGATGTGCCGTGAAAAAAACCACCCTGTTAAAATCGCTCTTAAAATTGACGTAGGAAAACAACCCCGAGGACGCCTAAAAGCTACTTGGTGGAGAAACCTTGACAAATTAGCACATTCAATACCGGCTGACATCAATGACAGAACCGAATGGCGTAAACATATTCAGAGGGCCGACCCCTAATGAAATAGGAAGAAGCACGGAGAAAGAAGAAGACTCAACAGGACAGGCTTGTGGTCCTCGATCGAATCGTTGGATCGAATTATTATTATTATTATTATTATGTATGTCGTTTCCATATCACGGGACTTTGGAGTCCCGGTCATTTGGGAGGCGTGCGTGGAGCCGAAGCCAACACGTAGAGGCCCGTTAGACACTTTAATCTAAAGGCTATGTGACACAAACCGGCGAATATCGTTGTATACACTATAGAAATGTACTCAACGACATTCCCCGGTTAGTGTAAAAACTATTGTCAAAAAGTGGTAGCTAAGAAACTAGGTTATGGAGGTGATGTGTTAGTGAAATGGTTAACTGGTATTATTATTATTATAACGATAAAAGTCGTAGTAACATGCAAGCTGGCGAATGACTTAGGATATTTACTGCGATAGGTAAACAAAGTAGAACGCGGTTAGAGTCGCAGACAACATCTAGTTGATAAGTAACTATTGCTACATTTTTTTGAATAATTAGTGTAGATCTTACGAATTCAATAACATTTCTATACATATTACCGTATCAACTACAATTGCCGTTGCTTTAACGCTGACTTATCGTTCAGTGTCTATACCTGAACACAGTTCTTTCTCTGGAATCCTAATTCTTGGAAAGAATTGGCTTGGTAAAGTAAAGAAGCCACCAGCGGGAGGTTATTAGCATATTACAAATCACCCTGTATAAGTATGTTTATCCGTTGTCTGACTTGACTTGAGTGACTGTCCCAAGATATAATTGTTATTTACAAGTCGTTAAAATTAAAATCTCACCCTTTTATTACTAAATTAAATTGTCTCTCTTCTCACGGCGAACTATGATATGGGCGAAGATATATCTAAGTAGGTATTCATATTTTGTACCTACAGCTATGTTGATGTATGAACGCAGAAAACACCCACAGGCTTATAATGGAGATTATAATGACGAGTTGGGGTCGGCGTACATTTATCTACGTTATAGGATTTGTTACACGGTTGAATGATGACTATCACGTATTTTATAGGCTTCTACGTTTGGTAAATAATTCAATGATCCTTATTGATTTCAGTGCCTCTGATATCCATATTTGGTTTTATGGAAGCGGTCGCATTTCCTCTATGTATATACTTAATGTCATATATTTTATAATTAACGTCAAATTGTCCTTCAATTTTGTTAAAAATACGTTTAATATGTGTATTAATGTGGGATTATAGTTGAGTGTGTAGGAGCACTAACTATAGATCTCTTCATTCTGTGGTAGGAGTGGGAAGCATGGACCAATAATAAATAACATTTTAGACCATGAGTGGGAGTAACTTAATTGAAAATAAATTGTAAATTACCAGTGATTGTTGTTATTTTTTGACTTGTTTACAGTTATTTACTTACCAATCAAATCAAGATGATCTGATTTATAAATAACTAGCTTTCGCCCGCGGCTCCGCCCGCATGGAAGTCGGTTATCGCGTTAAAAACTATCCTATGTCCTTCCCCGGGACTCAAACTATCTCCATACCAAATTTCATCAAAATCCGTTCAGCCGTTTAGGCGTGAAAGAGTAACAGACAGACAGACAGACAGACAGACAGACAGAGTTACTTTCGCATTTATAATATTAGTATGGATTCTTATTTTAAGATATATTTTATTACCTACTTCTATCTGCCACTAGTTCAGATTGCTTAAATAAAGGAAAACAGACAAACTGTTGCTTTAATAACGCAATTCATATCTATATACATATAATAAAACTGTAAATTTCACGTGTCTGTACATGGCAGAACTTAGTGAAAAAAAATATTAGGAAATGTTCGAAAAGAGTATTTAAACACTTTGCTGCATTTTTAGAAATGTCTGTCTGTCTGTCTGTCTGTCTGTCTGTCTGTCTGTCTGTTTGTTTGAACACGCATCACGCAAAAACTACCGTACAGATTCGGTTGAAATTTTGCACGTGCAATCTAATAGATGCAGATTAACATTTAGGCTATAAATTATCACGCTTTTTCCCATAGGAGCTAAGCAGTAAGGGATAATGTCTGTAGCTATTTTTCGTTATAAATCAGTAACTACTAGACGGATCTTTATGAAAATTTGCAGTTTTATAGTAAATACTATAGGACATTATTTACACTATGAATCATTACGCTAACGTCTATAGGGAACGAGTAGCAATGTATTTTTTGTCGCACCATAATGGTTTATCACAAAATTTACCAGAATTAGACATTATCTATAATTGTAACCCATGGAATACATAACTTCACGCTAAAACTAAAAGGAGCTAAACACAACATTGTTAAGTTTCATAAGAACAGTTATTTTGACGTGGCAAGTAGCGAACAGTATAGCCTCGAAGCTATGCTAGCGGACTTTGACGACGAAGTCCCGGCCTCGAATCCGATGTCTGATTATGTTCTTTTTGTATTTTTTTAAATTGTCTTTATCCTTTTTTAATATTTTTCTCAATGTTTTAGTTATTTTTTCGACCGTAAGTAACTTATTTACTTTGGTTATTATTTTTTTATATTAAAAATCAAGTAAATTATGCACGTAGGTTAGTTAATTATAGGTATTGCATGCACTGCTGAGAGTAATTAATTAATCGTAGTAGAAATGAAAAACAATATTACATTATAATTAAAAAGTATTCGACATTTTCCAGAAATTATGTGTTCGTCTAAAAAAAAGACATTACACACGTAAAAAAAACATGTAGCGCCATCTATGAAATCAAATTGTTCACCGTGATCAAATAATTCCATAATTGTGAAAACTTTTATTAGGGTATAGGTGCTTGAGATGCTGAGTGGCAACATTCTTGAAAGTAGATGGCGTTGTATTCAATAACGTTCTATACTTAGTAAAAGAAGTTTTAAAAAGAAACACATTGCTATGATTTTTAGAAATGTTTGTCTGTCTGTCCGTTTGTTTGACCACGCATCACACAGGTGCATCGAGGATCATGTTTTGGGGTTATGGTTGGAGATTACGTGTTCATCAATTCAACGATAATGAATGGCTCAACATCGGTCAAGTGTGAGTAGTTCGGGTGACGGGAGGAGGGGGGTCGTTGTTTGTCAACCGTACCTTTAGGGATATCTGACATTTTCGCGGGCATGACACACATGACACGCTCTGTGTTTGCTTACTAAAGTGTTACAGCAGTTTTATTATTAGTATTGCGTTGTAACACTATGAAATACACCCCATTTTTAGCCAAAATGGCAAAACAGAACCCTTATAGTTCCCTTATGTCCGTCCGTCCGCAGCTTAGCTCAGAGACTGTTAGTGCTAGAAGGTTGCAACTTTTGCATGAATAAATTACTAACGCCGATAAAGTGAAAGAACAAAATCTTGAAAATCATTATTTTTTTAAGGGTACCTCTCTTATATGTAAAGTGGGGATGTGATTTTTTTCTCACCTACTTACCCCATCGTGTGTGGTATCATATCAATACATAGGTCTTTTAAAAAGCGTTTAGGGTTTGTGAAGACTATTTTTAGATTTAAGGATTCCTTTGTGTATAATATTAGGCTTTATAGCGAACATTTTTGTTAGAGTCAAGTGTCCCCCTGCCAGCTAAATGGTTGATGTTGGGTATGTGAAAAAATTCAGGGTAGTAGTATAAATACTAAAATTATAAGGAAAACTATCACAGTTAAGTACTTAGGCTTTACAAGTTTACGATCACATGAGAAGTAACAACATTTTCGTACAAATTCTAAATAAGTAGGTATAACGTTGAAATAATGCAACAAAAACAACAGAAAACCCACTTCTTAAGCCGCACACCAAACTAACTATCTAAAAGAATAGAACAGATCGATTTTTATTTAGTAAGTATTTAGTCAACAGGACTGTTTCCAACATATTTACACAGAAGTTATTTCGTTACCTAAACTACCTTAATTTAAACCCGACTTTCACGCGAACGAAGTCGCGGGCACAGCTAGTTTATAAATAAGTACGTATCTAAAACGACATTTGTCAAACTACTAGATATTAGGGACGTTACTATTTTCGTTAGTGTATTTGGATAGGAACTAAAACATTTATTTGGTGAAAATTATCTATATATCTTCTATATACATATAATAAAACTGTAAATTTCACGTGTCTGTACATGGCCGAACTTAGTGAAAAAAAATATTAGGAAATGTTCGAAAAGAGTATTCAAACACTTTGCTGCATTTTTAGAAATGTCTGTCTGTCTGTCTGTCTGTCTGTCTGTCTGTCTGTTTGTTTGAACACGCATCACGCAAAAACTACCGTACAGATTCGGTTGAAATTTTGCACGTGCAATCTAATAGATGCAGATTAACATTTAGGCTATAAATTATCACGCTTTTTTCCATAGGAGCTAAGCAGTAAGGGATAATGTCTGTAGCTATTTTTCGTTATAAAACAGTAACTACTTGACGGATCTTTATGAAAATTTGCAGTTTTATAGTAAATACTATAGGACATTATTTACACTATGAATCATTACGCTAACGTCTATGGGGAACGAGTAGCAACGTATTTTTTGTCGCACCATAATGGTTTATCACAAAATTTTCCACAATTAGACATTATCTATAATTGTAACCCGTGGAATACATAACTTCACGCTAAAACTAAAAGGAGCTAAACACAACATTGTTAAGTTTCATAAGAACAGTTATTTTGACGTGGCAAGTAGCGAACAGTATAGCCTCGAAGCTATGCTAGCGGACTTTGACGACGAAGTCCCGGCCTCGAATCCGATGTCTGATTATGTTCTTTTTGTATTTTTTTAAATTGTCTTTATCCTTTTTTAATATTTTTCTCAATGTTTTAGTTATTTTTTCGACCGTAAGTAACTTATTTACTTTGGTTATTATTTTTTTATATTAAAAATCAAGTAAATTATGCACGTAGGTAAGTTAATTATAGGTATTGCATGCACTGCTGAGAGTAATTAATTACTTAATCGTAGTAGAAGTGAAAAACAATATTACATTATAATTAGAAAGTATTCGACATTTCCAGAAATGATGTGTTCGTCTAAAAAAAAGACATTACACACGTAAAAAAAAACATGTAGCGCCATCTATGAAATCAAATTGTTCACCGTGATCAAATAATTCCTTATTTGTGAAAACATTTATTAGGGTATAGGTGCTTGAGATGCTGAGTGGCAACATTCTTGACAGTAGATGGCGTTGTATTCAATAACGTTCTATACTTAGTAAAAGAAGTTTTAAAAAGAAACACATTGCTATGATTTTTAGAAATGTTTGTCTGTCTGTCCGTTTGTTTGACCACGCATCACACAGGTGCATCGAGGATCATGTTTTGGGTTTGGTTTTTCCTTGGTTTTTCTTTGGTTTATCATTGGTTGGAGATTACGTGTTCATCAATTCAACGATAATGAATGGCTCAACATCGGCCAAGTGTGAGTAGTTCGGGTGACGGGAGGAGGGGGGTCGTTGTTTGTCAACCGTACGTTTAGGGATACCTGACATTTTCGCGGGCATGACACACATGACACGCTCTGTGTTTGCTTACTAAAGTGTTACAGCGGTTTTATTATTAGTATTGCGTTGTAACACTATATGAAATATACAAAATACACCCCATTTTTAGCCAAAATGGCAAAACAGAACCCTTATAGTTCCCTTATGTCCGTCCGTCCGCAGCTTAGCTCAGAGACTGTTAGTGCTAGAAGGTTGCAACTTTTGCATGATTAAATTACTAACGCCGATAAAGTGAAAGAACAAAATCTTGAAAATCATTATTTTTTTAAGGGTACCTCTCTTATACGTAAAGTGGGGATGTGATTTTTTTCTCACCTACCTACCCCATCGTGTGTGGTATCATTAGATAGGTCTTTTAAAAAGCGTTTAGGGTTTGTGAAGACTATTTTTAGATTTAAGGATTCCTTTGTGTATAATATTAGGCTTTATAGTGAACATTTTTGTTAGAGTCAAGTGTCCCCCTGCCAGCTAAATGGTTGATGTTGGGTATGTGAAAAAAAATCAGGGTAGTAGTATAAATACTAAAATTATAAGGAAAACTATCACAGTGAAGTAACAACATTTTCGTACAAATTCTATTAAAAATTATTAGGTAATAAGTACCTAGGTATAACGTTGAAAGAATGAAACAAAAACAACAGAAAACCCACTTCTTAAGCCGCACACCAAACTAACTATCTAAAAGAATAGAACAGATCGATTTTTATTTAGTAAGTATTTAGTAAACAGGACTGTTTCCAACATATTTACACAGAAGTTAATTCGTTACCTAAACTACCTTAATTTAAACCTGACTTTCACGCGAACGAGGTCGCGGGCACATCTATTATGAATATATATATATTACGGGTCTTAATCGCGTAAATAATTTTAGGTTAAATACCTTGCTTACCTACGTTTAATATGCATGATAGTTTAAGTATAATTTAATTTAAAGTCATCAAGTATTAAAATAAACTTATCCAGTTTTGAAAATAGTTGGCGTTTAAATACAAATGAAACAGAATCAGGTAAATTGATTTAAAAAATAAATCTGAAATTCTTACGTAGAGGGATATGAATTTATGATGATCTTAATTAACGACAGGTTCATCATCATCATCATCAGCCTATCGCAGTCCACTGCTGGACATAGGCCTCTCTAATTGCACGCCACTTTGTTCTATCCTCGGCTACGACAGGTTGACACACCTATTTTTTAATTCACCAATGTAAACATTATAAAGAAATAAGTTTAGTATTTAAACTAAACGTTTCTAAAAGATATACTAATTCAGTATATCTTTTAGAAACGTTTGAATGTTGTCTGTTTGTTTGAACACGCATCACAGTACCGCGGGAATGCAATGTTTTAAAAACAGGATATTTTTTTAAAAACTTATCTCACACTAGCCCTATTTCGCGCGAGTACTTGGGCGGTTTCGGGCTTCATTTAACCCGAAACCGATAATAGTAATATTTGATGTGATGCAAATCATTTTGATAAAATACTATTATAATAGATGCCACACAGCATTGTGGAGCATGTTTCCAATATGTTTTACACAGAAGTTAAATTGTAATATAAACTACCTTAACATAAACCCAACTTCCACGCGAACGAAGTCGCGGGCACAGCTAGTGTAAAGTAAAAATAAGTACACAAAAGAGAAAATGGAAATGCTACAGAGTCATTAAAAGTTACATCAATTAGGGTCTACTTCACTGAGCGTTATGGGGTGAATTAATTGATGATTTTGCGCTTGAATGAACGACTTTCAGTCGCCGTAAGGACAAAGGAATCAATGGGTAGCCTCAATAGTTACAAATCTATAAATATAAATTTCAAGGATATACGAATGAATGATAACGATAACAGACTACATTCAATATTTTATTTATCTGAGAATAGAAATGGATTTAATAATATGAATGAAAGTTATATAGAAATAATCAAGTAGGTACTTGGGGCATTTATTAGCGGCGGTCAACATTGACAATCTAAGAATAGTACTCTTGTCAATTATAGTTTAGGGTGTATTCGTGAGTTGTTGGTTGCTAGGTAATAAAATGGAAATTCTATTTTAATTTTTTTATATAATCATTTATAGTGGATCCAGAACTTTGTTTAGGGGGTCAAGTGTGAGTCACCCGCATGACGAGGAGCAGTTCATTAAACACTGGTACATCAGCCACCACTGCCGAGGGAGAGGCAATTGCCTGTCAAAACATACCGGTACAGTGTCAAAATTCTCAAAAAACGTCATTCTGTAGGGCCGGGGGGGGGGGGGGGATTGCCCTTGGAGCCCTCCATCCGCGACCGATAAAGTATCAATCCATGCTTGCCACCTCGTCCCTTAGCTATAAAATAAGTAATATTTTTAGGTACTAAATCTAGTGATTTTTTTTGGCTTATTACTTCTATTTCTATAAATGTAGGTAGGTGAGATATATATTATAGGTATTCAATCATATATCCTACTATATCGGGATGTATCGTTGTCCGAACGAAAGGCTTAACCCTAGCACACTAAGTAGGCCATTTGTCATTGTCTATCATGTCAGCTTAGCTTTTAACGGATTTGCCTTCTGTCTAGCTTGATTTGGGTTTATTGAGGATTATTCACGAAAATAATGTTGAACGTGACTTTACCCACATTTCATAGCAATTTTTGCCATATTAGTTTTGTATATTATTATCCTACCTACACTTGTAACAGTGTTTTATGTTTTCAAGAAATACATAATATCGATTAAAATGAATTAGACTTACCTAATTTTGAACGTTTATATACATTTTATTACGTAATAATTGCCCATTTTTTATATATCTTTGTAAAAACTATTTCTAAATATTTTAATGTTATTAGCTGACCCATGCAACTTCCTCTGCATCTGCATCAATTGTCCCCGTTTTTTGAAAAAGTGATTAAAAAAAACTTTTCGGCCTATTGTCATACCTACCAACAACAGAAATATTAAAATCGGTCGAGCGAGTCATTTCGGAGGAGTCCGCCTACAAATGCTGTGACACTAGATTTTTATGTATTATATATTATTTATTATATACTATTTACTTTATATTTTTTTGAACTTAATCTTCGTCATCTGTACTAATATCATATAGAGGTAAAGTTTGTGAGGTTGTAGGGGGTAATCTGTTTTTATTTTCTATTTTTTAAATCGGTTTAGCAAGTCCAGACTTGCTAAACCGATTTAAAAAATCTTTTACTGATAGAAAGCCACGTTATTTGTGAGTGTCATAAAATCAAGGAAGTGGGCACGGGTCAACTAGTCAGGAATATATCAATCGAAATTAGTTGACACAGGCCCGCCATAAAATAAACAAAGAATTAAGTAGAATGCTCTTAATTAGAACCGAAGGGTCTTAAGGTAAGTACATTTTTTTCAAATTGGACCCAAATCTATATTGAGAGCTTTATACTTCACTCGAACCAGCATATCAATGCAATGTCACGGATTTAACAATGCCTTTTCGTTTAATATTTTTGTACATTTATCTCATTATTGGGAATTATACAAAATATACAATTTATTTTTCCGCAACATATGACGTGGTTGACGTGTAAATGGTTTCATAATTTTATTTTATTTAATTACACATTAGCACGCGCTTATGTGTAACCACGTGACAGTAATTCGCGTTCAACTTATTATGTGGAACGTTTTATCAGCCTCTCGACTTTTCACAACAAAAAACTTTGTTCCGGAAAATTATGAAACTTCCTAATTCAAAAGCAATTCAGAACAATAAATATAAAAACATCATAACATAGGCGGTTTCCTACGAACTTTGTAAGAAGAAAAAAAACAAGGTTATACTTTAACTAGAAGCTAAATTATTTCTTAATTTTAATAGTAAAAAACTGTTTGAAACAACAAGCACGATTAGCAAAACTTACTTACTTACCTAATAAAATTGAAAGTAAGATAAGTACCCACTCCAAACTTAATGTAAATTAGAAAATAAAGCTTCCTATATTTTACTTTAATCGCAAAGGCCCGGGACCTGTTATAAATCTTGCATGAAAATTTAATCTAAACGGGTCCAATAAGTTTCGATTAGTATTCACGGAACCGCCTGTCTATGTTCACTGAACTGGATTTGAGTTGGTAGGTATTCGTTGGTATTCGTTCTATACCATTATTTACGTTCTGTCAGCTAACGTGTTAAATATTTCGTGGTCTAATACCTACATCAACATGAACCGCAAGCCAAGTTACCTTGTTAGGCATTTGGGATTTGTAAATAAATAGTATTGCTTCTGTTTAGATGGTATAGTTATTGATGTTAGCTCCCTTGTAGTTGTGCTTGTGTTATATTGATCTACATGTTTAACAAAACGGTGTGGTTAAATTATATTACCAGGACATAAGATATATAGAGTGTAACAGAAAGGTGTGGTTAAATTTCAGCAGCGAATAGGGAATGTTATCCTTATCAGTGTTGCACCTGCCATGGTGCCATAGCTGGTTGCATTATTATTACATAGTTATAGCATATTCTTTTTGTCAAAATTCAGTAGTGAAAGGCGTATGGCATAAGAATTATACGACCCCTGGTACAAAGTTTGATTTGATTATTATGGCATAGAACTTTTTAAGTCATACTTTTTTTTATTAATAACTTTTTCACTCATAAATAATGGAATAATTATTTTTGTTTTTTTTATGGTACTCCGATTTTGATTAAATTAGGTATGTGTACTGAGTACACATACCTAATTTAATCATACCAACCCTTGAATATGACCACACCTTTCTGTTACACTCTGTAGAGTTCTTTTTGTCAAATTTGAGTAGCGAACGATGTGCGAATAATAATAATAATAATATCTTGGGACAACTCACACAAAGCTATCTGATCCCAAACTAAGCAGAGCTTGTACTATGGCAACCAGACAACCGATAAACACACTTATATATTTCTAAATACATACATATTATAGATAAATAACACCCAGACACAGAATAAACCATCATGCTCATCACACAAAGTTTTATCCTGGGTGGGGATCGAAACCTCTTGCGTAGTAGTCGGATACACTCCCACCGCGCCACAGAGGCAGTCAGAATATAGCATAAGTATTGTAAGTACCTCTATTAATGCAAATACTGTTTTGTAGAACATTTTTTCCATACTTTTTTAAAAGGATATATTATAAATGTACTTATTAAATAATATATATATTAGTCAATAGGTATAGACCTTATTGTATCCATTTAATAAGGTAGTAGACCTTATTTTATCTGTTCCCGTATATCATTATGGTGTGTGCCCTGTATGATGGTGGAGATACGGTTCATGGTCATAACACAGCTATCATTATGTCGTTAACAGTATACTCACGAGTAGTTAATTTTGAGCTTATCAGGGATTCTATTATATGGGTTATATTATAGGCTTGGGATAGATAAGAAATGATACTGCATGTATTATATCTATTCTCCACTATATATACTGCATAGCTGGTCTAATTACCACATCAGTTATTATTACTTAGATCAAGATACGGGACGGTTTATAGTCTAGACTTCATGAATTTCCTAATAGATATATATATAAACAAAAAGGTGTGTTGGTTTGCTCGTGAATGTTCGTCTAGGAAGTAGGAATACAGCGCATATTTGTGTTGATTTCAAATTCCAGGATAGCAATATTGATAGGAATTATTCAAAGTGTTGAAGAAATGCTCATTTTATCTAATATTATTTTTAGGGTACCGTGGCCAAAATTACAACTAGCGCGCCGTCGACCCGGGCCTAGTCCTAAGTTTGACGGCAAGCTACCCACTGCTCGTCGTCCGCAGGCCTGCGCCTAGGGTGGCCGGATGTCGTCCCTTGGCACCCGTCGCCCGGAGCGTGCCGCGCATTCGCTTACGAGTGGCGAGAGGAGGCGATGCGCCGGCACGAAACTCCGCTGCCGCAACAAATTGCTGCGTGGCGGAGGGAGCTTCGGCTCGATCTCATGGCGTCGTGGAGGGACCGACTGTCGCAACCACGAGCAGGGCACGCCGCGATAGCAGCGGTAAGCCCCCTCTTTGAGGAGTGGCTGGAAAGGCGCCATGGCGTCCTCACCTACCGCCTGACGCAGGTACTCACCGGACACGGGTGTTTTGGGAGGTACCTGCATCGCATCAGGCGGTAGGAAACGCCTGGGTGTTACCATTGTGGTGACCGGCCGGAAGACACGGTGGAGCACACGGTGGAGGTGTGCCCCGCTTGGGCCGAGCAGCGGCTTGTCCTCGTGGCAGCGATCGGCGGCGGCGACCTCTCGCGTCCGGGCCTCATTCGAGCCATGCTGCGAAGCGAAAGGGGATGGGAGACAGTCGTCTCCTTCTGCGAGGAGGTGATGCTGCAGAAGGAGACGGCGGAACACGTGAGAGATAGACGGTCCTCACACCCCTCCACCTCCCTGCACTCCGCACCTATATGTAACAGAACCCGATTTTTTTACAGCAAACATATACGTGTAGCATATCATTCGACAGGTCTAATAAAAACATTTTAAGGTTTCTAACAAACTTTTTGGATTTTAAGTAAATATTTTCGTGCCGGCTTAAGAATAGTACCACCCCATCTCTTCCCGTGGGTGTCGTCAAGGCGACTAAGGGATTTCACTCCGGAGGACGGGCAGCAGCGTCCTCTGCGTACTTAAAGCCTTACTGCGATCGCCAACCCGCTCGCCAAGCGTGGCGATTATGGCAATTACCCCCAGGATCTACATACCAGTAGGCTCTACTGGGGAGACCCGTGCCCAGCAGTGGGCCATCATATGGGTTGATATGTATTTTCGGAAATATTGGCTCCGAAATTTGCAAAAATTGTGTTCCCGCTTTATATTTTGAACTATGTGGCCAAAAAATATGAAAAAAATTCAAAGATAACGCTTAATAAATATTATTAATCAAAATTATTTTTTACACGATCAGATAGGCACCGACTTTAAGTTATTCCTAAGAACTGCCCTTCTCAACAAAAGCGCGCAAGTGCCTGCCATACGCTCTTTTTTCATAGTGCACTTTTTACAAATCGTATTTTTTCTTATGCAGTGCATTTGTTTGTAGTAACAGCTGCGGAACCCTACACTGAGCTTGGTCCGACATGCTCTTTCCCATTTTTTTAAATTTATTTTCTTTACATTTACTACAAAGATTTCATAACAGTTGAAATGTTGATTAAATACTGATATTAATAAATTATATTATCGTTTAGAAAAGCGCATGACACTGATCCACCTGAAATTTGGATAAAAAAATGGTATAATTACAAGGGTGTGCTGGGTACATTTGTTAATGAAACGGAAGAGCAAAACATTGTTTGGTTAGGTAGTAACCAAAAGTCGAAATATTTAAACTTATTATCCGACTGACTTGATCCATCAAAGCATTGATGAAACTGCCAGTTTAAAAAGCATTAAAGTTTGCACCAATTTTTTCCGTAGCCAAAATGGCAAAACGGAACCCTCATAGTTTCGCCATGTCCGTCCGTCCGTTCGCAGCTTAGCTCAGAGACTACTGTAATTTTGCATGGATACACATATTAGGTACTTACGCCGACAAAGTGAAAGAAAGAAATCTTGAGTCATTTTCTCCCCTATTCATATAGGGGACATAAAGTGGGGATGTCATTTTTTTTTCTTACTCACCCACCGTGTGGGTATTACTAGATAGGTCTTTTAAAAACGTTTAGGGGTTATTAAGACCATGTTTTGATTTAGGAATCCATTTATGACATATTATCTAAGCTTTAAAGTGCAAATTTTTGTTATAATCAAGTGCCCCCCCCCCCCCCTGCCAGCTGAATGATTGATGTTGGTTATATGAAAAAAAAACACGGTAGTACTTAATATATATAGTGAAATTAAAAGGAAAACTATCACAGCTGAGTAGGCTTTACAACTTAATGAAAACAGCAGACCAAGTGAGAAATAACAAAATTTTCGTACAGATTCCATCAAATAATACCTACATGTATAACGTTGCTAGTAGTATAAAACAAAAACAACAGAAAACCGACGATGGGAACTACGGAACCCTACATTGTGCGTGGCCCGACATGCACTTGCCCGGTTTTAGATTTTTGTGAAATATTAAGCTTTAACGTGCAAATTTTTGTTAGAGTCAAGTGTCCCACTCCACTGCCAGCTAAATGGTTGATGTTGGGTATGTAAAACAATTCTCGGTAGGAGTATGTATACTGAAATTAAAAGGAAAACTATCTCAGCTAAGTAGGTTTTACAAGATTACGAATAACAGCTGATAAAATGAGCAGTAACAAAATTTTCGTACAAATTACATTGATAATTATTATCAAGTAGCTATAACGTTCTAAGATTAAAACAAAAACAACAGAAAACCTACTTCTTAAGCCGCATTATTCGGATGGGGGAGGGTACTACGGAACCCTACATTGTGCATGGCCCGACATGTACTTGTTTTTATATAGGTACATCTATTTTAATTAGTGCGTAAGAAGGACCTCACACAAGCGAAGCCTCGGGTTTGCATTAGTTTTTGCGAAAACCACTTGAAATTTTCATTGCTATTTGATATTTTATTGCATTACTTTTGCCTTAAAGCTTACACTATTTTAGAAACGCTATTAATAGAAGTCTATTATAATTAAATATTCAACATTGTAAAGTGATAACAACACCGAAAGTTAAATAGCAATTTTAACTTTCGCCATTTTCACGCTTTATAATTTAAGTTACTAGATCAAATCACTTATTTCTGAGGTCAGTATGCGAATGAACGCTTGTAAAAATGACACTGATGCAAATCAATACTTATATTATAAAGCTTAAGAGTTTGTTTGTTTGCACGCTATAACTCAGAAACTACTGGTTCGAGTTGAAAAATTATTTTAGTGTTGGATAGCCCTTTTATCGAGGCATGCTATAGGCTATGACGCTATGACAAATAGGAGTGGAGCATAAATATTCAGAAAACTCAAGCTCTACAAGAGCAAACTTGCGTGCACAAACTAGTATTAAATTACAAGCGTAAAAGTATCAGTGTTCTGTAAACGTGACCATATGGACATTATTTGCATATCTATTTATCTCTGTATTCAGAATCCAGGGATAAATCATCAAAAACACATTATTTATTCTGTTTATGTCTGCATGAGAGCTATATTCTACAAGCGTATTATTCACACCCTGAATCCAGAAATTTCTCTTTGATCTAAAAACATAACCCATGTGACGATCTGATATTCATTCACACACTGAAACCTTTTTAGAGTAGGTAGGTGTACCTAATAACAAGGATTAAAGAAGCTTGCAAGGTAGGGTTGCCATCTCTAAAATCTGCCAACCAATACAGAAGCATAAAAAGCCCTGATTTTGGCGTCAACACATTTTGCGCAGCATTTGTGGCGCAGTGCGCGAGTCACACTGATTCCCGTCGTCAGCGTTCAGTGCTTTGAAAATGTTATACCCGGATTACAAATGAGACTCCGCCCGGAAGCTCCCCGGACGCCCTTTAAACTAGGACAATTCCGGGGAAACCAGGAAGGATGACAACCCTATGCAAAAGCATCCTCATTAAGTATTAGCAGATACTGAGTATGGTAGTAAACTAGAAGTACGTCCATTGTAAGTACGACATTTATGACAAAAGGGTGGTCCTATTCATGGTCACCACAACACCACAAGTAATTTAATTATAAATGCACCATAAATACTATTATCTTCGGTCGTAATCTGAACAGCGCCATAACTGTCGAGTGTGCTTTAAAAGATCATTTCCATTTGCGGATAGCCAACTGAAAATAACCGTTTAATGCTGAGCTGATAATGCGATTAGCGATTAGTGACTGCTAAATTATATGTATTAATGGCGATATCAATGATATAAACCTAACAGATTAATAATGGGTCTTATAATATCTACCTACAATATATTCAAATTAGTACTATTTAGTAGTTTGGTTGTGGCATTAATGCCATCATAAGAAAACATATATATTTTTGTAATTCAATAATGTTATTCATATCAACACATATGATGGCCCACTGCTGGGCACGTGTCTCCCCAGTAGAACCTACTAGTATGTAGATCCTGGGGGTAATTGCCATAATCGCCACGCTTGGCGAGCGGGTTGGCGATCGCAGTAAGACTTTAAGTACGCAGAGGACGCTGCTGCCCGTCCTCCGGTGGGAAATCCCTTAGTCGCCTTGACGACACCCACGGGAAGAGACGGGGTGGTACTATTCTTAAGCCGGTACCACACGGCAATAATGTTATTATATTTATAATATTTAATTTAACCACGATGATACCACTGAAACCCTTAATATTTAAGTTGAATATTTTTGTTGAATAAAAATTATATAACCACTTACTAACTATTCAAAAATTACATTTGAACAGAAACTAAGGCTAAATAAAACGAAAACATATCATAAAAATTAAGACCCCTGGGCATGGTTTCACAGATACTAGCAGCCTTTCCTCGTTGTATAGCGATGCTGATGCATTGTGCAAGGAAGCTGCCAGCTCTACGGTCACCAGTGGAGTCCACCAATATTTTGGAAAGTTCTTTAAATCAATTTTGTGCACTGGGACCCCAAGGACCAAGGGTCTTGACGCCAAATGGTACAAATTTATATTATTACTTACACATTAAATATAAAATAGGATAGGTAAGTTGAAAATCATGGATTGAGAATATTTTTTTAAATATTTACGTTCTTATGGATTTATGCCTACATGAAGACTATCAAAAAATATTATAAAAAATATAACGGCAACGGCCGTGGTCACGGGTAGGCCACGGGTAGGTCCCGTAATAAATATATATTTTCATAATGTGTACAAATCGCGAAATTTTATCAACATTTATCCAAAAATATTATTTTAATGTACTTACTACAATGGTTACCGCCACCATAATGGTACGGTGGTGGTATCCTTTGTAGTAAGTCAGTCTTTTAAAACCTCTTTGAGTATACGAGACGTAATCTCTAATGCAGGTCTAGTACGGTTAAGTGGACTAGATATTTATTTTCCAATATTTCCCTTCTATCTGGGTAAGTATGTTAATTAGTGATATCACAAAAAGGTCTTCTTACAAACTAGCTAACAGAATAAACTGTCTATAGTGTAGGTATGCCAAAAAGTTGATGAAACCGTCCCGTTTACCCGGAAATGTTCATATTTAAAATATTATAGTAATAAATGATAGACGTGACTTGGAAACTTAAGATATTTCCTCTGTATGGGACACATGATCACGTACATAAAAAAGTTGGGTCACGTACTTATATACTTGTTTTGGTGGTTAAAAATGAGATGAAATTTTATCTAATAAAGTTCAGAAGTTGAACGGAGCTAAATACAACAAATTGTTTTACGGGCG
The DNA here is from genome assembly GCA_945859575.2 of Herminia tarsipennalis. NCBI lineage: Eukaryota > Metazoa > Arthropoda > Insecta > Lepidoptera > Erebidae > Herminia > Herminia tarsipennalis. The sequence continues at coordinate 14,703,355 of OX243838.2, forward strand.
TATTTTATAGGCTGATCAATTTTAGAGAAGAACAGCTAAGTAGGTACTTCGATTAAGTAATTTAAAATTAATTACATTTTAACCTGACGACGGTGTTGTAGGGCCAAATATAGATTGAACGTCAATCTCAGTTATTAAATAATCATGACAACCTTTATTCCACCTTTTTATTACGAGATTTAACAAGGCGAAAAGGGATAAGAACCTTTTCTACTTCCCTATTTTGTTACTGATTAAGGTGAACGTGGCAGACAATTTGCTGATCCCTTGAGGACCTTAAACACGGTCTTGTTTTAGGTTTCACCAGTTTTACACAGGTCACGGTATATTGAGTTTATCGCAAGGCAAGCTGAAACAAATTTAAGGACCATTATAGAATTAAATTACGATCACAATCTAGTATGTTGGGCAAGATTCGGCACAATAAAAATTGGTTTAATGGAAAATAGTGATTTAGGTATATTGGATGGGTATAAATTAGTCCCGTACCTAATTGTGTGAAATCGTTTAAACGAATTTGTGGTTATTGATCTCGTTAATTGATCTAATAACTTTATGTAATAGCCGACCGTTTCTATATAGACAAATTAGATGTCCAAAATAATACGGCTGTAACAACGCAAAATCAAAATGCAATTTGTTTTACTTTAAGTCTTTAACACTATTACAATCCATTGATTGTATTTTTGGTAATCCATTATGGGTGCTAAGACTGATAATATAATTAGGTAGTTGACTACAATAAAAGTGAATTATTTTATATTAATCAGGTAATAGTAGATCTTAAAATGCTCTGTAAATAACTGTACTTTTACATTTTTACATGGTTTTGAATTCAAAAGCATGAAAATGAATACTAAAAGTAATGATTTGACTATAGGAACTTATGAAGTCATAGGTTCCTATTCCATACACATTTCTACAGAGCTTGTCGTTTTGACATTTAATAGAAAGAGACTGATTTTGACTTGACAGTCAACATCCCTATTGTCGAACATATGAATTAAAACGACGCGTCGCAGAAGTCACACAAAAGTTGATCCTACACAGTTAAATTACGGTCTATTAGCGCTTAGCCAATTTTGTATTAATCAAAAGAAGATGTTAGGAAAGAAACAAAATTATCACATCGCCTACATCTTGTAGAAGCTAAATATTTGATTACGCGGTCAACGAACCCGACGTTATCACTTCCCGTATTCAAATATAATTAAACTGTTGTTTTAATTAACGGCAATCTTTTTCTTAGAGTTTTATATTAACTTGTTTCTTGGAACCTGTTTCTAATGAGTAAAGTTTTTCGGACAATGATTGTTCGTTAGCTTTTATTTGACATTATTTTTGGTTCATTGTCCAAAGTTTTGCCGAGTCAATGAAGAGGGTGAAGTAATTTTGTGAATGAAATGCCTTATGAATTATGCACATTTCATTTAACGACCATCTATCTCCTGCCACAGAATTAAATTAGTAGCTGTATTTATCGTTCATAATGCGTGTTATTGTCGACTTATATCAAACTAGCTTTCGCCCGCGGCTCCGCCCGCGTGGATGTCGGTTATCGCGATAAAAACTATCCTATGTCCTTCCCCGGGACTCAAACTATCTCCATACCCAATTTCATCTAAATCGGTTTAGCTGTTTGAGCGTGAAAGCGTAACAGACAGACAGACAGACAGACAGAGTTACTTTCACATTTATAATATTAGTATGGATAAGTCGGTTAACATTTATCACAATTTTCGAATCATCAAAATTTTTAATCTCGTAATTTCAATTTTATATATATGGTAGTATTTTTTATACTTACCATAACATCACTATACAAGTATAAAGTGACTTCTATCACTGACTCTCCCTACAGTAGGCAGGTACCTACTTGCGAAATTGTTACATATCTAATCAAGTGTAACTATAACTAGGTCCTCCCTATTACCAAGATCACTTAAAACCATCATAAAACTCTTTGTTTTGTACTTTATCTGTAAGTAAAGTACCTAATTGTATGTTAAATTGAAAAAGAAATGAAAGTTCTGCGCCGCAGGTACTCCATAAGTAAGTAGGTATATCATATTATTCCTTCTATGCTTACATTCCAATAATTATAAAAATGAATATTGGTAAATACTCCAACAGGACATAGTTCTTAGAATAACGTATGGTTCTCACAAATAATTTTCCGCTCCATTGAATCCGCAACACTTCAGCACACAGGCGTTGGCTTTAACCATTTCATCATCACAGTCGATGTACTTTCGTTCTACTAAAACATGAGGCATGAGGTAGGGGCCCCCTCGAAGATTATACATAGATTAGATTATATCGCGAAAATCACAACGCTTGGCAAGTGTATTGGTAATTGCACTGAATTGTTACATGGGCCATCTCTAGTAGTTTTTCTTAGCTGTCATTCACACGGCAACCATGATATTGAATAGAGAGGCGTATAATGCAAATATTCACTTATGGTTTTCCGTATGATACTACAAAGTGTGTCCTAAATTATACTAGTTTTGCCCGCCGTTCCACTCATATTAAATTAGTTTTGAATTGAAATTTAGAACCCTATTTCACGCCTTTCGGTTTTACTCCTCTTAAACCTTCTTAAAATCCATTTTAGCAGATGCTTAGGTTATAATAATTATGTATGTGCAAAATTTTAATCAAATCCTTTCAGTGGTTTCAGGTATGCGTTGAATTATCAGCCTGTTATGGTTTTCCCTGTATACTTATTAATAAATAGGTAAAAAACCTTAAGAAATTATTGTTTTTCATCCTGTATTGGATGTAAGTACTTCCACCAATTCATAACACCTAGAGGGTGCACTCATTTTTCATTGAGCCACAGATTACATTGATAATATTAATTAGACACGCCCGTTATTTATACTAGTCTATACTAATAATAACCAATGTACCACCATATTTTAGCAAATAAAGAAATATTATTATTATTATTATATAAAGAGATAAAGTTTGTGAGGTTGTAGGGAGTAATCTCTGGATCGACTGCAGCGATTTTGAGAATTCTTTTACCAAGAAAGCCAGGTTATTTGTGAGTGTGATAGGTCCAACGAAGTGGGCACGGGTCAGTTAGTTTTATATAAAAAAAAAAATCTAATAATCTATACTAATAATATAAAAAGGTAAAGATTAAGAGTTTGTGAGGTTGTAGGGGGTAGTCTCTGGATCTACTGCATCGATTTTGAAAATTCTTTTACCACTAGAAAGCCACATTAGTTTTGAGTGTGATAGGTCCAACGAAGTGGGCACGGGTCAGCTCCCTTTTATAATAAAAACTAGCTGTGCCCCGCGGTGTTACCCGCGGTTTATTAGCCTATGTGTTAATCCAGGATGTCAGCTAACTCCATACCAAATTTTATTAAAATCGCTCCAGCCATTTAGACGTGAAGAAGTAACAAACATATACACTCACATACTCACAAACTTTCGCCTTTATAATATTAGTGTGATAGTACAATAGATAGATACCCTTTATAGAACGTGACATATCTTCAAAAGCAGCGACTGTTAAAAGAAACAAATAAATAAACAAAGTATGTCAGTCCGTAAAGATAGTCTCAGTAGGTGGCCCTGTCACTACGAATGTATAATTAAATTACGCTTATCAATGTATGTCGCTTTATTGAATATAGTATCCAAAAGCGTAACATTGAACTCTCTAAGCAACAATTACTATAGTATATAGTTTAGTTGAACGGACGCAGACGGCGAGCTGCGCGCGCGTCTACCCAGTATTACTTTAGGCGCGATCGCGGTGGCCTGATCTCTGCTATCTGTTAGTGAAAAAAAAAACTTTTATCAGAGCATCGATGTTGTTCGTATCTTTTAAACTGTTTGTTTGAGGTAAGATTACTTTTTATTTAACTAACTTAAGATTATTTAAAACATAATAATAATGAGGTTTTCGTTTTCTGTGTAAAAAATAAAGAAAGTTACAAGTAAACGTGACTGTAACGTAAATTAAAATATTCAAAAATGATTATTCTTTCTATAGAAATATTCTCTGCAAATTCTTTCTCATTTTAATATGTATACGAAGTCGGTATACTCACAAAGGGAAATATTTTTTTCCATAAGAAATACGGGTAGGTGCGTTATATTTTTTGTTTTACATTTAAGGAAGTAGCTACATTTTTCCCATAAATAAATATTCATCTTTTATATAGTAAAGACGTAACATTACAATATATCGTTTACATTTAAGTATCCACTTTCCAAATTGATTACTTTATTTCAGATTCCCACAGCGACCAATAAATATTTTATTCATACGCCATTAATATTATTGAGATAGTCTACCTAAGTATGGTAACTAAGTAAACATCACATAGGCATATAAAATCTACTTTCTGCAGCTTTTCTAACAGAGCTAAAGCCGACATAAAGTTTAGGCAGAATACGACGAATATATGGTTAATTGGCCTATTAGATGTATTGAAATATAAAAACTAGACAAACGTGGCAGGTACGTGTCGTACTAAAAAAACTACAGGTTTTGTTAGTTGTCGAGTACAATAAAAAATAGCAACATTCATAAAAAACAAATTAGAAATACTGAATAGAGCTTCTAGCAATCAAGATAACATTATATTTCTAGGCTCAGCTGTAGATATATCTAAACTATCTTATTAAGGCGCATAGATTAGATAAAAATACAGGTTATACTACCGCGATATCGTCGAGAGAAACCTTTAATAAATTGCGTCTACATAGAGAGTGCTTAATTTAATGGAGTAAACGCAGCAAAACTATAATACTTATAATAGTTAAAGAAATTCTGTTATCTTTCCTGTGAAATTTACCTACACTAGTTAGTGTTATTTTCAATTCCGCTATTTGTTATTTGACATTAAGGTGTTACCACTAGACTAGGTATTACACTACCCGAAATCAGGGCCCTAAACCAAGGTAGCCTTGAAAATGTATTAGAGAATTAGGGCCCTAACTCTTATTACACCTCTCTTTAAGCTAAGTTTGTGGATTAAGAACCTACATAATATGTTAATATGTCTGTATATTATATTTAGATATTCCATGGACGAACGGTAAAGAAATTAAATACTATATATGAAATTCGGTCCACAAAGCAACCACTTTGGGGGGCACGTGCCCCCGTGCCCCCTGGATTCGCCTATGAACTTGACATTTGTTTGTCATGTTAATATGAATAGACAGATTTTGTAGGTGCTATGGATACTAGGTATCTTCGACTCTTCGATTTAGTAGTATAAACTAAATGACAAATGTGTATCATAGTACTTGGTGGCTTTAAATTTGTAATAGTTTTAGTCACTATTAAATATGCACCTCGTTATAATGAAACAGTAATATCCGCGCATACCCTGGGGATTTTTATGCGTGTCGTCTAGTTACAAAGTCTGATATATTAAAATTATTCCTTTCCGGTTTATTTTCAAAGGTCATGACGCAAACGTTATGCCAGAATCTAATTGGATCAAATCAATGAATTGGGCCGTGAAAATAGACAATGATGTAAAAATAATTATACAAAGCCATTAAAAACTTTTTAACTTTCTATAATATCCGTACCTGTTGTTAACAACGGCTTTATAAAATACTAGCTTTTTACCCGTGGGCTTGCCCGCATTATGTTTGATTTTTATTGCAACAAACATTATTCACCCATCCATCCTCAAAAACATTCGGATTTATTTAATGGGATGCAGACTTTCATTTTCATTACAGCTGAAACCTGAAATTTATTACATCATCATCATAACTATTTATTATACGGGAATTAACGCGCATTGTTGCATGTTGCACCGGCCGGTGCAACCTGGTCGAAACGTCAAGCAATGTTAAGGTAAACAATGCGCGTTAATTCCTGTATAATAAATACTTATAATCATGCAACGCGAAAGTTTAAATGTTAGTACATCATCATCATCATTATTGCCATAGCAGTTTACACAAAAAATAATAGGTACTAGGTGATTAATATTTCAGGTGCGAAAAATTTGAACAGAAACATATGGTTTTGTAAATATATCATAGTTACTTTTACTTGGTTTTATTGTCTAAAGATGTAAGATCTCAGGTATTATATATACCTAATATATCAGGTCTTTGAAATATTTTGCAAGAAACCTTAAACTTGACTTTATATTGGTTCAAACTACAATGAATAGGTACAATATACGCATTAATTAAGAAACAGCTGAACAATTTACAATGTAGGTATAACAGATAAGTGTGTTCAAATTCAAGGGTCCTTACATGCATATTACGGTATGCATATTAGTATTTTTTTATCCTGAATCTATCAAAAACCCAATAAAAGATCTATGGCGTAACGAAGCAAACATGCAACAATCGATTTCGCATCACAGAATGCAACACTTACGCCACACAATGTCCACTGCAGAAATTTAAATTTGATATAAAGAAACACATATGTTATAATTATAAGTTTGTGCAATTTTTGCATTTGTGATACTACGGGAGGGAGGAGGAATTTTGACAGTAAAAAATTAATAATAAAAACAAATAATCGTCTACTAATGTAACTGCTGACGACTATTTGTTACTACACTTCAGGAAGCTCTTAGTCATTCCCAAAAAAACATATTCAAATTGATTAATTGTTGATGTTTTGTATAGTGGATTGTGGACTGTGGAGGTACGTGGATCCCGGGTAAAAAGACATTTCTTATTAGCTCTACATGTCTCTATAAACTAACATGTAAATAAACAAAAATACTTTCATAATACTTGGATTAGAAGTTCCGAAATGTTTTGATAACAAATGTTAGACGAAGCTGATAGATGATTTATGATGTAGATCAAATACCAATAATAATGAATATTTTTTTCGGTATTACATAGTTTTGATATATTTTGTTTGGGTGAGTTATTATAACATAGGAAATAAATAGCTTGGCGTGGAATATTATAGGTTTTTATCGTTTTGTTTACTGTAATTTTAAGAATGGCTGATTAATTTATACTAATAATGTTAAGCTGAAGTGTTGGTTTAGTTCGAATTGGATTTTTTTTTAGTGTTGGATAGACCATTCGTCGAGGAAGGCTATGTATATAGCCTTCTTCGATGAATAACATGTAAGTGTGTTGTATGTAAGTTGAATCCCTGTCCGACGCGAAAATGGTGTGTAGGTATTCTGTTAATAATGCTAAAAAAAATAGCAACAATAACACCGTCAAAATGATTTTTGTATTAAATATTAAATTCACGTTTCAGTATTCAATTTCGTCGAAATGTGTAAGTTTTTACGATTTTTCATCAACTTTTTGTATTGTTTTGTACAGTTTGTATAAGGCTTCTTTACAATCAAAACAATATTTTCCGCCTACGCATGTTTTCCCGGTTCGTTTGCTGTAATCCCTGTCCATAAGAAATATAATCACAGAATCAAAATAAAATAATTTGAACTCTATGATTCGTCCCATGTGCTGAAGAAATCATGGGACGAAACAGCGAACGTGCCGTTTTTCCATATGACTTTCGCCAAGAAAAAAAAATAGGTTATTATTTTCTTGTCATTAAATTTAAAAAAATGACTCAAATCGAATGGGAACATGATACCTAACAAAATATTAACGGATCGGACAGGGATTAAATATACACCCTGTATTATATAACATCACGCTACAACCAATAAGAGCGGAGCAACAATGAAAAAAATTGCAAAAACGGAGGAAATTGACGCTGACGAAGTTGCACGGGCCAGCTAGTGGGCTTTAATTAAATGTCACGTTTAATAAATTAAATTAAATTTAAACAAATCTTACAAAGGTTCGATCGAGTTCAAACTGAAACTGATATAGGTAGAATTATTCTGTAAAATATAAATTGAAGCGGCAGTTTCTAGTGTAAGAAACTCATGTGAATAAGCTGCCTAGAACCTACTACCTACCATCTTTTAACCCTACTGTGTCTATGATGTTATATGTTTCGGATTCATTTTATCTCAACATTTCTAAAAACTCTTCAACATTTAGTCGTAATCTCAGTCTTGCAAGATCAATCAATCTAGAGCGGTAAGCCTTAGGTACTTAAACGTGAAATGCCGGTTATCCGCTGCTATCACAAATATTTCCCTTGAATCTAAACCAAATAGAAGTCGTAGCTTTTAGTGTAGATTCACTAATACGAATGCCTTTCGTCGGTTAGGTATTTTCTTAAGGGGTCCCTGGCTACTGAGCCAGGGACCCCTAAGAAAATACCTCTCCACCACTGGGTGACCGAGCAGATCGAGATATCTGCGAGATTCAGCAACGTTACCACTGTCGGTCCATAGATGGGTGACCGTTTTCGAACATGGTCAAACCCCTGCGTGCCTCGGAGAGCACGTTAAGCCGTCGGTCCTGCGCCTAATCTTTCTCCGGTCGTGTCGGATTTCCGTCCTATAGGACTATGAGAGTGAGGGAATAGAGTGCACTTGGGATTGCGCATACACTCGGGCACTATAATCTATAATATATCTTTCTCCCTTCTTGAATTCTTCACGTCATGATAGTGTTGCTATTATGTTTTCTATCTAATGGCCGTTTTCACGAAAGCAAGAAGTAAGGGGACTCTGAGCGCCATTTAGGCGGGAATCTATGCGAGATTATTTTTCACCAAAACGATTTATCCTTCGGAGTTCGTTTGTCAGAGGGAATTTTTCAAAGGTTGGTGTAAACGACTTTCTTAGTACAGAATCCTTAATACCGTTAACTTGATGGCTGCTAGTGGTTGGTAAAAGCACCCGTAACTACTTATTTATTGTAACTACAGAAATAGGTGCTATATTGATCAAATTTAATCATGCGCAAAGCCGTTACGTAACATTGATTGTCCTTAGAGATTTAATCATGCCATTGAACTTCACAGTAGTTTAGTACTACCTACTGAATATTTTAGCGAGCAAAATGTACTTATAAACAGTTAAAATTAATACACGTATACAATCGTTAAAACGTTACTGGTGTAATTACATAGCTAAATAAACATAAACGTTTATACAATAAGTTGTGTGTATAGTTTTGGCAGACGGTCTGGCTCTGTAGGTACGACAAGACGCAAATACAAGACGACGGTAGCTGTCGAAACTACGTATTACGTCAAAGTTCTAACAACAGTATATAGAGATAGCGGTGTGAGAACTGCACACAGTCGAACTATTTCAGAGTTATTGACATGTGAATATATATCCCAGTTCGCTTGGAATTTCAAGTTAATTTCGTAGGTACACCGATCTAGTCTGTACTCTCGTTAGCATAAAGTTTTTATTCTGCATACATTTTAAGAACTAATAATACAATTAAAATACAACTACGTCTCGATATTCTTATTAATGTCATTAAATAATAATGAATATGTTTTTTTATTTACGTTTATCATTATTTGATGATATTAATAATTAAACAACATTGTCTGTAGGCTCACAAAATGACTTGATAACTTTCTGAATTTATATGGTTCATTTGTTACTTTTGAAGACAAAAATTTTGTTTATATTATTTTTATAGTTATAGCAGTTCCTATAAAAACGATATAAACAAAATATATATATTATATATAATGATTTTCTTTCATAATTCGTTACTCCTACATATTTAGCTAGATATACTTATCCATATAGTCGAATGAAGTGGAATAAGAGAAGACGAGTTTTGCCGTTACGTGGGTTATATCTGTAATGGACGTCCGTCTATATCAAAATATATATATGCAGACGTTTGAATATATTTGATAAAAATATATGTACTTATATAATATATACAATATGTGTGTAAAAGTATTTTTATTATTATCTGTAACATGAAATGGTATGTAAATATGAATTTAATTAATAAATCACACAATAATTGTTAAGAAACAGCTGTGGAAATATTACAATATTTTTATTTCTTTGTCAAGCAGTTCAGTTTGGTTCATGGTCATAATGGTAGTTGATGCATTTCCCTCAATAATGTAAAAACTTTTTACAAAATATATTAAACTGACTTCATAAATAAATACAAGGTAATTAAAAAGGAAGAAATAATATAGCCCTACAACGACAAAAACTAATTAAACATTTTGAAATTGGTGCCAGGAAATGTAGATTTTATGCTTTAGGTACCAACTTCAAAATGTTTATTTATTTTTTTGTTATTTTACCGATATTATTATGTGCTTTTTAGTTACCTTGTATTTTTTAAATCGGTTTAATATTTTTTGGAATAAGTTTTTATTTATCACTTTTTAGTGAGTTGATTTATAATTTATCTAAGTTACAATAGCATAATGTCAACTGCTCAATTATTTTTACAAAATATTGGTTTTCCTGATACAGGGTCGTTAATTGTTGAGGACTTCCCATAATATTTCATCATCAGCTCTATTACATGGTGTAATAGTAGTATGACAAGCATATAAAGTGTAAGAGCAATACGATATTAAATAGTTCCGCTGGTCATCTATGGTCTTCACCATCCTTTCCACTTCGCAAATTGAAGCTTTTTAAGAGACTATAAGTGTGTGTGTCTTTAATAAGTATTTAAAGAGTTCTCTCGATTTCTCCAAGATCCCATCATCAGATCGTGATCTAATGACAATGGGACCAACTTGCAAGTATACCCTTTCAAACACAAAAATAATTTTTCGAATCAGTCCAGCCGTTTTTGCCTAATCGTTGAACATACATTAGAAAAAAAAAACATGCATGCAGATAGACATAGAACCTCCTCCTTTTTAGGGTTCCGTAGCCAAAATTGCAAAACGGACCCATATAGTTTCGCCATGTCCGTCCATCCGTCCGTCCGTCCGCAGCTTAGCTCAGAAACTGTTAATGCTAGGAGGCTGTAATTTTGCATGGATACACATATTACAAAGTGAAAGAATAAATCTTGAAAAACATTTTTTTTGAGGGTACCTACCCTATATGTATAGTGGGAATGTGAATAGATAGGTCTTTTAAAAATGTTTAGTATTGTGTACTGCAAAACACACTACCCTACATTTTCAATTTCACTACAAATCAAATTAGACTAAAAAAAGTGTCAGTAGTTTAAAATTTCGTAGTTTTCAAGGAACTTCGATAATGCTTGAAGTTACCTAGATTTTTTATAAAGTAACAGTACCTCTGGACCCAATTTTAAATCTTGTAATTTAAAAAATAACTTGCCGTACTACAGCAATTAGACCAAGTTAATTGAAATGTCTAAACGAGAAACGAACTTTGAATTCTAAAACTAAAAGCGAGAAAGGCAGACAGATTTTCTTAAAGGAAATGGCAAGAATTAACTCCAGAATAAGTCGAGACAAGAAAAAATTACCTCTAATTTAATGATACGTCATGTAGTTTACAGACTATTGATGGATGAGACTATGTTATTGATTACAATTACATTCCTATTGAAACATAATATGACGTAATTGAGCCAGTAATATCAACAATTTGGCAAAAACAGTTATAATAATATTGGTAAGCGGGAAATGTATCCATGCGTAAATATACCTAATTGTGATGTTGCGTACTTAACGAAGCTAGCACATACAGTACACAAAACATACCCCTGATGCATAGTAATTTATTAACGGTGTTTTAAATTAGTGAATGTTTGTATTTGTGTGTCTTCTATTCAACATTGAAAATAGAATTAAAAACCACAACAAAACTTTCTCTAGTTAATAATGCTGTTACTAACGTGCTAAGGTCAGGAGTTTAAACGGCTATTACTAGTGTAATGAATGCCCTGTAACTAGTGCCCTGAATCAGGGCCCTAAATCGAGGTGGCCTTGAAAATTTGTTAGAGAATTAGGGCCCTAACTTTTATTACACCGCTCTTTTTAAGGATTTAGGGTCCCTGATTCAGTGTAGTGTAATAAGCGCATTAGAGTACACCTTTTTAACCGACGAAAACTAACGAAGTCACGAAGTACGAAGTTCTAGTCTACATGTATTTTTTTATGTGTAATCATTAATCACGCATAATTATATATACACAAGTACGTGCGATTTTAATGATTTTTTGATATCGCATAACTTTGTAAAAATATATAAGATTGATAGACTTTGTATTCGAAAGGGTATACTTTGAAGTTGGTCCCATTTTTATCACGTCAGGATCTGTTGAAGGGATCTTAAAGAAATCGAGAGAACACTTCAAATATTGTTAGTACACCTATAATAGTTTCGGTATATTGTACGTTAATTTACTCTTGGAAAGCACCATTTGATGAAGTGGAACTTATTATGAGGATCACATATCCTCATAATTAGTTCCAACTGCGGAAAAAAAATTGAATGGTGCGATTCAATTACTATAGAAAGATTGAGCTTAGCAATTTATGCCAGCCACAATACATAATGATATAATGACGCCCATGGCAAAGTACCAGATGAACTCCTCAAGAGTTAACGCCCCTGCATCGGGATAACAGTATTTCGTAAAACGTAATAAGTAGTTGACGCGAAGAAGTGTTGTTGAAGTAGCTTAGATAAATTACAGAAAAGATGCGAAAAAAAAATCCAAAAAATATTACAGAATTAAAAAAATATGAGGTATCGGATGACAGGATATCGACAGGATGTAACAGCAAGGTGTGGTCAAATTCACAGAGGGTCAAATTTCAGCAGCGGATAGTGTATGTTGTCAGAATTGCACCTACCCATGGTAGCCATAGCTAAAGCATATTCTTTTTGTCAAAATTCAGTAGTAAAATGTATGGCATAAGAATTATACCTCCCCTAGTACAAAATTCGATTGGATTATTATGGCATAGAACTTTTTAAGTCATACTTTTTTTAATTAATAACTTTTTCATTCATAAATAAACGAATGAAAGAATAATAAATATTTTTTTAGGGTACTCCTATTTTGTTAAAATTATGTATGTGCACTCAGTATCATGACCAACCCTTGAATATAACCACACCTTTCTGTTACACTCTGTATAATGAAACATTTTGAAGTTGGTACTAAATAAAGCATAAAAAAACTTCATGGCACCAACTTCAAGATTTTTAACAAAGTGGTCCAAGCTGGTTTGAGATTCCGTGTCGATGTCTATGAGTGCGTTGTTTAAGCGAGTTTGTTTTTTTTTCTCGGTATTGTATTTGTATTGTTTGCTTTCTCGGTGTTTTGTGACCAGTACTTCCTTAATTAATAGGAAAATTATGATCTAAGCATCAGATAGGCAATAATTTTATGGAGCATAAATTAATTCTAGCTTGTTGTAGATTGTATCTTGGAACAATTAATTTATGGGTAATATATGCAGGAGGTGACGGTATGCGATTGTTTTATTTCAAGGTCTTTTCAGTAGGCCGAATTTCATAGACGACATCAAATCAATGGGCGAGCTTAGTAAGCAACGTTATTCTTGTATATTACACAATACATGTTTATCGTACAGATTTATCTACATTTATGATTCAATAAAAATGTTACGTGTCAGTATTTCAAATAAGTTTTCGTTTCATATTTTGTATATTGCATAAGCCATTGAACTCGAGTATAAAACACAGGTACTTGTAAAAAACGTCTAAATATTTGCTTATTATATGACTGCGCCAGAAGAAGGGCATGCTTTACAGCCTAAACGGCTTTCTTATTATAGAATTTTATAAGCTTCGGGTCTTAATCGCGTAAATATTTTATTTGAAGGCTAAATACCTTTGCTTATTGCCCGACGGCTTTCTTATTTTTGGTATAGTACAAAGCTCAGAAGCCAACAAGATTTTTATTTAAAAAATCGTTATAAAAAAAGAAAATGCAAATAATGAAGTCTTGCAAAGTTATAAGTCATTGAAGTTGTGATGTTTTTCGCGCTATCGTGCTCATAGCGTCCCGTAGTATGTAATAAATGATCAATTAATAAATAGAAAAATTTAACATGGTTGAATTAACTACCCCATTGGATTGTGTTACTGATTCTGAGCAAACTACATTCAGGTGTGTACCTACTATACCAAGAATAACATTGCATATATATTTATAAATACTCTCAACAATCTGCACCCACATATTCGTATCTTTACGTCACTCATGGTAGACTGGCAGAGCATGCTTTGAGCATTATGTCCGCCTTTGTACACTATTTGTACATTTTAGTGTTAAATAAATAAATAATTTGTCTCAATTGTGGGAGTGATATGGACTATATATTTTTTTAATTTTTGTCTGCCATAGCTGGAGATAAGGGCGTCCCTTGTTGAATAGTTTCTTTCATCTCCAGCGGACCTTGGCAAGTATATGACCTCATCCATTGCTTTCATTTGCTGGTTTATTACGCCGGTCGCGAATCGCGTCTCTAGTGTGAAAACGACAGGCTTCCCTACCCGTCGCTCTCAAACCAACGATCAGGGAACGGAGATCGTTTTCTGCCCTTTGTCGAGCGGTGCGGCTTCTGCAGGATAGAGCAATGCTTAATATCTTATCTTAATATCTTAGGACAACTCACACAACGCTATCTGATCCCAAACTAAGCAGAGCTTGTACTATGGTAACCAGACAACTGATAAACATACTTATATTTTTCTAAATACATACATGTTATAGATAAATAACACCCAGACACAGAAGAAACCATCGTGCTCATCACACAAAGTTTTAGCCTGGGTGAGGATCGAACCCACGACTTCTTGCGTAGCGGTCGGATACACTCCCACCGCGCCACAGAGGCCGTCAAAATGAAGAATGCTGTTCCTCACTCTTTCTCTTCCCGCTGCCTCTTTTTCGCTATCACTTCCTCTGCTATGCACCATTGATGATACTAGAGCGAGAGATAACGTGCCACACAAACTCCCACCGCCAGGTCAAAGAATGAATATACTAAACGTAGACTATGCTCCTTCTTTACATACTACTACTTAATACAGGATGTAATAATCTTGTATTTAATCATAGTCGACTGTGATAAAGAACTTTTGCCTAAAGGCAACAGACTGCAGTCAATAGACTACCTACATAGTATTACTATATGTGTAACTACAATAATATGGTATTACACATTATGTACCCTCATATAATAGATTGGTCGTTAGTCGCAGGTTGATTACTCACTGAAAAGTTTCGTTAAAATTAAAACTTAAAACTGCAAAATTTTTTGCGTTTTTGTGCAAAGAGCATAGTCTAGGTATAGTACATTCATCTTACAGTGAAACTTGCAATATTGTGCCGGTTAACCCTAATATTTAATATTAAGATCGAAATATAACGTAAAAAGCACACTTTATATTTTAGCCATACATATATGTACTTTAAATATACAAGAAAGACCACTTTCAGATTTTCAATAAAGAATAACTTAAGCAAAATTGTGTTTATCCGAGAATTGGGCCCCAGATTCTTTGTACCGGCCTCATGGCATATTTCCTTTGGATAAAATGTTTAAAATACTTGTACGAAAATTTCCTTTGATAGTACCTACTACCCATGTAATAGCTAACAGTACTTAGGTACTTGTTTTACAAGATGTAATTTATTGGTTACATAAGTATTGATTGAGTAAAAAACTGAGTCGTAATTTTTCGAAATTCAAATGAGATTAATATTTCTAGTTTTAAAATAAAGTGACTAAATTGCTTAATTGAAATGAATTGAGAACAAAATCGTTTTAGCGATTTATTATGGATTTAGGTCCAATTCAGTGGATTTCGAAAACGATTTTGATGTTTATTGAATCGTGGTGGGTTTAGACCTACCGGTTCTCTTCAATAAATTAATTAGTGAATTTGAACCCCTAATCTGGATTATGAGACCCTTAGTGATTGAGCAATTGGCGCCTAGTAAGCCGATTTGCAATAGTAGATACGAGGACATTGGAGACTAGGTATGAGGAAAGTTAGTGACTTTGTTTTATATCGAAATCTTCATAAATTGTATGAAAGGAATGTTAGTAGATTAGTTGTAGATAATGAATTTGCGAGAAGACAATCTGTGAATGTGCATATTTTGGCAAATTATCAATTTAATAGATAGACATTCGTTACGTTAATTTAGTCAAATTACTTACAGATATTATTAGCACCGATTATTGTGTCTGGTTTCTTTTAGATTTATCTTTAAAAATATTTGTATTTAGATTTTAAACTAGTATCTGACTATCAACTTACTGCCGCACTGATACGGCTTGGTAAAAATTTTCATAACAAATCTCTTATAAAGATTTTGATAACAAAATCTTTCAATTTTTTTTAAGGAATCATTAAACGACTCTCGAGTGTTTGTGACATTTTTAATGAACTGAATTCTATTATGTACAACAGTAGGTTGAATATGTTTGGTATATATTTAATTAGAACAGTGACTGACAAACCGTAATAAATCTTGAAGTAATTTTTATAGGCAATTCTTGCCAATTACTTTACAAATACAATAAAAATAAGTTCGAAATAAATCTTATTATGATTCCATAGAACAGGTAGATACCATGTTTAGGTGGGTAATAGGACTCACTTATTTTTTGCCTAATTTATTCTTTTTCAACTTCTGTATATGCGTCGCGGGATTTTACAAACTTCCGCCATTTGTGGAAATCGAAAGCTTGCAGCAGTCTTGTTGCTTGTAAAAAAAAAGATTTTAAAGAATACCACATCCGCAAACTAATATACTCGTAGGCCGAGGCTGAGTTCCTTAATATACCTATGTTATTAAACAATATATTTTTATAATGTTAGTTATATTGAGTATTTTAATTAAGTCCTCAGTCGGTTTGTCGATGACAAGCAACATTTTATTTGTTCAATAAAACTTTGTCACAAAACACCCAGAGAACAGAAGCCTAGCTTCATACAATGCATGCTCAACACTGATCTCTATAGTACTAGTACCTACAGACAGGCAACCGCCGAAAACAACAATAGTTCGATTATGTTCCAAGATCCCTGGCGTGCCAGACTAACCAGATTGTTTTAACGGCTGAATGTTTTTGGTGTCTGGTAGAAGGTTTGGCTTACAAACCGGAAAGTGTCTGGCAATGCTGAATAATATTTTTTTATAGTATTTTGCACCATATATATGAAAACCAACTGTCAGAAAATAAGATAACTTAGTCCGATTTTGTCTTACCTTTCTCACCTGATACCTGAAAATTCACCGTCTACAAAACTGCGTTGAGTAGAGTGTACATATAAGCACTACCAGAAGCCCCACATTTTATTTATTAGAAAATAAAATAGGTCTGGCAGGCCTAGGATCTTGAAACATTAGATTTAAAGACGTTTCGACTGTAAGTTGTCAAAATTAAATGTATTGTGAATTGGATATTGTATTTTGCCCGTTCACAATCAATTGGCCTTTGGCCTAAAAGTTGGTAGTACTAAATATGATATTGCCAATCGTTCACTTGACATTCACCCCAAAGCTCATTAGATAAAAAAAATTGAAAAACTCTAAATGTATGGGAGTAGAATCATGTGAGCAGATCGAGATCTATTTAGTGTCCCTATATATATATATATATATATATATATATATAGGGATTATGATACTAATTTGGATAAGAAGTGATACGCAATTCTGTGATTTATATCGTTAAAAACTGATGAAGATCCTAAGTATTATCGTTAATATATATATTTAATATATGTATTATCGTTATAAATAAAAAAACACTAGGTAAATATAGTTGCCAAAAGTTGTCTCAAATAACAATGTAACTTCTAAAACTATCTTCTATACCAACAAGTCAAAAGAATGAAGAAAACAATGTACAATTTATTTAATTTACCGTATTGTCCTTAACCTGTCTCGCAAATTTACTCTGTTCCATGGGGATTTGGTAAAGATAAACTGACGAAGTTTGGTGATTGACTAATGTAGTTACATCTTGTTAAAACGTTGTGTTTCCTGGTCTCTGGGGCATCGAAGCGTGTATGTTCATTGATCCACGACTGAATGTTTATAGGTCTGTAGGACACCAATAATAACATATATTATCATTCGACAAGTGCCAAGGATTTATAGTTCCACTGAAAGATACACTACATCCGCCTATTAGGAACACATTTTTCGTTCAAGCGGTCAGAAGCTTTTAGTTAAGCCTGTTTAAATTTATTACCAAGACTATTAATTAAATTCGCGTTTGTTGTTATTGCCCTCACAGTCGATTAATATACCTGCCATATACTAATATTATAAAGTTGAAGAGTTTGTTTGAACGCGATAATCTCAGGAACTACTGGTTCGAATTGAAAAAATATTATTAATTTTACTGTTGGGTAGTCCATTTATCAAGGAAGGCTATAGGCTAAATAACATCACGCTACGACAAATAGAAGCGGAGCAGCAATGAAAAATGTTGCAAAAATAGGAAATAAATATGCAGATGAAGTTGCGTGGGTCAGGTAGTATTAGATATGGGCTAAGCAGTATACTACCTATATAAGTAACTGTTTCTTATGACTCTGTGGTGCGGTGGGAGTGTGTCCGACTGCGACGCAAGAGGTCGTCGGTTCGATTCCCACACCGGACACCACTTTGTGTGATCCACAAATTGTTGTTCCAGGTCTTAGTGTACTTTGTGTCCGACTTGTATGTTTGTAAAGTCCCCCGCGACACAGGGCTTGTTGCCTACTGCAAGAGTCGTCTTTTAAAAAAAAAAATAAAAAAAATAATAATTTAGGTACACATCGGTGTCTATCTATGGGTGACATTAGGGCTAGGTACTTATGTTTGAACGACGGAAAACAGTTTTTGATTACTTTTATAATTCTGAAACAGCTTGTAAGTAATTATTACTATAATTTATACGAGTATTAATAGTTGATCGAAGTGATTCGATTAAAAGAAAAGTCAAAATGAAGTCAGAATGTTCACTCAAGCGGGCAAGTATACATTTGGGCGAGTTGACTCTAATAGAGATTGATAAAAGCTTTCTTTTAAAAAAATAGAGAATCTTATTTATTATGTAGGTATCTTATAGCATAAGGCTCAAAATCTTTGTTCTGAATAATAGTGTTTTAATATAAGACCAAAGCCTTTCGGTACTTAATTGTTGTTTACTTTCAAAAGCCCCGTTTTCGAAGGAAGATTATTTTATCAATGTCTATTCTTGTAGTTTTATGTTAAATTAATTCTCAGTCACATTTCGAAATATTTTCGGTTCAGTTGACTTATTGGCCTTTCGGTACACAAGGGTATTTTGTTATCCCTCGCTTTTGTTTTGTTGCGATAATTTACTGATCTATACTAATATTATAAAGCGGAAGAGTTTGTTTGTTTGTTTGTTTAAACGCGCTAATCTCAGGAACTACTGGTTCGATTTAAAAAAAAAAATATTTGTTGGATAGCCCATTTATCGAGGAAGGCCATTTATAGGCTATATAACATCACGCTACGACTAATAGGAGCGGAGTAGCGGCGAGAAATGTTGCAAAAACGGGGAAAATTTACGTATACGAAGTTGCGCGGGACAGCTAGTACTTAATAAGAATATTATAAAGCGGAAGAGTTTGTTTGTTTGTTTAAACGCGCTAATCTCAGGAACTACTGGTCCAATTTGAAAAATTCTTCTTTTGTTGGATAGCCCATTTATCGAGGAAGGCTATAGGCTATATAACATCGCGCTACGACTAATAGGAGCGGAGCAGCGACGAGAAATGTTGCAAAAACGGTGAAAATTTACGCAAACGAAGTTGCGCGGGACAGCTAGTACCTACTTATTAAGAAAGTTGGACTATTGAAAATGTTATCAATACAATCGATGACCAAATATTTAATCGACATTTAAACATATAAATGCGAAAATTTGAATGTATGGATTTGTTTTTATAATTTTTACGCGAGCGAAGTCGCAAACAACAGCTAGTATTTTTTAAGACTTGAATTGTGAAAGTGGCAGCAAATTGAATTATACGAGGAAAACCCATAACATTCAGCATTTGAACAGTGAACGTTTACAATAAATACTTGACACTAGCGGAAATTGGCCAAAAAATCGACTAGATTGACATCAATTCAAAAATAAGAAAAAGACGGCCTTCAAATGCGGCAATGAAAAAACCGTATCTATCTCATACTAGACGCATTTTCCGGTCCAGTACCTACTTAACGCACATACCGCCTTCGTTTCGTCGTGGGCAATGAATCTGACACAATAAGTACTTGTAAGTTTATAGCTGAATATAATGTTACCCGGTTATTTAGTTCATCTATACTAATATTATAAAGCGGAAGAGTTTGTTTGTTTGTTTGCCTTGTTTGTTTGTTTGTTTAAACGCGTTAATCTCAGGAACTACTGGTCCCATTTGAACAATTCTTTTTTTGTTGGATAGACCATTTATCGAGGAAGGCTATAGGCTATATAACATCGCGCTACGACTAATATAGTAGGAGCGGAGCAGCAATGAGAAATGTTTCAAAAACGGGGAAAATTTACGCAGACGAAGTTGCGCGTACTATATGATTTAGTGAGAAAAATATACTTACGACAATTCCTTTATACATTCCTTAAAAACATTTAGGTGTATTTGGACTTTTTAGAGACAACACTGGGGTATAAGCTTTTTAAAGCCCAAATCTCTGTGACAAAGTACAGCCAGACTCGAAATAACAATTATTGTGTACCGTGTGAGTATTATTTATATACTATACTAGCGGACCCATGCAACTTCGTCTGCGTAACTTTCCCCGTTTTTGCCACATTTTTTATTGCTGCTTCGCTCCTATTGACCGTACGTTTATTAGTCATTGGTATTATATAAACAATGTTAGTTTCAGGTTCATGGTCTCGATAAATATAACAAATTTGAGTGAAAGTGTACCAACTTATTTTTGACAGATGTGTGCTATTTTCAATCCTAGCTTTTCAAGAGAAGAATTCTTTCGTTGCATAACAGAGATACACATCTATACTAATATTATAAAGCTGAAGAGTATGTTTGTTTGAACGCGGCAATCTCAGGAACTACTGGTTCGAATAAAAAAATATATTTTTCTGTTGGGTAGCCCATTTATCGAGGAAGGCTAAAGGCTATATGTATAATATAACGTTACGACCAATAGGGGCGGAGCAGCAATGAAAAATGTTGCAAACACGGGAAAAATTGACGCAAACGAAGTTGCGCGGGACAGCTAGTATATCTATGTATAAATACCGGCTCCACACGGTCGGTCCCAACGCCACTCGTCCATCGTGTGGATCTAGAAAATAGCATTGGCGTTAACCTTGGGACGAGCGTTATTCTAGATTCACACGTTGGACAAGTGGCATTGGGACCAACGTTGGGGCCAACATGTGTAGCCGGCGTAAGTAGGTACATATAAATAAGGCTGCTAGAATTATAACTGATCTGACTGACACTTGACAACCTCACAATTTTGAGTTATAAAATTGTTACACCTTACAAAGCCATTTTGAAGTGATTAATGTTTATCGATGTGTTGTTAAAATGTACAGGGATAAAACTAAACAATCTATCTTCAAGCCAAAATCTACTCAAATGGATTTCATTACATAGGTAGGTAGGTACAAGCCGTAATGCAATGATATGTACCTATTTAGATTGAGTTAATTGTTATGATCATTGTCGATTTCATACATAATCAATTACGACACACTAGTGTTTGGCACGAGTGCAATTAATTTAGAATTGTTTTCGGCATTGTTAGTACGCAGCTGGGTATTGAAGAAATGAATGGCACATAAAGCGTTTCTTATCTTGTCTTTTCTTAAAGTTGGTCCATCGCGCTATAGATTTAGCAAGCTACAACGGCATGGTAGACGCGGGTCCCTTTGTAAATATAAAGCAGTAGCTGTAATAGTGTATCTTGTCTTTTGTTATAGTTGGCCCCTCGCGCTATAGATTTAGTAAGCTACAACGGCATAGTAGACGCGGGTCCCTTCGTAAATACAAAGCAGTAGCTGTAATAGTGTATGCAGGGGAGCTAAGCGGCCCTATCTGGTTCAAGCCCCCCCCCCTCCCAAATAATTCACCCATTCGATTGGTGTGAGTGGTGGAACCACGACCCTATCTGGTTCAAGCCTCCCACCCCCCCATATGGCAACCCTGGATTCGCCCCTGTGTACATAAAATGTACTGATATATCTTTATTGTTTTTTGTATTACAAAATAAGTTTTGAAGTAGGTATTAAATAAATTAACTATTTAAGTAGATCGTTAATTAACAAACACAAAACTGTAAAAGTACTATTTAATGTAGTATATTTAAGTATCTAATTATGTAAGATAATTAATAATTATTTTGTAGGCATGGCTTTGAAGTTATTTAATATTTGTACTTTATCGTGTTCTTAATTTTGTATCTATTAATTTGTTTTCGTTTCATAAAGAGTTTAAAAATTACTTACTTATTAATTGTCGAGGGTATTTCAGTAAGAATATTCTTCAGCAAACTTACGACTTTACCGTTATATTATATGACATTTTTTCAAAATTATTCAATAATAATTCTAGTAAAATTAGATAATTTATAAGTATGATTGAGTGCGCGTCTGTAGGTAGGTACCTCGTGAACTAAACATGTGCATTGTCCAGGCGGCACTGATACTAATTGCTACAGACAGCTCCGGCTGTGCCTTAATCACAGTGATTGACGACCAGTTTGTTAAAATCGGCATAAGTACCTATTGAGTGTAGGATGACAGATAGCTGACTGAAGCTATCGCTGTGGGAACATAGTTTTTATGACTCCACGTTGACTGACAACCGCATCAATGACCTAACCATGAACTCGAATTTTTGGCCATAATGATCTCCAGTACTTAATATGTTAAGTGGGAGGTTATTATATCATCAATCATGTGGTTGAATGACTTTAGCCCGAACGGGCTGTCTGCTAAAGTGAAATGAATCTGCTTTTTTTGATTTTACGATTATGGCGTCTTAGATACAATTTAACAACATAAAATTCAACAAACATCTAGCTTGCGACATAGTACAATAAGAGATATTTATTACAAACTGTATTTGAAAGCATTACATCATATTGTCACCTATCGTCGACTGATAGACATTTCATACAGTTGTATATATCAGTAAACACTTCATAGTAGCGTCATAAATCCAATTTCCGTATAAACCGAAATTTAGATATCACATAGCTTGTATACGCGGAAAAGATTTTTGTGAGTGTTCCGAGAAGAGAGTATATTTCAGTCACGAAATATTTTTTGTATTACGTTTGTATCGGGATCGTAAAATTGACGCAACTTTACGATATGTCGAATGGGCTGGAAAAACTATAACTATCATAATGGCTCAGAACTTTCCTTCAAAATGGCGGATATAATCAAATATGGTGTGTACCTGTGGTGTGAACAATTGTTATTTGCCAAATGTGTTTTGGGCAAATAACAATTGTTCAATGGTTCTCAGTTTCATTAACTCGTACAATTCGGTAAAAGTAAGTAATGAAAAGGGTAGGTTTTCTCAATAGGTTTAACATATCGTAATATTCGGAAAGTTTCGTAGGACTAAATGTTTTGTAGAACATGCTTATAAAACCTTTTATTCCAGAAAGTTTCGATCGTTTCGGTTTGATTAAGGGTCCTTATCCACGTTATTTTTCAAGCCAGTGTGAAATGGGGCATGCGCGGTACGCCTTAAGATGTGTACGTTGATGCAGTTCTAAGCGATGCTCTCTATTTACCATTATGACAAAGATTTAACAGTTCGCACGGTCTTACCGCGAAAAGAATGTGAATAGGGACCATTTTCTCGATTTAGTTCTTGTACATCTGGTTATAAGTGTAAAAATCCTACTGACTAATTACCTTCGCTGAAGCTTTTAAGTTATTTTAGGCATCGATACCGCTTTTGTAAAATGGTGCTGCTGAATTTTAACGAGAGGCCCTGTATTGTTCTATTTTCATGAAAATGTTAAAAATACAAAAAAGTTTAACTTTCGTTTCGATTCAGAGAAACTGATTGTTACACGGTTTGACATTGTTTTTTTAAGTGTACCTAATAAATATCGTGAATATTCTTTGATAAAAAAATATGTACCTAGTAGGTATTATGTAAAATAAAACCGAGCAAGAGCATGTCGGACCACGCTCAGTGTAGGTTTTTGAACATTCAGAGCGATTATTTCCAAAAAAAGTTTAAGTTAGACACCTTAACATTTTTTTGACGAAGACCTGTCGAATGATGTACCACACGTTGATATTTGCTAAAAAAAATGTATTACATGTACGGAGTGCCTCCCCTAAAAATATTTATTTTTATTATTTAGCTATCAAACTACTACAATACGCAATTTCACCAATTGCCATTTTGGCTCCGGAACCCAAAAAATTGCCTCATACAGACAGTAGAAAAACATGTCACTCACCAACAGTCTTCCGATTTTTCGTTAAGAAAAGTGTCCGCTTGACAAACTGCGTTGTTACTATGAGAATTGTTTCTGAGCTTGTATAAGCATCAACAAAAGTTTTCAGAAATTTACTTCGAAAAATTACGAACCATTTCAGTTAATAAGGCCTCTTCGGAACTTGATATTTATTGCTTTTATAAGTACTGTTACAGCATCCATAATGAAATTGGCATACCGTTAAATCATTTCGCCATTTTTTGTACGACACCAAATAAGTCACTCGTTATTGTACTACCTACTTATATATTAAGGATATTTTATACGCAGATTGTTCTTAATGCATAAGCAAACCAATTGTTTACTCCAAGATTTTCATCCAAAGGAAGTATACGTATCATTGAAGTTATATTACCTTGGATGCCTGCAGGGCGATCGTATCGGTGAAGACGAGTAGGTCTGTACACGCTATCCATAAATAATAATTGTGCAAGAGCTCGACGCCAATGGTGTGAAAATTCTGTTAGGTTATTAGTTTAATAGGTTTAATTAGTTTTATACCATAAATAATAAACTTTGCCTTTGGCTCTTAAAAAATAATAAATATTTGTTTAACAGGCTAGCAACTTTTGTGATCGACTCTATCTTATCCTATTTTAATTCCGTTCAAATTAATGGATGGACGCCTCCGCTAGATGGATAATAAAACTGAAACTTTGACGTCGTAAATATTTCTCGAAACTTTACCAAAAATCATTTTTATATTCCGAATGTCGATGTTGCAAAGAAAGACAACACATAAAACATTATGAAAGTAAAAACAATTCTACTACATATTTTGGTTATTCACACAAAAATGATTACCTAATATTTGTTTCTGTTATACAAACAAAACGTTATATTTGGGTTTATAGTTGCCGTTTGTAATATTAAAGTTAGCTTCATGTTTGACCTCTGACCATTTTCGTGTTTGCATTCATAACTAAAACATAGCCTAGATACGTCTCAAAAAACAATGTCGACATCAAATTACAGGCTTTCTGAAAATGGCTTACGTAGATAGCGTCTGCCAGATTTGGGTTGATTAGTCTCGCACCTACATTCTAACTGCATTGTTCATGAATTAATATAGATACGGTAACCATAAACGAAATGTGTTTGAATGCATTTTCGACATAGAGATTTAAATGCAGTCTATTGTTCTTTTAATTTTCTAGTTATTGTTCTAATTTTAGCAAAAAACTACCTAGTTTATTTAATTCTTTAAAAGTACATGCTTAATTTGACGTTAAAGAACAATCATCTTAAATTGTGTATAACAAGTTCTCAGAGCTACGCTTTTTCAAATAACTGACTTCCATCCGTATTAAATTAAAAGCTTTAATACAACTTATTCTTAGAATTGGGATTTACACGCAAAAGGATTTTTGAGAATTTAAACAATAAGATATATAAAAAAATGTCCAAATAGCTTAAGTATGTGTACGTTGTGTACCTATATATGTCCAAGGACCCGTAGGAAAAAAAATAGTTAATAGTAACATGCTTAGACATTATGATCAAGTACGAGTATGAACCTCATACGGAGTATAGTAATCTGAAAGAGAAGGCTAGGAAGGAATTATTTACGTCACCATCTCGTCTGAATGGTGCAATTTGCCCTCGTGTGTCCGGACGACAAAACCTTTTCACAAACATGTTGGTATGCGTCAAATGAAACTTTACGCGACTTCTAAAGCTTTATAACAGAACAATATGGCTCTATTATCCCTCTCGATTTTGACTTCAAAGATACAAATCTGCTAATAATATAAATTGAAGCATATCTATATTTTCTCTTAAAAATATGACTGACTACTTTCTTTCTTTTCACTTATTAAGGAACATATTCATGATCAAAGCGAAACAGTAGGAACGGAGCTGATATTAGCCAAAAAGCCACATTTTCGAGAATGTTTAAATGTGAATTTAAAAATTATTGGGCAAATACTGTCCGTCAAGGTATCCTTGTGTTGGATTAATTATTTATTTAGGTATTATTTCGTAGATGCCGAAATCTGATGGAGTCCTAGCGGCCAGGATTGAAGAATATGAAGTTGCTATGTGCCGTAACTGTTTTTAATATCATATCAATTGAAATCATTCTGGGAAATCAAGTGAGTATGGCCAATTATGAGTAAATAGGGTATCTAAAAAATGTAGAATGTCGTAGTTATTTTGTGGTTAGGTATGTTAGGTATTATTATGGTAACTTCTGGCATTGCAAATAATCGTTTCTTTTGGGAGAGGCTATGTACAAATTCATTTCCTAACTATTGATTACCGAAAATATACAGCTTGCATTCAGAACTGCATTGAGTGCATGAAGTAGGTAGCGTACAAATGATTCTAGGCTTATTACTAGTACACAAAAATGTCTGGCGCCCGGCCAAATTGAAATATGTCTTGCTTGATTGCAGTGATTGTGTGGAAACCATGGCTTTTGAAAAGGATTGACCTAGTTATCCATGGACGATAGAGATTGTTATCGCGCTATTATGTATTGTTACGATATCGATATATTGTATGAGAACTTATGAATGTTACAGATTGAAAACGAGGTGACAACACAACATGAAAACGTACTGATGTCTAGTGAGAACGATAATCATAGTTTGGAACACTTTGCAGAAAATACAGAAGGTACAATAAAACACTTCAATAATCGCTAATTCGGAACATCTCGATTGAGCAATTGTAAATCGTACCCCTTAATGCTTAACTTTTACATTTGCTGCTGTAATTGAAAATATAAATTTTCAGTAATGGGTAATGTAGAAACCACTTAATTGTTTTTCGAAATGGAATCCTTTTCTTTGGGGTAGGTACATTGGTGTATATGTAAATCAATAAATAGAAATGTCGTTTGAAAAAATTGTTCCGTTGTAGGTTTGCATTCCAAGCAGAATTTATATTCAGCATGGGGTCGATGGAGCGAGTGTCAGGGCGGGCACAGGACTAGGCGGCGGTACTGCTTGCGTCGACAAATATGCGGCGACTCTCTCCGCATAGAAATTGCAAGGTACGTTTGAATATTTTATAAGAACGATTTCGAAAATTGGTACACATATATTTACGTAATTTGTTAGCGAACGTTAAGATTCTATTGGCAAAAAGCGAACATGGACTCGTGTTCAATTGCGTCTATAACGACTTTTAGGCTCCTTATGGCCACCAATTTGGTTTTAATACTGAGTTATTCATTTAGAACTACAAACTTTTTCTGGTTGCTATTCAATTGATTGACATGTTTATCAACATGCCAATTAAATAGCTAGTAGTTGTTGAATAAATAAAATACACACAGAATGTAAAATTGGCAACATATGTTATAAACACCAATTTAATTTAAAATTTAAAAACAATTATGATCTACCTATCGAAAGTTTTGCTTGAAATATACACACACAGTTTATTAAATAAAAAATCTTAGACTCAGTTGCAATAGAACAGTCAGTTGAAAATTTAAAAGATCAACACTAATGTGTTTCATGACTATTCAAAGTTTTTTGGTAACGTAAAATGGGAATGCCTACAGAACATCTTTACGGAAATGAAAAAACCAGGTACTTTACCTTCTTTATACCAAATGGCTGTATCATGACGGTAATACAATCGTTAAAGTTAACGATGTACATTCAAAGCCTTTCAAACTACCAAAAAGGTCTTTTATAGGAATATTTACTAGCCAATACTTTTCAAAATCTACGATAAATACATAAGGACGTGAGTTTTGTATGGATAGGAAATAGGAAATTGGCTTGGCCATAGCAGCAGATATGCCGTTGACATTAAAAGCGTCGACCGCGACATTGCTAAAGAAGTCAAACTAGTCTGGCTGGTAAATCACAAAATGAAAACCAAAACCGAAGTTATAGAGAGGATAAATGAATTTTCCTAGATACTCTAAATCTTGTAGGCTTAACCTACGAGATCTAGAGTTTGTCCGACAATTGGGATGATGACTACAATGCAAATAAATTAATTTTAAGTAAAATGACGTACTATTAAGTACGTCATAACGTAATCTGAGTAAATGTGTTATTCCACAATTGAACGTCTGTAACAATTTATAATCATCAAAACAAATACTAAAAGTAATGATTTGATGATCCTGAGTTTGTGACGTCACGCCTTAGTAATCCATACAATTTCAAAAGATCATGTCGTTTTGACATTTCATAATAAGATACTAATTTAACTTGACAGTCATCATCCCCATTCATATAATACTAGTTCGGGTAATAGAAAAAAGGAAATAAGTAGGTTATTAAAACTAAGAATCTGAATGTTTATTAAAAGCTAATATTGAAAAAACTTGTTATGTTTCTATTGAGACAAAACTACGAGTTATTTAGTTTTAGTAGCAATTGTAATAAACTTCCTTGAACGTAGATTTGATTTGATTAGAAGGCTTGTTCAAAAGAGGGAGTCAGAAAATCCTCGGATTTATTAAATTGTTTTATATTCCATGGATGGAAAATAAATAAAACAACCATATTAATCATTGACTACGTTACAAAATCTAGCCATAATTAGCCATCGACGGAAACGAAACGGAATCGTTTTCAATGTGAAAGGGAGCTCGGTCAAAGAGAACAGAAACCTCAGCGCTGATGATGACGGGTTGCTAATGAATAAACTTCAAATTAGGTTTATATTGAAAAACTTTTTACAGAAATTTAGAAATTACAACAAAGCATTTAATTATCAAATTCGTTGGACTGGCATTGATTTGTTTACAAATATCCGTGAGTACGTAATTCAAGCATAAAGACGTTGATTCAATCTTTTGAAGTTTAAGAAAGGTTTGGAACGCTTATTTAATAACGTACACTTATCGACGATTTAAAATTCGTCTTACAACTTAATTAGTTGTAGATTGTAGATAAAATTGCTTTGCAAACAATTTACTCTTGATATAAATAGAGCTAGATATAACCTGTGTTAGAAAGGCCTATTTATGTATATGTACTTCCGTATCAAAGTTATCACAGTTTGTAGAGACAGTCGTGATTCACGTAACAGTTTTAAACTAATAATATTACTTCTCTTACAGTTGTAAAGACTCAGACCGCCCACACGATCTCAGCAAGCCGCGCGTAGCCAAACCAGAAACAAAATTTGTTATAGTAAGTTTTAAATTAAATAGACATATAACTACAAGATAAATATATTTTTATTATAACACTAGCTGAACTCGGCCACGCTTCGCTGTGGCTTTTAAAGCCAAGAACACTCGCCGGCCTTCCCAGAACATTCTGCTATTTCATCACAATCTGATCAATGGTTTCCGAACGCACAGAGGACATACAGACAAACATTGATTTTTATTTTTATATATTCATAGTACATTACGTTCTGTTTGTCAACAAGCTATAGTTTTTACTCAAAAACATAAAATTTTTTGATGAAAGAAAAAAAAATAACAATGAAAGTTTCAACCATAAGGATGAAGTTTTCATTTGTGAAACGCCTGTTTTATTTGTATACTTAAGCGTATAATAAATAGTAGTAGGTATATACCTATGTTTATAAATCTAATTATTCAGTCTCGCCGATTGAGTAAACTAACACCTGACGAAAGTAGGCGTCGTTAATAGATAAGAGAATGCGTAAAGTTGAATGTTCCATAAATTATTGGCAGCCGCAACTACGTCAGCTAAATTCTGAGGACGTTCAGAAAAGATTCAGGGGATTCTCGCAATGGAGCTCCTGGACTACTTGTTCGAGAAGATGTATCACTGTGAGACGGAGGTAAGTAATTGGACACTTTACCCTATCGTGCTCTATTAGCCTTTATAGGCAGTCGTTGACGCGCCCTTTTTTGGGTAGGGTTTACTATGTCAAAATTTTACCTAGCAGGTATCTGCGATTAGAAGGCGATTAGCCTTATTATTTAAGAGTGGGCGTTAGATTATTAACAATTTGTTGTCTGTACATTACAAAAACAATGAATTAAGTAGGCTCGAATAGTAATAATAATGAAATTGCTTATAAAACTAATATGAATAAATTATATTAAGTCCTATAATTTGAAAACGAATATTAGATAAGAATGAAGTTACCGTTTGTTGAATTTTATTATCAATGTTGTTTAAATTATAACTTTGTTCGTCAGCCAAAAGTTTACTTACCTATATAAACACTTCCTGTCAAGCAAATTCAAACTCAAACTCAAATGTCCTTATTTCGTAAAACCAATTAAATGAATATTTGTAAACGTCAAATTAATACATAATGCAACATACAGTTGACTCAATGAAACTTGGCCGGATTTAATTTAGGTTCATGTCATAGAGATGAGTCCCTAAAATTACTTACCGGCTTATCCGGTTTGATTTTTTTTCTTATGTGCGCCTTGGACAGAATATCAGCGGTCGGCATGTTTTGTGCTGCTGATATGCTGAGTCCAGGACCTTTTTGTCTTTTATGTTTATTTATTGTTTGTGTACAATATGTCAAATGTAATTATATTTAAAGGACAAATAAATGCTTATTATTATTATTATACTGGGGTAGTTTAAAAAAAGGAAATTAGGAAACACCCTAAATCATAATGAGTAATTTTGTATTAAAATTGTTGATTCGGATACGGTTTCCATATTAGTTGTAACGAAGTTCATCGGATCAGCTAGATAGGGCTGGCAGTAGAGCGAATGAAGCGGTCCCTTTACGTGCTATGTCGCAAGAAGTCATCAATATGCCAAAAAGCCAAACAATCTAGCTGTAAATAAAATCATTGATGGTGCCTTGTGAGAGGCGTTATGTTAAAACGCCAGCCAAAGGGCGCTGAAACACAGTCTAGTTCTACTTTGACCAAGAACTAAGTTTGACGTTGCACCAGAGCTTAATAAAATGTCCTTAAAAACCAGCACCATTAACAGATTTATATTACCTAAATAAACTGTATTGATTGATTACATGTGTCACAGTTATTTCTGTAGTGATGTATTATAAGCCTATTTAGGGGGTTAAGGGTGATTGGCCAACGACAAATCAGTGTTTAATAGCTAATGGCAACTTTATTACTTTATATTAAACGTGGGAGTTTACGATCAAGTATTAGGTGACGTAATACACAACTGATAATTAGTTAACCTTACTTCATTCTGTTTCAGAAACATGCTAGTTTCTTTGTAATTTAGTACTAAAATCAACTGTTTAGCGTTTATTATACCTAGTCACTTGCAGTAAGTATCAGACGGTGGGAATGAAAATATATTTTAACGTGATAGACCTCTAGGGTACTCTGTTCGTTTTGGGCTTAGAAAGAATGTCAAACTAACCGCTGTCACCGGTCGGTGACAGCTCAACAATTGGTTGTTAAAAACTTGATAGTTGGCGATACTGTAGTCAAAACTGACTAAGACATATTGGACATCTATTACGTAGTCGTTTTACGGAATAGATGCACTTTAAACTAGTTACTGTATTCGTTCAAAAACTGTTTTGAGTGTCAGTATTTTTACTCTTTGTATAGTTGACTGATTGCAATACTTTAACATCACAAATTTTAATTATTTATTTTTTCTCAAGGTTTTCTTATGTAAGTATAATTACAGAATGTAACAAGTATCTACTTTCATTTGCAAGAATATAGTTAGGTACCTACGTAGTGATAGTACTTAGTAAATACTTTCGTTACAATGTATGTTACAAGGAGAAATTGCTATATTAACGACCTTTTTTACCCGACTTTGGAGGGGGTGTTTGACGCGTATGTATGTATGTATCCATTCAATGTTTCTATGTCCGCCCATAACTCCTCAACGGCTAAACCGATTTTAATAAATTATACGTTATTAGATTCATCTTGACGTCACGAGTGTCACAATCTTAATGCGCCTGATTGTCTTGACAAAAAAAATGAAGACCGCGTGATAACTATTTTACAAGAACTAAAATGTATTAAATAAAAAACTAAAAAAAAACCGCCTGTAACAAGAGAGAAAACAACATATCCTTTAAAATTAACATGCAGGAGTATAGGCAATAGTTTTTATATTTATTTTACTTTGTTTATATTATTTCTAAAGCCAAAACGAACAGAGTATAGTTTTATATTTTTGCAGTAAGGATGCATAACTATTTTCAACGAAATTGTATCCATGTAGCTCCTAGCTAAAAGACTATAAAACCTTATAAATTGATCCTCCCAATGACTGTTTGAGAGGATCAATTTATAATCAAGTTGAGAACTAATTCATTTACTCATTACACACTAATTCATTAATTCATGTAAACATTGAACAGGGAGTACTTAGGGTAATTTTAATAATATAGGTATTTTATTACTGTTGCAAAATATGCTAGCGTATGATAATATTTAATTAGAATATTCTAAATATTTACCACGAAATTACATTCTGTTATTAGGACCATTAATCATTTTGACGAGGTTCATAGTAATGTTTATTAAATTTTGCAAATAAACGTGGAAACTGACGAGATCTATTTAATTTGCCTACAGGGATTACAATTTAGTATAAAGGATTCGCTAAAGTCATTCTGAATATAATAAATGATGTGGTGTTTGATTGATGAACTGCAGGATTCGATCCTCAAGATATACTTAGTAGGTATTATTGATGTTACGGGGATATGTACAGAGTTATTTTAAAAATATTGAGAACTTGTCGCAGTGGACTTATCTCAAACGCATTGCGTTAGTTTATTTTTTCATCTTATTTTACTTTTTCATCATGAGTTTATTCTTTCTTGTGCCTCTCCAAAGTACGAAGGTTGGCAGCTCTGCATATCTTTAAAATCCATATTTTTCTATTAAAAACTGATAATAATGAAATTGTTTGTTCTAAAAGCGAATGGTCTTACGTGTACTAGTACAAAAACACCGGAAAAAGTACATGCAGCGCAGGACAGAGAGAAGAGAAAGAACCGATTTCTGTCTTTTTTGTATGGTTATTAAGTTTCTAAGCCTATTTATTGAATAAAGTTATAAGTTACTAGTTGACCCGCGCAACTTAATTTTCCCCGTTTTTGCAACATTTTTGATTGCTGCTCCGCTTCTATTGGTCATAGCGTAATGTTATATAGCCTATAGCATTCCTATAGGCTATATAACATCACCCACAGACCTACAGTAAAATATTTTTTCAATTCGGACCTGTAGTTCCCGAGATTACCACGTTCAAACAAACAAACAAACTCTTTAGTTTTAAAATATTAGTATAGATAAGGAATAAAGTTATTTACAAAGCCGTAGGACAAAAATTGTTAGGAGTCATATAAGGAAGTCTGCGAAGTTGTTAACATTTTTGAAATAACTGTATATTGCTAATAGGACGTGGATCATGGCTCGTGATAAATAACAATGACCCCGGCGCAGGGCAGATGAGAATAGAAATAATTTCGAAATTTACTAAGCTTGTATTAGTAATTCTGTTATATCACATAAATATCAAAACTTAAATACTCTTATGCAAAATTAGAAAGAAAGTCATTCTAATTATGCATAAAAGAGTATTTAAGTTTAGTTTAAAAACGATGTTAGGAGTGATGTAACGAAGTCCCCTGAGAAGTTGTTAACATATTAGAAATAACCCTGTATGCTCGTGGCTCTTGTTAGCCGTGATAAA
Organism: Herminia tarsipennalis; assembly: GCA_945859575.2. Classification (NCBI taxonomy): domain Eukaryota; kingdom Metazoa; phylum Arthropoda; class Insecta; order Lepidoptera; family Erebidae; genus Herminia; species Herminia tarsipennalis. The sequence continues at coordinate 14,737,242 of OX243838.2, forward strand.
CGACAGTGACCTACTAAAACATACGATACTCAGCTAGTCTCAGGAAATATGTGACCATTAAGGGATGCTACACATATAACCGGGTCGACATTGTCGGTTCGGCAGTGCCAATTTGCCGAACAACTAAGCCCGAAGCAACTACTGCACTTGTTCGACTTCATTAACAAGTGCCGATCAGGTAGTTCATTCGATTCGGCAGTATTTTCTCTGCCCAGATGTGGTCGTCCTGCTGTCACTCAGCTTAGTGTACATGTTCGTCGAATCCGCTTTTTCCCCTAACATTAATCTACATAATAAATATTCGATTTTGCCTCCCAGCTGTGCCAATTGATGGCGACCCACTTATGTGTGTAGCAACGTTAACGATGTCTGTTTCTCCCCAGGCACTGTTTAAGACGCGCCATATGTGGACGTCAAATAGTGAGGCAGTCAGCTTACTGCTACATGGAGGACAGTTACTGCCATCACTGGATCCGAAGCAAAATGCAGCGGCGCAAGGACCCAGGTGAACTAGCACATAGGTACTACGCTAACAGTATTTATTCTATTAACATTCGTGTATTTTATTTATTAACTATCTTCTAATATATAAAATTCTCGTGTCACGGTGTTTGTAATTTAACTCCTCCGAAACGGCTCGACCGATTGTCATAAAATTTTGTGTGCATATTGGGTAGGTCTGAGAATCGGACAAAATCTATTTTTCATCCCCCTAAATGTTAAGGGTAGTCACCCCTATGTTTTATTAAATTTTTAGGTTAATTTTTTTTTTTTTATGATACCCGATTCAAAAATACATACAACAATTTAATACAATAGTTTGTTCTTCTATAAATACTACAGTACTTACATTATTATTAATGAAGTATTATGGGTCCGGGTGGATTAAGGCGCCCAAGCCCTAAATTATTAGTCCTCCTGTGTGTTTGTGTTTTCCTTAATAAAACTTATTCTTATCAAGGTCAAGTTGCCCCATTCTCTAAATTCTAGGGCTAGTCAGCAGGGTCAAGTTACCCCCTCCTCCAAATAAAAATTCTGGACCTGTATAATATTTATTAATAAGCAGTTTTAACTTTGGTGAACTACATTACTCACTATACAAAATGCACAAAAGTAGTTATAATGAAAGTATTTTGTCTAATTATTTTAACTAGATAATTCTAGTGATTCCTTTTGAACTCTCACTAATTCATAGCATTCTATAACAACATGTTAACATTTTCATTCGGCTAATCATTATTAGGTTGTAATTATCCCTTCGACGCAGAATGTACAAAACACAAAATGAGCACGACACGCAAAATGTATAAATCGCATATTCTACAAATAGCAAAATGAACACGGCACGCAAAATGTACAAATCGCAAAATGTACAAGTAAACCCACTTTTTGCTTTTTTCTGTATAATCGGTTGATTCAATAACACAGCCGTGTGGTACTGGCTTAACAATAGTATCACCCCATCTCTTCCCATGGGTGTTGTCAAGGCGACTAAGGGATTTCCCACCGGAGGACGGATTTTTTAAATCTTACAGCGATCGCCAACCCGCTCGCCAAGCCTTGCGATTATTGCACTTACCCCAAATATCTCCAGTTTTACGTCCAGCACATGGGCTGATTTTGTATTGTAATAAAGGGGCGTCTAAACGGGCCATTTTTACGGCAATATTGTGGCGGCACTAATGGCAACTAATTGCTCGGCCAATAATGGCAATATGTCTGCAATTGTATAGCGCATGATTCAGTCTCCTAAACAGGCTACACAACCCGGCAACAATAAAATAGAGATCGATTGAAACAACAACAAATTTGTCCGGGCAAAATTGCGGAAAATCGATCGCTCAGAGATCGTCTGGCAACCATCATATCATTTAATGGAGATAGTACTGCGATGTTGCCGGCCACAGCATTGACGTCACAAATTGCCGTAAAAAATGGCCCGTTTAGACGCCCCTTAACACAGCCAAAGCTATTAATTAGTTCGCGCATCTGGCTATAGCTGAATAGATTTCGATGCAAATATCTTACAATTATATTATTTTCACTTCGGTGGGTACATTTGTAGAGGAGCAAAGTAAAAAATAAAAGGAAATTTGCAATGTATTAGACGCGTCATAGGCTAACATTACGTCACGTAATATAGGCGCGCGATGACGGCAGCGATTGTGATAATGTTCTCTCTTTCACTCTCATGTAACAGACTATCTAAGCATCTCGCTCGAACTAAGTGCATTTGTGGCAATTTTCTTGCTTTTTTCCTGCCAAAACAAAGTGCGGTAAAACGCGTCTTTATGTATAACGTCATTGGAAATTTGCATGTATCTGGATGAGACTAATATGTGTTGGCGCCTTATTTGTGCACCTACTTGATTTGTGTTGTATTAGGGGTTAAAGTATGAAATTGCCAATTTGTACTGAAAAAGTAAAACTCGTTTTTTTAGGAGGATAAAATATATACGTTAACTATACATTTATGCCACCTAATCATTTAAAACCTTGCGATATAATTCTGGACTCCACTACGTGTTTGAAGGCATTTTGTATTGCTTTTTGGGAAGCAAATTTTTTCCATGCAAAAAAATTTCAAAAACCCGGGAAAAATGGTAGTCGGTTGGGGCGAGGTCCGGCGAGCAAGGAAGATGACGGATGGTTTCTACTTTTCTAGCTGCAGGTTTTGTAGTATTTAAACTGTTTCTCGAGTAGTATGTTATCATGGAGCCATAATGGTAAAGATTGATTGATGAGTTGATGAGTCGGGGCTGTTTTGCTGCAAGTTTTGCCATCGTTGTTCGTAGTTTTGCACAGTAAATATTTGCTGTTGTGTTATTGCTTGACTGGATTTAAGGAAGCAGACGTAAATTGTACCATGAAGTGACCACCAAACAGTTATCATCTATTATTAATACAGTTCTATTAGTAATCGTCGTTTTAAGCTATTGTTGTGGCATTTGACCTGGGGTCAGCCAATACGGTTTGCACTTACGATTGTCGTACAGAAACCACTTTTCGTTACATTTTATAATTTTTCATTCTAATTATTAATTCAGCGTCATCCACGTGGTTAGTTCTTTAAGTCGAAGTTTCCATTACGAGGGCGTTTAAACCAAAAAAGCACGGTACGTTCATTGGCACTCGTCTCTCCAAACGTAGCATTGATATTGCGAACCGTTTCTGCCGCGTCAACTCGTAGGTATTCAAAAAATACTTGAAGTTTCGAAGTATACATCTTTCCCGTCTAAGCCTATTAAAAAAAAAATGAAATTCAAAAATCGAATGTTGCACATTTAATCATGTAAAAAAAGTTGCACTCGAAAATATCACACCATAAAAGTTTAATGCCTATTCAAAGTACCTATCTATTAATTTAAAACGGCAATTTCATACTTATACCCTTATTATTAAATCAGTATTAGGAACTAGAGTAAGTTGGGTTATCTAATAAAAAGGAAGGCGGTGCTAGCGAGCGTAGGCTGGTTAAAATTGTAGCTCTAGGAATTCCTTCATAAAACAACACGTTTAGCGATGTCGGCTATGCTGTGGGTTGCGATATAAATTCCTCACTAATCTGTTACGATGTTATATACCTACGTTTATGTAAGTATTAGGTACTTATTTAGATTTTAATAATGAAGTAAGATTAAATAATCTTGATTGAATATCTATGACTAATTTCAAAATACGAATTCTTAAAAAGTGACACTGTATGACTCACTGGTGATTATCGATTCTTTATGTGGGTATGTGTAGGTATATTCCTTTGACATCAAGGAAAACGAAAACATGGAGTAATAGTTATGAATTATGAATAGGAATAATAACTCGGGAGACACATAAATTTTAATACAGTGCGTTATTTACACGTTGTCCACACTTCCCTGTGTATCGTTATACACAATATTATTTCGAGAAACGTTTTGTTGTTGCATGATTTGTGTCTGTGAGTGTGTGAGTGTGATTGGCATTCACAGATTATCCTATGAATCCGACCACAAATGTTGTTTGTAAGTGTTAGTATAATAGCGTGAGAACAAACATCCAACTATATAAATATTCATACTTTTACATTTACAATCTTAGTCGAATTAAAGGTTAGGATTAGATTATTTTGTCTATGAGATTTAGAAATTAGATTTAGTCACAGGAACATCAATTTGGACTGAACCCGATGCCACTGACAAACTTTATAACTGATGAATATTAATAGATCTTGTTTGAATTGTCAGTTTAACTAGATATCTAGTTCTAATATTGGAAGAGATTTAATCAGTCTGTAAACGAGCCTTATATCTTACACGTTAATAACTTTAACTGTATGGTAAGAGTCGGGCTATAAAGAAATATTTTTCTGTTGAATAGCCCATTTATCGAGGAAGGTTCGTGTCGCTAGTGTTCCACGCGCGCCTCAAAGAGGTTTCAGCAAGTGACGGGGCCCCATTGGGCCGGCGCCCGACGGGAGTGCGGGATCGTTCGAAAGAGTTACCGTGCTCCCGGAACACCAGGGCGAAAGAAGGAACACAGATGGGTTTTAGTCACTAAGAGTCTAACACGCCCTCCCGCTCATGCCCACAGCGGAAGAAGTCATTTGATGATTTCCCATCTATAAAAAAAAAAGGAGGTCTTTAGGACATAACTTGGGCTGTTCAATGCTGTCGCTAATGGCTCTCTGTGGGATTATAATATCTTCCCCAAAATATTTAATCCTGGTTGCGACCTGTGGTCTATACAAATCAGAAATTATAAAATTCTCTCTTTTATGAATTAAAAGATACCTACACGACCATTTTTTCTGGGCACGTCAAAAGAGGTTTAATATATTGGGAAAATATTGTGTTCTCAGGCAGAATAGTTCTTGAATATAATTATGTATAACACGGCAAGTCAGAACTGGTAAACACGATTTTTTTTACAACGCAAGGCTCTGAAACGCTACGTTAATGCTTATTTATGTTTATGACTACCTGATGTTTCATAATGTAAGTCAACGTTTGCACGAGTGAGCTTTACGAAATCCTTCGCTATTTATTCACACGAAAGTGTTTAATGTTTAAAGAGCTTCACGAAACAGCAGATTACACAGACTATAAATATCTATTGGCATTCGTTCTTTAAATAACGCAAAAGATAACTATGGATTAGCAGACGAATCTGAGTGAAGATTTTTTCTCTTTTTCAGGGTATACTTTAGTAAATTCAAATTCAATGTCGCCACCTGCGCCGCCGATCCATCCTGAAGATTCCAGAGCCTCGCCGACTGCACCGACGTGCGGTAGACTGGGTCGGTATCGAGGGTCGGCGTCTGCGCGGCTGCGTCAGCGTATGCACGACATGGTGCGAATCATTGGCGGTCGACCCGCTCCTCCTGGCAAGTGGCCGTGGCAGGTCGTTGTACTTAATCGTTATAAGGTAAGCATTTTTATTTTCATTCTAATATTAATGCGAAAACTATTCTGTCCATCTGTTTTTTTTTCATAGATCCATAGGGCCGAGTTTCACCAGCTCTGATAAATATGGGGATAGCTAGGGAAAGGTCATGTGTTTTTATTGTGATGACGACATCCGGAGACAAGCGGAGCCATTTATTTATTTTTATACTACATTTTCGGGCAATCACGACGCTCTCATCTGGTGTTTATCAAGGCCCATTTATTTTCACATAAGGAACTCGCGGTAAAATATAAATCAAATCTACAAGAGGTAGCTTTTGATTCCTTACGGGACCCTTAATAATTTGGTTAGAGATTTATTCACTGATGAGTAAATTGGTAGGAAAATATTTAAAAAGGAACATTTGGGTAGGAATTTTTCATATAAATTTAGATTCAGTTTTGAAAAAATACAGCGATTGGTAACATTTTGTGAGACGTTAATATTGAAGATAGAGTATCTTCAAAACGTCGGGTTTCGTGTAAATTTATTTTATTTCATTACAACTTAACTAACAAATTCATTTTGTTACGAAAGGAACAATAGAATAAGTTACAGTCTGTCCTATTTACGTATCTATACTTTTCTAATCAGGCGAAAATGCAGTTGTTTATTACTGCCAGCATGCAAATAATTATTTATTAAAAAAAATATATATATTCAAAAATGTATTAATAAGATTAAATATTCATAGATGATACACCTTTAAAAACACGACAGTTTAATGGTTTGCTGCAAGACATTGCGAGTACATCGACATATTCTCTACTATAGTAGGTTAGTCATATCTACCTCTGTGGTAAATATATGACTTAGAATCACACTTCGTAACTTGTCGTACCTACGTACACTATTCAAGCATTCTGAATTGAAGGTGACAATACGGGATACATTATTAATTTAGGTGGTGCTGGTAGATTTCGGAACGGCGGTATAGCCAAACTTAATATACAACCTAAACGGGAGAGCAAGCAGGACTCAATTAGGGGCAGTGATTATTCATATGATTTCGGTAGCTCAAAGAGGTTGACTTTGAAACTGTGAGTGACAGCTCTAATTTGACAGCCAAACTATTTTAATAATAAATAACTACTACTTTATTATTTGACGGCATGTACAGTATAGTGGTTAAACCAAGAAGCGTATACTGAAGACGATTAAACCAACGACGGTTAAGTTTGATGCTTACACGTGCTATGTACCTACTAGGTATTGTATGATCCAAAAATTGTTCGTGTGAGTCCTTTCAGCTTCTCTTTGAACTCTAGGTAGTTGCAGGTATAAATAATCGTGTCCAGCAACATACATTTTTGTATCGAGTTAGTTTAGAAAAATATCAAGCCTTCGCTTATTGTGTAGGTAGATCCTACTTAGTACAGAAGTATTGATTTACTTTATTATATTTTGGAGATGCATCAACACATCCCAGCCAAGCTCTCAATTTTTGCTGAGTGCGGTCTGGCGTTGTCATGATGGAACCGGCAAAAGCTCATAGTGGACGATTCCTTTCCAATCCCACTATACACACAGCATCACTTTGTTCCGAGTCAGGCTGGGCTTTTTGCATATTGAATTCCCTTGCAATTCGATGCAATTCGATAACGAAAAGGCAGACATGTTGACGAAATATGCAAGTACTAATGAAAAAGAAACCAATATTTTATTAGCTTATTATGAATTTTTACCACAATTTAAAAACACATGCTATTCTCTTTGAAGAGAATACTTTAATAAACGCTCACTAGACACAGGGATATGCTGCAAGACCATACAATGCCAGCCTCTTCGTGTGCCATGGTTAACAAATAGTTTACATAATAGAAAATTGGTTGTTACCGCGCATAGACTCAGATCTGGACACATTCCATGCAAAAAGTTTGCTTTCATGATGAGGAAAATCACCTTATCTAATTGTGAAGAGCGTGGTATCTTGGAAAACTTACACCACTTATTGATGGAATGTGTTCGATACGAGCCTAATAGAAGTAATTTAGTATCGACCCTGAACATGAACAGAACTGATGTAGGCACTTTCCACCAAGTTTTGTCTTAACCAAATAGAGTTGCTGCAGAAGCCCTGTTCAGGTTCATGGCTACTTTAATGTAATTAAGATTTACGGTTAATTGTATATGTTTAGGTTACGATGGGACTTTCCCTAAATAAAATAGAATAAAAAAAGGCCGGGCTTTGCCACGATCTATAGGGCTTGTCCTTGCTTCGACCATGATTTTTTTCGGACATTTTTCGTAAGCGCTCCATATTTCATCACCCGTAATCAACCGTTTAAGAAATGGGTCGGAATTGTTACATTTCAACAAAGAATCGCAAATGGAAACACGTTGTATTAAGTTTCTCTCAGTGAGATCATGTGGTACCCAAACATCATTTTTTTTCTTGTACCCAGACTTTTGTAAATTACGTAAAACCGTTTTGTAATCAACACCCAGCTCTTCAGCAATATCGTAACTACTAATATGTCGATCTTGCTCCAATTTTTCAAAGATGGCACTGATTTTATTCGTGTCCAGAGCGAGACTCATCCTTCACACTAAAATTTCCAGACTTAAAAAGTTTGAACCACATTTGTGCTACTCGTATTGATACCGCATTAGGTCCGTAAATCGCACAAATTTTATAAGCAGCATTTGTCGCATTTTTACCTTTTTTGTAATAAAACTTTAAAATGTACCGAATTTCGTCGTCACATACGTTCATTTTGCTTGCTTGGAAAACTATTGCAAATTGACAAATTTGACACTAGAACGCTGTGTTTTAACCGGCAATTGTCAGCCCTCCCCTCTAGTGGCTGGTGTAGCGATTTTGAATCAAATTAACCCCCCTCCCTCTTATTGAGTCCGGAATGTTGGTTTCAAGCCAGGCTTGGGTAGTTCGTGCCTTGTGACCAGGTGCAGAGTCCTGCTGGAGAGACCACTAGACCTTACACATTAGTGTCACTGCCCATTGCATTAAAATGTTTTTTATCCTATTTTCTTATCTTCCGTCAAAGTATAAAATGTCCCTGTTTGTATTAAACACATAGTAAATATTCAATTTCAATTGTCCACGGGACGTATATAATAAAATTAACCATTTTGTAGGAAAAAAATACCAGTTAGTTCGACATTATAACTTCTACTGGCTTTTGTTAAAACGCAAATATCAGTTAAAGAAACTATCCTATGGAATGTGCCGAAGGTTAAAATAACAACAATTTTAGGAATATAGCATTTATTAAATATTAGGTTTTTTCTCAATTGTATGAATAAATAAGAGTCACCGAATTTTAAAGTTGGAGTTTTAAAGTGTACCTATGCTTCGTTTATGCCTCATATTTAGACACTCAGCAAGAGAATCAACACCTATAGGAAAGGAAGACATCCGAAAACAGTTTTGTAGTTACATAACAAAAAAAAATTACAAAGTTATTTACCGTAGGTAAATTAACAGCAACCTATGTCAAAGTATGGGGACAAGACAGTTTTTCAACGGCTTGTTGCTGTACTTTATCTCAGATTATTCAAGAGATAGATTACAGTGATGGAGGAACTACATATTTACATGCTTACAAGTTTGTACCCTTGGTTCGCAAGTCCGAGTCGCAATTCGTCGGTTTTAATAATTTGTGCAACTAGCTAGATCTACCTTCAAGTCACAATGGAAATTCTCGTTTCTTATATGTATACCTACCTACAAAGGAGCGTTAGCATTACTCCTTAGTACTTTTTAAAAATCTTATACAAAATATTTATTTGAATTTTTTCAACCTTGTTTTTTCTCCCCAGAGTAGACCTGAATATCATGTAACATAATTGTCAAATTGTAAACCGATAAAATTTTGTTAAATGTACTGTTTCTTGCACTACTACTACTTATATCTACCTACATCTGACACATCATTTATAAAAGTATATTATTTTGTGGAAAATCAAGATAAGTCTACCTATGTGATACTGCGGCGAGCCGCTAGTGCATAAAATAGGTTTACGAAGTTCATACAATAAGTATCTATACAAATAAACTGAAGAGTTTGTTTGAGCGCGATAATCTTAGGAACTACTGGTGCGAATTGAAAAAAACTTTTACTATTGGGTAGCCCATTTATCGATGAACGCTATAGGCTATATAACTTCACGCTACGACAGGAGCGGAGCAACAGTGAAAAATATTGCACAAACGGAAAATTTTACGCAGACCGTTTTTACGTTATGCGAGTCAGCTAGTCATTTTATCAAGTTCACATGTTAAGTAACATAATGTCTGCTAAGACTTGTTTAATAAAAGGTAAATGTGTGATAATAATATGTTGGGTGTTAAAAGCGTAGTAAGCTTACTTTAAATGGTCCATTAAATCTATTAAATCACACGGGGACCTTTGGCCTTAAGCTTTTATGGGTAAAGTACCTGTGCAATATTACCAAACGGTACGTAGTATTGTGTTAATAGCGCCTAAACTATTTGCGGGCCAAATTGTTTTGTGTTTCGGGATATATTGGAAAACTTATTCCTATATTTTACTGATAAACTAGGCTTAGGTCGCTACTAATTAATTGGCGTCTGATCTAGGTAGCACGGTGCCCAACTTCTCTTTTTAAGTATAGTGTAGTAGTGGTAGGGGCGAAAGAGAAAGACGACTCCTAGAAAAGTCAAGTGTCAAATATGATCGGCGTCTGACGTATCCAGTACAAATTTATGTGATGACTCTAGTCTTCACTATGAGCTTCTTGTTCATGAATTTGGCAGCCAGGTACCATTAACAATGGATTAATATCCCTTTTTTGTTCCACCTGGGAACAGTTCGATGAGGGTCTGTAACGATTGTTATTGGACTCCATTGAATACGTGATCTGTTTGTTTAATTTATTTACCTTGTGAAGGATTAAGGGAGGATGATCCTAATTAATTTTGTCGAAATGTCTTTGTAACTGATACCACGAAAAAAAAATGATTGGCTTTGTTAGTAGAATTCTTCCTGTTTTCTGTAGATTTACACTGAAAACGGTGAAGTAAAAAAATAATTATAATGATTTTCAGAATTTGTGCTATATAAGATGACGGTGTCAATTCCTTTAATTAAGAGAAAAAAATATTGTGTTTGAACAAGACATCTTCAAAGTCGACGTGTTCTGACTAGGTATTCGGTCGTGACTTCAAAGTAATCAGATAAGTATGAGATGTCAGGGTCAGACAGAGGTTATTGGCCTTATCAGTTAATGCTTTAATTTGTTCACAGGAAGCTTTTTGCGGCGGCACCCTAGTCTCACTTCGGTGGGTGGTGACAGCGGCGCATTGCGTTCGTAAGCGTCTCTTCGTACGCTTGGGCGAACACGACCTGCTTCTACGGAACCACGGAGAATTGGAGATGAAGGTCACGGAAGCCGTCATACATCCTCGCTATGACCCTGACACGGTCGTCAACGACGTCGCTATGCTACGGTATTACCATGTTTTATTACAACCGTATTACGTAACTCACATTGTGTTGAGGACTCGTTAAGTCAACTCTAAATGGGTGTAAACTCGGGATCAAACGATTACCAAGTACGCATTTGTAATAATTAATTTTACTACGTAAACAAATGAGAGTAGGCGTTGCTTTAATGAAAGATCAGTTGATTTTGTCTATTGAAGTGAGTAAATCTGTATAAATGAAGAGTTATTTCCGTTTGAATGATTACTGTTATTGTAGGTATTGATTAAACTGTGCGAAATATTTTGGGAGGGAAATTAAACTTGTTTGTTTTATAGCACCAGATATTACTTTGTAAACGTATGCAACGCCTGAAATAACTTGAAAGTTTATTTAACGACTCCACGCTCGTGTGTATGTCGCTGAGGCTTATGGCGTTATCAAGTGGCCTAACTTTCCAGCGGGAAAGTAGCTTTCCAGGGTTAAATCATGAGGTATTTTTCTAGAAAAAGGACCGACTTAAATAAATAATGGTTGTATGTAAAGTCGGTATACGGATGATAATTTTACTTGACAACGTCTTAGAAGAGAAAACATTGATGATGTTGAATAAACAACCATGCCTGTGATACCATTTTTTTTTTAATTCCTATTGTATCGCATGTCGCTGCAATCGCCAAAACATTGATGACATTGTTATAAACAATCATGCCTGTGACAGCTTAAGTGTATCCGCTAGCGCGCCCTACGTTCAGAATATTCAGTCTATCAGCAGGCGGAACGTGAGCGGTGACGTCACACTTTTCGTGAGAGCAGCCGGTCATCAATTTATAAAACATTATCACGTCAAAAATACCCCATGATTTAACCCGTGAAAAATCAAACAGGCAAAAATGAACTATACATTTTACTTCACTTTATATACACTAGAGACCAAAATCGTCATTACTAGAGACTCAAACTTTTATTTTTTATTCTCTCAACTGATTTTGATAAAATACGAGGATATAAGTTTTCTTTTATATGTTGAGTTAACAAAATAATAAATTGAAGTAGGTACCATTGAAATCCATTCTAATATTTGTGAATATTTACTGATTGATATAGGTACATGTCTATTTTTTTAGCTTATATTGTTTACTAGCTGTGCCCCGCGGTGTTAACCGCGTTTTGTGCCCTACCAGCCTATGTGTTAATCCAGGGTGTCAGCTAACTCCATACCAAATTTTATTAAAATCGCTCCAGCCGTTTAGACGTGAAGAAGTAACAAACATACACACTCACATACTCACAAACTTTCGCCTTTATAATATTAGTGTGATTTCTATTCTAGTCCTCTAACTAATTTTCACGGCAAAATTTCAATATAATTTAAACCATTCGATTAGGTATATTTATTAGCATTATATATTGCCAATAAATTTAGTATACTTATCAGTTGATGTACATCTTAGATATGTTTACAAATTGTTTTAACTTACTTTTTGTTTACTGTTCTGTTTCGCCTCTTGAAAAATACAAAATCTATCATCGCAACACCTAGTATACTCAGAGGGGTGCTAATGGCGTGTTATCGTGTTTATGACAGCCTGTTATTTGACGTCAGTTTTTTTATTATGTAATCTTTATTGCGATATTATGCCCCTGCTTTCATGGGCAGTAGCTTAAAGACGCACCCAGCAGGCCTCTACATGTACCTACCTAAATAAGTGATAACTGCGTTATCAAACTTATACGATATTGACAATATAGTGAGAAAAATTACAGTTAACATACAGAGTCAAAATATGGATACTGCAATATTGGGTATTTCAATTGCTTATGTGAAACGCTGAAACTTGCAATTCTTTTTATTTGGTAAAGAAATTTCCATTTTAACATGAAATGTGTAACGCTATTTACAATATTTGACTGCCTCTGTGGCGCAGTGGGAGTGTGTCCGACTGCTACGCAAGAGGTCGTGGGTTCGATTTCCACACGGGACACCATTTTGTGTGATCCACAAATTGTTGTTCCGAGCCTAGGTGTACTTTGTGTCTGTGACTTCTATGTTTGTAAAGCCTCCAACGTAGGGCTTGTACTCTAATGCGGGAGTAGTCTTTTAAAAAAAAAGTTTTACTGTTATTTTTTATTGTATCGCAACATGAATTTGGATGCGATTTTTTGTTATAAAGCACATTTAACCGGGAAAGAGGTCGTAACGGTTGATATGTATGGTGGACGATAATTCGATGCAATGTTTTGAAAGTCTTGGGGGGTTCTTTAATAAGCGTGCTTTTTTTTATACAAGCCTTGTGTCGTGGGAGCTTTATAAACATTCAAATTACGGACAAAGTACACACAGACTTAGAACAACAATTTGTATATCAAAGTGGTGTTTCGTGTGAGAAAGAACCCATAATCTCTTGTGCAGCAATCGTACGCTCTTCCAGAGCACAATCGAATCAGTTAGTACTGGCTTTAAATTGTACTTGTTGACAGCTTGCCGGTGCCGGCGCGACCAGAATTGGGACATGGCGTGGCGTGTCTACCTCCACCTCTTCAGCCGCTGCCACCACACACCTCATGCGTGATATTAGGGTGGGGGAAGAAAAGACCAACCGATGTACACGGCACCAGAGTACTACACGAAGCACAGGTTTGTTTGCTTGCTTCATTCAAATTTATTAGATACCTAGCTGATATATACATTGTACGAATTAAAATAACGCCAGGTGCAATCTGGTCGTACCCTGATGCAGTAAAGTAGGTATTCGTCTTACTTTATTGCTTGATATTTTGATCGGGTTGCATCGAAGCTGGTCACAAGCTGACTGTTAATTATAATAATAATAATGTGTTTATATGTATTTAAAAATGTAAGAAATAAGGTAAAATTTATGTAAAGAGCATAATCATTATATCTTGGGACAACTCACACAACGCCATCTGATCCCAAACTAAGCAGAGCTTGTACTATGGAAACCAGACAACTGATAAACATACTTAAATATTTCTAAATACATACATATTATACATAAATAACACCCAGACACAGAGTAAACTATCGTGCTCATCACACAAAGTTTTATCTAAGCCACCCGGCTTAGCAGTCAGGGTCACTAGCCACCTGGCCAACAAGCCAGAATTACAACTTTCTTTTTGAGGCAGAACCTTCTTCATCCGCCCTCATTCGTTAATCTCTTATACAAAAGTAAAACATAGTTAACAAAATAATAGCGAAACGTTATTGTTATAAGTATTATATCTGTGTATTAAGTTAATAACAAAAACAGTTTTAAATTCGTTTATTAATTGAATGAAGTATTATTTGTAATACAAAAATCATTTCGAGAAATGGTTAACAGTACCTACTTATAGCTAATCGATGTTCATCTCCCTCCAGATCTCTTGAGACTGACTGATCACGCAAAATCGTTAGACTCAATTACGACCAACTGTAGAAAGAATTTATAAACTGTAGAAGCGAATATTACATTATGCTAACGCAAAGAAATAGAAATCCCCTAAGGGATTTCTTCCTGATCATTTACGCTACGTAAATAAATGCAGCACAAAGTTTTTGCGGTTTCGTTTGTAGTTCAATCAATTATTATAATTTGTAACAGAAAGAAATGATCATTATTACAGTAGCGGACTGTCAAAGTCAAAGTCAAAATACTTTATTCATTTAGGTTACAAATGCAAGGCTTATGAACGTCAGACAAAATTCGGAATAGAATGATTCTACATTTAAAGCCAAGTTCGCAAGTGTAAACCCGTAAAAGAACTTGGCAATAAAAACTCACCACTTTTTTTCACTCACCACCTATTCAATGCCGTTTCAATCAATAAATGAGTGATTCCAAATATACCTATACATTTTGGCATAAATAGGTACAGACAGTTAAATATTCAAACTAGCCCAGCACAATTACCTCCTACAGCTCCAATTACTTTCAACATTTTCAAAATATCATATTAGAACAAAGGTGGCATTGCAGTAAAAAAAACACTGTTTGTTCTATTAATTTTGGAACTTTGATGATTTTAAATATTCGTTGTGTTAATCTACTTGTGTAGCTGTCTGTATCTAGTTTAAAATATGTAGGTAAAGGTATAAAAAGTAATATGAAAATTATTGTAGGCAGTTAACCAAAAGAACACCTTTACAAAGAGTTAAGCGAAGTGGAACAATCTCTCTGAGTGTTGACATAAAACATGAGTAGGTAAGTACTGATTCATCGCATGGAGTTAACGGCTGTGGAAACTTCAACGTCTCTTACAAGTTGCGCGAAGTGATAAGCATTTGATACAGTTTATGTGAGTCGTATACTCAGTTTATCTGCCGTTATAGGAGAAACCTCAAGGGGAGAACAAAAGCTTGCAAGCGCCTGCTAGTAACTTACACTGCGATAACTGTGAAACAAGTATTTCAGTGAATTAAAAACAATAAAAAACTTTATTATAAAAAAATATTACCGACTTCAAAAATCAATATTAGGCAATTAAAAGCAAAAAATAAAATACCTACCTAGAATAACCAAAACAAATTAAACATTTTGAAGTTGGTGCCATGAAATATGTCTTTAAGTTTTATTCGGCACCAACTTCAAAATGACAATGGGACCAACTTGGAAGAATACCCTTTCAAACACAAAAATATTTTTTCAAATCGGTCCAGCCGTCTTTACGTAATCGGTGAACAAACATACAAAAAAAAATACAGACGAATTGAGAACCTCCTCCTTTTTGAAGTCGGTTGATAAGCAAATGCTTCACTTTGAATTAGGTATGTCAGAAGTTACAAACTAGGTACATGTACCTTATCCCTTAATAAATCCTTGCTACCTTACTAAATGTAATGGACAGTTTCAGGGTTGTAAATTCAACACCAACAATAAATCTTCAGCCGGCTTTTTCTTTTGATTCCGGCCGAACTCTATGATTCAGAGGGCTTGAAAGTATACGTAACAGATCAGTTAGCCCCATGTCCCAAGACACTAGGTTCATTTAGGAATCCTGGTATATACCCTGTTTTATACTTTCATGAGTAGGTATCTTTATCTGAGCCAAAATAGGCCTCCTTTCAGGCGAAACAATGGAAACAAATAACCCACCAGACTTCACTACTATAAAATAGTCAAAATTTTGTAATTCCTAAGCGAGATAAAGCCTAAAGCTTTCAGGAGAGGGATCAAAGGGAAGCTTTATTTTCGTAATTAGGTAAGTAGGTAGGTACCTACTATTATTTGCAACTGTAGTTTTTGTAGCATTTTAGAATGTATTGTTTAATTACCTTACTTGATTCTTTTAATGTGTTTAGTAAAACAAGTAATATTACTCTGTCAAGAAATTACCGAGAAAAGATCAATAAAACACAAATAGTTATTTATCCAAAATTATTTTATCATTAAAAGTAGGTATGCTCTTTCAGAAACGATACAGTTACCCCAACGAATAATCCAATCATCAAAATATCTTTTAAACACTTTTTCCCGAATTGAATTCAGTTCTCGTCGTGAATTCGTCTTCTACCGAATGAAAACGGGTGCCACGAAGCAGTAATTTGTGTTAAGGAAAAAGAAAGAAGTCGGCTGGTGGTTGCTCCACGGTATTGTTGAGTTTTTGGTCAAAAATTTGTTCACAATGTTGGCCTTGTGCCAAAGCGCATTACAGTAGTGCAAAATCCAAGAATTTTCTTACCATAAATCTGGCTTTTTTTGTCAAATTTGCTCTCTTAAACTCCACATAACACTCAAATAATATCTTTATTTACCGTTTGACCTGCCGGCAAGAATGCCCGAGTACACAACACCGCGATAATCAAAGAAAACAGTCTTTCAAAACAGACTTTGGCGTGATTTTTTCGGTTTCGGTTCAGTTGGAAGGCCACTCCGAAGCTTTGTTGACTTTGCTTTGTTTGCATTTCAAACTCGTAAACCCATGTGTTGTCACCAGTAACAATGTGTTTCATGATTGGGACGGAATTGACTCGTTCCAGCATGTCCTCAGCGAGTCTTATGCGATTGAATTTTTGAATGAAATTCAAGTCTTTTGGGATTATTCGAGCGGCAACATGTTTCATACCCTATTGATTATTTAAAATGGTACAGATCGACTCGTAAGACGCAAAAAGTTCAGCGGCTATCTCTCTCAAATTAGAATGAGAATTTTTTGTCACTTTTTCCTTCACTTTTGCGATGTTAACTACAGTTGAAGACGTTGATGGCCAATCAGAGCGAGGCAAATCTTCCAACACATCTTGACCGCTTTTGAACGCTTTGGACTACTCATAAGCACATACCATAAACTAATCATCCATACCCGATACTTTCTTGATTGAATGTATGTAGGTAGATACTATCGAATTGCTGAATTCTTATAAAGACTCCATCACAACCTAACGATGTATTTCAGTGTATTTTGAATGTAAATAAAGTCAGAACAAGTGTTCTTTCATTTAGTTTCTCGTCAAAATGAAGTACAATTTTACTAAGTGCTTAAATTAAAACTTTTAATTGTTGGACATCATCGTTTTGTTTGATAATGTCGTTTACAATACTTACAAAGTTATTGTTTGTCTAAAGTTCTACTTCGTTGTTGTTACGGATAGCACTTAGGTAGGTACTATCCGTAATATGTATTACTAGTTATTAATTAACTTAAATACTTTGAAGAATCATAGACCGTTTCTTCTTTACTTACTCAGTTACGTAGTTACTGGATGTACCTAAAGTTTTAAAACCGACCTATGTTATTTACGCGTGTTTTTTATAACCTTATTACCTTTTATATTTAAGTATAGTTCTAGAAAGTTTTAAGATACCTAATTATTCAGAAAGACGTACACAATCTTTTATATTAAGCTAAGGAGCGGCGGTAGCCATAAGCTACTCAGCATTACTATTCGAACCCGCGACTTCACGATTGTGAGACCGATGCCTTAGCCATTAGGCTAAGGCATCCGTGAAGTCGCGGGTTTCGAACCCGCGCTAATCCTACCCATTATACTACCGACGTGAGCCCTCCTAACACAAGTCTTTGAGCTTAGTTGGAGGGGTTAACAAGATTGCTAGTAATGTGGGAACCAATCCCACATTGCTAGTTATATTTACACGGCGTACACAGCGTCATTTCTCAGGAGCGGATGTTAGGTGGTACAATGGACTAAACAGCAACCAAACGAAATTGCAAAATGGTACACAACGTTATTGCAATTTCTAGGAGAGGGGGGGGGGGAGTTAACCCTGAAATCCCTCCTCTAGGTACGCCCATACATATAATGTACCTAAATGCCAACATATTAAAAACTAGCTGTCCCGCGCAACTTTGTCTGCGTAAATTTTCCCCGTTTTTGCAACATGTCATTGCTGCTCCGCTCCTATTTGTCGTAGCGTGATGATGTTATATAGCCCATAGCCTTCCTCGATAAATGGGCTATTCAATAGTAAAAGATTTTTTTTAATTCGGATCAGTAGTGCCAGAGATTACCGCGTTCAAACAAACAATTTTTTTATTATTAAGAGAATAGATTTAAAAAAACGCGCTTGTCTAGTTCTTAGTTGTATAAGTATTTTAAACAGCTATTATATTTTATTCCTCTCATACACAAGGCCCTTGGCAGTAATTAACGATTTTATTTGCCAAAGTTTTTCAAAAATAAAGGTATAATAAACACTTCGTTTATTATACATATGAGACCACCAATAGACGTTGTTGGTCCCAGTCTCGGGTCTAGACTAGTAAACAGTCAATATGTACCAAAGCTTGTTGTTATGAACAGAAACGTATTTTTATAAGTCTGCGTTATAGTTTAGAAGATTGTCTAGGCCTAGAAAAATAAGAGGTCACGTCTGGAAAAGGTTAGACGCAAGCCAATCCCCCGACTATTTACTGTTTATTCGAAGTAGGTACGGAATGGTTATCCATATATGATCCTGATAATACTTTCTGTGAAACTGTTATTTATTACAAGATATGTTTAGTTGTAATTTACAACTAAAATTAGCTAAATCTTCGACGATGTAATGTTGTGACATCGCTATTGAGAAATCAAATAAATATGAAATAAATTTAAAAAATAAAAAACCTGCCTGCATCAAAAAGATGGAAACAAGATCCTCTACATACTCATATGTAATTTTATGCAGTCGGAGGCGCTTTACTAAGTTCATCGAGATTCCAAACGTCACTTATCTAAGAACACTTGGGCGGTTAAGACGAATCTAACGACATCTTAATTGTATAAATCCGTCCAGTGGCTCGTAAGATATCAGGTAACAAAGAATATTACATACACACATCAAAAGTGTCTAGGGATCAACATATATTTTTGCAATAACTTTTCTCCTGATTGATTTTTTTTTTTTTATTTCTTTAAGGATTCATCAAATAAAGTGTTTTCGTTTGTCACAGTAACGATAAACCAAGTCACCTTTGCATTAATAAAGAAATTTGCCATTTTCCTAATAAAGGGATTTTTGACATTTGAACCACTAACATTAAAGTTCGAAAAAAAGACTGAAATAACAGTTTTCTTTAAAATTTTATTGGGTAACTTAAACAATTAATAATCCATGTTTCTACCGCGAACACTAACAACACAAGAACATCGGTTTGGCATACTCAAAATGAGTTCATCCAAATCACGCTGTGGAATGGCCGCCCATGTTCGTTGCAACAACAAAAAAAGGTCTTCTTGCGACTGGATACCCTTCATATTCGGCAGAGCTCTTCTCTGTAGCATATCCCATGCATGCTCAATCGGGTTCAAGTCTGGCGACTGAGCAGGCCAGGGCAGGACATTGATGTTAGCTGCGGCGAGAGTCTGTCTTACAACTCTTGCGGTGTGCGGTCGTGCATTATCATGCATTAACTGAAATAAGGGACCGATTTGCACTTGTAGAGAAACGATGACGTCTGATACAATCGTCTCAGCATAAATTTGAGCGTTGAGGTTGCCTCTGATCCAAATCAACTCAGTTCTTCCGCCGATCCAAATACCCGCCCATACCATGATGGTTCCACCACTATAAGGATGGACTTCCTGGCAGGATTTTAATCGCTGTTGGCGTCCAGGGGTTCTCCAGTGTCGTATACGTCTTGTATCCGGTCTCATACCAAAACGAGACTCATCAGAAAAGCACACGAAACGCCATTGTTCTTCTGCCCAATTTCTGTGTTCAAGAGCCCATTGATATCGAATCCTACGATTGTGCATTGCTATAGGTGGTACCCGTAGCGGTCTTCGGGAATGAAGGTTCACTTCATGCAAGCGGTTTCTGACTGTTTGGTCGCTAATTAAGTTCCCTGAAGAGTGATGAAGCCTCACGGCTAACATCATGGCGGTTATTGTTGGACCTCTTCGAGTTAAGATTTGAATGTATCGGTCTTGTCTCCGTGTGGTGCAGCGATACCGTCCTCCATGGCGCTCAGCCACGGTACCAGTGCTTCGGTAACGTGTCCAAAGTCGACTGATAACACTCTGACTTGTATTCAGAGCTAAAGCCACAGTACGTTGCCGGGAACCAGCTTCTATCATTACCACGGCTCTGAGCATTTCTTCCCTGCTTAAATGACGTCGCCGCTCCATAATAACGTTGGTTTTAATCAGTAGTAGGGAAACAGTAGCACTAATAATGTCTTCCATGCGTTGTATGTTTTTATAGGGAAAATATTGACAGCTGATTTTCATCTTTTACTCGAATTTGATTCACAGTTCCTGATTCAAATTATGAAATGCACCAAAAAGGATCCATATAAATTTATAAAATCATAAATTTATTACAAAGCCACATCTGAATCTCAAGAAATCCGCATAAAAATGCTTGATCCCTAGACACTTTTGATGTGTGTACATACATACAAGATACGCGCGGAAACATAACCCTTTCTTACAGTCGAGTAAATAAATAGCAACATACAAGTGTACAGCTTAATATGTATCTATGCCTAGATATTAAAGTAGGCATAATTATGTTCGTCACACACCGGCAAGTGTGACATTAAGTCAACAAAGGCCGGCCTAAATAACCATAAATCTTAACGTTTACAGTCTATCCATGACCTTCAGACTTTTCCACCCACATTTTAGAGAGAATGTTCTATCATTTTCTTTTCTTGTAAACAGATGTATGTTCCTTTACAATCCTGGTTCCTGTTCCATTACAATCTTGTTACTGCCAACGATCGTCAGCTACGTTAACTAGTCTTATCGATTTGTTAATTTTTTCGCATTATTGCCGGCTCAAAACGATGTCCGGTTAAATAGACAACTTAAAAGAAGTAATGGAAGTCTTACGTAGCTACTTCAAAATTAATTAAATGTTACAATTGAGGAAAATCTGCTGACTTTAATATTTAGAATAGGTATTTTACCCTTAGCATCTGCTGAAGTTTCCACCCCCGATGAATTCAACTTCACCAAATATAACTATAAGACCTCTCGCAGGCTACAAGCTATTCGTCAGTCTATAGTTTGGTCGGGATGTTGATCAGTATGAGCATGTTATGGACGTGCGCACAGTACACCGATTCGGTAAGGGCCGGTATTTGGTATAAAGCCCAAACCAAAGATAAAAGGTTTGCTGTAGTTGAATATATTAATATCAAATAAATCTATGCTTCTAATGTATTTCTGTAACATTCATCGCAAGCTTAATTTTATTTATACTCGAAGATATAAATATCAAAATGAAACATGTGCGATATCCAACACTAATCCTTGAAGATTTAGGCACACTGGAATATATTGAGTGTTTTCGCAAGGATATTTTATCGATGCCGTATAAAAACATAATGTAATAAGGGCGAGCTTATCATCGTACATAATACCAGGCCTAACATGTTTCCTAAAAGCGAAATTCGTTTATATTTTGGGATCAAGACAGGAACTCATCAGCTTAAGCGATGTTTGCTAGAAATGCCTTCTAATTTATAAAACAACAGTTTCTACCTAACGGTTTCGTTTCTGCGTATCACTTTGTATATAACCTTACGGTGTTTACCATACTGGTTAGGGAGACAGTAGTCTCCGTTTTCGTAATCGTATCGTGTATTCGTAATCGCAAAATCGCAGGTTCGAATCACACCCCCACAAGACCACTTTCAGAATGTCGTCGCGTTGTGGCGACGCGAGTCGATACATTAGTGACGAGCGATTACCTGTGGTGTGATTTCTCATTACAGTAGCTAATAAATATCTAAAGGTACACTGTAATTAGAAAACCAAAACTGAAAACGTCCAAATACATTCGAGTATATTGTCACTGTCCGGTATTAACGCCCGCCACCGCGCGTTTCTCGGCGTCTAGACATTTTTTCGTAAAGCGCAGCGGGCGGGCACCGGAGCGATAAGTTCCACGCGTCATTTATAGGTACTACCGTACCGAGCCTAATTCCTAATACAAGCAATTTAGCTTAGCTGGAGGGGTAACGAGATTGCTAGTAAGGTGCGACCCACTAAACCTTCGTGTTCATTTGAATTTGGCAAGGCTATTACTTTTCCAATGCCAATCTTGTCGTCAGTTTAACAGTTTATTTGTTTTCAGGTATCAACTATACAACAAGGGGTATGTCGACGGTCTTACTGGCAATATGCCATAACAGATAATATGGTGTGCGCCGGACGGGGACGCAGGGACTCTTGTGCAGGAGACTCTGGAGGCCCACTGCTTTGCAAGGATCGTAACATGAGATATTACTTACAGGTATATATTCGTATTACTTTCTGTATTAGATTAATACGCTTTTCCTGCACTAAAACGAGGAGTATGCAGGCGTGAATCCAAAACTTGGTTCTTAAGGCAGCATTTGACTCAACCGGTCAAGTGTGAGTCGCTCGCATGGCTGAGTGCCTATTATTCAACACCATATCTACAACCACCGATCCAACCAAACCAAACCACCTGCCTAAACACTCGGATCCAATGTTAAAGTTCTTAAATTTCCCAAAAAAATGATCACTCAGTCGAGTTTGGGGGGTGTAATTGCCCCTGTTGAACCCCCCCCCCCCTTGTGTCCGCGCCTTAGAGTATGTAATTGGGCTCATAGAACAAATAACTTTTTTCATCTTGCTATAAAAAGTTTAATTAATAAAAATCCTTAAGGTTCTTTTTAATTGAAAACAGAACTTGATGTCACGGACACTTGTTCTTACTTATTGATTCGTAAATAAATATAGGCTACCAAATCTACAGAACGGTACTCAGAAAAATATAAAATATGAAATTGCAAATCTTGATAAGAGTGCGTGATGTTTCGCCGAGGACGGTCAAAAAGTTAAATAAACAAAGGAAAATTAAATAAACAAATGAACTAAAGGAACCGAAAATGAAAATTGGCGGTCGCTTTCAATTACAAGCAAAGGCAACAGACCAAGTTCGAGATGAATTTGTATACCTACGTATATTTTGAGAGTTGCGTTGGTTTCGTGCTGTGCAGATTTAATTATTTATTCACATTCATAACGCAGCCGGCCCATTTTTTCAACCCTGTACCAGTACCCAACGATTTAATCTTGTAAAGAGCAATAAAGGAGTGGTCATTCATTACAATAATGATTTCATTGTGTATCTACTTATGCAACTCGTTGCCCGGTCTGAGACTTTCTATACATAACAAACTTTTGATTTTATATAATTGCTAAAGGAGACGATGTATTCATAGATGTTTGTCAAAAAGACTAAACTAATTTTCAGGAAACTTTACAGCGATATAGCTTTTTACATAATAAATAACACAGAAGCCATAATTTAAATCATTTATCGTGATAGATAACCGACAAGCGCGCGGGTGGTGCCACGGGCAAATGAGTATTATTCAAAGTATTGTAAATATCATTTATAAAGTATTTTTTCGGTTAAAAATTCCATGGCAACTTTATAAGGAAATATTGGGTTTCTGTCATCAGTTTATTTTGAAGCAGAACATGAAAATTTATTACGTTACTGTTTTCCTTGGCCCACTTATTTATTATGTGAAGAGAAGAAAGTACAAGAAAAATTACTTGTGTAGGTACATTTTTACGATATAACGGGACAATCCTACTCAACCCTACGTGAGATCCCTGTGTTACTACCCTATAATAAATAGTAACCTACGCTTTTATAGAAATTGTAGAGTTTACGATAGTAGTAGGTAAAAGCTAGCTCTTACAAATTAGTTTATTTTTACTAAGATTAGACGCTAGTATGATCAAAGTTGTGAGCTAATTTATCCTGATTGTACGCGATACGCGTCTAAATAAAATTTGTCATATAGGCCCACTTCAAACAAAATATTTTGGCAGAAACCAAATAAAATATTGGGACTGAATTTTCCTTATTTATGTAGAATTTGATATACATTTTTCTCAGAGACCGGTTTTCATAAAAACTGAACTTGAATCTAATTGCCTGAAAAATTATGCAAGCAATTAAACAGGCACGTTCTAAATTTGAAGAAAGTGAGGAAAATAGAATTAATAAAAAAATAGTAATTTGAATATTGCTGAAACCTACCTTGTTTGTAGATTCCTAAATATTCGTCAAATATATTGTTGATAAATTTAAAAAAGTTTATCAGCAAAATAAAAATATTGGTTATTTTATGTAACTAGACTACTTTCAATAATTACTTTAAATTGACTCTTTAATTTAAATTGATTCAACACTCCTCATTTAAATAATTCCTCAAAAATTTTAAAAAGCTTTATACAAGTGCGGCAGTTAATAGTTGATCTTAATATTTCGTTTGACATCACACCTATTGAACCGCATATTAGATAAAATATTTAACTGTGTTACATATATCTATCTAATACCTTTAAACGAGCAACGGCAACGGCTCCAACGATTTTCATGGAATTTAGTATACAGGGGGTTTCGGGGGCGATAAATCGATCTAGTTAGGTTTCATTTTTAGAAAACTTTAAAAAAAAAATACCTTATCTACTACGGTCATCCAGGAACTTTACCATTACATGTATACCGTAAAAGGTAATTTTCATATACGGTCAAAGGAAATATGCCTAATCTATAATAACACTACCTTGATTTAAATCAAAAGTTAAGATCACGTTGTATAAAAGCAGATTATCTTGAGGGATTAAACAAGTGGATGTAACAATGAGTAGGTGTGTTTATTCAGCTTTACGTAACAAACGAAACGTTTGAAAACGATTACGGTACTAGCTAGCTACTTAGGTAATCTTGTAAGAAATTCTTATAATCTTTGTAGACAACTATCCCATCCTCAAAAAATTTCGAATTTATAATACTGGTAGGATATTATAGAACGTCATAAGTCGCTTAACAGAAGCAATATTTCAAACTATCATAGCCTTAAAATTAATGGAACGTGTCGTGAGGTTTTAAATTCTTTATTATTTAGAGTAATTATTTTGTTCAAATCTGAAATTTAGAGGCTACGCTATTGGAACATTTTGTGTTGAGTCGGTTTGAATATTTGCAAATGTTAAGCGACTTTTGTAGCTGACTGTACCTAGAGGCAGTGGCAACAGGTTATTAATAACTTTATGTCAATCCGGTAACGGTATAAGCGATATTGGGAACCTACCCCGATTTTTTATTTAGGATTTATGCTTCGGGTTGTAAATGTGTGAAATTGTAAAAACAAATAAAGTTTAGCGAATGGCTGCCTATAAAAGAAACATCACGTACATACATAAAATGAACACTCGCTGTGACATCCATTTAGTTACATCATGCCGTCATAAATCCTTCCGTTTTATTGATATTTCACGTCATATAATTCATTCGAAAAAATGAAATTAGTTCATTCGAAAAAATAAATCTGCCCCTGCGCCAAACGCTAAGGAATCTGGCTGACTGATTATATTATAAAATGCATTTTTTAACACTCTCCTCTAGGACCAATAGTACAACCAGGCACAAAATAACTGGAAAAAGCTAAATAATTTATAGGTTACATTATGTCATAAGCCCATTAAGTATAGTTTATTCAAAGAATACTAGTAACTATTTGGTGTAGTGTTACTGCACTGTAAAATGTTTTTTTTATGATTGAGTAAAAATATGTTTAAAAGATGCAAAAAGGTGACGACCATTATACTCATCTGTACTAACACGAATGAAAATAATTAGAATCCTACGAAAAGAGTATTCGGCCATTTCCCTCCAACTGGACCATATCAACCCATACCACACCTTGGGTCGTTTTCACTGCTCCAACCACTGCGGTGCGAATGATCCCATTCAAAAATAGTACTTGGGCGATTCAAACCGCAGTTCGAATAACTCGTGTTGTAAAACGACCAAAGATCCAGATTTTCACCTATATATAAATGACAGTTCAATAGCATTGCTAATTGTTCGGAATTTGTTTTAAAAGCTAAATTTCTACAGGATTGGTTTACGAATATTTTCAGATTAATAGCATTGACACTCGAACTTACATGGTCATTTAACCGAATTTGGAACATTTTTTTACCTAAAGGTGTGTCCAAACATTGTGCAGCAATCGCGCGCGGCTTGCCGCGCTGTATTTGGACAATTATACGACCAGGTCGGACTCCCCCACACAGTAAGACCGGGTCGCGATTGATAATGACAGTGGCTAATTGTCAGTGGCCAGTAAATTAAAGAACACCGCGGTCGGTTGGATCACAGTGTTCTGACCAAACGTTAACTTCGTAGAAAAAAAAGTAATTTTCTCCCAATGGCAGTGCGCAGTGCTAGGTTATGTGTTAAGAGAGCTCATTGTCGTCTCTGTGGAGTCGTTCTCGGAACTTGCATGATATAATCATCATCTATTTTATGGTGGGTACACAACAATTTACAGGCTTGCGTTCAAAGTGTCATTCTACGGGCACGAACATGAGAGCGAGCGTGTGAATGTGCATTTGTGCTGCTTCACTGTTAGTGAAGGGCTTGTTGGGACCGCCGCCGCCCGGCCCGTGTCGGAGCAGCTTGCCCTGTGTCTAAATCAGGCGTAACAATTCATTTCTTTTTGTTCTATTTTGCTCCATTTAAGTGACATTTGTTTACAAATAAATTGAAACTAATTTTACCTTTGTTGAAAATTTAGGCAGTGTAGCTACACAAAATATTCCGTAACGTGTTTCATGTTACCCTCATTACTCATTAAACTCTTTACTTTGGCACTTGAGTCCCATTAAATTTAAAAGCCACTGAAAGAAACGAAACCACACTTTGGAGAGTGACAGAATTTTTGCCTTAATTTCAATTATAAAAGGCTATTCATTAAATTAATTAGAGAAAAAATCTGATCCGTTTTTGGTTTTCCTTTTCAAATATTAACGTCGTGATTAAGCAATTTAAATGTTTCGTCCTGGTTCAGGAAATAATATAATAAAATTGTGTTGTATTTACAGGGGATCACAAGTTTCGGCGATGGTTGCGGAAAACGTGGCAAATATGGCATCTATACGCGAACTGCAGGCTACGTTACGTGGATGCATGACATTATGAAAAACAAGTATTTTGATTGAAACCTCTTAGGTGTATGGTTAGAAAGTTGCTAGTTACAAGTGTAGGTAGATCGTCTTGATATTAGTGGGCAGGAGCTGTGCTATATCAAAACCTTATGCTTTGAAGCCACAGGTCGTTGATAGACTAACGTCTTTTCAGTGATTTTTAAAACAGACAGAAGAAAAGGTTCATATATTCCGTCGAGAGCCATTTCTGATAAATTAAGATAAAAACATTGCAGAGTTTTGTAGCGTCACTGGGATTGACGACGGATGGGCACGGTAAAAAACATATACCTGCCAATAGTATGTACTTAGCATTTATAATATTAAGTGTAAGACAAAACAAGGTTAGATATAGTTTGCGTCGGGCTATTGTAGTTTGGCTAATAAAATAAATGGATTCACAATAAAGCAATGACGTCATCTAATAAACGTGATTGCGTAATTAATACACAACTAAGAATAATTATTTCTTTATTAATTACAGTATAGCTGATTGTCCAGTTGTTGTTTAATCGTGTTATTGCTTCTTTAGAGAAATATAAATTGGCATTCGAAAGTTACTTTTCTAAATTGGCCGTAAATTGAAATATTTTTAAGCCTCGTTTATATTGACAGGCTAAAAATTATTTTTACCTATAGGTTCTTTAGTCAGGGGATCCTCCACAAACATATTGATCAGCATAGGTACCCTAGTTTATTAGAAACGGTTCGATGATACTTAAGGAATTAATATGTTCAAACTAACATGCATTTCTATATGGTCTGTGGGCCAAGCCAGGGCTCGATTCCCAACAAGTGTTTATTTAGTAGCAGTTGTGTGGTTACCATAGTACGGCTCTGCTTAGTTTCAGGACAGATGACCTTGTGTAAGTTGTCCTATGAAGATACCTATATTATTTTTGGCATATAGACTTGATCCTATTAAACATGGCTACCGTATCTTGTTAATTTCGTTCGACGAGGTTTAAAAGGGGCGCATATTAAACGTGTTTATCTTTTATGAATACTTTGGGAAGTAATTTATGAAGAGCGCGATGAATGATTACTTTGTGAATTCTTTGATGTTATGGTTATTATATTATGGTTACAGTGATTGTATGGTATCGTATACAGATTTTCTTCGTTTTAACTTTAAGTGGAAATATTATTTTTGCACTAATTTGTACAAAAAGTTGCAAGCTTACACATACACATTTTATTAGTAATGCTTAAAAATAAGTTTTTTATAGAATTAGACTAAATTAGTAACTTATGTTTGAGTTTTAATAATTTAAATTCATAAAATTGTTAAGATTTCTACTATTGTTTGAGATTGGAATCACATTGTACAAGCACTTTTTGAATTATTTGTTTCAACATATTAAATATTGCTTCCTAAATAATAGTGATAAATAAAGTCTCTCTAAGCTTTGTATTCAATTGTTTAATTTACCTAATATCAAAATGTTAAAACCCTGGTGGAAAAACCGAAGATCAGAAATATTTATTATTTTGTATTCTCGGGTTCGAATCCTACCCATTAAGCTACTGACGTGAACGCACACATAACACCAGTAATTTAGCTTAGCTGGAGGGGTTAGCAGGATTCCGAGTAATGTAGGACTTATAATCCCTCATCTTTTAAAAAAAAAAGTTTCATTAACCTAATGAATAAATAAAAAAATGAACGTAGAATAAAATAAAAATATATAGTCGAAAACACAAAAAAAGTAACAAAAAATACGATAAAAACAAAACCTACTAGTACAAAAAAATTATTTACGAAATTAAAAATTTAGGAGTCGTCAGGTTCGCGAGCCACTTTTGATACCCATGGAGCTAGTCGCCATATGCTAGAATACTGTGCAGACTGATGCTGTTCCTGAAAGAGACGATCTCGTTAGGACTGGTACCATGATAGCAACTTTACGATAGACCTCTTTGTTCATTCAGCTTTCAAGCTAAAGAAATTAGATGCAACTAGTTTTTTTAAAGAGGATTACCCTGAATCCTCTTTAAAAAAACTAGTAGCGCTTACAAAAACATTTTTTTAGGTTTAATAGCTGAGATGACCTGAAACTGATTTTTTTCAAAGCCTTTTTTTTATAATATTTCGTAGAGGTAATCGAGAAGTAGGCTTTAGCTTTAGAAATCGAAAATCTATCTATACTAATATTATAAAGCTGAAGAGTTTGTTTATTTGTTTGAACGTGATAATCTCAGGGACTACTGGTTCGAATTGAAAAAATATTTTAGTATTGGATAGCCCATTTACTGACGAAGTAAATAATATAACATTACGCTTTAATAAATAGAAAGGAGCGATAAATGGGGAAAAATTACACAAACGTTTATATATATATATATAAAAACATTTGAAGTAAATAAAAGTGCGTCTGAATATTTGCTTACTCTTAAAATCTACTATAAGATTGGTTTCCTTCTCTTCACTTCGCTATTAATATATACGCTGGTACATAAATAAAAATATAACATGTTTAAAATTACCTGTAAGTATATACCGCATAATTTTCCTTCAATTAGTAGCATGCTGCCGTAAATTGGAGTAATTTCTTTATCAGAGTATGGCGGCGATGACAAGCAATACAGGTTTTGTATATCTTCTACTTTATTATTTGTTTCACTGTAAAAAGATGTACCTTAATTTTAAAGAATATATTTTATTCAAACTGTTTTACGATTAATCAGCTGCACATTTGATGCGGCACAGAGCGATTCATCCGTCTATGAATTGACAGTGGTGATATTGCTTAGCCTTGCTAATCTTTCAATAAGCTCGGATTATATAGAGCCACAGACCACAGAATACCGAGAAAAAACACTATTAAACGCACGCACACAGACGTCGTACACTACGCGAAATCGGGGCACGATTTCCGAACAAAGTACACCAATGTGGTCTGTATGTCAATTCATGTCCGTAAACGATGCAGGCGCGAATATAAGAGATAAGGGGGGTGGCAACAGGGCCAATTGTCCCCTCTCAGACTCAACTGAAAGACCTTTTTTTTTTGGACTTTAAGAATTTTGAAACTAGATCGGAGTGTTTAGGCAGGAAATTGCCTTCACCCCCCTCGGTGATGGTGGGTGGTGTACTAGTGTCGAATTAAATATACCTACTATGATTAAGTCAAATGTTGCACCCCAGAACAAAGTTCTGGATCCGCGTGTGAAACGATGTCTATGTGTGCGTCGCTCGAGTGAAGTACATGTAAAGGTTACCTTCTGTACTTTGTGTTCTGTGCACAGACCATATACATTTACAAATAAACGGGTGAGAAGATAAATGGAAGATTTTTCTTATTTCTTACCTAAATCCTTGTTTATGGCAATCCCGAACATTGAAAAGCTTTTAAATAAGTTATATTTGAGATATTACGGCTGCTCTCGTTATATAGAAAAATAATTATTTGAAGAAGTAATCATTTTATTTACCTAAAAGTAAACTTGTTCAAACAAGAATTTTGGAACAGTTTGCTTTCATACACCATCAGGGGTTTTCTCGCTGATTTGGCAGCTCCGTATCCTGCATATCTGCAAGGATGTTAGGTAGCTATTTTATGTTTAGACATAGACATATCAACCACATGTCATGACATGACATGTCCCATTCCTGGGCACGGGTCTCCCCAGTAAAATCTATTTATTATAGGTCTCATAATCGCCACATAATGTCAAAATACTCAGAGGACGCTGCCACCCGTCCTTCGGTAGGAAATCCCTTAGTCTCCTTGACGACACCAACAGGAAGAGATGGGGTGATAATATTCTTGAACCGGTACCGCACGGCATTCTTCGCGCAACTTCGTCTGCGTAAATTTCCCCCCTTTTTTTTTTAATTCCTATGTTACTTCTAATATCTCCAAGAATATGTGTACAAAGTTTCATGATGATCGGTTGAGTAGTTTTCGCGTGAAAGCGTAACAAACTAATTTACATCCACATTTATATATTAGAATTGATTTGTTAATTGTAAAAGTTTAGAATACCCTTTTTTATACGAGTATTCATATAACAAAAATGGGAATTCTAAACTTTAAAAAAATTTATAACTATTTGTTAAACGGGAATTAATGCGCATTGATTACCTTAAAATTGCTTGACGTTTCGACCAGGTTGTTAATTCCCGTATAATAAATAGTTATAATCATGCAACGCGAAAGTTTAAATGTTAAAAGCGAGGAGGGGACGCTCTTGGTTAGTTTATATTTAACTAGCTGTTGCCCGCGACTTCGTTTGCGTGAAAATTTTTAGACTATAATCTATCTCTGGGCCAAATTTGTTGTGCAGATTGAATCACAAACATCCATCCATACATCGGAACTTTCGCATTTATAATTAATTATAATTTACTAACTGTGCCCCGCGGTGTTACCCGCAGTTTATTAGCCTATGTGTAATTTAGGGTGTCAGCTAACTCCATACCAAATCTTATTAAAATCGCTAAAGCCGTTTAGACGTGAAGAAGACAAACATACACACACATAATAAATTCGAATTTATCCAAGACTATGACAAAACATATTTTCTTGTGTTTGCTCAGCTGCAGTGATAATATTTCTGAAAAGTAATAAATATAAAAACTATCTTACCTCTCCAGACCCCATCCAACAGCGTAAGCTTTAGATCCTGTAGGCGGAATTATGAATGTATGTGAAATCAAAGAAACCGGCGCCCAACTGGTACAGGTAGCCATGGATATCACTACTTGAATTAACCCTATGGAAAAAAATATCATTCGATTTTTTTCATAAATTCGAACAAGGGAGGCAGGTGTCGCAGTACGGAAATCCATTTATATTGATCGTTAAAGAGGGAATCCCGTCATTTACCATTGATCTATCTGAATAGAGCCCGAGTAAATGGCAGGACCTTATAGACCAAGGTCAATTCTAACAGAAAAGGACAAAGTTCACAACGTTGTAAAAGAAAAATAAGTAATATTGGAAAACTGAACACTCGTTTGGAATGAAAAACTGCAACAAACACAAAACAAAATTAGGCAACAGTTATTTTTATTAAAGAGCAATTTCAATATTACAGGTACCTAGTCGTATAATAAGATTGAGATGTCAATTAGAAATTAATAATTCAAGTGTCTAAGTATTAGTACTTGGTAAATTTGGAACGCCCACTAGTTGTCTCTTACAAAGGAATATTACATCATGAATATGTAAGACTGGGTGATACACGCATACATGTGTGTATTGTATCTACCTTTAATACAATAGATAGTGCCTTTGACTTGTTGGGTACAAGTCGAAGACACTAAATTTTACTAATGTAATAATTATTGCTGTCACTAATGTCGTCATCATCATCAATGTCATCGTAGTCGTTATTATATTTGATTTAATTACTATTGTCATTATTGTCATCCCATCATTGTCATCATCATTGCTATTGCCTTCATCAGCATCATTGTCCTTCTCCATTCAATCTCTACAATTTGAGCGAGAAATATCACGTGTTTTACTTTTATTAAACCTTTTAAGAAATCAAGTAAATAGATACCCATATTGTACATATTTCGTCGACGAGTATAATTTTCACTGTAGCGTGGATGTACAATACTGTATTTTACATAAGCCAGTCTTTCGGCATTCCACCAAGAACTGTCACAATACGCCACATACGCCGATCGACCTTCTCCTTCAGGGTCCTTGTGACGTTTTGATAAACATGAGCCTGACGTCACAAGCCAATGAGAACTGATGGCAGCTGCATCGCACAAAACCTATAAGTATATGAAATTGAACAAAAATATTAGTGTCATCGACATCTCTTGTCATCGTTTGTGCCGTTTTTTTGTGAATAAACAAATAGGTCACCAAGACGAAACAGAAGACTGTTTGGGGTCTATTGGTAAGCTTCTAATCTATTAAATGAAAATATCGTGTCACGGTGTTTCTGATCGAACTCCTCCGAACTCGACCGATTTTAATGTTTTTTGACGTGATGCACGTACGTAAAAGTGTCTAAAAAAGTCACGTTATTGATTGGTTGTTAAGCAACAGA
Source organism: Herminia tarsipennalis (assembly GCA_945859575.2). Classification (NCBI taxonomy): domain Eukaryota; kingdom Metazoa; phylum Arthropoda; class Insecta; order Lepidoptera; family Erebidae; genus Herminia; species Herminia tarsipennalis. Next base: position 14,770,530 of record OX243838.2, read on the forward strand.
GAATGGCGTTTGCAGCGACATGACATGCGATACAATCGGAACTAACGTTATTGATAGGTTGCTAAGTAACGTAAGTGGCGATATGTCATCAATGTTTTCTTACGACGTTATCACGTAAAATTATTGTACCTAACCCGACTTTATAGACAACCATTTTTTGTATATAATATGGTAGGTGTGAGAATGGGCCGTAAAAATTATAATTATGGCGATTTTAACATTTTTGTATAAATTGCAAAAACAGGGATAATTAACTAACTAATAATTAATCACCGTATATTAATTACTCCTGCATATATACATGGACCCATCGTTTTGTCACCTTTTTTATTAAAAAAGAACATGAATAATATGAAACTGAAAGATAGGTACAAACCTGCGTCGGCTCATATATGTAAGCAGCCATAAATGAATACTCAGACCACGTAGCGACCCTATTTTTATTATCATTATCAAATTTTGTTACAGTCAGTGGTCGATCCGTTACATTATTTTTCTTTGTTGATATAACGTCGAAGAAACGAGCAAGATGCAATCCGCTTATTTCTGCGTTCAAATCTTTACGATTTCTTTTAAAGTAAATTTCCTTTACCTTAGTTTTCTGTGTACTATTATTATGTTGCTTGTCTTGGCTTTCATCTACATTTTCTAACATTATTTTACGGTCGTTATTAAGATTATTATTACTGGATACATTTTCCGTGCTTAATACATCTCTGTTATTCACTTTGTTTGGAAAGGGAGTGTTATTATCGTACATCTCAAAAAACTTAATTTTGTCATACACAGTCGTTAGTTTAGGCCCATTAGAAGTTAGTGAGTTTAGGGTTATTAAGTACTTATTTGATGTGTCACGCTTAACTGCAACTACAGTCTTCATAGATGGTGAAAGTCTTTCATTGTTTACAACAATTCTATTTACAGTCACATTTTCATATTTTATCGTGTTTAGTAGTGTACTATAATTAAAACTTTGTAGATTTGGGTAATTAGGTAATGCTAAACTTGGTGTTTGTGACTTGACTATATAATTTGACTGTCTTGGTAAGCGTTTATAATTTGGATCATTAATGAGAAAGGCCAGAATTGGATAATCTCTAGCTTCTTTTCTCATATTACGACGATATCGGGCTCTAAATTGTAGCGCTCTTTCATCGTTTAATTGTTGGTTATTTTGAATATTTTTTTTAAGAGGCGCTTCAGTTTTGTCTAAGTAATAAAATTCAATATAACTTGAAGTTGAAGCAATTGATTTCGGTCTAGAAGGTAATCTAAATAAAGAGTGACCTGAATAATAATCAGAAGTACTGCTCAATTTCTTTAAAGGAAAGCTCCAGAGCATATTTATAATTCCATATTGGTTCCTGTTCACTTTTCTTTTAATATTTGTTGACTGGATAAGAGGATCGTTTATAATAATATGATCTTTTATAGCAGATAGGGTCCTAGGTCCCATTTTGTGCTTCAAACTTAAACCATCTGAAAATTGAAACTTCGACGGTGCTATTTTAGTTTTATATAAGTCTTTATTATCATCAGACGGAATATCACCAAAAATCAGTGTTGCTTGTACTATAATGATTAAAATAGGGAGACTTTTGTGGTACATTTTTCGGTAATACATCATTCATATAAAGCGAGTTATATTATTTTACTGCAAAATTTTACAGAACATTTTGTTATTTTCTAGGTGATTTGGTCTTCAACGTGACAAATTAATCTCAAACAAGAAATACATGGATTTCTAATAGAATTTATAACTTTGTATGATTTGATTTGATCTGACACTGTTATTCTCACTGACAGTAGTTTGTGTCACTGACATGGTATGATGCTGTGATCTGTGTTAAATTCTCTTTGCTACGATCGATCCGAGCACAGAGCTTTAAAAAGTGCGTTCCAGCTGGCGCCGAAAACGCTCATATTATACTTTTAGACGTTCCAGATGATAACTACCGCCGTTATGGTCGAGGTTAAAGCATCACTGATGACGTCATTATTTCCGCTCACGCCGGCTCACGACGACCCATCTGAATAGGTGGGTCGAAAAGGCCGTTGGATGTCATGTTACTATAGACACTTTGATACCATTGACAGCTCCGAAATTTTTTGAAGCTAACGATGCAAAGTTCTAATGCAGATAACATGGTTTTAATCCGGTGGCAGGCAGGCGGTGACCGGATACCCTGCGCGAAGTGTATGCCGATGTACGGTAGCTTTCACACAGTCGAGTGTCCGTAGGGTCCGGTCGCCATAAATTCGCCGCCGGATACCCAGTTTCTATCCGGCGCCGGAACGTGTGGAAAGGACTTAACGCTCTCAAGCTAACGGAACGGGTGAAATCACGGTCGTAAGCGTGGCATTGGAACTCAGCCTTAGTAGATACTAGTTGACTGACTTCTATGGTAAAGTCAGCAAGATCAGCGGATTTGAGGCATGATCACAGAATAATAACTAAACAACTAATAAAGCATGCTTTAGTTATTATTCTGAGGGTTGTGAAAGACTCAGACTCAGTCTGACTCCAAGAAAATAAAACACTTCGTTTTGTTCAAAAGCTAATCTCAGGTGATGGATATCCTTCATTGTTATTGCATATAGAAAAAAAAAAAAAAAAAAAAATATTTATTTCATCAACAAATTTTAACATGTAAGTTTCTACTGGAACTTCCAATTAAGCTACAGAGTGCTTGTGTTTGGAAATTCCGCTCTTCTATAGTTTAGAATTGTTCTTGAATGTACATAAGTTTACTTAGTAATAACTCTAATAATCTAGTGTAACTTTAAAACTGGTAGTTTATACAAATTAATTTAGACTAGACAATTTACATTATTATTACTATCTCTCATTAAATAATTAAAACAAAAAAATAAAAATAAAATTAGTAATATAAATTAATATAACAAGCGCATAGGGTGAGAGTGCGAGGTGGTTGCATTGTGTGTGTGTGTGTGTGTGTGCGTGTGCGTGTGCGTGTTTCACTGACTAAATTTTGTAATACATATTATATATGTAGGTATTGGTATTGGTAGTAAAATATTATTGGGCTTTATTATAAACTTATTGCCTGCACTATGTCTTCCACTTCACTATAGGTTTTCGTCTTTAGCCAGTTTGTCAAAGCAATTTTGCAGTCCCTCAAGGTGAGCGAGTAGATGTTTAACTCTTTGTTGGCGAAGTTATACAGGTATGAGGACTGTCGTGGGTGCTGTCTCTTAGCAAAAGTAGATTTTGTTTTAACAACAGGTGAAATTAAGTGCTTCCGTCTACCAGATATTTTTTCAGGATCGTAAATTTGAGACTCATGTTTTTTTACAATCGTACTTAGCACATAAAGTTTCCTAACGGCCAGAAGATCAATAGACAAATATAGGCTTTCGGTTGGGAACCTAAATGGTTTAGATAGCATTACCTTCAGCAAAGATCTCTGAGCTCTTTCTAGATCTAGAAATTTAATTTTACTTGCACCCCCCCATACCGGTAGACAATAAGTTATTACCGATTGAGCAAGTGCAATGGAAATTCGTCGAAGTAGGTCTTTGGATACCACGTGTCGTAAGATTTTAAATGTGCAAATCATTTTCCTAACTCGGGTCATCAAAAGTTCTGTATGGACGTGCCAGGACAGTCGCTGGTCAACCATTATTCCTAGGTATTTGGTATATTTTACTTTTTCAATCTCAGTGCATGCACAGAGTAGGTTGGATGGGTCTCGACAACGATGGATTTTGATTTTAAAATGTAGTGGCGGCTGAGAACATTCATATTTGGTAAAACAAATGAAGTTCGTTTTAGAGGTATTCAGTGTTAGGAGGTTTTGATCAAGCCAAGTTGCTATTTTAGAGAGGCCTGCTTCAGTTGTTTGTCGAACATTGTTCCATGTGGTACCGCTGAAAACTATAGCTGTATCGTCGGCGTATGAGTAGATATGGGCTCCAGCAATTTTCAAGTTACAGAGGGCATTAATGTACACTAGGAACAATGTCGGACCGAGTACACTGCCCTGACCCACCCCGAATACAACATTTTCCTCCGAACTAACAACATCGCCTATCTTAACTTTTTGCTTAAAAAATATATAAGGTAGGAAGGTAAGGTATATATAGTAATAATATGGTATTATTATAAAATATTATTGATTTTCTTCGTCGAAATCCGAAATTAGGCAAAGTTCGATCGGTATGGACCGATTGAACTTTGCCTAAAATAAGTCTAAAAGATATTTATCACACACTAGCTATCCCGCGCAACTTCGAATCCGTAAATTTTTCCCGTCTTTGCAACCTATTAGTCGTAGCGCGATGTTATATAGCTTATAGCCTTCCTCGATAAATGGGCTATCCAACAAAAAAATATTTTTTCAAATCGGGCCAGTAGTTCCTGAGATTAGCGCGTTTAAACAAACAAACAAACTCTTCCGCTTTATAATATTAGTATAGATTTATCAATCAAGACCTGAAGAGCTGTAAACTTATGAAAATTTGTAGAATGGTAATAGATTACTTATTGTAAAGTTTGGCATTTGAAAATCCGAGAACTATAACGTGTATCAGAAAACTCTGTGTACCTATCATAACTTTTTTAAGAAATATTTACCGCTTACAAATGAATATCAAGGAAAAGATTATCAAGTACATTATCGAATGCAAATTTCGCTGACTTACACATGTTTTAGACTTTAACTCTGGTGTTTTATAAGTTAGGATAACGTTTTATACTAAAACCTTCCCAGAAAAATATGCAGTCGAATATCAAACGCCCCATCTGAATCGGATCACAACTTTTCGAGAAAATCGGCAACATACATACATACGGGTCAAACAGAGAACCACCTTTTTGGAAAGCGGTTAAAAAAGGGGTGGTCTGAAAAACAGATACAGCCTTGCCGCTCACTATCAACATATGGGGAGTTTTTTAAGAAAAAAATAATGTTTTTTATTTTTTATGTAAGTATTTTTTTATAGTAGGTACGTCATGAGGAGACGAGCAGGTCGTGCGCCTGATGGAAAAGTTCAGGCTTACCCATAACACCTTTTTGTCTAAGTTTAACAAGGTTTTCTGTCAAAGTTTTAAGAAGAGAAAGGTGAAGGTAAATATTAAGTCGAAATCGAGTTTAAAATGGGTCACAAAAGGAATTAAAGTAGCTAGTAAAATGAAACGGGTATTATGTGTTGGTAAACTGAAAAGCTGCCACACATCATTGATTAATTATAGGAAAAACTATATTAAAACCTACAGAAAAGTGTTGTTGAATGCTAAGAAATTAGCGGTTCAATCATCATTAGCTTGTTCTAAAAACCTTTCAAGGGATGTCTGGAACATCGTTAATAGACATAGAAATAAAGATAGTAAAAAAAGTAGCCCGCTTATAATAAACATTGGAGATCGTGTAACAGCTAATCCGAAAGTTATTGTTAACACATTTGCTACGCATTTCAATAGTAACTGTAAGGCAATTGCCACTAATCGCAGTTTGGCATTGCAAATTCTTAATAAAAACACGAAAAGAGTTGCAAGGGATATGTCTGTTGATCTTATCACACCAAAAGAAGTTTATGATGTTGTTAGGACAATGGAATCGAAATTATCCTGTGGATACGATGATGTTCCAATAACTGTTATTAGAGAAAATATTGATCTGTTAGCGGAACCATTGTCTGTATTTTATAACAATTGTATGAATGAGGGAATATATCCTGAGCAATTTAAAATTGCTAAAGTAGTTCCGGTCCATAAAAAAGGTAGTAAATTAGATGTGAACATGTATAGACCTATATCACTTCTACCTACAATGTCAAAAATTTTGGAAAAGCTTTTGAAAAACAGACTACTTAGACATCTTAATCTAAACAGAATTATTAACATGCGACAATTTGGATATCTTAAGAAAATAGGAACAGTAGATGCAATCGATAATTTAATTAATGACATAGTAACTAAATTGAATAATAAGGAGAAGGTAGCAGGTATTTTCCTCGATTTAAGTACAGCTTTTGATACTGTTAACCATGAGCTACTAATCGCTAAACTGGAACACTATGGTATTCGAGGTATCAATAAAAAAATGTTCAGCTCTTACTTGGAGAATCGTAAAATATTTGTTGAAATTATTGCTGATGACATAAGACAAATTGGTGACACAGAACACATCTGCAAGAAGTCTTTTAAGTCTGATCTTGTAGCTGTGAATACAGGTGTTCCTCAAGGATCTATACTGGGACCAATTCTTTTTATATTATTTAACAATGATTTGATTGATTATATAAATGACATAATACCAAATTCAATTCAATTAACTGTTTTTGCAGATGACACGAATGCTATAGTATCAGCTAATGACATAAGTATCCTAAACTCGAGAGTAGACGAATCTTTAAAGGCTTTTCTTGACTGGTTTACTATTAATGGACTTATTATAAATATTAAGAAAACAAACTTACTTTTGTTTAAAACTACCGCCAAAAACACTGATCAGCTTCATAACATAATGAACGGTACCGTTATAGACACTACAGCAGTTGTAAGATTTCTTGGAGTACGCATAGACTCTCTACTAAATTGGAAACATGAACTGGAATATGTTGAGAGCGCTATTGGCTCGTCATGCTATGTTCTCAGAAGTTTGAGAGACGAAATAAATATTGAACAACTCAGGGCAGTGTACTATGCGCATATAGAGTCAAGGCTAAGATATAGTATTCTTTTCTGGGGTGGTAGTTATGAATATAACATTGAAAAAGCGTTTGTCTCGCAAAAACGGGCGATCAGAACCATGGTACGTATAGAACAAGCAGAGTCCTGTAAACAGCACTACAAACATCTTAAAATTCTAACTGTCCCAAGTTTGTATGTAATGGTTTTAATGACGAACTTCGCCAAAAATATACATAACTATGAGAGTCATGAGGACAGACAAATACGTGAGAAGACAAGGCGTCTGGATGTGCAGTCAAGTATAAGGCCTACCTTAAATATAGTTAAACACTGCTCAACATACAATTCAGTCAAAATATTTAATAAACTTCCATTAGAACTAAAAAAGTCTCTGTATGAAGTTAATTTTAAAACTAAATTGAAGGCATTTCTTATAGAAAAATGTTTATACCGCATAAATGATTTATAAGGGGCAGCGACAGCAATTCTATAAATTATTTTAAACGTATGATTATTATGAATGCAATGTAAAATAAATTTTTAATGTATTTTTATTGTCAATTTAATTGTTATTATTATTATGAATGTTTAATCTGTGTACTAATTGCTAATGTAACTTGTTATTATTATGATTATGAATGCAATTTAAAATCAATATTTAATCTAGTTATAAGTTATTTTCAAACACAATATTGTATTGTTCATGAAATAAATAAATAAATAAATAAATAAACAGTATCAGTGCCACCCAAATCCTTGTTTGGCCAATAATTGAATGTCGCGGTACCGCGCTCCTCATTTGAGACATTAGTTCATAAGTCTCACTTGCCCAGTCATTACACTTGCTACAGTGCCTTTCAACCGAAACACAGTCATGTGTTAACATCAACAGACACTGCTGTGGTACTCACCAAGACGGCCAATGGCTACCACTTTATTTCTGGCTGTCCCGCGCAACTTCGTCTGCGAAAATTTTCCATGTTTTTGCAACATTTCTCACTGCTGCTCCGCTCCTATTGGTTGTAGCGTGATGTTATATAACTTATTGCCTTCCTCGATAAATGGGCTATCGAACAGCGAAAGAATTCTTCAATTCGGACAAGTAGTTCCTGAGTTACCGCGTTCAAGCAAACAAACTCTTCAGTTTTATAATATTAGTATAGAAAAGCTCTTGTGGTTAAATTCTTCCCTTCCTAACAATCCTGCCTGTGACCTTTTTTAAATTTCCAATTTTATCGCATGTCACTGCAATCGCCAAAACATTGATGACATTATAATAATCAACCACGCCTGTCACAGCTTTAGTAGACGGTCACAATATGCCTATCAACAGGCTGAATCGCCATTCGCGTTGCTTAGCAACCAGTCAATAATGTGACTAGTTACACATTTTGTTGACACCTTTTGTGAGTGCAGCCAATCATCGATTTTCAAGACGTTATCACGTCGAAGAAAACAAAACTACGGACCTTGTGTATAATAGATAATAGATATATTTTGGGTTCCCTACTTGCTTTCGAAAGTTGATGATTCGATTTTTATTATATCGAACACGGTGTGTCGTTAACACACCTGTGAACGTGCAATGATAATTTGTATGCAGAAAATCAGATATAATTTCCAGCATTATAATAAAAACCTTTATTACCTACCTATAAGTATGTAAAATGAAATCAGACCTGATCATAGATTTATAAACATTTTGAATAACGAATACAAAACTTGACAGTGAAAATGACAATATCGTTTTTCGATGATTTATAATTGACAACACATAATATTAGGAAATTATGAAATTTGGAAAATATGTTCTTTTTTAGTGTAAATGTTTTAAATTAAACGGTGAGTTACTCAATGTTACATACAATTAAATACTTAGCATCCATAGGTTACGCAATCTGCTTACCATCACGCGTCATGTGATTCGCTGTTTGCAAGTCCTAGTATATTTAGTAAAAAATGAAAAAAAAATATAGCCTATATTGGTATACGAGGTAAGTATTAGTAAGTACAAATTATATGGATGATTGGAAGAACGGCTTTTGCTTCTAGTTAAGTGGCAGCTGATGGTGACAGGCAAATCTTTTGTGTTTACGATAAGTTAAAAAGAGGCTCCCAAAGTTTTATTGTTCAGGCAAAGTGGTTGGCGCGGAAAAACTCGCAGAGAATAAGATGTCCTGCATATACGAGTATATCAGATAACACTGTAAGGATTGGTGCCCACTAGGCCGCCTGGCTGCGGCAGCCGGACTATGACAGCCAATTGAACGTATGACGGTGTATGGGAGAGCGCGAACTAGACAGGCACGAAATATATTGGCTGCCGAAGCCAGAAAAACTGGTCCGACTGTGCGGCAGCCGGTTGGCTGCTCACAGCCAGAGCGAGTAGGGGCTTATCTACATGGCTGCCATCCGTGTGCACGCACTTGTAGTAGCAGCCAGACGTATTTTTGTGTTCGAAACACGATATACAGAAGACTAGAGTCAACACAATATTTTCATCGTAGAAGAGAACAAATTTAAATTTTACTTTGGTAACCATTAGTTGACACTGTCTAGAAAAGATTGGTCTTAGTCGATGATTTGGCTGCTAGAGCTATCTATATATTTGGCATAAGCTCCATACAAAATATGGCAAAATTCTACCTCTAATAGACAAAACCATCGTTAAATAGATTGAGAATGGCCATAAGAGAGACGAGTTCGGTCTACAGTCCTCTCTCTTAGCCAGGCTGTCGATAGGCGGCTATAACTGGCTGCTGAAATATTTCAATTGCCGCAGCCTGACTGCCTAGTGCGCACTTAGCCTAAACATAATTAGACGTATAATTAGACGGAATCAATAAATACCTACTGAAATTAACTCTCAAAGCAAGCCTTGTAAATATTTTGTGAACAGACTATCGTTTACTTCATTTGCATATTTTTCAGGTTATTATACATTTTTAGATTTATTGTGAAAATTCAAAGTTATCGTATAACATTATCTTTCGCCGGCCAAGGAATATAAAGGTAAATATTTTTTTATGAATCGACAGAAATATCTTAGTACCTACCGCAATAGTTATTTTATTGCCGTTTCTAATTGCGGAACAGGAGTTAATAAAGAAAGTTATATTTTAGTTTACGTTAAATAACAAATTCTCATAAATAACTTGTGGCACGATATACCATAACAGGCGTTAACGCGGTCATGGCGTGTTTCTGTTCCTAATTATATTTTTCGTAATGTGCACCATGCTATAATAAACACTATAATGCAATTAAACCAAAATAACTTTTCATATTGGAAAAGTCAGTATATTTTGACAACTGTTTATATCGAAGTTGCCAGATGTTATAATCTTGTGAGCTGGTTTTATGACGGATTCAGGCAAACTGCGTGGGTTCACGTAAATTAATCACCATAAAAAAAGTTTCTTTCAAAGGATCGAAAAAGGTCTAACGTGCGTTCTCATGCTGACCCGATTTTTTTTTTCTAAATTGTCAGCACTGTTCAATTTTGTGGAGGCTTGTCGAAAACAATATGCACGTAGATCACGTAGCGAGCTGACATCTTTCCAAACAACAATACCTACAACGTAAAGGTCTATATTAAAAAATACTTATTTCAATAAAAATAGAGTTTCTTTCTGACTTATCTTTTATAGTCCTTTCCTTTGATATTTATTTTATAAATGTATGAATCGAGTTACAATATATGGAATGTTTAATTTATTTTTATTACTCAATATAGAGTCTATTATTTGAGAAGATATATTCACTCATCATTATCAAATTCTGTCTGACAGATGTTCTGGAAAAATGTTGTCAATTTTCTAATATACCATTGTTATAAACTATGAATGTTTGTCTGTCTGTATGTCCTCTGTGCGTTTAGAAACCATTGATCAAATTGTAATGTAACTTTGGCAGAGTGTTCTGGGGACGACCGCGATTGTTTCTGGGGAAAAAAAAGAAAAAAAGTAACTAGTACCTAACTATTTATATTAATTACACAGGATCAATCATGAATGCCGTACCTCTCGCTTTAAACAAGGCGGCAATGCGCCGTTATGACGACCTTGCTATTCGTTGCGATGCTATTCTCGCCAGTTACGTGTGGATCGACGGCACCGGGATCAACCTGCGATCTAAAGATAGAACCTTCGACTTTGTTCCTAAAACATATAAAGGTATATTTTTTATTTCATTATAAACTCGAGGTTTAGGTACGGCTGAATACTCAAACGTACAACTCAACCGTTACCAAGACCACCATCACCATTATCTCATCACATCGTCTACGCAACTTAGTTCATTCAGTGAACGTGGTATATTGACGAGCATATCAAGGTTCCGAGTCAGAACTCGAGCTTCAGCTAGAGAGAGGGGACGAGTGTGACATTATGCGAGTATGCTAAGGTATGAGTGTGATATTATGCGAGTGTGCTATAGTGAGAGTGTGACATTATGCGAGTATGCGAGTGAAAACAATATAGTGACATTTTGATATGCCGAGAGGGTAGAGACGAGAAATTTCGAGGACGTATTCCTAATGTAGCCATCAGTTAAAAGGGATTTTTGGAAATTCATCATCTAAGTTGGTAAAATAGAGGTTGTAAGTTTGTATGAAACTCATTAATTTTAAAGTCTATCTATTTTATATTTTTACTTTATTTACTATTGCAGCGCGTACGCTGTACGGCGACGCTCAGCAGAAGCCACGCAGGTACACGGCCTGTGTGGCTTTATTGAAACAGACTACGAAATGCTTTACATCTGATATTTCATCGTTGAACTCTTGGATGTAAGGATGTTGAACAACGCAACGCAATGTTGGCGTACATTTTGTATGTGCCCACTCCTTGCATACTTGGAACTGAATCCATGTTTTCCTTGGTAAACTTTCAGAATAGGATTCGCAACGAACCAGGCAGCAATAGTCATTATCATTATGATTGCTTTCCTCACATATGGCCGGTCTCAATAATCTACCTGTTTTGTATGGAGCTTATGTCAAACTTACGCGTTGCATTATAAATACAATTTGACACGCGAATAAACGCGTTTAACCTAGGTAAAGTATTTACCCTATGCTTGACGTTTCGACCGGGTTATACCGACTGTGGTCACAAGCTGACAGTCAGCTTGTGACCACGGTCAGTGTTACCTATGTTAAACGCGTTTATTTCCGTGTCAAATTGTATTTAAAATATATACCTCTAGTAGCCAAATCCATCGATAGTTAGATTATTGAGACCAGCCTATTGGTCAATAACTACTACAGTCGAAATACATTCTTTTATTATCAACTAGCTGTGCCCGCGACTTCGTTCGCGTGAAAGTCGGGTTTAAATTAAGGTAGTTTAGGTAACGAAATAACTTCTGTGTAAATATGTTGGAAACAGTCCTGTTGACTAAATACTTACTAAATAAAAATCGATCTGTTCTATTCTTTTAGATAGTTAGTTTGGTGTGCGGCTTAAGAAGTGGGTTTTCTGTTCTTTTTGTTTCATTCTTTCAACGTTATACCTACTTATTACCTAATAATTTTTAATAGAATTTGTACGAAAATGTTGTTACTTCTCATGTGACCGTAAACTTGTAAAGCCTAAGTACTTAACTGTGATAGTTTTCCTTATAATTTTAGTATTTATACTACTACCCTGATTTTTTTCACATACGCAACATCAACCATTTAGCTGGCAAAAGGACACTTGACTCTAACAAAAATGTTCACTATAAAGCCTAATATTATACACAAAGGAATCCTTAAATCTAAAAATAGTCTTCACAAACCCTAAACGCTTTTTAAAAGACCTATCTAATGATACCACACACGATGGGGTAGGTAGGTGAGAAAAAAATCACATCCCCACTTTACTTAGAAGAGAGGTAGCCTTAAAAAAATAATGATTTTCAAGATTTTGTTCTTTCACTTTATCGGCGTTAGTAATTTATTCATGCAAAAGTTGCAACCTTCTAGCACTAACAGTCTCTGAGCTAAGCTGCGGACGGACGGACATAAGGGAACTATAAGGGTTCTGTTTTGCCATTTTGGCTAAAAATGAGGTATATTTCATATAGTGTTACAACGCAATAATAATAATAAAACTGCTGTAACACTTTAGTAAGCAAATGCATGCATTTTCGCGGGCATGTGTGTCATGCCCGCGAAAATGTCAGATATCCCTAAAGGTACGGTTGACAGACAACGACCCCCCTCCTCCCGTCACCCGAACTACTCACGCTTGACCGATGTTGAGCCATTCATTATCGTTGAATTGATGAACACGTGATCTCCAACCATAACCTCGTGATGGGTGGTCAAACAAACGGACAGACAGACAAACATTTCTAAAAATCATAGCAATGTGTTTCTTTTTAAAACTTCTTTTACTAAGTATAGAACGTTATTGAATACAACGCCATCTACTATCAAGAATGTTGCCACTCAGCAAGAAACAAATCCTTCATTTCAAGCACCTATACCCTAATAAATGTTTTCACAAATAAGAAATTACTTGATCACGGTGAACAATTTGATTTCATAGATGGCGCTACATGTTTTTTTTACGTGTGTAATGTCTTTTTTTTAGACGAACACATCATTTCTGGAAAATGTCGAATACTTTTTAATTATAATGTAATATTGTTTTTCATTTCTACTACGATTAATTCATTACTCTCAGCAGTGCATGCAATACCTATAATTAACTTACCTAGGTGCATAATTTACTTGATTTTTAATATAAAAAAATAATAACCATAAAAAATAATTTACTTACGGTCGAAAAAATAACTAAAACATTGAGAAAAATATTAAAAAAGGATAAAGACAATTTAAAAATATACAAAAAGAACATAATCAGACATCGGATTCGAGCCCGGGACTTCGTCGTCAAAGTCCGCTAACATAGCTTCGAGGCTATACTGTTCGCTACTAACCACGTCAAAATAACTGTTCTTATGAAACTTAACAATGTTGTGTTTAGCTCCTTTTAGCTTTAGCGTGAAGTTATGTATTCCATGTGTTAGAATTATAGATAATGTCTAATTGTGGAAAATTTTGTGATAAACCATTATGGTGCAACAAAAAATACGTTGCTACTCGTTCCCCATAGACGTTAGCGTAATGATTCATAGTGTAAATAATGTCCTATAGTATTTACTATAAAACTGCAAATTTTCATAAAGATCTGTCTAGTAGTTACTGTTTTATAACGAAAAATAGCTACAGACATTATCCCTTACTGCTTAGCTCCTATGGGAAAAAGCGTGATAATTTATAGCCTAAATGTTAATCTGCATCTATTAGATTGCACGTGCAAAATTTCAACCGAATCTGTACGGTAGTTTTTGCGTGATGCGTGTTCAAACAAACAGACAGACAGACAGACAGACAGACAGACATTTCTAAAAATGCAGCAAAGTGTTTGAATACTCTTTTCGAACATTTCCTAATATTTTTTTTCACTAAGTTCGGCCATGTACAGACACGTGAAATTTACAGTTTTATTATATGTATAGATGTGAAGAACATTTGGCTTCTTAACTTTACTAGTAACTATTCGTATTAGTGGTTTATACGAAACCACTAAAAATGGCCCTTTTTGAGAGTGTCTGTTAGAATAACAGGTTTCCTTTTTCTTCTGAAGTTTTATTTTTATAAGTCCAAATACTAAAATAAAATAAAAACATACTTTACTGTCGTTCTAAATCGTGGGGTTAGCTATGCAACGATTGCTGAATTAACCCGAACCCAACAATTTGAAAAAAAAAGTGTGTTTATATAAAATACTGTTAGACTTATAACCAAAACCTTTATACATACCAAAAGTATATAGTGCCATTTGTCTATTGGCGGTTGCGCAATGAGTTCCCTACCCGCGATTGCTTCTTTTCGTTAACGTGCGATGTATTTGGTAGCGCGTCTTGGGTAGCCGTTCCAAATATTTAGTAAAAAAAATAATCAATAGAGCACATTAAATTATCAAACAGATGTTAACAGCTTGATATCCTAGACACACTTATATTAATATTCCAACGATTATGTGGAAGGATTTTCTAAATGACTTTTTTTTAATTTTCTAAAAACCGCCACGAGCTATCTGTCTAGTAGTTACTGTTTTATAACGAAAAATAGCTACAGACATTATCCCTTACTGCTTAGCTCCTATGGGAAAAAGCGTGATAATTTATAGCCTAAATGTTAATCTGCATCTATTAGATTGCACGTGCAAAATTTCAACCGAATCTGTACGGTAGTTTTTGCGTGATGCGTGTTCAAACAAACAGACAGACAGACAGACAGACAGACATTTCTAAAAATGCAGCAAAGTGTTTGAATACTCTTTTCGAACATTTCCTAATATTTTTTTTCACTAAGTTCGGCCATGTACAGACACGTGAAATTTACAGTTTTATTATATGTATAGATGTGAAGAACATTTGGCTTCTTAACTTTACTAGTAACTATTCGTATTAGTGGTTTATACGAAACCACTAAAAATGGCCCTTTTTGAGAGTGTCTGTTAGAATAACAGGTTTCCTTTTTCTTCTGAAGTTTTATTTTTATAAGTCCAAATACTAAAATAAAATAAAAACATACTTTACTGTCGTTCTAAATCGTGGGGTTAGCTATGCAACGATTGCTGAATTAACCCGAACCCAACAATTTGAAAAAAAAAGTGTGTTTATATAAAATACTGTTAGACTTATAACCAAAACCTTTATACATACCAAAAGTATATAGTGCCATTTGTCTATTGGCGGTTGCGCAATGAGTTCCCTACCCGCGATTGCTTCTTTTCGTTAACGTGCGATGTATTTGGTAGCGCGTCTTGGGTAGCCGTTCCAAATATTTAGTAAAAAAAATAATCAATAGAGCACATTAAATTATCAAACAGATGTTAACAGCTTGATATCCTAGACACACTTATATTAATATTCCAACGATTATGTGGAAGGATTTTCTAAATGACTTTTTTTTAATTTTCTAAAAACCGCCACGAGCTATCTTGTAGCTGGCTTGTTCGAATCGTAGGTCTTTTGAATAGGGACTTATTTTGGGTTTCTTAAAATCCTCGTTCCATGATAAAAAATATTAATTTTTTAATGATTTATAGCTGGCAACCTGGTGCCGTTGCCTGCTATAAATCTTAGAATCTTCCTGAAGAAAGGATATACACACATCTTCAAAATCAAATACGTCCCCACGACGCTCGAGTAAATCCGAATTTAGCACGTTGGGTTCCCAGAATCATAGACAAATAAAGTTACGTTGTCAATTGTCTATCAATAAAATGTTCAAAATTTGAGAGTAGAGATTATCAGCTTCATTTTATTCAATGAAATAGGTTACAATCGGCAAAAACACCTTCCAACTATTTTGGGTAGGGCAAGAGCCAGCCCCTTTATCCAAAATGAACTGCTACCTCAGATCCCCACATTAAAAAAAGTTTTTCAACTTGTTGAGTTTATAGGGTTTCGTAGCCAAAATGGCGACACGTAACCCTTACAGTCCCGCTACGCCTGTCCGTCCGTCCATCCGTCTGTCTGTCCCCAGGTTAGCTCAGAGACCCTTAGTACTAGAAAGCTGTATTTGGCAGAGATATACGACCCCTTTAGGAATCCCTGACCTAGGTGAATAAAGTATACTCTTTGATATATTTATTGGACCCTTGTGAGATCCCCTCGTCGAGTCGAATGGGTGCATTAAAAGCACTTAGTTCACCTAGGTAAATGAAGTCTACCAAACGGTGCACTTAATTCTCCCAGGTGAATTAGCGGGGTGAATTAAGTGCATCAGGCTGTGTCTCTCCAGTCACTTAAAGAGAAACAAAGTGAACCAAGGGTGAGAAGAACGTTTTTCTGACGGAAACAACACTGTTATATCTGTCTTATTTTGACACATAATTTTCACGTATTTCTATCTTTGGCATTAATAGGGATATAAAGAGTAACATAATTATATAAAATTCATCGCGGGCAGTTCTCAAGTAATCTGTACTAATATTATAAAGTTGAAAAGTTTGTTTGTTTTAACACGATAATCTCCGGAACTCGAACCTGCTGGTTCGAGTTGAAAAATTATTTTGTGTTTGATAGCCTATTTGTCGAGGAAGGCTATAGGCTATACATTACGCTGTTATCAATAGGAGCAGAGCAGCTATGAAAAATGTTGCGAAAACGGGGAAACATTTTTCCTTTTCAGAGCTTCCGCTGCGTGCGCTGCGTAAACGGTTAAAGTTACAACAATAATGAATGACGGATTTGTTCCTTTTGAAAGTTCTAAAAAAAATTCTGCAAGAGTAAATGTCTATTTTTTAAGGTTGACCCACAATAACCTTTTTATGCTAAACAAATTTGTTCTAAAATAATGCATTACTTGCGAATGTAAGAATGAAAAAATAAGATCATTACAGCTGAAGACCTGGAAAACGAAGTAGAACAATTTAACATCGCTATTCATAGGGCTGCGAACAAAGCCACCACTAAGACTAAAGATAAGCTGTTAAAGCACAATGTATACCCCAAAAATGTCAAAGAAAAAGTTCTAGAAAGACGTAGGCTACGAAAATCTGGCAAAACACTAGTTATCCAAGAGACAAAACACTGTTTAACAAATGCTCTGAAGAATTGAAAAGATTAATAAACGAACACAATAGCACTTATCTACAAAACTATTTAGCATCTTTATCCTCTACATCGGACACAAATTATTCATTATGGAAAGCATCAAATAAACTTAAAAAACCTACAGTTCAGATACCACCCATAAGATATAATAATAGTAGATGGGCTTAGACTGACTCTGAAAAGGCTCAGCCACATGATGACACTTGTTCCGACCACACGAAAAAAGAAGAATACCTAAATACAGCTACACAAATGTGCCTGCCCCTAAAAAACACCATACCTAAAGAAGTTATAAGTGAAATAAAACTATTACAACGTTACGTTATTACGACCTCATTGATGCAACGCTTTTAAAACACCTACCACACAAGGGGTATATGGGACTGATAAAAATATACAATGCCTGCCTACGACTTGCTCACTTTCCCGGACAGTGGAAGATAGCACAAGTAGTAATGGTACCCAAGCCAGGGAAGCCACCGCAGGAAACCACCTCATACAGACCCATTAGCTTGCTGTCTGCTTCTGGCAAGGTATTGGAAAAGATACTGCTTAAAAGAATGAAACATCACCTTAATAAAATAATTCCAGTCCATCAATTTGGATTTCGGGAAAACACGGTACAGTTGAGCAGGTGCATCGCACCGTAGATTTTATCGGTAGATGTCTGGAAAACAGAACTTATTATTCTGCAGCTTTTTTAGATATAAGCCAAGCGTTCGATAAAGTGTGGCATGACGGCTTAATATATAAACTTAAAAAGTATCTGCCCCACTCTTTTCTGAATATCCTCAGATCTTACCTCAGCAAAAGAAGCTATCAGGTTAAATTCAACAATGAGTGCTCAGAACTGTATAGTATTAACTCAGG
This sequence comes from Herminia tarsipennalis, assembly GCA_945859575.2. Lineage (NCBI taxonomy): Eukaryota > Metazoa > Arthropoda > Insecta > Lepidoptera > Erebidae > Herminia > Herminia tarsipennalis. The sequence continues at coordinate 14,788,678 of OX243838.2, forward strand.
TGTCCCTCAAGGCAGTATACTTGGACCCGTACATTACCTCATATTTACAGCGGATCTTTCAACGAACGAAAATACAATGACAGCAACCTATGCTGATGACACCGCATTGTTATCGAAAAGCCCGTGTCCTGAAACTGCCTCAAGGCAACTACAGGTCCATCTTAATGAAATCCAAGAATGGCTCAAGCTGTGGAGAATAAAAGCTAACCAAAACAAATCGACTCATGTTACTTTCACACTCAAAAAATATACTTATCCACCCGTAAAGTTGTATAACCAGCAGATTCCCCAACAAGACCATGCAAGGTACCTGGGAATGCACCTAGACAGACGACTGACATGGCAAAAACACATCTGGACCAAACGCAAGCAACTCGACAGCAAACTTCGTGACCTTTACTGGCTAACGAGACGTCACTCCCAGTTCAGCAACAATAACAAGTTGCTTGTTTACAAAGTGATATTAAAGCCAATCTGGACTTACGGGATCCAGCTTTGGGGATCTGCTAGCAATAGTAACATCGAAATACTCGAACGATTTCAGAATTAAGCACTTATATGTTTACCATTCCAAAATGTATAAGCAATAAATACAAGTATTTAGACATTAATATAAGAACAATTAAGCAGGAAATAAGTCACTACAGCGCTATGTACCAAAACAGACTGTCACAGAATGAAAATGAACTTGCATTGGCTTTGAGTGGTGATGGAGGCCTTCATCATACGCGGTTAAAGCGTAGTGACATTCCCTGCTTGAGTACCCGATTCAATTAGGGAAGAGCAAATTAAAAGGATGGCCCGACCAATGAGTCTCCTTAAAAAAACATATGAATGACACTAGACTGGAAAATCCAAACAGAAAAATGGCTTATTGTTTTCGAACAGATTGCCGTTAAGTAGAAAAAAAAAAGAACTTGCGAATGTGTTTTAATAAACAAGGTATTAACCTTTATCCAAATAAATACATTATTCATATCATCACTAATATTTAATTGAACAAAACTGCTCCACTACTTAATTTAATTTCAATTAATATCTTAGGAGATATCATAGTTTTAAAATATTACGCAACAAAATCAGGCGCGGATTCAAAACTTTGCTCAGGGGGATACTGTTAGCTCAACTGACCAAGTGTGAGTTGTTCGCATGACAGGATGAGGAGGTGTGCATTATATTCAACATCGGTACATCAACCACTACCACCGAGGAGTGGGGGGGGGGGGGCAAAATATGCCCGTCAAATGTCAAAATTTTCACCAATCGAATCTGCTGAGAGGCGAGTCAAGTACTGCGCGCGTATTTAAAAGGCCTATTCAATCATCATCAGCCTATCGCAGTCCACTGCTGGACATAGGCCTATGGCCTATTCAAACCTAAGCGGTATTCGCTGCCGCTGTGGCTTCGCCCGGGTGTCGCACAGGTATTTAGTATGAAATTTCGCGGCTAGAGCGGAATAGTTAGTAGGATAGAAGTACTACCGAGTACCTACTTCTCGGTTTTCTCTACCGCAGGCGGTAGGTAGTGAATACCGCTTTTTTATTGAGTATTATTAAACATACATCTTTTTTAAACATACATTTTTTTAACATACAATTTCATTGTCCCACAAAACAATTTACACAGGTTGTCTGTTTATTTTAATAGAACTTTACGGAATACTTGTGAGGTAGGCTGTCATGTGGGTACGGTAAAGTCCGGCCGGGAAGCGAGGCAAGCCGCACGGCATGCTCCCTATGGAACGGTTATGTTCAGCTAACTGTTTAATGCGTTTTGCGATAATATGTTGGTTTTTTATTTAATTAAAAATAAATACATACATATTAGTTTAAACTACAAAGTACGACATATTAGTTTAAAATACAAAGTACCTACGCCAAACACCTACCACACAAATACCTAAATAATATTATTAGGTGCCTACATTTTATTTCTAAAAAAGCCACAGTATCGTATTGTACCTACCCAGCTTCACTCTTACCGATCAAAGTGTGGTGTGCCCAAAAATAGCTTTTGTTGAACAATGTTTCTCCTGGATTTGTCCGCATAATTTTAAATTAGCACTTTAGGTACCAAATTTCAATTGTTCTCAAATAAAAACCGGGGAAGTGCATGTCGGGCCACGGATAATGTTCCAGGTTCCGTAATCGCCCCCCCCCATCCAAGTAATGTGGCTTAAGAAGTGGGTTTTCTGTTGTTTTTGTTTCATCCTTGCAACGTTATATCTACTTATAATATTTTTCTATGGAATTTGTACAAAAATTTTGTTATTTCTCATTTAATAATAATAATATCTTGGTACAACTCTCATCTGATCCCAAACTCACAGACGCCTTGCGGTTTTACCCGCGGAGTTCCCGTTCCCGTAGGAATACAGGGATAAAAATAGCCTATGTCACCCGGGGTTAGTGTAGCTTCACAACGATGAAAGATTTTTTTTAAATCCGTCCAATCGTTTCGGAGCCTATTCAATACAAACAAACAATCAAATCTTTCCTCTTTATAATATTAAGGATAGATAGACTAGCTGTCCCGCGCATTGCTGCTCCGCTCCTATTGGTCGTAGCGTGATGTTATATAGCCTATAGCTTTCCTCAATAAATGGGCTATCCAACAGTGAAATATTTTTTTAATTCGGACCAGTACTTCCTGATATTATCGCGTTCAAACAGACAAACAAACTCTGCAGCTTTATAATATTAGTATAGATAAATTCCATCCAGACACAGAATAAACCATCGTGCTCATCACACAAACTTTTATCCTGGGTGGGGATCGAACCCACGACCTCTTGCGTAGCAGTCGGATACACTCCCACCGCGCTCAGAGGCAGTTGTTCATTTGATCTGCTGTTACTCGTAAACTTGTAAAGCCTACTTAGCTGGGATAGTTTTCCTTTTAATTTCACTATACATACTACTATCGTGATTTTTTTCACATACCCAACATTAACCAATTAGCTGGCGGGGACGACGACACTTAACTCTAACAAAAATTTGCACTCTCGTCGTCCGTCACGTCTTCCCAACTTCCACTTTTAAATACGTTAAAGGGAAGCGTATTTAAAAGTGAAAGTGAGAAAAAAAATCATATCAATCACTTTATATATAGAGGATTTTTTTTATTCAAGATGTTATTCTTTCCCCTCCGGACTCGTGGTCCCCCTGTGATGTTCCCCTGGGGGGACCACGAGTAAATCGCATTCGCTCGTGGTCCCTCCGATTCACTCTTGACCATAAATAAATGAAAGGCATATGGTATGTAATTGGATAAACACTTAACGTACCTACTTTTTGTGCATAATATGAGAATAGTACCTACGTCTATGATGATGACTACTTCGCACAATTATAACCTCATTATATTTATTATAACCTCATTATATTTATCTATTTCATTATTGTATGTACATATAATTGTCAACTGTCAGTATTGAATTTCTTATTATGGAACTGCATTACATAGTTGTGGTTGGGCATGAGTAAATAAATTAATTACAATTATGGAGGAAAAAGTTACAGTACTTCAGCGGAAAAATGGTTCGGTGTTATTATTTGGTGGACATCAGTACTACCGACACAAAATTTACAAAAATAAAACGGTGAATTGGACGTGTTGCAATAAGTCCAAGAAAAAATGTTCGGGATCTTTAACTTTAAATGTAAGTAACTCGAGCAAGTCAATTCCATTAGTCAGTTCCAGAAAGGTTAGGTAGGTTTGATCTAATCATGGCATCAGTATTAAAATTAACAATAAACATATATAGTTATTATAGTTTCAGTGCAATAATATATTCGTATGAAGTTGGTTTTTAATAATATTTTATAATATTTATTTATTTTTTTATAATATTTTCATGCAGGGAGACGAAATTTGGCGGATGGTCGAACACAAAACACTGTCAGAAATGGAATGTGTCGTTGATAACGCAAAAAATGAGCTGGCAATGAAAATGGATAGCATGAAAAAAGAGGCATCCACGTCATTTGAACCGATGCCTAGAATCTATGAAAAATATATTACTCCATTGAAACATAAAAAACTAGATACAAAAATACCCAAATTTGAAAATGTCAAGTGTTGTTTATATAAATGTAGGAAGAATGCAATGGAGGTCAAAAAGACTGTTTTTAAATGCTTATGCGAGGTAGAAATACCGGTGCAATTTCGGACAATGCTTGTTGCTGATTATATTTATGAACAAACCAGGATCATAATATTTTGCAATGAACAAGCATTGTGCCTACTACCAAAAACAGAGGAATATTTTGTTGACTCAACCTTTAAAAGTACCCCTCGTCCATTTTATCAGCTATTATCTATTCACGGAGATATTGGAAGCACATCTGGGACTTGTCATGTCGTTCCGATGTTTTATGCTCTCATGAGCGACAAAAAAGAGAGTTCATATCATGCAATATTTGATATTTTAAATACTAGGTTTAAAGAATGGAAGCCAGTTAAAATTCATATTGATTTCGAGTTTGCAACATCAAACGCTTTGAAGCAATTTTTTCCTGACCTTGTTATAAATAAATGTTATTACCACTATAACAACAGCATTTGGAGAAAATCGAAGGCACTCGGAATCAAATCAAAGCTGTACCTTCGCATAGTCGGTTTATGTGCTGTTTTACCGCTTCTACCACTGGATAAGGTCCCTGAAGGATGGTATTATATTGAGCAGCGTTGTAAAAATAAAGATGATCAAAAACTAAAATTATTTATGAAATACATGAAAAAAACATGGCTAAGAAACAATAGTTACATCAAAGAGTGGTGTGTGACTAATGAGAGACACAGAACTAATAATGTTATGGAAAATTGGCATTCCCTAGTGAATAGGTCAATCAACAAAAACTATGTTACCATCGCAAAATTATTAAGTGAACTAAAAAACAATGGATCACTAAATAAAAATTGGCACTCTCAAACGGCGCGAAGGAAAATAGAAATAGATAAAGATGAAGAATTACTGGATTTACAAATGCAACTCGTACATAATGAAATCACCATAGGACATTTTCTAGAAACAGTACGATGAATTTCGCATTTTTTAATTATACCTATTATACTATAGTTTTTAATTTTATTACCTATCTTTTTACTTTTATTGAAATAAAACTGACAAGGGGAACCACGAGTCCGGGGGGAAAAAGTTTAAGAACGGTACCTACCATATTACTTCTTATCCGTTAAAATTTGTCAAGAGTGAATCGGAGGGACCACGAGCGAATGCGATTTACTCGTGGTCCCCCCAGGGGAACATCACAGGGGGACCACGAGTCCGGAGGGATTCTTTCACTTTTTAGGTGTAAGTAATATGTGTATCCATGCAAAATTACAGCCTTCTAGCAGTAACAGTCTCTGAGCAAAGGTGCGGACGGACGGGCGGACATGACGAAACTATAAGGATTTTGTTTTGCCATTTTGGCTACAGAACCCTAAAAAGTTCGTGGATGTAGGTGCCCACTCTCTCTAGCCCTCTCATGTTACGCGGACGAAGTTGCGAGGATCGGCTCCTTGTGTATTTAAAAGGCATTGAAGGAAACTGATATATTGACTAATATGTCAACACACAGCTCACTCCTGAATGGATTGGATTGAAATTTGGTACACACATTGTTACAATGTAGGCATCCGTTACAAAGCCTAAAGCAAATCTTCAAAGGGGTGTGACATGCAGTTTAAACTTATCGAGCCGAAGCCGCGGGCGGAAGCTAGTCCTAAGGGATTACGGCCGTTTTTGCTTGTTAAAAGCAAACTTTTAACAAGCAAAAACGGCCGTAATCCCTACTTATCACACTAATATAATAAAGGTGAAAGTTTGTGAGTATGTGAGTGTGTATGTTTGTTACTTCTTCACGTCTAAATGTGAATGTAAGTTTGTTTGTTACGCTTTCACGCGAAAACTACTCAACCGATCATCATGAAACTTTGTACACATTCTTGGAGGTGTTAGAAGTAACATAGGATTATAAAAAAAAGGGAAAATTTACGCAGACGAAGTTGCGCGGGACAGCTAGTTATATATAGTAGTATATATTTATTAAGTAAATGAAAAGGGGCAAAGAATACAGACTATAATATTATAATTATGTTAAAGCTCTAGTCAAGTACTTACTTACCTACCTACAATATAAGTAAGTACAAACCAATCAAGGGCTCTCAGAATTCATAAAATCAAAAAGCAAATCATAACAAATTCATTTAATACTTGCTTCAAATTCACATTTCAGAACTCATTCAAAAACTAAGAGGAATTTGGTCTACGCTTTCAGATTTCGCTATATGTTTCTTTTCCGAGTATTAAACATCAAAAGATCTTCTAAATTCTAAGCAAACAGAAGGGTTTACTAAGCCGACTAAACTTTAAGCCTTTTCAATACCACATCACTGAATTCTTAGATTTGCTTTACATTCACGCTGATCTTTATAAACGAGGGCTATTCAAATAAAAATCTCCTTTAGAATCCGATGGATTGATGTATGTTGTGGATGTATTAGGTACCTCAATTTCCTTTCCTCAAATTTACTCCCCATGCAGCTATAATATATGGGTACAATATCCATGGATAGTGAATGACGGAATAAGTATTGTGGATCATCTATTTTTAGATAAGTGGGGTTGAGTACAAACGAGATATTGAAGAGGTTCGCTAGGAAAGGAGGTACACGTGACAAAAAAAAATCTAATATTGTAGGTACTAACTGCACAACGCGGTTTCGCTGGCGTGTTTGTTGTAACTAAATTGCATGTGTTTAATGGTAGGTTTACGTCAGTAGTACAATGAATGGGAATTGAATTAACGCCCTTTTGGTTGCGAATCCGATGCCTAAACTGCTCAGCTACCGCCTGGTTTAAATTTAACTATCATTATTCTAAACTAGCTGCCTGCCCCGGCTTCGCACGAGTGTCATATCGTAGCTTTTATAAAAATATAGGTAGCCTATGTTATTCCCTGATAATGTTGCTTTCTAACTGCAAAAACATGTTTGAAATCTGTCTAGTAGTTTTTAAGTTTATTCGTTACATACAAAAATATATTAGTGGAGATGTCAATAATAATCTTTCCTCTTTAGAATATTTTATTGTATTGTAGGTATTATAATATATTGTATGTTACAGATCTACCAATGTGGTATTTTGATGGCTACAGTACAGGTCAAGCGCCTACGACCAATTCAGATACATTTCTCTTCCCAGTGTCAGTCTATCATTGTCCGTTCAGACGCGGCAGTCATATCTTAGTATTATGCGACACGTACAACCACAACTATCAACCAACAAGTAAGTGTGAATTGAATCATTATAATAATAGAAAGGGTAACACAAATATGTAATTAAAATGTGTCGAAATAGTGAGGGTAGGATGTGTGGTCAGGTACTTGAATGTTTTAAAAAAAACACCTACCTACTACATTCAACAACATAAATGTAATGACCTAAGATACCCTGAACATCGACCTGCACCCATCTGCTAACCAGATGAGACAAATGAAATGAATGTTAGTCTGTATGTCCTTTATAGAATCGTAAACTATGCATTTGATCATCTGATGATCTTCAACAAAGTGTTGCGCATGAGCCCACGAAGGTTTACGGGTACGGGTAGCGGGGCATTAATGAAAAATGTTGCAAAAATGAGGAAAAATAACGCAAACGAAGTTGCGCGGGTTAGCTAGTTTCATATAAAATTTTATTCATTTAAAAACACGCCTATGATAGCTGCCTGTCGAAAAGTGTTTATGGCTATTTTTTTTTCATTTTTCATAACCCTGACTCTCTTGAAACCAAATTTAGTTTCAAGTGATAGTTTTTAACTTGGGATTATGTTTTGGTAGGTTTGCTAACTTATTTATATAGTCGTAACTTTCACGTAACTTTCATTCCTTGCCAGGTAGCTATCTACCTGGCATGGTATGAAAGTTACGTTACTAAAGGTAACTACACCGATCTGATAACCAATATCAATTGGTTAGTTAGTTATACATTTTGAAGTTGGTGCCATGAAATAGTAGTATTTGTTTTATTTGGCACCAACTTCAAAATGTTTAATTTGTTTTTGTTATTCTAGGTGTATTATTTTTTGCTTTTTAGTTGAAAATAAATGTTTGAAGTCGGTAATATTTTTTTTATAAAATAGTTTTTATTTCTCACTTTTTAGTGGTTTGGTTTGTAATTTACTTAGGTTACAATAGGCTTATGTCAATTGCTCAAATTCTTTTACAAATTATTGCTTGACCCAATGCAGGGCCGTTAATTGTTGAGGAGTTCACTATCAGCTCCATTACATTGTGTAATAGTAGTATGACGAGAATAAAGTTCCTAAATCGCAAACTGTGAAATATTGAATAGGTCCGCTCATCATTTGTGGTCTTCATAATCAATTCCACTTCACCAATTGTTGGTTTTTAAGAGTAAATGCACGAATCGCTATGAAATATACTTAAATCACTGTAGGTTTGCCTTTAATATTTTAAGAGTTCCCTCGATTTCACCAGGATCCCATTATCAGATCGTGATCTGATGACAATGGGACCAACTTGAAAGTATACCCTTTTAAACACAAAAAGAATTTTTCAAATCAGCCGTCTTTGCGTAACCGGTGTACAAAGATTAAAAAAAACAGTCGAATTTAGAACCTCCTCCTTTTTGAAGTCTATTGAAAAATAACAATCATCAAAGCGGTTTTTTGGTTCTGACCAAATCATAGGTACACCGAACTTTAATCCTGCTCTTTTACTCTTTGTCCACTGTTTTAAGTATTCAATGCGTAATTTGCACACTATATTTGGAACCCGGCCGGTCTGAGTCCCTAATATTGATCTTAAAATTGTAAAAACGCCTTTTTACGAATTGTATTCGGATTATTTAAACACCTCCGCCTAGATGACGACATTATTTGAATAATCATACAAATTGGCGAAATGCTAACAAAGTAAACATAAGTATATACTTCTGTATGATTTATATAACATGTCATTCTCAAATTATATTAGGGGATTGTGTAAAATTAGATTTTAAATGTGTCTCATCTGATTATCACATGGTAAAAGTATAATGTTCTACGTCTACTATAATAACCCTGTTTACACACTTTCGCGGTGGGGCCCGCTAATAAAAGCCTCAACGATTAGCGATATGTCCCTTTCGCAATACGTCCCGTTCGCAATACCGACTAGATGGCGCATGCGAGGGCCTAACTCGCGAGCATGAAAGGATAGAAAAATTTGAGGTCTAGTAACATAGTCCAGAAAGGTGGTTCGATTCCGGCCGCGGCATACGGAAGTCTCGGGTTCGATTCCTGGGTCTGGACTTCAAATTTTTCTATTTTTCAAAAATGCAATTATTGTAATTATTATACAACTATATATTTATTAAAAAAAAGAATGCAGACGAGATCACGGTCAAAAGGCAGTAAAAAATATACCTATCGGCAAGTTGCGAACGGGACATAATGCGAAAGGGACATACGCGAAAGGGACATACGCGAAAGGGATATAACGCGAAAGGGACATCACGCGAACTGGATATATCAAGAAAGGGACAAATAGCGAAGGTTTTTTTTGGCTGGCCTAAACGCGCAGGGCACGGGCCCAAACCGTCCGAATCCTTACGTGGGTACCTACTCGTCCACCACGTATCAAAATGAAAGGGGTAAAATCGAGTAATAAATAATTAAAATTGCAATCTACTATATGTATAAGCCTACTTCAGGAGAGTAAGTACGTGTCGGGATTTATTAAATAAGTGCTTGATGCGCATCGTATATTCATGTGAATATCTGTTCGTCTATTCGTTTGCAGAGGTTATAAATTCAGGGTACGGTTTTCATCCGCGGAAGCAGAACTTATTTGAAACTTGTGTGCGCGTGAATTCGGAATGTCATGATTGCAATTCAGGCGGTTTCCACATTTTTACGAGCTGACAGCTAATTTAAATTTAGGTTTATCGAGTTCTGTTTTTTAATAAAATGGGGAATTTTATTTAGTATTTTGTTATAAACACAACATTCAGAGCGCTTGTAGGTGTCTCTTATATTTTATTAAAATTTAATTTATACCTTAATAATGCATGGCACAATGCATGATTAAGGCACCATCGGAGGCATCATCTATCTATACATATAATAAAACTGTAAATTTCACGTGTCTGTACATGGCCGAACTTAGTGAAAAAAAATATTAGGACATGTTCGAAAAGAGTATTCAAACACTTTGCTGCATTTTTAGAAATGTCTGTCTGTCTGTCTGTCTGTCTGTTTGTTTGAACACGCATCACGCAAAAACTACCAGACAGATTCGGTTGAAATTTTGCACGTGCAATCTAATAGATGCAGATTAACATTTAGGCTATAAATTATTACGCTTTTTCCCATAGGAGCTAAGCAGTAAGGGATAGTATCTGTAGCTATTTTTCGTTATAAAACAGTAACTACAAGACGGATCTTTATGAAAATTTGCAGTTTTATAGTAAATACTATAGGACATTATTTACACTATGAATCATTACGCTAACGTCTATGGGGAACGAGTAGCAACGTATTTTTTGTCGCACAATAATGGTTTATCACAAAATTTTCCACAATTAGACATTATCTATAATTGTAACCCATGGAATACATAACTTCACGCTAAAACTAAAAGGAGCTAAACACAACATTTTTAAGTTTTATAAGAACAGTTATTTTGACGTTGTAAGTAGCGAACAGTATAGCCTCGAAGCTATGCTAGCGGACTTTGACGACGAAGTCCCGGGCTCGAATCCGATGTCTGATTATGTTCTTTTTGTATTTTTTTAAATTGTCTTTATCCTTTTTTAATATTTTTCTCAATGTTTTAGTTATTTTTTCGACCGTAAGTAACTTATTTACTTTGGTTATTATTTTTTTATATTAAAAATCAAGTTAATTATAGGTATTGCATGCACTGCTGAGAGTAATGAATTAATCGTAGTAGAAATGAAAAACAATATTACATTATAATTAAAAAGTATTAGATATTTTCCAGAAATGATGTATTCGTCTAAAAAAAAGACATTACATACGTAAAAAAAACATGTAGCGCCATCTATGAAATCAAATTGTTCACCATGATCAAATAATTCCTTATTTGTGAAAACATTTAGGGATATCTGACATTTTCGCAGGCATGACACACATGACACGCTCTGTGTTTGCTTACTAAAGTGTTACAGCAGTTTTATTATTAGTATTGCGTTGTAACACTATATGAAATACACCCCATTTTTAACCAAAATGGCAAAACAGAACCCTTATAGTTCCCTTATGTCCGTCCGTCCGCAGCTTAGCTCAGAGACTGTTAGTGCTAGAAGGTAACTTTTGCATGAATAAATTACTAACGCCGATAAAGTGAAAGAACAAAATCTTGAAAATCATTATTTTTTTAAGGGTACCTCTCTTATATGTAAAGTGGGGATGTGATTTTTTTCTCACCTACCTACCCCATCGTTCATTAGATAGGTCTTTTAAAAAGCGTTTAGGGTTTGTGAAGACTATTTTTAGATTTAAGGATTCCTTTGTGTATAATATTAGGCTTTATAGTGAACATTTTTGTTAGAGTCAAGTCTCCCCCTGCCAGCTAAATGGATGATGTTGGGTATGTGAAAAAATTCAGGGTAGTAGTATAAATACTAAAATTATAAGGAAAACTATCACAGTTAAGTACTTAGGCTTTACAAGTTTACGATCACATGAGAAGTAACAACATTTTCGTACAAATTCTATTAAAAATTATTAGGTAATAAGTAGGTATAACGTTGAAAGAATGAAACAAAAACAACAGAAAACCCACTTCTTAAGCCCCACACCAAACTAACTATCCAAAAGAATAGAACACATCGAATTTTATTTAGTAAGTATTTAGTCAACAAGACTGTTTCCAACATATTTACAGAAGTTATTTCGTTACCTAAACTACCTTAATTTAAACCCGACTTTCACGCGTACGAAGTCGCGGGCACAGCTAGTAATGATAATATTATTAATTTAATTGAATTTGCCAAGACACCTTTCTGTCACACGTAAGTCTTTGTAATCTTAAGCTTGTACATCACTCCTAAATGTAAAATATAAAGCCTAAACAATTAAAATAGTTTGAAAACTACTCAGTTATTGTTAGGGGGATATAGCGCGTGCACTGTTTTCACATGATATGTAAAACTATGTATATCTAATGTAAAAATATGCCGATATATGTTTCACGTACCTACTCCGGCAAAATAGTGTATGGATACTACACAAAAAATAGTACCTAGGTAATACCTATAATTCCTACAATTTTTTTTAATCAGCAATCTAAATGTCAATTAAAAATTAAACTTTACAAACCCTATAAAAGGACTAAAAACATAAAATATCTCTCCCTATATGTAAAAACCCTAAAAAGGAAGTTTATCTGATGGATGTAAATGGAGGATTAACGCATCGTTTAAAAAATACTCAAGAACCACTCAAGGTAGATAAACAAGGGGACCCAGATCGAAACGTTTCAACAAAGGCTATTAATCCCCTCAAATAGATTCACTGCTCTGATTGGTGACATTTTGTATGATTCCTTTCATATCAGAAGTATATTTGCGTTTTGAACATTCTGTTTAAGTACCTCTTTCAAGTACTCTCTCAAAGTCTTACGATTGTTGTCAAACAGTGCCTTACTGTCTGTCCGCCAATCGGACAATCGGCTTGATGTCTTGAGGAAGTTGAGAACTTTGTTGATTCGTCTTGGGCTTTAAATATTGATTATTTTGACTTATATATTCATAAACATTATTTATAAGACAATAATTTCACTTTTATTACATTTTATTATTTCTGAATGTCATAATAACAGCGATATTTGTTATTCAAGTTACAGTGAATTTCCTCCAGACTTTTATTTTATAGACAGGGAATAAATTACATTATGACTTTTATATCGAAATCGTCCTAAAACAGTGTTTTTATTACTTAGGAACACTGACTTGTAGTAAATCTTTTAATATTCACACCCCTTTACTCAGCCATTAATTTACCGAAGATTGTATTAATTAAGGTGCAGATTTTCTACACGATTTCCCGCGTAACCAAGTCGAGCGCGGTAACAGGTAAGGTTACTGATGAAATTCAATCAATTTGCCAGTTTGTCTCGACTGTAACTGCGTGTAACTCACTTTAGCATAAGACCGGTGAACTTCACTTTGTGACGATCAACGTGATCAAATTGTGGGCAATATTCTAAGACATATTAAGACTGCTTTATTGCTTACATGGTATCGCTCTCTGTCCATTTCACGTTTTAGACCTTTGATCGTCATTCATCGTTAACCATATAAGCCTCTGAAAAGGCGTGAATTACAAAGGCTTTTAAATCAACGTAGAAAAGAAGAAATATATTTTCCGTAGATATATTAAAAATGAGTCCATATTCATGGTTATAGCAACGACTGATTGACATAAAACTCATTCAGATGTGGAAAACGAATTTAGAAATCATAAAGTGATGCTGTAACATCATTAATCTTACTAGTAAGACCTCGAGAAGCGTTAACAGTAGACATAAAAAAATTAAATGACGTGAGTTTTACGATAAAGAAACGCAGAAAGTTTGTAAATCGACTTTGTTTCCCTGCACCTACTAGTACCTACTTTCCCTCTGGACGACTCCGTCCACTTTCCTTAACTCGTCTACTTCCTAAGTTGACTACTTTCCTAACTCGTCTACTTCCTAAGTTGACCACATTGCTAACTAGTCCACTTCCTAAGTTGACTACTTTCCTAACTCGTCTACTTCCTAAGTTGACCACATTGCTAACTAGTCTACTTCCTAAGTTGACCACATTGCTAACTAGTCCACTTCCACATAGGAAAGTAGATGTATCGTCGTCGTTATAGGGGACTTATATATATTATGGAGATGGAACTTTTCGGGCTGCACCAAAGCCATTCTATCAGTTGTATATAATACACCTCGACTACTATTCTAATGATAAAAGTGTCAATATATTACCAGTTATTTATACAATGCTTCCAAACAAAACAGAGAAGACTTATAAACGTTTTTTTGGACTAATTAAAAGCCACTTGGGTGTTTGCATTGATTATTTTAAATGCGATTATGAAATTGCACAATTAAATGCAATTCGAGCCATTTTCCCCGAAGCTGAAGTTACTGGCTGTTTTCAGCACTATAATAAGGCGGTGTGGAAACAGGCACATAAATGTAACCTAACCAGCACGAGTGAAGGAAGAAATGTTTCGAGACTTTGTGCACTTTTTGTTCTACTACCTGCACCATACATGAAAGAAGCTTGGCAATCTATAATGGATATAGCACCAAATAATGCAGAATGGCAAACATTTAAAAAATACTTCCAAGAGCAGTGGTTTACGAAAGATCATAATATGCTAAGTTGTGCACATAATAAACATAGAACAACCAACTCAGCAGAGGGGTATCATCGAAGACTGAATCTGAAAATATCTGGAAAAGGACACCCAAATTTTTATTATTTATACAGCATTTTAATTAAAGAGGCCATTCATGTTGACCACCTAATAATGAGAAGCATATTTCATAAATTTCCAAAAAACCGAAGAACAAAAGACATTTATTTTGACAAAGAATATTCACAGCTACGAAAACAAATAAGTGCGAATGAAATATCCCCGATAAATTTTCTAAAAAAAATTATATACATAAAACTCAAATGTTAGGGCTTATTTTAAGTATAAATTGAAGTTATCTTTTGTTTGAATATTTTTTTAATAAATAATTATTAGTATTTGTTAACTTTATTATAATTGCACCATACTTAAGGCCACTGCCGGTTGACTGATTACCCTATTTCTATTATTTGAGGCTTATGGGGCTAAGTTAGGCTCGGTTTTCGGACATTGCCAACGACATGTAAAAAATTGAGCGCGGCTTCTGGTGTGTTCTGTATTCTGAGCCCATGCTATGCTGTAAAACAGTGGACAAATTAGGAATATGGACGAGTTAGGAAATGGACAAGTTAGGAATATGGCCGAGTTAAGAAGTTGACAAACTAGGAAAATTAACTAGTTAGGAAGTGGATAATTTGGGAATCGTAGGTGGACGAGTTAGGAAAGTAGTCAACTTAGGAAGTAGACGAGTTAAGGAAAGTGGACGGAGTCGTCCAGAGGGCCTACTTTGCGTACGGCTCAATAGAATTGCCTTTGGAATAACTTTAACCAGACTTAGTCAAATGTTATTCAAGCTGCTCAATAGAATAAAGTGTCTGTGTTATTTAGTGTCGAAAAACTCTTTTGACCACTTTCGTTCGTTTAATCCCGGAAGCCTTTCTAAACAAGGTGTAATAAAAAGGTGTGGTCATATTTAAGGGTTGGTATGTGCCCATGATACTGGGTGTACATACCTAATTCTGTCAAAATCAGAGTTTTTTTTTTTTTAATATTTATTTTTTCATAAGTTTTTCGCTTGAAAATTTGTATTTGGCTCTGTGGTTGTAAATAAAGACAAGTAGGAACCTACACGTGTTTTAGCATTTTAATTTAAAGCGAAAATCAACTCTAATGGGGTAAAGTCATCCACGCGGGTGGTGCCGCGGGCAAAGACGCGAGTAATGAGAAAGTCTGTCTGTTACGGTTTTCTCGCTTAAACTGCTCCAGCGATTTAAATGTAATAGAGATAGTTTGAGTCCGGAGAAGGACTTACGATAGCTTTTATCGTGATAACCGACATCATGCGGGCGGAAAGCGCGAAGGCTAGTGCTAGATTATACTAGAGAAACATCACACCCGGCCGATTTACAATTTCATTGTCACCGGCCTAGAGTTGTAATGTGAGGTAACAAAAAATAATCATTCGCATAAAACAGAGGGAAACACGTGCACGTGTCGCGAAAGTTTGATGCTTTGGATCTCTCAATTAATAAATATTTACTGAGCTGGTAGATACAAAACAACAATAAGTAAGATGAAGAAATTACAATTTTGTATCGAGCCCAGAATAATGCCTATCTAACAAATTAGGTTTCAGTTTTGTAACGCACGAGTAATTAAATTGCTCATTATAATATCAGCTTTATTTCTTGGCTCACTGGCTTCGTTTTTTACATGTAATTACGTAGAAATGTAAAAAAATCTTGGTTTTGTTATTTTACTACATCATTGCATTAACTAATGAAACCTTCAGACCGCTATCGTTCTTCGCATCTTCTTGTGAGGGATTTCATTCACATATTCAAATTCTGGGAAACGGCAAACAGTATTTCTTCCAACCGAACTATTGTGAACATGGACATGAGGCAGCGTTTCTACTGAAGCAGGGATTAATGACAATGGGAATAATAAACGCAATAATAACACTACTAACGTTCCGATTACGTGATATGAGATGTAGTTTTCAAAATTCTCTTTGTATACACACACGGTGTTGTCATATTTTCACTTCGCAGAAATAAATTGTTAGAAGGAAAAAACAGTTTCGATTGCCGTCGACTCGGTCCTCGTACGGGTCCGGGCCCAGATGAAATATCTGGGCCTAGTGGTAGACGGGCGGTGGCTCTTCGACAAGCACTCTCGGTCCTCGTACAGGATGCTCCTGCCTTCGAGGTAGTCTGCCACTAGCTGCCTCAGGTACGCGGGCACTCCATGATACCGGAGCGCCTCTCTGATGCAGCTGAATGGCAGAGACCCGAAGGCGTTGGCGATATCGAGTGATGTCGCCAACATCACTCCTCCACCGGCGACGGCCTCCTCCGATGCAGCCCTCAGGCGCAGATTGGCCCCAATGGTCGAGCACCCAGCACGAAAGCCGTACTGAGCGTCCGACAAATCGGGACCGACCTCGTTCAAATGCCGGACGATGCGGGTAGCGAGAATCCTCTCCAGCAACTTCCCCGCCTCGTCCAGCAACACGATAGGCGTGTAGGCCGCAATTGAGTCGGGGCGTGAACCCACTCCTAACACAAGCCATAGAGCTTAGCTGGAGGGGTTAACAGGATTGCTAGTAATGTGGGGCCACAATCCCACATTGCTAGTTAACTTAAAAAAAAAAAAAAAAAAAATCTGTGTTGTGGTTTGAAATATATGAGGTAATAAAGAATATTACATACATACATACAAGATACACGCGAAAAACATTACCCTTCCTAGCAGTCGGGTAAAAAAAAGCTTGTCGCTGAATAGCCATCGCGAGATAGTAACGATGTTATGGAATAAACAAATATATAATTGATAAGGAATTGCTGTTAACGACGACCGGTTTTCGGAAGGGAGAGATAAAGAGAAGTATTTTTCTCTTTAATTAATTAGGTTGTTACTTTGTGTATGCGATTCTACAGTGATTTGTCACCATTGTCCCATTATTTCCGCGCCTGACCAGAAATAGAGTTTTTTAAATTCAACTTCAACATTTTATTACTGGGCTCTCCAAGATTTCTTCGTTTTCCAAATGCTAAACAAATGAAATTAGGCAACTGGGAGTTGAAAAAGTGGTCAGCTGGCAATATTTTAACAGAAACCATTTATAAGGGAGGACGAGGCATAATAAATAGCTTTTTTGAAAAATAGCCGTCATATTTTTTGTTTCGCAGTATAAATCGTATTGTTACCAATATAATTTACGCTATAAAAGTTAATTAAAAACCGGGCAAGTGCATGTCGAGATACGCACAATGTAGGGTTCCGTAGCTGCCCAGCACAATAATGCGGTAGGTATAAGAAGTGGGTTTTTTGTTTCACACTACTAACAATGTTACATAAGTAATTTTCAATTGAAATTTGTACGAAAATGTTGTTACTTCTCACTTGATCCTATCCTAAGTACTTACGTACTTTTCCTTTTAATTTCATTCTATATACTAGTAGCCTTCTTTTTCACGTCTTTAAAAACAACCATTTATCTGGCAGTAATAAAAGGATTAATATTTATTAAACAACAAAATATTTTTAAAAGACAATCTTTGAAACACCAAAATATTTTTAAAAGACCTATCCAACGACATCCCATACGATGGGGTAGCTGAGAAAAAAAATTACACCTCCACCGAAAAAAATATCCACTTTATCGGCGTAGGTAACTGATACGTATATCCATGCAAAGATTTTTTCAAATCCGTCCAGTAGTTTCGGAGCCTATTCAATACAAACAAACAATCAAATCTTTCTTCTTCATAATATTAGTACCTATAGATAAACATCCGAATAGCAAGGGAAGCTTAGGATAAAACTACTACTATAAAGCCCGATTGCTTTCAAAATCAATATCTGGGGAGCGTCGGCGGTATCCGTGAAGAAATCTGTAAATTAAAAAGTTAAACATTTTTCGCATTCGTTTTCTCTCCAAGCAGAAATAAATTCAGCGTGATGTGAAAATAAAATCTCGAAATCTTTCTCACTTCAGCACCGGTTGTTTATAAAAAGGGCATCAGTTTACCCGTAATTATTCAACACTTGTGGGTTTTTTGTACTCAGAATCTCTCACATGATCACAATAAATATAATGCTTTTTCAGCTACGAATTATCGGAAAGGCTGTTTGGCATTGTGTGAAAAGGGCGACGTTGAAGAGCCGTGGTTTGGGTTCAATCAAGAATTTTTTTTGACGACAACTGACGGCCGACCTCTGGGCTGGCCTAAAGGTGGCTTTCCCGCCCCGCCAGGCCCCTACTATTGTGCTACTGGAATGAACAATATCATTGCTAGAGATCTGATGGAAGCTTTCTACAGGTACTAAGTGATACCATTTAACGGTGTAAACATGCAAAGACATTTTGCTTTTCAAATCTAAAGACGTGAAATAAGTTAAAATTGTTACATAAATTATTAGATAAACCATGTAAAATTTTATTCATGACGTATTGTTTTGTCTTAAACTTAGCATTGTGTAGGTATTTTTGACTTCTTTTAAAAACAACCAAGGGGGTAAGTATTTCTTGCTAATTACATTATTAATACAATAATCGCATTTTTGAAAGATAGAAAAATTTGAAATCCAGACCCAGGAATCGAACCCGAGACTTATGTCCGAAACGATGAGACTTATGGCCAAACTGAGGGTAGAATCGAACCGGGACTATGTTGCTAAACCTCGAATTCTTCTATCCTTCCTGCAAGCGAGTCGGCCCTCGCTTGCGCCATCTAGCCGATAGTTTAAGAACTATTACGGCCTTTGTTATTGCTTCGTTCGATCTGGACTTTTTCTATCTTTCAAAAATGCAACTATTGTATTAATAAACCTAGAGGGTATGAAGGTAATAGAAACTCTACATTTACTGATTGAGACAGAATATACATAATGTTCTAGATGCTGCCTGTATGCTGGTATTGAAATTAATGGTATTAATCCTGGGACAACGCCATCACAGTGGAATTTTCAGGTAAACCTAAAAACTACAACATATTTATCAATGTACTTAAGTCTTAATACTTAATCATGGGTATATATAGGTAGGACCAAGTCCTGGTATCAGATCAGCAGACGACCTGTGGATGGCTAGGTACATACTCGCGCGTCTCGCCGAGGAGTACGGCTCTGTGGCATCTTTTGACGCTCAGCCTGTCCCGGACTGGCCTGGGAATGCCACTTTCACGTATTTCTCTTCAAAAGACATGAGAGAACCAGACGGAATACTGTAAGTATACCTACTTATATCTAAAACTTAAGTTAAATACTTCTGTCAGAACTATCTACAAACTTTGTCCAGATAATAGTTCTGTTTGGGAACTAACAGGCAACAAAAGTAACTGATATGGAGATTATGAAATATAATAATCATAGGGTACTTACTGCACAACGAATATCTTGAATAACAACAACACATTAACATTTTGAAGTTGGTGCCATGAAATAGTTGCTTTTGTTTAATTCGGCACCAACTTCAAAATGTTAATGTGTTGTAGTTATTCAAGGTAGATATTATTTTTCGCTTTTTAGTTGCCTTGTATTTATTTTTGAAGTCGGTAATAGTTTTTTGAAAAAAAGTTTTTTATTTCTCACTTTTTAGTGGGTTGGTTTGTAATTCACTTATGTTACAATAGGCTTTTGTCAACTGCTCAAATCCCTTTACAAAATATTGCTTTATAATCGCAAACCGTAAAATATTGAGTAGGTCTGGTCGTCATTTGTGATCTTCATCATCAGTTCTACTTCACCAATAGGTGCTTTTTGAGAGTAAATGCACGAATCACTATGAAATATACCTAAATCACTGTAGGTTAGCCTTTAATACACTGACGGACTCATAAACTGCATCAAAGTTCAGGTTTACTCTAAAAGGATTTTTTTATAAAATTATGCAAACTTTTTAGATTAAATTATATAAATATGGAAAGACTGGCTCTTAATCTTAAAAAAAAATTAAATTTAAAAATAGAACTGCGGTAAAAGAAATGAATATAGCCGGGAAAAGAAAATTTACTCGTAGTATCAGATTTGCGTGTTATTTATAGCAAAGTTTTAAATTAATTCTCATTGATTTTTTTTGTTTGGTCAATTGAATTATTGTTACCAGCATAATTGTTGGGTTAGTTTTTTAACACATCGAGAGTTTTTGAACCATAATATGGATACTTCGTCCGAACAAGCGGCACAAATTGTAGCATTGGTGCGGGAGGGCTTGGATCAACGAACGATTGGTAGAAATTTAAATTTAAACCAGTCTACGGTTTGTAGAATATACAGAAGGTTTGTAGAGACAGGTTCTTACAGGAGGAGACGTGGTACAGGCAGAACTCGAGCAACCACAGGTCGTGATGACCGATTTATTGTTACAACTTCCCTGCGAAATCGTTTCCTCACGTCAGTTAACATCAAAACCGAGCTTAATGAAGTGCGTGGAAAAAACGTGTGTGCACGAACAATAAGAAGAAGGTTAAAGGAAGCGGCTATCACCCCTTTTAGACCAGCAAATGGTCCAAAGTTGTCTGCAGCTCACAGACAAGCTCGCTTAAGATTTGCGCGTCATCACCTGAATTGGACAGAAGAGCAGTGGGCCTCTGTATTGTTCACGGACGAGTGTAGGACATGTTTATATGGTGCAGATGGTCGCAGAAGAGTCTATCGTCGACGTGGGGAGCGATATGCTCAAAGTTGCATTGAGGAGCGTGTTCCTTTTGGAGGCGGTTCATGTATGGTCTGGGGTGGCATATCGATGAACGGGCGAACAGAACTTGTGTTCATAGACATGGTCCGTCAAAACGGTAATAGAGGGGGTTTGACAGCACATCGCTACATAACAGAGATATTAGAAGATCACGTGGTGCCTTACATGGGATTCATAGGCGAAAATTTTACTTTAATGCAGGATAATGCCCGGCCGCATGCAGCTGCACAAGTTCAACATTATTGCGAAGAGGTTGGGATACGTACAATGAATTGGCCAGCACGCAGCCCGGATCTTAATCCCATCGAGCATGTTTGGGACAATTTAAAAAGAGCTGTATATGCGAGAAACCCTTCGCCTACGACAGTGGCAGCACTAAGAACAGCACTTTCAGAAGAATGGGACAATATTCCGCAAGATCTTTTAAAAACCCTTATAAAATCTATGCGGAACCGATTAGAATCCGTAATAAGGGCACGTGGGGGTAATACACCTTATTAAAACACAAATAAACCCTTGCATAAAGTTTGTGTCTATTGTTAAAACCAATTTTTTAATTAAACAATTTTTCCTTAAACTTCTGTTTTTTCTTCAAAAAAGGTCTTAAGGTCCTTTCCAGTACATAAACTTAAACTTAAAGATATGATCCTACGCTGTTTTAAAGTTCACGAACCAATCTAGAGGTTTCAATTTAAATCTGTATAGAAAGTTTGCATACTTGGTTAAAATATTTATTTCAAAGTCGTCTATTACTTTGATGCAGTTTATAAGTCCGTCAGTGTATTTTAAGAGTTCCCTCGATTTCTCCAGGATCCCATCATCAGATCGTGATCTGATGATGGGATCAATAGGACCAACTTGGAAGTATACCCTTTTAAACACAAAAATAATTTTTCAAATCGGCCCAGGCGTCTTTGCGTAATCGGGGTACAAAGATACAAAAAAAAACAGTCAAATTTAGACCCTCCTCCTTTTTGAAGTCGGTTGAAAATACCTTGTTTGTTTCCTGACGTTTCGACCGTATTGCAACGGCCGTGGTCACGGGTAGAGTAATATATATTTTCATAATATTATATGTATTTCGCAGAGTGATTGAGCGGGCTATAGACAAACTGGCTAGACGGCACGGAGTACACATGAATGAGTACGACGCTAACAATGGTGCTGACAACGTGCGTCGACTTAATGGCAAGAATGGAATGTCACACGTTAGAGATTTTACTGCAGGTAATCTACATCTTCTTTATCTTTACTTATAATAAAAAGAGGTAAAGTTTGTGAGTTTGTGAGGTTGTAGGGGGTAATCTCTAGATTTACTGAACCGATTTTGTAAATTATTTTGCCAATAGAAAGCCACGTTATTTTTGAGTACCAAAGGTTAAATAACATCACGCTACGACCAATAGGAGCGGAGCAGCAATGAAAAATGTTGCAAAAACGGGAAAAAATAAGCAAACAAAGTTGCGCGGGTCAGCTAGTAGTATATAATAAAGTCGCCTTCGCTGTCTGTACGCTTAGATCTATTACATTACGCAACGCATTTTTATGCGGTATCCACTATTATTTATATAGCTAGTTATACTATCTGACTAGCGCAAATTCGTCTGCGTCAATTTACGTTACGGGGAAAATTGACGCAGACTTTGTTGTTGTGTTTGTTCCTTCCTCTATAAATGGGCTATCTCACTAACACTAACAAATCTCTTTATAATATTAGTGTACATACATGCATATTTTATGTGTATAGATTAGATAGAGGAGAAAACGGGCCGTATTGCTAGTTGATTTAGAATCACTAGCTTTTTCTACTGGCCTTACTGGTTTTATGTGCTATAGTAGTAGTAGTATAGTAAAGTAGTTTATACATCGAAGTATAAACTACTTTAATGTAAAGTTTCATCAGAATCCGTTTAGTAGTTTTTGCGTGAATAAACAACAAACATCCATCCATCCTAAAAAGCTTTCAGATAAATAATATTAATCTAAACTCATGTGGGTATTCTTCTTTTAATTTTTTTCTCTTGTTTTTGCATCAGACCTCTAATATGGTGTATAATATAATTGTGGCAGCATCTTACCTGCATATATAATTTCCAAAAATATTGACTCGAATCAAAAAAGTTTATTAGAAACCTTCAAATGTTTTTGAAAGACCTTTCGAATGATGTGCCACACTTTGATGATTGTTAAAAAAAAACATCTGCTTCTGTTACATGTATGAAGTGCCCCCTCTAAAAATATTATTTTTTATTATTTAGATATCAAACTAAGTAGAGGCTACTACAAGACACCTTTTCACTAAATTTCATCAATATTCATTGAGTAAAATGCCTGTGACATACGGACGGACGGACAGACAGACAGACTGACGGACATGACGAAACTATAAGGGTTCCGTTTGTGTCATTTTGACTACGGAACCCTAAAAAAAAACATTGTAAACATTGGCAGTTTGAAAAGAGTTGCCGCGAATTTTTACTGCCTGATCTTTTTTCGGCTTTACCTATTGTTTGCGAGCAGGCATTCTTTTACTTTTACTTCTTAAAAAAAATATGACTCTCGCATTAGGGTACAAGCCCTGTGTCGCGGGGGACTTTTACAAACATACAAGTCACGGACACAAAGTACACCCAGACTCGAACAACAATTTGTAGATCACACAAAGTGGTGTCCCGTGTGGGATTCGAACCCACGACCTCTTGAGTAGCAGTCGGACACACTCCTACCGCGCCACAGAGGCAGTTAAAATGGCATTACATGTAAATGTAGAATCGACTTACACAAGTGTAGTATTTTGCTTCCTAAGTGATTTTTTTAGAATAAAATATGGTGTCGGTGGTGATATTGCGCACTAAAATTACTAAGGTTACGTAAATATCTTACCTACGAGTATGAGAGCAAATTCCTTATGTCTTGTCGCCAAAACCGCTATTCAGTTAGGAAAAGGCAAGAATTTACATATTATTGTTAGGGACATTCCAATATTCTCAATACATTCGAGGTATTTGAGTATTTGCCATTCAGTCGTTACTTCAAGCTATTTGGCGTTAACGTATCTACCTATATATTTAAGTTCTGTTTTTCTCTGATTAAAAAAATACTGGTGTTATTATTGTATCTATCTATGAAACGTACAAAACGTAAAGTTTAGCCATTTCAACTCCATCAGCCCATAAATAAGTTACCATTTTTGTAAAATATTCTAGCCCTCCGTGCCTCGGAGAGCACGTTAGGCCGTCTGTCCTGCGCCTAATGTCTCTAGGGTCGTATCCGATTTCGGTGTTTGCGCACACACTTCAGCATAGTATTGCTTGCGTAGTTAGTTGGTATTTGTTAAGATTGGTCGGCATGATTGAAATCGATCGCAAACCATTATTATTGTCTACTTGCTGTCCTGGTAAAAAGTTACTTTCTTATTTTGTAAGAAAGAGCCTTCTACAGATAATAATAATAATAAACCCCTCGGGGCTAATCGTTGTCTACCTATATGAGATTAACGCAACACTCTGAGGGCATAGTAGCAGCTCTTGAAATCCTTATGACACCAATAAAAATTGTCTCATGAGGGTGCACTAAGAGTACACAAACCGCAGGGCAGCTTTGTGGCGAGCTGAATGTGCGTGGCGACACTGCGGTCCCGATGCCTCAGAGAGTCGGTCAGGGCCTCGTCTCCCGCTTGCCTTCACTGGCCGGCGGGAGTGGAACACCAAGAGCGCCCGCAGGACTTTCAACTCTGTCTTGCCTTAATCGGCCGGCCAGAGGGAGGTCGCCAGAGCTTGTATGCTCGGGGGTGGAAGTGTCATTTTCAAGGGCATAACTACGGGGAAACCCGCTTACAGGCCTTCTTCGTGATTGTGAAACCGGCGCCGCACCGCTCGGCACCTATATAGCATAGTAACACCCCGTAATTTTTTTTCGTTATTTTCTTTTCTTTACGTAACGTACCTTCTACAGCGTATTAGAAAACTAAAACAAAAAAGAATAAATGAAATCGGTATAGTCGTTCTCTAGTTATCTCGTGACCAAGGGAAATAGGATTCATTTTTATCTATATTGATGAAACGTTAATTATGCGATGTGGCTAGAAACTCATTAATGAACATTATGTGCTCAGCTGAACATTGCAACTAAAAAGATAACTACGCATTTAATTGGTTTGATTATGTAAATTATTCTCCATTATTCAAAGCTCCTGCAATATATTGCCACATATTTCCATATAAATCTAAAATATAGCGCAATATTGATTCAGTACTGAAAGCTAAAATAACATACATTACTATGATCGATGCGAATCCACAAATATGTAGTTACGTAACGATTGAGTCGGTTGGTATTACGCATGTTATGGTTCAGATAAAACTCTATATTTTAGCTAGCTAAGTTATATTCAATACACGAAAAAAATGGATGATTAAATAAAAGTGAAAAGAGTTTTTATATCGTTAATTTAATTAAAAAAAACTTTTAAATGCTCTATGAAAGCGGGGCCTTTCGAGGTATAAAGGTGCTTTTACGCGGTGAAGTGGAACGTGGTAAGCTATCAAATTTGGTTGGTTAGAAAAGAAGAAGTAAATAAAAAAACATTTAGGTATTTGTTGAACCACATAAGTCACAGCTCCAACAGAAAATGGTATATAAAGAATTACATAAAATATTAAAACAAAAAGAAATTACAGAATGTAATAAAAAATAAATCAATAAAAAAAAAAAAAAATCAGTTGGAGAAAAAAAGAAAACCATATTAAAAAAGCTGTGCCTCGCGGCTGCAACAAATGGGTGTCCAGTTCAGAATTTTGCCAAGCTGACAGAGCTTGGCGCTGGTTTTCAACTGGTTCGCCGTATTTCACGTTATCTTATGGAAAAAGGTGAAGGGAACCATGTTACTTGTTCTAGAATCAAACATTCGAGGCAAAACGTATTGTGATTTGTGACTGCCAGCAACCAGCACTGTACCTGCGTGGTGGCCCTTAACTGTTGTGTACACATTCCTCCCTTCTAAGACAGTTAGTGTACGTTTCCACTGATGTGAAGATGGGCAGGTGGAAAGGGGCGGATCGTCAATTTTTATTTTATTTTTTTATTTAAAAAGATAATTTGACTAATTACAGTGCTCGAAATCGTACCCAGGATTATTTCGGTTTACACTATTTATGTCCAATTTCAAAAATGACAACTTAGGATTATGACCAGTTCGAAATATGTCCAGTTATAATGATGTCGGTAATAACGTCCATTTATAAACATATCCCAGTCATAATAATGTCCAGTTTAGTACATGAGTAAAGTCCAAATAAAAATTTGTTACTTCTTATTTGATTTGCTATTACTCGTAAATTTGTAAAGCCTACTTAACTGTGCTAGTTTTTCTTTTAATTTCATGAGATTTTTCGCATACCCAACATCAACCATTTAGCTGGCAGGGGGGGGGGGACTTGACTCTCAAAAATTTGCACTTTAAACCTTAATATTTAACAAAAGGATGTCTATATCTAAAAATGGTTTTCACAACTCTTGCCAAACGTTTTTAAATGACCCATCTAATGATACCCTACACGATGGGATAGGTGAGAAAAAAAAAAATCACATCCCCACTTTACTTATACGGGAGGTACCTACCCTAAAAAAAATGTTTTAAGTAATATGTGTATCCAGGTGTATGCATTATACAGGCACATATTACAGACTTCTAGCACTACCAGTCTCTGACCTAAGCTGCGGACGGAGGGACGGACATGGCGCAACTGTAAGTGTTCCGTTTTGCCATTTTGGCTACGGAACTCTAAAAATGACCAGGGTTGCTGCGGCAATTTTCCTACTGCTAGCAATATTCTCAATATTGTAATTGTAGTATTTCAATATTGCTGGTAATGTTGCCCTCTTTGGCACCTAGGACAAAATTGCCAATTCCCGGGATTCACATTCGGCCCTTGTAGGCTGGGAGCCCCGTATCATTGATACGGTTGAAATGGTAGTAGCTATCGAAGTTTTTTTTAACAAAGCGGAATTTTGGTCATTGTTATGAATGGACATTATTATGACTGAGTATTTTTAGGACTGGACAATTCTATGATTGGACATTTAAAAAATGTTCAAACTTATGTCGTACGAAGGATTATTTCGCACTATCATTGGTCAATTCACGGTTTGCTCCGCTCCACTCCTCTCCACTCCACTCCGCCTCGTTCCGCGTCAATGGAATCGTTCCTTTATAGAGAAGGAATGTGTCCCAACAGTGGATACGTTAGTCTAATACAAGAATTTAATCTCGTTTTGGATCCAATCCATCATAATTATTTTGTTTTGTTAAAAATGTTACAAAGATACGGCCACAGTGTCGTATCGTAATAAAATTGTACATTACTTACATTGCATCATTAAGCTGAAGAAATTGGAGTAGTAAAATAAAGTAGTTGCCCCGTTAAACAAAATAATGGGGGTTGCAGGTACCTACTACGGCACATTTTTTATTGAAATGTGTCTAAAACGTAATCATTATTCGATTAATTGTTCAATGCGAAGAGAAAATGTGAAACCTTTTCTACTAAAGTACATAAGTAGTGTACCTATATCATATTTCATATTCTTTTGATAGACCACACTTGTTTTAGGAGAGGAGATACTTATGAGGCAATAACGTCTGCACCAGCCGTTCTCGCCTCAAGATATATGAGTTTGTTCCCTCGTTGACACTAATAAAACTGTCTATTACCAAAATAATGAAACATATATTGGATACATAAATGCCACAAGAAATGTGATTGAATTCGATGTAGGTAACTCGTGTAAAATATCTGTAGATATTGTGGTTAAATGACCGTAATAATTACGTGATACGTGTCACCTTTGCGGATCGTTATACGCATTAAGGGCGCGCTTTCATTTATGACAAGGAGCGGACTGAATTGACAAATGTTAGAGTTCGAAATAATCGAATCAATTGCATAATGTGCAAGTACCGAAATGTGCAGTTCGCGGATTATGTACACATCGTAAAACGTGCACTGCAAGAGTATGTTGGATGTCGTATGTATTGTGAGTTTTGTGAGTTGTCGGATAGAAAGGCAGTTGGGTCCATTTTTAAGCCCAACCCCATAAGTCTTAATTTACTTACTATCTAAGTATATTAATATTGTAATGAGGTAACGTTTGTGAGTATATGAGGTTTTAGGGGATAATCTCTGGATCTACTGAACCGATTTTAAAAACTGACATTGTAAATCGAAAACTGTTCATGCCTATTTTTTTTCTATTTTAAAACAAATCAAAGATTGACATTAATATTCCATGAACGTTTTTTGCAGGCAAGCCTACTCGATTATTTTCGTAATTATTTCTTTTGATACCAATTTTTATTAGTTATCATATTGGTGTAGTTACCCATACGTATCGACTTACCTGTTCATACCTTGCCAGGTAAGCTACCCATGAACATAAATAAGTTGGCAAACCTACCAAAACATAATGTACCTACATGTTGAAAGCTATCAGTTGAAACTAAATTTATTCGGTTATCAAAAGAGTGAGGGTTATGAAAAATAAAAAAAAAATAGCCATGAACACTTTTCTGTTGTTCTTATTTTGTATGGATAGTAAAATTTTGTTATTTTAACTAAATTATATCAAGATATTATATTATAGAAACATATCGATTGTAAAAACTGACAGTGCTAATATTTCAAAGTAGACTTCGTTTATTAAAGTCAACATTAATCGTTCTATTGTTAGATACCCTTGTTAATTAGTGAGCCCGAATTTCAATGATAATTAAGAAAGACGTGGAAGAAATTCCAATCTAATCAATTTGCTGCTTTTGATTCAGACTATAAGGGTGCGTTTCCACTGAAGTTGAGATGGGCGGAAATCACATGGCTTGAAATCCTACACAGAATTATTTAGAGCATTATCATTAGTCAATTCATGGTCCGCAACGCTCCACCTTACCTCGCTCTGCGTCAGTGGAAATGCTTGCCCTTAGGCACATGTCCCACCAACACGGCGAGAAAGCGAGTAGCGATTTTATCGCTTAAGAAACGTACATACTTATGTAGATCCCGTGTAAACAAAAGAGATAAACTATTCGCACTGCCAGCGAGAACTCATCCATCCATCTCATGCATATCAATAAGCATAAACACGAAAGGGGGTCTACAATATACATTTATTGTACGTTTCTTGAGCGATGAAATCACTATAGTTTGACCAGTACCGCTGTACCGTGCCTTAAGTATGCGTGCGGCGAGTCGGTGGACTGGGGAAGTATCTTCCATGACGCTCTGTCAGTGTGCCGTCAACGCTCACGACGATGGTGGCTAGCGTTGCAGTGTAAAGTGGCCGAATATTTTAAGAAAATAATAGCAGCCCAGAAAGCTTATGTTGCCAAAATCGTGGCGGAGGCGAATAAAATGCAAGAAATGTGATAAAAACAAATAATAATAATAATAAACTGAAAATTTGAAAATCTGACAATATTAAATAAGGATTTTTTTGGGCTTTACAACCTAGTCGTACTTAAGATTGTAAAGTGATATTTTAACATCTGTCCGACAATTCTATCTCGTGTGTACTCATGTGCTTTCCTACCCGGCCCTAAGGCGCGGTACAACGGTCCCGGTCAAACTATACGCGTTTGTCGCCGTTGGTGGGAAAGGTGCCTACATTCACATGACGAGCGCTTAACAGGCATTTTGCAGACTCACTTCTAGGTACAACTTCTTCTATATTTTTCTGGACGTTCACTTGGTAAGGCATGTTTTAAGTACCTTTGAAATTGCCTTCTCGCGTTAGCAAAATTTCACTCGTAATCTGAACTTACTAGGGTAAATCTTAATCTACAATGCGGAATCTATGTAGGCACATTGCATCTCTGTAATCTTTTATTTTTAATCTTTTATTGTTTCTAGAGGCTTTTTAATAATGTCAGCCTCATCATAACCTAATCTTAATTAACAAACTAATATTTAAGATTTACATTATTCTTAGACACCTAGAAATAAATTAAGAGGGTAGAGTCACTCACTGCTGCAGCTCTGTAATCTCAGGCATAACTACCTAACAAAATTTTACGGAGCACTCATGAGGCCACACGGTCAGTGAATAATAATTTGACCGTGTCGTCCTATTTCCCGATGGTGTCGTAAGAGATGCCTTTATACATCACGTAGAAAGGTCTCGGCTTTGATAACATTAAATAAATTAGTAGATAGCTATGGCTCTATTTACGGTGTGAACTTATCTGAACTCCTGGAATTCGTGAAATATTTTTTATAGAACGCTTTTGTTAATAACGAACGAACGCTCTTGTTTTATGTATAAGAAATGTCTTTAAAATGTACCAAATGATTGGATGAGTTTTCAAAATGTGAAATTCACATTTCGTTTAATTATGTTTTACTCACGTAAAGGACACTACGACGTATAGAAAATCATTCATCGAGACGTAGCGGTTCAACTAACACACACCCGAATTGACCAACTGACTGATTCCAAGATATAAGCATAAGAATTACCTATAGGCATCGCTGCTAATGATTTTCAACGATGCCTATAGGTAATGGTGGATTCAGGATGCCATTCGGGAGGAAGGGGGGGACGGGCACGATGAAAAAAAAAAAACGTTTGGGAGGAATAGAAATTCGTTACACAAAGGAAACCGACCAAAGGGCACGCCCCTTCGCCTTAAACGTATCTATAAAATACATAATTACGATAATATGAAGATAGTATCGAGCCAGACAGGCTATTTAAAATAAAATGTTAATATTACAATAGTAGGTATGTATGTTGTACCTATACCACATGAACTGTCTAGTTAGGTCACTAGATTGTTAACTTATATTAAAATCTTTGTGAAATTCAATGTGCCAGTACAGCTTAATTCCACGCCAGTTGGTTGGGTCGGTTACATATTTCAGGGTTTTATAGGAAAATCTGGAAACTATTTGCACAATGCCTATACGACCGAGAACCTTCTACTTAGTAAAGTATTTTTATATTATATTACCAGACACAGAAAGCAGAGTTATACCTATGTAGCTTACGGTTTTGGCCTTAGGCGGAGGCTAAACG
This sequence comes from Herminia tarsipennalis, assembly GCA_945859575.2. Lineage (NCBI taxonomy): Eukaryota > Metazoa > Arthropoda > Insecta > Lepidoptera > Erebidae > Herminia > Herminia tarsipennalis. The sequence goes on from OX243838.2 coordinate 14,819,836, forward strand.
TTTAGTAAATACTTTGGTCAATATTTTGGTCAATATTTACCAAGTACCTATTTGTTTTTGTACTTACGGTATTTTCTAGTTCTTTTGACAAATATGTATATATGTCTAAGGTATAGATTTAGACAGTTGCGTATCGAGAAATTTGGTTTGTTGAGAGGTATGGATGGAGTATTGACACCTTTGAGGAGCTTAAGATTTTGGTTTATGGGAGGAGCTGAAACCTGTTAGGGTTGGGATTTATATATATTTTTAGCGGACATAAGGGTAGACTCAGATACTTTTAGAAAAGACAGAGATTCGGGGAAAGACAAGACCTTTATGAACGACGAGACGGTACCATTCTGAGTTTCCGTCGCCCGGATTCGTTTAGGAATGGATTTCAATTTTGGGTGTAGTGTGTGCAGTACGTACTAGGAACATATATGTTTGCCCTGCCTTTTTGTATTCTAGCATGACTGCTTTTATGATAAATACTCACATCCATCTGGACTACGCGATCAGTTAATATATATCTAATATATAAAATTCTCGTGTCACAGTTTTCATTGCCATACTCCTCCGAAACGGCTTGACCGATTCTGATGAATTTTTTTGTGCATATTAAGTAGGTCTGAGAATCGGCCAACATCTATTTTTCATACCCCTAAGAGTTTGTTTGTTTGTTTGAACGCGATAATCTCAGGAACTACTGGGCCGCATTGAAAAAATATTTTATTGTTGGATAGCCCATTTATCGAGGAAGGCTATAGGTTATAACATCACGCTACGACCAATAGGAGCGGAGCAGCAATGAAAAATGTTGTAAAAAAAAAGAAAAAAAAAGGAAAAAGGGAAAATTTACGCAGATGAAGTTGGCGCGGGTCAGCTAGTAAATATATAATATAGTCAGTATTCATCGCACACGGGAGTTAGTTTTGCTTTTATATCCATTTCACGCCGGAGCTACCCGATATATTAGAAAATATGTCCAGCCTTGTTTGTTTATTCCATCAACGGAATGTGATTAAAATTGGGATACTCTTCGACACAATTTTAACACAACGTTCAAAGGACATATGTACATAAAATGCATGGTTCCTATGCTGACGCCTAGACCTTTGCATTTTGTGACATTCCTCAATCCGTAATCAATACAAGACTTACCAAAAATCACAGTCAGCCATCAATATCAACTTCTATTCCTAGACAAAGACGATTTATTTCCAAATAAGTAACAAGGTCGTTAGCAAAAATTTGTTTAGTAATTGGAATAAACTAGTGCAGTAGTAAATATTTAACGCTTGGCCTCCAAGGTTCTATGGTTGTCTATCTTGTCAAGTAGATGTTATGTGACTGGGCTGACAATTGTTCACATCGAAGGATAAACTTTCATCGATATGTTTACTATTTACATACATTTTGTCTGGACTGTAATTTGTGTGTATGTACGGCCAAGAAAGTGGTCTACGAGTTTTGCCAAAACTTAATGTGTAACTCAAATAGCTGTAAGGTTGAACTTAGCAATTGTCAGGATATTATAACAAGGAGAAATCCCTTGTGGCCACCAGGATCCCCTAAACCGATCCCCCAGGGGATCCTGGTGAACTCGTCGGTTCACTAGGATCCCCTTATCATAATCTTTATAAAGATGTTATTACACATACTGACTCGATCAACAAAACTTATCTGATTTGAACTGGCCAGTATTAAATGGAATCTTCTTGTTTATGAAATGAGTTATCAATGTCAATCCAGTGACATTCGTTTTCTGATTTTCCATTGCAAAATGGAAGATAACGAAAATTCAATATATATGATAAAAAAGCATGGACAAGTGATGCTTTATGATGGACGTAACTATCACAAGAAGAAAACCTATAAAAATGGTAATGTTTTATGGCGTTGTACTAATTGGCGAAAATTAAAATGTGGTGGTTATGTGACTGTTGATGTAAGTTTAATTGTATTGTTGCATTATAAAATATTCTACTTCTTCTTAGCGTATGACTAGTGATCAACCTGGTGTCAGAGTTGTTGGTCGCCCATACAGCTAGCTATACAGGCCTCTGACATGACCTAACGACTATAAACATCCGGGACCGCCTTTCAACGTGCGGAAGCGCTCAGGTGAAATACCACTATGCGGTCACCCATCCAAAGGGCAGCCGCGCCTCGGTTGTTTAACCCACTGATCGCTTACCGAACAATAAGTGCACCAGGCTACGAGCGCTTCTTATAAAATATTGATCCAGTAAAGTTCTTACATGTATGTCTATTATGGACCTTGTTTTTGTATATTCTTTCAGGGAAATTCTATTGAGAGAGCTACTCCACACACACTCTCATGCGTGAGGAATGTGGCTCAAAACGATATTGATCTTGCAGTACATAAATGTAAAGACAAAATAAGAAAATTGGATTCTCGACCTATTCGAGAAATATATGATAAATGTTTTTGTCCCTTAAAGAACAAAGGTATAGATTTGGTAGCAAAAGTACCATCACTTAAATCATTAAAAAGTGCTTTATATAAAGTTAAAAATGAAAGTGCAGATGTGTCAAAAATGTGTTACAAAAAAGTAAATGAGGTTGAAATCCCTAAACCACATTTAGATTTCGTTCTGTGTGACTATTTAAATGTACATGAAATAGAAAGACCTTCGCCTCGAATAATAATTTTCTGTTTAAATGAGAACAAACAAATTTTATCTAAAATAGAACATATATTTTGTGATGGAACTTTCCAGTGTTGCTCTCCACCCTTTGAGCAATTATATATGATACACGGAGATATTGGCAGTTCTCTAGGTACAACAAATGTTGTGCCTTTACTTTACGCATTGTTGAGTGACAGAAAAACGGAGACGTATGATTTATTTTTTAAATTAATTGCATCTCAAATAAATAACTTTTACCCTAAAAAAATAACAATGGACATGGAACAAGCGGCTGTTAATGCTTTCAAGAACAATTTTCCTGATGCTGAGATAAAAATATGCTATTTCCATGTCAAGCGGAATATCCGTAAAAAGGGTAAAAACTTACATTTACTTAAAAACAAATATACTAGGAGACTGGTTATGTTGTGTGGTGCCCTGCCATTATTACCAACGGATTTTATTACTGAAGGGTGGGACTACATTAAAAAAAATATCTTAAATATGAGTGAAGATTATCCTAAGTTGCTAAAGTTAGTAAGCTATATGAAATACTGGCTCAAAAATGACGACACTAGAAAAATGTGGTCGGTTTTCAGCGAAAGACATCGCACCAATAACTGTTGCGAAAGTTGGAACTCGGGTTTAATCAAACTGATTGGACGAAAACGACCCAACATACTACAGTTATTGAATGCACTAAAAAGAGATGCTGAACAAAAGCAAAGGCAACCGCCAAAAAGACGTAACACAGATCAAATATCCATTGATAAGTTTATTCAAGAAACACAATTGCAATTATTGAACAATGACATAAGTGTAGGTCATTTCTTAGAAATTGTAAAATAAAAACGGTGTGTAAACTTCTTTAAACTTATTTTTATTTCAAGGGGATCCTAGTGAACCGACGAGTTCACCAGGATCCCCTGGGGGATCGGTTTAGGGGATCCTGGTGGCCACAGTGGAGAAATCGTCTTTGTGGTTTTACGTGCAAATTAACTTGAACCGACTACATTTTTGGCCGACTGTACATACCAAGCTACTTGCCTCTTTTACCCGACAAAGGAAGGTAATGTGTTTATGGTAGGTAAGGTGTGTGTGTGTGTGTGTGTTCCTTTGTGGCACTATATAGACCAAACACGTGGGTCGATTTTGAGGATTCATACGTCAATCGATTCGTATTATTTTTGCGAGTGTCACTAAAGACATGACAGCAATCAAAATTCAAAATGGCGTACGTTTGGTGACGCCATTTTGAATTTTGATTGCTGCCATATTGTGATAGAAAAAAAAATAAAGTCAATAAACTAGGTCATGTGGGGTATCATTGTATAGGTATCTATTTCAAAATCATGATGAGGTTTCTTTAATCATTTTTCACTTAGAATGACTGTTTACGATATATAACGATTTAAAGTTTATTACCAACCATTTTCACTCAAATTTTCGATAGGTACAGTTATTCCATCTGTAACTACTAAAAAGTTACATAAAAAAAAGAGCACAGCCAGGTTAAGGTTATAGGTTACTAGCTGACCCGCGCAACTTCGTATGCGTAAATTTTTCCCGTTTTTCCAAGATTTTTCATTACTGCTCCCCTCCTATTGGTTGTAGCGTGATGTTATATAGCCTATAGCCTTCCTTGAAAAATGGGATACCCAACAGAAAAACAATTCGGACCTTGACATTACCGCGTTCAAACAAACAAACAAACTCTTCAGCTTTATAATATTAGTATAGAATAGGCTAAGGCTAATTGTTTACATCTTTTTCTAAGCAGAAGGATTTTTTTTTTCATTTTTATTATGTTCTAGTTCTAGGTTTTATTATCGGGGTAATTTATCTAGCGAGTCCTAAAATAATATTACTAACTGAATCGAAATAAAGTGAGGCAATACTGTTTTTCAAGAATTCGAACGGAGAATAAAAAACGTGTGGTACTTCGCTAGACTCTTAAAAATACGTTGTAGGTCCTAATATATATTATTTATTTAACTTGTATTTGAAGCTTTCAGGCAGGCACTTTAATATTTCATCTTACGATGTATTGCTATAAGTATTTGTCTTTACCGTCTGTACGACATATTTCTGAAAGCATAGGTGCCTGAAACACCAGTTAATATTCGCAATAGTGTAGATTAGCACTTTAATAAACATGTAAGTATACATCGTAAACTTTCAATCTTAGTGAGTTGACATCAAAGATAGCAGTCACGCAGCAAAAACCACTCTGCTACGTCACGAAAACGTGATAAATATCGCTGACTTGTAAATATTGAAAAGGGGTAGATACTGGGAAAATGAACTTTCTCAACCAACTATTTTTAAGCTATTGCATAGCTTTTATCGCGGGCTTCGAGCGCGGCGACCGAATCAAGAAATTCCGTAACGAAAATAAAACCTAACATCCCCCACTCCGCCTACCATGTAGCTCGGCCGAGCGTTCGCTTAATATACGAGTATGTATATAATACGACTGTACGAAGCTCACACGGATCAAGACGAGCTGCAGCGAAATGTAAAGAAAAAAAAGTTTTTTTTCATTACATTTCGGAGCAGCACGTCTATTATATATAGGGTAAAAGCAGGGTAGATGCCCCATTTTTAAAAAAAAGCTCTACAAATAATAAATATGAACACATTAAGAATAATACTAGATGTATATCAAAACATTGATCTTTTGTCTTTACTATCAGCCTATTTTTGTAAACATAATTATTATAAGTTTTGAGTTAATTCAGTTTTCGTAGACCTCTCAAAAAAGGGATAGTTGCCTACTGTGGCGGATAGAAGCCTAACGATAAAATCAGTTGCTGTGTGTGGATAGACTCTTCACAGAGACTTTTTAAAATAGTATAACGGTTTAAGAATTTAAACAATAAAATACCTACATCAAAAAAAGCCTTCCAAAGTTTAAGTTAGATACGTTTTGGTGACTTATTAACTTAAACTTAAACATACGCATGAAAAACATTACCCATACCTTTGGATCAGTGGGTAACACGTTATAGTTCACAATAGGTCGGGAAAACACCTAAAGAATAATTCTGTCTTTGCTCGTCAAAAAAGTTATGTTTGTCCTAGAGCAAAGAGCATAAAACCTTAGGGCGACTATCCTTTTTGATACGAATACTTGCCTTTTTTATTCCCGAAATAAATAAAAACTTGTTAACAATAAAACGTAATAAACAGTGTAATTTAAACGGATGTGTAACGGTTGATATAATAACAAAAAATCTAACGTTCACTTGACATACGCCGATGATACTGCCCTGATATTCCGCGACTCCACTTGGGAATCAGTTACTGCAAGTGCACAAAGAGGCCTTAACAAAATCACAAACTGGCTATCTCAGAACTTGCTCACCTTAAATGCTAGTAAATCATTCTACCTGCATTTTTCGTTTACAGCCGCTGGTAAACCAAACTCTCTCCTCAGCCCTTTGTTTGTCCACTCCTGCGGTGCGCGTCCCTCTGCGAATTGTAACTGCCCTTCTATTGAACTCACCAACTGTATCAAATACCTGGGAATCCATATTGATGACAGACTTACTTTCCAGCCCCACGTCCAAGCGCTTGTCGCGAGGCTCAGGCGGCTCATATACGTTTTTAAAAATCTGCGACATTCTGCTGACTCGTCGGTACTGAAACTAGTTTACACAGCACTGGCCCAGCCTCTAATTCAATACTGTGTCACTGTATGGGGTGGGACCACAAAAACTAACCTGTTGAGACTTGAACGGGGCCAAAGAGCTCTATTAAAAGTTGGCTGGCAGCTACCGTATCAGTTTCCCACCACCGAACTTTATAACATCTGCGATGTTCTATCGGTGCGGAAACTGTTCATACTCAATTTGATTCTAAAAATCCATGCCCAATCCCCTCATGACCCCACCAAATACTACACCTCCCGTCGTAAACACACGGTATGTCAAGTGCCCACAGTTAACACAACTGCAGCGCAACGTAGCCTCCATTTCCTCGGTGGCTACGTATACAATAAAGTAAATAAAATAGTATTTATGAATCCCTTGAGCAAATTTGAATGCAAAAAATTGGTAACAAAATGGCTACTTTCACTAGATTACACTGAAACAGAAAATATACTAACTATTTTAAAATAATTTATATCCTATACCTAGGCGTATAGAGACAACAACTAGACATTCTTACAAACACACAAACACACACACACACACACACACACTCACACACACACACACACACACACACACACACACACACACACACACACACACACACACACACATACCTCCACGTGCATTACATACTCAACACCCATGCATGCATCTTTAATACATTTATTATCTCAATCTTTTTGTTTTTTGTTTTTGTTTTTTACCAGTATTGTACACATTAAATTTAAATCTATAAGAATAAGGAGAGAGCCTGGAGATCTGTCACACAGGTCTTGAACCTATCACGGACTCCAGCTCTCATAAGGTTTATATTTAGTACACCTAGCATAATAATATTCGTTATTGTTCAATTTATGTAACCTTTGAGAGAAAATAAATTTATTATTATTACTATTATTATTATTATTATTATTATTACATAATATCACTTAATATAATTTTATTTAATATAACGATCAGTTGTCATATTGAACTGTAGATATAATTTCATTTTATCTAATTTCTTTTGATATAATGAACACTTTTTATAATGCACATTTGACATAACATTCGTTTAGTATATTATTTATTTACTATAATATTCATAATCTCTGCATTGTTTAAAGAAAAAAGAACGAATCGATAATATTTTAAAAAGAAAAAGGGAATACACTGAAATCGAATTCCTTCGGGCTTTGGCCTCTAACTTAAAACTGAAATAAGATGTTATATTTATAATTGATGTGTTAAGATTAAATAACTAATATAGCTACTGTATTAAGTTTTTGTTCTTCCCTTTATACCCTATACATCACCCAACTATTGTTACCAGGAGGATCTGGATGCAATCTGGACTTTAGGGCACCCCGACTCGGATAGGTTAGGTTAGAAGGGGATGGCGGGGTCTACGACCCCGCCATCCCCTTCGTGGTTTTTTTTTAAACCAACCAGTCGACCAAGTCCGACCTCGACCAGAAAATTAGGTCAAAAGAACATTAGGTTAAATGAAAGTTATATTAGAATATTATGCATTTTGAAAATTATGTCATATGAAATTAGGTTATTTGATATTATAGCATATGAAAATTATAACATATGAACGTTATTTCAAGTAAAATTAGAGCATTTGTTATTATATCAAACATTACACACCCAATTTAAACTGTAATACATGCAATGAAACAAAAGAATTACTGAAACCGCACTCAGTGGTAAAAATATTCAATAGAAATTACTCATCAATATAATTTCGACGCCCGTCAAAGTAGCGCCGCGGAAGATTTTTTCTCACACCGACAAAACACTTGCGCCTTCTCTGATGGTTTACATGGCAATAAGGTCTACAAGAAGGATACTTCTAACCATATTAAAGGTCTTTCACCACCAATATCCCTAACATAGTGTGTTTAAAACTGGGGCAACTATCCCAATGGGGCATCTATCCGGGTTTTACCTTGTTCAATTTATAATGCATAAGTTGTTAAAAAATGCTAAGCAATAGCTTTACCGCGGCAGTCCCCGAGTGCCACACATTTTTTTTTAATTGTTCAAAATTTGATCACTGATCAGCCACTTACTGGTTACAAGGTACATAATTAGATGATATTTACTGTTGATTACCCTACTGACGCAAATAGAAAGGTGTTTTATATGGCATAGTAGCCCCCAAACGAATGGTCAGAGACGATCCGAGTAAACAAACTAATTATAGTTACGAGTAGTTTACTCGGGTCGTTTATAATCCTCATTTCATGAAAATCAGTTGAACTGTTTAGAAAGTAATCATTTTTTTATCTCATGTGTTGGGTTGTATTAATTTGTTTTAATTCTAATAATAAAGTATTTGCCAGTATTACCTTTAAAAACCTCACTCAAACAACTCAACATTATCAAGTTCGGAATAGCTTGTCGTTCTAGTTTGGACATAATGATGTGTATGTAAACACATTATTTTGTCCTAACTAACTTCATTAGTAGGACTATCTCCATAATTGCGGTGTGAGTTCTGTAATCCCCAAATTGTAGTTCTATGTTAGAGTAAATAAGTTAGAATATGTTTCGTTGATGTAATAAATAAGAGTCACTTATACATTAATGGAACAATTTCTAGGAAATGGAACAACATCGAGTAACAAAATGCACTGGGTCCTGTGGATATAAATAGCTCCCAGTACGCATTGTAGACTATGAACAATATCCAAATCAAATAGATCTTCCCGATGTTTGTCCACTTAGAACTTCTAAACTACGTGACGGATTTTGAAGTGGTTATCACACTATAATTTATACTAATATTTTAAAGCTGAAGAGTTTGTTTGTTTGAACGCGGTAATCTCAGGAACTACTGGTTTAAATAATCTTTTATTGTTGGATAGCGCATTTATTGGGGTAGGCTATAGGCTATATAAAATCACGCTACGACCAATAGGAGCGGAGCAGTAATGAGAAATGTTGCAAAAACAGGGAAAATTTACGCAGACGAAGTTGCGCGGGACAGATAATAGTTTATATATGTTAAACTTGTATAATATGTATGTGTACAGATAGTGAACTTCTCCTCCACTCCTTTCGAAATCGGGGCGAGCCGCTAGTCGCGATGAACTCTTCTATTTTGTCTTGACCGTTTTTTCGCTAATGACCAGGGAATAACAAAGTGAATAAAGATAAATATGGAAAACAACAAGTGATAGTGAAGAAGGTATTTCATTTTTCTTTGCAGGTATTGCCAATCGTAGTTGCTCCGTCAGGATACCTCGTCAAGTTTCCGAAGATAAGAAAGGGTATTTCGAAGATCGTCGTCCTGCCGCAAACGCTGATCCGTATCGTATCATTAGCGTCATGCTTAGAACGTGCATATTCGATGAATAAATCATTGTTTTGTTCTTCTAGTCAAAATTGTTGTTGATATGTGTAAACAAATCCTTGTTTTTAATTAAAGTTCTTTATCGGTTTTCTTTGTGTTTGTCTCAAGCGTGTTGAAGGTACGAATTTTGAAGACTTGTTTGCGTGGGTGAAACGTTTTTTGGGCCTACGCTGTACCTACAATAGAACGTTTATAACTTTCACATCTGTTAAAATTAGACAATCTATTAAGTTAAAGTGAGTTTTGTCATAAAAATACTTTTATTTGGGCGCCTGTTGTCAAGGAGACCGTGACTAGAATGTAATTTGTTATTAAAATGTAATCAGTTTGCTCTTCTGTTAAGATTTTATTAGCATTTGAATTACTAAAAACTTTTTTCCAAGAAAATATTACCGACTTCAAACATAAATAGGTACAAGTAACAAGGTACTAACTAAAAAGCAAAAAATAGTAGTCATGCCATGAAATAGTAGTCTTTATGTTTTATTCGGCACCAACTTCAAAATGTTTAATTTGTTTTTGTTAATCTAGGTGTATTATTTTTTGCTTTTTAGTTAAAAAACATTGCTTGCCCCGATTCAGGGCCGTTAATTGTTGAGGAGTTCACTATAGTGTGTAATTGTAGTATGACGAAAATAAAGTGCTACTCAATACCATAATAAAGTAACTAAATCGCAAACTGTGAAATATTGAATAGGTCCGCTCGTCATTTGTGGTCTTCATCATCAGTTCTAATTCACCAATAGGTGCTTTTTGAGAGTAAATGCACGAATCACTATGAAATATACCTAAATCACTTTTAAGAATTCCCTCGATTTCTCCAGGATCCCATCATCAGATCGTGATCGGATGACAATGGAACCAACTTGGAAGTATACCCTTTCAAATACAAATATAATTTTTCAAATCGGACCTGCCATCTTTGCGTAATCGGTGAACAAACAAACAAACAAAAAAACAGTCGAATTGAGAACCTCCTCCTTTTTGAAGTTGGTTGATAAAAGATTGTTGAATAACATTACGCAATCTATTACAATGCCGGTTCGACCTTTCACTGAAAGCTTTGGTTTCTTTCATTGTTCATGGTGGCCGGACATTATTCTCCCGCACCCTGCACAAAAACAAATAAAGGTGCATGTCTACTACTCTGCATTTCCTTGAAGACTTTCTTGTAATTCGGTAGCTACCAAGCAGATCAGCGCGGTTAAGGAATGTTACCTCTGTTGGTTCATAGATCACCTTTCTGCTCACCCTTCCGTGCCTCGGAGAATGCTTTAAGCCGTCCTGAGCCTAATCTCTATCCGGTCGTGTCGGATTCCCATCCCATCGGACTATGACAGTGAGGGCAAGTTCCCACTATGCCATGACGAGAGATTATTGTGTCGTTTAAAGCGTCGTGACTTTTGTATACTTAAAGGACTATCGTCCGATTAACTCTTCTACGACATTTCTGTCAAAAGTGCAATAGTGCATTTCACTTTTGACAGTTAGGACGAAAGTCGTCCAACGATAAATTAATCATCACGACAAAGTGTGAACGCGCTCTGCGGGTATAAAAGGTATTTGTGTATCCGCGCACACTCAGAGCCATTTCGCAAATTTGACATAATTGTATATGGATTGACATTATTTTGTGATTTTTTTTTAAATTGATTGAAATTCGGATTGAAAATGTTTGTTTTAGTTCATTGAAATAATAAGAAATAAAATAGCATAATTTCATTAATTGAAAAGCAAAGCGTATTTTGTAATTTAATTTTATTTGTAAATAAGTTTTATATAATACGAATATCATTGTAAAATGGCGACATTTTTCGCAAAAAATTACGGCAGTTTATGTAATAAATGTAGTACATCTTGTCAACAAATTTATCTAAAATGTTTTGGTTTTTTTTTTACAGTCCATTTATAGAGGTTTTAAGAAAGAATTAGCCGTTTGAAATAGCCTGATCACTTCAGAGACAAAACAGTATTTGTAAATGTCAATAATAAAGATAGGTCTATTTTTAGGAAGAATTCGATAGCGTAAAAGTATTTTATAACATGGTAAACTAAGCTCTTGAAAATGTAGATTACTGACATATAAATGCGAAATGCCTCTTCATGGGCACTATATATTTTTTTTAAAGATAGCTAGCAATGTGGGATTGACTCCCACATTACTAGCAACCTTGTTAACCCCTCCAACTAAGCTAAAGACTTGCTAGCCCCCAAACGAATGGTCAGAGAAGATCCGAGTAAACAAACTAATTATAGTTACGAGTAGTTTACTCGGGTCGTTTATAATCCTCATTTCATGAAAATCAGTTGAACTGTTTAGAAAGTAATCATTTTTTTATCTCATGTGTTGGGTTGTATTAATTTGTTTTAATTCTAATAATAAAGTATTTGCCAGTATTACCTTTAAAAACCTCACTCAAACAACTCAACATTATCAAGTTCGGAATAGCTTGTCGTTCTAGTTTGGACATAATGATGTGTATGTAAACACATTATTTTGTCCTAACTAACTTCATTAGTAGGACTATCTCCATAATTGCGGTGTGAGTTCTGTAATCCCCAAATTGTAGTTCTATGTTAGAGTAAATAAGTTAGAATATGTTTCGTTGATGTAATAAATAAGAGTCACTTATACATTAATGGAACAATTTCTAGGAAATGGAACAACATCGAGTAACAAAATGCACTGGGTCCTGTGGATATAAATAGCTCCCAGTACGCATTGTAGACTATGAACAATATCCAAATCAAATAGATCTTCCCGATGTTTGTCCACTTAGAACTTCTAAACTACGTGACGGATTTTGAAGTGGTTATCACACTATAATTTATACTAATATTTTAAAGCTGAAGAGTTTGTTTGTTTGAACGCGGTAATCTCAGGAACTACTGGTTTAAATAATCTTTTATTGTTGGATAGCGCATTTATTGGGGTAGGCTATAGGCTATATAAAATCACGCTACGACCAATAGGAGCGGAGCAGTAATGAGAAATGTTGCAAAAACAGGGAAAATTTACGCAGACGAAGTTGCGCGGGACAGATAATAGTTTATATATGTTAAACTTGTATAATATGTATGTGTACAGATAGTGAACTTCTCCTCCACTCCTTTCGAAATCGGGGCGAGCCGCTAGTCGCGATGAACTCTTCTATTTTGTCTTGACCGTTTTTTCGCTAATGACCAGGGAATAACAAAGTGAATAAAGATAAATATGGAAAACAACAAGTGATAGTGAAGAAGGTATTTCATTTTTCTTTGCAGGTATTGCCAATCGTAGTTGCTCCGTCAGGATACCTCGTCAAGTTTCCGAAGATAAGAAAGGGTATTTCGAAGATCGTCGTCCTGCCGCAAACGCTGATCCGTATCGTATCATTAGCGTCATGCTTAGAACGTGCATATTCGATGAATAAATCATTGTTTTGTTCTTCTAGTCAAAATTGTTGTTGATATGTGTAAACAAATCCTTGTTTTTAATTAAAGTTCTTTATCGGTTTTCTTTGTGTTTGTCTCAAGCGTGTTGAAGGTACGAATTTTGAAGACTTGTTTGCGTGGGTGAAACGTTTTTTGGGCCTACGCTGTACCTACAATAGAACGTTTATAACTTTCACATCTGTTAAAATTAGACAATCTATTAAGTTAAAGTGAGTTTTGTCATAAAAATACTTTTATTTGGGCGCCTGTTGTCAAGGAGACCGTGACTAGAATGTAATTTGTTATTAAAATGTAATCAGTTTGCTCTTCTGTTAAGATTTTATTAGCATTTGAATTACTAAAAACTTTTTTCCAAGAAAATATTACCGACTTCAAACATAAATAGGTACAAGTAACAAGGTACTAACTAAAAAGCAAAAAATAGTAGTCATGCCATGAAATAGTAGTCTTTATGTTTTATTCGGCACCAACTTCAAAATGTTTAATTTGTTTTTGTTAATCTAGGTGTATTATTTTTTGCTTTTTAGTTAAAAAACATTGCTTGCCCCGATTCAGGGCCGTTAATTGTTGAGGAGTTCACTATAGTGTGTAATTGTAGTATGACGAAAATAAAGTGCTACTCAATACCATAATAAAGTAACTAAATCGCAAACTGTGAAATATTGAATAGGTCCGCTCGTCATTTGTGGTCTTCATCATCAGTTCTAATTCACCAATAGGTGCTTTTTGAGAGTAAATGCACGAATCACTATGAAATATACCTAAATCACTTTTAAGAATTCCCTCGATTTCTCCAGGATCCCATCATCAGATCGTGATCGGATGACAATGGAACCAACTTGGAAGTATACCCTTTCAAATACAAATATAATTTTTCAAATCGGACCTGCCATCTTTGCGTAATCGGTGAACAAACAAACAAACAAAAAAACAGTCGAATTGAGAACCTCCTCCTTTTTGAAGTTGGTTGATAAAAGATTGTTGAATAACATTACGCAATCTATTACAATGCCGGTTCGACCTTTCACTGAAAGCTTTGGTTTCTTTCATTGTTCATGGTGGCCGGACATTATTCTCCCGCACCCTGCACAAAAACAAATAAAGGTGCATGTCTACTACTCTGCATTTCCTTGAAGACTTTCTTGTAATTCGGTAGCTACCAAGCAGATCAGCGCGGTTAAGGAATGTTACCTCTGTTGGTTCATAGATCACCTTTCTGCTCACCCTTCCGTGCCTCGGAGAATGCTTTAAGCCGTCCTGAGCCTAATCTCTATCCGGTCGTGTCGGATTCCCATCCCATCGGACTATGACAGTGAGGGCAAGTTCCCACTATGCCATGACGAGAGATTATTGTGTCGTTTAAAGCGTCGTGACTTTTGTATACTTAAAGGACTATCGTCCGATTAACTCTTCTACGACATTTCTGTCAAAAGTGCAATAGTGCATTTCACTTTTGACAGTTAGGACGAAAGTCGTCCAACGATAAATTAATCATCACGACAAAGTGTGAACGCGCTCTGCGGGTATAAAAGGTATTTGTGTATCCGCGCACACTCAGAGCCATTTCGCAAATTTGACATAATTGTATATGGATTGACATTATTTTGTGATTTTTTTTTAAATTGATTGAAATTCGGATTGAAAATGTTTGTTTTAGTTCATTGAAATAATAAGAAATAAAATAGCATAATTTCATTAATTGAAAAGCAAAGCGTATTTTGTAATTTAATTTTATTTGTAAATAAGTTTTATATAATACGAATATCATTGTAAAATGGCGACATTTTTCGCAAAAAATTACGGCAGTTTATGTAATAAATGTAGTACATCTTGTCAACAAATTTATCTAAAATGTTTTGGTTTTTTTTTTACAGTCCATTTATAGAGGTTTTAAGAAAGAATTAGCCGTTTGAAATAGCCTGATCACTTCAGAGACAAAACAGTATTTGTAAATGTCAATAATAAAGATAGGTCTATTTTTAGGAAGAATTCGATAGCGTAAAAGTATTTTATAACATGGTAAACTAAGCTCTTGAAAATGTAGATTACTGACATATAAATGCGAAATGCCTCTTCATGGGCACTATATATTTTTTTTAAAGATAGCTAGCAATGTGGGATTGACTCCCACATTACTAGCAACCTTGTTAACCCCTCCAACTAAGCTAAAGACTTGTGTTAGGAATGGGTTCTCGTCGGTAGTATAATGTAGTAGCTAGGATTCGAACCCGCGACGTCATGATTGCGATACCGATGTCTTAGCCATTAGGGCAGATGATTCTTGACAAAAATTAAAATCACAAAACTTGTTTCTTAAATTATATATTTTATACTTCGTTAAAATACAGTCACAGTTAGATTTATAATTCTATTATATTATCACTTGTTCGATTCAATAAATACTAAATGTAATGGAAACTTAACGTATTTACACTTTGTCATCGTATGATATGTCTTTGAATTCTACTATGTTACTATTTGGAAATATATATAGCTCACTGACTCTTTCATCGTCTAGAGGCATTTCATCTCTGTTTGATAGTTTCTTTGCTAATCTTCTTTTGCCAATGTCCGTGCTGCTCATTCTTAAATTCATGTACCTTCTGTTGTTGCCGTGGCCCTCCATATCTTCAGTTTTTAAAAAATTGAAGCCATTTTCTCTGTTTTGACCTCCCATGCAATGGCATGAATTTCGAGAAGCAATTTTCAAAGTGTCCCCGGGTGGCATGTTAATAGATTTTCTAGTTGAGTAACCACTTCTATCGTTTGTTGATCGGAATGATAAAATCCGAGTTCGGTACGACTGGCCGTCCTGCAATTAATTACTTTGTGTTTAAACTGTACCAACCTTAATAGAAAAGTAGAATTTAATTTATATAACGATTAAAGTCTTACCTCGTAGCTATCGTTTACGTATCTGCTTGGTTTTTTGCCGAACGTGAAGCGTTGTTTGAATTCCTTCTTGAACTTTTCCTGAAATTAAGGAATTCTTTAATTTACGCGTTAAATATAATTACAGGAAATCAGTAAGTATACGTGACATTGAGGAACTTAAATTGGGCCATTCCGCATTTTTTTTTCATATTCAGGAATCGAACTAATTGTTGCCGTTATTTAGAAAATTATAAAACCTACAAAAATGTAAAAAAAAGCATCGCGGAAGTGTATTAAAAGAACAACGAGAAAAAAGGTAAAATCTATTTTTATTCATTCTTTCAATCTTTGTTTAGGTCAGGGTATCCAAATTTACAGATATTTCGTGCCTATGTGCCTATATGCCGTGGAGCAAAAAATCTCTTTAGGGAAATCTTGGGACATAAACCTGAAAAGGTCTGCGTCACGTGTCTCCTGAAAATATGCTTGTTTATATAATACTATAGATATCATGCAAAGGAAACCCGACTTCACGCGAAAGTAATAGTCCAGGAAAATTGCAAGATAAACGCCCAAGCTAGTGTAAATTCAGAAAAGCAACTTTTATATTCTTCCTAAAAATATTTTGAATTGTCATAAGGAACCCTTAGGTCGAATCGCGCGCCCTGAAGGGTATAAATTATATGACCTAAATTAACTTGTTTTGAAACTGTGTGCAAAAGATTAGTTTATTATTGAAGATATTTTGACAAATATTTGCGAAGATTTCTTGCCCAGAATTCAGAATTCAGTGACCGAATTATTTAACGTTCGTAAAATTCTGGGAGAGAAAACTTCGCCGATAAGAAAATAGTGCGTATTATTTCATATTTTCCCGTTACTCAATGAAGAGTACTAAAATAGCAAACATACGGATCCTACGTAGTCAGATTTGATCAAAGGATAAAACAAAAGTTTCTAAACTAGTCTACTATGGGCAACTAACTAAACTAAGATCCATTTATAGTTTCCCACCAGACTTATTACTTTATCCACTGTAATAAACTAGCCTTCTTATTCATAATACGTCTTAGCTTTTCTACTTTCACTAGTTATTATAAAGTATAATAAAAACGGCTTTAAGAAGAAGAAGAAAGAAGAAAAATCGTTTATTTGTTTAGTTGTTTCTAGTCTTTCTCCTGTGTTTAAACATAACTTGACACCTTATTGCTACAAAAAAATGCACAATTAATCACACGTTTAGGTTGTGATTAATTGTGCATTTTTTTAACTACTTACATTATAAATAGCGTAGATGAAGGGATTATAGCAAGAGTTACTCATTGCTAACCAGTCAAAGCAGAAAAATAGTACATTAATGTACTTGTACCTGAAAAGGAATATGATAATTATTTATATTGCTTTGAAACAATATGATAAGGTATGTTAATTATAAATAAGTTACTTTATCGTATTTAGCCACGGAACTTGAGACTATATTCTATATTTGGAGATCCTACAGGTTAATTTGCTTTTCGTGCGGGTTTGTGCCTACATGCTTAGGTAGGTACATTTTGTCGGCATGCGTTTTTTATGCATTCAGAAATTCTGCATATTATATCTATTATGATGATCGATCAAAACATATACATGTGGCATAGGTTACATCATATGAAAAAGAATGTTAATAATACACAAACCCGCATAGCAAGTAAAAAGGTCCCGTTCGCGCTTTGTCGATTTGTATCATGTCCCATCTCATCGATAGTCTCATTGTTATCTAAAAGTCCCCCACCATTAGTAATTTTACTATAATTTAGATAATCGTATTTTGTTGGTAGGTAGGTACCTCTGTTTGTGAGGCAGCGATCACTATTGTGATCGATGTATTCCCAGTAGTTCCGTGGAAGAAGCTCCGCGGCGGAACTAGTGGGATTTTTTTCCCAGTAGTTCCGTCAACGGAACTTATGGGAAATCTGAATATTGATGTATGCACCTTCATGCTCCTTTACAATAATGTGTATACAGGTCACTTATAAAACATTCACTTATTTAATTGTTTTACAACAGTTATAAAAAAAAGAAATAAGACCAATTTGGAAAGTGGGGACTTCATAGAAACTAAACAAATACAACTCATTTCATGCTAAATTCTAGTATTGAGTATTCTTTATTTCATTATTTTCTTCATTCATATTTAATAATATTCATATTAAATATATTTATATTCGTGTCTTATTACTACAATGGAAAAGATATACATTAAATAAAAGAAAGGAGAAAGTAAGGTACAGCAGAACTACTGGGAATAAAAAATATTAATATTTAATCAATTATTGTTCCGCGGAACTAACTTCGAAAAAACATCCCCGTAGTTCCGCCACGGAACTTCTTCCACGGAACTACTGTGAAAAATCGTTGAGAGTTAGTGATAGCTCAGTGAACCCAATTGGTTCACTGAGCTATCACTAAAAACAATTGGCAAAAGACGTTGCCCGTTGCAAAAAAACTTCCTGGCAAATTACACGAAGACACTGCATAATAAATTGAGGACAGTAGTCGAATAAGCCGCATAAATACTCCTAAAGTGAACATAACTCTGTTGTTATTACATTCATATTTTCGCCTAAATGTCAAATGCACAGTTTCATAGCCTTCCGCACATTTTCATGAAACAGCACACGAGGGCCCTCGTTGGGTGTTTAAGTGCAGGCGTGAAGCTGAACTGAATAGCTAAATAAAGGGATCTTTTATGCGATACTAGAAAATGATATTTTCGCAGCATAATACCCAAGTACTCGTACCAGTGAAATGAGGAACTGAAAACGGATACTGAAAAACCCATATCTTAGATTAATTGAACATTTTTTGTTGGAATTATCCGAGGTGAAATTTGTCTTATACGAAATCCTGTGGATTACTAGATTGAAAATAATGAAAATTAATGATTGTGTGACTCACAACAGAAAATTTGAAACATTTGTTTACTCTACTTATGAGTAACATGTGTAGGTTTTTGATTGCTGTTTTCGTTATGTTCGCGTGTGAAAACCCTTTAGTATTATTTATGTTTTCGTTTTTTTATTAAGCGAATCCTGTTATATATAGCTTTATTGCAATTGAAGCCATTTTCTTGAACTCCAGCTGAGAAAATAGATTGCTAGTGAAATGCAAAGTTTTATAATTAGCCTACTTACGAAGTTTTAGTTAGTCACGCCTAATAATAAAATTCCAATGAATCTATTCTGGCTAACAAAAAAATTGTGACTGGTTTTTACATCTTTTGCATGGGTAATATCTCCATTCATTACGAAAGTAAAGATTTCTCAGTATTACATAAACGACGCCCAAATGTACTGTTATTTGCTTTGACAATAAACATTTTGTTGTGTTGTGATACGACTTTTGCTAAAGTCAATCAAAAGTATGTCTGTTGGTTTATTTATGAATTTATAAGACAAACAGCTAGTAAATTAGATTCGATTGTTCGATTTTCCATATTATCCGCCTACCGATGTCAAGTGAACAAATACAGAGCGAGTCACGACCGCGTAAAACTTCCTCCTACTCGATTATTGATTGTGTTAATAACGTTATGTTATCAAGTCTGTTTGAGTAATTAAACACGCATTGGAGAATAATTCCTCTGTGGTTGTTCTAACATTATTGTTTTAAATTGACTTTGTTTTTGAATATTAATATTAGGATTATACAGGGTCATTTGTAATATACTGATAACCTCCCACTCGACCACAAAGAGACCACCTCTTTACATTACACTAATTATGTTGGTAATATCGGTTTTGAAAAATATTCAACATTTTAAACTTTAACAATATACCACTTTCTTTTAGATTTATGCCTTAACACTTAAATAGGGTGAAAATTACCGAAGATTATTTTACCGGAGTAAAATAATCTGTTGGTAGTTAAGGTCATAATTCCAAAAACAAGTGGTAGGTGAAGGTAAATGTGCATCTGGATCGAGGGCTCATTTTTTAAATCCTTGCAAAACAAAATTGAGAGCTTGGCTGGGATGTGTTGATGCATCCTCCGTATAGCCTTGATCTTACTCCATCAGATTTCTATTTCCTGCTTCGGTCACTTCAGAACTCTTTAGGAAGCATAAAGTTAACCTCAAAAGAACACTGTGAAGACTACCTGTCAAATTTTTAATATCATTTTTTTTACATCAATGGGCACTACCCACAAGATAGCTACAAGTCACTTAGTATAAGTAAATAAAAAAGATAAAATTTTGGTAGCATAATCTCGAAAAAAAAAAAAAAAATGATTAACCCAGAGACAGTACTTTGTGAGATTTAAGCTATGCCACTTTATTGTCCGGATTGAGGGCCCTAGTTATTTAATCATAACAGTTTTAATTCACGTTTAAGAAATTCAGGGCCCTTTGCTATGCTATACTTTTTACTATTTTTACTAATTTTCCTGTAAATCTTATGTCGTTTTGCAAGGATTTAAAAAAGTGCCCTCGATCCAGAAGCACTTGTGATTAAGGGTTAATATATTTAAAATTATCTAAAACTGATATTACAAAGTTATTTAGTATACCTAATGTAAAGAAACCACGAGTAGGGTAAAGGTTATTACTATATTACAAATCACCCTGTATACTAATAGGGACCTATCAAATGTTACAAACTCCTGTTTGGATGAACCGCCTAACCTCAAAAATGTTGGGTAACCGCTGACAAAATAAAAGTACACCCGAGAAAAGGGTCGTTTCACTTCTGGGAGAACTGACAACATGTGTTAAATATGTTACTAATGACCACCATTTTCGTATTCAGTGTTATATCCCATTCAGTAGAGTTGAAATGGATTAATGAAGAACCCTTAGCAACTAGTATAAAATGTAGTTTAAAAGCAAATCAGTATTGATTTCCTTTCTAAAACGGTTGTTAAATTAACGAATCGTATAAAAGGTTTTCGAAATAAAACACTTCAGTAGATTGATACTTACTCATTAATCGACGGGAAGAAAGATTGTAGCAATAAATAGCTCTGTAAAGGTAGCCAGCACAATGCAAATAGTGCTACGACGAGGACGAGCATCTTTATCACCTGTAAAAGAAGTATAAATTAGAATAAAAACAGCACAATTTAACCTGGAAAAAATGTATAAATGCCCGTCGTTGGTTTTTACTTAAGACGAGCGTAAAAAAGAATCAAATAAAATAAAATTAAGGCCCTCGACTAACAGGAGGTGAGTAACCGAAGAAAATCCGTCGGGGTCGGAGAACACACGGTCTACCATTTACTGCTCCGAATTGAACTCAAATATTTTTGTCTACATCACACT
Source organism: Herminia tarsipennalis (assembly GCA_945859575.2). Classification (NCBI taxonomy): domain Eukaryota; kingdom Metazoa; phylum Arthropoda; class Insecta; order Lepidoptera; family Erebidae; genus Herminia; species Herminia tarsipennalis. The sequence continues at coordinate 14,841,085 of OX243838.2, forward strand.
ACTACAGGTCAATGAATGGCAGACTCCGACGGATTTTTTCACTTATTACCTCCTGTTTTTTTTTTAATTATTATTATTTTTTTATCTAAATTATACGCCGTCGTGAGTTTTTTTTTAAATTTTGTTTTTGCATTACCGAGGTGTCGGTAGGTTCAACCGCATAATCCCCCTCCCCGGATACGCCCATGAGGCTAATGGTTGGAGGTTATACTCGAAAATATAAAGTGTCATATCTAAAATTAAATATTTAAAAATTGTTGTCTGTAAAGTCGGTTTACAGATGATAAGCAACGATCAATAAAGTTAGTTCCAATGTATCGCATGTCATCTCTCTGCAATCGCCATTTACTGTTGCTTAGCAACGAATCAATAACGTGAGCGTTGCTACGTGAGACTTTTTCGTGCGTGCATAAACGTCAAAAAATGGAAAAAGTAAAAAAATATTACTATTTAGGCTTGAGAGAGGCGGACTCATCATCATACCATTTTGTCACACTGGTGCGACCAAATGTGACAACGATGACAATAAGTTTATCCCTGACACATCCTGGCACACCAATGTGGTAAAACGGTGTGACGACGAGTCCGTGTATTGCGTCTATTATTTCTTTTGGGTTTAAATATATGTTTTTGCAATGAAAATAAACTAGGCACAAATATGAAGGTGCTTCAATTCTCATATTTATAATAAAGAGAGATTAATTATGCCAGTAAAATGTAGCGCACGCAGACAATATCAGTTTGCGATAAGCGCACGCCAAGTGTGGTGAGTGACAATATCTCTTTTACGGAGTTACGTACAGTTTTAAATAAAACATGTTGCGACTATATTAGCTGGCTGTTATTGTACGATTGACTACATTAAAACGAAACAAGATAACAAGTTTTATTACGTAAGTACAAGCTTCCACGTACCTAAAGTTACACAAAATAAACAAGATTACAAAATTATAGTAATTGTAGGTATAATAGGGCATAGGGCAGTTATGTTCATTCCTACTTAGATCGGAAAGACATTTAAGAAGGTTCATAACGGAGTCTAATAATACTTACTGACAGAGCCGTTACGAAGGTATTCCTCGATTGAGTCCCTACATAAAATGAATCTTTAGTTCTATATCCGCCTAATGTTCGGCTGAATAAAATTGTAGGGTACAGGGAGTAAATTTTAGGGAACCATAGCTATGACTTATGAGCTCTACGGGGACTCATTTTATAAATCGTTGGAATAAAGGTCCTTCGCTGAGATCAGCGAATATACCTAGTCTAGCCATAAATATTGTTACGAAGAAAAAACATTTTTTTTTATTGCAAATAATATTTATTACTTTTACAGTGTGTTAGTTTAATACATAAATAAAAAACAATTCAAAATATAAAAAGCTTATTCGAAGTGGTCTCCATTGGCTGCAACACAGTCCTTTAAACGTTGAGGCCAGTTATCAATAGAAGCACGCACTCTTTCCTTGGGAAAATTCTTCACTGCCAATCGTATGGATTGTTTTAGGGACTCCAAATTATCATGGCGTTTAGAGCAAGCCATACTCTCTAAAACTGACCATAAATCATAGTCCAGCGGATTAAGATCGGGACTAGACGACGGCCAGTCTTCAGCTCTGATGAAGTCCGAAACGTTCACTTCCAACCAAGACTGCGTGGACCGAGCTTTATGACCCGGCGCTGAGTCTTGTTGGAAGGACCATACTTGGTTATTGAACATGATATTGTTAAGGGGTTTAACTACCTTCTCAAGAATGGTATCTTGATACACTTGTGCCGATGTTTTGATACCTTTTTCACAAAAATATGGCTCAGTCACTCCTTCATAGCTAACACCCCACCAAACCATCACTGAAGTCGGATAATGCCCACGTTGCACTCTGTCGACTAATTGGGAAGCTTCCTTAGAGCTTTGAGCATAAATACGGTCATTTTGTTTGTTAAAATGTTGCTCAACTGTAAAGATTTTCTCATCCGTAAACAAAATTTTTCTGTGACCTCCCTTTGCGTACCGCTTCAGTAGTTGCTTCGATTTTACCACCCTATTCTTTTTTAAATTATCAGTTAAAAAATGACCAGTGCGTCTCTTATAGGCTGCAAGTCCTAAGTCATCTTTTAAAATGCGTGACATGGTTCTGGGTGCTATCTTCATCTCCCGAGATAAAATCTTTTGCTTTCGGACAGGATTTCTTCGAATTCTTTCCCTTACTGCTTTGACCACCATTTTCGTACGAACACTACGTGGACGGCCAGATCTTTTTCTGTCACAAACAGAGAAGGTCTCATTGTACCTATTAATAGCCCGGTACACAAACATTTGACTAATACCAAGCGTTTGGAGAGTTTTAAAAATTACATTCGGCTCCATACCAACTTTGTGTAATGCAATCACAGCGATTCGGTTTTCTTTATCACCCCACTCCATTTTAATATAGCAAAATATTGTACAATGTATTGGCGCCAAAATTAGAAAATACAATGAACAATCGTATAAAAATGACAGATTCCAAATTCAAATGTAATATCTTTCTTATTTTTAATTGTAACAGTATTTATGGCCAGACTAGGTAATAATATTTTTCTAAGATATATATTATTATCAGAAATATATCGTTTTTGGGCAAAAAAGAGATTCGATAAAGTAACATTCTCATTATACAAAATGATTTGTAATATACTAATAACCTCCCACTCATGGCTTCATTACGTAACAGTAAATAACTTAACACCTACCACTTGTTTTTGGAATTATGACCTTAACCACCTACAGACTATTTAATGGAGTAAAATCGTTGTTTATTGTGAGGCTTAGGCTCTGAACCTGACAAAGAAACATCGATTTTACTCTGGGGTCTCTCAGATGTGTGGTAAATAGTGTGACAAAAGTAGGCGGTGAAGGATTAATAAGCGATTTAAAAAAATACCTGATTTCGGTTTCTTTGCATTACACCAAATAACTTCTTAATATAAATTACGATGTTATTTGATGTAATATAAAGATGCTAAGAGCGGGAGGTTATTAGTATATTAAAAGTATAAATCACTATCACTTGAAAACTAGTTTAACTTGGAGTAATTTTTGTTACCCTATGATAACCTACATACGTAATTTTTAGGGTTCCGTAGCCTAAATGGCAAAACCTTATAGTTTCGCCATGTCCTGCCATCCGTCCGCACTTTTGTTCAGAGACTGTTAGTGCTAGGAGGTTGTAATTTTACATGGATACACATATTACTTACGCCGACAAAGTGAAAGAATAAAATCTTGAAAAAAAAACCCTTTATGTAAAGTGGGCTTGTTATTTTTTTTCTCGCCTACCCCATCGTGTAGGGTATCATTAGATAGGTAGGTCTTTTAAAAACGTTTAAGTGTTAAAAAGACGACTTTTAGATTTAGGGATCCGTTAGTAAAATATCAAGCTTTGAAGTACAAATTATTGTTAGAGTCAACTGTTCCCCCCCCCCCTGCCATCTAAATGGTTGATGTTGGGTATGTAAAAAAATCACGGTAGTTGTATAAATAGTAAAATTAAAAGGACAATTATCACAGCTACGTAGGTTGTAGGTTTAAAAGCTAATCAAATGAGAAGTAACAACATTTTCGTACAAATTCCTTTGACAAATATAATTATGTAGATATAATATTCGGATAGAGGGTAGGAGGAACCCTACATTGTGCGTGGCCCGACAGGCACTTGCCCTATTTTTTTTATATACGTTTTTGCTAGGGCGTATTACAGGATAACTTAAAGTGAAATTATGATTGATATGTTTACAAATTCTTTTAATCACAGTTGATAAAGACTTTCTTTCACATGTAGACTAGAAACTGCGAACAAAACCTAGTACTCGTATAGAACACTTTGTTCTGAATACACGTACGTCGCAACGTACTTAGTCAAAGTTTATTAAAACTTTCAGTGTGTTTAATCACTGGAATGTCCTCCTACATATTTATTAACTCGTGGGTGCGGAGGATAAAATTGATAGCAGCAGATAGTACTTTGCACTTTATTTATCAACGTGGGTAGATATATAGTGAAGCAGTTTGCAGCTCTGTTTATTAAATTTTTCGCATTTTGGTTTAATAAAATGTCTAGACCTTTTATTGCCCAATACTTACCATAATAAACGGTTAAGATTAAATAGAAAAAAAAACATGGGTATATATTTAGTATATATTTCCCTGCGGCGCACGTGGTCCACTTTCCACAATTACCACTTTCCCAAAACATCTACCCACCAGATTATGGTGTGGTTGTTTTGGGACGGTAGACGTTTACAGAGTAGACCACTTTCTCAAATGTCAATTAAATGTTATACCTACCAGTAAACTTTTCCGAAATGTTGCTCAACGCGAGGCGTTCACCAAATAGACCAGGGTGCTTAGACAAGGTGCATTGGTTCCGTGCATACGCCGTTCTAATCGTTCGGAACAAAATAAAAAAAAGACTATGGTCTCCACCGCAAACGTCAAATTCTATACAACAATACTTTCCATTAACTACAGCGCTATTCGAATGTGACTTTACCTAGTATGACGTCTGAAGGCGCGAAGTGTCCGAAGTATTAAGATAGAAACAAATGAACATCAATAAAACAAATGAACATCGTTAAAACAAAGGAACATCAGTATAACTTTTTTTAAATACAACTCTCGCAGTAGGGTTCTACAAGCCCTGTGAGACTTTATAAACATATAATTCACGGACATGAAGACGCACTGACCCTGAACAACAATTTGAGGATCATACAAAGTGGTATTCCAAGTGGGAATCGAACCCACGACCTATGATTAAGCCGTCACTAACCACGATACTAACAGGCCAGTCTTTTCTTTCAATAAAAGAGGTGCTACAAATCTTTTTTTGTACGCAAGACTAAATTAAACTGCCATTTACTGCCACGAATTGAACTCAAATATTTGTGCATGTGACAGGTCAGCGAATGGCAGACTCCGACAGACTTTCATCGATTACTATTTTATTTCTGCAAATTTTATTTGATCCATTTTACGCTCATCGTGGGGTTTTTCAAATTTTTTAGAAAGATGAACCAAAATATACTAGGTACCTACTTATTCATGTTGAGATAATACTTTTTATTAATAATAAGATGAACTTGGCCCTTTTGGATAAACGAAAGCGTGTACTGTAGCGGTCTGTAATATTAAAACTTAACAAGAACATGCTCAAGAATTAGACTTATATAGAGCAAAAAACCGTTACCAAATTGACTTAGCCAACTAAGAGAAAAAATAAATAACCGTTTTGGAGAAACATGAGCACTGTAGCGCCCTCTGGCGCTCTGGAACATTAAAACTTAGCTGAGAACATGCCCGGGAATGAGATTTATACAAGGCAAAAACCGTTTCAAAATCCGAGAAACATGATAAAAGACACACATATAGAGATCTACCGTCTCCGTGGCCATCGCGGTTAAATAGGTAATGCCCTGAAGGCAAATAAGTGGCATTAATGCTGATGGAAAAAATATATATACAGGTTGGGTAGTCGTATAGGCATAGTGGCAATTTTGAGAAATTTGACGTTTTGTTCAATTGCCATTAAAATAACGACTTTCCCAAAATTGCCACTTAACTAGCTCAAGTTAAGTGATCATTTTGGGAAAGTCGTTATTTTGGAAAAGTGATCGTTTCGGGCAAGTGGACCACGTGCACCGAAGGGATTTTTTTTTATTTTGGAAAATGCAAAAGCTTACCGATTTAGCAATCAAGTTTTTATGTTCTGTAGTGTTTAGTAAGTATACTCTTATCATGGAGCGGTAGTCTCGGTATTTTAAGCTAGAACCTTCTAAGTTTACTTACATTTGTCTAATCATCAGTATCTGTAGGTTACCCAAAAATGATTCTAATTAACGTCAGGCCACAGTAAAAATATGTATACTTTATTGTTACTGTGGTCAGGCATCGCCTTGTTACGTACAGTGAAATATAACTTCTGCATTAAAAATAAATACTAAAACGTAAAATTACTCAATAGCTGCGCTTTAAATGTAAAATGTATTTTATTTGCAAAAGCTTTCAAGTGAACAGAACAGCGGATCTTTTTAACGAAGAAATTAATAGTTTGCGGTAAACAGCGATTTTGATAAATAAATAATTATTATCCTTTGTGACGTTCATAACAACTTTGTATTAATATGGGGAAGTATTGTGAGTTTTAAACGTCAGTAGATACAATCAGACTTTGTAAATCAAAGTCAAATATTTTGACTTCAAATAGATATTCTTCTTTCTCTTTCGATGGATGGTTTTTAGGGTACCGTAGTTAAAATTGTAAAACGGAACCCTTGTAATTTCGCCATGTTCGTCTGTCTGTCTGTCTGTATTTCCGTCCCCAGGTTAAGTCAGAGACTCTTAATGTTAGAAAGCTGTAATTTGGCATTAATATACATATTAGTTACGTCGGCAAAGTGGTATATAAAAATTATAAATTACATTATGGCCCAAGAAAACTTCAAAGTCTGTTCTCTCTTAAAATGTTATCATATCTTGCCTCTTTTTCATTAGAAATATTAGTAAGTACCTACGTAATATTCGTTTACTAAAGCTGTTTACGCATAAATTTAAATTTAATATCGAAGAAACTTAAAGATAATAAACAGTATGAAATGAAATATACTCGTAAGTTTGTTATTAAAAATAGTAGGTATGAGCTTCCGGATCTTTGCGTTTAATTGTTAATTAATAGGTAACAAGAGCAACCGGGATCAATTTCTTTGACCCTGACCTAATTTGAAAAGCTTGTATTTTGTATTTAGGTTCAGAGTAGAAATAGGTTGGATACCTACCTACTCTAAACCTAAAAACAAAATGTTATATAACTTTGTTTGTACGACATTGGGCATCTACATATTGGGTCCGTTTGACGACCTACAGCTAGGTACGGCAGGTAGAATGCGGTCGAAATATCCATCAACAAAAATAAATAAAAAATCGGTGATCCGGGGAACTTTGCTACCACCCAAAATTTTTCGATGTTTCATCTAGTTTTTATTAAGGGATTTTTTATTACTTTGTAAACAAGAAGGACTTGCAAAAACAAATGTAACACTTAGCCATCCTACCAGAAACAACAAAATGACAGTTGCTAGAAATGTTTATTTTGGTTAGTTATACAAGGTTATTTTGGTATAGTGCAAAGCTGATGCCTTGTGCCCCAACAAGATTTCAAGAAATCATTTAAAAAAAAAAATGAAAATTGCGAAAACTTGCAGAGCTATATGTCATTTAAGATGTCTATGTTCTTCGCGCTATCGTGCTTATTGCATCCTGGTACGTAATCCATGGATTATTAAAAAATAAGTGACGATTACATTTTACATCACATTGTGAACATGAATGGGATTGTTAGAATGATTAAGGAATTAATTAATGATTGATTTATTAGTTAACTGAAAAATATAACATGGTATAAAAACTACCCCATTGGATTGTGTTACTAATTCTGACCAACTACTTTCAGGTTTGCAATATACCAAGAATAACGTTTTATAATAGCTAGTTGTATATATGTAACATACAGTGTCATCTACTGAGGAAACTCTACCGATCTACTTTCATTCTCCTACGAATAGTACCTAAATAATATAGCAAACAGTGCATCGCAAAAAATATTTTTAATGATAGAAGCAATCTTTACTCTCACCGGTATTCATTTATTGGAATTGTGTTTGTTTGTAAGAAATAATATGCAATACTTTGATTTGAAATCGAATACGAGAGAGAATATTCGTCAAAAGTATATATATAATTTAAATTTACCAAGTATTTTATTATGTACTTTAAGTTTGACGTTTTCAAACAATTATAAATATTTTTACAAAAAAAAGATATTTACGTTTAGAACTAAATGGTAAGTAATATGTATAAAGCTTACTTTAAAAAAGTACTATGTTTATAGGTATATAATGTATTTTATCAATTGAATGAGAATTTGAACCTGTGTAATGTGCACATTTCTTTTAAAACTATTTCGCTTTTAAAAAAAATATTTTATTTCTTTGTTATTTTTATGAACATTGTAAACTAACCCTATTGCATACCCGGCATTGGTAGACTGTTGTATCTGAATTGTTTTATAATAGCACCTTATGTACACAGTTATTATTCTATTAGTATAAATGTATCCCATTGATAACCAAATCTGTTTTTGCAAGTATTAGATCTTTATATTATATTGGGAACAAAAAGGTCTAGGCAAAAACTAATAAAGGATTTGAGACATAAATCATTACCCAAAGTTCCGAGCCCACATGTTGCACGGAACCTACAAAGTTAGTGCAAAAAGAGACACTTTGGACGCCCTAGATAATCTACAATATCGTATTCAATAATGTGAAACTAGTACGGGCACTATTGAGTAAAATATTTTTTATGTTATAATTTAACATATTTGGAAGTAGGTACTATTATGTGCACCCAAAATAATATTATTTCGCATGAATCCTTACACATAATTTTATTATACATAACTGCTGTTTTGAATGATCGTCGCATAATTATTTATTTCATCTTTTATTAGAGATTTTCATTTTATTAGAGGTAATGGAATAATATTTATTTCGCATAAGTAAGTCAGCATAATTTTAAAACGCTTAACTACTATTGGCATAATGATTGAAAAGCATATTATTTTATAGCAGAATGTTACACATAGGTACATAACATTAAGCATAGTTTAAGCATAATTTTCATCGACACAACAACAATGACACGGATTATAAATTTTATTTTCGACTTATATAACTGATGATCGAAACCATGAATTGGTCTTAAAACGTACCTACACGGATTATGCGAATAAAGGAGATGCGTTATAAATTTATGCGATTTAAAGTTAGGCCAAATTAATATAGCCTAAACGATATTTATGCCTTATACTAATGCCATGACTAATGCCAAAGTATCAACATGCGAATGTATTATTATGCCTTTAACAGTCATGCCAAACTATTTCTGCAAAAGTAATTTAGGATAAAAGAAGCGAATAAAGGGGATCCCATTATTACTAGATACTAAGTTAACACAAGATTATTTTTTGTTACTCCAAATCCACTAATCCGTACCTACTCTCCAACAGAGGGTATAAGTTACAATCCGCCGTAAGAACACAGTTTGGTGGATTTCAGCTACCTTTTCTAGAAGAGGAGGCTAGAGTCCCAAGGGTGGGAAATATAAGGCTGAATATAAATATTTCTATTTTTACGTTCAAATCGTTAAACAGAGAAAAGATTTCTAGACTACAGACTTTTTTCAGTCCAGATTTAAGTACACAATAATTGTCTTCTTTTTGGGACTTGTCTCCAAGTCTAAGTAGATTTAAGACATCATTAGTTCTTCACGAAGCACTTAGTCCGCAACCTAAAGGGATAATACTGTTTACCAGATTAGAAATAAAACCTGGTAAAATTTAATTCTTTTTCCAAGAAAAGTTACATGACGTTTATGTTACAACATGTACACAAACTGTGCAATGCTTTCCAACGTGTTTATTTGCCTACGTTGAATTATATTGAATTCAATTTGCACAACAGCCATTTTAAATCAGTAACCCAGTTGGTTAGTTAGCTAAAATAGAACACTATTTCTATGCAACAATTCGATTCAATGAGTAATTTGATGCAGCTGGTGTAGCTAACGTAGCACTGTTCAATTAGTGCTGATTACATAAAATTTACCAAATTTAAAGCTTCAACATTATTTTAACAAGCAGTGGTGATTAAATTAAAAGCTTGCGAAATATTTTTACTTTGTTATACTAAGACGCGGGTAAAATAAATACTTTTAGGGGGGCACTTCATACATGAAACAGAAGCTGATTTTTTTAACATAGCTTATGCTGTTAGCCGAAAGCTGAGCTGAGCTGAGTTATAGCCGAAAAACTGCTTTTTTCACCAAAAGGGCGTAAGTGCCATGAACATACGCTCTTCTGCTGTTGCAACATGTCCTGGGAGTGGAGGGGGCAATGTGACATAATATCGGCCAAGTGTGAGTAGTTCGCGCGACGGGGTGGTGATTTTATTGACGCCGAAATTCTGTTTGGGAATCTCTTCGAGGCGGCAATTGTCTGTCACCGTGGACTAAATGTATGGTACACTAGATTAGCGGGGGGGGGGGGGGCAGGGCGATTGCCCCTGTTGCCCTCCCTTGGATCCGCGCCGGGTTATACTCGTGTGAACCTAAGGTACGTTGGTACTTACCTACTTTTATATTGTGATTTAGTCTAAACTATGATTTTATAATGATTTTAATTACATAAATAAATTTAAAATGTGACAGATATATTTGACCTTCTGCCACTATCTATTTAATATATACAAAAAAACCAGGCAAGTGCATGTCAGGCCACGCACAATGTAAGGTTCCGTAGTCCGCCCCCCTTCCCATCCAAATAATGCGGCTTAAGAAGTGGGTTTTCTGTTGTTTTCGTTTTATACTTAACCTTACTTACTTACTTAACCAATGGAGTTTGTACTACGAAAATTATGTTACTTCTCATTTCATCAGCTGTTACTCGTAAACTTGTAAAGCCTACTTGGCTGTGATAGTTTTTCTTTTAATTTCACGATATATACTACTACCGATATAAACATCAACCGTTTAGTTGTAAGGCGGGGGGGGGGGGGGGGGGGTGAAACAAAAATTTGCACTTTAAAGCTTAATATTTCACAAACGGATTCCTAAATCTAAAAATGGTCTTCGCAACCCCTAAACGTTTTAAAAGACCTATCTAACGATACTCCACACGATGGGGTAGATGAGAATAAAAATCACATCCCTACTTTATATATCTTTATACACCTACATATATACCTATACTTATATACATAAGTACTTCAAATAAAAGTTTTTCAAGATTTTATTCCTCCACTTTACATTTAATGTAAAATATGTATCCATACAAAATTAAAGCCTTCTAGCACTGACAGTCTGTAAGCTAAGCTGCGGACGGATGGACGGACGGACGGACATGGCGAAACTATAAGGGTTCCGTTTTGTCATTTTGGCTACAGAACCCTAAATATGAATCCGTATTTCCCTTGGTCACGAGATACCTAGAGAACGACATTACCGATTTCATTCATTCATTTTTTTTACTTTTCTGATAATCTGTAGAAGCTTTTTACGTAAAAAAAGTAATGAAGAAAATAACGGGGCGGCACATAGTTTGCCGGGACAGCTAGTTAAATTATATTTCTAAACTTGCACACACTAGCGACTCTAGAAAGGGCGATGCGAGCAGTGTAATCGCGTTGGGTGCTGCAAACATGGAAGGCAAAAATTCAAACAAACATAAAAATGCTGAAAAAAATAACGTATTGGTTAAAGTAAACAAAGAAAATTCTGACGTAATGAGATTGCAGCTCGCATAACAAAAAGAATGTTGACATGAAACAATATCCTTTTGTCCTATATGTCACATAACTCACCTTTTTCTTGTTTCTCATGTGGTTCGCATCCCGTGTTTCTTGCGCGTTGCCAGGTGCCCGTGCTCCCCACAATTTCATTGCCATGTGTGCGTATGCAAACGTGATCACACACAACGGGATTACGTACTAAAAGGAAAATAAACACGTTCGATGAGCATACTGATCCAAATTAAATTCATTTAAAGGCACCTGTCCTACCAACGGCGATAAGCGAGAAGCAAGTAGCGATTTATCGCTCAAGAAACGTACAACAGATGTATTTTGTAGATCCCGTCCGTGTAAACAAAAGAGATGCAGAATATCGAGTACTCGCCGGCAGTGTGAACACACAGCGATTATTAATATCTGTATCTGTTTTGTTTACATGGGATCTACACAAGTATGTACATGACTTGAGCGATAAAATCGCTACTCGCTACTTTTTGTCGCCGTTGGTCGGACAGGTGCCCAAGGCTGGCAAAATGCTACATAATGTTAACATTATACTATTTTTTTTATTTGTATTTACATTTGTATATACGCTTTTTTGTTTATTTTCGTATATGCGGTCAGTAGATAACATTCAGATATTAGTAGGTACCGAAATATTAATAATCTGGATTTAATTAATTTGATTCTTTGTGAGCAAATATTTAATATGTGAACATTGTGAAAACAAATCTACATAGTGAAATACATGAAGTGATGATACTGCCTTATCGCTACATAAATAATTTGAATTTGAATAAATTACACGTGCGCGCAATAATTTTGTATGTTGCAAACAACTTTTGGCTGCTTATGGAATATTTAGGCAAGCCAGTATGTAATTTACAGGCAGAAAGCGTGTTCTCGTAATTTTTCAGGTTCAGGCAGCTTTCAATTAAATATATTTATTTACATTTTGGTTAGTATACAGTAGGTATATTACCTATATTGATAAACAAAATATCTTTGAGTATTCTTAGGCGAGAGAAGTTTTAAAATTGATTATGAAATGAATCTACAAGTGTATAGTCAGATACTTCAAGTAATATAAAATCATTAAATATCTCTTTACGCACAAACCGATTTCAGATTATAAAAGTAGAAGTAGGGATATGTAGTCGTCAATAATTTAAAACAAATTTACTAATAAGGACATTGAAGTATTAAAATTTGAATTTCATTGGAATTTATTCTCAGGAAAGAAAAGTGTAATATTACTTAATAACTCGATTCCAAAAATATAATATCAAATTTTGAATCAGTTAATTTGATATTATCACTGCCTATCTTCATCGGAAAAAGCTATTTTACACAAGTTAAATAAGTAAGTATCTCTTAAAAATTAATACTCCTCTTATTCTAAAAAACTAATTTAGTAGAGGCCTGTCGACTGTTAAAGTCGGTAAGTCGCAAACGAAAGAACATGGAATTAATAGGATTTAAATTTTGTAAATTCTAATTCTTAAAAGCTTGGCCAACCTATACAGTGACTTTCTTAATATATCATAGGAATAAGTATAATTAGGACCGACTCTCTAATGCTTTGGTGCCTAATGGTAGCCTCAAAGTCATGGTGGTATATTACCATTTAAGTTCATTTTAGTAAAATTTATTTAGTATTATAACGATGGCCGCAGTCTAAATCATTGTAATCTGTTATTGCTACATTGTTGCCAAACATAAAGATACCGCCGCTTTGTGTTTGGTTTATTAAATGAAAACTCGTGAAAATCGTTAAAGTCAATAAAAGTTGGTAATATTTTATCTCTATTACTGTTAGCCACTCTGTACATACCATTAATCTAAATTGAAAAGGCAATCAAAATATTAAATAATTTTAGTCTCTGGATTAATTCTAGTACTTTATATACCAAATTTATTAGATCCTGTTCATTTTTCGTATAAGAACCAAATTAAATGTTCAGAATTGGTCTTGGCCTTAAACTTAAATTACTTCACCCAGGGACGAAATAATTAAGCATTTTTCCATAATTCATACTACTACGGCTTACAAAGTTTAAACATGTTAGCAGTTTGTACTTATACCATTTCATAATTTTATATTTATAGGTACTATTGTTTCCTGATATGTCATTGTAAAATTATGTTCTTGGGCAATAAATGTTATTATTATTTTACATTAAGCAAAGTCGCGATCAAACGAACCATGTGAATACAAATATCATAATTTAGTTCTTAATCGAAAAAAAAGAGAGAATAAAGAAAACAAAATTAAAGTGTAAAAACATAGCAATAAAATGAGAAACCAATAAACATAGCTCACCTGAAATATATATAACAGTAGTCTGTAAATAGCCAAAGAATGTGAGCCGAATTCGCTCGGGGCACAAAACGGCTTTTTGTAAAAGATTTTTGTAACTGTGAACAAATATAAATCAGTTTACTGCTCGTTTTACAACAACCCTTTTCCGCTTTACTCGTTTGTTTACAAGTATAAACGGAAATGACTTGTTTATATACATCTTTTATGTATTTTAATTTGTGTTGGCCATTGAGAATTATTCAAACAAGATGAGCGGATGAGTAGGTTCATAAAGTAAATTGACAGTTCTCTGGTCTAATAGTCCTATTTGGAACCAGAACCATTATTTATGAGGGCCTCACAATTGGACAGGAAATTTAAGTTAGACAGTCTTCAAAATAAATAATTTTCAATTTATAAAAGTCACTTCAAAAATTCAATTTTGGATTGATTGTAGAGGTGATCTTGTTCACACAAACCTGGGTCTGGTTCGTCTTCCATGATGACTTCCCAAGACATTGCCATAGGAGCTGCCAGTGATAGCGCTAGAAGCCATATAATTACAATAATTACTTTGGCAACACGCTTGGATGTGTGAGCGCTGAAACAAACATCAAATATTACTACCGTGCGTAAAAGAAAATGTAAGCACCATGTTATTGGTGTTGTATATTACTTCTACAAAAATTTATCGTTTTGTTAGTCTCGTGTTAACATTTGCAAAACTGTAGGTAGTGGAAGCGATTTAAAACGCGCGATGATATGTAACTTTCGAAGCTAAAGCTAAGCATAAAGTCAACGGATTATGCAAAATATGTAGCGTTAATGACGATATTTCATTAGCGCAACATATTTCGCAAGTTTACCTTCTTTGATCAAAATTATCCTTTATTTCTATTTTAGTATCTAGAGGTAAAAGCTCAAAGAAATATGACTAGGCACAAAACATATTTCAAATAATAAAAAAAAAATTACGTTCTGAAGGTATTCGTATCGAGTCCAGTCCAGTGAAAATATGGCATTTTATCTACGATATATTAATCTCCAGGGGAGTCTGCAAAGCCTATCTCAGGCATTCTCGAACTATAGCCAATATTATACCTGCTTTATAGGGTAATAAAATTGGTTCAAGAGTTTAGGCTAAATAGGAATTCGTACCGCCTTTCACGTCGCTGGTCTGACTAATACCAGCATAAATTTGATTTTGTACTCGACTAACAACTACTTTATTGTACAACTACTTAATGTAATATTGCCGAGATTCTATTTTACGATTTAGACTGGAAAGGTGCGACTAAAACAAAGTGTTATAATAATATCATCTTGGGAAAAACGAACTACTTATTGTTGTTATCTTTGGGGAGGGATTACACGGAAACATTTTTTTTAAGATAACTAAATGGCAATGTGACACATTACTAGTTAATTGGCCTGCTTTAGTTTCTTTTTTCATTTTGATTTACCCGAACAAAAACACCAACTTAATAATTTTGCTATAGAGACGACCAGATTGTACTAGAATGAGCCTGGTCGAAACGTCAAATAATTTAAATGTAAACAACGTATATACGCGTTAATGTGCCCGTACTTCGTAATATATGTAGGCATAACTGCGAATGACAAGCTTACGTGTGCACATTAAAAACCCTCCGACACATGAGATAAAAACTTATCTTCAAAGCGGCTACACGGATATTCATCGAGCGTAAAACCATCACAGCATTTTAAATAAACCGCTGAACCCATTTGTATGAAATTTGCTATGAAAATAGTTTGAGTCTCAGGGTAAAACATAGGGTAGTTTTTATATCAATAACCGACAACCACGCGGACGTTGTAGGAATTCGTATTAAATTACAATCACATTTTAAGTAGCGAATGTTTTTTCTTTGTTTTTCATTCAATTTAAATATTGGATTGAAGAAGACAAAACATTCGTTAGTTAAAATGTGTTTGAAACCTATTCTAATATATTATGAATGAGGGTGTACTCTTCCTCCGATTACCTCAAAGGAGAAGCAAATAGAGCAATAGCATTTCATAATCATATAATTTCTATGCTGGATTGCAGCAATTATTTTTAATTTCTATTTATTCGAATAAAAAACAATGACTTTAAAAAGAGCTTTAATTGTATTTATGAATTAATTTTATAATATTTTGGACTGATTGTGAATCATTAAATAATGATTTCCGTAGCCATAAACTAAGATTGATTATTAAAATTAAATGAAATTAAGATGAAAAGCGCGGAGTTACAATTTTAGAAACATCAAAAAAGACCCCGTAATTGGGATAGAGTATAATGACTTTTCACTTTTGGAATTAATAAAATGCACAAATTGGAAGTAACAAAGTCAACTAATATTCAAAACAAAATCAAAAGTGTACTTTAAACCGGTTTGTTAATAAAATACGTTGATAAATCAGTCTTTCAATGGCTGGCTTACCGCAGCTTCGCAGCTTCAATATCAAATCGCCCGCTCCAAGCTAACGAGAAAACTCGTTAACTCGCAGCTAAGATCAAAAACAGCGCACGATGAATAAGTTTTTATACAGTAAAATATATTCTACAGCTTTTTTACCTTTTTTATCTTGTATCGTTATACAATTCTTAAATGGCTTCATTTTTACTGCTTCTAAAAATATTGTAAGTAATAAAAATACTGAAGGTATTATATAGAAATTTATCTTCGAGCCTTTTAAAAATATTGATAACTTAAAAGTTTATTGTATCTGTCATAAAAATAGAACATCCATAAAAATACGCTTATCAATTTCTGAATATTGAGAATGTATAACAAAGTTTTTCCTTTGGCCTGCTTAAATATTGTGTACCACTACAATTTTCAATAAAATTTTCCAGTCAGAATGTTTTTATAAACAGAAGCCGGTAAGTATCTCCAACACAAAACATACAAAACAATCGTTTATTTTATTAAATAGTAGATTTTTCCTGTAACCTGTGCTTTTGTTTAATATTGCGTATATTTTTGTCCAAACTTCCATACCGTACCAAGTTTGATTTTAAGTGCGTTCAAATAATATTGAGCCCGGATTCTGGCGGTTAAGGCATCGGACTCGCAATCGAGAGGTTACGGGTTCGGATCCTACCATTAAATGTATATGTCGGAGAAAGAGAAATGGCTACTTGATTTCTGGTGACGTAACATCTATTTCGATTAAACAGCAAATGTATTGACTCACTAGTACATGGCCGCCGGAAGATGGCGTGACTTTCGTTTGACGTTTACGTTTTGAGGTGCCGAGAGTGTCGAAGCGAAAGCACGTCTCCAGTTGACTTGACCTTATTTAATTTTATAATCATCTGTGCAGGGTGTTAAGTTGTTATAGTGAGAGTATTGTTAGCGCGAAATCAAAATGATATGAACTTTAACGGATTTTACTTTGCTTGAGGCATACCTACATATGGTAGGTATGCCTTAAGCATGATCAAATAACGTAATGTTAGTGCAAATATTGAACCGCTAATATCGCATATCCCACCCTCGCTCTGACTTACATACAGAGTGAACCAAACCAATGCCCCCTAGAGGGAAAGTACCCTAAATATTTGAGTAAGCAAATTTAATCAAAGGAAACATTCTTTTATTTTTAAATATATAAAGAACTACATTCAAAGATTTTCTAAAAGTCACTTAGCAGGGGGCATTGATTTGATCCACCCTGTATATACCAACGTAAATCTACTAGCACAAGAAATTTAGCTTAGCTTACCGTTAAGTGATATACGAGATTGTTAGTAATGTAGCACCAACATTAAAAATATTAGTATTAATATATTGCCACCGAAAACACTAAAACTATTTCATGATTATAAAACCACCGTAAAATACTCATAAGTCATAAGGTACTAAACATTCAGTAAAAAAACATTTGCTCTAGCAGTAAAAAAAATGTTAAAATTAAATATCCATTAACAACGATTATAGCGATGTTATATTTGAATTGTCTTATGTGTTATGAATATATTTAACCGACTTCAAAAAGGAGGAGGTTCTCAATTCGACTGTAAGTTTTTTTTTGTATGTTGGTTCACCGATTACGCAAAGACGGCTGGACTACAAGCAATATTTTGTAAAAGGATTTGAGCAGTTGACATGAGCCTATTGTAACATAAGTGAATTACAAACCAACCCACTAAAAAGTGAGAAATAAAAAACTTTTCTACAAAAAAAATATTACCAACTTCAAAAATAAATACAAGGCAACTAAAAAGCAAAAAATAATATCTACCTAGAACAACAAATTAACATTTTGAAGTTGGAGCCGAAATAAACAAAAGCAACTATTTCATGGCACCAACTTCAAAATGGTAATTTGTTGTTGTTATTTTAGGTAGATATTATTTTTGCTTTTTAGTTGCCTTGTATTTATTTTTGAAATCGGTAATATTTTTTTTTGTTTTGTTTACAGCTCCGAGTTTAACTAATAAAAAAATATTTGAATACGTCATAATTGTAAAAGAACGAGACTTTGTGCATGTAATAAGCGCACAAATATTTGACACTGGCAGAAATTCGCTGTTAAAACGGTTGAATGCCATAAACTCAAAGATGTAGAAGAAGAAGGTATGTAGGTAATTTGAGAGTAGCATATAGGGTAGTATGTTTGCCCAAATAAAGTAGATTACTATTTCCCCATGTGGTCGTAAAATGTAACTAACTAGCCTGTAGATGGGTAACAAACCACATGTATCCTGATTAACCATCCAACTAAGAATACTAATTTGCCTTTCTTTATAATGTTGCGTGCATTAGGTTATAATTCCGTAAATATAAAGATATCAAGAACCATTAAATGCTAGTTGGTAAATAATAATTTAATCAAAAGTAAGTCATCTTAAATCAAATATACTACAGCTACATACATAACCTCAGTGGGTCATCAATATTTGATTTTACGGATTGTAGCTTATTATATAAAAAATCAGGGAAACAGTTCATCATCTTTTCAAAAATAAGTCTTTTGAAGAAAAAGTTATGGTGCCGCCAATATTTTTTGTAATTTGTAAAATATTTTATATACAAACTAAAAATTACGAAATATAACATAATTAAAAAAAAATTAAACACTTCAAAAGTTAATTGAAAGCCACCAATACTCTTTGAGGTCGGTGCCAGGTTAATTTCGTGTATTATTAATATCTTGGGACAACTCACACAACGTCATCTGATCCCAAACTAAGCAGAGCTTGTACTGTGGCAACCAGACAACTGGTATACTTAGTTATATATTTATATTATAGATAAATTGCACCCAGATACAGAATAAACCAAAGTACTCATCACACTAAGTTTTATCCTGGGTGGAGATCGAACCCACGACCTCCAGCTTACCAGTCAGGGTCACTAACCACTAGACCAACAGGCCAGTTAATTCATCCATTATTTTCAGTTAAGTTTCGAAGTATGTATATATTTTTAAAATTATATTTTACTAGCGGACCACTCCGGCTTCGCACGGACTATTCTCCACTAAACATATCCACATAAACGTCGTTTTCGTAAGAATCTCTAATTTTTTACCCGACTGTAAGGAAGGGTTATTTGAGTTACTTCCCGATAATGCAGCTTTCTATAAGTGAAATAATTTTTAAAATCGATTCAGTAATCTTTGAGTTTATTACGTTACATACAAAAATACAAATTTTTCCTGTGCTAGTTATAAAGTGTTATAGGGCAAGGCTCGGCCGTCTACGCGTTATATAAAGGCACGCGCCGCCGGCCCCCCGGCCGGTACCGGCGCAACCGTTATGTCCCTGTAATTTCTTCGAAAATATTAATTTAAATTACATGCTGTAGAGCCATATTGGTCTATATTAAATGCACAGTGTATTTATGGTACTCAATTGGATAAGGATTATTGCTGTATTGCTTAAAATTACTTCGTAATAAAGCCATTATTTCTCGTAAAAAGTAAAAGATAATAATTAATATTGTGGGTTATACCTAAAAGATAGACATATGCCATCGCGGACTTGTTTTGTTGAAATTTTTAAGGTGTACAATTCTGTAGTACATTACTTTGATCTATCTCGTAGGGTTCAGCCAGCGTTTCTAATGTAAGCGCAAAAAACTGTGTTTATTTACGACTTCACATTAGAAACCACTAAAATTATTAGTGTTTCTCTACTATATTATGCATGTTTTATACATCTAAACTTGTCTAATGAATCACTCTATCTATCAAAAGAAACTGCATCAAAATCCGAGGCGTATTTTAATGACGAAAATGAAGCGTAAACTCACCTAAACCACAGTGCTAAATAAAGTCCTTTTAGTTTTCAAGAACCCCGCTCAAGGTTTCACAGACAAGGCAGAAGTAATTACGAACTCGCTGTTATTTGTTTACTGCCGAATAAAGGAAGGCTCAACAAGGGCTTTGAAAATGTGCTACAAATAAAACAGGTCGTATACATTGGAACGCCTTAGGATCCAACGTATACCGACATTACGCAGACGGTTTCATTGTATTTCCCGCTTTAGGTACTAATAATGCTTTGCACAATCAACTACATTCCGGATGAAAATGATGGGATACTTGATTTGGATAGTTAGAGAATTTGGGATAGAAAGACATTGGTCGGCTGATAGTGAAAGCCATATCTAACCTTATATTGAAGTTTAGCACTAACATACGGATGAGAAAACTGTTTTATACTACGAGGGGAGGTCCAAAAATTCGTAGAATATGCATGTTTTCGAACTTACACTGACAAGAGGATAAAGGGTTTTAAATAAATTGAAACAACAAAAAAATCTTTTTTTTTCTTATAGCCTTAAGCTAACGTATTAGATCTATGAATTAATTTTTCTAAATCATCGTAAAAATATTTTTTATCTTTTGCCTCAAAATTACCCAAAATTGCCTCCTGCATCCCATTGCGTCGGAAAATTTCCTTCCTCTTAAGTCTATTTTTTAATTGGGAACAAATAAAACCACTTAGGACCAGATCTGGACTGTAGGGTGATGCCATGCGAGTGCAGAGCAGCCATTGCAACTCTGCTCTTGTGAACCGGCGCGTTGTCATGCACGAGCAACACACCTTTGGTCAATTTTCCTCGACGTTTTTTCTTGATGGCCTTCTTTAATTTTTCTAATATCGTTGCGTAGTATTCTCCGGTTACGGTCCTTCCTTTTTCCTTGTAATCAATCAGTTTTATCCCCTCACAATGGCAAAAAACAGTAGCCATCAATTTTTCCTTCGACTCTGACACTTTGGATTTCTTTGGCGGTGGTGTCCCCTTTTTGTGCTATTGCATGGACTCTTGTTTGGACTCAGGCTCAAAGTGATGAACCCATGTTTCATCTCCGGTAACAATCCACTCCAAAATCTGTGCAGGTTCGACTCCAAAAATTGGTTTGACGCATCGACGCGTTGCCGTTTCTGAAGCGGCGTGAGCATTCTCGGTACCCATCTTGCACTGACTTTTGTCATACCTAGATGGTCATGTAGGATTCGAAAAATGGTAGTATCTGATACTCGAACTAATGCAGATAACTGTTTTTTCTTCAAACGGGTATCTTCCAGTACAATTGATTCAATTTTTTTGATGATGTCTGATTTGGTAGTCTCAACTGGCCTTCCTAAGCAAGTGTCGTCTTCAATCGACTCCCGACCATGTTTGAAAAGACCATGCCACTTTTAAATCATTGATTTACTAGGGCACGGTTCCTAAACTGGTTTAGATGAAATTTGGTATGGAGTTAGTCTGAATTTTGGGGAAGGACATAAGACACTTTTTAAGGCGATTACTAACATCTCCACAGGAGTAGCCACGGGCAAAAGCTAGTAGATAATATATTATTATTATGCAGCTATTTTGTTATTTCCTAAACTGACTTCGTTTGATTTTTTTGTACATAAAACATC
Source organism: Herminia tarsipennalis (assembly GCA_945859575.2). Classification (NCBI taxonomy): domain Eukaryota; kingdom Metazoa; phylum Arthropoda; class Insecta; order Lepidoptera; family Erebidae; genus Herminia; species Herminia tarsipennalis. The sequence goes on from OX243838.2 coordinate 14,862,666, forward strand.
AAACGACAATAAAATAAATAGTATGATAAAATATGAAATGTACTTCATCTGAGTTATACATGAATGATTGCCGACAACAAAATTGATCTAGTACTTATTCGTAGAAAATTGAGTTTATTGCAGTATGTAGGTACACGAAACTCATAAGATTGGAAAAGATACAATATTGGGAATGTGATAGATATTTCTCTGAAATGGAATTGAAATGAAATGTGTAGGTATATCATGTCTCATTTGTAGCACTGTGATTCACGTAGGACATTGTTGCAAGACAAAATTGTTAACTCCAAGTTATAATTTCAAATTTTAGAAAATAAAAATATGTCTTTATGTTCAATCAAATTTGTTTTTTACAGTAATAAGTAGTGTAGCATACTGCCAAATTTATTCAAAAGTGCAGTATATATTACATAAGCCTAGTTTTACAGAGAGTATTTCATTGTTATTATCTCGATTTAATACCTTCAAAAAAAGTTATCTTCATTACAAGTATAATAGTAACCTAATCACAAATTATTAATTTAAAAACGTTAAGCGGTTAAAAATAAATATAGGTAAACGATATAGGTATCTACACCTTGTAATCAAACGCGATAAATAAAAACGGGACAAGTTCGAGTCGGACTGGACCACCGACGTGACCGAGGGTTCAGTACATAGTTGTAGGTAAATATTATAAATAGTTCAGGAGTCGAGTCTCGCAGTTTTTAAATAAAACGACCGTATCTTTTTTTTTTACGTTAACTTAGAAGTTTGATTCACAGCTTCAAGGGACTGTAGACTTAAGTATATGATTTTAATTTTAACACGATAGGTACCTCCATGTGTCCCCGAGACAAAGGGTCTTGATAGACAGACGGACGGACGGACAACAAAGTGATCCTTTCAGGGTTCCGTTTTTTCTTTTTGAGGCACGGAACCCTAAAAACAGTTGCACCATTTTACAAATTTCAAATAAGTAAAAAAGTGGTTTAGGATCATGCAAGAGAATTCCGGCGCATTCGTTCGCATGTTATTCGTAGAAAAAAAGGTTTTTCCTTTATATTGGGATGAAACATTCCAGGCATGAAAGGATTGCTTTGTCTTACTATATTGTTCTACGGGAATCAACGTGCGTCACCCCGAATAGATGACAGTACGAACCAAACAAATCTAATAAAATCAAATTGAATAGACAACGCTGTAATCATGTTATGTAAATTGAATACAGAAAACGATTCAAAGTGTTTGTGGGAATGTGTATTGGAAATTGGCTAATACTTAGGTACCTACTATTGTCACAATTTCAATTCACCAGTGACCATTACCCGTATTGATAAACATTATGTACAGGATAATAGTTGACACGAAAAAAGCTTAACCACTTAAAATTGGAATTCGATATCGAAAGACTGAGATACTTCAAACAATTATAAACTCTAATTCCAGAACCTACTTTGGGGAGGGGCTTGGATTTGGGGTTCGACTTACTCGACATCCTAATACGTAGACTTAAAAGGGCTTAAGAATACCAGTACATTTAGCCGGTGTGAGCGAATCACACTAGCCGGGGTGTTAAGAGCCAATTACAATATCCACCTTGCCGTTCGCACTTTGCCTGTGTTATTAATCCTTGACCACTGTCGCGCTTGTAGGTGTTTAGAAATAAAAGATGTAGCTAGATTTGATTTTAACAATTTAATGGTTTTCTGTTACTAATTTACAAGTTTTGAAGAGTTAACAATTAAAGGTAATAATGAGTTATCTGCATTGCAAGTTTTATGAGTGGCCAATTTAAAGAATTACATTTAATTAAAAAAAAGAGTTTGTAGATGTAGGGGACGTCCATGAGACTTTTAGAGGCGCGACCAAAAGTAATGAGGTTTTAATTTGACCTCAGGATCGTTGGTGGTTGTGCAGTTCTGAGGTAGCCGGCTCCGAAGTGAAGTGGAGGCACTTAGACCTACTGACTCTCCTTAAAATAATCCTGGGTACATCCCCACTAAGAACAGTAGAAACAGGTCATAACCATCTAAATTAAATAGAGCCAAGTCATTACATAAAGAAATATACGTTTAGTTCAAAACTTACGGTCTTAAAGCTACTTCGTCAACTTATAATAGTTAGTTATGCTAATTTTGAAGTATTACAAAGAGCTTTGCATCCCTAGTAGTTTTATTACCCTATGGTATAATCACATGCTGCTGTACTTGGTTTAATGAAGCAATTCATTAATTCAAGTCTTTATTCTGATAGGATGATCCTTCGTTCCCACTATACCAGATTCCCAAAATACCAGATGATCAAAATAACAGATTCCTATATTCTTTGCAATCGCGATACGTATCACTATATTTTTAACCGCCTTAAAAAATATGGTTCTTTCTTTGACCCGTATGTATGTATGTTTGCGATTTTCTCGAAAGCTAATGATCCGATTTATTTTATTTTTCTGGGAAGGTTTTAGTCTATAAAACATTGTCCTAGCTTATAAAACACCAGAGATATAGACTAAAACATAGGAGTGAGGAAGTGAATTTTGCATTCGGTGATGTGCTTGATATATTTTTTCTTTGAAGGTGGTCCATTTTTCTTAAATATGGGGCAAGTGCATGTCGGGCCACGTACAATGTAGGTTTTCGTAGAAGTGGGTTTTCTGTTGTTTTTATTTTATATTTACAACATTATACCTACTTAATAAAACAAATCAATAATATTTTGTTACTTCTCATTTGATCAGCGGTTACTAGTAAACTTGTAAAGCCTACTCAGCTGTGATAGTTTTCCTTTTAATTTTACTATATACACTACTATGGCGATTTTTTTAACATACCCAACATCAACCATTTGGCTGGCAGAGGGCAGGGAGGACACTTGATTCTAACAAAAATTGCACTTTTATGCATGATATTTCATAAACGTATCCATAAATTTAAAAATGGTCTTCACAAACCCCAAACTTTTTTAAAAGACCTAGCCAATACAAAATTACAGCCTTCTAGCACTAACATTCTCTGAGCTAAGCTGCAGACGGACGGACGGAGATTGCGAAACTATAAGGGTTATTTTTCACTACGGAACCCTAAAAAAGTTATATTAATCTATCTATTAGTGAGAAAGAGCACAAAATATATGAACACGACTCGGGATATCGTCATCCATCGGGTTTTCCTTCCACCCACGCTGATTTAGTGAGTAACAGCGTGGGTTGCAACCTATTTAGAACAAATGATACGCCATTTCATGAATATTTCAGTTCACTGAAATTTATAATATTCTAAATTAATTCAATCAACTGCATGCGTAATTGGCTTGCGTAAGCTTGCCGCCGATCCGGGCTAGGTTTTTGAACACAGTTCAAAAGATGCTTACGGCAAGCGCTTGTGACGTATTTACACGCGAGTGTTTAGTGTCGCTCATAAGCTCACGCGGAACTTGTGTATTTACCACATATTGATCGTGAGAAAAATATGGATTTATTAAAAATATGTGAAACAGCTATTACATTAAATCATCATCATCATTGAGGGCTCTAAATCAAAGAGGCCCAACTCTTATTACACCTCTCTTTATAAAGGTATAGACAAAATAGGTTTAGGATCTCTGCTTGAGTGTAGTGTAATTAGCATACAACTACAACGTCCACGTCTGCCATGCTTACTTGTCCGGAACACACTAACGCACTCGCAAGCATGTAATGGGCATCCAAGCGTTTACTGGAACTTGTGGCGGCTTGCCAAGCATCGGCAAATGTGTAAACGTGGCATTACTTATGTAGGGGATCTTGTTTGCATATTTTTTGCGCAGGTGGATATATTTTTTATTTTTTATTTAATACTTTTAGTGGTAGTAGAATGTAATCGATAAAACAACTAACTTTTATCACAGCTATAGCCAAATACCTAATCATGTTATGCCTTTTTGAAATGCTTACGATGAGACCTTTAATTTGATATCTATATTGCGATATTTGAAAATTACGTGAAGATAGAGTTAATAATGGGCGCCACATCCTGAACGATTAGTGATAAGTGAAACAATTTGACCTTGAAAATACTGTTGTTCTCTCCATCTCTTTCTAGATAGGGGGTTCTCTTTCTTAAATAGGGTCACTATGTTTTCTGTACTTCTGGGCATTCCTAAAAAGTTAGAGCAACAGAGCCGATGGTCGTGGTCACGGGTAGACAAGGGGTTGACAATCTACCCGATACCACAGCCGTTGCAATACGGTGGAAACGTCGGGCAACAAAAGCCTTAAGACTGTAGTACAATTAATTTTATAGTAGGTTATCGCAAAACCTATAAATCCCGGAGGAGTGCCACTCCATCCACATTATAACCTGTTATTTTTCCAATAGTTTGCGTTACTTTCAAAATTTGATTCCATCATCAGATCAGCTCCAAGTTACGAAATATTTTTTTTGTCACCCGAACTACATTCATTCAAAAACATAATTTCATTGCGATACTATAAATAAAAGTAGGTTAAAATTAACTACTAAGATTTCACCACATTGCATGGTGATTCCTTTGTAGGGGGTCATACATACACAAAAAAAAATGTAATATTACTAATTAGTTAATTTTATATTATTAATTATTAGGTGTGGTCTACACCTACTTACAATATTTTTTATTAAGATAAACCTATTTAAAATTTGGTTGTCGGAATACCAACTAACGAAATATGTGAAGCGTGTGTTATTTATGTTAACAAACTTTATACCATATTTCTGCAAATAAACAATTATAATTATTAATCTTGTCTTGTCTTTCTTAATTAATAATATTAGTTTTGAGTTAATTGAGCACCGATAGTGAGCGATAGAAATTCGTTAGTGTCGATTCTAATAGAAGACAGTAAGCTATTTGATGTTTCGAGTAAAATATTAACAGCAGAAGAATAATCTGCGTCTATTTCACCTTTTACTGATCTTATTAAAATCTGTTTTTGGACGGCCAAGTGGATGGTTGTTCCGACGATGACAATTCGACGCCATCATTTTGCTGCACATCAATGATTTCAATAACACTTCTGCATGCTTTTCCTTTAATTTTGTGTTGAAAAATTAATGATAAAAGAGCCCCTTTTTGTCTGATGCAGCTATGTTCCATAATACCTCTTAACACTAAAAAGGGGCAGTCAGATACAGGTGAAATCTACATGCTCTTATTGTGGACATGCCCCCCTCCCCCTTAAATTAATATAAACCACAGCTATGCACTAGAATAGACAAAAAGTACCTAGATTTACAGAATAAAATGATCAAATTGCCTTGAATCACACAGGACGGCAACTACGTTTCAAATGTTTAGAGTTTCCATGCCTATAAATGACTGATAATTATTTTAACTAATTGCATTAGTATTTGTGGTTTTTAGAGGGTAATTTAATTCAGTTAAAGACATGTTCAGAACGAAATTAACGAATTACATTTTTATGATTTACGATCTCAGCGTGAATCACCGTGCATTGTTAGTTACCTTACAAGTGAAGTTAATATAAGCGTGTTAATAAAAATCGCCAATTTAAAAATAGTGACCGAGATTGCATAGTTTTTTCCCACAGGTTTGGCCTTGGGACTAATATTAAAGCCTACCTACCTAATTTTACACTTATTTTATTCTTATATGCAACTTACATAAACATGACGAAGTTGTCACTGTTACAATTGCTTAAGAATCAGAAACATGATTAACTTAATGAACCGGTAAAATCCTGGCTTATTATAATGTCATGGCACAAGCTTTCGTAATACCGCTTTAGAGAATATAGATAATAAAGCATGGCGAAGGTTGGGCTTTTATGGTGTTTACTAAGCTTTTGTTAGGGAAAGTATTTTAGTAGTAAATGCAAATGTTTATAGATATATAGTAGGGGTTTCCAAACTGGGAACAGAAAGAACAGTTATTTATTCATTGAGTTAACGCACACTACATAATGATATGGCATATACCTAACACAGTCTACCATTGACCGCGGCCGTTGCAATACGGGCGAAACGTCGGGTAATAAACAAGGTATTTTACCTTAAATTATTCACGCGATTAGGACCCGTAGTATATATCATTTTGTAATATATACCTAACAGTATAAATTTTATACATAAGAGTGGTGGGTAGATAAAAAAGAAGAAAAACATACATAAAACATTTGCAGCTTACACATACAGACAAAAAAACATCCACCAAATAACTTTTATTTTATTTTATGGAACCCCATGACGGGAAGAATAATTCTGATAACGATATCACGCACGCAGAAAACCGGCATCGGACGGACACAATTTGCTTTTAAATTTTTTTTTTTTATATTTCGCGGAACTCTGATAACTGTTCTACGAAATCCTTTGAAACTCACTTTGGAAAACGCTGCTATATAGTAGTAGGTTTGCGCTTTACAGTTTTAGAAAATATATAACTGGACTCGCTAAGTGTTTAGAGATGTTTCCATCTTCCCCCTCAATTGAATGTTTAATTATGCCATGCCATGCCTCAATTGTTCTAGTTGTTTTAGGTCCATGTACCTTTGATATTCAAAAAAGGTAATAGAAATTGTTTCAGCACAAAGAAATAGAAAATTATTAAATTGTGACCGTCTTGATTCAGCAAGCGTTGCGAGAAACTTCCAATGTAAAACAGAAGTTAAACTCGTGCTTCGTATCATATTTACATGCGAAAACTCTTTAAGTACTTGTAAATTATGCAAATAAGGGCAATCCCTTGTAGGGAACATTGTGTGTGAACTGCGAACTGGTAAGTTTATTCTCTAGCAAAGAGTGACGACAAAATTTCGGGAACGGGTTTCAAAAGTTACCAAAAAAAATCCGGGAACTTTTGAAACCAACCAGAGTCAGCTATTTCATTTTGTTGAAACCTTTTTGTTTTTTACCTTTCACATAAAAAAATATTATTAGTAGTTTTAAAACTTAGTAACATCCAATCTCCTGGCTCTATATTCAGACCCTTGTACCTCATCAAATATACCTGTTGCCAAGTTTTTATTACCCACTTAGTTACAAGTATTTATGAACATAACAGCTTTGTATTTTTTTAATATGACGTATGAGCGAATAACATGACGCTGCTCACATATAAACTAATGTGGAAAAAATGGTGATTAAATGAGTTACCTGAGTGGAGTAATAATGGCTCGGTGCCTGTCTACTGCGATGGCAGTGAGAGTAAACACGCTGACGTTGACACTCAACGCTTGGACGAACGGGCAGAACGGACACATGAAGTGTGGGAGAAGCCATCTCTGCAGTAACGCAGCTTGGAACTGTCAACAAAAATGTACATCTTAAAACTATATTACATATCTTAAACATAGCGTTACTCTACTAACTTATTTTTATAAATTGTTTAAGGACCTAGTATTATATTAATTTTCTTCAATCCGTAATCTATTAGAGCCATGATTAAAGTAAATCTCTTTATATTTGTCGGAGAAGCCGTGTTGATAAAGTAAGGAAGCAGTGTTGATAAGATAGTGACATTCAATAAATAAAAAACCTAATTATAAAAATAGTTTTTATAATCAAGATTATGAAAACAAATTTTCTTAATCGAGGACTGATTTCCATTCAGATTATATGTTTATATAAAGTCTAGTCACCTTAGGCTACTTTAGAACACCTCGGAATGCAAATTAAGAAGCTGAGAATTTGAACAAATTGGTGTTTGATCATTCTAAATGTTAGTTCAATAGTTTGTTAGTCGCAATAAATATGATGTGTAGCGTTTTAAGATGTTCGATATCAAAGGTTGGAAAAACAGTTTTTCGAGAATATTTCGCTTCCTATGCTTTAAATTTAGCAAGTAATATAAAATTGTAGAGCATTAAATTCTCTACGAATTTTATGTCATGCGTATCTTATCGTTTTTGAGATTGAGTGTGAAGTAAAGTTTTGAGGTAATATTCAGAATGTCCAAATAAAGGTTCGTATAAACTTTCAGCTTTCTATTCCGAGGTTAAAGTGAAGATGAGGGGACTTTTAAAACCTCTTTTTTTTAGCTCTCAGTAGATTAGTTCAATCTTAATACTTTTCTTTGCATAATCAATCAAAAGAAAAATCATTCGAGAAAATAGTTCTCCACAATTCCACTTAAAATCGTAAAGAAAATTCACGAAGTCATTTGAAGTGAATCCACGATAATGAAACTAAATTATTCGGTTTATTTTTAGGTGGCCTTTCTTTAGTATGATTACTGTTCGAATTCAGGCAATCATTTACTGTCAGGGACTTAGTAACTATTGTGTGGCGTTTGAATCAATGCGCTATTGATTAATGAGGTAAAATTGAATGATGACTTTTAACTGTAATTAGACAGGGAGCCCAGTTATGCAGAAATCAAATGGAATGTTTCCCGGTTTGAAATACGATTGTCTTAATAAGCCAACAAATAAATACTTTCATAGAACTTGGTAGTACTAAGCAGGTACATCTTGTTCTTCGCGTTTCGACAGTAAACGTTGAAGGGGTATCCTTAGATGCTACGTCAATTGCATTATTGAAGGCTGTAAGTATCTACATTAGCTTTTAATCTGCTTCAATGTTTAAGTGTATAAGCGTATATTGGCTTGTAAACTATTAGGTATTGGCCAACGTTAGAGCTGAACCACACGGCGCTGTACGGAGATGCCTGAACGGTGCCGCTGCGGTGTCCTACAAAGTCTATGGTATGCCACACGGAGCAGCGAGGCGCCGACGCGCGGCACCGCAACTCTCGCACGCCAGACCAAGACGAAGCGTGGAAAGGTGTAAGCGGAGCGGCACCGCAGTTGTTTGCCCGGCAGAAAGAAGGGCGCATTTTATTAACAGATTGTACGTTCAACACTCCGCTGCGGTGCTGCAACGACGTGGCATTGCCAGTGTGAAAGCCTTTGAGACGAATTATTTGCGGTGCGGTGCTGGAGCGATGGATTCGGTTCTTAAGCTCGTGAAGATGCTGCGATAAAAAGAAGCCTTTGTTGTTCCGATATGCTTAAGCTACTGTAAATTTTTAACGAAATCCGTTTTGTACCAAATTTTTATCAATCCTTACTGTTAGAATTTAAACAAGATATTACTAGTCCTGGCTTCAGCCGTATGTCGAATGCCCCTTCAACAACAACACCAATCAATTTATCTTGTTTGCATGTTTGATTTGTATGTAAATAGAGATTTGTATTTGCAGATCTATAGGCTTACCTACATAAATTAATTAAGAGCTCGAGGGCTACCTAACACTTAATTGAATTGATATCGACTATACTTTGTTTTTTATTCGTGGGCTTATATTTATTTTTTTAAATTTTTCCTCTTATTGTGTGACATATTATAGTGAATGCTACCCTAGTGAACTCATTCGGTGTACAGATGCATATGTTCATTTCGTTGGCTATGAGGTTGAGAGTGTGAAGCGTTCGTGTCACTGGTGTCCCACTAATTAACTCTCTACCCCACAATGGTAAACCATTGAGGCAATTACTGAGGGTCCTTCTAAATTTAAAAGTTAGTGAGGATGGATGTTTGTTGCTCTTTCGCACGAAACGAATTTTCTTAAACTTTAGAGTAATGTAGTCTAAACACATATTAGTATAGAAGTCAAAAATGATAAAAGTGAAAGTTTGTGAGGATGTATATTTGTTGCTCTACCACATGAAAATCTTCTGAACGGATTTTATGAAACTTTACAGTAATGTAGTGAATATTTACATTTTTGTATTTAAGCTGTATTTAAGCTGTGCCCGCGTGTTCATCAGCGTGAAGTGCTGTTCGCTCCTTATAGACGTTAGCGTGATAATAAATGTAGCTTAAGTAACTTTTTACATCATCAGCTATCTGATAGTGAATAATCCGTTTCGTTGAATTCCAGCCATTGCGGAGATTAGCCGGAACAAACAGACCAACAGACAGACATACAAAAAAATAAAAACCGTGATTTTTGTTATAAGTACCATAGGTACCTATATAGATATACCTATATATATTTTTTAAGTACGTAGTTATTTGGTGCAATGTAAAAAAGCCAAGAGCTACTAATATATACTTTCAAATTATAGTAAAAAGCTATAATTTTAATATTACAAAGAGACACTTCAATTTTACTTATTTGTGTTAATATACTATCTTAATGTATGTATTATAATATATGTACGTATACCTATAGATACACAGGCTATGGAGCCCGGGGAAAAACTAGTACACAATATCTCAATGATATTAGCAAGTAACCTAGAAGCATTTGCGTGTGCAATGAACAAATCACCGAAATTTTCCGATCATTCATCAAATTCTCTTCACGATTATTTTGATAATGGTGTTCTATATTGCGTTCATAAAGCGTTTAATCTCGGATTTTTAGCTATAAATATCATCTGATTGAGGGTATTACAGTCTGTATTTTGTCGATAATGTCGTGTATATTAATGTTGACAGATGATATCAGCGATCCGGTGCTAAAACCGGGGCTATTTCGTAGAATAAGGCACCTATTGTTTATATGGTAAATATTGTTAACGGATAGGTAAGGATCGTAATTGATGGCTGGGTTGGCACGCGTCGGAATACTAATACGAGGCCGTTAGCCAACTGAAGAATTTTGGGCGTTAGTCTAGGTTATGAGATTGGTTTGTTCCTATGTAAATTGAACCTGAAAGTAATACTGTTTCATTGCTTCGATTTGTCTATTGTAATTTTATAGAGTGTTTTCAGTTATTATTTTAATTTCTGTTTATACGACGTGTAATAGAAAGATGTGGTCAAATTTCAGCAGTGGATATTGTATGTTGTAAGTGCAATACTGACTCATCATGGTGCCAAAGCCCATTGTATTATTATTACATAAATATAACAAACTAGCTGTGCCCCGCGATCTTACCCGCGTTTTATTAGCCTATGTTCAAGCAAACTCCATACCAAATTTTATTAAAATCGCTCCCGCCGTTTAGACTTGAAGAAGTAACAAACACACTCACATACTCACAAACATTCGCCTTTATAATATTAGTGTGATTATATTTGTTAAATTTCAGTAGTGAAAAGCGCACGGCATAAGTATTATACCTCCCCGGGGTCCTCACTCACGTCCTTTTTTTCGTTTTCGCGGCAAGCTCGTGCGACTGTCAAAATCTTGTCATAATTATAAATAGAGAGCTGAGCTTAGAACCTGCCGTGTGGTACCGGCTTAAGAATAGTACCACCCTATCTCTTCCCATGGGTGTCGTCAAGGCGACTAAGGGATTTCACACCGGAGGACGGGCAGCAGCGTCCTCTGTGCACTTAAAGTCTTACTGCGATCGCCAACCCGCTCGCCAAGCGTGGCGATTATGGCAATTACCCCCAAGATCTACATACTAGTAGGTTCTACTGGGGAGACCCGTGCCCAGCAGTGGGCCATCATATGGGTTGATATGTATGTATGTATGAGCTTAGAAATGCATCAACGCGCATGTTCAGCGGATATCTTTGAACGCACTGCACATGCGCCAGTTCGCACGAGCTTGCCGCAAAAATGGAAAAAAGAACGCGAATAAGGACATTGGTACAACATTCGATTGGATTATAATGGCAGAGAACTTTTTAAGTCGTGTACTATGGTATATGCGCTCAGTATCATGAGCACATACCAACCTTTAATAATTACACCTATCTGTTACATGTCGTAGGTATACTTTTTAATGCCCTGTTCCACTTCTTGATTAGGTATTATTATTTTACTTGAAAAGTATTTTATGCAGAGTCTCAAGTTACTTCGCCATAGTACCTACTTAATACATTTCCTCAAAACAAACTCTGTTATCCTATACTCCCATAGGGAATGATGTTGCAACTTTGTACAAGTAGATATTTTACATTTCCCTATTTACAATTTCGCGTGTTTATAACTATTATAACTCGTGTAAAGATTTATCGTTTGCTATCTACAAAATATTCCATAATAATCCCTGAAATTACTAAGGCAATTTACATTAACTTATTTTAAATTTTGATTGCCATTTATTACGATAATCAACATCAAGTACAAGAAGAAAGTTACAATCAGTCTCCTTCACCGGAACTATACATAACTATTCAAATAATAGCTAAGGACAAAATATCTTACTGTCATGTATGGGTAGGTATATTAATTACAGTCGATATTGGGATGTCAGTACCCTCATATATCTTGACAACTACTCTATAGGATATTATATCATCAGTTCTGAATTGGAACAATCAGACGGTACTTACACCTCTGATAAACTGATGTTCCGATGATCTGAATTCAATAGAAGAAATAGTAGGTGATGAGGAAACGCTGGAACTACGATTTCGAGTAACGAGTAATATTGAAGATATGTCGTTGTGTGCGAGGCTGTAGGCACTTAAGTTACTTTTAATAAATTTACTCTATATTAGTAGTTACCTGTCTACCTCCCCATCCTGATATGTAGGTAAATCTACATTACTACCAGCCAATTTCTGACAATGTCAAGTACATAATCTCACTGATTTTGCACTATTTTCATGCGTTTTCACACGTTAAATGCGGAACTGTGAAAATGATAACAGCTCAGATTGACACTGTTATCACAATTGCAAATTACCCATTATTTACCCAAATATTAATTTATACCGTAATCTGTTGCATAATAATGCAATACATTACGGTATAAATAAAAATGTATGTCCCAAAATTTAAATTTACGGACGATAATTTTACGTTATAATATAACGTCATAAGAAAACATTAATGACATATCGCCATTCGCGCTGATTAGAAACCAGTCAATAACGTTAGTTCCAATTTTATCACATGTCGCTGCAATCGTCATTCGATGTTGCTTAGCAACCAATCAATAACGTGATAGTTGCTACGTGACACTTTTTCCTGCATGCATCCGGTCATCTATACTAATATTATAAAGCTGAAAGAGTTTGTTTGATCGCGGTAATCTTGGAAACTGCTGATCCGAATTGAAAAAATCTTTTTCTGCTGGGTAGCCCATTTATCGGGGAAGGCTATAGGCTATATAACATCATGCTACGACTAATAGGACCGGAGCAGCAATGAAAAATGTTACAAAAAACGGGGAAAATTGACGCATACGAAGTTGCGCGGGACAGCTAGTCAATTTATAAGACGTTATCAGGCCAAAAGTTAATAGTATTATATAGTAGGTAGGTATGTTATCTCTATTTAACCTAAAGGTATTAAAGCGTTCTAGCACTACACAATCTACGAACTATATATTTGTAGAAGCACACAAACTATATTAGGTTAATGTAACGTGAAATGGATTTAGAAGAAATGTACTAAAGGTAGGGGTATGTTTTACAAAGATAGTGACAACATTCCTTTAGCTTTTTTATCTGAAAGGCTCTCTAAACGTTCGAAACATATTTGGCGCTAACATTCATAAAAAACCGAAGCAATATGCCGTCTATAATAGTTTATTTAAAATAAGAAAACCGACATCAGTTTGTGAGGCAAAACTCTTTTCGACTCAATAGAGATATTATATATTATAGGTACCTGCGTAAACTAGAAATGAATAGGAACAGAGAAAATATTATATTTACTTTCATTATAACTAGCGCAAGTGTTTTCTTTTAATATACCCAACCACAGTCTAAGATACGATAGGCGTGTACACTTTAATTTCCGTGCATTGCGGCCGATTGCGAGCCGCGCGCGGCTTACGACAAGCGGTTGACGCACGCGACCGATACGACAATAGTCAGAGTGCGCGCGCAGCCTACGTAAGTTATCGGCCGCGCGAGTCTGTCGTAGACCTCGGAAACGGCGCCATACATTCTCATACTCTGAGTATTATCGTATCGGTCGCGTGCGTCAGCCGCTTGTCGTAAGCCGCGCGCGGCTCGCCATCGGCCTCGATGCACGGAAATAAACCTTTACAGAAAAAAAAGTGCAAGTGTTACGTAAAATGATTATTAAACTTTGTTTTATACAACTTACTACCAGCTAATTTAAACATAATTTCGGCTAACCATTATATCAAAAGAAAAGTTTTCTATCGGATTATGTTTCAGTGATAGAATGTTGAAAAGTGTTAAAAGGGTTGAAGCGAGTCTGCGGTAACACTCAATGCTACACCAAAACCTTTAAACCTTTGTTACAACTCATGAAACAAATATAATTAGGTACATATTTACAAACATATTTGAACTGTTAAGGGTCGAGACGCTGGACCCGTGGGGCTTTTCTATAAGAATATTTCAAAGCAACTTGTTAGTTCTTCTTAAGACCCTAGGGCTGGGTTTTCTTTGCACTAAGCATAAACAAGCCCTAGGGTCACGTAAATAAGCCTATGTTCAGACGACGCGATTTTTGCTAATACGCGTTTACAATTTCATACGTAGGTATAAGACTTAAAATCTGAATTGCGACAAACTCTTATGCGACAAGATTTAATATTAACATGATACGAAACTACTACAGTCTTCGGCTATCACTAGTCCCAAATTTAGCATTAATTTATAAATAACGACCATATGGGTATAAGAGCGGTGCAGTACACAAACTACTGATTAATTAGAATGCGTAATCAATACATAAACCAACACTAATGCATACCTATCAACTGAAATAATTAACAGTGAAATGGTATTAACTCGAAACTTGTGTATTTAGTAGGTTTCGCTTTGAGTTAATATGATTTTGTGGTTTTAGTTCCTCGTTCGGATTTTAAACAATTCTCCCATGTAATGAAATAATTGGCATAGAAATTGGGAGTCTATAGAAAATCCAATTGAATGCAACTTACTTATTTGTTTGTCAGTTACATAATTTATTGCGTAGTGTACTTGTATATTGAAATGGCTTATTACCTTCTAGTTACTGCTTAAGTAAACAATTATAAATAGGTAATAATAATCACAGTGGAATAAAAAATGTCAATAAAGTGATTTTTTCTTGATATTGGTATAAACAGTGAGTACAAGTTAAGATTTCACTTTAACATATTCAGTCATAAACAAGCTAGGCAAAATTGCGACAAATTATAATTATATAATGGTTTTCTATTGATATTTTCAAACAGCTTCAGCGTGCAGGAGTTACCTTCAGCGTGGCTTTCCACAAGGCTATAAACCGGATCACGTCACGACCCTCAGCAATGGGACAACGATTGAGAATAAGAATAATGCTTAATTAATTTTCAAAAGACAGGGCACGGAAAGCTGATCTTTTACAAGGGAGTATCATGTTTATAATTTATTTATTTAGTTACACGTTTGTATTTGGGCCACAGAGATTCGCCTATGTATCAAGTTTCTACTTAATTGGTTTAGTAAAGTTGGCTTTGACAGTTTTGTCATTCGAACGTACGAAACCCTAAAAACTAGTATACCTATAATGCGTCAATTTAGAATTTGACAATAGTTAAATTGGGTCTTTAGTCGTTTCACACCGAGAGCGGTTCGTACCGCGATCTAAATTGCCCAAGAGCTCTTTTTCAATGTGTCCCTTCGCACGCGGTTTGAATCTTCCAAGAACTTCGTGGATCCTATATGATTTATATGTACCATTCCTTTTTTTTTATTCACTTAAGAAGCAAAATACTATACTTGTGAAAAGTCGATTCTACATTTACTTGTGATGCCTGTTCGCAAACAATAGGTACAGCCCAAGAAAAGAACAGGCAATAAAAACTCGTGGCCACTCTTTTCAAATTGCCAATGTTTACAATGTTTCTCTGTTTATAAACTGTATATGCAGGTAAGGTGCTACCATCATTATATTATACACCATATTAGAGGACTGATGCAAAAAAGAGGTAATTCACTCATTTTCATTGAGTAAATAATTTTAATTGAATTTAATTTGACTTTTTGTATTGTAATATATGTTCGTAAACTTTCGCGATTTGTACACATTATAGAATTTTATAAGCTGCAAATTAAGTCTTAAAGTAAAATATTTACGCGATCAAAACCCGTAGCTAATAAAATTCTATAATTTTTGTATTGTGTTGATTCGAACCACAGTGGAAACCAGTTCTATTTTTGGATGGGTGAATTCGAACAATTGTACTTATGTATTTTTTATTATATCCCTTATAATACAACCGGACACAAAATAAAAGGTAAAAAGTATAAGTTACATTGTGCCATATACTCACTATGTAAAGTTTAATGCTATTGTATTTTTTTACTTAGTAAATATGATTACCGTAGTAAAAATATGTTCAATAAATAAATGCAAAAAGGTGACGACTTTTCTACTCATACTACTACAAATAAATAATTTAATACCTAATTTTTTTTTTAGTGACCAAGTCGGACCTACCAAAAGAGTATTCGGTCGTTTTCCCCCGTGCTCCGAATTAACCCATACCAAAAGATACCTTGGATCATACGCACCGCTTCAACCACTGTGGTGTGAATGGTCCCATTCAAAAAAGGTACTTGGGCGATTTGAAGGCGGTTCGGATAACTCGTGGTGTGAAACGACTAAGAAACCGTTAAATTAACCCTCATTAAATAAAAGAACACCAAAAACACTATGGAATACCTTAATATTATAAATGCGGGTAAAATTCAAAAATTCAAAATTCTTTATTCATTTGGGATGCAAAACAACACTTGTGATACGTCGGGTAGTATAGGTAGATGGTAGATGTTTGTTGTTCGATCACGCCACAATGGGTTATCGAATCTGAATAAAATGTTGCACAGAGACAGTTTAAAGTCTGGAATAGCACATAGGCAACGTTTTTATTCCGAAAAAATGTTCATGTGAGTTTTTTTCCTAAATTTTCACGAAAATGAAGTCGCGGGCGACAGCTAGTATCTTAATAAAACCTAATGTTGAGTGTTGTGAAAATGACGGTATATTTCACAGCTCCATATAACATGTAATTATCAACAAGATTGTGAAGCTTCTTGATATTGTGAATATACATGAAATACGTGCAGATTCCGCAAGACTAAGTTTAAAATGTATAAATAGGCCGTCTTGTTGGGTACTAGGGTTTTCGCATACCCGACCTTTTTTTAATACCCGGGTATCGGGTATTATATTTTCACATACCACCATATTTGCAATTTTTGCAGAAAAAGAGTATTATTTAGGGAGAATAGTGTATTTTTCATATAATCATTATTATTTTATTACCAAAGAGTGAAGTATGTCAATAAGTCTCCATAACTCATAGTACAATCAGTGACACAGCTAAACATTCTAATAAACCTACTTCTCTGACTCAGTTGAAAATTAAAAATCACACACAGTTAAACAGTCTTGTTTTCATAAAGTGATTGAAAAGTAAAATACTTTTTATCACCAAATCTTTTTGCTATGTTATAAAATCACACTACTATAAAGGCGAAAGTTTATGAGTGTGTGAGTGTGTATGTTTGTTATTTTTTCACGTCTAAACGGCTGGAGCGATTTTAATAAAATTTGGTATGGAGTTAGCTGACACCCTGGATTAACACATAGGCTAATAAAACGTGGGTAACACCGCGGGGCACAGCTAGTAAAAATATAACTAAATTAATCTTTATTTTAAGAATAAACAATTTTAAAATAAATCAACTTAAACTACATAGTTAGTTTAAATTAAACATATTATAGATTTCAGGTAAGAGACTCTTTTTCTTTATGACAGAAAAGGGCTTTTAAGAACACAATTGCGTGTAATAATAAAGTAATAATTAATGAGCGGTCCAAAAGCCAGATTTTCCTTTTTGTAACAAAATTCCCAGCGTTGGAAAAAGCTCTTTCATTTCTATACAATTCAATTCAATTCATTTATTGGCAAATATGGGTACAATAGTGAGGTCTTACATAGTTATGAAAAGCTGCCATATTTCACCTGCTGGTATGCAAAAATTCGACAATGTTGATATTGGTAATAATTTGGCGCTACTTAGTAAACATTATCCGAGAATTTTGATGAATTCTTTGATCAAAGTGGGTACCCGGGTGTGCACATGAAACGGGTACAATAAATGTCATATACCCGGGTATACCCGGATTCGGGTACCCGGATATAAAACCCTAGTGGGTACCACAACAATTTTAGTTATTCTTTCTAAAATAGTGATGCTAACACGTCACTGTGTTTCGGTTGAAAGTAGCAAGTGCAGTTACTGGGCAAATGAGACTTATGAACTAACTACCTTTCCCGCGCAACTTTGTCTGCGTAAATTTTTCCCGTTTTTGAAACATTTCTCATTGCTGCTCCGCTCCTATTAGTCGTAGCGTTCCTCGATAAATGGGCTATCCAACAAAAAAATAATTTTTCAAATCGAACCAGTACCTAGTTCCTGAGATTAGCGCGTTTAAACAAACAAACAAACTCTTCCGCTTTGTGACGTAAACGGTGACATTTAGATCTTTGCCAAACAAAGATTTGGGCGGCACTGATACTGTTTTGGACTAGCGTGAGGCTTGCCATCAGGCGAACAACCCTGCTCGTCTCTTCAATTCGTAGTACAAAAAAAACTTGACACTGACAGAAATCAACTAGAAAATCAACTAGTTTTACAACAACCCAAAAATAAGAAGTAGAATTTGTAGGTTGCTGCACACATATTCAAATCATGAATAAAACGAAGCATATCAAGACCCAAGATAAAAAGGGTAAGTAAGTGGATATACCGTGGGAAACGAAGCATTATGTGTACATAGCGGCCAAGCGCAGTTTGCCGATCTCCCAATCTTCAATATCCATTAACGAAAACCGATGCGAGAGGATATTTCCGATATACATGAAAAGTCGATGGCACTTACGTACACTACAGGTAGCGCCGTACAAAAACGAGGAGTTGCGATTTGCACTGGTAGACATTGCGGCGATTAAAGCTTAACTTAGTACCGATTTGTACGTACGAGGTAGGTATATGATATTATACTCTGTCTATATAAACGAGGAGTCCTTGTTTATGGCTTTTTCAACATTTTAAATTTTCCGTAAATAAAAATCGTGATTTTTACCCTTTTTTTTAATGATTGTTTTTTTTATTACAACGCTATCTCATTTACAAGTACTTCCTTTGTTTCCATTCTTCAACCTTAAAATAACTAGCGTGCTTGGTCAACCTAGCTAGTTGTGACTAAGTATTAGATAATGTAAAAGCACTTGAGTCTGGAATTTCATTGAATTACAAAATCTATAAAAGTAGGTAGGTACCTGAAATATGTATCTGTATTTCAATAAGAGTTATCCCGAGATCCTGCAGTAAGAATCTTGCGAAATACAAACTTGGGGAAATTCATATCCCAAAGGATGAAAAACTTGGAACTTCAAAGTCCCAAATATCTACCCGGCGGGATGGACTACAAAGCCCTCCACGAAACGTCAAACTGAGCTCATAATTCCATAAAGCGCCAGCAGACGACCCAACCAATGGCATTATTTGAGCCAAAATTTACTTTAAACGCGAAAACATGTTAAATGTAGTTAGTACCTACTATCGATTACATGTATTCCTGTAAAATGTATACGTGTGTATTTCAAGACTTTTTGTACTGGCGGTACATGAGTAAATACTTGCGGTACATCCCATTCTCTCTCTGCTAGGACTTTGTAATGTTGCTGTCTTAACAAAGTTTCTCCAAGACTCAGTTGTGTATGATCAGATTGATAGATTAAAGAATGCACTTCCATTTGCATTTGTGTAAAATCATATATTTGTGAATTATATAGGTAGTATAGTGCAAGCTGTTCTTATAATGCAAAATATTGTATAGATAAAGACGCATTATATTAACTTCTTACATAGTTATGTATACTTTCGCCGCGTTTCACCAATTTTGTGATTAAATTTTTGAAAAGATTCGTTCTTAGCAAATATCTCCATTATATAGTAACAGCACTAAATCCAACCACATCTGTTCAGTGGCTTGACAGTGCGTTGATAGATCAGTCAATCACGGCTTTATTTTTCCTAATCTATTACTATAAAAAGACTTGAAAAATAAAAAATAACGATTCGAATTAAAAAAAACTCTTGTACTGATGGATAGCCCATTTATCGAGGAAGGCTATAGGCTATATAACATCACGCTACAACAAATAGAAGCGGAGCAGCAATGAAAAATATTGCAAAAACGGGGAAAATTTACACATACGAAGTTGCAGGTCAGCTAGTACTGTAGATTATACCTATTATATTCTTCAGTCTCATTCATGATCATGCTAGGCTATGACCGAAATCGGTAATGCCGTTAGGATATTAATTGTTATTTAGAAAGTTACGTTGCGATATAAATCTATATTATAGTAATATTTTGTTAAGGTAAGTAAATATAATCCATTTAAACTTATACATTTATAAACGAAAAGTAATAATTTCTCAAGGTTCAGTAATCGTTATCTTGATCAGCGTCACGCAAGTACTTAATAGCTACATTTTGTGATTTTGTTCAAATCTACACCATGGGTCGGTTTTTACGTTGAGGGTTAATTGTGTACTACTTTGTAAAACAACGCTCTTGATTAATTTATTAATAATTTTAGTACGTGGGTACGTGAAATTTTAATATTAAGACACTTTCTCACGACTAACATAAGACACCTTCCCAAACCAGCGCATCCAAGACTCGAGATGACACAAAGCTCTGTCCCCAATACTGAGGGTACAAAAGACGAGCTTCTTACCTAAGTAGATACTTCGCTCGCATTCACGGACAAAGTACCTCGGAACATATTCAAAAAGTCGTTCAAAGCGGTCCGAGATTCAGTATCCATGAGCGACGTGTGTGAGTGCTTCTTCTACCTAAGGACATGAAGGAGCTATATTAAGTAGGTAGGTACTTATAATAGTAATGTGAATAAATTATAAAGTGAAGAAAAAAAAACTACATCATTTTAGATTTCACGCTCACAAGAAATCGGTAGCCTAAATAGTGAATATAAACAAGAACACACTATATTCTTAACATCAATCAATTTTATCTTCACACAAAGCTCGTGTGTTTGCGGACAAATAAATCAAATGACGCACAAATACGAAGTAAACTAGAGAAAGAGGCTGGTGAAAGAACTGAGATGAACGTTTCAGGGATACCAAGTTCAATCCGATGAAGATTATTTATTCATGGAACTTTTCAACCAATGATTAACAAAGCGCCGTCTTTAGTAAATCATTTTCTGAAAAATTTAATTCAAAAATATTAAATTAAATTTGCCATCCTATATCGCAATTCCAAGTTGTTGAATTCGATGGATTTGATTATATTGCATTTACACGCGCCTTTAATAAAAATTTGGCGAAAAAAAGCAAAGCAAACCGGCCAAACGCGAGTGGGACTCGGGCACTGAGGGTTCCGTACTAACTTGTATGTAAATAGTTCGATCAACACGGGAATCTATCTAGACCCACGGTCTGTATCAACCAAGTTGCAAAATGGCGACTCACCGACCGTGGTTACACGAGGCATTTCAGGCAATGGTAATGTGCGACGCTTTATTAAGTCGCAAATAACAAATTATTTAAAAAATGAAATAAGTCTAAGCTATGTATGATTTTTAGAACTTCAAAAGTTTTTTTTTTTTTTTTATTGCCTATTGTTGGCAGACGAGCTAGCGGCCCAC
Source organism: Herminia tarsipennalis (assembly GCA_945859575.2). Lineage (NCBI taxonomy): Eukaryota > Metazoa > Arthropoda > Insecta > Lepidoptera > Erebidae > Herminia > Herminia tarsipennalis. The sequence goes on from OX243838.2 coordinate 14,884,180, forward strand.
CTGATGGTAAGCGGTAACCGCCGCTCATGGACTACAGGAATGTCAGGGACACACCCAAGCCGCTGCCTACCGTGAAGTGAAAACTCTCTTTAAACCTCGTTTGCAGTAAGACATGTCGTAGCGCTCGGGAAACACCGCAGCAGGTAGTTCGTATTTGATTTCCAGTTAGATTTCACTTCTGTTATAAAGCGAAACCTTGGCATATTTTCACATTTTTGTTTTTAACGAAATCTCTGTGACAAAACAATATTGAAAGATTTAGCTTATATCAGACAACTTATCTAAGACCATCTGATCCCAAACTGAGGAGATCCTCTTCTATGGCAACCAGACAACTGATACTCGTAAACAAACTTATATAATTCTAAATACATAGGTAGGTATATCAAATCAATCAAAACATTCTTTATTCACTTACGAAGCAAAATAGTATACTCGTAAAAGACCATGATTCTACTTAAACATACTACATGCCTGTTCACAAGGAATAGGTGAATAAAAGCAGCGAAAGGAACAATGCAATAAAAACTCACGGCACCTATTTTCAAATTGCCGATGTTTACAATGTTTGTTTGTTTATGAACTGGTTTTATGTAGGTGGGCCACTATTATATTATAGGTAAACCATATTAGAGGCCTAGTGCAAAGGCAAGATATACAAATAAATTATAAAAAGGAGACTTGAGATTCAATATATCAACCTCAATGGGTTAAATAGTAGAATATACCTACTCATCCTAGATGGGAATCGAACCCACATCACTCTAAAATGGCCCTCACGTTCAAAACTCAGATTTCTAATAGGTTTTCCTGTAATCTACTTTTACATTTTTTCCAAAATATTAGGCTAAGTAGCTTCGGAGATAAGGGGGGGGGGGGGTAATGTTCTATTTTCACGGTTTTCTTGAATAATTTTTAAACTAATTATTTTAAAATTGTAATAAAAATATATTACACATCCTTACAACAAGCTGAAGATACTGTTAGCCAAACTTTTTTTTTTTAATTTATTACTTGACCCCCCAAAAATGACAACCATGCTTAAAATTCAGACTACCTATAAGTTTTCCTGTAATCTTAAGAACTATCTTTTTATTTTTTTTTCAAAATATTAAGCCCAGAAGCTTCGGAGATAAGAGAGGGGGGCGGGTCTATTTTCATGGGTTTTCCTAATTAACTTTAAAAATAACGATATTAAAAACATAAATTCCTATAACAAGAGCTTTATATGTTACACGAAACAGTTTGTTAAACTTTTTTTTTTAATTTCCTAGTAGGTATAATAATGGCTCTCAAGTTCCAAAATGTTTGGGTTACAGAAACATACGTGTACCAAATTTTAACTTAATCGGTTTAGTAGATTTGGTGCAAATAAAAGAAAGGAGTTAAATCGATGTCTCTTTGTCAGGTTGAGGGCCCAAACCTCACAATAAACAATGATTTCCTCCAGTAAAATAGACTGTCATCTACAGACTATTTTTTGAGGTCATAACTCCAAAGTGGTAGTTGATTAAGGGTTAATATATTAAAATATATTTCAAAACTGATAAAGTTATTAAGTGTTATGTAAAGAAGCCACAAGCGGGAGGTCATTAGTATATTAAAAATCACTCTTTAAATATTTGCGCGACAACTTGCTGCGGAATTTGTCTTTTAAAAAAGAAAAACAAGAAAAACGATTTATTAGTTCCATGTAATTTTGTAATGAAAACGGTTATTTATCAAAGCCAAATGTAACTACAGACAGCCTAGTGGCCTAGTCTTTTGTATCTATTATACATAAGAGTAAATATAATTACAAACCTATATCATATGTCGTCTTTGTTGTTTGTGTTGATGTAACAAATAGGTGGATGATATAGTATGGTAGATTAATTGGGTATGGTAACATAATCTGGCCCTATGTATAAACAAGATCGAATAAAATCATTGAATAGGCATTGACAGGACAAAATATACCAAATTCAATGCGTGTATTTAAGCTGGGTTTAAAGAGTTTAAAGAAAAATACAGTTCTTAAATAGAGCCACTGTGATTTTAGTCCAAGATTTTTTTTTTTTTGTGTTAAAACGAAAAAAGCACCGCTGTAAAAATGCAGGATGGCTTGATTTAGGAACAGTGTACATTCGTGTAGTGTATATGAGAAAGTAAAACAATGATCAAGTAAAATGAGAGGAGCGCCCGAGTCATTGCCGAGTCAAATACAAAAAAAATAGATACATAACCCCCAAAGACAATAAAACTGCGTCAACCTTTTAATCACCGTTATTGTCATAAAACTGCATGTTAAACGGCTATTACACTACCCAGAATCAGGGCTCTAAAGCATAGGTGCTCTTAAAATCTAGTTAGAGAACTAGGGACCTAATTCCCATTACATTTAAAGTCTCTAATTCAGTGTAATGCAATGAGCGCATTACATACACGCATTATGTATAGTCTTATAATAAAATCTGTGTATCTATACAATATCTATTTTTAACTATGTATAATTATAATTACGTACCATAATGAGTGTGCCATAAATGTATAAATTAATGCCTATAAGTTAAAAAAGTTGATAAGATACATCTTATGTGGCATCAAATGTTCACGGAAACTGTCAACCTATGTCAAAAATCACCATCATATTAAGCCTGGACCGCAGCGATAAGAATTAATGTCCATAAAAAACCACTGGACCTTATAACAGGTATTAAATTTCCTCAGCCGTATTTGATAGTTACTTTCATATATACCTACGTAAGCTATGTTACATTTTACGCCGAACTTCGTATATAAGTTTGATTTGTCGTCAAATTTATAGTTCAAAAGTTAAGAACTTTGTATAATACTCTCTAAGACTTAGTCTAAGACTAAAATAATACCCAAATCTAAGTATTTTCTAGGTTTGGTATAACACACCTACAGACTTTTAAAGCTTTTAATCTGAGTAGAGTTTACTGAACGCAGTGTTTATGTTGGTGTGAGTGAGTGATAAAGTTGAATTAATGTTTAGTTTTAGAGTTATACCGCTTTTAGATAGATCATAACATCAAAATAACAGACATTGAAGTAGGTACCTGTTAAGAAGAAAAAAAGAAGAAGTATTTTTTTTTTAAAGATAACACTCGCACTAGGGTGCAAAGCTATATGTCACAGGGGACTTTATAAAGATACATATCACCCAGACCACAGAATAAGTAACAGTACTACGGCACCCAGACTTGGAAATATAACTTGTATTTTTTTAGTAAGTAAATTCAAAAACTAGAATCTGACCAGAGGAGAAAATTGCGGTCTACAAAGGCTGTTTGACGTAGTTGGGTATACGTTTTGGTAAAACTTCTGCTTGTTATAGTTATAACAAAGGATAAACGATGTTCTGGTTCGTTAGATTTAGAACAATTGTCTTAAATAAAATAGGTCTCCATCAGCTCTAATGATTGTTAATGTTAATTACAGTCGATACTAATGACATAGGTGGGTGTAACTTTTTACAAATAGTCATTTATTTTCAGACAATACTTTTAATCATCTCGTAATAAAAACTTTAAAGAAAAAGAAAATTACTCAAAGTCTATGCCCAAAGTGGGGAGAATTCATAGAGCAAGAGTTATTTATTTATTTTACATCGGACAGCTAAATTTTGTGAAAAAATGTCAGAATAAAAAAGCTAATTAAAGGTCTTCACTTATGGCCGTTTTCAATTATTATCAATCTATATTTTTATTGATTCAGCTCTCCCGAAGCCAAATCCATCGATAGATAATAAATAAAAAAAAAAATCCATTATTATTCCATTGGAATGTACATTCGTAGTCCAATATTCATGCCAGCTGGACTCCTCTTCGGGTGAAGGCCTCCTGAAGAGATTGCCACTCAAAAATAATTAAAAAAAAAACAACTCATCGCGATTTCTTGCGAGGTTGGACCAATTACATGTTCCGATGGTGTCTATCTTCCTTCCTTCCACCTTGTCTTTGGTCTCCCTCTGCTTATGTGCCCATGAGGTCCACATAGTCACGGTCTTCGTCCACCTGTTGTCAGTGTAACGTGCCACATGATCGATAGATAGAATATTAAAAATGGCCGTTATAGATAATAATAATAATAATATCTTGGGACAACTAAAACAAAGCTATCTGATCCCAAATTAAGCAGAGCTTGTAATATGGAAACCAGACAACCGATAAACATACTTATATATTCCTAAATACATACATATTGTAGATAAATAACACCCAGACACAGAATAAACTATCGTGCTCATCACACAAAGTTTTATTCTAGGTGGGGATCGAACCCACGAGCTCTTCTGTAGCAGTCGGATACACTCCCATCGCGCCACAGAGGCAGTCAATGAATAGTTAAGCTATAATGGTTCCATTAGGGTGTTTTAAGCCCCTTATCAAACCTCTCGGCGCTGATATTCGAACAAAACAAATACGAGTATTTCGATCTGTATATTGTTTCAGAATTTTGAGGACTACAACCGTGTCAGTAGAATTTCTGGCATAAAGCCAAACTATCTATTGGTTTTATGTTGCGTTAAAAGGAAATTCTTACTTCGTAACGCAACACATTCGGCCTTTTTATCGACTGGTAATGTATTTAGGTTCACTTTTAGTGTATTGGTATTGGGTAGTCCATCTTACGATTGAAAATGAGCCTATAAAACAGTGTTGATGTGTTAGGAGTAAACGTTTTATAAAGATAAAAATGTGAAACATCTTCGCAAACAGCTTTATTTTCTTTTTTATGTGATAACGTCTTATAAATCGATGACTGAGTGCACGCACGAAAAAGTGACACAGGCACGTTCCACCTGCTTATAGGCTGAAGTATTGTGACCGTCGTCGGGTGCATGCGCCCGGGTCCGCTAACGGCCGGTCTCAATAATCTAACTATCGGTGGATTTGGCTACTAGAGGTAGGATTTTGACTTAATTTGTATACAGATTAAGTCATATATATACCTCTAGTAGCCTAATCCATCGATAGTTAGATTATTGAGACCGGCCGTTAAGCTGTCACAGGCATGGTTGCAACAGCAAATTGTTTATTACAATGTCATCAATGTTTTCTTATGACGTTGTCGCTTAAAATTATCGTCTGTAAACTGACTTTACAGACAACCATTGGTTTTAATAGGAAAATTCCGTACCTATATTTAGATTCGATGTTAAATAACATCGCCCAACTAGGACGCCAAGACTAGGTACATATTGCTACCACTCTAAATTATCAGATCATAACGAAAGCGAAGTTGTTAATTCTCTGAATACTACACGCCCTAACCTAATACTTTCTTTCTCATCTATACTAATATAATGAAGCTGAAGAGTTCGTTTGTTTGAACGCGGTAATCTCAGGAACTACTTATCCGAATTGAAAAATTCTTTCACTGTTAGATAGCCCATTTATCGATTATGCGTGAATTCTAGTCATAAGATCTCTACAAACTCTACACAGTAGCCAAAAGGTGTGGCTTGGCTGTTTTGTTACTCAAGGACCTTTTGGCACAAAATGAACGTTTACTTTTTCAATACTTTATGTTTATAAGCCCTTAGAAGTGTCTACGCCATTCTTACGAAACGGCTTAAAATTATACAAAAATCTTTGTATATACATATAATGTCTAGATTCCTAATCCGGCTGACTGAATTTTCTAGCCATAGTTAATCTAGCGCTCCATTTTCCTCAGTGTTTCCATTACAATAAACTTAAATATCCTACTGCGTCGTGAAATGAACCTGATATTAATGCTGTGAATATTATTCTTTTACAGGTATAAGATAGCAGAGTACCAACTTAAGCCTATACAACAACACTGCAGCGTTATTGAGTAGCATTCTTTGAAGTATATTTTAATCTAATAAAAATAAAAATTTAATTTTATATTTTACTAGCTGTCCCGGTGAACTTCGTACCGCCTTTTTTATGAATCGGGTTCAATTGGGAATCTAAACTTTTACCGAATCCACTGAAACACACGTAAAAAAATCGGTCCAACCGTTATGGAGGAGTTCAGTGACATACACACGCACAGAAGAATTATATATATAAAGATTTATTCGTGTTTCATATTATTAATGTTAGGTATGTCAAAAACCTAAGCACGGTTAATATGTCTATATTTACTAAGGTTATTTTTTTCCACTTTTGTATCATAAATAATCAGTAGGAAACCCACATCCACTATTCGACAAAAAATCCGTTAAAACGGTTAAGACGAGCTCGAGCTTTTATGTAAATATTTAATTAAACGGTTTTTATAACTTTGTTACTTGTTTATCATAGGAATAAAAAACAATCTTGGTTTAATCTCTACTTTATTATAAACAGTAGGTAGTTTTATCTATGTTCGTAACAGTTTTCCCTCATAAACGGGAAAAAAGAAATGTGTGGCACTCGGGAACTGTCGCGGTAAAGCTACATATACGTTAAGCGAACGCTCGGCCGAGCTATATGACAGGCGGAGTGGGGGGTGTTAGGTTTTATTTACGTTACGGATTTTTTTTCGTTACGGAATTTCTTGATTCGGTCGCCGCGCTCAAAGCTCAAAGCCCGCGATAAAAGCTATGCAATATATATATATATATATATATATATATATATATATATATATATATATATATAATCAGATTATAAATATAATCAAAGACAATAATTAAATAATTATAATTATCACTAAGAAATTTATTTAGTAAAATAAAAGGTATAAATGAAATTATTGAATTGTTCTGGGAATTGCAGTGTTAAACTATTTTTTAAATACATGGTTAATATCGTTGCCTTTGAGAATAATTGTGTTTTCAGTACAAATCCAGCATTATTTAATACTGTTTTATACATTATACAACATAATGACCACTTTTCTGTTGGTAAGTGAGATGTACCACAGAACATAGGTAACCACTAGGTCTTTCCGTACAAACTTTCATTCCCCTGTTGTAAGGGATATGGAGGACAATGTGGAAATTTCCTAATTATTATATTATTTGCGTGCAAATCCTAGCTTTCAATGACTTTCGGACCAAATTTTAGCTTTCTATGACTTCTGAAAGTACCCAAACGGTTTTGTTTATTAACAGTCAGTATATATCTAGGTATTTTACATATTAATAATTTATTAAGTGTAATAGCTATGTCTTTAAAACTTGGCATGTTTAATGAACACTGTATTGTCACCATATCTTGAGAATTTGGACTTTCTAGCACTATCCAGACCACATCTAAAGGGTAGTGCCCTGCGCTTTCGCCGTGTCACTACAGTGCCCCCTGATTTTGGCGTGGAAATTTTATAAATCATATTATTTTTTTTTCTAATAGCTCTCGTTTTAGAGATATTTTCATTTTCACTTTTAGGCCATTTTCATATTATTTTTAATTTTACTAATCGCATATCTGTGATTTCACTATTCATGTTCGTTCTCTGATTTCATAATAACGTAAAGAAGACGTTATTTAAACATCCATGTTGTTTTTGTGTTGTACAGTGTTGTAAATCTATCATAATCTTCTTCCGCCTCCCGCCTTCCTAAAACCGCTTACTTATGTTCTACGCATGAAGTGAATATTTGGAGCTCCCAACAAAATATAGGTACCGAACAATATGTGTAAATATTGTATTGTGTATATGTTACTATTTTCAAGTAGGAAAAGATTGGTTTTCAGATTCAGGACGGATATTTTAGTGCGTGAACGTTACCAGTATAAAATAGCCAAAATAAGACATGTGATCGTTTTCTACGTTCTTTTCCGTAAAAAGGTTGTTTAACGTAATAGTATAGGTAATTCAACACTCTGTTCAATTACCTTAGACATCAATAATATTTATCTTGAACCAGATAACATAGTATGTGCCCAATATGTGCCTATGGAAGAAATATGCACGTATTTTTTTTATTGTTTTAATCATTTCTACTAGTTATTACATTACCAAAAAATTTTGCGGCCATTACGGCGCGTTTATACTGTGACGATCAGATTACACAGGTTCGATGTCAACAACGAAGTGCTTGGTTCACAAAGTTACTGAAAGTTAAAAAGTGAATAATAAAATCACTTATGTGTAGTTTCTATGGGGCAAAGTTGTTATGTAACTGCACCTGACAAAGTATATTTCGTTGTGCCGAATGATGCACTTTTGTATCGACTATATATATACTTTATACCTACCTGCATCTTACTACACCATACACTGTTTCTTCTCATTGCCTTCGATGACAAGAGACAATGTATTGTATTTAATCTGTTTATATTGCTGTGAAGATCATTTTAACGTAGTTAAGTAAGGACATTAAAAAAGGGATAAAATACAAAAAGAATCATTTTTACTTAGTTCACTGCACATACTTGTTTAGTTTACAAAACGTAACAACCTAGCTCACGAAAAGTTCATAAAGATATTCTCAATATTTTACATAACAATTTATCCAACACAATTTTACCGATGAATAAAACCTCGAGCCTCAAAAAAGTGATAAAACTTCGCAGCTTTTACTCCTCTGAGTTCAGCAGACGTAAAATCTGAATTAGATGCGAAATACGTGATCATCATAAATACATCTGTTTTAGGAAGATTATCCGATTGTGCTTTGACAAAACCGGTTTTAATCATTGTGTTAAGTCTTTCTTCTCAAAGATTTTATTCTTTAACACTGAAAACTAATAACATAATAATATGAAACAACCGCGAAACATAACAAATCACTGCTCGAAACCATACAAACAACTTGTTGACTGAAGACGTCGTCGACACCAATACCGACGTTGCGTTTTGGAAATTTGCGAGGGAATTTAAAAGCAGACACAAAATTTATCATAATTTAATAGTGAAATTTAATCATCAAAACGTTAATGATTAAATGTCACTATTAAATTATGATAAATTTTAAACTTAATTATATAAGTATGTTTTTGTAACATTAATTGTTACAAAAACATAGATAAATATTATGATTACAAAATATAAATTTTGTGCATTTGGAGTCACATGAAAAGCGCATATTTTCGATTATTTGCTTATTAGATGGCTGAACAAAGTAAAATTTCATCGAATCCAAAAAAGAACATTTGACCCACTCGTTTTTGAAGTCCAAAATTCCCTTACGAAGTATAAATTAGAAGTTTTTTCACAATTACACATACATTCTGTTAAAATTGAAAGATCTAGCACACAACACAACATAAGCATTCAAAATTTTCAGGAAATCTCTCTTAATGAGTATGTTAGCAGAGATTTCCTGAAAATTTTGGAGATTATGGTGAGGCAGGGTGAACAATTTCACTAGTAAAATTAATAATGACGATATTAAGAAAAACAAGACGGCAAGCACCTCAAATGAGAAAGTCCAAGGAAATCCATTTATATTCATAATATTATCATTGGATAATATTTTGAATTTTAATGATTTACATGTAAAAATATAATGATTTTTTAAGAATTTTAAACTTGAGGGTAATTTAAAAATACAGCTGCTGGAAAAATATTAGTCCTGTTTCGTAATTAGCCCTTTAATGTAATCAAAAACAATTCATAAAACACTGGAAAAAAAACAGTGTTGACCAGTGTAATAAATAAAGTTGAATAGACTTGACGTTTTATGGACTTGCATTTTAATAATCTACAAATACATACCTAAAAAGAAAAATCTCATTTATAGTCTTCTGACTGGGCTACCTCTGACTGCTACGCCAGAGTTCGTGGATTCTGTTTCTACCTAGTTTAAATCTCCGTTTGTTCTATGTCTTGGTTTAATTATCTAAAACTAGCTGACCGGTGCAACTTTGTCTGCGTCAATTTTTACTGTTTTTTTAATTTTGTTTCATCGCTGCTCTTAAATAGCCTATAGCTGGATAAATGGGTTCTCCAACAGTAAACCAACGTTTTTTATTCCAATTCTTAGTTCCTGAGATTATCGCGTTAAACCAAACAAACAAACTCTTAGGTTTAAAATATTAGTATAGATATATAAGGAAGTATAGAAATACGTAAGTATGTTTAACAGTTGTCTAGATTGAATGGTCGGGTCACCCGTTTGTAGGTGGCTACTTATCTAATATTTCATCGAGATTACAAAAAAGAAAGCCATTGGTTAATGCTTGATATTCCTTTTATTGTGTATTGTGTGTAAAAGTTTAGTAGTGTAGCAGAGGCGAAGGGTTAAAATTTTCCAGTGGTAACTCGATACAAAAAAATATCTTGTAGGAGACGGTTCTTGAGGGGACGTTATTATGTAACTAGAACTCAAAGGGGAAATCCAAAAAATGGTGTACTAAGAACCCGCCGCCACTGCAGTGTAGAAATAGATGACTTAACAACTACAGAGCTCGACCTAAATAGCAGAACACGTGGTCCAGTCTTAGCAGCAAGACATTAAGTACACGTGAGCTATATTATGGAGACAATAACTTGCGATTATGCATCGTTCGTGAGCATTGACTAGTGATTTACATGCAAATAATGCACGTGATAGGTGATAGACACTAGCCCCAGTTGGTAATGTGAGGACTTACCCAGTATTTGGTGAGCGAGATTAAAGTGATTTAATGCTGCAATATTTGCATATATTGCAGCATTAAATCACTGTAATCTCGCTCTGGTCGTGTCGAATGTTCGTCTGTTAGGAGACCATCATCATCACTTTAAGTACCACATCAATCTTGGGCGACTTAACGCCGATATTCGGCAAAATTGACACTTTTTTGTATTTTGAGTCCATTGGGCTCCTTCTTTAAAATTACGATCTAGTCTTAAGACTAATCAATAATTTAATTATATTTTAATTTGCTAAGTTCAATATTTCACTGTAAGAATTTGTCCATTGACACTTTTCTCATTGTTTATGAGAAATAGAAAGACACTCTGTTCTTGTGTTCTTTGTAAATAACTCTAACTGCACTATATTATACAAATTTCACTAAATTAACTTCGCTTCGTTTAGCTGACTGTGCATACTACTAGGTCGAACGTCGAATATCTATCAGCAATTTCAGTGATACAAAATAAAATAAAAATATCCAACGTTTCCGTTATGGGATGTTGTAACAAACCCATAAAATGTATGTCAATATAGTAAACGAAATTGTTTCTCGGCAGCCATGTTGACATTCATTTTATGTAAGTCTTAACATAGTGATTGGTATGACAAACGCGTTGCACTTGCATTATACCAGGGAGCCGAGTTTATAGTACATAATACAGTTTTGCGAAACTAGTGTAGTGTAACGAAACGATGTATAGTGCCCAGAATGCTTTTCGCATAAAATATTAGGCGAATGGGTTCAAGTGTAGTATGCGGGATGCGTCAGAGGAATCACGAGTAAAGGAATATTTCCCAAGTCCTGTTCTATTGAAGATAAGAAAATAACACTTAATTAAATAAATATATCTTGTTGATTTTTGGAGCTAATAAAAAGTCCTGAATCCAATAAAACTGTTATTGCTTGTTATGTTATGAATACAAGTTCAATAGCCGATCGATTACAAAATAGAGCTCCGGGTCCTTATTCACGTTCTTATTTCCATTATCGCGGCAAGCCCGTGCGAACTGTCAAAATCTAGTCATAATGGTAAATAGAGAGCTGCGCTTAGAAATGCGTTAACGCGCATATGCGGCGGACATCCCTGAGCGCACCGCGGATGCGCCAATTCGCACGGACTTGCTGTGAAAACGGAAAAAAGAACGTGAATAAGGATCCTGATCACAAAAGTCGAAGTAGATGAAATATTGGCTTACAGAGGACAATAGCCGTGGTTGTTATATAACTAAAATTTGATATAAATGATATAGAGAGTAATAAATCCCAAAGAGATATTTTATTAAAGCCTCAAAATAATAATTTATTATTCTGAGCTTAAATCTACGTGATTTTAGCAAAGCAAAACTGTCAACATAGGTGGATATATTTTTCAAGTCAAAAGTAATACCTAAGTTGAAAGGATATGAAAGAAAATTAAAGCATAATATAATTTTTAAAAGTGCTTAGAAAAGAATATGTGGGTACCTACATATGTTGTTACAGTACCTTTTGTACAGAAACTTTTCTACTAAGTATTACATATTGTGTGTAGGTATATGTCTGTGAGTTTATTTATCCAACGATACATTTTGGTTGGGTATTTTTAAATGGGTTCGAATAACATAGATTAGGCTATGTTATTAACAAAATATATAATTGCTGCCACACGATAATTAATGGGCATTTCAGTAAAGGCTTCAATGAGACAATTGCCAATATGTAGGTATAAATGAGTTGTAAATAACACTAGCAGGTCAATGTTGGTAACAAGAGGAGGCTAATTAAAAAAAAAATCTAATGTCTTTGTTCGTTTTATTATATTATGCTTATAGAATAATGGACAATCGCATGAAGCAATGCGAAAAATATAAATGTTAGTTGTAATGTAACCTGTCTGCTTGAAATTCCACACCAACTTATATTATAGCGGAGGTTGTAAAACCTCTAAGAGTAAATAGGTTGAACAATAAGAACCACTCGTGCCTCACAACTTCGTTCATAATATAGACGTAATTTAGTAAGCATTTAAGCATAATTGCCATTCATAATAATAATTCGATAAGTGTTGCTTAGATAGGCAGGCATGCATATCATTTATGTATATCAGTTAAGTATATCAAGGCTCAATTGTACAAATATTTAAACGTTCGATACCTTAACTAACGGCCGTTTATTATTCTCTATCGATCGATTTAGCTACTAGAGATATATATGTCGAAGTGCCAGGGTGGCCGTTTGAGCTATTAGCGGCTCAATATTCGAATTAACATTGTGGTAAATGGTAATCGATCATATGCCCGCGGATACCTCGAGCAAGGTAAAGTCCGCCAACTGTTCTAATCATTTCGATAACATAACCACACTAACCACACTAACACTTTGCACACACGACTATAAAAATAGCGACGTCTATCGGTAGACGTGTTGCCACTACGACCGCTCGATTAAGACTGCCAAATTAGACTCACTGCCACTTCAAATGTAAACGTCATACTAAAGTCACATCATCTTGCAGCAGCATTTTAATAATTCTTAAGGAAATCAATTAACATTTTAATAATTCTCCGACATATATTTGACATAAGCTCCGTACAAAATATGTCAAAATTCTATCTCTAGTAGCCAAATCCATCGATAGATAGATTATTGAAAACGGCCGTAAGTCGCAATATACCTATCTATCTCAAAATATATATCTCATATATTTAATACGTGAAGCAAAAAGGTTGTACCCTTTTAAAGAGATTGAGGATTATGAAATTTCGCACACTTATAATGTATAAATAGAGAAGTAATGCAAAATGCTAATATTCAAAAAATAAATAAACAAATTATGATTAATTAGACCATAATTAACTAGTTATGTCAAAATCGCGAACGTTTAAATAATAACTTACAATTTTTATTTACTTATATACTATGAGTCTTGCATTACATACTTTATACATAAACTTATGAGAGAATTAGCATAAATATTCTATAGTAAGTACTTACCTGAAACGGCACAGCGAATAATCCTATGACTATGTCGGCTAAAGCTAAATTGGCGATGTAGCAATTAGTGACGCTCTGCATTCGCCTCGATGTTGCCACGACCCACATAACTAGGCAGTTGCCGACTACAGCCAACACAGATATTGAGCCGTACAAAAATGATAGCAAAACTATCATACCAGTCGGGACATCGTACAAAGTTTCTGGAACAAAAAGGCACGGTCAGTAAAGCCACAAATCTTTTCGTATAATCCGTATTGATGGATAACGAGATTGCCTGCCGAAAGTTAACGTTGCCAACAATAATATAACTGTTTTGGACAGAAAAATAACGAATAGCTATTGTTTTTGTAATAACTTCATTGTTTTTTTCTGATTTAGGCGTTTTGTTCTGTAAATGGACCTGTGTACATTGTACAAAATTAATACTAGATTTCATATAAACTTGACAACTGTACTAAATCTAATAGGAAACGTAATAATCTAATGTAATCTAATACATTTAAACTGTTAGATTGATTAATTAATAATTCAACGTCTTGGTTGCTAAGCAATTGAATTAAACTAAATCTATCATTATAATTTAATTGTTTCCCAACCAATCAGTGCTAAGAAGATTATTGTTTTGTAGATACGCCAAACATTTCAAACAATTACGCTATATTATAAAATAACTAGTATCATAAACAACAAATGAAAATGTTAGATACAAGAAATGGACTAAGTACAGAAACAACAAAGGTTGATAAATTTTCGCAATCAAAAGTTTCACAAAGTGGACCTTTGAATACAATTGCCAAATAATAAGTACCTACTGAAAATTACGTTCTTTCAACTTTTTAATATCTATTTACCTGGGCTAATAAACAGTTTTTTTTACAAACAAACGTTTCACAAAATAAATAAGAATAAGTAAACGTACTACATAAAAAATTGTGAAGATGAACTCCTCATTAGTTGTTAAACTCATCATTTGAGAATGTATGGCTGTTATTAAATACGTGAAAGTCAAATTTAAGGCGTAGTTGTCGTATAGTAATTCATTTATTATTTACAAAGAAGAATTATATCAATGATCTAGAAAGAATAATCCTTGGGAAAATAGAGAAGTTGGGAAAAAGCTTCAAATGCTTTTTACTCGCATCCATACTTCCATACTAATATTATAAATGTGAAAGTAACTCTGTCTGTCTGTCTGTTACGCTTTCACGCTCAAACAGCTTAACCGATTTAGATGAAATTTGGTACGGAGATAGTTTGAATCCTGGGGAAGGACATAGGATAGTTTTTATCGCGATAACCGACATCCACGCGGGCGGAGCCGCGGGTGAAAGCTAGTGTATAATAAAGTATGAACGATAATGAGAAGATCCTAAAAAGGGTTGTTCGGTATTCATCTTATAACGTCTCATCCAATTTCTTTACTCATACTACACTAGAATTCCTAACTGATCCGATTACATTATTTTATTAAAGTTTATTTATTCAACCGGATTATGTTTCTTACTCTACCTGTGGTAAATATTACCAAAAAAGTACGAAAAGCAAAACAGTTTTTAATAATAAATAACGAATAGTTATTTTCCTATTGGTTTTAAACACTCACTCACTACGAAATGTAGTCATTTATTTACTAAAGATTAAAAATATTAATTAATTTTAATTTTGATATGTTTGTGCGATCAGATAATAAATATTTTTACTTTATTGATATTTTTTTGTTGAGTTTAAAAAAATATGATTTGTATAATTTGATGAAGTTTTATTTTATAAAACAATTAAATGAAATCGTATTTTATCACCTATGATTATAAAAAATATTAATTAACAAAAAAATATTTATTTTTTGTTCATACCGTCAACACAAACTAAAAATTTTGGGTATTTTCGTAATCGTTTGAGCTAGAAATAGTTACAGGATAAATGAAGAATTAAATTTGAAATAATTGTGTAAATAGGTTGAGTTGGGAAAAGAACAGTATAGGATGAAACGTCATCGAATGCAGACGGAACAACGCCCTAAAAAACTGAAATACTTAGTCCAAATTCTACTGGACATCTTATCTAATATAATAATACAGTGACAGTAACTTTATCCTCTACTGTTAGTTGGTTCGTTTATTACCTTCATACGACTGGACCAAATCAGTTGAAAATTGACAAGAAAATACTAGTACGATCCCTGAGGTAAGACACGACTGGCAAGTCCTCGGTAATTGGATGTTTCGTCGTATCGGTCATGGTAAGGCTTTGGTTTTAAATAGAATGTCTATTTTATTTTTAGATCTATTAATAGAATAATAATACCACAACCTACCGAGTATACTAGGCTGCGAGTTTTTATTGCCTTGTTCTTTTCTTCGGCTTTACCCATTGCTTAAGAAGAGAGACTTTTCACATATGTAGTATTTTGCTTACTAGGTAAATAAAGAGCTTTTGAATTTGAATTTGGTAACATTCATAGACATCCTTCACGGACGAGAATCTCAGACCGCTTCAGCCGTCGAGGCTTTGGTATATTTTGCGTAGTGCGCCTATTGCGTTAATGCATTTGATGTTTCGGTATTGACCCGCTCCAAGCTCTTAACCAATCAGAAAGCCAAACGCTAACGTTAACGCGATCGAAACGTTTACCAAAACGTTTCGATCGCGTTAACGTAAAAACAACTCGCACTCGAGGCACAAAAGGCGTTTTGAGATTCCCTGTCCGTGTGTGATCTCTACACTCTGCACATGCGTCAGGCGCGCTTTCTTTGAAGTTACCATCTGTACCTACCTCCGGTATTTTAGGCTATGACTGTGATACTAACGATGACATGCATGGTACACCGACTACGATAACTGCAAGCAATTACTATTCGTAATTTATGACCGCTTTGAACTCCCAGCGAGGTCAAATTTGGGCACGGTACACTCGAGCACAAAACGATTACTTTTAAATAAAAAAATAGTTTGAAATTAAAACAAATTTTATAAATAAACAGCTGTATCTATATCTATACAAGTATTATAAAGAGGAAAGATTTCTATGTTTGTAACGATTGAACGCAAAACTACTGGACCGATTTTAAAAATTCTTTCACCCGTGCGAAGTCGGAGCAGGCAGCTATAATATTATAAAGAGGAAAGATTTGTGTGTTTGTAACGATTGAACGCAAAAATGACTAGCCCGATTTCAAAAATTCAGTTACCATAAAATGCTACATTATCCCTGAGCAAGATAGGTTATATTTATTACTAGAAAACAATAGGGATCCCTATATCTATTCGGAACAGGCCGCTAGTTTATTATAAAAAAATGACACAAGTGAGAATCGAACCTGCAACTTCTTTCCCACTGCGCCACCAAGCCTGTCATTAATTAAAACTTTAAGCTTTAAAATGACCTCATTTTATTGGTTGTAAAATATGTAACCAAATCCTATAAATCAACAGGAACTCACCATAAGCTTCATTTGTCCCATTTCGCAGGTATTCAATATTGTCCATAGTATTATTTCTTGACCAGTCCGTGTCATCTTCTTGACTGGAATTCGTTGTGCTGTGAACAACAAGAATTTCACACTATAGTGTCGTTATAATAATAATATCACATTAACGTTAATTATGGTAATATTAGCACTAACATGACATTGATCTATTAACTATTCATTAAAATAGAGTGTAAGTATAACAGACAATAAACTCTTTATGGCGTTGTAAAATGTTTCGTAAGTGAAGAAGTTAACATTTAAACTGCCTATCTATACAGAGTGGGTCTGGCAAGTTAATTTTAGAAAATCTTTCAATGCAGTTTTTTTATAATTTTAAAAATAAAATAATGTTTCTTTTTAGTAAAATTTCCTAACTCAAATATTTAAGCATGTTCAACCGTGGGCATATGTTGTGATAATCGTAGAGAGAATTCAATTAAACAACTGGGAATATTACAAACTGTCTTGTTCAAGCCATACAATCATCCGAACTATTGAGTGTGTTGATGACTTTTGAAAAGAGTGCTCCGCTATCAGTAGGCTACAAATAAATGTGGTCTAGAGCCATCGTTGATTACAAACGTGCAAGGACTGCCAACATTAATAGCCCTCCACCTCCTCATCCTAAAATATGAAGCAATTTTTGTTAATATACCAAACACTTCCTCATACTAAAATCAACTACGACTAAATTATATAATTTAGGTACCGTTTTGTCACCCTGAACAATTCGCAACTTTCTAGATTTCACAGAAACACATATGCCAATCGGCAAATGTGTTTTTTCAAAGACTGGCTTCATAAAATAAAATAATGTAAAGGCTATCATAAAGTACCTAAAACTTCATAATCAATTGTTTATAACAACTTTTAGGAATTTTATCATCATCATCAGCCTATCGCAGTCCACTGCTGGACATAGGCCTCTCCAATTGCACGCCACTTTGTTCTATCTTCGGCTTCTCGCATCCAGCTCCTGCCAGCCGTTTTGCGTATATCATCACTCCACCTGGCTTGAGGGCGTCCTACACTACGTTTGCCAAGCCGCGGTCTCCACTCAAGAACTCGTTTACCCCAACGGTTGTCGGTTCTTCGGCTAATATGGCCAGCCCACTGCCACTTCAACTTGCTAATCCGGTGGGCTATGTCGATAACTTTGGTTCTCTGCCGGATCACCTCATTTCTGATTTTGTCCCTAAGAGAAACTCCGAGCATAGCCCGTTCCATAGCCCGCTGAGCGACTTTGAACTTGTGGACCAGCCGTACCGTCAGTGTCCACGTTTCGGCTCCGTATGTCATGACGGGTAGGACGCACTGATTAAAGACTTTAGTCTTTAGACATTGTGGGATCGACAATGAGAAGACTAGACGTAGCTTACCAAACGCTGCCCAACCCAACCGAATCCCCCTGTTCACCTCGTCCTCGAAGTTGTTTCTACCTAACTGCAATGACTGCCCGAGGTACACATATTTTTGAACAACTTCGAGAACGGCGCCGTGCACCGCTGTCGGTTCCGGTAGTACATGTTCATTGAACATGACCTTGGTTTTATCCAAGTTCATCCGTAGGCCGATGCGTACAGAGGAGTCAGCCAGGTCATTCAGCATCCGTTGTAGGTCCTGCAGCGTTTCCGCCATGATGACAATGTCATCTGCAAATCGCAAGTGAAAAATGTATTCACCATTGACGTTGATGCCCCGCCCTTTCCAGTGCAGCGTCTTGAACATATCCTCCATTGCATTTGTGAACAGTTTCGGGGAAATAACGTCCCCTTGCCTCACTCCTCGATGCAATGGTATAGGTTTTGTTTGCTGATTCTGTACTTGGACGGACATGGTGGCGGCTTCGTAGAGACAACTCATCACTTGGATATATTGCCAATCTACTTGGCATCGCTGCAGAGACTCCAGAACGGACCAGATTTCAATCGAGTCAAAGGCCTTCTCATAGTCCACGAATGCTAGACACAGGGGCTGATTATACTCCTGGGTCTTTTGTATAATCTGCCGCACTGTGTGGATGTGGTCTATGGTGCCATATCCGCTCCGAAATCCAGCCTGTTCCGGTGGTTGGAATTCGTCAAGTCTTCGCGCAAGACGGTTCGTAATGACTCTTGAAAACAGCTTATAGACGTGGCTTAGAAGAGAAATAGGTCGGTAGTTCTTCAGCCGGGTCTTATCTCCTTTTTTGAAGAACAAGACGACTACACTTCTACTCCACGCCTCCGGAGTTCTCCCTTCAAACAGGACAGCATTAAAAAGCTTTTGGAGCTCCCTCAGTACGGGTTTACCTCCAGCTTTTAACAGCTCTGTTGTAACGCCATCCTCTCCAGAGGCTTTTCCATTTTTCAGCTGTTTAAGAGCCAGCACGATTTCGTCAATGTTGACTTCTGGCAGGTCTTCGGTGTAGTGGCGTGTTAGAGTGGCTCTAGGACCCTCATTTTCAGGATCAGGTCGAGATGCATGCGAAGCGTATAACCGGCCATAGAAGCCTTCCACTTCGGAGAGGACTGCCGGCTTCGAAGAAACGACTTCTCCACTTGCTGTAGTCAACTTCGTCAGGTGGGTTCTTCCAAGAGATTGTACGAACACTTTTGACCCCCGGTTCTGCTCGATCGCTCTTTTAATCAAAAGAGTGTTGGAGCACCGAAGGTCGTGTCGTATAAGCCTGTTGATCTCTTGGTTTAGAGCGCGCTTTTCCGACGAAGTGATGGGTGGGTTTTCACGTCGTTCCTTCATTAGCCCTAAAGTCTTTTCCGAAAGCTTTGACTTCTTGCCCTTACGCTGCATTTCACAAAATCTCGTACCTTCTTCCCTGAGTATCCGAACCACATTTACGAGCTTCTGGTTTACGTCTGTTGTGGTTTCCATGGCAGCAAATCGGTTATCCAGGTTTGACTGGAACGCTTCGGATCCTATCATGGTTTGGAGCAAAGTAGGTCGGAGCCTGGACCTCATCAGACGGGCACGTTCCGCCTTGAAGTCGATATTCAGAGAGCCTCGGACAAGTCGGTGATCACTACCGGTATTAAACCTGTTGATCACGGTGACGTCTCTGAATATATGCTTTTTGTCCGTCATGATGAAGTCGATCTCGTTTTTCGTCATAGTGTCGGGGCTTTGCCACGTCCACTTCCTTTGGGGCCGTTTCTTGAAAAAGAAGTTCATCAAGAAAAGCCCCTCCCGTTCGAGGAAGTTGACTAGCATTTGCCCCCTATGATTTCTGCTTCCAAATCCATGGGATCCTACTACCAATTCGCTGCAATTTTGTACTCCCACTTTAGCGTTGAAGTCCCCCATAACAACGTTGTAGTGGGTCTTAGTGGTGGAGTGGAGGGCCCTCGATATGTCATCGAACATATCCTCCACTTCGTCGTCTGGATGTGCGGAGGTCGGTGCGTACACTTGCACTACCTTGAGGCTATACCTCTCGGTGAGCTTGATAATGAGGTACGCTACCCTGTTCGACACGCTAGACATTTCCACAACGTTGTCAGAAAGGGACTTATTTACCAGAAACCCAACACCACCTTGAGATTTTTGGTCTCCCTCGCGGAAGTACATAAGGTGGCCTGACTCGAGGGTTATGGTGTCCTCTCCCTCTCTTCGGACTTCACTTAACCCGAGGATATGCCACCTAATCTTCCCAAGTTCCACCTCAAGTTGTGCCAGATGCGAGTCTAGCCGTAGTGTGCGTCCGTTATACGTCGCCAGGGTCAGTCGGTTGTGGTGGCCTTCCGTAGCCCGGAGATTCTTAGCACCCCCCTTAGGAATTTTATCGTACAAATGTATTCCATATTTACGGTATTATTTTATTATTCCCGTTGGCAACCCCGCTGTACTTATAAGTATCTCGTATTTCAGCTAAATTCAGGGTTCCAGGTGTCGTATTACGCCAGAATGTTACAAGCGAAATTGCGGCACGCAAGTTCGTTAGATATGCTGCGTATTTAATAACACAAAATATTTTCCTGCTTGAGGGAAATAGTTTTGACTGTGGGTAATAATTTGCTTAAAAGCGTAATCTTAAGAATATAATTCAAAGCTGCGGGTAACAAAAATTTTAGACGTAAAGAGAAAATTTAACCAAACGGTGTAAGTTAATTAAATATAAAAATGGCTGTCGGTAAAGTCGGTTTTCGGACGATATTTTTTTTTATTTAAAAAAATCAACGACATGACATTGTAATACACAACCATGCCTGTGGCAGATTTTTTTTATCCAATTGTATCGCATGTAGCTGCAATCACCAAAACATTGATGACATTGTAATAAACAACCATGCTTGTGACAGCTATAGTGGGCCCGGTATGCAATACTTCAGCCTACCAGCAGGAGAAAACGCCATCCGCTTTGCTTAGCAACCAGTCAATAACGTGACTGCTTAGCAACCAATCAATAAAGTGACCGTTGCTACGTGACTGCTTAGCAACCAATCATTAACATGACCGTTGCTACGTAACACTTTTTCGTGCGGGCACTCCGTCATCGATTTATAAGACGTTATCACGTCAAAATAGATATAACGAAGGTTACTGCTTTTTATAGTTATTCGTTCTTTGTTTAATTGTCAGAAATTAAACCATTTTTAAACTGTAGTAACCCATCAAGAGGCTAAGTGCAACATTGCGGCCCCGTTGAAACAAACAAACGAACTGTAGTAAATCTAAGGAGAAATAAAATGAAAGGTTTTATAAAAAAATAAAAGAGAAAATAAATAACATTTTATAGGCACAATTAGACATCAAATTTGTAGATCCTAAACCTTTCTTGCCCTTCTCTTTCATTTTACATTTCATAGAAATCGAAACGTGAAGCAACAAACATTACAATAACAGATAATCACCTACGTTGATCTAAAAATAACGTCTTTGTAAATATATATTAATTTGAACCCTTATTAGAGAAATAACAAATAACAACATCAAACAAGTCATTTGCAGAATTTGGCTTCGTTATTATGGTACCACATTTGTGATCTTTGGCAGCCTTTATGTTTAGATAAATATGCTCTCATTTGTAACTCTAGTAGGTAGGTACAAAAAGAAAGAGCTGAATATGCGGACATGCGTATCTAACGAAAGTGTCACAATCTTTTACTGAACTGACCAAGTAAGGACAGAGCTTTGAAGGTGAAAAATGTGTCGTTTAAAAACCCTCGTGCGCTGTTCTGCTGCATATGGCTCTAATACAATAGTGACAGTTGACACTGTTTCATGATTAATATGCCTTCGTTGTCTGCAGCCAAGTGAGTGATGATAGCCATGTTTTAGTTTCTATATTATGGACGACGGTGAATAAGCGTGAATTGTGATATTATGTGTTCTAGCGGAAACAGGCGGCTTCCTGTTCAGTCTGATCAATCATTATAACGATGTTATGACTAGATGAAGCTTTGTTATGCCTTCAATACTCTGAAAATAATGTTGATTTGTCTTCTTATTACGACAGATTCTATTCAAAAAGGATTCATTCGATATCGTCATTTAGGTCACCGAATATTATTTTTGACGTGATAAATAGATGAGGGTGCATGCACAATAAAGTGTCACGTAGCAACGGTCACGTTCTTGATTGGTTGCTAAGCAACAACGAATGGCAAATGGAGCAACATGCGATAAAATTGGAACTAACGTTATTGATCGTAATTGGTTGCTAAGCAACACGAGTTGCGATATGTCATATAATGTTTTCTTATGACGTTATCACGTAAAATTATCGTCCGTGAACGGACCTTACAGACAACAATTTTTTTATTCTTATTTCGTCAACGAACAATGGCAACGTCAAATAATTCTAATTTAACAATTACTTTTTTATTTTAGTACCTACTTATAAATTTCATTTCGTTTCTCTAAATAAACGTCCAACTATAAATGCAGCCAGTTTTTCTTTCTTTAGAGACTGTATCAGTTTATAAAAAAAAAAAATGTTACCCGAAAGCAGATCAGATGATTTTGATTGGGGATATCTACTTAATTAGGTGCGTAAACGCTTGCTTTTATCTTAGAAGATTTCATTTATTTCAGATAATCCGATTAATTACCCTTATTCGAGTCCTTATTGACGTTCTTTTTTTACGTTTTCGCGACAAGTCCGTGCGAACTGTCTTAATGGTAAATAGAGAGCTGCACTTAGAAAAGCATCAAAGCGCATGCGCGGCAGACATCTTTTAGCGCACTGCGCATGCGCCTGTTCGCCCGGGCTTGCCGCGAAAACCGAAAAAGAACATGAAAAAGGACCCCCAACGCAATAAACTTCCTCATTGGCCTTATTAGAATATTCACTAGATTTTAGAATAATATCAGTATTATTATTCTAAATTTACTTAACAATGGAATCTAATGAAACGTATAACAAATATTGATTTGTGACGAGGAAACATGTGATTCGACTAGGTGATAACAATTCTATGTACTTATACAATATTTAGTATCTTACATGAATGTTTAATAATTCGAATAAAGGTCAATGTTTTGTACCTTCAAGTATACTTAGCACATTTGGTTTTAAATTATACGCATTTACGACAAACAAAGTAAATCACAGTTCTTTGCAAACGTTGCCTTTATCTCAGGCGTCGAGATACACAGTAGGGAACAAATAAAATGCCATAAGTCCAACGTCCACTGAGAGTGGTGCGCCGTTTATCTCGACACATTTTATGTGTGCAGTATTTTCTTTTTCAATATGAAATAGTACTGGACTGAAAAACTGGTCTCTAGCAAAGCCTATAGTGATCATTGAGTAGTAAAATTCGACCCAAATGACACATTCAGCCCGACTTCATGCTCAGACCTGTTATTTTTATACTATCAGTAGGTATTGCATATTTTTAATAGACATTGTTGCAAAATATGTCTACGTATCACATAATTGACTGCCTCTGTGGCACGGTGGGAGTGTGTTCGACTGCTACGCAAGAGGTCGTGGGTTCGATTCCCACACGAAACACCATTTTGTGTGATCTACAAATTGTTGTTCCGAGTCTGGGTGTACTTTGTGTTCGTGACTTGTATGTTTGTAAAGTCCTGCGCGACACAGGGCTTGTAACCCAAGGTGACTTAAAAAAAAAATGGTAAGGAGTTACTTGTAGATGCTAGTAACACCGATCGCTGCCTCTACCGTTACCGATTAGTGTTTGAAGTTTCTGAAAAAAATACTTGGGAATTTAGGAATAATTTTTGTTCACAAATGCAGGCAAAAATGTAAGCGAAATTATGACTGTTGATAAACTTTCGCGATCTGTACAAATTATGAAAATATATATATTACGGGTCTTAATCGCGTGAATAATTGAAGGTAAAATACCTTGTTTATTGCCCGACGTTTCGACCGTATTGCTACCCGTGACCACGACAGTTGCAATACGGTCGTGGTATTCACGCGATTATGACCCGTAATATAAATATTTTCATAATTAAATTATGACTGACTAATGCAGACTTAGATGACATGGTCGCTGCGCGGGTGTGGGATGCAGTAGGTTCATTATTCTGATTGCCATGTCGACCTAATATCGCCAGTCGCTCGCTGTCGCCGTCATTAGTATGATCAGCTTTTATCTTTAACAGAAGAATCTGTGACAAGAGGTACTATCCAGTGGGATTATTTAACGCAAAGAAGCCCCTAACTATCTGCATCCTATATCCTACAACAGGTGCTAAGAAAGTGTTGGTTTTTGTAATACTTAAATTGATAACCACGTTCCGATAATGAAAAACATGATACTATATGTATCATGTTCATGATGTATTATCGCAATGCATAAATTATATTAGTTTTATAGAGAGCCGAGTCGGCGCGATAAAAGTATAATAATAATAATAATATCTTGGGACAACTCACACAACGCTATCTGATCCCAAACTAAGCAGAGCTTGTACTATGGAAACCAGACAACTGATAAACATACTTATATATTTCTAAATACATACATATTATAGATAAATAACACCCAGACACAGAATAAACCATCGTGCTCATCACACAAAGTTTTATCCTGGGTGGGGATCGAACCCACGACCTCTTGCGTAGCAGTCGGATACACTCCCACCGCGCCACAGAGGTAGTATAAAGCACATAGGTAATAATAATATAAACTTCAGCACCTGGTTCGACATACTCGTATTAAACAGCTCTCTAGTCGCACTACTAACGTAACATAGCACCTAGCAAAGTCATTACTTGAAGGGCGCGGGCCTTGCTGAATATTCAGGTAACTACTTTTTATCCCGGTAGAAAGACGAGGCTTAAAGTCTCATTTGAAGGCAGATTATACAAAAATCTACCTCTAGTTTTAGCTTTTAAATATCGACATCTTAATTACTATTACAATTTCGTAAGATAATTGTAAGACGATAATATATGAGGAAAGAAAATTTTTGGAACACATTTTTTAAATCGGTAAGTTACGGTCAAACAGCCACATCAATAGGTACTCAACCCGTTGGTTATCAATTAGCGTGATGGACGAACAAAACCAGGGGTTTTACTAAAGATATAACTTGATGAATATTCAATGACACTAAAAATATCATACTTCCGTTTGTCCCACTTAAGCGGCGTGACCTTTTTACCCATTTTCCTATCATTTTGATGTCTTAATTATGTCTTTTTAACGAGCTGAGTGTCATCATGCCAAAATAAATTGATTGCATAACAAGGAAATTAAGACTTCAGTGCACGTTATACTCATTGTTGTACAATGTACATATTAATTGTGTTAAATTGGATGTGTGTCAATGAACAAAAAGTGAAGTTTATTATTTTATATTATAAACTAGCTTCAGTCCGCGGCTCCGCTCGCGCGGAAGATAGTTGTTACATCCATTCCACTCGAGCTCTTATCTCTATGGGGCGGGTGGTAAATCGAAAATCGAGTTATACGAGTAGGCATACTGGTATACCTTACAATAAACTTAGCTGTTTTTTTTTATATTAAACTTGAAGCAGGTTAATTTAAATTAGCATAGTGTAATCAAAATCTATTCTCGGAGTAGGTATTTGTCAACCACGAACTCGTATCATATTTTTATTTTGCAAGAACACATGGAAGACGAAACAATGATTGGTTCACAAAGAGAAAAATTCCGAGCAATAAAATTCTATTTCAAGTTTAAAAACCATTAAACCCGCCTCAGCATGCCCTATATTTTTGTTCAACAAAGGCACACCCGCTCTGTGAACTTACGTAACGGAAGAAACAGTACAACTTTGCTTAATGAACACCATTCATTGTTTATTTTCGGATTTTTTCGAACACATATCATAAATGTCTTGTAAGTGCGCTGGCGTTGATATCAAATAAAGATTTCAAGATCATATTTTAAACTAAATGATAACATGATAATTTCACATCTGCCACTACATATAAACTGATTTCTTTGCAAAGTCTTAGTAGGAAGCTATAGTTAAATACATGAGAAATTAATGATTCCGGTTAAGAAAACCGAAGACAAAAATATTGCCGATAAGACAGAATTCAAAATATTTTTGGTTTGAATTTGGAACAAAAGTTATTGGGTCAAGGTCTGTCAAGTCAAATCAGTCTCTTTTTATAAAAAGTCAAAACGACACCTTTCACAGTAATTAATTTGCCATTTTAGACGAAGAAAAATCAGGTATAAAATTGGCGAATTCTTCTATTGGTTATTAAGGAAATAACATTATTTTTTTCGTAGCCTCATTATTTAATAATATTTACTCAATGAATTCAGTATATAAATCGAGACGCATGAGAAATATTGTGCATTTATATGTTATGCGCTCATGTGTTATGATTATTTTTATACTTTCAAACGGTAATAATATTTTGAACAAATGGGAATCTAAATATGTTTTTACCATCCCGATCATTAATCTTTTTACTGAAACTTCAACATGTAATAACTATCTCTTCATACCTGATATTTGGTGTTCTGTATCAAGCCGGCTAAAAGATTATTTCAGAACCTGATTGCAAAGTTCAACTTGGAAGCAGCCAAAAAAGTATTGTTGAGAAGATTTAAATCGACAATACATTTGATTCCTAAAAAATACTAGCTGTCCCGCGCAACTTCGTCTGCGTATATTTTCCCACATTTCTCATTGCTGCTCCGCTCCTCTTCGCCGTAGCGTGATGTTTTATAGCCTATAGCCGTCCTCGATAAATGGGCTATCTAACAGTTAAAGATTTTTCAATTCAGGTCAGTTGTTCATGAGATTACCGCATTCAAACAAACAAAACAAAGTCTTCAGCTTTATAATACTAGTATAGATTACAAAGAAGAAAAACACTGGAATGGAATAATAATCATGGCTAAGGCATCGGTCTCGCAATCGTTTCAATTCGGATCCTGCCCATTATACTACCGACGTGAACCCACTCCTAACACAAGCCATTGAGCTTAGCTGGATGGGTTAACAGGATTGCTAGTAATGTGGGACCACAATCCCACATTGCTAGTCTAACTGCGAATGAACGTTAATTTATAAAGGATTAAAGAAGGCCTAAAATTATCCGGTTAGTATAACATAATTTAGTTTTATTGTAGTCAATAAGACTAGCTTTTATATATCTATTTTTAGATTCTAACTGTGTATCTCGTTATAACTTTATAATTAAGAAGAAATAAAACCATTACATAACAGTTTTTAACGAGCTAAACTTGCATTGAAGATATATAAAACTGTTTTGTAATTGATGTTCGAAAGAAAGACCAGACTCTGTTCTTGTCTTTAGGCAGAGGCACTTATACCCACATATTTCAGTCACATAACCACATATTCGATTTAAGTTCAGGCCAACGTCTCGCTTGTAACATACTAACCGCATCGTTCCGTCCTGCGGCCGGATGAGCCCACAAAGATCAGTCAAGTTCACCAACTTAACCACACTACATGAATATTCTAATTTGGTCATAAAGTCAAGGTGCTAATATAAAGTCCTAAACTACAAATCGCCTATTAATTACGACCTACAGGGTTTTTTTACTCGTGGGTTCTGGTGTCCACGAGCCTTTATCAAAAGATAATGCAAAGCATTGTTAATGATTTACTCGGTATTTTTTTGTTTTTTGGAAATTATATTTAAATACGAATTACATACTGATGAAATATGAATTATATTAATCAGAAAACAAAAAACAAAATGTTTAATGAAAAAGGGAAAAATAATCGTCCGTTTTCGGGACCGCCCAATTATAAGCTATCTATATATCTAACAAAAATACTATCTGATAAATGTAGGCGGAATTTTCCTAGCTAGATCCATTTATCGCCACCGAAACCATACAACATTTTATGAAAATCGTTAAACGAGTTTTCGAGATTCAGATTATTTCATTATATATAATGTCAATTCTTGTATATACATAGGTATATGCAAGAATTGCTTGTTTAAAGGTATTAGATTAGATAAGGAGTCATTGGAATTGGCGTTGAAGCAGTTTTCCCTATTCCCCACATTATTTTTTGTGTAAAGAAGGCATTTTCATATTTATGTAACCAAAAAAATGTTCTTTATCTACTTACGGGGCGGCGTATCATGTCTTTTACTACTACTACTTGATCTGTTTTTGTTTACTTGACCATGTTCTTCGAAAAATAATAAAATTGTGCTTATGGTCTGAACCAGAAAATGGTTGAAAAACCCTGATTTACATGTATAAAGTTGCAGCTTTTGCTTTACGGGTTAATAAATAACTAGGGGGAGTCCGGGAGAGTTGACCCACTCGCCACCAAAATACCTATATTTCTTTTTTTTGTATTAAAAAATAGCTACTTTCAATTAATTTTATCTATGAAGCTACTTTTTCTCTTAACGTATGGGGAACTTTAAATAATTTGCCTGGTATTTACGAATTTTGCCAAAAGTAAGTTTGGCTAATGTGTCCCCCTTGCGTGGGAGACATTACCCGGGTTTTAAAATAGGTGAAATACTATTCAAAAAGCATATTTAAAAAATATCATATTTTTATAACAATGACCTTTGGACCTATAACATAATAAAATGAGAGAAATAGGAACTATGGATAACTTCTGCCTCTATTGTGAATAAGTATTTCAGTTATCTTAAACTGGCTTCCTTAATCGTTTATTTTGATTTCCCCACGTGTGGCTAATGTCTCCCACCCAACACCAATCTGTTTGATGTTTATTTTTTATTAAAATGTACGCCACGTCCATCAAACTTTATACTGTAGGCGTTACTAGGGTAAATACACTTTCCATTCATATAGGTCACTTGTTTGATCTAAGATGTGTTGCAACATGTGTGACACTAAGATTCTATGATCAGTGGCTATTCCCCCTGCTAAACTCTCCCGGACTCCCCCTACTTACCTAATAAGAAAAACCTTTAAAATATATTATTTACACGGGATAATAAATAGTTACCTTTTGATAAGTTTTTGTTCTTATTAGGTAACTATTATCAACGTGTTAACCATAATCTGTCATTTTAACTGTGTAGTTGTCTGAGAAACCCGCTAAACATTTCAATAAGCGTGTACAATTTTAATATTTATCAACAAGCGGCCCGTCCCGGCTTCGCACGGGTGGACATACGGATCCCTATTTTTTTTCTGCCTATGATTCTCGGAGATAATGTAGCATTCTAATGGTGAAATATTTTTTGGAATTAGTCCAGTAGTTTTAAGTTTAATCGTTATAAATATATAAAAATACAAACTCGTAAGTGTAGATGATATCAAAAGTTTTAATAAGATACGCGTCAGTTTGCTGTAAATTAAAGTAACTACAGAGCGCAACGCAAAAAATAAACGAAAAAGGATTTCTTTTTTTTTGCGTTATTATTTCGTAAATGTTCAATAATTTTCTTTTGTCTTCTATTCTGGCTTGGCACTCCTTTGTAAACATACTTAGTTATGGGTGGATATTACAGCCAGGCGCAATATTAAAATGTTGTTCACAATTTTTATGTCAACCTTCTTGCCCAATACCCAAAACTTTTAATGATTTTTTTAAAAAGAAAACTGCGTCAGGTGGGGTTTTTCTTTTAGGGCAATGTTCCATCCAGTGTTAGGTACCTACCTACCTACTTACTGTGATATCTCCACTAAGTTTAAGATGCTATCGTTTGGTTGCTTGTTGGTACGATTGTAGGATACTTTTCCTTTTAATTTCACTATATGTACAACTATTACTTTATTCGTTCACTTTGTCGGCTTAAGTAATATGTGCATCCATGCAAAATTAGAGCCTTCTAACAATAACAGTCTCTGAGCTAAGCTGCGAATGGACGGATGGACGGACGGACATGGCGAAACTATAAGGGTTCCGTTTTGCCATTTTGGGTACGGAACCGGAATAGTTTCGCCATTCGCCAAAAGCGGAGGAATTTCTTTCTAACTCGAAATCATTATTTGACTATAACTATTACTAATTCAAATTGTACTCACTGATATAGGTACATTTAGTAGAAGTCTGATAAAATGCAAAATTGTACCATTTTGTTACTTTTAGAGTTCCGTACCTCAAAAGAAAAAACGGAACCCTTACCGTGTTTTTGTCTTACCCCTCACTCGTGTTTTTGTCTGTCCGTCTGTCAAAGCCAATTTGCATCGAATCTACTGAACCGATTATGTTTAAATTTGGTACACATATGTGTTTCTATGACCCAAGTGCGGACGCATATCGTAAATAGAATAATATGGAACTTGAGAGCCACTTAGGGGGGACAAACTAGGAAACTAAAAAAAAATATTCGCAAACTATATCGTGTAACATATCAAATTAAAATGATATATTTTTTGTTAGGATATCAATTACATATTTTTTAATAATTTTAACATCGTTATTTTTAAAGTTATTCAAGAAAAACCATGAACATAGACCATTTTCCTTCCCCTCTTATCTCCGAAGCTACCGACTCCTTTTTGAAAAAATATAAAAGATAGATTACAGGAAAACCTATTAGAAGTCTGACTTTTGAACATGAGATGTGATGAAAAACCGTTATGAAACCGGTATGGTCACAGAATAAGTAATCTATAGATACTAATATTATAAAGCGGGAGAGTTTGTTTGTTTGTTGTTTGTTTATTTGTATAAGATATTCAATTTAATTCAATCAACCTGTATCGGTCCACTGCTGGACATAGGCCTGTCCTAACTTACGCCACACCATCCGGTTCTCCGCCTTCCGCAGTCAATTAATTCCAGCAACTTTATTTAAGTCGTCAGTCCATCTGGCTGGGGGCCGTCCTACCTTATGTTTAACGAGTCGCAGTCTCCACTCTCGTTTCTCTCGTCACTCTCCACACTCACGACTCGTTTGCTCCATCGGCCATCGGTCCTTCGGCAAATGTGGCCAGCCCATTGCCACTTCAGCGCTAGGTGTCAAGCCTAGCTTATGCTGAAGTGGTGACTTTTTCAGCACGGGCTTGCGGAGTAGCATACTGTGCCTACTATTCCTATTATTATTTGTTGTGTGTGTTTTTTTCTATTTTTATGTTTTAGTATATTACTTTTTGTACACATGTAGTTGCATCTGTTGTCCCAGTCCGAAATAAATGTAGGTACTTTTCTTTCTTTCTTTCTTTACTTCAGCGTGCTTAACCTGAGTGCTATGTCAGTAACTTTGGTTGTTTGTCGGATGACCTCGTTGCGAATTTTATCCTTCAAAGAAACTCCAAGCGACTTTGAATTTGTGGACTAGCCCAACTGTAACGTCTCGGCACCGTAGGTCATAACAGGTAAGACGCACTGGCTATATACGTTGGTCTTCAAGCACTGCGGTAGCGGCGAAGAGAAGACTCGACGAAGTTTGCCGAACTCTGCCCAAGCAAATCGGATCCTCCTGTCGTCTTCTTTCTTGAAGTTGTTTTCACCAAGTTGAATTGAAACTGCCCTAGGTAGACTGCCTCTGTGGCGCGGTGGGAGTGTATCCGACTGCTACGCAAGAGGTCGTGGGTTCGATTCCCACCCAGGATAAAACTTTGTGTGACGAGCACGATGGTTTATTCTGTGTCTGGGTGTAGTTTATCTATAATATGTATATATTTAGAAATATATAAGTATGTTTATCAGTTGTTTGGTTGCCATAGTACAAGCTCTGCTTAGTTTGGAATCAGATGACGTTGTGTGAGTTGTCCCAGGATATTATTATTATATTCTTGAACAACTTCGAACATCGGCCCTTCGACATAAATTGGTCTCGGCATGACATATTCATTAAACATGATTTTTTAATTTTTTGCTATTCTATAATAGCAATCTGTATAGATTGCTATTCTATAGTTTGCGCCCTTTGTCTGTACTCAGATCCCGGTGTCCTCTCAAGTCGTAGATAAATCCTTTATCGAAAAGTCAGTGTCAGTGCCCTCACAGCCACTATGTATTGTAATATCAAGGTATAAGTTAGAACGTTATTATCTCTTTATTTAGTAGAAGTCGACTCGTAGAAATACTAATATTGTACTTTACGAGGTAGACTTGAATCCGACCCCAACTTGTTATGCAAAAATAAGGTTAAGAAAAATACAAAAGTATTTTAAGACTTATTTTTGTAAGCAGATACTACATTTTCTTGAAGATTTATATCATAAAATTACAGGAAAAAAGACTAAATAAATTATTATACTATCTCGACCATTAATCAATTTATTCATAAAATTTTTGCAAAATTTATGATGGTGTAACTGGTCATGGGATTTGAAAAACATAATATCAAAATAGGACCCAGCATTTTAAGACCTTTCACTCAACAAAATAATCGTCATCCGTCGCAGCGTAAAAGAATACCCCAGTAACACTTTCATTATTGTGACGACATCATTGCGTATCCCTGTAACGACAATGGAATCCTAGTACAAAAAAAAGAATGCGATCGATAAACATTGCTTCATGACCATCAATTTCAAGGTTAGGCACATGGTATGTAATCGGAACGAGGAAAACACTGAAAACTCCCACAACACCGATCAAGAGATTTCCTGGTAACCTTTAGGTGAAAACAGCAGCTAAATGTAGGATGACTACTCAGAAATACTCACGCAACGTTTTTAATAGAATTGGTTCAGTCTTCTAAATTCAGTTAATTGGAACTAAGAAACAACAAATGTAAAATTCTCGCACCCACACTCATCATTGAACAACTCACCTATATAAAATAAGCCTACTCTTCCTTTCCCAGGGATTTATCGATAAACAAATCGACTTTCCATTTGCCTTTATTCTAATCGATCAAACCGATATACTTGCTTATGTGAGCGATTTATGATTATAAAATTCATATTTATCTCTAGCTTCGAAAAAATTTGGGTGTGTACTATAAACATGTTCAACATTATCCATCAATTCACACCAAACCCGAAAGTTGGTTTATTTGTTATCTCAATTCGATATATAGGATTTTCTATTGCTCCACCGCGCGAACGAAATTGTGAAAATAAAGCTTCTCGCTGATTGATGATATTCCCATTATTCTAAGCTTTTAGCTTACTTATTTTTTTCTCTTCTGTCTTGTTTTTCGAATGTAGTAAAAGGAAAAGAAACAATAATAAATTCCGTTATTATAAAAATGTAATAACTAATGGTATAAAATACGCGAACTTTGTAATGAATATCTTCCTCATATTTCCCAGTATATAAAAATCTCGTGTCACTGTGTATAAATCAAGTATAAGCCTCATATAAAAAACAATAATACAACTCAAGCGTGCCTCAACACAAAACAGTGCCTACTTCTTGCTAAGCTAGCTCCCTTTGTCCCCAAGAGAAGGAACTTTATTATTATGTATTTGGTTTGATAAGATATACCTACATAAGAAAAAATATTTTGATCATGTAATGAGAGAACTCGTTTGTTGTCTTTACCAGCTGACACAGTCCGGAAGCTTTTGCTTTTTGAATTATAATTTAAAAGGACATCTTACATGAAAGCGGTATAGTAGATACATAGGTATGTATGATCTTTTTTCAAAATCCTATTTTGAAATGTTATATAAGTTTAAATATATAATCACAGGAACTGAAAGATAGACATATGATGTCTATAAAATACTTTCTCTGTAGGTACTATAATAATAACTAAAATACTAATAGGTACTAATAGAATAAAATCACATTTTTAATTTCATTCTTCTCAACGTTTCATTTTTAACAAATATAACCAACACATATAAAGAAATTGATGAGCCCGTTTCTGGAATAAATATCTAATTTATTAATATTTCTTTAATTAATACAAGTCGGATAAGGTTCCAAGTTGTAACAATTAAGCACAACATACGTTAAAAGGTTTGTTATAATGTGTACCTTATCTTACAATTCATCAATTTCACATAATTGAGGCTTTTAAACCAATTAAAGTGCGACTATCATAGCATAAAAATGACCAACAATGACAAATAACTACAAGCTGTATTTATGTTTTACTAACTATTACCCGTCGTGAATATTATTATCTAAAAGCTTTTCTTAAAAATAAACAAAACTATCCCACGGGAACAATATTTTTTTCCGGTATAAAAAGTAGCCTATGTGCTATTCCAGACTATAATAAGTCTGTCCCAAATTTCATCAAAACCCAATCAGCCGTTTCGACGTGATTTAACAACATATGACCATCCATCCACACATCCAAACAATAACTGTCGCCCGCCGCTTCACTCGCGGATGACTTTACCCCGATATGATTTTCGCTTTAAATAAAACCGCTCAGAACCGTGTTTCTTTATTTACAACCACAGACCTAACTTCAAAATAGACATTTGTATTGAATAGGTTCTGAAACTACAGGACGGATTAGATGTTTGTATTGAATAGGCTCCGAAACTCCTGGACGGATTTGAAAAATTTTTTCCTCGTTGTGAAACTACACTAACCCCGGGTGACATAGGCTATTTTTTATCCCTGTATACCCACGGGAACGGGAACTACGCGGGTGAAACCGCGAGGCGTCCCCTAGTCTATTCTAAACCTAAAAACCAAATACGAAATTACGCATATCTAACTAACTTTAAAACTGACAGAGTTTCATATAAACTTTGGCTTTCAACCCATTAGGTGCGGAATTTAGAAAAATGCTTTTTTATCAGATGTCTATATCACTTAAGAATGCGTGCTCAAAATTTCACGTCTCTACGATCAGCGGTTGATCCAAGAGTCAGTCAGTCAGGACTAAGAATAGCATAGATTATTAAATGCTTAAATAATTAAGCATACACTACATACAGAGAACATAATTACTGAACAAAATCACAATCAAAGATTAACGTGCTAAACGAGTTTTTCTTAGAATCAAGACTTTAAGTGTCAGGTAAAAAGGCAAATCCGATATGGGATTAAACTGGGATTAAACGATTAGCTAAGGAATGCGCAATAGTGTACCAAATAACGACCTTTCGAACATTGTTTGTTCAGCGGATTATAAATTCGTAGGTACAGGATATGAAATTGTTAACTGGACACATATTTTTAATTCCTAGTTAAAACGAAAACATTTTTTTACGTAATCTAAAGAAGTTATAACAAGCATCGTAATAAAATCACCTTACAGATTTAAAAATAATTAAAACACGATTCGATGTCAATTAAATTATTTGAAGAATAGTGTAAATGTCTTTGATTTCTTTTTAGGCAATAAGCTATCGAAACAGTTAACACTGGTCAACACTGGAATTATTTCCAGAGTTTGAATGAATTGTTTTTGGATAAATAAATGGCGCTGATCATGAAAACAACAGATCAGTCAGTTTTGAAGTTACATCGGTGAAATTTTCTATTTAGCTTTTACATTTAAATTAAAGAAACGTGTTCCAGTGTTTTTGGAAAAATCAAACCCTAATAAAAAAATTAGGTAAAAATCCTTCAGTTAAAAATGTCTAATGTCTAATAATGAAACTTC
This sequence comes from Herminia tarsipennalis, assembly GCA_945859575.2. NCBI lineage: Eukaryota > Metazoa > Arthropoda > Insecta > Lepidoptera > Erebidae > Herminia > Herminia tarsipennalis. Next base: position 14,920,009 of record OX243838.2, read on the forward strand.
GTCAGTTTTGAAGTTATGTCTGTGAAATTTCGCACTTGGGTTTTTGGTACAAAATAAAAAAATATGTGTGTCAGTGATTTTCGAAAATCATCTTCTATGGGGCATAGAGGTTGCATGTTTGTATAAAACTCCGTCAGTATAGAAGTTAGATCTATGAAATTAGCTTTATAATTAGAAGCGTATTTGGCTTTTTCATCTATACTAACAGTATAAAGCTGAAGAGTTTGTTTGTTTGTTTGAATGCGATGATCTCAGGAACTACTAGTCCGAATAAAAAAATATTTTACTGTTCGATAGCCCATTTATCGAGGAAGGCTATAGGCTATATAACATCACGGTACAACCAATATGAGCGGAGCAGCACTAAAAAATGTTACAAACACGGGGAAAATTTACGCATACGAAGTTGCGCGGGTCTTTAATTTAAACTTGTAAAATAAAGAAACACATATTTCAACGTTTTTGTAAAATCAACACCTTAGGGAGTGAAATCTCTGTGAGTTCTGATGTAGGATCTGTTAAATTTCGTATTTGGCATTTTACTTTAAAATAAGCGTTTTTAGAAAATCAACCCCCAAAGGAATAAAATTGGAGTTGCAAGGTTTGTGAAACTCCATCCCAAGATTGCGTAGAACTCCGTTTGTTTTGACGTTCGATCAGTGTTGTTTTTTTGTTGTAAATAAAGATACATGTATTTTAGCGTTTTGATGGAAAGTGAAAATCAACCCTTAACGGGGTAAAGTGTGTACACGCGGGCGATGCCTAGTATATATTAATGAAGCCCTATTTCCCTTGGACACGAGATAACTAGAGAATGACTGTACCGATTTCATTCATGCTTTTTTTTTAGTTTTCTGATACTCTGTAGAAGAAAAAGAAAAACGGGGCGGTACGAAGTTCGTCGAGACAGCTAGTAGTAATTAATTTCGAACTTATGCTATTCTAATTCATCCTCGAAATTTTGGATTACCAAAACAGGTGCTTTAAATGATCTTTTTCGAACCAATTCATGGATTTGGTGAAATGTGATCTTTGTTCTGTCATCTATTCTACAGACTAATCGAAAATACCCACCTTTAAATGTTCTCTCCTAAAAGGCAATTTCTATATCTATTTGGCATATAAGATAACTGACTCATAATAATTTGTGGACACCGATGGCACTGCCATAAGTGAATCACTAGAGTGTGGAAGAGGTGGTTTAACAGAAAGGAACATAAAAAATGACTAAATGTTTTGTTTCGACCATTTCGCTCTATCGGAGATCACTGCTCTAAAATAACAAACGTGTGATTGTGAGGTTCCCGTCAAATAACCGTCCTGAATCTGAGAACCTGTCTTTTTCCACTTCAACATAGTTGTAACTACACAACACAATGTAGACGCACAATTTTTGGCGCCTATATAGTTTGTCTGGATCTCCAAATATTCACCCCATGCGTAGTACTTAAAATAAGCTGTTTTTAACGGCGGGATAGATTAACAATAGGTACTGTGTCACCACAAATAAGACAAAAACAGTATGAATCTTTAAACAACTACTTATTTTATAATAGCAAATTGACAGAAATGCTATAAGTAAGAAAAATTTAAATAAATTGAATATAGCCCTAGGAGTTAAAATAAAAAAATCACAAAAATTTGAGTTGCTGGAAAAAATAATATGCTTTTTGCAATTACCAATGATGCCAATGATGCTAATATTTTAAGAAAATTTTTTGAAGTCGATTTTTGTTGATCAGTGAAAATATTAAAAACTACCTACACAGTCAGTCAAATGTACAGTCTAAAAAAGAGTGCTAAAAGACTATGAGATACCTCCATGGTAGCGGGGAGACCTCCGTTTGTTTGCTTATAAGTCAGGATTATAAGCGTAATCTGGACTTTTAATTATTAATTTTAAATAAAGATCTTTTAAGTGTGTGTAGCGTAATAGGTATAGTTCAAGAGGGGAGCGTCAAAAACGCAAGCACTTTATAAAGAAAAAAAATAAAATTTGAAGGAATAAAATTGTCTCAGGCGTGACTTGAACCCATGACATAAGCCGTTTACCAACTCCAGCACCGAGACATGTATGCCAAAGTCGAATTTAGCCTCCACATGATACGATTTTATGGCAATGCCGTAGTTGGTAAACAATACCCAAGCCGCGTCAGTCATGCGTTAAAGTTATATTCATTGATAGTGCTCGATCTGCTCGTGCTATCGAATGCGTGATCGGAAATTTAATATATCCGGTGAAGAATATTATCTATCAGAATCGCGTAACATTAGTCAGTATAACTCTGTAACAGATGCTGTCAGTAGATGATTAAAGCCCTGTACGCTAAACGCTAAGGAATCCAGCTGACTGACGAAAGGGTATTTTATTACTCAACTAATATGATCTAATATAAAAAACAGCCTTTATAAAATGCTTGCATTTATTGGTGCTAACCTCCCTGTCTATATATAGTACGTGACATCAAAGAAAAAGCAGTTTAGATCGCGGTTAGCGGCCAACCACCCTTCAGCAACTTCTACGTTAGAATGTTTAAATATGTATTAAGATTTGAGATTTAGTTTTCAATTTATAATACTTAGACCCAGACTCTCATAAGCTGATCAAAAGTACGTTATAAAAAGAGACATCAAATTGTCGCTCACATAGAGATAAAATATAGAGTCGACATGTTGCAGAATTTATAATTGCAGAATTTAAAATATAATTTAAAGCGGCGGTAACCTAATGGCTAGGCATTGGACTCGCAATCGTGATATCGCGGGTTCGAATCCTACCCATTATACTACCGACGTGAATCCATTACTAACACAAGTCATTAAGCTTAGCTGGAGGGTTCAACAGAATTGCTAGTAATGTGGGACCTAGAATTCCACATATTTAAAAAAAATAGGGCGTGGGAGCTCACATGAGTAATTTTGAGGTCAAATATGTTGACTTCAAGTTAGTATTCGTACCGTGGATTCTATTAAAATACACGTTTATTGTCGCTCATGTCTTTAAAATAATATTGGTTACTTCAGCAACAGTAAGTAGTTTATATAAGTCTCTTTCCATATTTAGAAATTTGCGAAAAGAAAGTACAAGCCAAACACATTACCAAATGCACATTATACTCCTAGCATACCCATACATACTCCATACTACCAAACTTTTGCTTCGATCTGGTTCTCAGAAACTGGGTGTTTCTAAAGTTATTGTTTTATCAAAGTAATCGTATCACCAAATATACAACACAAACACGGCTGACACTAGTTTGAGCCACATTTTAAATTTTGACATCTGTCTAAACAACATAAGATAACTAAACGCCTATATAATTAATGATAGACGCTTTGTTTTCACTTCTAGTGTGCTGGTTCCCCGACAACTAGTTGGGATACTATTTACTAATGTAGCGGGTTCGTAAGTTCCATAAACTGGGCTGAATTTATTTAACGTAGTTATGTAATAAACCAATTCTTGATGTGAGTCCCACAAGTAAACCTGGATTAGTTATTATTTAGTAACGTCTAAGCCCTGACTGACTGAAGTTCAGTTCGTGACTTCTACATATTAAAACCTATAAAGAAGTGACAAAAGAAAATCGCTGGAAGACTAAACTAAACGCGAATTTTACCAGACAATCAGAATCACGGACGTTGGCTAGTTTAAGATAAACAGACTTCAGCAATAAAGGCCGTTTATAACATGCCTTCGTAACATACCCATGCTAATTCATTTAAACGATTCAAAACCAATGAAATGTTTAAATAAAATCGTTAAAACATATACAGGCTCTACTACTTTTGTAAGTATTAAAACCAAGCTATGTTACTAAATAATTATCTGTTTCTTAAGAATAACTGATCCAAAGTACCATGTCACATTAATTGTAACACTGTAAGTGCAAGTCCCAAATCAAAATTGATGCGGGCCATATTAAATTCCTAGACGACATTTCGTAGTCCGTAATCTTACTTGTAACAGATTTAATGAATAAGAAAAGTGTCACTATGGAATGAATGTCCTACTCTTCATAAACCATTTTAACAGCTACGAGAATTAAAACTGTGGTTAACATGTAATTTACTGCTAATATTTTTTTACGTAACGAATATGACTTTTGTTCATCTCAACAACTTTTATTTTGTTAAAAAAGAAAATTTTCAATTTACTTGATGTCTTTTGAAATGAGGATAAGTGCTTAATGACTTCTAAGGAAGCTGAGACTTTATTTTTATTTCTTATCCATCTACAGAGAGAATAGTGTACTTAGCACCTATTTTTGAAACGTACCTGGTATCCATTGCGAAGAATGACGAGGCTACTTGGTTAAGCAGGATGGTAGCTGTTGATAACGGCAGTTTCCTTTGTTCTTGGTACACTAACACCTTCTTTGCTCACTGTGCTAACACACACGATACACAAGGAGTGCACAGCTCGACGCCGCTTTACAGCTTGTTTGCAAAACGATTAGCACGCTTGTTCCCGCTTCCAAAGTTGACATTGCGCACTTACAGATTTTTTAGCCTTCACGTAGAAATTACTTCTGCTAACTTCACTTGATATTTTTGTATCTCTTCACTTTAAATGGCATATTTGTGCTCACAAACACGATAAAGCAAATTTATTTACACTTTATTTATGTATTCTAATCACTTCACTTCAGGATCTTCAGTAACTTTAAAGATTTACATAAATAACATGTATTTGGTTAACACTACTGCACTGTAATTATTGTGTATTTTAGCACAATATGACAAGTAGATGAAAATGTAATATTACTTTGCTTATAAGTATTTAAGAGTTGAATTAGAAACTAGATCTTAAAACTATTCATACACAAATGTTGAAAATGAGTTCTATGATTAATTTTAAATTTAAGTTAAGTATACGCTTAGTAGTGACACAGAAAAGTATTGTAACGTTATTTACAAGTTTTGCGTTCGACAGTTGCGACGGAAAATCGCGCAAGGGAAAGTTTCAGGCGTTCGCAGCGGAAACGGTGCGCCGCGTCGCGTAGTCAGAGCCGAATGGAGCTCGGTACAGTTTGTAGCCGGCGCACTCTACAGAACATAACTGACGTATCTACCCCCTGTAACACGGCTCATGAAAATGTTATTTGTCAACTTGGCCGTGTGGACTTATTAATTAGCTCGTGTACATGTAAATAGCATCAACAATGATAGTAGTTTAGTGTTGTCATTATAGTTTGTTGTTTGCCGACGTGCAATGTACTTAAAATATGTTTTAAGTATTTTAATGTTTGAAAAGAAATGAAATACTTTATAAAATATTTCTTAAAAATTTAGTAATCAAGGATTATTGCTATGTTATTTATTATTATGAAGACCTAGTAAATAACATAGCTATACCAAATCCCTAATTAAGTATTAAAAGTAAAAGCGACCTACCCGTTTGACTTTTGGTTATACTTGCGCAAATCTGGCCGAGAATCTTTTTCTCTGTAAACAAAATTACTGAAACTTCGTGACCGTTGAAAGGCGCCAAGTTTTTGGGGTGCCATATCTAACTACAAAATTTTAGTTTCAAAATTTGAAAATACTACTTTTACAGAGGGGTGGCCTCTTTAAGAGTTAAATATTTGTCAAGAAGCACCAAGAGCGCTATGTTAAATCCACATTAGATTCTTTTTACTTTTTCAGTCAACCAGTTATTAAAGTTTAAAAGCCATAATAGTCGACAGTGGTAACCAAAGAAAACACGTAACAGTAATCCACGGATCTTTATTACTAGTTGGATTGTTTTCTTTGTAAAAGAACATCGTAAGAGAAGTCAAAATAATCCCGTAAAGCAACTTAATGCTGACTTTAACTTGGCCATTAGGGTGGTTTTAAAAGTACAAGTACATTGTTCTTATAGATTGGGAGGTAGTAGCTTTTTTAAACAGCTTTTTTAATCTTTATAAAATTATATTATAAAGCTAGCGGTGCGGCTTCGTACGGAAATTTCCTGAACCCAGAACCCTCCAGAATAGATTTAACTGTAGGATGGAGAAAACTGCATCAACAGATGGACAGGGGAAATTAGTTTCTTTATTACAATTTACATCAGGTTAGTTGGCCAGTCTCGGGAGCCGTAGTATTTTGAAATCTGGAATTTCTGTTTCACCCTTTTCTTCTATAGTATCTATAATATAATATATCTTAATGTTATAACTTGGGACAATTCACAGAACGCCATCTGATCCCAACTGATCTGGAATTTCTGTTTCACCCTTTTCTTCTATAGTATCTATAATATAATATATCTTAATGTTATAACTTGGGACAACTCACAGAACGCCATCTGATCCCAAACTAGGTAGAACCTGTACTATGACAACCAGACAACTAATGAACATCATACTTGTATATATACATACTTGTATATTTCTAAACACATACATATTGGGGATATATGAATTACACCCAGAATAAACCGTCGTGCACATCACACAAAGTTTTATTCTGGGTTAGGGTTAGGTTGGGATACAGTTAGGGTTCCTAAACACTAAACCGACAGGCCAATTTATCAGTTCGCTTATGAAAAAATGGGGTTCGACATTTCTCAGGGTTTTATTTTATCAATTATTATCTTCATAATACTTGGAAAAAGAAAATAGCTGAATTGGTGCTGTCGTTCTTGCGTTTTCCGCTTAGTAACACATTTTTGACAATTAGTTTTTATTTAAATACTTAGATAAAACATTTAACATCTTTGACCGAATGTTAATGTTTTAGTGTAGTTATTGTATTTACAAAAAACGTTAAATAATTAATATGAGTGGTTGGCCGCGGTTTCGGTCACGTGCATTGGTGATAACAATTATCGCAAATAATAATAATAATATCAAACTGTTTAAAGTAATTTTCATTGAAATCGTCTGAGGGATTTGCAATTGGAATTTGTAACAGACACAGAGGGTTATTTCGGCATTTCTAATTTTTTTATGTACCTATTCTTTTGATGAATGGAGATTTTTCCCATTTTCGGTAAAAACAAGTTTAGGGAAACCTGTTTAGGTTTCCCTAAAATTGTTTTTAAACAAAATGTTGGAAAAAAATCTTGTTGGAAAAAAGACTACAAAATTGTGGCAATCATTATTTGTCAAACTGCTAATATTTTGATTCAAACATCACAGAGGTTTAATTTGATTAGCTTAATTAAAAAAACCTATACAATCTTGCCACCACCTCTCTAACTAGGTATTAGTAGTGCCACAACTTCTAAAACAAACGTAGAATGTTGTACACAGCTTTTTATACTTTCTTTTTACGCTGTACAATCAGCTTAGTTGAGGTAATGTACCTATAACTTTAGTTTTTGAAAACAAAAGTAATAGTAAAACATCTTAGGTAACAAAATATAACCTAGACTTCTCGGAGATTGATGATAGGAACAAATCCAGTGGGATAAAGACTTAGATCAAAGAACGGAATTGGTTTTTACTGTTTACTGTGTGTTTGTAGGGGTTCAATTGTTTGGATTTCGCTTTCATAACATCTACAAACTAACTTATAGTTTAAAAAATACTGCATTTTACGGGGGTGTTATAGAGATTTTATATGAAGTAATAATTACGTACAGATTTGTCTCTAAAATTATATCAAAACACCTTACCTATCAACATCTGGTATGTTACTGAAGCTAGATAGGAAATTGAATTATATTATATCTCAAATTTAAATATATAAAATATAGACTTAGGGGTCTAATCTGTTTAAAAATAAATACTGAATTAACTTACTCCGAAATTCTAAGCAAAAAAGTCCAGTCATTTGATAGGTTTACCTTTAAAGTATTCTAGAAGTTTTTAAAATTGATTTCTATGTGTTCTTTTAGTTAAGGATATTTCTACCGTCTGTTCTTTTAGGACTTCGCAATCTCGTCGTGTTTGTCGCTCATATACACGTCGTCATGCATATTGGAAAACACTTTTTTAACAATATCTTATTTCCGATTCATCTATCGAGAGCATGGGGAGATAGGATATTGCGAGAAATTCAACAGATAGGGCAAGCTGACTGCAGAAGTACTCTCTTAAGCAAAAATATAGAACAATGGGTTTTTAACGCCTTTTTTTCAAATGTGGTTCGCATCGTGTAAATTTTATTTATGGTACTCTTGGATTCATAGGCTTGCCACCAAAAGGACAGTTTTGTTAAAACGCGTATATACGAGAAAATCGTAAGAAATTATTGTATTATTGTATTATGTGTATTATTGTGAAAAAATATTGTCCACGGTCCGCTGCTGTCACCCATCGTGAATGTTTCCGGGTTATAACGTAACCTATGTCAATCTCTGGCCATAAACTATCTCTGTGGAAAACATCGCATATCCGTTATTTCATTGAAGCGTGATAAAAGGACAAAGCAATGTACAAACGTTCGCGTATATACCTAATGTTAGTAGATTTATCCAGTTACATGTTTTGCAAACTGAATAATTTCAGCTTAAGAGTGCTGACAATTTTATTCCAATACGCGTATTGGCGAAAAATCTCATTCCTGTACCAGTAAGGTGAATATAGCCTGATTTTTTTGTGGATTGATCCAATCGGAGCATTTGGAGTGTGATGAGTAGCGTAGGAATTGGAAATATGGAATAATGTACGCGGGATTAGGAGTTCCATTATATTTCGATATTTTGGATTCATGGTTGCCCGTATTGCCCGTAAGTAACCCACCTACCCACCCGTAAGTATACTAAGGTAATTAAGTGCTTTTATTGAAACTTCATATTTTCGCGATATTTATTTGATCGACAAACTTAATAAGTCTGCTGCGCTTCATGTTTTCAAGACATAATTTTTAAAAGTTTTGATCACGTTATCACATAGATCTCGTGGAAACATACTTACGTGTAACTGTAAATAAGTTAATTTTATCACTACAGCAAGTACCTATAGCCATAATAATACAGTTAAGATAACCGCGGTAAATGTATTTATCTCTCTTGTACTAATTTACGACCCGATGAAGTGATCCAATTAAAGAAAAACTGTGATAGTTACTTACTTGCGGTCTTCTAGTTATGAACTATTGAATTCAGGGCCAATTCAAGATACCTAAACAACTACGCTGCTACTACTACATTGCTACGCTTTATAGCGATCACTACAAATCTCGTTATAAATATTACTTTTTATCATTTTTAATACATTTTTTATAAATAATTTACTTTGATTAGCTACATGCTATAGCATTCAGCAGTCGTTAATTAAACAGTGACCATTATATTATCTGTGCCATTATCAATTTAAAGTATTAATAAACATACTAAAAAGCGCCACTTTAGTCTCTTTTATAGGTCTACGAGGATACCAAATGTCTGTAGAAGTACGTGGCATTTCGTAGCCTACCTTCCACCAATTTACATATTTTTTCTTTAGGTCAATTTACCTTAAACTCGTTGTAAGTTCTGAGTTTTGAATGCGCGCAATCTACCCATCGTGTCCTCTGAGAGTTTAGGTTTTGCCGAAATGAAAGCTACATTATGCATAAGTGATTTACATTAGCTCGAAAACAGTAAGTTACATCAAACAAATTTGATTCATGATTTTTAAAGCATCTGCGCTTTCGAATCTTCCTATTTAATAAATAACATTAAAAATCCTTTTATTACTTTTTGCTGGCTTTAACGGCGTAAGGTTACCTCCTTAGGATGTGAAATTATAATAACATTTTAGTGCTCACATGTGCTGAATGCATGTGGAAATAATGTACTTGTCCCGAATGTGATCCCAACGTTCGTAAACTTTCGCGATTTGTACACGATGTGTCGGGCAATAAACATAAGTATTTAGCTTTAAAATAAAATATTTACGCGATTAATACCCGTAGCTTATAAAATTATATAATATTGTACGGCACTAAAATTCAGATAGAATATCGAAATTTTGTGCGTCATCATCGATTATAGTGACAGTGTTATTATTAGGCAAACTATCACAATAACTCCTGGATACAGCAGACATTTTGTTTGTCGTCCACGAAAGTTTGGATAAAAGGACGAGGAAAACTACTTTGGTAAATGTATCACGAACATAGTTTACTCCTTATTTAGGCTACGCGACTAATTGACGGCAGCTGATACGTTGATAATGTTAAACTTGTTCAGTGACGGTTTCAAATATATTTACGTGAAAAAAGATAAATACTTTTAATTATTTCATCTTTTTTTAAACAAAATATGTATTTGGGTAATTTCTGCTGCCCATAATTAAAATTGATGTACCTAAGTAGTTACCTAGTATATAGAATGTCCCAATACTATGTCTCACAGAGGAAAAGTACCTTAATTATTGTAGGTACAACGTTTTACTGAAAGAGGACTTCATTTTGATTTGAAAAATAATTCAAGATTTATCGCTTAAAACTAAGTTTCTTTAAATCTTGAGTTACAAGAAATTGCTTTCAACGCAGTGCGTCTAGGGTTATTTGAGTAGGATCTCGTGTTACGTCATTCATTACGTTCCTTGTATGATCTTGTTTTCTGCAACAGGAACCGCTTCGGATGCTATTAATAACATAATATTCTGATATTATATTAACTAACTAGGAATATAAAAACTTGCTTGATGTTGCTTCGATGAGGACATATATTTTTTCAAATTGTCTCTTTCAATTCCGCTTTAATATAAATGTGATTATAAATAAGTAGCTGACCTGATTTAGATGAAATTTGATATGCAAACAGTTTAAGTCCTCGGGAAAGGAGATAAGATAGTTTTTGGATAGTAGCGAAAGTTAGTATCTATTATAGACAATAGTAAAGACATTAGACACTTTTTATTTAACATTATTAATGGATATGCTATTTCGTGAGAGACCAACTGAAAAATCTGAAAGGCAACTTAACTAATAAACAATCTATGATACAAGGGTTAAACAATTATAAGCTGGTTACTGAAATAATTCTGGATCTCGACGGGTGCAGGGTAAAGTTGTGAATGTAAACCAAACCATCCAGGGTAGTAGGAACTTACACGAAAAACCTAAAAACAGTCCAATCGTTCTGAAGGGATCCAGTTACAAAAACATGTACAGAATAAATTATAAGATAAAAAGAAGAAAAATATTTATTGTGGTGAACTGTAGTATAAAGATAACGGTTATGTAATGACTTCTCTCAATGATTGTACAAAAATATCATCAGTTAGGTAGTTTCACCCATGTGGAGCACGAGGAAGAACCTTTATAAATATTCCTAAATTGAACCTTGCAGTATTTACTAAAGAAGATGTAATCCTAAAATTGTCACCTCGGCACTCAAGGAGTTTTAGAATTTATCTTAGGTAAATATTTACATCAGCTATTCTTACAATGTTTGCCTCAAGAAAACATGTCGGTGTTCTAAAAAGTGCTAACAAAATGATACTTGATAAAAAAAGAAAACAATTGGTTTTAACATCCCAAAACAAAATTTGTCATTATCTGAAAACTCTAAAATTTCGCGACATATAATCACTCGTTTATTTATCACTCTAAAAATTGACAATATCAAGTAGTGGTTCGCACATTACTAGCAACCCTGTTAACCTGTTAAAGTTAAAATTGCTTGTGTTTAAAGTGGGTTCATGTCGGTAGTATAATGGGTAGGATTTCTAACTTGACCTCTCGACTGCGAGTTCGACACCTTAGCCGTTAGGCAACCGTCGCTTTTTTTTATCACGATAGGTGCAATAGATACTTATGCCAAACAATGCCTGCTGCTGAAATGTGAGAAAAGAAAAACGTTACTTATAACTTATAAGTTATAAGCTATTTGTAACGTATACCTATGTCACAATAATGCAATGAAATTTGAGCAATACTTTGCCATAGGCTACCTGCTGCTAACATAAGACCACGCCGTTTCTGTTACGTTGCATTATTTAATAACATTTCGTTCGAGGTAGAATATTTTGATAGCGTATTCCTTGTTTACATATAAAAAAACATAGCAATTTTTACAACACACAATTTATACGTAAATTTGTTGGTTTATTGACTAACCCACTAATTACTAGACCAACTAGTAATTAGTGGCACTGACTGCTAAGCGTCGTGGGTTCGATTCCCACACGGAACACCACTTTTTGTAATCCACAAATAGTTGCTCTGGGTGTACTTTGTGTCCGTGACTTGTATGTTTGGAAAGTCCCCCGCGACACATTAAAAAAATTACATTAATGCGTAATAATAAGTTATATGGGTACCTACATAAACGTATCATTGTTTTCTTATTCAATTTATTTAAAGTTAGTAGGTATATCTTAAGATATATCTATTGCTTAAAAGAATACAGTCTTAGAAGAGTGCTTTCGTTTTATCTAATTGAATTTGCTCAGCTTTACCGCTTTCACGCTAATTAAAAGGCATAAGCTGTTTTATTGTCACGGTTTTGTACGGCCTTCTGCTATAATTCATTAAATATATTTCGTTCTCTTTCCCTTTCGTTCCACAGACCACATTCTACATCAAGAGCGGACGCAATCAATTCAGTTAACTGGTTAATTGAGTATCTATCTATCAGTAATAAAATAAAGGACGGTATTATGCCAACGTAATTAAACCACAGATTAAGAAATAATAATAGCTGGGAAAAATGGGAAGCGTACCCTTTGGGATCAGTTTTTGATTGTTTTATTGTATAAATCAAATCCAATGCAATCATGGCACTATAGATATAGGTACAGTCTAAGTGGTTTTCATATACTTTATCTACATTAACATTAGTCATATCTATATCTAATCAGGTTAAAAATCTCGTATGAACTCACAACACTCGTACACGGGATAATGACCCGTCTTTATAATAACCTTATTGCTAACTCAGTAGTCAGTGTAAAATCAGCTCACACTACGCTTATAGAATTATTTATAGGGATGAATGTAATTTGTGTGGACCTTGCAAAAATTCCATAAAATTTCTGGGCGTGGATTATGCTGATGTGCATGGTCTTATCAAAAGCTCCTTCGATATCGATGAAGGCTGCTAGTGCTGATGCGTTATTTTTAAGTGCGGTTTCTATTTTGTGTACTACGAGGTGCAGAGCAGACTCTGTAGATCTGCCTTTCCTGTATGCGTGTTGTTAGGGATGGAGGGGTTTTCTTGTTAGCGCTCCATCTCTCAGGTGGTTATCCACTAGCCTCTCTAGTGTCTTCAATAGGAAGGATGTGAGGATCAGCCTCACATCCTTCCTATTGACAGACAGACAAGGGTCTGTAGGATTTGGGGTTTGTGTAGTCCTCCTTGCCAGGTTTGCCAGAAAAACTACTTTCGCCTCCGCCTAGTTGGGTTTTGGTTCTATTGTGAAGTCGGGAAAGCGTGTTTCCAGCAAGATGACAAGACAAGGTGCCGTCTGCTTTCTTGAGCGAGTCCAGGTGTTCTGGGTTACTCTTGGCACGGATTTTCTTTAGTCTGGCAGCTTGGTTTGTGGAGTTTATGGAGTTGCAGAAGTTTCTCTAGGATTATGTGCATCGGTACCTAGTGCGCTTTTTGTACAGGTACTGTGCAAGTTTGTATTTCTCTCAGGTTTTTGTGCAATTTTTGCTCGGTTGAAGAGTATCTTAGTTCGTTACCTTGAGTTGCCTGCGTTCGAATTTGTAAATTCCGGACATACGGTTTTGTAGCTTTCGACTAAGGAAGTGGTTAAGGAAGATATGTTTGTTTCAATGTAATCCGGACATAGCGTTGCGTCCACCATATTGGTGTCGTCTAGGTCCATGTTGGTTAGATTGATGGATGTACCTAGTCATATCCGTTTTACGGGGGTTGCGGTATGGAACCGGGTCTGGTACTTTGAGTTTGAGTGTAAAGCAGATGCGGCGGCGATCGGCGAGTGATGGTTCGTTAAAGACGTGCCATACCTCGATTTGGTTAGCCACCGCATGTGACGTCAAGGTAATGTCGATAATAGTTTGATACCTGGAGCTAACGAAGGTGGGCTCCGTGCCCTGGTTGGCAATATGTAGGTTTTGAAGAGGTATTCAACAAGTGACTCACGCCTTTTGTTTGTGTCATTACTTCCCCACAGATGATGATGTGCATTGCAGTCTGCGGAGATGATCAGTTTCCAGTTGTTATCCTCGCACTGCTGTACCAGGTTGGCTAGCTCCCTTGAAGGGATCTCGCCGTCCCCCGCCGTGGTAGGTAATTGGTCTGCCGTGGTTATTTTTACTGCTGTTAGATCTCTGCAACAGAATTGGTAAAGTGGGGTTGATGTAATATCTTTCGGTATATATACGCAGGTTCAAGGTTTCTCTACTGAGGTGCCTAGAAAAAGCTTACCGCTGTGGTTATTGAGACCGCATACTTTATTGTTTCTGATCCAGGGTTTCTGGATCAGGGTGACGGTCCTTTTATTTGTCTCCAGCACTCTGCGTAGTGCTACCGCCGCGATCTGTTTGTGCTCCAGCACAAACAGATCGCAGCGGTCCAATCTCCAGATTGGTCTGGATGAGTGTTACAGGACTAGAGAGAGGGAGGTCCGAGGAGGCCATCCTCATTCATCGTACTTCCCTCTTCCTGTGGCGCCGAATTTAGTTCCGTACCGCTGGGACCCTGACGGGGATCGGAAACAGGTGGCATGGGAGCGAGTGGCTCCCATGTCACCAGGGATGTTAGGACAGCTTTGATAATTGCCGCCTTTATGGTTTTGCGGAGGCAGTTGGGCTGTTCCTGAGAAAGGTACAGCTGCTGGTCTGTTGTGACAACCACTCTCAGATGCAACTGAGTCATGTCTGCGTAGCTGCCCTCTCACTTGGGTCTCTGGTCGGGTTTTGCGCGTTTGTACTCTTCCCTGGGTGACTGGGTGTCGTCTAAACGTTGCCGTTTAGATAAGTCCCCCAGTGCCGGGTCGTTCCCTTGCGGGAGCGGTGAGTTCTCCTGCAGCGTGGAACCGATCCCGATTCATCATACCAATAATCGCGATCGCTTACCTTTCTGCTTTGTTGTGTCCGTGGGTTTATGATCCAGTCCCTTGTGAGCTGTTTCCGATTCGCGTCGGGTAGACATTGTAGGCTCACGCTGCTTGTCAGCTGCTGCGGTAGCCTTTTTAGCCTCTGGCTGGTTTTTTCTTGGTAAAGGTCCGCGCTGCGAAAACATTGCTGCAGATACCTTTGCTGTTGGCATAGACTCGCGCTGCATGGTTGCTGCTGCAGATGTCTCTGCATCCGGCCGAAGGTGGCTCGCGCTGTGTTGCCACTGCTGCGTAGGCCTTACCTTGACTCAGTTCCGCTCGGTGCTTGCCTTTCCTTCCGCTCTACCCCCGGAGTTTGTATTAGTCCGAGCGTTTGCGCGTGACTACGTTCTAGTCTATTGGTACTGAAGCGGAGGATGAGGCTGTGATGTCAGTATTTTCAATGGCCTTGACTAGGTCCGACAGATCCATACTGGATGAGGATAAAGTGCACAAGTTGCCCTCTCCAGAGTACGAGGGGTAGGTCGAGCGGGGCTCGGTGAGGGATTCTCTATTGTCTTGGACGGTGGTACCCTCCTGAGGTACTGTACACACATAAAAAAAATGTAAGCACAAAGAAACCCTTTCTTTGTGCTTCCATTTTTTTTTATATGACTTTTAGGCGGTCAGAGAGATTGGACTGACTGGGATACATAGCCGCACACTGCTTGCTCAGAGACAGTGTGGTGAGAAGATCGCAGGGGTGGAGTGTATATATCTGTGTAAAACGAGTGCAGTTTGTGGTGATTTAAGTGGTGGGTGAGTATATACTTATTTTAAAACAAATTAGATATCTATACTAATATTATAAAACTAAAGAGTTTGTTTGTTTGAACGCAGTAATCTCAAGAACTACTGATCCCAATTGAAAAATTCTTTCCTGTTGGATAGCCCATTTATCGAAAAAGGCTATCGGCTATAATAACATCACGCTACGACTAATAGGAGCGGAGCAGCAATGAGAAATGTTGCAAAAACGGGGAAAATAGAAAAAAGTCATAAATATGAGGGGCATAGATACAGGTGTAGCGTGAATGGATAGTGTGATATATATAAAATACGCGAATTGACTACTTTTTGTATTTATATAGTAAACTACATATATTGTACTTGTATTAAATGGGGTACGGGGGCGGCCGGAGGTTTCTGTTATACCAGTTTCTTAAGGAAAAAGGTCAAAAATGGGCGGCAACCTCGGAAAGGGTAGTCCACCGGCCTTGCCTAGGGCATCTTCGCGACCTGCGCTACACCCTAGGCCATTCGCCAACACCCAACATCGGACAAATGTTATGGATAGGGCATGACCAGGCACGCTTAAGTTGCTTGCCCGTGCCCCGCCCTTAGCACTCTTCAGTATAACATCGATTGTTTAATAAAAGTTGATTTATACACAAAAATCTGAGTTTCAATTTTATTTTATAACATAATTTTTCAAAGATGCGGAATCCCGCGTGATTCCGCGCGGAATTGAGTAATCCCGCATATCAATCCCGCAGGATTGAATAAGCTGCGGGATTGCAATCCTTACCTACGATAAACGCAAGCCTGTTTATAATGCACACATTAAACTTTTTGTGAGACCGATTTAAAGGACCGTTTCATAAAATTATTTTTGTTTTTATTTGACTTTGTCATTTCAAGTTTATAAATACCACCGATTGTATGTATATACAATAGGCGGAAGGCATCTCTTTAATCTCTTTAACGGGCGTCGGGCAACGGGTTGCTTTTAAACTGGACCACTGATTAAGGACAATTATTGTAATGATATTATTAAACGGTTTTCCTCTTCGAAGTCTTCCGAACCTATTAAGATAAAAGCCGGCTTACTCTCAAACGGTACAGATATCTAGTATAAACAAACATCCTTTTACTTCATTTCATCTTTAGGTAATTAAATAACATGAGAATCGTTCAATATTTGGTATTGGTATTAACATTTATTTTTTGAATCATAAACATTTATTTCAGATATTTGAATCCAAATAGGTCAACCCTATTGCGGTTTATATTGCTTAGCGTTTTCCAACGATTAAATGCTTTTATCATTCGGTCGGAGTAAGCTTTAGGCTTCATGGGCACCATAAAAGTAAAAAGTATTTGAAATAAAAGGAAATCTAAAAGTAAAATAACACATTATTAAATTCTCGAAGCTCGTTTTATTTTACTGTGTAATATTTGCATAAATATTAGAAAAAATGTGAACAATAAATGAGAACGTTTTGCTATTGTAAAGCTTTTAATAAAATGGTGCAGTGTTGCATAAGTACTCTTAGGCAATACATGAAACAAAAGCAGCAGAGTCATTCCATTCAAGTGGGCGGTTCGACTCTAGTTTGGAGTGAAATAAAAAAAGAGATGAATAGAAAATTATGGCTCGTAGTGATTTCTATTATTCTGAAAATAGAAGGTAATAAAATTTTCTTGTTTGTTTATTTATCGTGGTAAAGTGAAATGTAGCCTAACTTTGATGTCATGCCTATTCGTTCTCAGTTAAGTAGTTATAACATTAATAGGATTATGTTTGACTCAATTTAATAAACGTTACATTTCTTTCATTTTATCGCCAAAAATACTTATTGATTCGTGATTGATGAGGCTTATGTCTTCAGAGAGAAAGTCAGAAGAAAACCTATTTACGTGATTAATATTAAATTAAAGCGACCTAAGTACATTGCTGTCATTGATATTTAATATTACCGAAGAAAATAATGATATACAATCAATATTTGACTGCCTCTGTGGCGCGGTGGGAGTGTATCTGACTGCTACGCAAGAGGTCGTGGGTTCGATCCCCACCCAGGATAAAACTTTGTGTGATAAGCACGATGGTTTTTTCTGTGTCTGGGTGTTATTTATTTATAATATGTATGTATTTAGAAATATAAAAGTACATATGTCTATCAGTTGTCTGGTTTTCATAATACAAGCACTGCTTAGTTTGGGATCAGATAACGTTGTGTGAATTGTCCTAAGATACTATTATAATATTACCTTATCAGCCATAATTAATATTCAGTGTAACTTACATAGCACATATAACATAAATCGTAAACTTAGATTGCTATGAAGATTTATGTAGGTGCTGAGCATACTATAAGGATTTGTGTAGCTCACAAACAATGTAGAAGTAATAAATTGGCCGATATAATCAATTTACAAACAATCTAAATATTTTTCCAAGAATTTACCTATAAAAAACTTTTTCCACATTCCATAAAGGAGCTGAAATAGCAATTATACTACCTACCTAATCGTTGTCAAAAAATTACCTAGGAATTATTATTTACAAATAGGTACTTACTATTTCGGTATTTTTTATTGGCATTTCTTGCCAATTACTTTATTAATACAATATTTGCATTTTTTTAAGATAGAAAATTTTTGAAGTCCAGAGTCAGGAATCGAACCCGAGACTTCCGTGTGCCAAACCAGGGCCGGAATCAATTTTTTTATCTTTTAAAAATGCAATTGTTGTATTAATAAAGTAATTAGCAAGAAATGCATATAAAAATTACTATAATATTCGGCCTGCGACATCATAATTTGTTAAAATGCTCTCTGTTATGAAAGCTAAATAACAAAAGCCGTGATAGTTATTTAACTAGCGGCTAGATGTCCCGAGACTTCCGTAGTCTCGGGTTCGATTCCTGAGTCTGGACTTCAAATTTTTCTTGTATGTAACTACGGGAACACTATCATTTATCGGATAATATATATGATATCAAAACTGCCTGTAACAAACTGGTTTAAGGTGTAAAGTAAAATTAAAATGGTTGAGGCGTGTGATGGTTTTTGACACAGCTTCCACGTTACTCGAGCGTATTGACACGCTGTTCGAACGTATAAATAAACGTTCGAACAGCGTGTCAATACGCTCCTTTCTAAGAAAAAGTAATGAATTATTCATAAATATTTTTAAACCACTTTAGGTGAGTAAAGATAACATGCAAACATCTTTACTCAGCTACGGTTAACTACTACCTAAAGGTTAACTTAAGCTAAAATGATTTAAAAATGTGGAAACGACGACGTTTCCTACACCTATGTGTTCAAAACCAGAACAAATTCTGTACCTGCTTTGTTTGTATGGACGACCCAGTGGCTTCATAGATTAGCGCACTCTATGAAATACTGGGGAAGTGATTTAGATGAAAGTTAGTAGCTATCGGGTAGCTTGAAGCTTGAGGAAGGCTATAGCTTTTATAGATTGTTGTGCTCCTATCCACAGAGCTGAAGCCGCGGGCAAAAGTTATACTAGTCACTATGACTTTGTTAACTACCTACGTAAGTAGGTACTAACAATAAACTTAGGCAATCTAGATAGACGTAGAACATTAACTACCTATTCAATTTACTTACTTACTGGCTTTGTTGTAAGGACTTCTAAAAAATTACTTACTTATCTTAAGTGCTTTTCAAATGTTCAACAAACAATTAGACAAGATAAGCTTAAATGTGATTTTCTGCCCTGAATTGCCATAAAAAGAGAAAAACTGTTTGAATTGTTATTCCAACTCGGCAAAATTTTGCACACGTTCATTTAAATCAGCACTTTACACCGGTTAATGGCTTTCATTTATTTTATTGCCAGTACTGTCGGCAGCTGAGACACCATGCGATTTGAACGCGTGTGACGTGTTCGAAATGTTTACACGGGGTAATCGTGCTGTGGTGCCTTCAACAGCAACTGGTTGTAATACAGATCTACACTGGAGACAACTGGACCGTAGGCTTCGTGCTATTGAACAGCCGGGTAGGTAATGTTTTTATTTTATCAGTAAGGAAACAAGTACAAATCGGCGAACAGCAGTCTCTACATTGTAATAATTTGTAGATTTATGGACGCTAATAAGAATGGTGGAGTGTTGACTGCCAAATCTTAAAACTCCGGTAGTCTTATGAGAAAATCAAATAGGTACTTACATAATACTTAAAATATTTCAGTTCAGCATCATTTTATGCACGGTTATGCAAAAGTCAAATAAATTAATACCGTTACCGAAACAACATGCAAATGTTAATAAAACAGGAAAATGAAGGTCAAAATTGAATTTCAAACAGCTCTAAGCGTTTCGTTTGTAGAAAGCCTCTATTTACATAGTCAGGGCCAATTGAATTCATATTACCAAGCGATTGAGAAACTGCAAATTGGAACACCAAAATTGACTCAGCGAATATTTATTACCTATGTAAGTAAAATGTTATGTTAAGGGTTCGAAACAAGGTTCGGTTCTGTCAAAAAAATTACGGAAAACTTATATATACACGAAAAAATTTTATGACCAAAGAGTTTTTCTAGTAGAGGAAAAAAATAATTAAAAAATCTTTAAGTTACAAAAAAATGCTAAATCAAAGATTTTCGTGTTGTCATAATTTAGCACATGTACGAACGAATACTTTATTTTGTACTGCGCTCCTGCACACTGTGAAGTATTGGTTGTGTGCGGGATAGCGAGGTGGGCTGCCGTGTCGCTGTGTGTAACCGGTGTGCATATAAAAATACTGTTGGTGTAGAGGTTACTGACCCTGACTGCTAAGCGGTGGGTCGCGGGTTCAATCCCCACCCGGAATAAAACTTTGTGATGAGCACGATGATTTATTCTGTGTCTGGGTGTAATTTATCTATGTATGTATTTAGAAATATATAAGTATATTTATCAGTTGTCTGGTCACCATAGTACAGGCTCTGCCTAGTTTGAGATAAGATGGCATTGTGTGAGTTGTCCCAAGATATTATTATTATGTAAGTGTCTAGCGCTAGTAGCTAGATTTTTTTTATCACCTTGAGTACACGCGGGTTTACCCCGTTTAAAATTTGTCAACTGAATTAAAAGCCTTAATACTTACCACCGAAAACATGAATGTAGGTACGATGTCCTATGTTTTGAAATTGGAATTCCCAATCCAAATTTTACAGAATTATGTTGTTCACTAAGTTACTTTTAGCCTCACGTTGATTCAAGTTTAGTGTTTGTTCAAGTTAAAATAGACTGCACGTGAACTTAGTGATGATTATCTAAGATTTCTTGCAAAACTGAATTGGAGTAAAGGAATTTATAGAAAATAAAATATTGGAAGTTGAAACAATATTTAAGCACATAATCATGTAATTACATATTATCATAAACTGTTTTGTTTTAGATTATTTGAGATTCAACGAAAACACTTTAACAAATTAAAATTTATGGATGGATAAAGTGTTGACTGTTCTAACACTGTCAACACGTATTCCCTGTGCTTGTTTAATCTGAAATTCGTTTATTTGTTAGTAGATTTTAATTAATTTTGTCTGCAGCCTGGACAATAAGCTTCACCCAAACTCGTTGGAGGCAATGTGCGAAAAGTGTTTGTCGATGCGATTCTGCTCGACGTTCACTTAATTGCTGGCGGGCGGGATTCACCGCACTCACGCCGGACCTGGTCGTCCCTGCAGATTTGGTTGTTATGTTAGTACAAGCTTCAATATTTACATTTCGAGAACATTAAACACTGATTACGTAGTCTAGCTAATTGAGCTCTGAAATCATTAGAAATGTTTATTTGGTTTTGGCAAATGCTCCTCTAAACTTCGGTTGTAAATTAAAATGTAGGTAGGTCTATAGTTACCTAGTGGTATGTACTTTTAAATCCATACATCAGGTCTGTATCTTATTTTTATTACGTGATTAGTATCCATATTTATCAAAATTATGTTCAGTATAAAAATCTCATCACAAAACAACAAACACAAAAATACAAAGTTATTTTACATTTCCCAAATTAATTATAAGTCTTATCTTAGAATCGACTGATACAAAGATAAATAAGTTAGGACATGGGTCTATAATAAGCTATTTAAGTGAGAAAATTAAAAATAAAATTCATATGAAATATGAAATGAAATTATGATTGACACCTGTCGTAGAATACATACACTTAACATCATACTCATCACATTCATACTATCACATTTTTAATACAAAATTATATTATGAAAAGTTACTTTGTTACTTTTGTTTATACTAAGAACGTAACAAGTTAGGAATTAATGAAACGACTGGAAACTTAATTCAATTTTAATGATTCATGTATTGACGTGATTGGTTTACATTATTGAACAGGCAATATGAATTTTGGCTCTACTCATATACGTTCTAGTTATATAGAGAATCAACTAATTAGTAAGTTGTCTGCTGCAGTCTAAAGGACTTTGCACATGCCTTTGATGTAGTTTGAACTTATTCGATATCAGATAATTGGACTACGCAATCTTTAGAAGTAGGTATCGTAAAGTTCTACATGAGCTGATGTCGCATGTTTTACCTAGATATTATGTTAGGTTCCACCTTTAAAATAGGGGATAAATTACATCATGTACCTACCAAAGCCGATTATAGCGGTGCAGCAAATGGGTGGTTTCTAAAAAAACTGGGCAAGAGCATGTCGGACCATGCTCAGTGTAGGGTTCCGGAGCCGTCGTCGTATGAAAAAAAACGGGTTGCACTCCGGGAGTGGTAGCAGAAGTGTTTTTTTTTTTTTTTTTTATCTGTATAAAAATACTATAATTTATCTGGTTAAATAAAATATTCATCTATGGGACTATCGTACACAAACATGACAATTTATAAAATGACAATGACAATGAATAAACTGAATTTAAATCAACAATATGAAATATTAAATCAAAATTAAAAAAAAAAAGACAAAAAATTAAAAAACGACATGACAATTAAATCAAAAATATTAAGTATTAAATCACAAATTAAAAAACAAAAATCATAGAACTAAAAGGAAATAAATAATCATTTGGACTCGAACCGGGGTCTTCTAGTTTCTAGACCGCCCGATTTCCCACCTGTTTTTCCACCAATCCACCAATTTTATGGTCACGTAATCCTGACGTGAGTTTAACATTTTATACCCATACCAAAAAACACTGCTAAAGAGTTTTCACTTCAAAAATCCGATTTGAAAAGTTGTACTAGCAGAAGAGCGTATGTACATGGCACTTATGCCTTTTGTTGAGAAACGCAGATTTTTGACAATAACTCAATGACGGTATATCCGATCATGTCCGAAATAATTTTAGTTTAAAGTATTTTATTAAGCGCTACCTATGTTGATACACTTTCGCGATTTGTGCACATTATAAAACTATATATACTACGGCTCTTAATCGCGTGAATAATTTAAGGTAAAATACCTTGTTTATTGCCCAACATTTCGACCGTATTGCAATACGGTCAAAACATCTGGCAATATATAATTTTATAAGCGCTACGGTCGAAACGTCAGTAAATAAATAAATTAAGCGCTACCTTTTCATTTTTTTTTTCATATTATTTATTAATGGTGACACGGTTCAAAAGATGGGGTAAGACAAATCATTCAACTTTCGGAGCGATTATTTCCAAAACTGATGTGCCACACGTTGATGTTTACTAGAAATAAAAAAAAAAAACAGCTTCTGTTCAACATGTATGGAGTGCCCCCTGAAAATATTTATTTTTATTATTTTGCTATCAAACTAAATAGCGGCTACTATAAGACACCTTTCCACCAAATTTAATCAATATTTATTGAGTAGTCTTTGAGTAAAATGCCTGTGACATACAGACGGACAGACAGACAGACAGGATATGACGAAACTATAAGGGTTCCGTTATTGCCATTTTGGCTACGAAACCCTAAAAAAGTTTTCAAGTATTCGCCTGTAATACAACGTTATAGATCCGAGCATTACATCGGTGAGTAACAGTGACTGCGAACGGAGTCTCATTGGGACACTGAGTGGCGTGTATAGAAATAGTGGCATGTGAATATTCGGTCGAAGACTATGTTGATCTGACAACTAGAGCTTATGCCATTTGTATAGACAAATGGCATAAGCTCTAATCAAATAAAATGACGCCCTTGTGCGCGCAAAACTGCGAACTTCATATTAAAGTTTTATATCATATTAACATTTTTTTATGATTTGTTGACTTTTGCTTTGACAAGTATTACCAAGACGGGCATCAAACAAAGAAAATCATTCGGCACACGAGTGAAAGATGCTGCTTGTAGGCTCATTTGAGTAATTAATTATTATTAATTAAATTTAAAATTATACTATTCATTTCTTACTATGTATTCACATGTTTGAGTTTGAATAAAAGAAATGTAGTAAGGAACAACCTAATAGGTACTATTACTTATTCTGTGACACAGGTACAAAGTTTTCAATGGTCCCCTGACCTTTAAAATCTTATAAAATTATCTTCTTTAGATAAGAAATACCTTCATTTCAGTCCAAAAAAATATTTTAAATAACACATCATTAAAACCGTAGACATTCTTTTGCTTTGGCTCTCAAATACATTTTTAAAAGATTTACTTTCTACAGAATAGGTACTACAGTTTCTGGTACCGATTCTATGCAGTGATTATGCAGTATATAACCCATCTTTATTATATGTTGACAGAAGACATAAAGTTAACAGTGTCACAAATAAAAACAGAGAGTCGTTTGAGAATTCGATCGTTGTTATGTCCTGCTTATCATATTCATCGAGCCGTAGGTAGGTACTAGCCGGCAAAGATATCAACCCATATGATGTCCCACTGCTGGGCACGGGTCTACCCAGTAGAATCTACTTATTATATGTCCTAGGGGTAATTGCCATAATCGTCACGCTTGGAGAGTGGGTTGGCGATCGCAGTAAGGGCCTTTAAAATGCGCAGAGGACGCTGCTGCCCCTCCTCCGGTGGGAAATTCTTTAGTTGCCTTGACATCGACACCCACAGGAAGAGATGGGGTAGTAGTACTCTGAAGCCGGTGCCACATGGCATAAAGTAGGTATCGTATCGTATCTGGATATAGAGAGCGGGATATATAGCCCGGAAGTCGCTGTGACCTAAAAGATCTATTGTGACGCCTCTTTCTTCCTTAAAGGACATCTCCAAGGTTTAGTCTGACCATGAAGTCCACTATGTATCTTGGTGGAATGCCCTCCAAGGTATTGTCTTCTGGATGGTGAATTGCCTCGGAGCCACAGAGGATGTGTATAGGTGTTAAACAAATATTAGTATCTGAGAGACGCATCTTGTTTGTTCAGTCTGCAGTGCCCAGTTAGGGTTTTAGTAAGAATTATGATTTGATTCATACTCATAGAAAGCGCCACTTTAGTGAACCTTGCGTTGAAGCCCCCCTAAGAGCGCTTCAGAGTGCTCTTGGCCTGGTGACTTTAACCAGAGCCTGATGCTTTGGGTATTGGCATAAAGTATAAAGATATGCAAATAATATTTTCATGTAATAATCTCGTATAATTATATCTATTGGTATACATTAAAATTAATCACCGAAATGTATGTTGGTACGCGCATCGTCACGCGCACTTTAGAACGACTGCATGAAATTGGATAATTGTTTTGTTGTTGTGTTCGTTATTGTCAGAACAGGGTTTGTTTAAAAGATTTTTTTGTAAATCGTACGAAAAAATTGCGTCCTTGCGAAGCCGGTTAGCTAGGTATAAAATAAAATTGTTTTCAAAATCATAATCATAGAAATTATCTATAACCGACCCGATAACAAAATAAATGAAACACTCTGTTGTTTTGGTCCATGGCCCAGAATACGATTTATGATAAGATTTCTATAATATCTTGACGAGAGATATCATCCATCAGAACAAAATATTTTGATGTGCGTAACATTGCTACTTTAAGAATCATTGACCTAAAACAAGTCTTTGAACTTTATAGATAAACTAACAATGGGTTAAATTGTGTTTACTACATCATTAGTCTGAATCTGAATACTGTGTGGCATATGCATACCGAGGAGGGGATGGAGATTTGGGCGTTCAACTGGCTCCCCCCTCATTCCACTTTAATCGTTTAACGCCGTTTTTAGGGTTTCGTAGTCAAAATGGAAAAAACGGAATCCTTGTAGTTCATTTCCGTCTGTAAGTCTGTCTATCCGTATGTCACAGGCATTTAACTCAAAAACTACACAATGAGTATTGATGAAATTTGGTACAAAGGTATCTTGAAGTAACCGCTACCTACTTAGTTTGGTACAAATATTTTAGGGCGGCACTCGATACACGTAACAGAAATTGATTTTTTAATAATTCGACAGGTCTTTTAAAAATATTATAAGGTTTCTAATAAACTTTTTGATGAAGTTAATATTTTTGGAAATAATACCTTTAAAAGTGGCCTAAATTGTGTCCCCTCCCTTATCTTTTGAGCTGTATGACCAAAAAATATGAAAAACATCACAAAGGTAGCGCCTAATAAATACTTTAAACTAAATTCGACATGATTGGATATACCATCATTGAGTTATTGCCAAAAAACCGCGTTTCTCAACAAAAGGGCGTAAGACCATGAACGTACAGTTTTCTGCTGGTGATTGAATCAGCAGAATAATTGTATTCAAACGGATTTTTTTCATATGTAGTGCATTTATTTTTAATAACGGCTGCGGAACCCTACACTGAGCATGGTCTTGCCCGGTTTATTTTGTAGTTAGAGTTACGGTCCTAGACTGATCCCTCCCCAGTCAAAATATAGTCCTAACAATATTTTTATTAGAAACACTTCTGCACTGCTTCAAAAGAGGCCAAAGTTTTCAGAAAGAGTTATAATTTCACAAATCTTTTAAAATTTGTTATCTAAACGAATTTTTACAATCAATTTTACTTCATTACTTTTTACAAGTTGTTCATATTTCTGTAATAATTTTACAAGACCTGATATAATCTTGTCTGAAATTATACAGTTTATACTTTCACGATTACACAACATACACAATCAATTTATCGATACACGAAAGAATGAAAGGTCTATACATATTAAGGGAAGACACAATATCTAGGTATAACAGATAATAACAAAAAAGATAAAACAAAACTGTTATGTCAACACCGTAGTCACTAAAAGTAGGATTATGTTTCTTAGATGAAAATACCAGTAGCTAAGTGTCACATGTCAAGGCGTTAGATTAAGTCTATCGATAACTCGTGAGCGTAAATATATATATAATCGAAATAACCATAAATCGTCATCTGATCACTACAATGTCTCGTTATTCACTTCCAGAGACTTGGGCACTAACAAACTGCGGACGTTGCACAAGACGACATTCAAAGGAATGCGATCTCTCTCAGAACTGGACATGTTCGATAATCACGTAGAATATCTACCAGCTGGCATATTTGACTCGCTAGTCAATTTGAGAATATTGTAAGTATAAACTACCTTATACTTTTAAAACCAATTTTGTTTTAAATAAAAAGGTTTAAATAGGTTACAAGTGCTTAGTAAGAGGTTCCTTAAAAACTGGACAATTGATCAAGTATTTTTATGTCAGTGTCGCATCGCCGGCTTCAACAGATGAAAGCAGCGGATAACATTTTTCTCTTTATCGCTTGTGATAATTAAATCATGCTTTCCTACTTTTACGACTTTTTATAATAGTGTGACATTGCAATACACAAGTTGCCTATGTTCGCATTAGTTTGCCGTTTTTAAACGTTGAATGTTATTTATGAAACCTATCTACACCTTTTTAATTGTAACATCATTGTTTAAAATCTTAATTCAATTTCATAGACTAGTTGCGACCAGCGACATGATTCGCGTGAAATTAAAACTAATATTTTACAATTTCAATTCACATAAGTTACTTCTTATAACGTTCGCTACCTGCCAAAGCAAATTCCGATAAAACCAGTTCAGTCGTTTTAAAGCAAACATACAGACAGAACGACATATTTTTTAGATTGTGACGACGAACGCTAAGTTCGTCTTTTCAGTACTCGGAAACTCAAAGAAACGCAGTTTATTGTCAAAAATCATTTCGCACCTGGAGCCCTAGAATAAAAACATAGATTAGTTTCACCTTTTGCGGCTTGCCGTGCATCGCTTGACATAATTTCTTAATTCAATTATCAAACCGAAACTTGGAACAGCGTGATCCACAAAGGTTTCAAACACTAAGGTTGCATGTACATCGTCCAATCAAAAAGGATGCACTTGTCCAAAAAATGTGTTACGTAGACATTACGAATAGACACTTTAATTTTATTTAATCTATACTATAATATTATAAAGAGGAAAGATTTGATTGTTTGTTTGCATTGAATAGGCTCCGAAACTACTAGACCGATTTTAAAAAATCTTTCACCATTAGAAAGCAACATTATCGGGGAATAAAATAGACTATATTTTATTGTCCATAAATTAGAGATGCCTACGAATAATGTAACTCAAGATATAAAAAAACTACGATATGACACCCGTATGAAGCTGGTAGCTAGTTTTATATATTTGTATGTGTAGCTCTTAGACACGTATACACTATACTTTAAGATGGATGTCTGATCTGCTTGCTTTTACATTTTCTTTTATTCTGGAATTGAATTATTATAATATGGATAAAAGTAGCATTAACAAATTGCATGCCGCAAGAATCTCTCGGGCTCTAATATTTCATCCTGGATTACCCTCTACAAAAGTATTTGCTCTTAAGCTATTTATGACAGAGCGCACTGTAAAATAGTACCCAACTTCGGTCGCCCATAATTTAAAATCTGTTTCCAGACGTCTTCAGCGAAATTACTTGGAAGAAATTGATGGCGACGCCTTTAGATCTACAAAAAAACTTTTTCACGTAGATTTATCAAATAATTTTTTATATTCGCTTCCAGAAAAATTGTTCGCAAACAATTCTCTTTTAGAAACCATCGATATTTCGTACAACCACATTATATACATACCTTCAGATAGCTTTGTGGGACTAGAATCTTTACAAATATTAGATTTATCCAACAACAAAATTCAACATATAGAAAACGGGACCTTTTCACTCACTACTCTTCAAATATTAAAGCTCTCGGACAACAAGATATGTAATATCAGTGAAAACGCTTTTGAGAATTTACAAGCGCTAGAGACTTTATTGCTGGAGCGAAATAAATTACAAACAATACCGACTCGTCTTTTTCACAAACTGGACTGCTTAACTTTTCTAGATTTATCTAGTAATCATTTAACGAGGGTAAGTTTGCCTTAATGCTCTGTATTTTCTTAGTATTTAACTTAATTTTTTTCTATAATTCTCTTGAAAACCTTTCAGTTGAACGGTGTTGAATTTGAGAAACTCGGCCACCTACGTACTTTAGATTTAAAGGACAACGCCCTCACGGAACTGCCAGATGACACTTTCTCCAACTGCACCAACTTGGAGAAGCTAGACTTGTCTAAAAACAAACTACGATTCCTAAATGTAACCACTTTCGTTGGATTAGAAAACCTCACGTCACTGCTGCTATCTGAAAATAAACTATTTGAAGTTCACTTCAAAACATTTTCGTCGCTGAAAAATCTTACTACCTTGTAAGTACCTACTAAAAAGTATCAACGTACTTGCTTGCTTTATTTCACTCTTTAAAATTGGTATAATATTTTAATAAGGGACAAAAATAAACGTTTACGAGCACTCAACGCGACCCACTGACATTTTATGAATCTTATTGGCTTACAAATGTCTTGCAGACACTTGGACAACAATATGTTTCCTTCGCTTCCATCAAGAACACTTGACTACACACCTAAGCTTGCGATTGTGAAACTCTCCGGCAACCCGTGGCACTGCGATTGCCATGCATTATACATTTCAGCGTAAGTATCTAATATTTCATATACAAATGACATTATCTCCAGAAACAGGTCCAACTCCGTAGCGAAACTAGCAAACGTGTCGCTAACTTTGCACATGCATTTCCTCGGGCCTTAGGCGAGAGTGCCCGTGAAATAATATCTAGCAATATGAAGTCTGAAATTGAATTCGGTTAGTAGAAATGAAAGAAGGAAGAAAATAGAAATTCTGTTATTATGTATATTTAATTTAAAAACGAGTTTTACAATAACACAACAGCCATCGACTACGATTAGGTAACCGTAGCGCTGTAGCTTCTAAGCTATAGTATGGCATAGATCTACGGAGTGTCTTTTAATCCAAAAAGCTTAAATTCGTAGCTGAATAAATACTCTTGGTTTTCAACATTGAAAAAATATACATCCGGCTATATTCGGCGACGACGTCATCACATATTTTTATAAGTAGTATTAGCGATAAGTCCTACCTACACGTTATCAAATATTCTTATTCAGCAGTCCAATTAAGACACATACTTATGTTATGAGTGGGTTAACATCGGTAGTATAATGGGTAGGAATTCTGCCTACGATATTTATAAGCATTGTGCTACTGCTGTTTACGTCACCACAAATTGCAATACATACACGTGTAAAACACCTACAGGAAATTTTATTTATATTTAAAGTTATAACATGTCATTTTTGCTAGTGTTTTGTTTTAGCTGGAAGGTACACAAGGTAACTAAGGCAGTGTTCAGAGACTGGTTCAAATTTTTTGGGGATATACTCGGCACGTATCTCTTAACACACACGAAATGACTTTGACCAATCTCATAGTAAAGCTCTTCGTTATTAGGTATTTCGCATTTAATAAAGAGAGAAGAGGATTGTTATATTCATCATGACCTGATTTGATAAACATTTGATAAAAAACTGCAAACTCTTCAAGCTAGCTTAAATCGGTGCTCTTGATCCCGAATTACAGAAGCAACGGTGGATAGCTTACTCATATCTGGTGATAAATCCAAAAATTCGTTTCGATTCTTGGAAAACATATCTTATCATTTAATTGCTTAGATACTATAGTGTTGACACATTATGCAGTTCTACCTACAATGTTGTTGTTTAATTATTAAAGCTACAAGTTCGTCGTTGTTTCTTTATACTAGTCAGGCTATTGTCTTCAAATGAATTCAGTTGAATCATATATTGTTGAATTTTAATCTTCAAAACGTATTTGTGGATATTAAAACGATAGGAAACCATGATGTCATGGTGTTATATTTCATGTAAATCTACTGCCCTTTAATATTGGCCCATTAAGTTTAGTCATCTTTCTAAGCCAAACATACAGGTAAATTTTTACTATCTTATCTATTTATTTTACGTTATCTATCCTGTTCTTTATTTAGATTTGTCTGTAAGATTGTATTAATTATTCTGCAAAGGCCTACTTCAATTCGATTTCGTTATATGTCAACAACTACCTTAATCTGAGGGCTTCAACTACAGTAGCCCGTACTGTAACCAAATGCAATCTTGCCTCAACAATCCTACAACATATGCGGGTTGCAAAATTAACTTTTAAATAATTTAGGCTCATCTAGCACTAGCTTTCGCACGAGGTTCCGCCCAAGTATGACATACACGTGGACGGACCTTAAAAGAGGTTATCGCGATAAAAACTGTTCTATCTCCTATCTTGGGACTCCAACTATCTCCACACCAAATTTCATTTAAATCGGTTCAGCAGTTTAAAAATAACAGACAAACATAGTTACTTTCACATTAATAATTTTTTTGGTTGTAAGATCTACTCTCAGGTATTAATATAAAAACCTGCTGTATTTAATAAATGCCGTATCATTTTTTTAGTAGGTTACAAATGATGACCATCAACCCCATAGCTTTTGTAAGTGACGTAATCCCAAAGCAGGACCTTTATAAAGCTTTGATAACAAAAGAGATCCATCAATCAACCTCGTTAGCTTGTCATCAATCTATATTTATCTATACTAATATTATAGAGCTGAAGAGTTTGTTTGTTTGTTGAACGCAATAATCTCAGGAACTACTGGTTCGAATTGAAAAAATATTTGACTGTTAAGTAGCCCATTTATCGAGGTAGACTATAGGCTATATATCATCATGCTACGGTCAATAGGAGCGGACCATCAATAAAAAATGTTGCAAAAACGAGAAAAATTGACGCATACGAAGTTGCGTCAGCTAGTATGGTATATTTTTGTTAATGAATTCTACGAGGGAGTCCGTGATACAGTGGCAACCGACCAGATCAAGAGATCGGCCAGTTTAAAGCACTTTATCGGTGTGGTACTGGCTTAAAAATAGTACCACCCCATCTCTTCCTGTGAGTGTCAGGGATTTTCCACTGGGGAAGGGAAGCAGCGTCCTTTGCGTATTTTAAAGATTTACTGCGATCGCCAACCCGCTCGCTATTATGGCAATTACCCCCAGGGCCTATAATAAGTAGGTTCTACCAGGGAGACCCGTGCCCAGCAGTGGAACATAATATGTGTTGATATGGAAAGAACTTTATTACAATCGGTAGATGGTCGTCACTTTCACCCCTTCAAGCCTCAGAGACCACGTTAACGATGAGCAGTCTTGCGCTTAACCTCTCTCCAGTCGTCCGTTGGGGTAAAAAGTGTAGGTATTATGATTTGTGTTGACGGACGTTATTGTAGCGGTATAATATTTTCTGCGTAATTGGATAAAAAAGTCAAAACTACTTTATTCACTTAGGTTACAGAATGCAACGCTTATTAACGACAGACAAAATTTGGAATAGAATGATTCTATTTATAATGTAAAGCCGTAAGAAAGGAACTTGGCATTAAAAATCCATGGCGAATTTTGTAATATATTTAAATATATTATCTTATATATATATATATATAAGATAATCTCTTTCGATCTTATGATATTAATCGCTGAGCTGTGACTAGGTTAGAATAATATATTAATGAGTGACGACAATTAATTTTCGTTTTAGTTGGGTTCGTTTAAACGAGATGAAAATTTGGGACTACTCTCCAACGTGCGTGTCGCCTTGGTACCTTGAAGGTCATTTTCTCAAGAAACTCAAGTTCCCCGAACTTTGCTCAGGGCAATGGGCAAGTATGGTGAACCTTTCACCCCGACTACCCATACAACACCTATTAGCTCTAAATGTTTCAGTAAATAGGAAACCTCAAGACAGTATGGAACAAAACCATGACGTCACTACTATTGATGCTTGGCATTGATAGGCTTCACATTGTGAACCACCATTTAAATATTATATTTAATTGTATAATAATTATAATTTTCTCTTTATGTACACACGTAAGCATAGTAATAAACGCGTTTATTCTTAGTAAGTATTTATATACTCAGTGCCGATTTTGTAGAAAAAAGAGTACTAGAATTACTGTACATTCCAAACTATAGAGAATCCCAAACAGCAGTTATATATCGTTATAAAACATTGTGTAGCACGATAACATTTTATAACAGTGTATAACATTTTGCTAACAGCATGTTACGAATGATAAACGCTCACTCACTGGATAATCAATCATTGTATAATATCGTATAAAATTCTGTCACCATCAGTTTGGGTCTGTCTTTAGAGGAAGCTGGTTAGTGGCTGTTTACGAGTGAACTGACTTGTGCTGTCTACGTGTCTACATTGCAAACAAAGCGCGCGAGCAACCTCCTCCCCGCGCCATACTGCTGAGTCCCGCTGTTGCTCGGATGGTGAAATACAACAAAAGTTATAATTTGTTATATCATGTTTTAATTACTTGTATAACATTTTGTGACACACACTAACAATTTATAACTTTTGTTACCATTTGATAATAAAAGTTAGACAGCAAATGTTTTAATATTCTCTAACGTTATATAACTACTGTGTGGCACCTTTAAGATTTTTCAGTAAAACCTAATATTTACTAACTCTTAATAGTAAAGGTCTGTAAAGTTTTGTGATCATTGTTCTTTTTTAACTTTAATCGCCATTATGTATAATAGAACGTAAGTAGGTAAATCTTAGGATTTATCTACAAGACATGGCATATCTACGGTATTCGTAGTATTTACCAACAGACGTTGGTAAATGCTAAGATTTACCGGTAAACCTAAGATCAATCAATAGGTATACGATCTTATAGATCGTGTCAAATTAAGTAAGTTTAAAATGTATATTATGCGGTCGTATTAATGACATACCAACTAGGTATGTATATACTCATAAATTTTTGTTCATAAATAAACATTAAGTATGTGTTGATATTACTAAATAGGTAAGTATATCAAGAGATAGTATGGTTGATATCAGCGATTATAAATGTACGAATATACGTCAGAATAAAATAAGACTGGCAGTCACAAAACTATTCAGTATAATAAATGATGATAATAAATTCAACAATTGTTTAGTTTTGAATTTAATGCAAATTATTTGTTAACATTAGACTTAAGATAAACATTATCGTATCTATTAGAATCTTGATCCAAATTTAGTTTTGGTTTGAATGATTTCCCTTTAGATGTAATAATTGTTATTTACATTATTTATTTTATTTCTCCGTGTAGTGATAGACTAAGAATACAAATGTCGTAAAAGATGACTAAAGGATAGTGGAGTGTTTAACTGCTCAGCTGGTGGTGGGGTATAAGCGCCCGTCTGGTTAGCAACCACCGTACGCCTGGCGTAAATACCGTAAAGTGGCCGCATAGGCCGCGTTTTGAGATCAGCTGGCGTATAAGCCAGTGCTTGAGAGGACGTTGCTACAATACGTACCGATCCTGTGAAGACATCAGTCGAACCAATGCCAGGAAGAGAGTTTTGACCCGCCGGCTGTGGAGACCCGTTGAAACGGCTGTTCCTCTGGCTGCCCGTGGCACAGTACAGGGGCCCAAGCATGCTCAACCAGCTCGCGAGGCTGCCCATTCATGCCACGCATAATCCGGTCGGTTGGTGACCGGAAGGTGGGGTCCCGGCGGCCACTTCCAGGGGGTTCGGGAGCCCTTCCATCCGGCAGCCAAGAACATCTACTCTTTAGGCAGTCCCTAGACCCTTAGGGAAACATGCTCCACACTTTGACTAGTCCAGTTGTGGCAGTTCACACCCTCACCACTTCTACGCTTTTTAACATGGAGTTCTGTAACATCCGCGGAACCTTAACGCTTTCCATCACCATCTTGAGATGACACGACCAGCATTGTTGTTTCTGACGGAGACACAAATACTCCGCCCAGGCGACACAAGCTACCTTCTCAATTCTTGCTACGTTCTTTTTTTTTTTTTTTTTTTAATTCACTTAGGAAGCAAAATATTACACTTGTGAAAAGTCGATTCTACATTTACTGGTAATGCCTATTCGCAAACAATAGGTAAAGCCCGAGAAAAGAACAGGCAATAAAAACTCGTGGCCACTCTTTTCAAATTGCCAATGTTTCTCTGTTTATAAACTGTATATGCAGGTAAGGTGCTGCCACCATTATATTATACACCTTAATAGAGGAAGAACACCAAAAAAAAAGATGTCAATAATATTAGAAGAGTACACGAGATCGGATACATCAGCCTCAATGGGCACAACATAGTAGGAGCATCCACTTACGATGTAAAAACTTTATGTGCTTAAATATTGGCCAATTTACTGCTACATAATGAATAAGTATACATGTTTTTTTTA
Organism: Herminia tarsipennalis; assembly: GCA_945859575.2. Classification (NCBI taxonomy): domain Eukaryota; kingdom Metazoa; phylum Arthropoda; class Insecta; order Lepidoptera; family Erebidae; genus Herminia; species Herminia tarsipennalis. The sequence goes on from OX243838.2 coordinate 14,955,281, forward strand.
AAAGAAAGAAAAGAATGGCCGTAATTTATAACGCAGAATCTTTACTTACAAAAGTAAATCGTTTTCTTAACTAGTACCTAAGTAACATTATCAAACTGTTACAACAATATTCACCTAGTAAAATGCAATAAACTATACAACAATATACATTAATGGGGAGCAACTACATCCATTTATCTTTATCAGTTAAATAATCATCGATTGAATAGTAAGCTCTTTGTATAAGATGTCTCTTGACTACATTCTTAAATTTATTTACTGGTAGATGATGGTAGTATGCTGACTGGGATTTTATTAAAAATTTAACACCTAGTCCCATAAAGGAGTTATGAGTTTTATGAAGCCTATAATATTGACCTACCAATTTGTGCTTATTTCTTGTATTCACAGAGTGAATATCACTATTTTTGTTATATAAATGTAAGTTTTGCTTTACAAACATAACGTTTGCATATATATATATTGTGATGCAACTGTCATAATGCCTTTCTCTTAAAACTTTTCTCTAATGGAAACTCGTGCTCCTAGTTGATATATCGCACGCACTGCACGTTTTTGAAGACTAAAAATAGTTTGTATATCAGCCGCTTTGCCCCAAAGCAATATGCCGTAGGACATGACGCTGTGAAAATAACCAAGATATACTAGTTGAGCTGTTTCTACGTTTAGTACATAAGCTGTCTAACTTTGCAGACAGCATACGCTGCAGAACTGAGTTTTCCTGCAAGACATGATATTTGGGTGCCCCACTGTAACCTATTGTCTAAAGTAATTCCCAAAAAAACTGTTGAGTCGACAAAGCTAATCACCTCATTATTTAAAATTATATTCGTATTAGTACTTTTCACATTTGGCAAACTAAACTTAATACATTTAGTTTTTTTGGGATTTAGAAGTAGGTTGTTTGTTGTAAACCAATCTTGACCTAGTGCGAGTGTTCTATTTATTTTCTCAAAATTTTCTAGTTTACGATCAATTTTAAAAATTAGAGAAGAGTCATCAGCAAATAGAATGATGTCACAAAAGTTATTAATATAAAATGGTAAATCATTAATATATACCAAAAATAAGAAGGGACCGAGTATTGATCTCTGAGGCACGCCCCTACTAATTGGCGATCCAGACGACCTTTCTCCGCCTATATCAACATATTGAATTCTTTCACACAGGTAAGAGGCAAGTTGATCTAGCGCTGTACCTTTAATACCGTAATGCCTAAGTTTCAGGAGAAGTGTCATATGCGCCACACAATCAAAAGCTTTAGAAAGATCACAGAACACTCCAATGGCATCGTGTGAGTTTTCCCAGGCACTAAAAATATGTTTCAGTAGCTTAGTACCTGCATCAATTGTAGAGAGACCCTTTGTGAAACCATATTGATCGGGATGCAGTAGATTATTAAAATGTGATTCTAACTGCATAAGAATAGCCTTTTCAAAAAAATTACTAATAGTTGGCAAGATGGATATTGGTCTAAAATTACTAGGGTCATTCTTTGATCCAGATTTAAATAATGGTATTACTTTACTATGTTTCATCAGATCAGGAAACATGCCGGTATCAACACATTGATTAAAAATTATAGATAACTGTGGTGCTATGACAGTAATTATACTGTGAATTAATTTTACTGAAATACCCCATAAATCAGCAGATTTTTTTAAATTGAGTGACTTGAATATTTTAATTATTTCACTGGGGTGATTAATTTAAAAGCAAATGGTACATTGCATTTATCCACATTTTCTCTCAAGTGTGATTTGGCTTTATCTAGGCAAGCGTTCAAGGAGCTGGTTGTGGTAAGTGGTATGTCAGCAAAGAAATCATTGAAGGTTTGTGTTAGGTCTAAATTATCAGTAACAGTCTTATTGTTAATTAATAATTCAAAGCTTTTATCCCGAGGCTTTTCCCGTCCGCTTTCCGAATTAATAATTTTCCAAGTGGCTTTTATTTTATTATCAGATTTTTAATATTTCTACTAATATGTAAAGCTTTGGCACATGCACAAGCTTTTTTAAAAGTTTTTGAATTGTTTCTCACATACTGAATAAAGTTTTGATCAAAATTAAATTGTTTCATACCATATAACTCGTACAACTTAGCTCTACTTTTATAAATGCCGGTAGTTGCCCAATCATAAAAGCTAAGTTTAGAATTCTTGAAGAGTCCTTCAAAGCCAAAGCTGGCGTTTGTTTTCAAATTTTTTTATTCACTTAGGATGCAAAACCACTCTTGTGATACGTCGGGATTTTATATGTACATGTAATGCCAAGTTCGCAAACAATAGGTAAAGCCGGAGAAAACGACCTGGCAATAAAATCTCGCGGCCACTCTTTTCAAATTGCCAGTTTTACAATGTTTGAATGTTTATAAACTTGATATGGGGGTAAGGTGCTGCGACTTATATACTAAGGTAACTTAAATACAAATGTATATATATATTAAAGGACAGATGCAAATTGTATTATCAAAAAGTTGAAACATGAGATAAACTAAAATCAGCCTTAGGAACTATATGTGCTTAAATATTAGCCAAAGTACTTGTAACGAATGATTAAATATAAAATATTAATTCTAATATCAAAAGGAAGTTAAGAATGGTCTTTATTCGTCACGCAGAATATTTACTTACAAAAGTCAAATTATGCTCTTAATCAATGTGACAATTAAAACAAAGTGACAACAAAATTCACCCAAGCATAATAAAGTAGCGGAGCAAGCAACTAGATCCATTTTTCTCAAAAAAAAATATATATATATAATGAAGCCTATGATATTGACCTACTAATTTGTGCTTATGTCTCGGTTTACCGGGTGAACGTCACTATTTTTGTGATATAAATGCATATCTACTTTGTTTAGCAAACATAATGTTTGCAAATATATATTGAGATGCAACTGTCATAATACCTATCTCTTTAAACTTTTATCTAAGGGAAACTCGTGCACCTAGTTTGTAAATCGCACGCACTCACTGCACGTTTTTGAAGATTAAAAAATGTTTGAATATCAGCCGCCTTGCCCCAAAACAGTATGCCATACGACATGACGCTGTGGAAATAACCGAAATAAACTAGCCTTTCTGTTTCCACATCCGTAAGCTGTCTGACTTTGCTGACGGCATATGCTGCAGAACTGAGTTTCCCTGCGAAACATGATATTTGGGCGCCCCGCTGTAACTTACTATCTAAAGTAATTCCCAAAAAAACCGATGAATCAACAAAATGAATAACTTCATTGTTTAACAAGATGTGTATTGATATTTCTTACATTTGGCAAACTAAATATATTACACACTAGCTGTGCCCGCGACTTCGTTCGCGTGGAAGTTGGGTTTATATTAAGGTAGTTTATGTTACAATTTAACTTCTGTGTAAAACATATTGGAAACATGCTCCACAATGCTCTGTGGCATCTATGGATATTAGGGCCTAGCTCTAATCAGGGCCCGACCTATGGCAAGGCAAGCCAAGCAAATGCCCAGTGCAGCAAAATGAAGGGCGACAAAGTTTATGGCGCCAGACGGTTAGAAGACAAATTAAAATAGTATTTTACCAAAATGATTTGCATCACATCAAATATTACTATTATCGGTTTCGGGTAAAATGAAGCCCGAAACCGCCAAAGTACTCGCGCGAAATAGGGCTAGTGTGAGATAAGTTTTTAAAAAAATATCCTATTTTTAAAACATTGCATTCCCGCGGTACTGTGATGCGTGTTTAAACAAACAGACAACATTCAAACGTTTCTAAAAGATATACTTACTGAATTAGTATATCTTTTAGAAACGTTAAGTTTAAATACTAAACTTATTTCTTTATAATGTCTACATTGGTGAATAAAAAAATAGGTGTGTCAACCTGTCGTAGCCGAGGATAGAACAAAGTGGCGTGCAATTAGAGAGGCCTATGTCCAGCAGTGGACTGCGATAGGCTGATGATGATGATGATGAACCTGTCGTTAATTAAGATCATCATAAATTCATATCCCTCTACGTAAGAATTTTTACAACGCAATACTAATAATAAAACTGCTGAAATACTTTAGTAAGCAAACACAGAGCGTGTCATGTGTGTCATGCCCGCGAAAATGTCAGATATCCCTAAAGGTACGGTTGACAAACAACGACCCCCCTCCTCCCGTCACCCGAACTACTCACACTTGACCGATGTTGAGCCATTCATTATCGTTGAATTGATGAACACGTAATCTCCAACCATAACCCCAAAACATGATCCTCGATGCACATGTGTGATGCGTGGTCAAACAAACGGACAGACAGACAAACATTTCTAAAAATCATAGCAATGTGTTTCTTTTAAAACTTCTTTTACTAAGTATAGAACGTTATTGAATACAACGCCATCTACTTTCAAGAATGTTGCCACTCAGCATCTCAAGCACCTATACCCTAATAAATGTTTTCACAAATAAGGAATTATTTGATCACGGTGAACAATTTGATTTCATAGATGGCGCTACATGTTTTTTTTTTACGTGTGTAATGTCTTTTTTTTAGACGAACACATCATTTCTGGAAAATGTCGAATACTTTTTAATTATAGTGTAATATTGTTTTTCATTTCTACTACGATTAATTAATTACTCTCAGCAGTGCATGCAATACCTATAATTAACTTACCTACGTGCATAATTTACTTGATTTTTAATATAAAAAAATAATAACCATAAATAATAAAAATAATAATAAAGTAAATAAGTTACTCACGGTCGAAAAAATAACTAAACCATTGAGAAAAATATTCAAAAAGGATAAAGACAATTTAAGAAAATACAAAAAGAACATAATCAGACATCGGATTCGAGCCCGGGACTTCGTCGTCTAAGACCGCTAGCATAGCTTCGAGGCTATACTGTTCGCTACTTACTACGTCAAAATAACTGTTCTTATAAAACTTAACAATGTTGTGTTTAGCTCCTTTTAGTTTTAGCGTGAAGTTATGTATTCCATGGGTTACAATTATAGATAATGTCTAATTGTGGTAAATTTTGTGATAAACCATTATGGTGCGACAAAAAATACGTTGTGTGTTCGTGAATGTTCGTTCCCCATAGACGTTAGCGTAATGATTCATAGTGTAAATAATGTCCTATAGTATTTACTATAAAACTGCAAATTTTCATAAAGATCCGTGTAGTAGTTACTGTTTTATAACGAAAAATAGCTACAGACATTATCACTTACTGCTTAGCTCCTATGGGAAAAAGCGTGATAATTTATAGCCTAAATGTTAATCTGCATCTATTAGATTGCACGTGCAAAATTTCAACCAAATCTGTACGGTAGCTTTTGCGTGATGCGTGTTCAAACAAACAGACAGACAGACAGACAGACAGACAGACAGACAGACAGACAGACATTTCTAAAAATGCAGCAAAGTGTTTGAATACTCTTTTCGAACATTTCCTAATATTTTTTTTCACTAAGTTCGGCCATGTACAGACACGTGAAATTTACAGTTTTATTATATGTATAGATTATGTTTTAATATACATTTTGTTTTTTTTTAGTATTTAAAAGCAAGTTATTTGATGTAAACCAATCAAGAACTAATTCGAGGGATCTGTTTACTTCGTCAGAGTAATCATTTTTACGATTATTGTTTTTAAACTTTCGCCATTTTTATACATATTAGATACATTTCGGGACTTAATCGCGTGAATTATTTAAAGGTACGAACCTTTTATTTACCTGACGTTTCGACCCGTCACCACGATCGGTGCAATTCGATCGAAACGTCGGGTAAATAAAGGTACCTTTAAATAATTCACGCCATTAAGTCCCGAAATATATCTAATTCTTACAATTGGTTTTGAATAAGAGAAGTTTGTTAATTTAATCCCTCCTTCTCCCTTCCTAACCGTCCCTTCCTCTCCCTTCAAACTACGCGTGCTGGCCTTCGATGTCACCATCAAACCGTGGATATAATTTCATCCCGAACAAAGAAATTCGATGACTCATTTCTCTGCCACTCATCCAAAAAATGGAACTCCCGCACATATGTTTTCTCCTACCTACGACATGGGGTCTTGCAAAAGAGGCGTGAAGAACACCTTGCAGTTGATTGCTCACCTACTAAGGTTGGTAAGGACAGCCAGTTCTGTACATAGTGCAGTACTATCGTTTAGACTCTATTTCCACTTAACAGCAGTTGGAATGGAGTAATTTGCTTACCTATAAGCATTTAAATTTAAAAAAAAACACGTTGCAGGATACACTGGTATTCTAGGCCTTTCCCGTGATACTAAGCTTCTACAATTCGATTTAAAATTACTAAAAATTAATCCTATTTCCATCAATTCGTTATTAATAATGTCCCAGTGTGAAGTACCTATATAGAAATATTTATTATATGTATTTAATGTTCACGGCGTGTTTTTAGGGTTCCGTTTCTTAAAAGAAAAAAACGGAACCCTTATAGGATCACTTTGTTGACTGTCAGTCTGTTTGTTATCTCAGTTAACTCAGGAACGCATCGAGTTTAAACTAAAACTTTATAGGTCCTCAGGTCTACAGCAAAATTAAAAAATACGGCCGTTTATGCCGCAAAAACACATATTTCGGCACTTGCTAGGAAATCTAAATTTATAAGGGTTCTTTCTGTTGACCCAGAACTATAAAATTTGGCAAGTAATACCTTCTAATTGTAGAAGTATGAGGAAAAGTTTGAAAACTATAAATTTAATTATAAAATCATAAAAAATATAGTCTTTAAAAATGCTGCGACACTCGATTCCTGAACTATTTAGAATATGTACCTACCCACTCATTTGTACGGAACCCTCGGTGGGCGAGCCCAACTCGCACTTGTCCGGTTTTTTTAATAAAGTTACGAGAATAAAAACGGGCAATAAGCCGAATATTTTATTCCACAATGTGCCACGTTGACGTTGAGTAGTAATATGTAATATTTTATCCAAATTAATATATTTTGGTTAATTAAAAAAATAATTATTAATTAACCAAAATAAGACTAAAAGTCTGTCTAGCACCAATATAACAAAAGAGTAGAACTACCCTAATCATTATTATTATCTTAAATATATCACTTCTTTGGAAATCAAATGCATCGATGACACATTGTATATGTTTTTTGTAAAAAGTGCCCAAATTATCATAATTTACAAATTTCAGTGGCTATAATCCTTGTTACAGATTATTATTATAGCGTCATTTCCGATTGGTAGAATTATCACTTCTTCGGCAATAAAACTAAAGGCTAAATGCACTGACAAGAAGGACTATAAAATAATACAATTATCCTACTAGTAGGTATTAAACTTCAAAGTAGAGAATATAATATACAGGTTGATTTGTTATATATTAATAACCTCCCACTTGTGGCTTCTCTCCATTACACTAGGTAACTTTGTAGGTAATATCAGATTTGGAAACTATTTAATGTATAAAAACCTTGACCACCTACCACCTATTTTTGGAATTATGGTGGTTATGATAACCACATACAGACTATTTTGCCGAAGTAAAATCGTTATTTATTGTGAGTTTTGACACTAAAAACAACCATTTTTACTTCGAGGATCTAACAGACGTACGAGTATGGTAGGTGGTTGTGTGACTAAAATAGGCAGTAGGTTAAGTGTTAAAACACAAAATATTTTTCAAAATTAATATTACAATGTTATTTGGTGTAATGTAAAGAAGCTACGAGCGGAAAGTTATTAGTATATTAGAAATCATCCTGTATATACTTATTACATAGAGATTTTTCGATCGGGAACTGTATATACATATCAATAGTTTTAAAGCAATTTAGTATAAATGCTAAATTGCTTAAAAACTATGTTAGGCAGTATTCGATCGATCTATGTAATAAGTATATACAGGGTGATTTGTAATATACTAATAACTTTCCGCTCGTAGCTTCTTTACATTACACCAAATAACACTGTGACTGTGAAACAAGACTGTGCCTTGAATCAATACAAAAATTATGAGTTTCATGTAAGCGAGACCGCCAGTAAAATAATCTTCTAATCAAAATCTATAATCTAATCTAATCTTAACTCACTTTTCATCCAGTACATACATCCAAATATTCTTATAGCACAACATTCACTGAAAAAATGTAATGATTTATTATTATCCGTTGCTTATTTGGATTTAAGTAGATATTGGATGTGTCCACGTCTTTACTACGATATATTTTACCAATATAACACCTACATACAAAGGATTTAATGATATTGTTATCACTATATTTCCGCGCAGATATCAATCGACAAATATTCTAATCATCATCAATTCTTTGATATTTATCAACAAGTTATTTAGTACTTTGTTCATATTTTCGGGAGTTCGACGTTTACATACTGATATTATTACCGAGCCGGATATTTATCGTGTAAAATAAGTATTTTATTTAACTATTGACTAATTAAGGTGTAATATTTGTATTCAAGGAATATTTTTGTAAAATAGTGCAATAGTGTTATTAATAATTTATCGGTAAGTGATTGTGTGTGTTTTGATAACCTTTGCATTAATCGTCATTAAAAGTGTAAATCATAACAGATTGTAAAATTTAAGGCATGCCAGGATTTAAATGTATAACACCATAATGGGATCTAATCGAAGAAAAGGAGCTCTATTTATATTCATATTTATATCGAGCTTCTACAGCAGCAATGGTAAGTTTAAGACCTTTTTAAGAAATCATTTATTATCATCTACGTTATCATCATCATTGTCATTCACTCGATTTAGACGTCAAGAAGTTCGCGACTAACTTTTTCAAAGTCTCAATACTCAATTCAATTCAATTCAATTAGTTATTTGCATTGCACAATGTGCCACGTTGACGTTGAGTAGCAGATTGAAGCCTTTGTTTTTACTTCCCCACTCAAGTGGTTTATTCGATGGTGATGTTATCATCACATCAATGGTATCTTTAAAATGAGCTCTTAAAATTTCGCTTAATTGAAAAAAAAAGGATATTTGTATTCATTTTTATGTCCAGTTTGATTTTTAAGTATTTTTGAGATAACATGCATTTAAAGTCATTTAAGTCATCAAAGTCATTTCAGTTCATTTTAAGTCTTTTTGACTCAACAGTGCCCGCTGCTTGATATGGCCCTCTCTAACCTAGTCCACTATTGCCTCAATCAGTAGTCTCTCCTCAACTCACTGCCAAGTTGACTAGGTCAAACTGGCAGATCTGCCGACTTCTTTGACGATGTTGTTTATACGGTTTTATTTAATTGGAGAGAAGGACTGCTTATAAACTTTCACAATTATTACACATATTGGAATATTATAGTCAGCAAGAGTATATTTATAACCCTTTTTAAGAAAACATTCATCATGATCATCAATTAAATGAAGTTATGATCGTTGTTTTATAATAGACATCTATCATCAAGTGTCATTAGTCTGCCTTGCAGCGTCTCTATCAGTGAACTCTCATCACCTCTTTGCCACGTTGATCATTCTTTATGCTCCTCTTAGTTGGAAAAGCTGTCTACGTTTATGCATTTTTATACCGAGATTCGTGACTAAGGCAAAATGGCAGATTTAGTAATAAAATGTAATTTTTGAAATACTTGGATATTTAGGTATTTTATATTCTGCTTTAATTTGTTGTCTTGTTCGAATGTATGATTTTGCTTGAAAGTTCGAATAAATATTTTTCAGGGTGCTGGGTGGAAGGTGTTGATCAGTGGATTCTGGGAACAAGCAGTAAAATAAAAGACACATTCAGAGGCAACGTTTTCGATAGAGAGACAAGAGATATAGAAGGTAAATACCCATTTAATGCGTATTTGTGTTAACGAAATGTTAACTTGTCAAAAAAATTTGTTTAAAGTAAGTAAGTTCAGTTAACCAGACGAACGAAACAGAAAACAGCGACACAATGAAGTCATTCTTTATGGTATCCTTTGTTTTATGAGTATTTTAAAAAAAACAACATGTCCACTGAGGAGTAATCCTTGAGTCACGTGGGACTTTTATAAAATTACTAGCTTTTACCTCTGGTATGGTCCTTTCCCGGGACTTAAACTATCTTCATACCAATTTTTAACTGAATCGGTTCAGCGGTTTAAGCCTGAAACTTAACTGACAAACATAGTCACTTTCACATTAGTTTGAAAGTTTGGATGCATAGGTAACATTTATGAATCACATATCTTTGCCGTTTGGGAATTGAGCCCTTAACTTTGTCGAACAGCTGTTGGACTCACTGCGTTGGATTTGTTGGATTGGATTCACTGCGGGTGTAATCTCAAAAAGGTTTATTTTAAGACACTTACCTACATTATTTTATGATGACTACTTTGCAACACTGTACATTATTGACTATCCGTAATTCCCCGAAACTCTAACTACGTAATCAAATTTAACATCAGTATTAGTTTGGAAGTTTGGATGGATAGGTAACATTTATGAATCACATTTTTCCCGTTAGGGTATTGAGCCCATAACTTTGTCGAACAGCTTACCTACAACTGTTGGACTCACTGCGTTGGATTGGATTCACTGCGGGTGTAATCTCAAAAAGGTTTCTTTTAAGACACTTACCTACATTATTTTATGATAACTACTTTGCAACACTGTACATTAATGACTATCCGTAATTCCCCGAAACTCTAACTACGTAATCAAATTTAATATCAATATTAGTTTGGAAGTTTGGATCACATATCTTTCCCGATAATCGGACCCATAACTTCATGTCCAACAGTTGTAGGTAAGCAGTCCTACTGCAGGTGTAATATAAATGCAAAAAGCTTTCTTTTGAGACTCTTACCTTCATTATTTTATGACAACTATATTGCAACACTACGACAACATTATGACTATCCGTAATTCCCCGAAACTCTAACTACGTAATCAAATTTAATATCAATAATCTAATCTAAATATAGTTAAGCAAATTGGACATATTAAACGAATTAAAGCCACACTTCATATGCGCTATTTTCTATCTCTATAAACTTAATACTTTTTAACTGCCTACTTTTTGACTGCCTCTGTGGCGCGGTGAGAATGTATCCGACTGCTACGCAGGAGGTCGTGGGTTTGATCCCCACCCAGGATAAAACTTTGTGTGATGAGCACGATGGTTTATTCTGTGTCTGAGTTTTATTTATCTAAAATATGTGTGTATTTAGAAATATATAAGTATGTTTATCAGTTGTCTGGTTTCCATGACGTTGTGTGAGTTGTACCCAGATATTATTATTATTAATAGAATCTCAGAATATTATTATTTTATGGTGCATATGGTGCTCACCCGTCAGTACCTAATTCTTACTCTAAACTAGCGAACTTTAGAACTTTAGACTTAGAACTTTAACACTTTCGTGGGCAGCACGTGATTTTATGTCATAATTGATACGGCGGAACGTACAGTCACGTTCAAAAACAGAATATTATTTACGGCAGGACGGTGAATTTAAAGGCGAAAATTAGTTTCAATGTACAGTTGCGGAATGAAAATGTGAGTCACCTTAAAGTCCAATTTTGCTTGAATGCTTGCATCGAATCAAGGAACAGTAACGCCAACATGTCAATGTTGTCAAACTAAAAATAACGTTTTAACGCAGATTAATAACATAACTATATATAGCAATCGACGGAACCTTGAAATAAAAACTTTTTCATTAAGAAATTAGACATAAATCAACCGCATGCGAAAAAGTTTTTATTTCATGGTAAAAAAACAATAGTAGAGCAATGACTTAAAGAATGGTTGACAACTTCTTGACAGACACGAATGATAGCACGGCTATTTTAAAATGGCGCACCTACATTGGGAATTAATAACATTATATGACTACTTCTCGATTCCCGTAAAGAGAAACAAAGGAACTAACACTGCTAAGATCTGTCTTATTTTAACACATTATTTTCACGTATTGCAATCAGTGGCAGAGTCATATGGACATAATGAGATATTTATATACATTCCATCTATTCATTTACTTATAAATCTGAGAGGTATCAATAAAAAAAAACCAACAGTTAAGCACAATTTAGAACATTCGAGCTATACAACTGTTTAATATGATATATAGTTTGAACTGTTTAATTTGATAAATAGTGTTTGCAAAGCGTTAAATAAGTGTATTTGAAAACTGACGAACATTTTCATTCCGCGACTGTACCTACATATCGAAAACTCTAAACATTACAGGCACGTAGTCTTACTTTATTACCATTTCAAAAATTAGGTCCTTTTTAGGGTTCCGTAGCCACAATGGCAAAACGTCAGCCTTATAGTTTCCGTCCGTCCGTCCCGTCCGCACCTTTGCTCATAGACTGTTAGTGCTAGGAGACTGTAATTTTGCATGGTCAATAAGTCATGCATGGAGTCAAGTCCCCCTCCCCCTGCCAGCTAAATATTTGATGGTATGTGAAAAAAATCACGGTAGTAGTATATATAGTGAAATTAAAAGTAAAACTATCACAGCTAAGTAGTTTTTACAAGTTTACGAGTAATAGCTGATCAAATGAGATTTACAAAATTTTCGAATAAATTCCATTCAAAAATATTATTAGGTAGATATAACGTTGTAAACATGAAACAAATAAAAACAGAAAACCCACTTCCTAATCCACATTATTCGGATGGGGGAGGGGACCACGCCACCCTACATTGTGCGTGGCCCGACATGCATTTGCCCGGTTATACACGTTCCTGTATCCGGCGGCGTATGTATAGAGACCTGGAACGGACGGACGCCGAAACATGTGAAAGCTCACGTATATCGCCATACACTTCGCCGCCGGGTAGCTAACGAGTACCCGGCGCCGGTTACCCGGCAACCGAAACGTGTGAAAAGGACCTTAATGACAAAACTTATGCAAACTATGCCGTGATAAAACGTTAATGTCATTTTGTCTTTTAAACATCTAATAATGCAAGAAAACCTATCGAAACGTCAAGTCTTTTTGTATAGAAATTGATTGTGCCATTCTAGAACACAATTTAAACTGAGACTGTCCGCAAACGTGTTAATATCAATCAATCAATTAATCAAGATGACTTTTGACTATGAGATATAATATAATATATTTTACGGATCGGGACTCGGACGCGGACGGGATCGGTTACGTAGCACACCAAACCGATTGACAAAACTTTTTAACATTTACAAAACGGTCTCCAAATTTAATGCGTCCAAACTTTCTTCTGAAACATATTTTTTTCGCACCAATTATCCCAAATTTATCCGAAACCTGTGCAATCAGGTGATACGTAATACTAAACGCCGTTATATCCTTGATAATATTTCTTCTTCGTTTCCTGCAACTGTAAGTTTCTAGGTACTCTTGGTATAGGTAGAGTGCGGCATCCTGATTTACGACGACTATTACTTTGGACGATCTTAATCGTCATTTCTCTACTTCCTGCACATTATATTGTGTTAGTAGTAGCCGAACGATGAATTACATTGCCGACTTACCTCGTCCCGCTATTCATTATTTTCTTCAATAGTATCGACTGAAATCAAAAAACACGTTTTGTCCATTAAGGCTGAAGCCGTTGGCTGCGACGCGATTAGTCATTCTATGATTATTTCCATCCCTGATAACCTTTTACCTGCTATCACTCACTTAATAAACTGCTCTCTTGAGTCCGGACAGTTCCCAAAGTTATGGAGGAAAGCTTTTATATGTTCTTTGTCCAAAGTTAACAACCCTTCTCTTCTTACCCATTTCAGGCCTATATCTATTCTCACTTTCATTTCTAAAGTCCTTGAAGCTTGTGTTCACAACCAACTGTCCAAGTTTACCTACCAGAATAATATCCTTAGCCCTAGTACTATTACTAATGCTCCAAGTGGACTGGTGATATTAAAGCGGAAATTGAGAATACCAAAATCATACTTCTGGTTCTGGTTGATTTTTATAATGCTTTTAATACCGTCATGACATTTTGCTATCTATTTTCCGACGAAGCGCTAGACTAGGTTCCCTCTTATCTTCAGGGGCATCATCGGTACGTCAGATCGGTCAAACGGCACCGAGCTAACGTCCCTAATGTAAATCCCACGAAATGTCAATACATCATTACAGGGAGTTCTAGAATGATCAGCAGAATCGACATGCCATCTCTCACACCTGTGGTCTGGCCATTCATTTTAGTCCGACGGTTGATCTTGGTTTGCATATCGACGCTACGCTCAACTGGCAATGCCAAGTCCCAAAAGTCCGTCAAATGACAAACTTTTTTGAAGACTGTTAAAAAACATTACGTTTGCAGCGCTTAATTACAAATTAGCTGCCGCATAAAATAATTTGGGTTTTTTTTTCCCATTTGCCTCTGGTGTTTACTTAAAATTAGAAACCTACCTACTTAGCTTATGCATTTTAAATCTGTTACAGGTATTGTGGACTTCACTTATATCGATGGGTTGAATAGAGGACCATACTTTACTGTCTCCCATGCCAACAATCGTTTTGTGATTGCTACAAACAATGCTTTTGAAGACTATGAAGAATATGAAACTTTGGAAGAACTTTCAGTCACTCTTGTATTCAGATGTAGTGGAGGAACAACTGGTATACTGGTAAATGATTACTTGAATTTAAGGGTCCGTATTCTTAAGGTGACGGTTTATTTTACCAAACAGAAATGGGCCAATAATTCTACTAATTTAACCTACTGGTAGGACCGCTATATACTATGGACTAGGAGCAATAAATACTAAGTATTACGCTTAATAATATTTACTGGTGTTGAGATAGAAATATTATTAAATCTCACACCACTAATATCTAATCTCTGTTGATATGAACTGCCATAACCAAAATTCGGTCATGAGAATATTAATACCAAATAAGAAACTTCCTTTGCTGTAAACTCGTGTTAGTTAAATTTGCAACTGTCGCACTGTAATTAGTCGAGAATCCGGATAGCAAATATACTAACCATGTTGAACTAATTTTCGCCGCTGCATAGCTGTTTTGATGACTGCCAAATACCTACCTATTATCCCAGAATTGATTAAGCAAACAAAGAATTAATTCCATACATATTAAGTTGGTTAGTTAAGCTAAGCTAGTAACTTGATTAAGTAAATAAGATCTATCACTCCAATGGGCTGTCATTGGAGTAATAGTCTGTTTGAATGTCAAGTCCAAGTTGATTGCTCCAAAAAATTACTGCCCAGTGGCATATTTAGGATTTTTGGTTTCGGTGGCCTTGACCACAAAGTTTTTCCTACTATTTATACCATGCATGATATGCATGTACTACATATAAATGATCCGAATGAAATTATCTTAATGATAGTAAGAACCGTATCAAATATTTAAGGACAGATAGGCGGAAGCGACTTTTCTTTATACAATCTAAATATTTCAAGGTTCTTATAAAATCTGCTTTGCTTTCAGGTATTTTTGATAGAAGTGGAAGATACAAACAATCACTATCCCGAGTTGAAGCCATCTAACAACTTTGATTACACCATTACGACCCCTGTACCTCCAGGGTTTACAGTAACTGGATGTTCTGGCCTCACTGTGAGAGATATAGACCTCACAACATATGAAATCTACTTTTCAATAGAAGATAATCCATATTTTGAAATTGAATATGATGATGACTTACCAACCGAGGTGAAAGAATTTAAAGGAGTTTTGAAAACCAAAACATTTATTAGGACTCTTTCCGAATCAATTACTTTGGAAATAACTGCTACGGTAGGTACATTTTTAATATTTTACTCATTATTCGATAATACTTAAAATAAATTTACAACCAATATGGGTCGCAAACTCGTTAATCCATTCAACATTAGGAGTGGATTCAAATCGGTAGTACATTCGGATTGACAAGTTCTCGATTCGAAAAATAAAAATAAGCATTAGGTTACCGGAGCTATTACATATTTGCAGATAAACTCTAATGATTTTTGTAGTTTGATTCACTAATGTACTTTAAATGCAACTCAAATCAGATAGCTTTTGTTTCTGTATCAAGCATTCCGTATTATCTATTGCATTCACAGTCATAATATTATACTTACTTATAAATGAACGAGCTTAGCAGTACAATTTAAATATTGTTTAGTATGAAGGTAACTATTTTTTAAAATTTTATTGTTTAAATCCCTAAGCACAGTCCAGAATCACATGTCAGTTAAAAAGCAATAGCGTGCATTCTAGTTGCATGCCAATAAATCAAACTCAGGCACAGGCATATTAAATAGCGTATATATGAGGTAGCACATGCAAGGAGCTGTTATGCAAAAAAGCTACGTAATCAAAATCAAAAATTCTTTATTTCCTTAGGAAGTAATCTACTACATTTGTGAATAGTCATGATTCTACATGTAATGCATGTTCGCAAGCAATAGGTAAAGCCCACTATACCTACTACTAGTACGCTGGCCTAGCTACCCCGTGCAACGTGGTGTAGGCCCCAATCGCCCCTTGGTTCTGCCCCTAACTACCTAAATAAACCCACTCGCCCCGTTGAAGACCTTGTTGATTACCCCCGATTGTAAGTAACCTAAAAGTACGGTCAACAACAATAAGTTTTCGAGTGTAGGCAGTAAATAAATTATTAATTAAAGTAAGGTTGTTTACCTTACTTTATTTAATCATTTATTTACTGTGTGGCGATTCATATAAAATAGATTCAATTATTAATGTTGCTTTACATGCGATCTTACAGCCATGCCAGTTAAAGAACCATTTTTGTAATTTCTCTTCCTGTGATCCGGCTCTGAGTAAAATTTGACGTCTTCTTTGTAATTGAATACATCTTAGGCTCGAAAAACTAGTGCTCGAGCTTCTTTCTTCTTCTGATATTGTTGTTTGTTGTTGGGTTTAAAGAAGCCTTCCACTTTAAAAAAATATTTATTTTTTATGGCAGGATGTTGACCGGACAGGTGACCCTCGGCGCAATACAACTGGTTATATTACTATCAGCGCAAATCCAGAGTTTGAGTTCCCTGAAGAACCAGTATTCACTCAACCGTTTTATCTTGCCGACTACAAAGATGATGAGCTTGTTTTCTCCGAACCAATCTCTTTAGAAAGCGGTTTTGATAATCTTGTGCAATTCAGTTTGGAAAGGACAGGTAAGCTCTGAAAGTTATTATAGCAATGCATATTAAAATTCCTCAAAATAAAGCAGCTGGTTAAAAATTAAGAAAATACTATGTAAATAATGTTTTAACATTCTAGTGCAATGAAATCACACATGTAAACATTTTTGCAAAAAGTGATTATGCTTTTTAATTTCAAATAATAGTTTTTTTATATAAATGATTATAGGATGCTTCTAAGATTACTTCAAGGGTCATTAACGTTATTTATCCAGATTATTGAAATTATTAACAATTAAGAAATACTGAGCACTGAAACCCAAATTTTACTGAAAATTTAGGAACTTGCTTCAGGTATAACACTCAGTAGTATAACACGGTATATGTCCCGCAATCCATACTACCTACTGTGATTTCACACTACCTGTCGTAGTCTTATTTTACAGACACTTAGGTAAATTTATTATCCACTTGACCGTCGGCTAATACTAGAGACATGATGCTTGTACATGATGATGTAAACGGCGCGGCGTTCACAACACCGTCAGAAAAAACCTATATATACCTATTGAGTATAATACCTATAGCAAAATAAAAAATACCCAAATGTAGGTAGAAATATGAAGATTCTAATGAAATATTTTAAAAACGTAATCGTGGCTAATGTGGTAATTTTGAATATCATATATATATGTATTATAAAAAAAAGTTTATTTATAAACAAAATCATTATTTTGCCTAAAAAATGTTTACATGTGCGATTTCATTGCACCAGAGTGTATATATATATGTTTCGAAAGACGTTCCGCCTTTTTTATTTAGTTTTTGACATGGTCTCACCGTTCGCCCGCTTTTGTTGCGAGGAGTTGACAATTACTATTTGTGCCGTATAGTAATCGTACGGTCACTTATTATAACAAAGTATACATTTATAGTATATTGTTTATCACTACCATTATAAAGTGGGAATGCTATCGTAAATTTACTGTCCCTATTATTTGTATACATTAACGCCTGCCGAAAAGAAACATGTTAGGATTTGACATTAAGTCTATATAGTTAGATGTGAAAGAAAACTTTCTGCATAATTTTTTTTTCCGCAGGGGTTTAAGTTTATACCATTAAATGTATAGGTTAACGCATACTGACGCTGTATAGATTGACGCCTAAATGGTTTTGTATCCTCCTACTTTTTATTATCTTTTTGTAAATATCTTGTATATATTGTATCATCATAGCTGTAATATAGTGTAGTTTTTATATATCTTGTACATAAATATATTAATACATACAAACACGGAAAAAAAATATGGGTTTGACATTAAGCTGTGAGAAGTTTTATAACGCATCTATCAACTTAATGTCAGATGCAATTTTTTTCTCTGAGCAGCTGTTAACGCTCAATTTGCCCATATTCTGTAAGTAATTTGCCCCAGACTTGTCTGCCCAAATTCTTTAAAGTTTCCAGAAACATTTGCAGTTTTTACGAGGTATCTATAATGCTAAGTAGTTACAGTAATCCACCACTATAGGAGCATATCATGACCGAAAATTCAGCTTTAAATCATTGCTTTAAATCTGAATTATAACTATTTACACTTTCACTATTTTTGAAGTACCTAGATTATTATTTTTACAGGCATTTCTTGCCAATTACTTTATTAATACAATAATTGCATTTTTGAAAAATAGAAAAATTTGAAGTCCGGACCTAGGGATCGAACCCGGGACTTCCGTATGCCAAACCGGGGCCTGAATCGAACCATCTATCGGGATTATGTCACTAGACCTAATTTTTTTCTATCCTTTCCTGCACGCGAGTTGGGCCCTCGCTTGCGCCAGTTTCTAAAATATAGAAAAAGCAAAATAAGTCAAGCTACCAAAGGGAGCTAAGCATTAAAAACAGTTTTTTATAGTTCTTTTTAATTTAAAGATAATTTCTGCTTCGTCTTAAGATTTTTTTTGACCATTTTATTTTACAGCGTTATCTCACCATTTTGAAGCAGTCCCCGACGGAAGACGAGTATTAATAAGAGTGATTGAGCCACTTCCATCAAATATTTTGAGGGAAAATCAAATCCTGCTAGTAGTGAGGGCCGACAGAGAATACACAAGTGGAGCGACTGCAACTATTGTGGTACAACTACCAGAGGGTGAATATAATTATATAACTACTAATATTTTTGTGCAAAAGATTCGAAAATGGATAATAGAAATTATCAATTTTTGAATTGTAATATCTACACTCAAAGTAGCGTAGTAGTCTATTTTACGAACATATCAAATTTATTAATAAGTAAGTTTCGCATGATACTCTCGTTATACCTATACTGATTATGAAGGTATTGTTTATGTGTATCTACATAATTCTTAATGTCAGACTAAAACCTTCCATGAGGAACGGAAACATTCCATTACGGAATGCTCTATCTCACTTTTATTTGATTTAAGTCACAATTTATGACTGAAAAATGCAAACCACATTTTTTCAGCGGTGCCACTGGAATTTGAAAAGGCTCTTTATGAAGGTACAATCTACGACAACAGCCTCAGAGTACCGGCACTCATATTATCACAAGGATACCAAGGCGAAACTATCAAAGTTGAAGTTTTCAGTGGTAAGTAATATAAACACCATAGTATTGCATAAATATCTACTAACAGACCAAGATAAATAAAAACTGGAAAGAAAAATATAAGCCCTAAGCCGTCTTGGGCAGTACCACAACAGTGTCAATTATTCTTTTTTGAAAGTTTCGGTTAAAGGGCACGTGTAAGTAGCAAGTGTAAATACTGGGCTTATGAATTTTACGAACTAATGTCACAAATGAGAAGCGCAGTGTAATGACATTGATCTTTGACAAACAAGGATTTGGGTGGCACTGATATTGATATGGGCTAGCGTGACGCCTACTATTAGGCGCACGACCAGCTTGTCTCTTCATTTAGCTATATAAAAAAACACAATTTCATCTAAGGCTTGGTCCATCTGGACATTACATGAAATTGGGTTTTTTATCCATCTGGTAAACGCTAATCGCGCGTTTTGCAAACAAACGAACCTTGTCAACTTCATTTCATTTCATTCGAGGTGTTAAAATGCTGACGCACGTTCTTTTCCTTCTTCGTCGTTTCCTCATTGCTAAAAGTCGTGCCCGTCCGGAACACTTTTATGAGCTGTTTTCTTGCTACTCAGTCTTCCAGTTTATCTTAAAGATTTGGTACCAGTAACACCTTTTATCGTTTTAATGTAATCAGACCAGAGGGTAGCTGCTCTGGCTTCAGCGAATTTTTGCCTTCCATGCTTAGCTTATCTCAGCGTAAAATAATAAATCGTTCGATTTTGTTATCAATGCATTTATCAATTATACTTAGAAGAATTACTACATAGGATTTACAACTTTTCAGAACACGAAACGTACTTTGATGGGAATATTGAAGGAAATAACATCACGTTATCAATGGATGAGCTGACTGAGAGTATTATAAACGAAAATAATGTAATATCGCTGGAAGTAGTGGCCTCTACTGAATTCAGTACTGCGAGAACTATCGTCACTCTAGAAATAATTAAAGACGACAATGTCACACCAGTATTCAACAAGCCTGTGTATACAGGGTCGTATACAACTGAAACGGGGTTGATCATTGAACAAATTGTATTAGATCAAGGCTATGAGGAGCCTCTCGATTTGTTTTTGGATAACGGTAAATTAAGTTTCTTAAATTAAAAAAAAAACACCTGCGCCAAAAACATGGAAACAAGATCCTCTTTATCTATTTATATAAAAATTAATCGCGGAAACGTATATATGCGCATAACTTCAGAAGGACTGCAGCAAACTTGAAGCGGTGGTAATCTAATTGGTCATCGGTTTCGCAATCTTGAGGTCGCGGGTTCGAATCCTACCCATTATACCTACTACCGACGTGAACCCACTCCTAACACAAGCCATTGAATTTAGCTGGAGGGGTTAACAAGATTGATAGTAATGTGGGACACAATCCCACATTGTTAGTAATCTTTAAAAAAAAAAAATGAAAAAATGGGATAATACTTACTTTTCTGTTGTATTCATTATTACCAGGACAACGTCTGCATAAAAGGAAATTTAAAAAAGTCAGATACACCACCCAACGCGAAGCCAACTCGGGCAACTAGGTTATAACTCGATGAACTTCATAAAGTGCCTCCGACTGCATGATATTAAATATGAAGAGGATCTGGTTTCCATCTTTTTTCCGCATGCGGTTTTTTTGTTTTATTTAATACTTTTTAGTAGGATTACGGTAATGATCATGTTATACCTTTTTGCTTGATTTGATAACGAGAACCCTTTAATTTAATACCCATTGCAGTATTCGAATCAACTTCTTTCTTACACCTCTTGGTTTAAGCATCGCCCAGCCGCATTGACGTATAGACCTGGACCGCGCCATCCCTTTTAATTAAAAGTTAATATTGACTGCAAAGCGTGAAAGAGAGAAAAAACTCGTACGGCTTTGTCTCTTTGACAGCTATTGTCCACAAAGTAGCGTTGTCTCTTTCTAGAGAGTGGTCAATTTTATGAGGTTATGGCGCAATCCAAGTCTATACATTAATGCCCAGCCGCCATGTTTTCTTAACGTCACTTGTCTAAGAACACTTGGGCAGTCCAGACAGATGATTTCTTAATTTGGGGCAGGCCCTGGGTGGAATTGAGTGTGCAAAATAAGGACCTCAACAACACGAAGGACCGCAGTTTGTGGATAGTTTTGAAATCAGAAAAGGTTGCAGATTAAGAAACAGAATGTTGCCAGGAGGTTTCTTGGTCCAGCTTTTTTTCTAGCCCCATCCCCTTACATATGAAGTAAAAGGTCTGAACAGATTCTCTACATTTTCAAACAAAAAAAGTCTTTCTTCATATTTTGCACATCCAATTTCCCCCCAACGCCCGCTCTAATTATATAAATCCGTCCAGGTGGTTTGAAAGATATGAGGTACTAAAGAATATTACATACACACAAGATATGCGTGAAAAGCATAACCCTACCTTGCAGTCGCGTATAAATAGCTATTGCGGAACGCATAATAATAATCTTTAGGCAAATAATCAAGAATACGATACAATTTTTAATGCCAATGCATAGCTTACCCGGTTGCACATCATTTGCTAGCAGCCTGGAGACTAATTAGAAAAACAAAATGGCTGTAAACTGTCATTTTGTTTTGTGAATTGGGTGCCCCAACCTAATTTTACCCCAACCACAAATAACAATGTTCAATTCTTTGTGTAGGTAGATACCCACATAGTTGACAGATTTCTAATTTGTATCATAATAAGAAACAATGTCACCTTTTTCTAATTGTGTGCATTGCATTAATAATCACACTAATATAATAAAGGCGAAAGGTTGTATGTGAGTGTGTATGTTTGTTACTTCTTCACGTCTAAACGGCTGGAGCGATTTTAATAAAATTTGGTATAGAGTTAGTTGACACCCTGCATTAACACATAGGCTACCTAAACTAACTAAAAAGCACAGCTAGTAATATAGTAATAATAATATCTTGGCACAACTCACACAACGTCATCTGATTCCAAACTAAGCTGAGCTTGTACTAATGGCAACAAGACAACTGAGAAACATACTTATATATTTCTAAATACATACATATTATAGATAAATAACACCCAGACACAGAATAGACCATCGTGCTCATCACACAAAGTTTTATCCAGGGTGGGGATCAAACTCACGATCTCTGGCGTAGCAGTCGGATACACTCCCACCGCGCCACAGAGGACTGCCTCTGTGGCGCGGTGGGAGTGTATATAATTAAATTAAACAATAATTTGTTCGATGTGTTACTGCTACAGAGAAAAGACTAGTGACGATTTCTACCTACTGATATGTCAGATTGTTTAAAAACATTAGTAAATAGTCCTGTAAAATTAACCCATCTTGTATTTTATATCTTTTTGTTTTGTTAATTAAGTACCTGCAGTTAAGAACAAAAATCCTATTTTTCTAGGTCTTTTTTTAAATATTATCATCATATATTTATTACAAATAGTATATAATAATGTAAGCACACATTTCAATAAAACAAAACTAAATAATTTTAGATGAATTCTCCCTCTTCACTGTAAAGCATGACGGGCCAATAGTGACAGTATCCGTGACTAGTATTCCACCTGAAATGTTCTACCGAGAAAGAATTGTGCTAGTTTTACGAGCTACTAAACCAAGGACAGTGGGAGCTAACGCTATCATAGACATCACCCTGCCTGCAGGTAAGTGAACTTAATAGGACAATGTATAAAAGGCAGTATTATTATTGTGTGTGTTCTCCAAGAACGGGCTATATAGAGGTGAAATTTAGAAGTGAAATATCTATGTTATTAATCAATTATCGTGAACGAATATAGAATTGATAATATGCTAGCTCGGGATATTATCATCTAATTTATAGAATCTTCGTTTGATTTTCGCTTTTCGTTAAATTAGAGTATGCCACAGAGTACTTTTATATATACACTGCAGTGCACCCAGTATAATTATAAGTCTTCAATTGTAAATCCAGTTGCAAACCATAAACCTAAGTTAAAAGCTTATCTCGCTTAATTATTTTTTTTACGTCGTATTTATCTACACACTAGATAATATGAAAAATTTAAATAGATCGGCTTTTTTTTTAACTGAACTCATAGTTTGCAACCGGCTTAAAACTAATATAATGAATGTAGTACGTATAGGTATGATAAGGTAAGTGTTCGTAGTTGTAATATTTAACGAAAACCGCAGTCTTTTAGGAAAATCGGCACAAACTCTAACATGTATTTGTGTACTTATACTTTCAGATATAACGTGGTAAGTATCAGTTACATACAGTTTTCACTTCTCAATTTCCTCTGCTCTATTTTTAATCTGTTATTTCACCTTACCTACAAAATCTCAAACCTACTTTATTCTAAACACCTTTTTCTTACAATCTCTCTTTTACTGTCACTAAATTTGATACGACTTACAGCCAGAAAACTTGGTTTTCAAGAAAACACTTATAGAGGAGCCTTACAGGATAATATGTTATCTATTGACCCTATTGTATTGAGCACCGGCTTTGATAACACAGTTGTATTTTCAATTGCGGGAGGTAAGTTAACCATGGCCTTGAAAAAATCTTTGCTGTCATCAACGAACAAAAATCAAAAATAATTCTCTTAAATATTCACAGAACATAAAGAATACTTCGACTATACGAAAGAAGACAATAGAATAACAATAACATTATTACATCCGGAAGTACCTATACCGCCAAACATTATACAAGAAAACAATATAATTATCTTGTACCTTGAAGCATCTGGTCTGAACGCCGTAACAACCACTACGACTATATTCTTGGATGTAATAAAGGAAGATAACATAACACCTATATTTGCTAAAAATATTTATTATGGCACGTATGAGAGCATTTCAAGCTTTGAAATTGAAAATCTTAATTTGGCACAAGGTTTTGATTCAGATGTACGATTTCACCTTCTGGGAGGTAATATATTTATAAAGTAATAAAGTATTAATATTATTAATAATTGTATGTATTTGATAAAAGTTAAGTTTATTAATTCTTACGTCATTTTTCAGAACATGCAGATTACTTCCATATAAATAATGATGGGAACAATGTTGAGGTTTCTATGCGATCACAAATTCCTCCTGAAGTCATTTTCAGAGAAAAAGTTCTGTCGTTTAATGTTATTGCAACTAAACCTCTTACTGTTGGAGCAAATGCAGCTATATTAATTCGTTTTCCATCAGGTAAATACATAACATCTACTTTCAAATATGATCTGATTCTATAATAAATAGGTAATTAAGACGTATTGTGTCGTGACGTGTCAGAACATTATCGGTTTCATACATTTAGTATGATGAGATAATGTTCATCTTATAATAATATTATCTTGCATGTTGTGACGAGGCTTTTGAAGGGTCGCATTAAAAGGGGGTCCCCTTTGTATCAGAGCGGTGAGGTTCATCATAGCCAAAGTCAGAAGACGGAGAAACGATACAATCATTATCATCATGACAAGTCAGACCAATGTGAAATCGCCAGTACTGACGGTGTTTTGGATCAAGACAACCCGTAGAGGGCTGTCTTGATCCAAAACAGCGTCATAAGGCGTCCGAAGACATTTTATAAATGTGAAAACATCGGTATTAGACTCGCAACCGAGGGGTCGCGGGTTTGAATCCTACCAATTATACTAACGACGTGAACCCACTCCTAACACAAGCAATTTAGCTTAGCTGGAGGGGTTGACAAGATAACTAGTAATAACTAGTAATGTAGAGATTGCTAGTTATGTTTTCTAAAATAAAAACTAACAAATACATAAAAAAAAAACTTTAACTTCAAAGTGCCTCGATGACAATGAAATCAACAGCTGGGTTCTTATTCAAGTTATTTTTTCCATTTTCACGGCAAGCCCGTACTAACTGGCGCATGCGTGATACGCTAAAAGATGCCCGCCCGCGGATGCGCGTTGGCACATTTCTAAGCACAGCTCTCTATTTACCATCATGACAACATTTTGACAGTTCGCTCGGGCTTGCCACGGACATGGAAAAAAATAACGCGAATAGAGCATACCATAATAAGAGCAACCGCTGCAGCCTTTGGCAAATTTCATTTTAAGGTGTTCCATTCACATGACATAAACCTGCCCATAAAAGTAACATACATGGCAATTTTTTTGCCAAACGTCCTGTACGGCTCTGAAACGTGGTGCCTGTACCCAAAACATATTCGCATATTAGATAGATTTCACCTAAAATGCCTACATGACATTATGAACATACAATGATCGGACCGTGTATGAAACAAAGAAGTTCAACGACGAACAAATGTCAACGGTATAGAGGCATATCTAATGAGGCAGCAACTGCGGTGGAGCGGCCATGTCTCCCGGATGTCTATTGGAAGAGTGGTTAAACGCATATTCTATTCGAAGTGCCAGGATGGCAAGCGAAAACAAGGGGCCGCGTTACAAGCATGTGCTCAAGCGTCACATGAAGCGTTGCGACCTTGACCCGTCGCAGTGGAAGGCAGTGACGGTGGACAGACCACTATGGAGGCATACTGTGAGCACTAAGGTGTTCGAGTTCGAAAGGCGCGCGATTAGCGCAAACATCAGATATGTCAGTCACCAAAGAGTACACTAACGAAGCTCGAAATAATCAGTTCTAAGTCACGGGGTTGCAACATGCCATTGGTTCAAAAACAATTTCTACAAAGACTTAGCTATGTATATTCTTTTTAATGTATTGTGTCCCATACTTTACATATGTACCTAATACCCCAGGGACGATTAAACTTTTAAACAAGTTTATCCCAAAAGCTTTCTAGTAATACATTATAGGTTAAATGTTATCTTCACATTAACATCAACATATAATAATAATAATAATATAATATCTTGGGACAACTCACACAACCCTATCTGACCCCAAACTAAGCAGAGCTTGTATTATGGAA
Source organism: Herminia tarsipennalis (assembly GCA_945859575.2). NCBI lineage: Eukaryota > Metazoa > Arthropoda > Insecta > Lepidoptera > Erebidae > Herminia > Herminia tarsipennalis. The sequence goes on from OX243838.2 coordinate 14,981,850, forward strand.
ATCAGACAACTGATAAACATACTTATATATTTTTAAATACATACATATTATAGATAAATAACAACCAGACACAGAATAAATCATCGTGCTCATCACACGAAGTTTTATCCTGGGTGGGGATCGAACCCACGACCTCTTGCGTAGCAGTCGGATACACTCCCACCGCGCCACAGAGGTTGCCATATGGCCTTACCTACGAATATTTGAGCTTACTTACGAGTGTACTAGTCTCCAGTCTCAATTAATTTAAAAAGCATTTCGTAACTCTGAGTAATTATAAGAACACTTCGATAGACAGTACTTATACTGTTATTTCCAATAATATTATTATGATTTCAGAATTAACAGATCCTGTTGTAATGAGATTTGAACAAAATACCTATGAAGCTACAGTTGAAAACAATATATTACACGTAGATGATATCGTTCTAAGCGCAGGAAATGCGACCGGCGCACAATTTTTACTGACTGAAGGAGGTAACAAATTTGAATATTACAAATACTAACTAGCTGTCTCCCGCTACAATGTTGCGTGTACTTGTGTTGGGTATCGTGATTTAAACTGTCTCTATACCATAATTAATTATATAATTTCACCATAATCGGCGGGCTGGCCGATTATGTATATTACATATTACAGGTATTTTCTAAAAAAAAAACTATAGTTTTTTTTTAGAAAATACCTACCCATATAAAACAAGCAAATAAAATCTTTCTTCTTTATTAATATTATTATAAACGTATACAACTAGGTTTGTTGTATGTTTTATATTTACAGAAGTATATTACAGAACTTTGTTTTATAGCTGAGCCCATTTTCGTATCTGTGAATTTGAAATCTAGGAAAGACTTTATTCTGATATTTACCCGATGTAGCAGCGGGCGCAGCTAGTCAAACTATGAAAGTCTAAAACATATTTGTTTAAACAATACAAATTTACTTCTTATTATTCCAGATTACACAAAGCACTTCGAATTAATAGATATAGAAAACGGAGTATCATTAACGCTTAAGGATACATTGCCAATTGATGAAATTGAAAACTCATTCATAGTACTCGATTTGGAAGCTAGAAGAGAATCCGCCGTCTCTGCATGGGCTAGTATTGTGATTGATATAGTCAGACAAGAAATAGAACCTCTTGTTTTTACTCAACCTTTTTACCAAGGAATATATAAAGAAGAAACAGAGAGTGTGATCTATGCTGAAACAATTTCGTTAGCACATGGCTATGATCAAACTGTTACCTTCGATTTAGATGGAGGTAATTCAACTAATGTCCTCTACAAACTTAAAAAATCTAAAACCCGACTGTTTTTTAATATACTAATAACCTCCCGCTCTTCACCAAATAACTTTGTAATAGCATTAAAAAAAAAACAAATTAACCCTTCACCACCTACCACATATCTGAGAGCCCCGGAGTAAAATCTATGTTTCTTTGTCAGGTTGAGGGCCTAAACCTCATAAAAACAACGATTTACTCCAGTAAAATAGTCTGCAGGTGGTTAAGGTCATAACTCCAAAAACAAGTGGTAGGTGAATAAGGATTACTGTATTCAATATTTTCCGAAACTGATATTACAAACTTATCTAGTGTTATGCCGGAGCACAGATAATATAATACTATACTAGTAGCCGGAGGTTATTAGTACAGGGCCTGTGTTTTTCCCACAGTTAAATTAATACAACGACATCTCACTTGTTGAAATCCATCAAACCGTTTAGGCTGTCAATCTTATTAGAGACTAGCCAACTACGCAGAAGATATGCAACAAATATAAAAACAAGTGTATATATATATATATATATATATATATATATATATATATACATATATATATATATATATATATATATATATTAGGCGAAGGCACGGAGGGGTATCACCGACTATGTACCGAAAGTCGTAACATTGCTTAACCCCGCAGATATCACCAATGAGTCAGGGATCCCTCGTCGATATGTGTATATATAACTAGTCCGGCCATAAAAAGTCTTACATAAAAACTTTTTATTACTTTGAATTTGGAACGCGTTTATTATTTTTAAAAGTTCTTCCGATTTTGCGCCATTTCACATATTTTTTCGTGTTCATTATCAAATTACAATATGGATTGGGGTGTTAAAGAAAATAGGATTGCGGTGATCGTCTTGCACAAAGTGTGTTTGCAGCCGTCGGTCACATTCCAGACACTTCAAAAGCTCAGTATCAGCCGTATATTCGTATATCGTACTATCAACTGGCACAACAACACTTCCTCTATCGAAGACCATAAAAGATCGGGGCGGCCGCATGCTGTTTTATCTACAAAGGCTAATGCCGTTAAAGCCGGAATTCGTCGATTATTTTATTAGGAGGCATTTGATGATTCCCGGTAGGACTTTGTCGCATTTTATAAAACAAGCTCGGTGCTTATCGTCAATATACTGGACATGAGCTTTTTTTTTTATATGGCGGGAAAAATTTTTACGAACACCCCCACCGTCCGGGGAAGACGGTGGAGGTAGTGTGGGGTTCGCACCCACTAAAAAATCTGCCGTGTATCGCCCGCCACCTTCGCGAACGGGCCGCGCCGGAATTTGTTATGCCGTCGGCGGCCCGCCCAGTGGCAATGCCCGGAAGCGATGTTATTGCATTCCGGGCATTTCACACCTACGCGGATACACGCCACGGAAGGCCGCGGGCAGGGCAGATTACCCCGTATGCCGGCCCGCATACCGGACATGCCCTAAACCAATCTTTACAATTAAAGAGAGTGGATCGATCGAAACGCCTTCTGTCGCGATACGCAGGTGAAGGGCACAGAAATATCGTCTTTACCAATAAAGAAAAACACACGATGGAAGAGCACTACAATGAGCAAAATGATAAAGTGTACGCTCACAGTTCTAAAGAAGCTGTGCAAGTGGTCAGAAAGGTACAGCGTGCTCATCATCTTGCGTCAGTGATGGTTTGGTGGGGCGTGTCTTATCAAGGCGTTACAAAGCTGCATGTTTGTGAAAAAGGAGTGAAAATTTCAGCCAAAGTGTATCAAGAGATAGTCTTGGATCGTGTTGTAAAACCTCTCACAATACACTTTTTAAAAATGGAGCGTGGTCTTTCCAGCTGGACTCTGCACCTGGTCACAAGGCACGAACTACCCAAGCCTGGCTTGAAACGAACATTTCGGACTTTATAAGAGCTGACTGGCCCTCATCTAGCCCAGACCCTTTAGACTACAAATTATGGTCAGTTTTAGAGGGCATGGCTTGCTCTAAACGACAAGGCGATATTGAGTCTCAAAAAAAATCTCTGGAGCAAGCAGTGGCGAAATTTCCCATGGAAACAGTGCGTAAATCCATAGATACGTGGCCAGACATTTTAAAGGCCTGTGTAAAAGCCAAAGGTTGCCATTTTGAATAGAATATTGTTTTTTATTTTTTGCTGACTCTTTAATAAATATGTACATAAAAGTTTTAGTAATTACAAATGAAAATGCATTTTATTTTAATGAAGTAATGGATTACTTCATTAAAATAAAATGCATTTTCATTTGTAACAGAACTTATGGCCGGACTAGGTATATATACATATGTTTTCTTTTTTGGTCGCTTCTTAAGAGGGCATTTTTTGGGTTCCGTAGCCAAAATAGCAAAACGTAACCTTATTGTTTCGCTCTGTCTGTCCGTCCGTCCGTCTGTCCCCAGATTAGCTCAGAGACCTCTAGTAGTAGAAAGCTGTAATTTGGCATGGATATACATATTAACTACGCCGACAAAGGGGTAGAATAAAATCGTGAAAAAATATGTTTTCGGGAACCTACACTTTAAAAATTAACCTAACCTAACCTTACGTTTACAAGAAAGTGAGACAAAGTAAGAAGTAACAAAATTTTCGTACAAATTCCATTTACAGCGTTGTTAGAGGTATGAAACAAAAACAATAGAAGACCCACTTCTTATACCGCATTTCTGTGCTGGGTAGCTACGGAACCCAACATTGTGCGTGGCCCGATATGCACGTGTCCGTTTTTTATTTGTCGGAACAATGAACTAAAAACCATTTTTTTTAGACCTTGCACCGTTGTTTGCTCTTACTGGGCCACCGAATTCGCTTACAATTGCTGCCAAAGAGCCATTGCCATATGAAGTATTAGCAGACAACAGCCATTTATTACTCGTTGTTGTAGCTACAAAACCAAATGCTATTAACACACGTGCTACAATATCTATTACAATTGAAAGAGGTTAGTATAAACTAGACCTAATAAGTAATACTAAGGGTATGTTCCAATATACACTGCGAGCACTGTTCAGTGCTTTTACTGGGGAGAAATTCGTTCCGTTATGATTGACCGCAGTATCCTTGGGTACTGTGGCAGTAGCTTTGGTACTGTGACCACTGCTGTTTTCGAGGTAAGGTGCTCTCAGTACTTTGATCACGTGATCTACAGCGACCAGAAATTCAAATTAGTCCTATTGATACAGACATTATGCAATTAATTCAATTGTTAATTACCTTGAATATTCAATTTAAACATTCAACTTTTTTTCTTGTTGGTTTCATACTTTGTACATATACGTAGGTGGCAGTATACTTGACTGCGTTCCGTTTTATACAGTAATATAGCCAGTATAGCTAACTATAAAGGAACGGCTTCGTAGCAGTACTCCAGTAGTATGTAAACTCCATTCTTACCAACATACCTATCGTATGGTACATCATCCCTACTAAGGAAAAAAAAAAGCCACATTTTTGTAGATTAAGATACGAAATAATTTAAATTAAGAATTAAGAATGCACATAAGTTTCTTGGCAGCTTGTTACTTTGCACTAGTGCAAGGTGAAAGCTCAATTTTGAAAAATCATTTTAGAAAACAGGAAACTAAAAAATCAACATTATTTTTGAACTTCGAATAATTTTCAAAAAAAACGTTGTTTTATTAAATAAAGATATTTAAAGTTCCAACAACAAATAGAAGTCAACGAAGCTTTACCAGGACCGATCGATCACAATATCCACTCATATGCAAAGTTGCATATGAGTTGACTTTGTGATCGACCATATTTCAGAACACTGAGATAAGATTGAAACACCATTGAAACAATGTATTACCTTACAGAGCAATTAGAGGATGCAGTCCTCAGTTTCGACCGAGTAACATACATTGGATCTCTTGAAAGCGGCGAGTTAGATTTGGAACCAATAACGCTCATCCAAGGGTACACGAGTACCGTCGCTCTCACCTTGCATGGAGGTAAGTAGCTTTGGTTTTTATAATAACAATAATGTAAATAGCACGAATAAGTATATTGGTAAATATTAAATGATTGTTTTCTATTCCAGCTCTAGAAGATTACTTCACAGCGACATGGCAGGGTGCCGGTGCCGTCAGTGTTACACTGTCGAGAGAAATCCCGGATAATTTGCTACCTTCAAACCGCATAATAGTAATACAAATACGAGCATCTGAGACTGGAGCCCTCCCCGCTCACGCCACCATAGTTATCGAAGTAGTAGTTGACGACGAGCAACCATCAGCACCTCGACTAGCGTTTGACGCCTCATATTATACCGGAACGTACACATCCGGACCAACTGGTCTCGTCATGGATTCTTCTATCATTCTCGCGGAAGGACACGACGCAACAGTGGTGTTCGGCGTAGAAGGCGGTAAGTGATCAATTTCGACTTCTATTTGTTCATAAGTAGATGCAATGCGACCAATGTATATAACTAGCTACCTTTATGTTTCAGCACATTCGGAATGGTTTGCTGTGTCGGGAACCGGCAATACTGTAACGTTGACAGTACGCGACACTATACCGGCCGGAGTGTTAGTTAGAAACCACCCCCTCGTGTTTGTCCTCACTGCCGATCGTCCGGGAAGTGACGCCGCGCGAGCGGCTATCATCATATCTCTGCCTGATGGTGTGTACTAAAATACCGACGCCAGTCAATGCTACTCTCAAATTTGTGTAGATAAAAATGAAACACCGTTATAACATGCATTACCTTACAGAGCAATTGGAGGATGCAGTCCTCAGTTTCAACCGAGTAACATACACTGGATCTCTTGAAAGCGGCGAGTTAGATTTGGAACCAATAACGCTCATCCAAGGGTACACGAGTACCGTCGCTCTCACCTTGCAAGGAGGTAAGTAGCTTTTGGTTTTTGCAATGTTAATGCTGCTGCTGCAATGTAAATAGCATGAATAAGTATATTGGTAAATATTAAATGAGTGTCTTCTATTCCAGCTCTAGAAAGTTACTTCACTGCGACATGGCAGGGTGCCGGTGCCGTCAGTGTTACATTGTTGAGAGAAATCCCGGATAATGTGTTACCTTCAAACCGCATAATAGTACTACAAATACAAGCATCGGAGACTGGAGCCCTCCCCGCGTACGCCACCATAGTTATCGAAGTAGTCGTTGACGACGACCAACCATCAGCACCTCGACTAGCGTTCGACGCCTCATATTATACCGGAACGTACACGTCCGGACCAACTGGTCTCGTCATGGATTCTTCTATCATTCTCGCGGAAGGATACGACGCAACAGTGGTGTTCGGCGTAGAAGGCGGTTAGTGATCAATTTCGACTTCTATTCGTTCATAAGTAGATGCAATGCGACCAATGTATATAACTCGCTACCTTTTTGTTTCAGCACATTCGGAATGGTTTGCTGTGTCGGGAACCGGCAATACTGTAACGTTGACAGTGCGCGACACTATACCGGCCGGAGTGTTAGTTAGAAACCACCCGCTCGTGTTTGTCCTCACTGCTGATCGTCCGGGAAGTGACGCCGCGCGAGCGGCTATCGTCATATCTCTGCCTGATGGTGTGTACTAAAATACCGACGCCCGTCAATGCTACTCTCAAATTTGTGTAGATAAGAATGAAACACCGTTATAACATGCATTACCTTACAGAGCAATTGGAGGATGCAGTCCTCAGTTTCAACCGAGTAACATACACTGGATCTCTTGAAAGCGGCGAGTTAGATTTGGAACCAATAACGCTCATTCAAGGATACACGAGTACCGTCGCTCTCACCTTGCAAGGAGGTAAGTAGCTTTTGGTTTTTGCAATGTTAACGCTGCTGCTACTGCTGCTGCTGCTGCAATGTAAATAGCATGAATGAGTATATTGGTAAATATGAAATGAGTGTCTTCTATTCCAGCTCTAGAAAGTTACTTCACCGCGACATGGCAGGGTGCCGGTGCCGTCAGTGTTACATTGTTGAGAGAAATCCCGGATAATGTGTTACCTTCAAACCGCATAATAGTACTACAAATACAAGCATCGGAGACTGGAGCCCTCCCCGCGTACGCCACCATAGTTATCGAAGTAGTCGTTGACGACGACCAACCATCAGCACCTCGACTAGCGTTCGACGCCTCATATTATACCGGAACGTACACATCCGGACCAACTGGTCTCGTCATGGATTCTTCTATCATTCTCGCGGAAGGATACGACGCAACAGTGGTGTTCGGCGTAGAAGGCGGTTAGTGATCAATTTCGACTTCTATTCGTTCATAAGTAGATGCAATGCGACCAATGTATATAACTCGCTACCTTTATGTTTCAGCACATTCGGAATGGTTTGCTGTGTCGGGAACCGGCAATACTGTAACGTTGACAGTGCGCGACACTATACCGGCCGGAGTGTTAGTTAGAAACCACCCGCTCGTGTTTGTCCTCACTGCTGATCGTCCGGGAAGTGACGCCGCGCGAGCGGCTATCGTCATATCTCTGCCTGATGGTGTGTACTAAAATACCGACGCCCGTCAATGCTACTCTCAAATTTGTGTAGATAAGAATGAAACACCGTTATAACATGCATTACCTTACAGAGCAATTGGAGGATGCAGTCCTCAGTTTCAACCGAGTAACATACACTGGATCTCTTGAAAGCGGCGAGTTAGATTTGGAACCAATAACGCTCATCCAAGGATACACGAGTACCGTCGCTCTCACCTTGCAAGGAGGTAAGTAGCTTTTGGTTTTTGCAATGATAACGCTGCTGCTGCTGCAATGTAAATAGCATGAATGAGTATATTGGTAAATATTAAATGAGTGTCTTCTATTCCAGCTCTAGAAAGTTACTTCACCGCGACATGGCAGGGTGCCGGTGCCGTCAGTGTTACATTGTTGAGAGAAATCCCGGATAATGTGTTACCTTCAAACCGCATAATAGTACTACAAATACAAGCATCGGAGACTGGAGCCCTCCCCGCGTACGCCACCATAGTTATCGAAGTAGTCGTTGACGACGACCAACCATCAGCACCTCGACTAGCGTTCGACGCCTCATATTATACCGGAACGTACACGTCCGGACCAACTGGTCTCGTCATGGATTCTTCTGTCATTCTCGCGGAAGGATACGACGCAACAGTGGTGTTCGGCGTAGAAGGCGGTTAGTGATCAATTTCGACTTCTATTCGTTCATAAGTATGTATTGTGAGTCAATGAGAAGCGAGATGAAGGGTTGTAGATTATATTGACTTGACTTAATTGACTTGACTTAATTGACTAGCTTAATAAATCTTAAACCTAAGTATTTATACACGTAAAAATATAGGAAGTAATATTATAATAGGAGGGCGATTTGTTTATTCAGCGCCTCTTAGCAGTACGTGTAGATTGCGTAATTTATAAATAATAAAATAGACAATTAGGAAGTGCAATCTAAACACGTACTGGTGTTTCATTATTTGGTATAGGAATATACTATGGCGACTGCCATAGATATTCCCCCTTTTGTAAAAAAAATTATACATTTGTAAAAATTATACATTTAAAAATTGTAAAAATTATAAGTTGAAAATTGTACAAAAAAATTGAAATATCTTATTAATTATATCTATTTCCGACAGTCTTAAGCAGCATTCGAGTCCCTGACGATTCGCAACAGGTTCTTCTCTATTTTTGCTCCGATTGCTCGGTAGATAAAATATATACTGAGTATTAGTATTATTACAACTGCGGTGAATATGGCCACCATGATCCACGTGCGGAGGTCTTGTAGGTCCCCAGATAGCTTTGAATGGAGTTTTGTAATCTCTTCTGGGATCGCGGCGTTGTTCTGCACCATATTCACCTGCTCTTTCTCGTGACTGCTTGTAGAACCCATTGTAGTTGGAAGTCTTGCAACTCGAATGAATGACTGTGGTTTTGCATGTCTTTATATACTACGATTGGAATCTCACCGTTGGTCGGGAGATTCGTCCGGAACGTGTTTTATTCGGGCAGTTCTTATCTTCTAATTTTTTATCTTCTATGTTATTTCTAATCGTGCAATTTTGATCTCTTATCTCGTTGTCGTTTATCATAAAAGCTGGTTTGAGACGATCGATTGACACGGAGCTCTGTCGTCCGTTTATCCAGATCGTGAAAACCTTATCATTACGACTAATAACGAGATAAGGTCCATCATACGGAGGTGTAAGACTTGGCTGTAAACGATCGCAACGTAAGAAAACATGTGTGCATACTGATAAGTGTGGATGCACAAATATCTTATCGTTCGTACTCTGCCTATGTGAAACGGAGGTTGCTTTTTTTATGTTTTCTTTAATTTCTTTCACAAAATCGGCGTATGTCGAGTGATCGCTTGTTCCGAAAAATGCTCCAGGTAGTCTTATTGTTGTACCGAGGACTAGTTCAGCTGCAGAGTATCCGGTATCTTGCCGTAGACTGGTACGGATACCGAGTAAAACAGTTGCAAGTTCTTTTGTCCAATTCGTTGTATTTCCTCTTGCTATTAATGCTGTTTTCAAAGTCCTGTGCAGTCGTTCTACCTTTGAGTTTGACTGTGGATGGTATGGTGTGGTTCGAATTTTCGTGATACCCATGAGTTTAGCCAAACTTTTGAATATTTCAGATTCAAACTGGCGTCCCTGGTCTGTGGTAATGTATTCAGGGCATCCAAATCGGGCTATCCATCCTTCATATACCATCCTAGATATAGTTTCTGCAGTTATATCGGCTATGGGAAAAGCCTCTGGCCATGAAGTACAGCGATCTATCATTGTTAATAGATAACGCTTATTTTGCGACGTAGGTAAAGGTCCTACTAAATCGATATGGAGATGAGCAAATCTTCCTGTCGGCATGAATTTACCTAGAGGTGATATTGTATGACGATGTATCTTCGCTCGTTGACATTGTAAACATTTCTCTGTCATCTCATTGATATCTTTTTTCATATTTTCCCATATGTAGTTTGCTGAAATTAGTTTTCTTGTAGTGTTCTTTCCAGGATGGCTTAAGTTGTGAAAACTCTCGAAAATAGTTTTCCTAAATTTGAGGGGTATAAATGGGCGTTGCTTTCCTGTTGATGTATCACAGAAAATCTTGATATTCTTATCTTGGAAATGAATCAATTTGATATTTAACGATTTATTGGCTTGCAAACGTTCCAGCTCGTTATCCTTGCGTTGCCATTGTCCTACCTCGTGCCAATCAATTGCAGAAGGTAGGGATATCGTTTCGATAACTCGGGATAAAGCGTCAGCTACAACATTCATGTGGCCGCTTATGTGTTGAATATCTGTACAAAACTGTGATATATAATCCAAATATCTTATTCGTCTAGGGGTGTCATCCAATGATGGCTTCTTAACGAAAGCATGAATCAATGGCTTATGATCCGTGTAGACAGTAAATTCTCGTCCCTCAATTAATCTTCTGAAATGTTTTATAGCCATGTAGATACCGAGTAACTCTCTATCGTATGTAGAGTATTTCGTTTGGGCTTCACTTAGTGATTTTGAAAAGAACGCTATTGGTTCCCATTTTGCGTTTCTTCGCTGCTGTAGTACAGCGCCTACGCATTTCAGACTAGCATCAGTCATTACAGCGATTTGGGCGTTGCTATCAGGATATGCCAATGTAGTTATTTGACGAATGTCCTGTTTGCAGCATTCAAACGCGTGGTTAGCTTCAGTATTCCATTGTATAACAGTCTTGTCTTTTTTCTTGGAATTATGCAAGTATTTATTTAATGGCGCCTGATGTTTCGCTGCGAGAGGCATGCTACTTCGGTAGAAGTTAATCATACCCAAAAAACGTCGTAATTCCATCACCGTTTGTGGTTTAGGGTAATCGTTTATTGCTTGAATTTTGTCCGTAGTAGGCGTCAATCCTTGGCTCGTTACATGATAACCAAGGAAATCAATCTCTGCTTTGGCAAATTCGCATTTATCTGTGTTTATTGTTATGCCGTTTTCGTGTAAGCGCTTGAATACTTCTTCTAAGTGTTCGTAATGTAATTTAATATTATTTTTACAATCTGCCACAAAAATATCGTCCACGTAAATATATACGTAATCTAAGTCGCGAAATATGGAGTCCATAAATTTCTGGAAGGACTGTACAGCGTTTCGTAGTCCGAATGGCATTCTTGTGAACTCAAAGAGTCCGAACGGGGTTATAATTGCCGTTTTTTCGGGTTCAGCTACGTTCAGCGCGTGAAATGCTTTTTTTATATCAATTTTACTGAATATCGCTTTTCCGCTTGCTATGTATGTAAAGTCGAGTAGTCTGGGTAAAGGGTACCTATCCGGTACTGTTATTTTGTTCAGTGCTCGGTAATCTCCGCACGCTCTCCATTCGCCATTCTTTTTCTTGATCAGATGAAGTGGCGATGCCCATTGGCTGCTTGACGGTCTGCAAATTCCCATATCCATCATGTTTTGGAATTCCTGTTTAGCAATCCTGTATTTGTCAGGCGGTAGCGGACGAGCTCGAGTAGCTACTGGAAAACCCTTTGTAATGATTTGATGCTGCACCTGATGTTTGGGAGGTTGGTTCATCGAACTAGGCTTAGTGATACCTTCATATTTCTCTAACAAGCACTTTATCGGTTCTGGTAGAGAAGAGTTTATCGATCGGATTGTTGCAATATTTGCTTTCAATAATCTTGCGGGCGTCTTAAGGCCTGTGTTTTTATCAATTAATTTTTGTCCGTGTATATCGACTAATAATTGATAATGTTCAAGAAAATCAGCTCCCAAAATTGGCATGTTAACGTCGGCAATGGTAAATGTCCATTTAAAACTTCGACGTAGTCCTAGGTTCAGCATTAAGGTGCGTTCACCATATGTGTTGATAGAGCTCCCATTGACAGCGAACAATTTGTATTCGCAGGCTCCGCTATTCTTGTCTGTGCGGTTTATAACAGATATGTTAGCACCCGTATCGACTAAGAATCTATAACCACTGTTAGAGTCAGTTATAGTTAGACGGTTTGATGGGTGAATTGCACAGAGACCCGTCGCATTCTGTGCTAGTTCTAGTTTTCCGAATGCTGGTTGTTTTTGTTGTTCCATGAACATGGTTGCGTACATTTATACGCTTTTTGTATGAAACGTCTGTGATAAAAACAAAGTCCATTACTCGCCATTCTATTTTTAGACCTTGACCGTGTATGCGAATTGTTACGTGAATGGAATCTGCCGCGTTGCAAAGGTCGGCGTGAGCGACCGTTTTGCAACTCATCAATTTCAATTCGCATAGCTGCAATCTGTCCTTCTGGCCATTTAGGACGGATTCCATCTTGAACGGATTCCATATAGGACGGATTCCATTTTGGACGGGTTCCATATTGGGCGGAAGTACACTTAACAATAAAATACCATTCGATTTAACTTAAATTCTGTAGTGTATTTCTAACATAACAAAAATAACAAAACATAACACTTCTTATAATAAAAGGAAAACCTGACAAAAAAAATAAAACTTACACTTCACATTGCATAATAGAACATTTCTCATTTAAGAGATCGTTTACAATTTCTCTCTGCTGCATAAACACATCAATGTCTCTTGACCTACGATTTCTATTATTGCAGTGAATTTGTCCCTGTCTTATTCTCACATCTTGATACTTAGCTTCATCTCTTAAAAGTTTAATAAAATAAAGTAAATTAGTATTTCTTGGTATTTTGTTGTTTAATCGGCGATGATATCCCTCCACTGAATTTGTGGTTTTATGTTCTTCAGCTGTAACACTTAATATCTTTGATGTTATTTGTTTTATCCAGTAATCCATGCAATAACTTTGGAAATTAATATTTTCTTCATTGTCTGGGATTACATCACAAATTGCAAGAAAAGCTTCTGGTATATAAGGTGGCGTTAGTAAAGGCAACATTGTGCATAATTTCGTTAACTTACGTCCATCCGAGGTAGAGAAAGTGCCAAGTTGCTTTGATTTCTTCCACAAGGCCTTTTTATAGTGATAGTAGCAACCCGTGACGGCAATGTTCGGAAAAACATATCTTACCGCGTTAATTGTAGCTACTTCAAAATCACATTTGTATGATACCATGGACAAGCCAAAACGATCTTTCAATAGTAAAAAAAACCGTTTATATGTAACTTCACTTTTGTCCGGTAACAGTGCATAGATAATAGGTATAAAGTGAGTTTTATCGACGGTGGTGCTAAAATTTGCATGTAAACTGTATAATTGATAAAAAGGCTGTGGCGTTATTGAAAATGTCCCATCTCCAAAATAACTGGTTATATTTTTTATTGATTCGATAGCTGTAGGTGTCGAAAAAATTAAAATTTTGTCATCCACACCATCATTACATATCATAAATTAGTTACTTAAAAAAGCCGGCACATTTACTTCAGACAATTTGTTAAATTTAGTTTTCGGCATATTGAAAGCCTTGTTGCGTGCATTGTAGAGACCGCTTTTTTTGTTTATCCATTTTGGTGCCTGCGAAAATATTGTTTCCTGTGAGGATGTACTTGTTAATTTCGTTACATTTCTTTCAAATATCTTTGGTATAGGTTCTACACTTTCACAAACCTCCTTTTTGCAATCATGCAAACACTTTTCCGCTTCCATTTTAGCTAAATTCAGTAAACATGTGTGTTTCGGTTGTCTAGTTACATTACATTGTTGGTCTAATGTTAAAGATGTATAACATTCAAATTTATTTGAACATCGCCAGTTAGTGGAACCGTTTTTATTTTTCATCACAAAATTATATTTATGCCCTGAATACAACAATATTTTCTTACCACGTGTACTAGTAATAAAATTTACACCGTCCACATCGCTTGGCCCAGGTAATTCCATTATGAAAATCTATTTATAAGACTTCAGACCAATAAACTATTTTTTAAATTGCAATCAAAAGTAATCTGTGTTTGCAATTCATACAAATAATGTTAGACAATAATAATGACAAGACAATAATAATGACATCACGGATATGCACAGGAAAAATAAATAAGTATCTATTTATAATATGCCAGCATTTCGTATCCATTATCCAAGGAAATCCAATACTAAGTAGGTACCTAAAATGGGGTGTATAGGGATCAAAGGGTGAATAGGGATAAAATGGTCGTTCGATTTTTTTAAATAATTTCTTTCACGAAACTACAAGTATTTAACTGAATATTTGATAATTCTGTTCATTATAACATTGAACTAGTCCATAGTTTCACTTGAAAGGTAATGACTGTACCGTTTCCGCCCAATATGGAACCCGTCCAAAATGGAATCCGTCCTATATGGAATCCGTTCAAGATGGAATCCGTCCTAAATGGCCAGAAGGCAATGCTGACGTCAGGCTTGTTATTAAATTAATTTCTGCGGTCGCCGATCGTGACGTACTTCTATTATATCGCATGTTTTCGTGGATTTTATCGGCGAGGTCGCATAATTTATCTAATCCTAACTCTTCGGATACTGCTATGATTGACGTAATTTCTGCTGGGAGTTGTCGAAACCACAGTAGGCGAATTGTATCTTCATTGATCTTGCCGCAGCCTGCTTCCTTCATTTGTCTTAACAATTGAGACGGTTTCTGATCTCCGAGGTCCATTTCTGAGAGGAGTTTGTGAAATCGTCGATGCTCGCTTTCTTCGTAACAGCTTATCAGTCGGTCCTTGATAGTGGTATATTGTTTTTCCGCTGGAGGGCTTGTCAGTATATCACTAACCTGGTGTATGACTTCTTTTGGTAATTTTGCTATTACCATGTTATATTTGTACTCTTCCCCCTGTTTTTGAGGTGCCATAATTGCCTCGAACTGGGCGAACCATAGTCTTGGTGAGTCGGTCCAAAACTGTGGTAATTTTTCTGAGACGGATATCGCTGCTATCGTCTCAGCGCTAGCGTCGCCCTTGATAGGAGAAGCTGGTGGGACCATGGTAAATTTTTGTTATTCCGCGTAATACTGGCCTCTTGAAATTTTAGCTGGTGAGACCCGCTTGTGGGAAGCCAACAAAAATGTGCCGAAAACGTACTACACTAAATTGACCGATCCTATGCCTATTCTGGTAATCTATTGTTTCGCTAGATTCGCTGCTGAAAACCAAATTGGGTACCGATCGACTCGAAATTATATCAGCACTAGCTAGCAATAGATCACGTCGGGGTCACCAATTATAACGTATTGCTACATTTATTGTGAGTCAATGAGAAGCGAGATGAAGGGTTGTAGATTATATTGACTTGACTTAATTGATTTGACTTAATTGACTAGCTTAATAAATCTTAAACCTAAGTATTTATACACGTAAAAATATAGGAAGTAATATTATAATAGGAGGGCGATTTGTTTATTCAGCGCCTCTTAGCAGTACGTGTAGATTGCGTAATTTATAAATAATAAAATAGACAATTAGGAAGTGCAATCTAAACACGTACTGGTGTTTCATTATTTGGTATAGGAATATACTATGGCGACTGCCATAAGATGCAATGCGACCAATGTATATAACTCGCTACCTTTATGTTTCAGCACATTCGGAATGGTTTGCTGTGTCGGGAACCGGCAATACTGTAACGTTGACAGTGCGCGACACTATACCGGCCGGAGTGTTAGTTAGAAACCACCCGCTCGTGTTTGTCCTCACTGCTGATCGTCCGGGAAGTGACGCCGCGCGAGCGGCTATCGTCATATCTCTGCCTGATGGTGTGTACTAAAATACCGACGCCCGTCAATGCTACTCTCAAATTTGTGTAGATAAGAATGAAACACCGTTATAACATGCATTACCTTACAGAGCAATTGGAGGATGCAGTCCTCAGTTTCAACCGAGTAACATACACTGGATCTCTTGAAAGCGGCGAGTTAGATTTGGAACCAATAACGCTCATCCAAGGATACACGAGTACCGTCGCTCTCACCTTGCAAGGAGGTAAGTAGCTTTTGGTTTTTGCAATGTTAACGTTGCTGCTGCTGCAATGTAAATAGCATGAATGAGTATATTGGTTAATATTAAATGAGTGTCTTCTATTCCAGCTCTAGAAAGTTACTTCACCGCGACATGGCAGGGTGCCGGTGCCGTCAGTGTTACATTGTTGAGAGAAATCCCGGATAATGTGTTACCTTCAAACCGCATAATAGTACTACAAATACAAGCATCGGAGACTGGAGCCCTCCCCGCGTACGCCACCATAGTTATCGAAGTAGTCGTTGACGACGACCAACCATCAGCACCTCGACTAGCGTTCGACGCCTCATATTATACCGGAACGTACACGTCCGGACCAACTGGTCTCGTCATGGATTCTTCTATCATTCTCGCGGAAGGATACGACGCAACAGTGGTGTTCGGCGTAGAAGGCGGTTAGTGATCAATTTCGACTTCTATTCGTTCATAAGTAGATGCAATGCGACCAATGTATATAACTCGCTACCTTTTTGTTTCAGCACATTCGGAATGGTTTGCTGTGTCGGGAACCGGCAATACTGTAACGTTGACAGTGCGCGACACTATACCGGCCGGAGTGTTAGTTAGAAACCACCCGCTCGTGTTTGTCCTCACTGCTGATCGTCCGGGAAGTGACGCCGCGCGAGCGGCTATCGTCATATCTCTGCCTGATGGTGTGTACTAAAATACCGACGCCCGTCAATGCTACTCTCAAATTTGTGTAGATAAGAATGAAACACCGTTATAACATGCATTACCTTACAGAGCAATTGGAGGATGCAGTCCTCAGTTTCAACCGAGTAACATACACTGGATCTCTTGAAAGCGGCGAGTTAGATTTGGAACCAATAACGCTCATTCAAGGATACACGAGTACCGTCGCTCTCACCTTGCAAGGAGGTAAGTAGCTTTTGGTTTTTGCAATGTTAACGCTGCTGCTGCTACTGCTGCTGCTGCTGCAATGTAAATAGCATGAATAAGTATATTGGTAAATATTAAATGAGTGTCTTCTATTCCAGCTCTAGAAAGTTACTTCACCGCGACATGGCAGGGTGCCGGTGCCGTCAGTGTTACATTGTTGAGAGAAATCCCGGATAATGTGTTACCTTCAAACCGCATAATAGTACTACAAATACAAGCATCGGAGACTGGAGCCCTCCCCGCGTACGCCACCATAGTTATCGAAGTAGTCGTTGACGACGACCAACCATCAGCACCTCGACTAGCGTTCGACGCCTCATATTATACCGGAACGTACACGTCCGGACCAACTGGTCTCGTCATGGATTCTTCTATCATTGTCGCGGAAGGATACGACGCAACAGTGGTGTTCGGCGTAGAAGGCGGTTAGTGATCAATTTCGACTTCTATTCGTTCATAAGTAGATGCAATGCGACCAATGTATATAACTCGCTACCTTTATGTTTCAGCACATTCGGAATGGTTTGCTGTGTCGGGAACCGGCAATACTGTAACGTTGACAGTGCGCGACACTATACCGGCCGGAGTGTTAGTTAGAAACCACCCGCTCGTGTTTGTCCTCACTGCTGATCGTCCGGGAAGTGACGCCGCGCGAGCGGCTATCGTCATATCTCTGCCTGATGGTGTGTACTAAAATACCGACGCCCGTCAATGCTACTCTCAAATTTGTGTAGATAAGAATGAAACACCGTTATAACATGCATTACCTTACAGAGCAATTGGAGGATGCAGTCCTCAGTTTCAACCGAGTAACATACACTGGATCTCTTGAAAGCGGCGAGTTAGATTTGGAACCAATAACGCTCATTCAAGGATACACGAGTACCGTCGCTCTCACCTTGCAAGGAGGTAAGTAGCTTTTGGTTTTTGCAATGTTAACGCTGCTGCTGCTGCTGCTGCAATGTAAATAGCATGAATAAGTATATTGGTAAATATTTAATGAGTGTCCTCTATTCCAGCTCTAGAAAGTTACTTCACCGCGACATGGCAGGGTGCCGGTGCCGTCAGTGTTACATTGTTGAGAGAAATCCCGGATAATGTGTTACCTTCAAACCGCATAATAGTACTACAAATACAAGCATCGGAGACTGGAGCCCTCCCCGCGTACGCCACCATAGTTATCGAAGTAGTCGTTGACGACGACCAACCATCAGCACCTCGACTAGCGTTCGACGCCTCATATTATACCGGAACGTACACGTCCGGACCAACTGGTCTCGTCATGGATTCTTCTATCATTCTCGCGGAAGGATACGACGCAACAGTGGTGTTCGGCGTAGAAGGCGGTTAGTGATCAATTTCGACTTCTATTCGTTCATAAGTAGATGCAATGCGACCAATGTATATAACTCGCTACCTTTATGTTTCAGCACATTCGGAATGGTTTGCTGTGTCGGGAACCGGCAATACTGTAACGTTGACAGTGCGCGACACTATACCGGCCGAAGTGTTAGTTAGAAACCACCCGCTCGTGTTTGTCCTCACTGCTGATCGTCCGGGAAGTGACGCCGCGCGAGCGGCTATCGTCATATCTCTGCCTGATGGTGTGTACTAAAATACCGACGCCCGTCAATGCTACTCTCAAATTTGTGTAGATAAGAATGAAACACCGTTATAACATGCATTACCTTACAGAGCAATTGGAGGATGCAGTCCTCAGTTTCAACCGAGTAACATACACTGGATCTCTTGAAAGCGGCGAGTTAGATTTGGAACCAATAACGCTCATCCAAGGATACACGAGTACCGTCGCTCTCACCTTGCAAGGAGGTAAGTAGCTTTTGGTTTTTGCAATGTTAACGCTGCTGCTACTGCTGCTGCTGCTGCAATGTAAATAGCATGAATAAGTATATTGGTAAATATTAAATGAGTGTCTTCTATTCCAGCTCTAGAAAGTTACTTCACCGCGACATGGCAGGGTGCCGGTGCCGTCAGTGTTACATTGTTGAGAGAAATCCCGGATAATGTGTTACCTTCAAACCGCATAATAGTACTACAAATACAAGCATCGGAGACTGGAGCCCTCCCCGCGTACGCCACCATAGTTATCGAAGTAGTCGTTGACGACGACCAACCATCAGCACCTCGACTAGCGTTCGACGCCTCATATTATACCGGAACGTACACGTCCGGACCAACTGGTCTCGTCATGGATTCTTCTATCATTCTCGCGGAAGGATACGACGCAACAGTGGTGTTCGGCGTAGAAGGCGGTTAGTGATCAATTTCGACTTCTATTCGTTGATAAGTAGATGCAATGCGACCAATGTATATAACTCGCTACCTTTTTGTTTCAGCACATTCGGAATGGTTTGCTGTGTCGGGAACAGGCAATACTGTAACGTTGACAGTGCGCGACACTATACCGGCCGGAGTGTTAGTTAGAAACCACCCGCTCGTGTTTGTCCTCACTGCTGATCGTCCGGGAAGTGACGCCGCGCGAGCGGCTATCGTCATATCTCTGCCTGATGGTGTGTACTAAATTACCGACGCCCGTCAATGCTACTCTCAAATTTGTGTAGTTAAGAATGAAACATCGTTATAACATGCATTACCTTACAGAGCAATTGGAGGATGCAGTCCTCAGTTTTAACCGAGTAACATACACTGGATCTCTTGAAAGCGGCGAGTTAGATTTGGAACCAATAACGCTCATCCAAGGATACACGAGTACCGTCGCTCTCACCTTGCAAGGAGGTAAGTAGCTTTTGGTTTTTGCAATGTTAACGCTGCTGCTACTGCTGCTGCTGCTGCAATGTAAATAGCATGAATAAGTATATTGGTAAATATTAAATGAGTGTCTTCTATTCCAGCTCTAGAAAGTTACTTCACCGCGACATGGCAGGGTGCCGGTGCCGTCAGTGTTACATTGTTGAGAGAAATCCCGGATAATGTGTTACCTTCAAACCGCATAATAGTACTACAAATACAAGCATCGGAGACTGGAGCCCTCCCCGCGTACGCCACCATAGTTATCGAAGTAGTCGTTGACGACGACCAACCATCAGCACCTCGACTAGCGTTCGACGCCTCATATTATACCGGAACGTACACGTCCGGACCAACTGGTCTCGTCATGGATTCTTCTATCATTCTCGCGGAAGGATACGACGCAACAGTGGTGTTCGGCGTAGAAGGCGGTTAGTGATCAATTTCGACTTCTATTCGTTGATAAGTAGATGCAATGCGACCAATGTATATAACTCGCTACCTTTTTGTTTCAGCACATTCGGAATGGTTTGCTGTGTCGGGAACCGGCAATACTGTAACGTTGACAGTGCGCGACACTATACCGGCCGGAGTGTTAGTTAGAAACCACCCGCTCGTGTTTGTCCTCACTGCTGATCGTCCGGGAAGTGACGCCGCGCGAGCGGCTATCGTCATATCTCTGCCTGATGGTGTGTACTAAAATACCGACGCCCGTCAATGCTACTCTCAAATTTGTGTAGTTAAGAATGAAACACCGTTATAACATGCATTACCTTACAGAGCAATTGGAGGATGCAGTCCTCAGTTTTAACCGAGTAACATACACTGGATCTCTTGAAAGCGGCGAGTTAGATTTGGAACCAATAACGCTCATCCAAGGATACACGAGTACCGTCGCTCTCACCTTGCAAGGAGGTAAGTAGCTTTTGGTTTTTGCAATGTTAACGCTGCTGCTGCTGCTGCTGCAATGTAAATAGCATGAATAAGTATATTGGTAAATATTAAATGAGTGTCTTCTATTCCAGCTCTAGAAAGTTACTTCACCGCGACATGGCAGGGTGCCGGTGCCGTCAGTGTTACATTGTTGAGAGAAATCCCGGATAATGTGTTACCTTCAAACCGCATAATAGTACTACAAATACAAGCATCGGAGACTGGAGCCCTCCCCGCGTACGCCACCATAGTTATCGAAGTAGTCGTTGACGACGACCAACCATCAGCACCTCGACTAGCGTTCGACGCCTCATATTATACCGGAACGTACACGTCCGGACCAACTGGTCTCGTCATGGATTCTTCTGTCATTCTCGCGGAAGGATACGACGCAACAGTGGTGTTCGGCGTAGAAGGCGGTTAGTGATCAATTTCGACTTCTATTCGTTCATAAGTAGATGCAATGCGACCAATGTATATAACTCGCTACCTTTATGTTTCAGCACATTCGGAATGGTTTGCTGTGTCGGGAACCGGCAATACTGTAACGTTGACAGTGCGCGACACTATACCGGCCGGAGTGTTAGTTAGAAACCACCCGCTCGTGTTTGTCCTCACTGCTGATCGTCCGGGAAGTGACGCCGCGCGAGCGGCTATCGTCATATCTCTGCCTGATGGTGTGTACTAAAATACCGACGCCCGTCAATGCTACTCTCAAATTTGTGTAGATAAGAATGAAACACCGTTATAACATGCATTACCTTACAGAGCAATTGGAGGATGCAGTCCTCAGTTTCAACCGAGTAACATACACTGGATCTCTTGAAAGCGGCGAGTTAGATTTGGAACCAATAACGCTCATCCAAGGATACACGAGTACCGTCGCTCTCACCTTGCAAGGAGGTAAGTAGCTTTTGGTTTTTGCAATGTTAACGCTGCTGCTGCTGCAATGTAAATAGCATGAATAAGTATATTGGTAAATATTAAATGAGTGTCTTCTATTCCAGCTCTAGAAAGTTACTTCACCGCGACATGGCAGGGTGCCGGTGCCGTCAGTGTTACATTGTTGAGAGAAATCCCGGATAATGTGTTACCTTCAAACCGCATAATAGTACTACAAATACAAGCATCGGAGACTGGAGCCCTCCCCGCGTACGCCACCATAGTTATCGAAGTAGTCGTTGACGACGACCAACCATCAGCACCTCGACTAGCGTTCGACGCCTCATATTATACCGGAACGTACACGTTCGGACCAACTGGTCTCGTCATGGATTCTTCTATCATTCTCGCGGAAGGATACGACGCAACAGTGGTGTTCGGCGTAGAAGGCGGTTAGTGATCAATTTCGACTTCTATTCGTTGATAAGTAGATGCAATGCGACCAATGTATATAACTCGCTACCTTTTTGTTTCAGCACATTCGGAATGGTTTGCTGTGTCGGGAACAGGCAATACTGTAACGTTGACAGTGCGCGACACTATACCGGCCGGAGTGTTAGTTAGAAACCACCCGCTCGTGTTTGTCCTCACTGCTGATCGTCCGGGAAGTGACGCCGCGCGAGCGGCTATCGTCATATCTCTGCCTGATGGTGTGTACTAAATTACCGACGCCCGTCAATGCTACTCTCAAATTTGTGTAGTTAAGAATGAAACATCGTTATAACATGCATTACCTTACAGAGCAATTGGAGGATGCAGTCCTCAGTTTTAACCGAGTAACATACACTGGATCTCTTGAAAGCGGCGAGTTAGATTTGGAACCAATAACGCTCATCCAAGGATACACGAGTACCGTCGCTCTCACCTTGCAAGGAGGTAAGTAGCTTTTGGTTTTTGCAATGTTAACGCTGCTGCTGCTGCTACTGCTGCTGCTGCTGCAATGTAAATAGCATGAATAAGTATATTGGTAAATATTAAATGAGTGTCTTCTATTCCAGCTCTAGAAAGTTACTTCACCGCGACATGGCAGGGTGCCGGTGCCGTCAGTGTTACATTGTTGAGAGAAATCCCGGATAATGTGTTACCTTCAAACCGCATAATAGTACTACAAATACAAGCATCGGAGACTGGAGCCCTCCCCGCGTACGCCACCATAGTTATCGAAGTAGTCGTTGACGACGACCAACCATCAGCACCTCGACTAGCGTTCGACGCCTCATATTATACCGGAACGTACACGTCCGGACCAACTGGTCTCGTCATGGATTCTTCTATCATTCTCGCGGAAGGATACGACGCAACAGTGGTGTTCGGCGTAGAAGGCGGTTAGTGATCAATTTCGACTTCTATTCGTTGATAAGTAGATGCAATGCGACCAATGTATATAACTCGCTACCTTTTTGTTTCAGCACATTCGGAATGGTTTGCTGTGTCGGGAACCGGCAATACTGTAACGTTGACAGTGCGCGACACTATACCGGCCGGAGTGTTAGTTAGAAACCACCCGCTCGTGTTTGTCCTCACTGCTGATCGTCCGGGAAGTGACGCCGCGCGAGCGGCTATCGTCATATCTCTGCCCGATGGTGTGTACTAAAATACCGACGCCCGTCAATGCTACTCTCAAATTTGTGTAGATAAGAATGAAACACCGTTATAACATGCATTACCTTACAGAGCAATTGGAGGATGCAGTCCTCAGTTTCAACCGAGTAACATACACTGGATCTCTTGAAAGCGGCGAGTTAGATTTGGAACCAATAACGCTCATCCAAGGATACACGAGTACCGTCGCTCTCACCTTGCAAGGAGGTAAGTAGCTTTTGGTTTTTGCAATGTTAACGCTGCTGCTGCTGCTGCTGCAATGTAAATAGCATGAATAAGTATATTGGTAAATATTAAATGAGTGTCCTCTATTCCAGCTCTAGAAAGTTACTTCACCGCGACATGGCAGGGTGCCGGTGCCGTCAGTGTTACATTGTTGAGAGAAATCCCGGATAATGTGTTACCTTCAAACCGCATAATAGTACTACAAATACAAGCATCGGAGACTAGAGCCCTCCCCGCGTACGCCACCATAGTTATCGAAGTAGTCGTTGACGACGACCAACCATCAGCACTTCGACTAGCGTTCGACGCTTCATATTATACCGGAACGTACACGTCCGGACCAACTGGTCTCGTCATGGATTCTTTTATCATTCTCGCGGAAGGATACGACGCAACAGTGGTGTTCGGCGTAGAAGGCGGTTAGTGATCAATTTCGACTTCTATTCGTTCATAAGTAGATGCAATGCGACCAATGTATATAACTCGCTACCTTTATGTTTCAGCACATTCGGAATGGTTTGCTGTGTCGGGAACCGGCAATACTGTAACGTTGACAGTGCGCGACACTATACCGGCCGGAGTGTTAGTTAGAAACCACCCGCTCGTGTTTGTCCTCACTGCTGATCGTCCGGGAAGTGACGCCGCGCGAGCGGCTATCGTCATATCTCTGCCTGATGGTGTGTACTAAAATACCGACGCCCGTCAATGCTACTCTCAAATTTGTGTAGTTAAGAATGAAACACCGTTATAACATGCATTACCTTACAGAGCAATTGGAGGATGCAGTCCTCAGTTTTAACCGAGTAACATACACTGGATCTCTTGAAAGCGGCGAGTTAGATTTGGAACCAATAACGCTCATCCAAGGATACACGAGTACCGTCGCTCTCACCTTGCAAGGAGGTAAGTAGCTTTTGGTTTTTGCAATGTTAACGCTGCTGCTGCTACTGCTGCTGCTGCTGCAATGTAAATAGCATGAATGAGTATATTGGTAAATATGAAATGAGTGTCTTCTATTCCAGCTCTAGAAAGTTACTTCACCGCGACATGGCAGGGTGCCGGTGCCGTCAGTGTTACATTGTTGAGAGAAATCCCGGACAATGTGTTACCTTCAAACCGCATAATAGTACTACAAATACAAGCATCGGAGACTGGAGCCCTCCCCGCGTACGCCACCATAGTTATCGAAGTAGTCGTTGACGACGACCAACCATCAGCACCTCGACTAGCGTTCGACGCCTCATATTATACCGGAACGTACACGTCCGGACCAACTGGTCTCGTCATGGATTCTTCTATCATTCTCGCGGAAGGATACGACGCAACAGTGGTGTTCGGTGTAGAAGGCGGTTAGTGATCAATTTCGACTTCTATTCGTTCATAAGTAGATGCAATGCGACCAATGTATATAACTCGCTACCTTTTTGTTTCAGCACATTCGGAGTGGTTTGCTGTGTCGGGAACCGGCAATACTGTAACGTTGACAGTGCGCGACACTATACCGGCCGGAGTGTTAGTTAGAAACCACCCGCTCGTGTTTGTCCTCACTGCTGATCGTCCGGGAAGTGACGCCGCGCGAGCGGCTATCGTCATATCTCTGCCTGATGGTGTGTACTAAAATACCGACGCCCGTCAATGCTACTCTCAAATTTGTGTAGATAAGAATGAAACACCGTTATAACATGCATTACCTTACAGAGCAATTGGAGGATGCAGTCCTCAGTTTCAACCGAGTAACATACACTGGATCTCTTGAAAGCGGCGAGTTAGATTTGGAACCAATAACGCTCATCCAAGGATACACGAGTACCGTCGCTCTCACCTTGCAAGGAGGTAAGTAGCTTTTGGTTTTTGCAATGTTAACGCTGCTGCTGCTGCTACTGCTGCTGCTGCTGCAATGTAAATAGCATGAATAAGTATATTGGTAAATATTAAATGAGTGTCTTCTATTCCAGCTCTAGAAAGTTACTTCACCGCGACATGGCAGGGTGCCGGTGCCGTCAGTGTTACATTGTTGAGAGAAATCCCGGATAATGTGTTACCTTCAAACCGCATAATAGTACTACAAATACAAGCATCGGAGACTGGAGCCCTCCCCGCGTACGCCACCATAGTTATCGAAGTAGTCGTTGACGACGACCAACCATCAGCACCTCGACTAGCGTTCGACGCCTCATATTATACCGGAACGTACACGTCCGGACCAACTGGTCTCGTCATGGATTCTTCTATCATTCTCGCGGAAGGACACGACGCAACAGTGGTGTTCGGCGTAGAAGGCGGTAAGTGATCAATTTCGACTTCTATTTGTTCATAAGTAGATGCAATGCGACCAATGTATATAACTAGCTTTCTTTTCGTTTCAGCACATTCGGAATGGTTTGCTGTGTCGGGAACCGGCAATACTGTAACGCTGACAGTGCGTGACACTATACCAGGCGATGTTTTAGTTAGCAACCACCCCCTCGTGTTTGTAATCACTGCTAATCGACCGGGAAGTATCACAGCGCGAGCGGCTATCGTTATTTCTGTGGAAAACGGTAATATTGGGTATATTTGCGTAGTTACTTAGGTACATGATATTGCTAAGTAGCGAACAGCAAGAAATCGCTCAAGTTAAGCAGCTCCAGCAATGTCCAAAGGAACATGTACATCTTGTCCTATTGACCAAGAACTATGATATAGGTGATGTGTCATCAGAATGCTTGTTTTATTTTACTACAATTTCTACTTTCACAAAAACTCTGAAATCGCAATGGGAAAAAAGTTACCGATATTTTAAAACAGCATATGCGATTGGGTTAGTGATCAATAACGATATATTAGCGGTATGCCATTAGAAAGCTGTTTTGATGCTATACTATGAGGAGCAGTTCCTAATAGTCACAAAAAAAATGTAAAAATGTACTTAGGCGGTATCGAGTGAAGTGATTTGCAACCACCCACCGCAGAATAAATATGGCGTACCACAGGGCAGTATTCTTGCTCCACTCTTTTTCCTTTTTCATATCAATGATCTTCCTGACGCAATCAACCACAACTGTATGTTGTTTGCTGATGACACAACGTTGGTAATTAAAAGTGAAAACATAAAAACCCTAGAGAAAGACGTTAATAAGACTAATAATCAAACTATAACCTAGCTAAAAAAAATTACCCTAAAAATTAACATTAAAAACACTAATGTTATCCAATTCCAAAAAAACAAGGCTTTTTTTATTTTTATTTTTGAATTTGGTCTTTTGATTTGTTGTTTATTATTTCATATTTTTTTATTATTAAGTCAGTAAGATCGAAAAATATTATTAAAATTTCATCAGTATGTATCTTTTTCTGAGATATAAGTTCTTAATTGGCATGTCGTCAACATTGTCATTTTTGAAATTATCATCTTTGTGTACGATAGCGCAATTTATGAATATTGCATTTAACCACATAAATGATAGCACTTTTATACTGATAAAAAAATCCCTAACCATTCCAAAATATTCAAAAATGCACCACAATAATGCTCAAGTTTTCACTTCTGCCGGCACTCCCAAAGTGCAACCCGTTTTTTTAAATAAGATAACGAATAATAAATAAATTATTGTAAAAATACGCCACCATTGGCAGAATATGCTGTAACTGAACAATTAAAAGGGGAGCTTGACATGGTCTGGGCCTAGGGCGGCCAACGCTGCAAATCCGCCTCTGTACAGACTAGGTACTTAGTAATGTAACATAATAAAATATCTAATTTAGAATTATAAGTACCTAGTGGTAAATATAAAATGAACAACAATATTTTAACATTACTAGTAAGATTAACACCTAGAAATCGGTACTAAATAGGTATTATTGTCCATTTCAGTTTCGCAAGTATAACGGAAGTCACTCCATGAAATCGGTGATTATGTTATCTGCCTATTTTTGTAATATTCGTATTTTTTCCACAACAATTCTTTCTTCAGGCAGAACTAGCAAAACAACTTATACTGTATTTATAAAACGAAATTGGGCGTTAAGCTTTATTTATAACTAGCTGTCCCGCGCAACTTCGTATGCGTAAATTTTCCCCGTTTTTGCAACATTTCACGTCGCTACTCCGCTCCTATTAGTCGTAGCGCGATGTTGTATAGCCTATAGCCTTCCTCGATAAATGGGCTATCCAACAAAAAAAGAATTTTTCAAATCGTACCAGTAGATCCTGAGATTAGCGCGTTTAAACAAACAAACAAACAAACAAACAAACTCTTCCGCTTTATAATATTAGTATAGATGTACAATGCAGTCAACTAAGAAAGTGATATATGTTCGTAAACTTTCGCGATTTGTACACATTATAGAATTTTATAAGCTACGGGTCTGAATCGCGTAAATATTTTACAATAACGTATCGACCGTAGGTATTGCAACGGTCATTGCAATACGGTCGAAACGTTGGGCAATAAACAAAGCTATTTAGCCTTAAAATTAAATATTTACGCAATTAAGACCCGTAGATTATAAAATTCTATAACCAGTTTTGACAAATCTTATGTTACCAAAATGTCTTTAAGATTAAGCTCAGCAACTGTCAGTATATGATTGCAAGGGAAAATCAACCTTGTTGTTTTATGACGTGCAAATAAACTTTAGAGTTAAAGATCACATTTTTGGCCCACTGTACATACTCGCTGCATAAGCACAGATTTTGTCAAGCTTGATCTAGACTTATCTACCACTAGTTGTCGCGCGCAACTTCGTATGCGTCAATTTTCCCTGTTTTTATCACTTTGCTTTTGGTATTGCTGCTCCGCTCCTATTGGTCGTAGCATGATGTTATATAAAATATAGCCTTCCTCGATAAATGGGCTAACCAACAAAAAAATATTTTTTCAATTCGGACCAGTAGTTCCTGAGATTACCACGTTCAAAAAAACAAACTCTTCATCTTTATAATTTTAGTATAGATTACATGTATGTAGCAGCAGTACATTTATCTTAAAAAAAATTCTTACAAAAATGTACTGGTATTCAGTAGATAAAGATGTGATGGTCATGATTCGATAAAAAAATAAGTTTATTAAAATTAAGATGTGAAATGTCAAAGGAAACATTATCTTTTCCCCCTTTATCACATTTTTGAGAGTAAAGAACAGAAACCTGAATCAATAATTCTTTGTAAACAAAGAAGAATTAATTCAGGTCTTCGGAAGTTATCTAATCAGAGATAAATCTCTGATAAGATAACTGAAAAGAACCAGTATTTTCTTAGATAAGTAGCCACTCATTTCATATTTCACAATTGTCGAGTAAATAGTTCAACAACCAAAAATACTGCATCCTAATATTATTTTTAGTTAATTCGTATGACTGTGGTTTTCGTTATTTATTTTTAAGTACAATAGTTTAGCTTATAAGTAATTCTCGTAGTTTAATACCTACACTATTTTATTTCTTATTTTTGTTATGTATTCACAGATTCGCAGATCGGAGATGATGTTTCGTTTGAAAAACTAGTCTACGAAGGAATTATTCAACTCAGTACAGTACAACATGAGTTGATCTTAATTTCTAACTATATTGGAGACAATGTGCATGTACATGGAGGTGAGTGCTAAAGAATAACATAAGAGTAAAATCGATTAAGTACTGATTCGGGGTATTTTTAAAACTTGTATTTTTATTTACTTGCATTTGAATAACAGACTTCTTTTTATCAAAGAAAACATAAATCAAGCACATCAATGAATGCAAATTTCGCTGGCTCACTCCTATGTTTTTGTCTATATTTCTAGTGTTTTTTAAGCTGTGAAAACGTTATATATATTAAAACCTTCCCAGAAAAATCAGTAGTCGAATAGCGAAAACTCTATCTAAATCGGATGACTAGCTTTCGAGAAAATCTCGAACATATGGCGGTTAAAAAATAATGACAAATATGAATATGATCGACTCTTTAAGACAGCAATTTTAATTTGTTTATTTTTAATGTTTTATACCTACTATTTACCCGACTGTAAAGAAAGCTTGTATGTATGTATGTATATATGTAGGTATGTAGGTATGTATGTATGTATGTAATATTCTTTATTACCTGATATCTCACAATCCACTGAACGGATTTATACAATTAATACGTTGTTACATTCGTCTTGATTGCCCAAGTGTTCTTAGATAAGTATGTGACGATTGAAAAAACAAACGTGGCGGCTATGAGATGTCAAAATAAAGAGGCGTGAAAAAAAAGTTGTTTTGAATTCTGCAATATGGGTATCAAATTAAAGGGCTTATCTTAAGCATTTCAAAAAGATTTAACTTGATTATAGCTGTAAATTAAAAAAAGTTAGTTAGCAACCATTCTTTCTTCAATCTTTAATACTTGACAATAGCTGTGATGAAAGTTACTTGATGTAACAAGTAACTTTCATCACAGCTATTGTCAAGTATTGAAGATTACAACCAATAAAAAGTATTAAATAAAAAACTAAATTATAAAAATAAAAAAGATGGAAACAAGATCCCCTACATAATTATATAATTTCATGCAGTCGGAGGCACTTTACTAAGTTCATCGAGATTCATGAATGCCACTGACTGCGTGAAATATATAATTATGTAGGGGATCTTGTTTCTATCTTTTTTGTGCAGGCTTTTTTTTATATATTTTTTTTTATTACTTTTTAGTGGTTGTAATATGTAGTAACTAGAAGTAAAATGTAATGTAAAGACTATTACGCTTTCTTAGAGTTCATATGATGGGAAGGTTTAGTTCGTTTTAATGGTTGCTCTAAGCCCGTGTGATCGATCTACTGAACCGCCTCGGCATTCGTGTGGCGATGAAATCTGTTTTCAGGATAATAGGAGGATTGGAGAACTACGATGGATGTTGCTTTTTGGTTACAGTTGATTCAAAACATACATACGTATCATACAGACGTATCTAGGTGGTAGCTCCATATTTTCATTATAGTGAATGCGTTTAACACGCAGGTAAATTAGTGATTTTGATACTTTCTATATGTGGGTGTCCAACTTTTGCGTAGGTAACTATTTCGCTTCGAGAAAAGCAATACCCAAAAGTACTTAATTCGTAATTTCTTTATAACGTTTTATTTTTCTTAGAACCATGTAACCCGTATGTAATAACTTTACGGAACATTAAATCGCAACTCGCAGACAATTTAAGAGACAACTAAGGATTTTGTTCTTCTTGATAGGTATTAAATAAAAAAATTGATAGGTATTCATCAACCCATATGATGTCCCACTGCTGGGTACGGGTATTCTCAGTAGAATCTACTTTTTGTAGATCCTGGGGGTAAGTAAGTGCCATAATCGCCACTCTTGGCGAGCGTATTGGCGATCCCACTAAGGCTATAAGTCAATTTGTAGGTTTGTGAATCGTCATATCGTTTATATGTACCTACTTAGGTAGTTCACAATGCGTAGATTAACCGTGGAATTTACTTGTTAAAAATGTGGAATAACCAATTAGAAATAGAGGTTATAGAATATTCTATGAATTTGCGACATCCACCATCGTCTGGGCCTTCTTTTTTCCTTAACTTCTGATTTTAGTATGTACTAGATTATATTATGCTAATGCACACTACTAAGCTGCTGCACTGTTGTCCATTCCGGATCAAATACAAATGAAAAGGTCGCATAAGTGTAGATTCTTCTCGGTTCTCGCGCATTATTTCGGCAATCGGGAATTCGGGATTTATCGATAATCGGCGAGACTTCCCGCTTGAATCTGTAACCGCTAAAAAACGTAATAAGTGTAAAACTACATTGGTTTACTTGTGTTTGAATATATCTTTTGTTTGTTCTAGAATATTCGGACTCATTCGTGGCACGTGTGGCAGATGGAGTGGTTACAGTGCAAGCGTCTGGGTCGCTTACCCTACCTAGTGACGTCACGATCGTCGTATTGGAACTACATGCAGGTGACGCAAGAGCGGTTCTGCTACTTAATGTTGGACAATCAGGTATTTGCCTTTAAGCACTAGCTAGTTTAGTTCTCAATTTAAAAACCAGTAGATAAAAAAACTGATTTATCGGCCAATGTTTTAAGCCTAATACACTTTGCGAGGTATGTATATGCTACGACTGCGCTACGCCTATTCCGGGTGTGAATTTAACATGTATGTATTCACCTTAAGTCTCTTTTAGACCTTAATACTCGTACCTATATTCGTCAATACAAAACACAAAAGTTTCTTCTCAACTTGAAAATCAAACATGGAATAGGTAAACAAGCTCAAAATGTAGATAGCTTATACCTACTTAAGACTGCTGAAATACAAAATACAGGTTAACATATCTATCACATTTACCACTCGTACCTGTCAGTCATAAAAATGTTATCTATGTAGATAAGATATGTGTATATTTGAATGCACCACACTTACACTGAATAAACAAATAAAGTGGTGTTTTTATAAGACTTGAGGAAAATTCTAAACTGGATATCTGACTGGTTGTACTTATTACAAATTCTCATCTCGCAATTCACGCAGTATCTTTATTGCTTTGCCACTTACTTGTTTACAGTTTTTGTGAATGAAAATTTCCAAATAAAATAACACAATAGGTATACTAATTATTTATATGTACACGAGCTGTCCCGGCGAACTTCGTACCACCCAGTTATTTTCTTTTTTATTTTGCGCAAGAACCTTTTACAGTGTACTAGAAAATAAAAAAAGAATGAATTAAATCGGTAAAGTCGTTCTTTAATTATCTCGTCACCAAGGAAAATAGGGATACATTTTTATTTACGTACTAGTTGTGACTTCACGTGGAAATTTTATGAAATCGTACATTTTCCAGAATGAAAACTGCAAGCCCATGGGCTAGTCCAGTATAATATATCTCTGTGCCCAATTCATTCCGGTCAGGAGTTTGGGATGGTTAAGTGACAAACCTCCATCCATCCAAAATTTCCCATTTATTATAGTAGTAAAATCTAGGTATGATAAAACCTTACACTTAGACTATTGGGCTGATTTTGATCAAACTAAAACTGCATTATATTACGAAATAATCATAATAATAATAACTTGGGACAACTCACACAACGCTATCTGATCCCAAACTAAGCAGAGCTTGTACTATGGAAACCAGACAACCGATAAACATACTTATATATTTCTAAATACAAACATATAATAGATAAATTACACCCAGACACAGAATAAACGCACAAAGTTCTATCCTGGATGGGGATCGAACCCACGACGATCGAATACACTTCCACCGCGCCACAGAGGCAGTGGAGGAAATGTGGAGTAACGTGATCGTACATTATGTACATAAAGGAAAAAAAAAGCAATTGTAGCCTAATGGAAAATCATCGTAAAACCGTCTTTAAATAAAATAAAATAATAGATTAATTTCTACTACATAGGTAATAATAGATATTTCGTATTAGGTAAGTAGATTAATTATTAAAATTTGTAATCGACTGACTTAGTACGAACTCATTAGGCACATTTTTTACCAAGAAAGAATGTTGCTACATTACATTTAATGATTCTAGTTTCGGCTGAAACTAGAATCATTATTTTCCGATGAGACAAAATAGCTACATTTTCGATGTTACAAAAATTGATTAGAAATTCATATTCAGGCAGAGAATCAACTTGAACTCATTTAGAAGTTACTTTATTGTACCTTAAACCTATTGCAAAAAAAGGAAATATCAAGATCAACGTGAACGAAGAAATTCTGCTCAATATGTTATTCTCAATGACCGCACTCCTAAATTTCTCAATTGGATTGTTGCCAATGTGAAAGCAGCCAAAATGTAGCTCTTTCTTAAAAACACCGATGTGATACGTACCTATCAGATGCTCTGGCCAAGCAAAGAAGAAATCGCAGGCTCAAATTCTACTGCTTACGCTTTAAAAGTTAAATCATAACTTTTATTTTGTGTATTCATTTTATTGGATGTTAATGAGTCTTGGGCCACAACTTTAACACACACTAAAGTGTAGCACGCTACCTAAGTGTGCTGTACAGTTTTGAATTCGTAAATCGAAGTGCTTTATATTATATTGCTTTTTATGTATATTGTTACTAATAAGAAAAAAAAATGAGTTGGCAAAACGGACAACACACGGATTAAATTGATATAAGCAGTTTTATCAGTCGGTCGGTTGTCAGCTCTGCCAATCGCTTAGTTTGGGATCAAATGGCCGTGTATAAGTTACCCCAGGACATTATTATATACTCCAGTTTAAGGATTATATTAATCAAGCTTATTAATTTATGTACAGTTGACAACTTACATTGCGTTAAATATTTTAGTACCTAACTGATTCCTAACCTCATGCTACAAAAATCCCTTTGAATTGTTACAGAAACTCCTATATTACCAACGGTGACATTCAGCTCTCCATCGTATGCCGTCAACGTGAACATTGTGCAGACAGGTGTAGTGGGTCGGGTGTCGGCCACTGCAAGCAACAGTGAGGCGGTTAGATACTCGTTAGCCATTAACAATGGTAATTATTGTATTTCTATATTCTTTTTTTTTACCATGAATAGGAGATCGGACTGTCAAGTCAAAGCAGGTCCCTTTACTCAAAATTCAAAATTATTGATAAAAAAATGTAATGAGCTATCTGACATCATTCATAAGTATTGTCAAAACGTTAATTTTTAGTTTAACGACGTTTGAGTTGTTTTTTTTTATTAAATTAAAAGTAAGAAGATAGAGTTTATATTAAAGACAATCATAATTTTTCTAAGGTTTTTATGACACATTGCCCGACTACTCATATGTGATTTATTTTGACTTTAGGCTGCCTTTTAAATACAAACACAAAATAACTTATTAACACTAAACAAGTTTTTATGTTTAGTTTTTTTCTATTTAATGCAAATATAGCTTAAACAAGAACGTGATCGTTGTAAGAAGAATGTGAGCTAATCGTAAGACTATATTAAGAAGGGTGCATCAAGCCCTCTAGAAGAGGGATCATTTAGTTAAGATTCTGCCAAGTCACCTTACGATATCAGATAAGTTCTTACAAGGCCCAGTCTCCAGTCAGAAGCATCATAAGACGCTACCACTTCTCGCTAGGTACACCCTTGCGTGACTCACTGCTCTGTTTTTAAAATAAATCATTTACTAAAAACGCAAACGATGTTTTAAATATACAGTACGAAAGCCTAGTGATGTTATTTGTTTGTATTATAAAAGTTGTGAGAGGAGATCAAAGTTTACGAAATCTGTTTTGCATTTGAATAGCCTTACTGTCTGACAAAAAGTAGCAGTTATTTAAAATAATGCTACTTGTTATTCAGAACAAGCGTTAAGTATATTTATTACTTTAAGTGATAAATATTTTTTAAGGATTTTCCAGCATGAAACTGTTAACATCATAACTATCGTTTTAATACAATATAATAGGACATGACCTTTTTATGGGCGGGTTTCATTCGGTGTTTAGGCCCAAAATTAGTATCCTTACTAGCTATGTTCTCTTTGAGATCCTGTTCATAGGTACTTATAAAAGTTAAGTATTTAACCACCTATGAGAAATTCAGACATTATTTTTTTAAATAAGTTGTATATATTGGAACTATTTCGCGGTAGGCGTCATCTTCCGCCTCATAAAAGATCCTGCCTCGATTAGATTTAGTATACTGACATCCATAGCGTCATTATTTTTAAATGCAAATTGGTTTCATAGTTCACGGCCATCTCATCTTTTGTTTTTCAAATATCTAGAGTAGTCAATTATGGAAACTTCGGAAGATGTGTCATAACTATTATAAATGAGTTCGAAACGCCATACGCATTTTAAAATATTACATTGAAAATGTTTAATTAATAACTCGTGTTATTAATATTTAATAATGTAAAAGGTTATCTCTGGTTGACGAATACATTCAGAATCATATCAGATTAATTTAAACTTTCAAATTCATTTCAAATGTTATGTTTTCAATCGTCACGAAATATAATTTAAAGTTATTCGTGAACTTCTTACGATGCCTATAGGAATCAGTGGAGCCTTCCGCGCGCCTAAAGTTCTTTTAAAGCAATTTTACTTTCGGAGTGTTTATTGTTCTTTAGCAGGCACGAATACAAATTCCTCTTTTCACTATACAGAACGGTGAACAACAGATTAAAGTTAAGATATAAATCTTTGTGCAGACATTTAATGGGAACTTAGGTTTAAAAGTTGAGGTAAATACAAAATGTACTATGCAAGGAAAACAAAGAAAACGCTGGTAAAGTAATTCTGAGTTTAATATAAATTTTGATATTGTTGTAGCATATCTTCAAGCACGTATTTCTATAAGTAATGAGGGTGAGTTGCATCTGTCTGCCCCGGCCAATAGTGGTGTGTACAGTTTCCAAGTTGTTGCAACTACTGTAATTACTGAAGCAGAAGGTAGAGCCACGGTATGTATCATTCCATAATATCTATGACTAGCTGACCCGCGCAACTTCGTCTGCGAGATTTTTTCCCGTTTTTGCAACATTGTTCATTGCTACTCCGTTCCTATTGGTCGTAGCGTGATGTTATACAGCCTATAGCATTCCTCGATAAATGTGCTATCCGACAGTAAAAGATTTTTTTAAATTTGGACAGTAGTTCCTGCGATTATCGCGTTCAAACAAACAAACTCTTCTGCTTTATAATATTAGTATAGATATAGATACATAGACTTTCACAAGGTCTCTATATAATCAAATCAAGAAATTAACTATGATCTAGCAAGTAAAATATGTGATATAAAGACATGCATTTTCTTTGTTGGAAATACATATTCTGTTTGTGCACGATTATTCTGTGAGAAAGAACAAATTATTTAAATTAACATAGTAGATAAAGTTGATCTATTTATTTCACAGATACATTTAACAGTGGAAGCTATCACTGTTTGTGGAGATAACGAAATCGTAGTTCCACCGCTGATCATATTAGACAGAGATGAAGAAGAAGCTCACAATAACTTAGTCACTCTATCACAGTATGAGAACTGTCAGTTCACTCTCACGAATCGCTGGCCTCTTGAACAAAACTGGCTGTATGTTGACGGAAATGGATTACATGCGAGATCAATCGACAGGGAACACGAATCTATTGCACATATGGCTCAGTCTCAAATCCAAGTAGAACTTATACTGCATTGCGAAAGTGACACAGTTTCCCGAACAAAACGCTCTCTTCGAACTGATTGGCTCGGTCCTTACGATTATGGCACCAATCAATGGGTACTCACAGATTCCATATCGTACAATTCTAGGAGAAGTTTCGTGAATCTAATAGTGAACGATATTAATGATAACTATCCGATATTTGTTGGTAAAGAACGCGAGCCGATCACAGTGGGATACCCTATTGCGGAGTTAGAGGAGAGAATATTACCCCGTTCCTTGGCGGAGTTACAGGTAGATTAAGGCTTTATATTATGGAAATGTTTTGTATATCTCTGACATGAACAGACGAAAGTCGTAAACTTTGCTTCTTGCATTAATATTTCAAGTTCCCACGTTGTAACATGATTCACGTTGGAAAAGAGTTTATCTTTGAACATAAACCTACCTGCCCGACTGACTCATTGCCTCCAAAAAGAAGGATGTTAATGACAAGGGTTTTTGAATGTTTACAAAATGAACTTACTATAACTAAGTAAATGTGAAAATTAATTAAAAACCTTTAATGATAAAACTTTTTGGGAGAATACAATGTACCACATAGAAGTAAAGGTCCATTTAATTTTTCAATATTTATTATGTAGGCATATTTACTACGACTTAATTTAGGGCGGCATTATTATATTGTTTCTTAGAAATACATTGGTTGCCTACCTAATAATTCTACAATATTTATAAATTAGATACCTACTTACTTACTTAGAGCAATTTTGAAAGTCCTTATAAGTAGTAGGTGAGTACATATATGTATATGTAGATATATATCAGTGGATACACTTATAAATCACAAAACAAAAAAAAAACATTTGATTTTACCACTTTGTCGGCCTAAGTTTACATATGTATATCCATACCAAATTACAGCTTTCAGACAGACATACAGACGGACGGACATAGCGAAACTATAAGGCAATAAATTTTGCCATTTTGGCTACGAAATCCTAAAAATACCTTTAGTTACTTATGAGGTTTCGTTAATAAGTACAAATTGCTTTAATGTGACCGTATCAAAGACACATCGTATCGAATGTTTAAATTCGATCATTGTATTGTTACTTACCAATATCGCACAACTGCACTGCAACTAGCTTCGTCCTTTGTCTATTGGATCAAACGTTATTCAATTCACGATTAAACTAATCGATTAAACTAATCGTGAATTGAATAACGTTTGATCCACTTGACAAAATACCACAAGGAAAAAAAATTGTAACAGTTTTCCCAAAGCTGGAAGTCTTACGTTGTTCTTGTTCAACATACACCCAAGTTTCTTTAAGTAGATGTACTGTAGCTAGACATTTTTTTAATATTATAGGCAACAGATGCAGATATAGGAGAGAATGCTGCTTTAATGTACTGGAGTTCAGAAGATGTATTGGCCGTAGCACCTACCACAGGATTTGTTCACGTGAGATCCGGTGCACAACTGGAAATCGATCAGAGACTAACCATCAACGCTACTGATCAGAACGGACAAGGATTAACCGGGAATATACAAATTGAGGTAACTGTATATCTTTTGGTTTCTAAAAAAGGCAACCACTCAATTGAGATTAATCCTGGTGTTGTTCCCACAACACCAGGATTAATCTCAATTGAGTGGTTGACTTCACAAACATACAAATTCTTGTTGATCCGCAGTCGACTGTGCGCCATTAGTACATTTATTTGATACTAGCTTTCGCCCACGGCTCCGCCCGCGTGGATGTCGGTTATCGCCATAAAAACTATGTCCTTTCCCGGGACAGACAGGCAGAGTTACTTTCACATTTATAATATTAGTATGGATTTGGAACAGTTGATCAGCCAAGATTAACTGTTAAAATTAGACAAGTGATTTTCTTCCTTGTGGATCGGAAGCGAATCTATCTCCACATAAGGCAAATAATGTGCAAGCTTCTACATTCTTAAACAAATCGATCAATAAGTATCATATACAAGATGTTTCTGAGATACATATTTGTATAAAAAAAGACGTCCTTTACTGTCACACTCCATTCATGCAAAAACCAACACTTGCCAAACATCAAATGGCATAATGCGATAAAAAGTACAGTCGCTAAATAAAAACAATTTGTGTTACGAAAATTGCCAATTTTGAATATTAAGTCTATTACAACAGGACACGCTGCAATATTGGCAGTATAACTTAGAGGATCAGCTAGGCCGAGATGAAACAATATAAAACTAATATTGTACATGTGATAGTAACTCTGTCTATCTGTCACTTCTGTAACTGTCTATTACGTTTTCAAGCTTAAGCCGCAAAACCAATTTTGATAAAATAGTATGGGGATAGTTGAGTCCCGGTTAGTTTTAGTTTTTATCGCGATATCCTACATCAACGCGAGCGGAGCTTCGGGCAAAAGCTAGTTTTATAGTATAATTAAATTAAATTTCAATTCTGTTATGATAACTTCATAAACAAATAAGTTGACGTGTCTCAAGATTGC
The DNA here is from genome assembly GCA_945859575.2 of Herminia tarsipennalis. Taxonomy (NCBI): domain Eukaryota; kingdom Metazoa; phylum Arthropoda; class Insecta; order Lepidoptera; family Erebidae; genus Herminia; species Herminia tarsipennalis. The sequence goes on from OX243838.2 coordinate 15,021,029, forward strand.
ATTCCAAATTTAAAAATTTAAATTATATTTTTGTCAAATTAGTGTTGTACCTACTAATAAGGTATTTGACCAGAATCATAATAAACTATTATAAACTAACCATTCAATAATATGCAATAAAATATTCTGAAAAAATGTGTTTGTTCATAAATTAACGAGTTTATTATTTTTTATTCATCGAAAGAAATACTAAAAGTATTGATTTGATCATTGAAATGTGAAGTCATACGCTAGTAAGTATTTCATTCAAACTTGTAGGTACGGAGCAAGTCGTTTTGGACATTTCTTAAAAGGACACTGATTTGACTTCATTCAAATTCCCCATTACTACCATGTCCTTTAACAAAGCCTCAGTTAGATTTACACAAAACATAAACATCATATACCTCTAATGAAATATCATGTGACACGGGAAAAACATTAGAGCCTTACATTTATTTCCATGACTCATTATTGTCATAATTTCAAGGCTTCACACCAAAAAGCGGAACAAAGTTTTTACAAATACAATTTTGAATACTTCACATATATGACTTTATGTTGTTAGCGAACAGTTTTGTACCTTTCCCATTCATGTATTTGCAGTAATATACGTCCTAATCAACCGCATAGTGATAATAATACGTAGGTACTAAGTTAGTTTACCTCTTTATGTTTAGTATTTGGGTTTAAATTTAAGATCATACTTTGTAAAACAAAATAAAATGCCAAAAAGAAAAATGTACCTAAATGTCAAAACCTTTATAATTAAATAAAGGTTTTTGAAATGGTGAGACATTTACTTATTAAACTCATTATCCTGTCTACGGTTTTGTTTAAAAATAAACACTGCGTGTTTGTTACACGATGTTAAACTTCTTTCTAAAAATGAACAAATTCATTTCTTTTTAATTCTATTTATAAATTCTAAGGAATAACAATTTTAAAGTCGTAGTAAATTAACACCAACCACATTTTATTCAAAATTTATTGCATTTGATAAACATACACCGGTAACAAATCAACGTTGTTTCGATGCCGCTAAAAAAAGCTGCTCGGGGCAACATAACATACCGGATGAGACAACATCCTGTTCAAGTTAATACACAAGGAGTCCCACTACACGCAATAAAGACGTATTGTATTAATTAGCAAAATTGCAAGACATAAAAACATGATAAATCAGAAGCACATACGCATATAATAACGCATATAAACAAATTAAAGAATATAGGTAGGTACTTCCGTCATCGTTGACCGTTGACTGACTGTTTTAAAATTCTTAATAAAGTTTTATACAGCTAGTCTATGCTTGTTAGTTTATTTCATGACCAAAGAGCAATAACCTCAGATTATACCAAAATAGATGACAATATAAATATATACATATTTATTTCCAGGTCAAACTTCTAAATTTGAACAACATTGTGGTAATAACAGTCAGGGACGCATTCTTACATGAGGAAAGTACTGTTCTGGCTCAGCTTAGTGCAGCTGTTGGATATGAAATGAAAGTATTGAAGTCCGTTGTGGTTTCTGATGACTCAGACCAAGACGATGACAACATTTCAAGAAAGAAACGCGAAACAGGATCAAATGGTCCCTCGTTGCTACTTTATGTGTATGGACTGTTACAGAGAGAACCTGTAAGCGTTGATCGTCTGACTGCGTAAGAAAGATTGTATAATACTAATTTTTCAACTTAATTTAAATGATGGTATTGTAAATTAAACAAGGATGTTTTTGTTTTTCAGAGATATAAGTAGTAATGCGGCAATCGTTAATATTATAAGCACAATATCGCTGGAAGATCATCTGGAACCTATTATCATTTCAGAAAATAATATTGGCTTGTTGGTATCCACAATAGTTCTCGGTGTGCTACTTTTCATACTACTCGTCCTTATAGGCATTTGGTTCTTCTTAAAATGGTAGGTATTAATACAGTTATTTAAATAAATAAGCTTACCTTGCTTAATAACTTTGGAAAGAAATAATTCATACTTTTGTGTTTAGGCGAAAGAACAGAAACTACGAGGCATTCTCTGATACAAAAAGCTTAGCATCAAGGACAGACTCGGTGGACCAACTTCAAAAACCGGAAATTTCTAAGCCGCGACTAAATATTGAAGACTTAAAACGAAGTGAGAGGAGACTGCAAGATATGCTGAATGCACCTATTGAAGAGGTGACAGTGGAAGCGTTACCTCCAAGAAAAGATCCTCCTGTGGAGTCTATAGTCGATTTACTCTCACCCGAATCTAACATCCCAATAGTTATACAATCAATTGATAAACTTAAAAGTTCAGAAGAATCTGATGACGATGAATTTGGTGAGAGGACCGAAGCGAGAAAAAAATCCGTGGTGACGTTCAATGAAAACGTTGAAAAGATCATTCACGTTGAAGACGATGAGGTAGAAACAATGAGTTCAGCATCCGGCTATGAAATTTATAAGTTATAAGGATATTTTAGCTCATTGGGAGCACGTTATTTAATAACACTATGTAGATATTATTTTAACTTTTATACATAAATAATTATTATCAAAACACATTGTTTCAATTTCATGCAATTTTTGAAAGCATCTACTCAGCGCATTTTACCGGCTATGTACTTTTGGTAGGTATCAAATTTTAGACATGTAGTGGGCGTAGCAGAATGCCAGCTTTGGTGCCATTCCGTACCAGCACGTACGTGTCTTGTCCGCGTATTTTTTATATTACTATGCTGTCAAACAGTTATCTTTATAATTTAGGAAAAAAAATAAAACAATGACGATAAAATGACTGTAGCTTAAACGCTTATAACACAGAAGACCCTATTTTAAGGCTAAATTAAGGTACAAACAACAAATACTGTCTCGTGCTCCACCGTCCGTCTTCACCTGGGTAGAGTATGAGGAATGATGAATTATAAGTTCTCGTGCTAGCGAACTATTATTTCGTGTAAACACAAAATCAAAATCTGTCAATAATGGAGATCTTTTGTCCTAGTTACCTTCAGTACCACATTATAGGTATCTTTAACGATTTTCCTCTCAAGGAGCCAATTAAAAACAATTTTGGTGTACTCTTACAAGCCATTGTCCTCTTAATGGGGTTCATTAAGATTTTATCAGATCACTATGCTATTTTTTTTAAAGAAGTGCATTACAAAAACGTGTTTGAATAATTAGCGTACCTACTAAAGAGTTGGTACCTATTTAAATTTTCTGCCAAATGAATTTATTAAAATGGCAATATCCTTAATTTTTAATCGCTGTACCTCATTTACATTCTGTTCTAAAATGGAAATGAGAGGCTTAGTATAAGCTCTCTAGGAACATTATGCCCAATCAAAAATGAAGGCAGATTTAATCTAGTTCCAAACGTTCACCAAAACAAATGATTGTTAGGCGTTTCTCATAACGGTTTTAAAGATTTTGTATCTATCATGTTTAATTTATTGTTGTTTTTATCGACCACGCACATATATATTTGGAGCTTGTTCTGGATGTATCAACGATCTATGAAATAAAATTATAGAGATGTAGACAGTGCGAATATACCTAATCTGACCTTGCTAGACAACTTTTGTTTGACCAAAATAGCTAACTGTCACAAATGTTTGGCAAAACTCGTATATACAGTTATATTTCGCTAGAACGTTTAAGTATAATGTTGCCTTTCCATAGGATTTTAATATTCAAGACGTAATTCGCGATAAAATCTGCAACATTTCCAAACACGGACGATGAATCTAAGCAAGTATAGATCATTTCAACGCCTCCAGTCAAAAGTAATAATATATTTAGTAGTCTATCATTGTAGATGTCTTGAAAACGAAATATAAATGAAGTAATCACTCTTCCATTTTTTGCTTTAGAAAAATTATATTGTCTTTTTTATTAATACTCGATGCCAAGAAGCTGTCATAGCCACAACGGGGTATCGCTTACAAGATGTCGGGTCGGTTTTATAAAGTTACAATACCTTCGGCACTATCTGGGCTCGACATTCGCCTGTCATGTCACTATCTTCAACCCCGAGATAAAAGGAGTGTTGTTTAGATGTGAGTGAGTTTAACGTGTCTATGCAATGAAACATGGATTTGAATGCGATTTTTTATTAAAAATACAGTCGCTGATATGATCTCTCAATTTGACTGCCTTTGTGGAGCGGTGGGAGTGTATCCAACTGATACGCAAGAGGTCGTGGGTTCTATCCCCACCCAGGATAAAACTTTGTGTGATGAGCACAATGGTTTATTTTGTGTCTGGGTGTTATTTATCTATAATATGTATGTATTTAGAAATATATAAGTGTGTTTATCAGTTGTCTGGTTTCCATAGTACAAGCTCTGCTTAGTTTGGGATCAGATAGCGTTGTGTGAATTGTCCCAAGATATTATTATCATTATTATTATCACCCTACGGTTGAAATACATTTGCACGTCATAAATAACAAGGTTGATTTTTCCTTGCAATAATATTTTGACAGTTACTAATTTCAACCTTATAGCTATTTTGGATAAAAAAGGAAACTTTATCAAAACTGGTAGACCACTTTTTTGGCCGACTGCATATCTACATTAATAATAATATCTTGGTATAACTCACACAACGTCATTTGATCCCAAACTAACCAGAGCCTGGCTTAGCAGTCGTTTTAAATAGTAAATAGTTTCATCTTGTATTCCTTTCCGTTTTTTAGCCACGCCATACCTCCCTCAAAACATATAACAGTAAGTTTATTATCATGACTACGATGACATCTTACGGTTGTTTAATACTGCTGTTTAATCTGATGTCATAATATTTACATATGAGTAAACTGTCTCCTTTGTACAGATATGGAAATCAGTTCTAACAAACAGTCTTGCAAATTGCTAACTGGATTTGTAACTACAATTCTGTCATCTTAAGTAAATTCTAATTTCCCGTTTAAGGTGTCAAATACATACAGCGCGTGTAGGTAAGTTAAATTAGTACAAGGAAAACGAAATTTCCACCGTACATAGATAGGTAGGTAAGTACCTATATTTTTATTGTGTTGGTACGTGTGGACTCATATTTTTAATCTAACTGTAGGTTCTTGTTTGTTTGCGTAGGTAGGAACACCCGTATTCTTAAATTGGCTGTACTACGAAAGGTGTGTACCAAGTTTCCGGCATATATTAAAAATTAAAAACATAATAATAATATCTTGGGACAAATCACACAACGCTATCTGATCAACTATGGAAACCAGATAACTGATAAACATACTTATATATTTCTAAATACATACATATTATAGATAAATAACACTCAGACAGAATAAACCATCGTGCTCATCACACAAAGTTTTATATTGGGTGGGGATCGAACCCACGACCTCTTGCGTAGCAGTCGGATACACTCCTACCGCGCCACAGAGGCAGTCATAAGTAAAAAAAAGATTTTGTATAGTTATCAATACATTTGTCTTACCTAGCCTATGACTTTAAATTGTATGAAAATCTTCCGTCTAAAACATCTACTGTGTAAGCAAATCAGACACTGTCATGAGTTCGCTCTCTGTCTTCTGATCCACACTGTACCCATGGCCAATAACTGTATTTGGTCACGAAACATTAGCGAATACTATAAAAGTTCTCACCATGAAATAAATAATATTAACTATCTAAGTTCACGCTGTTAATTTATAAAACTGACTGACAAGAGGGGCAGGAAAACCCTTACACCGGCTTCACAAGTTGGCACCGACGTCAGTCCCAACGTATGGATCTAGAAAATAGCATCAGCGCCAATGTTGGGACGAGTTTTATTCTAGAACCAAACGTGTGGAGCCGGCGTCAACGTCAAATATTTTTACACGCCAAAACCAATTAAAAACAGCTGTATATAATTAAGCTGCATGGGTTTAGTTTTTTTATAGCATTCCAATCATACATCCGAAATAATTACCTTATTAAATGTAACTCCGTCTTTCTATATGTTTCGTTTCCTGCTTAAGGCACCTGTCCGACCAACGGCGGGAAATAGCGAGTAGCGATTTTATCGCTCAAGACCCGTACATACTTATGTAGATCCCGTGTAAACAAAAGAGATACATATATTAATAGTTGATCGATGAGTGTTCTCGAGTACTCGCTCTATACTGCATCTCTTATGTTTACACGTACGGGATATTTCTACTCGCTTCTCGCTCATCGTTGTTGGTGGGACAGGTGCCTAAGCCATTGATCCGATTTAGATCTTATAATTAACTGGCAATGTCAAGTCTCAAATGTTAGTCAAAAGGTTACTGGGTCATTACGGACTCTCAAACTGCTTAAAAAAATCCTTTCAATTAAAACCAAGACAATGCTTGTGCAGACTTTAATATTTCCTATTATTGACTATGGTGATGTGTGTTATCTCGACCTGAATGCAGATCTGTTAAACATCGTCGCAGTTCGCAGTCGCGTCAAAGCTTGATCGTCTTCTCAACAATTGCAATTGATTCATATTCCACCTTCGTAAATACGACACTATGTCGAATCACCGCTCCTAACTGACATGGTTGCCTCTTCGGCAGCGCCGTAGTCTGAGGGCGCTGACCTTGCTCTATTCTATTCTTCACTCTTTGAATACACCTATCTTTCTTCTCACTTTCAATATTTGTGCTCTAATCCTAAATCTCCTTTTTCAATGTATTTGCAGTACATGTTGATAAATGCGTGAATAATGTTAGGGAAAATACCTTGTTTATTGCCCGACGTTTCGACCGTATTGCAACGGCCGTGGTCACGGGTAGACTTTTCCTGTTCCTGTTACCTTAAATTATTCACTCGATTAAGACCCGTAGTATAATAAATTATAATTTTAAGATGTATACATACATATCAACCCATATGATCTCCCACTGCTGGGCACGGGTCTCCCCAGTAGAACTTACTGGTATGTAGATCCTGGGGGTAATTGTCATAATCGCCACGATTGGCGAGCGGGTTGGCGATCGCAGTAAGGCTGTACGCAGAGGACGCTGCTGCCCGTCCTCCGGTGTGAAATCCCTTAGTCGCTTTGACGACACCCACAGGAAGAGATGGGGCGGTACTATTCTTAAGCTGGTACCACACGGCGGTTAAGCCGGTACCACACGGCGGCATTATAAAATATAATTTTAAATAAATAAATGTAAGTTGGAGTCCCAGAAAGGACATAGGATAGTTTGTATCACCATAACCGACATGCATGCAGGCGGAGCCGCGGGCAAAAGCTAGAAGTATATAAGTACTTAGTCGAATGACACGTTTCCAATAGATTACGAGCATTGACTGTCGAACCAGTCACATAATGGATGCTCTCAAACCCAAGCGGACCATTATGGTCATCACTCATTACACCTATAACTTAGTAGTCTTTATTACAAGTTATGGGCTTTGTCGAAGCGGTCCTCCCCCCTAAACAAGTAGCTTAAACGCTAATCGAATAGAATGACAAATTAAAATGATGATGTCGATACGAGAATGATCTTCAGCTACTTTTCATATTCGCGTTGTCTAGAAGGGTTGTTATGATTAATAATGTGGCGCAAGCGGAGGTAGCTTGATGTACTTCGTGCTACCCCGTGAGTTCACGTCGGTAGTATGATACTACCGATGTGAACCCACTCCTAACACAAGCATTTAGCTTAATAGGTATTGCGTCTTTTGGCGCTTGGTTAAGTCAACAGGGTTGGCAGTAAAGTGTATATTTATGCCACTCGCGATAGTAACTATACCTTGGGAGTTGTAAAAATGGCGGCAGACTGACCTGTCGTAATTTTTACACCTCTGCTTTCAACATGTAAAATTGCAATTGAAATGTTGTTTCAATAAATACTTGACCCTGGTAGAAATTAGCCTTTAAATATGCTAGATTGCCATAAATAAACTAAAAAAACTACACCTTGTGGTGAAGATTTGATGATCAAAGTCACAAAAAATAAAGCAAATATATAACGTTATTTTTCGTACAGAGCAAAACTCAGACACTCCAACAAGATTTTTAATTCAAGAAATCATATAAAATAAAATAATATATTCAAAAACTACATGGTTATAAGCCATGAGTTGTTTGTGTTCCTTGCAGGATCGCGCTCACTGCGTCGCGTAGTCTGCAATGCTGATTTACATTTCCCTTGATTAATTAATTAATTGTAAAATATAAAAAAAATATATTACGGGTCTTAATCGCGTGAAATACCTTGTTTATTGCCCAACAGTCTACCCGTGACCTCGGCCGTTGCAATACGGTCGAAACGTGGGACAATAAACAAGGCATTTTAGCTTAAATTATTCACGCGATTAAGATCAGTAATATATTATAATGTGTACAAATCGCGAAAGTTCATTAACATTTAAATATAAAATGGTCAAAACACTGTCCCATTGGCAAACAAAAACATTTTCAGGTTTGCCCTAGACGAAGAATAACGTAATATAGGTTCAGTAACTAGCCCATAACTGTGAGATTCATTTCTCATTCAAGAGTTTATGGCATGCTCGAGAGACTGCATCTATCATATTATAATAAGTCAAACCACAACAAGATGCCTAGTCGTTGACAAACGTGCCTTGGATCAGTACACAAGGCACGTTTGTCAAGCTCAGTAGCTGATAAGACAAGACGGATCAGATATACTTTGTACCTAACACTCGTTTACTGAAAGATGTTCACTATAAAAATAATAGACCCTTTTTACCTGACTGCGCTAGAAGGAGGATAATATTTTTCGAGTCTATCCATTTTTTGCCATGCCCAAACAACTTGACGAATTTCATTATAATAAGCGAAAGTAATGTCATAGTTTGAATTGACTATCATTTTGTTGAAAATAAAAAAAAAAAATCTGTTTTCAAATGTTTTTTTGAAAATGTAAAAGTCATGACAATAAGTTGAAAAAATTATATTGCTCACCACAAATCCTGAGTTGATCACAATTATTGTGCTCGTTTTACAGCATTTCGAATTGTTGCTCGCAAATCTAATTTTTTTATCAATGTTAGCTTTCAAAACGGCTTGAAAATGTTGTGGTTAATTTTAGTAAATTCGAGATTCAATCTCCGAAGGAAGAAGGCGCGCATTGCTAGACGGCCAATTACAGTTCAAAACCGACGAACATTCGGCCCGTAAACTGGTGTCTCAAAATCTCCATCGTTTTCAGAACTATGGGTTGATTCGATCTATTGAATACATTGTATACACTTTTACATCTTCAAATAAACATATTATGATAACAGATCTTTTTTTTAATTTTTAACAAAAGGTTAGCCAATTCAAACTATGACAATACTTTTGAGCCATCCTTTAAAAAGTGTCGTTATATTTGTCTGATTTGTCTCAATTGCCGAACTATATATTTTTTTCAGTTATTTAATTTTAATCAGTGGCATGTTTTTTGGTGTTTATTTCCTTAAAATAGCATTTTAAAGGAGTAGGTAAGGCCCTACTCTTTAAAAATTTAAGCATGAAACGTTTGGATGAAAGACACTCCGATTATAATCTAAAATTAAAGTAGGTAATCGCACAAGTCACGTAATGGATGTCAGTTTTATTTTGTAGGAGAGAATGTATCATATGAAATCCACACAACGCAGTTGTAACAAATTCAAATGTTGTGCTTCCTATTGACGTATAGACCTGGGGACGAATTCGCTAACGCCTACAAGACGTCGTGCGCAACAAAATAAAAATACCCACCGAAAACGTCAAATTCTTAAAAAATAAAATCCGCCATTTAATTTCGTTTTCTGCATGATCTGACTGTTCGCTAGACTAGTGATCAATCGAATGGAAAAAATAGCGAAGATTCTGTCAATAGCGCCACTTAACTGCTGGAAAAGTTGGTACAAAATGTATGGAAATAACGACATCGCTTTTCAAATGTGACTTTGCCTGGACGACGCCATCCATTTCAATTAAAAAGTAAATATTGACTGCAAAGCGTGAGAGAGAGAAAAAAGTTATTGTCCACAAAGTAGCGTTGTCTCTTTCTAGAGAGTGGTCAATTTTGTGAGGTTATGGCGCAGTCCTTTGACGTAGAGACCTCTACCTCAATGGTGCATCCTGAATGAATACAGAATGTATTCACTCTGGAAGCAAAACACTACAGTGAAAAGTCATAATTCTACATAGGTACAAAAAGTTCGTATATCTATCGTTATATTCGGTCCTACAAAAAGTCAATCGTATGTTTCACAGGTACAGCAACAGTGACATGTGGAAACCAAAAATCCAGTGGACGCAGTTGTGGAGCAAAGGTTACGTAGTAGATATTTATTTTATACCTAAATATTATTATTATAAAAAAAATAGTAGATGTAGCATTAAAAAAGATATAACCTTCATGTGTAATGTTATCATAATTAATAAAATCGAATTCGTTCATTAAATTCAACTAACGAAGCTGAAAGACTGATGCTGAAATCTATACCTAAAATATAAAATAATCTTCGACAGTATTATTTTTGTTTTATAGGATATACATATTTCCAAGACAAAACTGAGTTACTTTTCTTTTTTTAAGAATAATTTAATTTCTTGCAAATTACTTTATTAATTGCATTTTTGAAAGATAGAATAATTTGAAGTCCAGACCCAGGAATCGAACCCGAGACTTCCATATGCTAAACCGGGGCCGGAATCAAACCATCTAACCGCCTGCGACATTAAAAGTTGTTAAAAAACAAGGCAAGAGCATGTCGAGGCATGCTCAGTGTAGGGTTCCAATTGGGCAGAAGAGCGTATGTCCATGGCACTTATGCCCTTTTGAACCCTAAAAATGCGCTCTGTAACGAAGCATTAGCAAACAAAGGCCGTTGTCTTTCCATGTCCCAGAGAAATAATTAGCATTTAAAAAAAAAGTGTCCATGCCATATTCTTTTCTCACGGCGTTACTTTTGCGAACTTGGCTTTAAATTCTATTATATATTATCTACTATATTCCAAATTTTGTCTGAAGTTCATAAGCGTTGCATTCTGTAACCAAAGTGAATAAAGTAATTTGACTTTGAATGATCAAAAGTCACATTCAAGAATCTCATTTTTATATGGTACCTACTACCTGTCCCACGCAACTTCGTCAATTTTTAATATTTTTTTTTATTTTTCCCGTTTTTGCAACATTTCTCATTGCTCTTCCGTTCCTATTGGTCGTAGCGTGATTTTATATAGCCTATAGCCTTCCTCGATAGATAGGTTACCCAATAGTAAAAGAATTTTAAAATTCCTGAGATTACCGCGTTCAAACAAAGAAACAAACTAATTCTTCAGCTTCATAATATTAGTATAGATTAAAAAATAAACATTACAATAAAACTATACGTAATAGCTACCTATCAATTTATATGGTTATGCTATGATGCAAAGGTTACCAACCGGGAACTTTAAATTTCTCAATGAAAACGAAATAAATACTTTTTTTATTTAATGACTATTTCCCCCAAAAGCGATAAAGGATTTATACTCGAAGTTTGGTACCTATTTACAACCTACCTAATATATAATATAATGTAATGTAATGTAATGTAATGTAATATAATATAATATAATATAATATAATATAATATAATATAATATAATATAATATAATATAATATAATACAATACAATACAATACAATACAATACAATACAATACAATACAATACAATACAATACAATATAATATAATATAATATAATATAATATAATATAATATAATATAATATAATATAATATAATATAATATAATATAATATAATATAATATAATATAATATAATATAATATAATATAATATAATATAATATAATATAATATAATATAATATAATATAATATAATATAATATAATATAATATAATATAATATAATATAATATAATATAATATAATATAATATAATATAATATAATATAATATAATATAATATAATATAATATAATATAATATAATATAATATAATATAATATAATATAATATAATATAATATAATATAATATAATATAATATAATATAATATAATATAATATAATATAATATAATATAATATAATATAATATAATATAATATAATATAATATAATATAATATAATATAATATAATATAATATAATATAATATAATATAATATAATATAATATAATATAATATAATATAATATAATATAATATAATATAATATAATATAATATAATATAATATAATATAATATAATATAATATAATATAATATAATATAATATAATATAATATAATATAATATAATATAATATAATATAATATAATATAATATAATATAATATAATATAATATACACTGACGGACTCATAAACTGCATCAAAGTTCAGGTTTACTCTAAAAGGATTTTTTATAATAAGTATGCAAACTTTTTAGATTAAATTATATAAATATGGAAAGACTGGCTCTTAATCTTAAAAAAAAATTAAATTTAAAAATAGAACTGCGGTAAAACAAATGAATATAGCCGGGAAAAGAAAATTTACTCGTAGTATCAGATTTGCGTGTTATTTAAAGCAAAGTTTTAAATTAATTCTCATTGATTTTTTTGTTTGGTCAATTGAATTATTGTTACCAGCATAATTGTTGGGTTAGTTTTTTAACACATCGAGAGTTTTTGAACCATAATATGGATACTTCGTCCGAACAAGCGGCACAAATTGTAGCATTGGTGCGGGAGGGCTTGGATCAACGAACGATTGGTAGAAATTTAAATTTAAACCAGTCTACGGTTTGTAGAATATACAGAAGGTTTGTAGAGACAGGTTCTTACAGGAGGAGACGTGGTACAGGCAGAACTCGAGCAACCACAGGTCGTGATGACCGATTTATTGTTACAACTTCCCTGCGAAATCGTTTCCTCACGTCAGTTAACATCAAAACCGAGCTTAATGAAGTGCGTGGAAAAAACGTGTGTGCACGAACAATAAGAAGAAGGTTAAAGGAAGCGGCTATCACCCCTTTTAGACCAGCAAATGGTCCAAAGTTGTCTGCAGCTCACAGACAAGCTCGCTTAAGATTTGCGCGTCATCACCTGAATTGGACAGAAGAGCAGTGGGCCTCTGTATTGTTCACGGACGAGTGTAGGACATGTTTATATGGTGCAGATGGTCGCAGAAGAGTCTATCGTCGACGTGGGGAGCGATATGCTCAAAGTTGCATTGAGGAGCGTGTTCCTTTTGGAGGCGGTTCATGTATGGTCTGGGGTGGCATATCGATGAACGGGCGAACAGAACTTGTGTTCATAGACATGGTCCGTCAAAACGGTAATAGAGGGGGTTTGACAGCACATCGCTACATAACAGAGATATTAGAAGATCACGTGGTGCCTTACATGGGATTCATAGGCGAAAATTTTACTTTAATGCAGGATAATGCCCGGCCGCATGCAGCTGCACAAGTTCAACATTATTGCGAAGAGGTTGGGATACGTACAATGAATTGGCCAGCACGCAGCCCGGATCTTAATCCCATCGAGCATGTTTGGGACAATTTAAAAAGAGCTGTATATGCGAGAAACCCTTCGCCTACGACAGTGGCAGCACTAAGAACAGCACTTTCAGAAGAATGGGACAATATTCCGCAAGATCTTTTAAAAACCCTTATAAAATCTATGCGGAACCGATTAGAATCCGTAATAAGGGCACGTGGGGGTAATACACCTTATTAAAACACAAATAAACCCTCGCATAAAGTTTGTGTCTATTGTTAAAACCAATTTTTTAATTAAACAATTTTTCCTTAAACTTCTGTTTTTTCTTCAAAAAAGGTCTTAGGTCCTTTCCAGTACATAAACTTAAACTTAAAGATATGATCCTACGCTGTTTTAAAGTTCACGAACCAATCTAGAGGTTTCAATTTAAATCTGTATAGAAAGTTTGCATACTTGGTTAAAATATTTATTTCAAAGTCGTCTATTACTTTGATGCAGTTTATAAGTCCGTCAGTGTAATATAATATAATATAATATAATATAATATAATAAAATATAATAAAATATAATATAATATAATATAATATAATATAATATAATATAATATAATATAATATAATATAATATAATATAATATAATATAATATAATATAATATAATATAATATAATATAATATAATATAATATAATATAATATAATATAATATAATATAATATAATATAATATAATATAATATAATATAATATAATATAATATAATATAATATAATATAATATAATATAATATAATATAATATAATATAATATAATATAATATAATATAATATAATATAATATAATATAATATAATATAATATAATATAATATAATATAATATAATATAATATAATATAATATAATATAATATAATATAATATAATATAATATAATATAATATAATATAATATAATATAATATAATATAATATAATATAATATAATATAATATAATATAATATAATATAATATAATATAATATAATATAATATAATATAATATAATATAATATAATATAATATGTTGGGACAACTCGCACAACGCTATCTGATCCCAAACTAAGCAGAGCTTGTACTATGGAAACCAGACAAACTGATAAACATACTTATATATTTCACACAACAAGACACAGAATAAACCATCGCGCTCATCACACAAAGTTTTATCCTAGGTGGGGTAAAGTTTTATCGAACCCACGACCTCTTGCGTAGCAGTCGGATACACTCCCACCGCGCCACAGAGGCAGTAACCTAGAATATATAATAACTATACACTTCCAACGCCTAGGCTTTTTGTAAGCAGTTTTTTTAGAAAATGTCACTCGTGAAAATAATTGACATTAGTGCGTTATGATAGTGCTTGATTTCGTAATATGTATGCATAAAAAAAATGTGAAGGTTTTTAGGCAAACTTTTTTCTTTAATATCTAACAGCCTATCCAAATAAGACACTTCACGACTCCTCTTCACATCCCGTGACCTTTAACGTCGAATCTGCAAACACACTATCAAAATGTCAACATTTCGATAGGTTGTTTGCGTATAATAAATTGTTTATTATCTACTGTTTATTTATTTAAGAATTGACTGCATTATATTATGAGATCATTATTTCAAATCGAGACAGTTACACGCAATCACATCCTGCTTTTAACAGGTCCTCAAAGGTAATTTTTATGTAAAAGCTTTAAAACAAAATATATTTAATATCAGCAGCTCATCGCCATGGTGGCATCGTAGGATTGTTTTCTCTACTTCCTATAAACATAGGTATATATACTTAGGCACGTATTATACATTTTAATTTTTTGGAAGAAATTAATCAAATCTGATGGATAATATAATTATACGAACTAAGAAACAAACAAACTGACCTAAGTACAGAAGACAAAATGTAACGCAAGTACCTGTAAATAAATTGAGCCTTGCCAAGTCTTTTAAAGCCAAATTTGCCATTATAGATTTATTATCATGTCTGCCCAAAATCAATTTACATTTACCTACTTTAAAAAAACTAGGGTCATACCTAAACATGAGCTACTTGCCGGGGTTTTCCCAAAAAACTATAGCATGAGGTTCTCCCAGAAAAAAGTTAAAAGGTTTTCCACCGTGTTAGCAGCGCGTAAGGGGTAAGGAACTCCTGGCATGGTCGTCACCAGGGTTATTGGAGAGGGCAACATCGACCAAGTGTGATTCCTTTGCGCAACGACGTCAGAGAACGTAGACTACTACGAACTATTACTACGTGGAGGTGTAAAACTAAAATGTACTAAAATATACTGTGTATTCATTTGTGCCTCAGAGAGCATGTTAAGCCGTCGGTCCTGCGCCCAATCTCTCTCCGGTCGTTTCAGATTTCTCTAATGAGATTGACCACCATAACACACATCGGTTAGGAGACCATAATTATTATCCATTTAAAATCTACCTATTAGGGTTTCGGGGCGAGAGTTTGAGGGGGGTGGTGTAATATAAAAAAAACAATTTCATTCGTCGCATCGGAAGACTCAAACGTAGAGTTTATAATAGGTAGGTATCTCCGCAATAGGTTTATAACAAAAACTAATAAAAACGGTACTTACTAAAATAGCAAGCTCGAGGATTTATTATTTATAAATTATAAGATCTTCGAACTCTTGTCGCAATAAATTAACATTAGCCGTTAACCCGTTGCGTCGAACTCTTGTAATTTAAATTGAATTAATGCTGGAATTAATGCTTGAAATAATACTTTATCGATATTTTTAATCTTACATGAGAATAAACAAAAACAACATTTAAAAAAATTAAAAACCCACTACTAACAGGGGGCAATTAGCCTAAGGGAATCCGACGGGGTATACCGTTTACCACTCCGAATTGAACTCAAATGAACAAAAAACGAATCAATGAATGCCAAACCCCGACGAATTTTCTTAGGTTACTTACCTCCAGTTAGTCGCGTGAGTTTTTACGTTTTATTAATAAAAATAAGAGTTTGATCCTTTTTTCAGAAACAAACGCGTGTACTGTAGCGCCCCCTACGGTCTGCAACATTGAAACTTAACTTGAACATGTTCAGGAATTACACTTGTACAGAGAAATAAACAATTTCCAAATCATCCTATCCATCTCTAAGAAAAAGAATAACCATTTTGTAGAAACATAATCACAATAGCCCCCTGGCAGTCTTGAAAATTGAAACTTAGCTAAGAACATGCATGAGACTTATACAACACAAAAGCAACGCAAACTCTTTACAAATCGGCCCAGCCGTTTCCGAGAAAAATGGTAACAGACACACACACGGACACACATACACTAACACCTCTAACCCTAAACCCATATACCACCTCCATGGCCGTCGCGGGTAATAAAAACAAAAACCCGAAATAATAAAATGGCCTACGTCACACTCACAAGTGAGACAAATCCAACGATATATCACATGGTCGACTCTGTCAAGCCATTTGAGTTATCGAGCGTGTTAAAAAAATATACATACATGACATACATAACCTCCTTATGACGCAGTTGCGTAAAAAAGGTTTATTAGCTACAAAAATGTTAAACTAACAAACTACAATAAACTATTATATTGTAATTGTCATGGTAAATTATTACTGGGTTATGTCATACGATTAAATTTCCCTGGTGGCTGTTTGCGGAACTAACTTATCTTATTCCCTTATGGGTCAATTAAAAAAAAAAACAAAAATATGTCATTTCATTTTATATTATTGTTATATTTTTTTATGTTAGTTCCGCGACTTGCCACACTATGGAATCTGCTCGTCATCATATCAAAGACACAATGGAACTACACTGTCAGTTTCAAAAGATAAATAACTAAGTTTATTTACCCGAGCAAAATAAGAAAAACTTATTTGGGCATATGTTATAGGTTATATATAGTCTAAGCTATAAACCGTCTTGGTGGGAACCATAATAATGTCAGTTATTCTTACGAGAAATAGTGATGTTAACACATCACTGTGTTTCGGTTGAAGGGCACTTTATCAACTCTAATTACTGGGCAAATGACACTCATGAACTTTATGTCTCAAATGAGAAGCGCGGTCCGGTGACATTCAGATCTTTGTCAAACAAGGATTTGGCGATACTGTTATGATATAGCGTAACGCTTACCATCAGACACTCGATCTGCTCGTGTTCTCATTTCATAGTTTAAAATAAATACAAAATATGTGCTAAAAACATCAAAGTAACGGGCCACTAATACCTACTTAGTTAATAAAATTAATATTGCAAAGATGATTAAGTAAATGCCACTCAACAATGTGTTATTGGATCATATTCGCAATTATATTCTGACAGTTTAAGTAGATACATCTATTTTACCTGAACACTCTGTTGCAAATAAGGGGTCTCAATGTTCATCAATTTTTAAATCCCCAATCTTATTCTCACGAAAGTAATGGCTTACAAAACATTATTCATAAAAAGGTAGGTACGACATATAAATCGTTGATAACTAAGATAAATAACTCGTATTAACGCAATATCACTCCATATTCAAAGTTCAGAAGCTTCTTAGCAATTTAGTGTAACTTACACCGACTCAGTGCCTAACCACGAACTTAATTTCTGAGTTATATGAATGAATAATTTTCATGTATTTCCACTTGACTAAGTATGAGCTTAAATCTAATCCTTCTGAATGTGGAATAATTAGTTACTTTGTAGAGATTTATATATTTAGAGAGTTTAGTTTCTCTCCAATAAATGATTTGATATTGATTTTTAGAGATTCGTACATCAAAAATATTGCGAAATTGTAATTTTATGGATGCAATTATCATGATTTTATCATGTTTATGGATGCAATTGAATACAGATACAAATTAAAGTATAATATTATACATAATCTACTTACGTAACAATGGTCAAGTCCGGTACTAAACTCGTGCATGTAAACACGGGGAAACACGTCTAAACATCTTACGGAGAACTCTACAAAATCATGATAATTGATAAATTCCACAACATTTACAGTCAAGGTTGTAGAAAAATATTTATACTTAAATGATTTAGATCATATCAATTTGATATCAAATTTACAAATCACACACAGTGACTAAGAAAATGTTTTTTTTAGTTTTCTTTGATCAGATAATCTTCGATTTGATAATGAATGGTACCTTTAAAATTCATTAAAAGTTTTCGAGATAGAACTTTTACACAACAGTCATGTGCATTACTGCTGTTCCATCGAGACCGTCAAATAAAATATGGTTATAAATTTAGGGATTAAAATTTGCCTTGTTTCCAGGAAAGCATTGCGTACGTTCACTCTGGTCAAAAAGATCATGTAGTGACAGAGTGCTTGCTTATTTAAAAGTCAGTGGTGCAACGGGCTACACCGAACAGCCATTGTCAAAATATCAGTGTGGGGTCCAGAGAACTGCACTATAATGCTGTAGCAATGTTAGATAAGAACAATAAAAAATATATGTACATGTGTACAACTGTCACCAAAAAAACCTATCGCGCAGAAGGAAAGCTTCATACAACGTGCTAGAGTAACGCACGGACGCTTAATCTTGGACCACTCTGTTCCAAAGATGCCTCGACATTCTGGAATGTATGCGTTACTCGAGCAAAGTATCTACTTAAAACTTTCTTTCTGTGCTTTCGGTTTTGTGTGGTATCGCGTAGAACTCTTCAGATAAGTGATAATTGCAAATTCCACAACATTTTATCCAATCCAAGGTTATGGAAAAATAAAAATACATATTACAAGTAGGCAGTTCCGTTTTGTATTTTTTTATCAAATCACGAATTCCTCATTTAGAAACATTATGTACTTTTGAAATTACTGAACCTCCTTGTTTGTACGATGTGATAATTAATTGTATGAAACCAGCCAATTTATTTTAATTTAGTCGCATCCTGCTTCTTCGTCTGTCTGGAATTGTTTTTGCGAGGATATCTAAATACTTGCGAAATTTAAAAAAACTATAAAACCAGGACGTTAAAATCCGATTAAGATCTTTCCACCCATTGCAGAGATTACCCGGACGAAACATAAATACAAGGTAATTAAAAAATAATTAAAAAAAACACTGATACTCTTGAAAATAACCGTTAAGAATTTAATAAAAGGATCTTACCTACTATGACACTACAAACAGATAAGTATTTCCATTTCATTTGTATGTTTTAATGTTTTATTTAATAAATAACATAAATACTATTTATGTACTGTTTAGCGTGGCTATGCTAATTGATATCTCCTTATGGTCAATCAGTTATTATGTCAGTATATTATTGCATAATTTTATCTAGTCACACAATACCATAGAGGTCCGTGACTCTACCTAATGATCAATGTTACTAACTATGAAGGTATATATGCCTCGGTGACGCATGAGGCAGAAGTGCATATGACTTCTATGCAATACGTTATGGAATTGCTCTCATTGCACAGAATAGAGCTTCGTGTGATAAATGTATTTAAATTCATGAATAAAAAGAGGTATGTGACTTTACTATGAAGATACATGTGCCTTAGTAGCGCAATGAAGTAAAAGTGCATATGACTTCTATGCAAGAAGTTATGGAATTGCTCTCATTGTACAGAACAGAGCTTTGTGTGATAAATGTTTCTAAATGTTTAAAAAAACAACTTGGGCTGGTGAACTGCTCTGCCATCGGCCTACGCCTGTAGTTGTCGAATTTGTCTTTCATATGTTATGATTGAAGGCCTTTGTACACGCTATCTACCAGGTTTCCAGTTAATTTGTACGTGTCTGTAAACTTTGTTACAGAAACCTTTTAAACACAGTTACTTTTCGGCATTCTTTGTGTTAATTTATATATCTAATTACACAAATAAAATATAAAGCAGTGAAAATATGAAACGAATGCAGATCACATTGTATCCGTAAAACAAATTGTGTCCGGAGGTAAATGTTCTTAAATCTTTTACGACACGGGGATTCACAAAATACTTAGTGTGAGAATTACTATTTAGCTATCAAACTAAGTAGCGGCTACTACAAGACACCTTTTTAGCAAATTTCATCAATATTCATCGTGTAGTCTTTTAGCAAAATGCCTGTGACATACGGTTGGACACACAGACAGACGGACATGACGAAACTATAAGGGTTCCGTTTTGGCTACGGAGCCCTAAAAAGCTATTAAGGCAGTAGATAAATTAGAAGTTATGTTATGAGATCTAGATATTTGTTGATGAAAAGAATAATCACCTCGGAATACCTGCAGAAAAAAGTCCTACAGTCGTGTCTGTGAGCGATCTCTGTCGATGTTTTGTGCCCGTCCTGAGCAGTGGGTGTTTATGGGATGTGATGGCCATCATTCATTTGTTAGATACCTACCTCCGCCTTCGCCTTCGCCTCATCTATCTAAACAAAATAGGTAGGTACCTACAATAGTCATTATAGCTCTGCGAAAGGCAATCGGTGTCTGAGTAAATAACCGTTAGGAATTTGTATGTTTTTTAAAGGACATGTTTATATGTAAATCAAATATCTTTTATTATTCTTATACGAAGTAGCAGATCAAATAAATAGAAGCTTAATTAATTAAATAAACTTAAATAGTATTGAATTAGAATCTCGTTGATTGTCTCATTTATTAAATTCATGTAATAAAAAGTTGAATTTCTTCTTGCAATTAATCGAAATTTATCTACTATTTTAAAATAAAATTTTATTTGATAGATTTTAGAGACTTAATCGAATATCAAGACTACGCGGTAGTATTTTAAGATTTATGTTAGAATAGGTATATATCCTTTGAAAAAGAAAAAATAGCGATATGGAGGATGGAGCTTTTCTGATATGTTCCAACCTATGAAAATATGAAAGCAAAGATGTACACCTTATTTTTCTTAGAAGACTGTACCAAAATAATGTTATGCAAGCCACTGCAACTAAAGTAAAACAATGTGCTACCCGACCATAATTTGAAGTTCGTGACGGAGCTTAAATTATGCAGGCCGAACCTTGCCGAACCTTGGATGTACTGAGAAAAATAATAATTAAACCCTCGAATTTCGCGCGACGCAAAATGTGCAATCAATACATTCCCTAACCACAAAACAAAGAGAGTACAGAAGGAACCCGACTTTTATACCTACACTCATACGCAGGCAGAAAACGAGCGAGCAATAAAATTCTCCGCATCTGTAACGAAATCCATAGGCGGATCCAGGCAGGGTGGGGCACGTGACCCCCACCAGACGTTTGTTTTGTATACAAAACAAACGTCTGGTCTTGTATTGTATTGAATATGTTTGCTCATTTGCCCCTTGTGCCCCTCCAAGAACGATTTTTTTTTGGGGCATCCATCCTTCCGTCGTGCGTGCAACTCACACCTGGTGTTGGGCAAAACTAAATGCACCAGCCCCCCATTTGACTCTCGTACCCTCCCCTCCCCAGAATCTAATCCTGAATCCGCTCCCGATGATATCTACGAGTACGTGCGTCAAGAACGTTTTGTATAGCTAGATCAACGTAGCTAGGCCGGACTGAAGTAGGCGACAAGTGGTTGCGCAGATGTATTTTTTGGAAGTAAATGGTAACAGGAAGCGAGGGGCGGGGGTGGTAACTAAACCAAGAGAATTAGAGATGCTATTACGCATTACATTGTCATAAGTTTTTTTGTGATTATTTTCGTATTTATGTATAAATAAATTGTTTTTCAAAGTTTCTTTAGTATTTACTGTAACTGTTCTAAATTTAAACTTTTATGAACTCATTTGAATTAAAATGTTGTTAGTATTTTTAATCGATTAAACATAATTAATCGTTTTCGTAAGTAATTTTATGGTCGCATCTCTATGACATGCGCGAAAGTGTTATGAACCTAACTTCAATCCGGTCAAGTTACGTTGATCGTACTGTATGAAACTTTTCATCTGTACGTAAGTAATCTGTGTCCTTACCCCGAGATTACATAAACATTTACTTAGCGCGATTTATTACGATCGAAAAGCATACGAAAAATGTGCGAATTTTTTATCTTTCGCCATTCAAAAGAAAATTAATAGTTGCTGTTAGTCTTTTGTCGGTTTTGGGGAGTGACATCAACACACAAAATTAGCTATATTTACACATATTTTCTTATCACGTTTTTATTTGAAATAGTGAATAGGTACCTATCTAAGTCTTTGCTATCTTTTCCATTTATTTAGTATCTAATGTGCATAATGGAATACCATTAACATATTTATTCGACAGGTATACGTGTTTGTTGCATCTTATTCTCGAACTATTTACCGTTAGAACAAAAATCCTGCATAGTATTCACATTAATTAAGTTTTGGTTATCTGACTAAAATAAACAATATTATTTTTTTTTTTGTAAATAATACCTTATGTGGTGTTTTAAAATTTATAAGAAAACAATATGTTAATTTTAAAGATAGTATGTGTTACCCATATGCTAAATTATTTTAAAAAGTAATATCAATTTCTTTAAACCATCGGATTTTTTACACTAATATACCTAATTATATCAGTGTAAATTCCAACATAAGTAATATGCTTTGAATATATAATGTCTAGATTTTTTTTTTTTTTTAAAGACGACTCCCGCAGTAGGGTACAAGCCCTGTGTCGCGGGGGACTTTACAAACATACAAGTCACGGACACAAAGTACACCCTGACCCGGAACAACAATTTGTGGATCACACAAAGTGCTGTCCCGTGTGGGAATCGAACCCACGAGCTCTTGCGTAGCAGTCGGACACACTCCCACCGCGCCTCAGAGACAGTCAAGAAGACTCCTATCAGATGTTCTAGCTAGCGTTAATCTAGCGCGCCATTTTCAAAAAGGGTCAAACGTCAAAAATAGTAGCTTCATTTTTTTGTAGGCTTACTGAGGGAATGTTCCATCTAGACATTATATAATCAAAGGTAATAAGTATATTACTTTATTAATAAATCGTTTGAATTCTAAATTTTTTTACTGCAATTAATATTTATTCATTTAAATTTTAAAAGCTTATTTATTCTATGTTTCATCTATATTAATAGAATATTTACAAGATATTTACAAAAAGAACAGAAAACCGGGCAAGTGTAGCACGAGGGTTCCGTAGCTGCCCAACACAATAATGCTGCATAAGAAGTGGGTTTTCTGTTGTTTTTGTTTCACACTACTAACAACATTACTGAAGTAATTTTCAATGGCAATGGTAGTTTATAAACAGATAAACATTGTAAACATTGGCAATTTTATTGCCTGTTGGCCACGAGTTTTTATTGCCTGTTCTTTTCTCGGGCTTTACCTACAGTTTGCGAACAGGCATTACAAGTAGATGTAGAATCGACTTTTCACAAGTGTAGTATTTTGCTTCCTAATTTGAATTTTTATTAACCTAATCCTATTTATTGATTATTATTATTTTTATTATTTAAAAATAGACGTTATCAGGGTACACGTACCACGTCTGAAACAACATCAAACTGCACTTTAAAATAATGCTTTTTGTCAGTTACTGCATTCTTCGTTACGGCAGCAAAGCAGGCTATTGTCATCCTCGTCTAACGAATGATGTAGAGCGATAAGTCTTTCTCACTCTAAGCAAACTTTAATCGCTGGCAACTCTGGCTGCGGGCACTTTTACATAGGCAGAGGTAGTTTATAATGTACAGAAAATAAATAGCTTTAATTTGATATATAAATGATGAAAATACGCCATGAACGTAATAACGTAACAAAATATTACCTGCTTACACCTGGCTACGAAGGGGTTGCGGGCAAGTGCGCAAAGGCACCTATAGCTTTTTAAGTTCTCTACGTCTATTTCTATAAAGTAGAGTGTATTTCATTGTAATAAAAAGTGAGATTTTTTTTTTCCAGTAAGTCGATTAATATTAATTTAATTAAAAATACTTGCGGGCAAAATCTGATAGGCAGACTGGCCAAAACATATTACCCCTTTTATTACAATACTCGATGAACGATGCGAATCTGCAGCCGTATCTCAGTCTAATAATAGATTTTTTAAAAGATCAATAATCCCGACATTCGCTTTGTTTTTGGTGTAATAACTTATGATGATTTACTTATTAATTTTATAATTTGTTTTTCTTAATGTAATTATTGTCATTTTTTGCTTTTGAATTGATCTTAGTGGATTATTTATGTTATTTTTTAATTATTTTTTGTATTATTTTATTACTTTTTTCACGTACTTTTAGTGACTTTACTTTTTTTTATAAATTGCATTTTAAATAAATGCAAATTATAAAAAAAAGTAAAGTAAAAACTTAGGTGAAGAGACGATTGTATTTTAATGTTATAACACACACAATGCTAATTCTTTGTGCAAAGAAGAGGTAAGCCTTCTGATCACGGGACGTACTGATAAGACGCTGGGAAATTTCCTTAAAAAGTAGGCGCGCTTAGGCCCCACGGCTCCAGTGTCTCAAACTTAATCGGCTCCAATATATAATCCCCAACCACTTTTTTTTTAGGTTACCATATTTGCGCCATTTGAGGTTCTCGGCAAACGCAGCAGCAGCGCAAGCGCAGCTCGCCGTGCTTGGAAGGTGGGTAGGTGCTAAGGTATCAACGCAAGTTGCATCCCATACCAAAACCCTACCCATCCTCCACGGCAACAAGGACACACTGTCCGGCCTCTTTCCCATTCAATTCAACAACAGCTTGCACACCAACGGTGACAAGAGCTAATAAAAAAAATATACGAATCATCAGTCCTATTAATTTGATAGGATTTGTAACGGTACCAAGGTCAATGATCAAATGTATTAACTTACAAATAGCTATAATATAATAATAAAACTGTTAACATATAACATCATATAATTCTTTAACACTAAATAACAAATATTTAAGGACCGTTAAATGGACCGTAACAGGTCGATTGGGGCCATGCCAAAAATCCATCACGCTTGCAATAAAAGTGATAGATAAGGAGTAACGAAATTAAAATTGAGCTAAAACTTAATCACTTTAGAATGACTTATTTCTTCACGGAAAAAAACTTTAAATATACTACCCACAGCCCACACTAGACCACTATAAATTACATTTTATTTCAGTAGGTATTTTTTAAATGTTGCAATTAAATCCTAAAAAATACTTCGTTCCACGTTCGTTGACCGCACTGAGTATCCCAAGGTTTTGTTTTGAAGGTTTAATATAAAACACACTTACATGACATAGGCGTACCCAGGTGGGGGGATTTGGGGGTGGAAATCCGTCAATCGGCGCTCCGAAACCCTTCGTGTGTATAGAAGGCACGCCTATGTCTTTAAAGAGAAATCATAGCGCACAAGAGTTGACTCAGGCTCGGAGCCAGAACTATTTTCGGGGGGGGAGCAACATTTGACTCATCTGGCGAAATTTGAGTTGAATTGGGGTGCATATAGTTCAACGTAGATACACCAGCAGCCACAAACCGCCGAGGGAGGAATTGCCTGTCATAACACAAAAAAAGGTGATTCAGTCGAGTCTAAATGGGACAATTGCTGACTTGCTGATTGATTGCTTCATTGCTTACTAGCATACCTACTCCCCATCGTTAAGCATCAGGCGTTATCTTTCATTACACTTTAAACAAAACTTTTAGCTATAGTCCTAAGCTGAAGTTTTTCAACCAGATAGGAGAAGTGGACTGAATTGGGATTCAAGCACAACTCAAATGCTGTCCTCTTCTTTTTGATAAGTTGCCGCAGTTGATCGGGTAACGATAACTAAGTCCCGTTGAATTTTGTACTTATAAAAAAGGAGTAACTTCACATCATTAGTTAGGTACACACGTGACATAGCTCAACTAAACTTACACGGACATAAACTAACGACACAAAAAATAAACTTAATCTTTCTATCTACGTACGAAATCCTACATTACCTACTTTTAATCTGACATGTCAACCTTAACCACAGTTATTTAGATAGAAATCTCGTTTTAACTTATAACGGTTTACATCCTGGAGGTTGTGGTTAGGAATTAGGATATAAAAAAGTCAGAATACACAACATAATATGCATATTAAAAGTCATAAATTAGGGAATCATAACAAAAATTTTCCAAGATGAATTTACAATGCAAAATAGTTGAAGCTGTAGGTGGATACCCTCTTTGTCACATGTAATGGTTCATTCACCCCTAAAAACAAGCTGTGAACATGTAACATTTAATTCTATCACTATAAATCGATTGCTTTAACCATTAAAGACTCGCTCACAGCGGATCTAAAATTTGAATCGATCTGCTCTTAATGATCCCATAACAATTCAGAGCAAAAATAATTTACTGCTCTGTTTGAAATAATGTCAGTTTCAAGATGTGAATGTTTATTATGTTATGCTTTTACTCGCGATTCTATCAATTTAGATATCTGATATCCTGATAAAGTGTTTCATTCAGATTCTGAGGTCTTCTGTTTACCTGTATCTAATTATTCCTATAGAATTTCATCAAAATTTGTTTAGTAGTTTTAGCGTCAATTACCTATTCTTTCTCAAACTACATAAACACAAAAATATATCTATACGTCCTGTTACCGACCACATCCTTACAAACTCGCATTTATAATATTAGTAGGAGATATCCAAAGTGACGTCTTGAAGAATTCTCTCGATAAGAAACAAACCTTTTCAATATGAATCCACTTTATTTTAATGCATGTCGATTTATTTGAAATCAAGTTATACAGCAATTTATCATTTAGTTATTGGTAATAAAGAGAACTGTGACAAAAAGAAATCAGTGTCTTCATTAATCACATTGGTTTCGGGATAAACTTTAATGCAATAAGTATATTAGATGTAGACAGACCCGCTGTTGATAAAAACAATAGTTTCCTCCTGATTCACGTTTCACTTGGCCTTAAATTTTCATCACAATCATCCAATTATTAAACAGGATTTATGTATTCAGTATAATCTACACATTATGATTATACTAAATACGTACCTATAGGTTTTATTAAATTACAATCTTTTATATTATAAACACTTTAACTTAACAATCCTTTTATGACAATTAAACACATTTCTGGAAATCTAAAACTTTTTGCATTTATTTATTGACATTTTAATTTTATTCTAAATAACTACATGTAACATAACTTTTAAGACTAAAATGAAGTCGCAAATCACTTGTTACAATCCAACCTTACGCAAAAGATTTCACGCCATTACATGCTCCCAGAGAATAAAATAAATGATGTATTGTATATAGACGTGATAAGAACTTGGTTATGATTTGGTATCAAAATATTCTTTATTTTTCGAAACAAAGGTTACCTATATGATCTTCAATGCATTGATAAAGGTTTATTAGCTTTAAATAACTACCATTTTACCAGCAGCTGGGTGGCCCGCCGTGATGGGCTGTAGGTACGCGTACTTTACTTAAGTGGAATTAAAAAAATAAAATATTATGACAAGAAACTCCGGTGCCCCAAAAATTACCAAGAATTTTCCCTCTTGCATAATTAGAGATAAAATACGCCGAACAATCAATCCGTCAATTAAATCCCCATTAAGTTT
This sequence comes from Herminia tarsipennalis, assembly GCA_945859575.2. Lineage (NCBI taxonomy): Eukaryota > Metazoa > Arthropoda > Insecta > Lepidoptera > Erebidae > Herminia > Herminia tarsipennalis. Next base: position 15,048,956 of record OX243838.2, read on the forward strand.
TAATTATAAATCTCAGCTTTTAGCATAACTTAGTCATCCAAGTTACGTTGTATACAATGTATAAATAAAACGGGGAATAAGTTATACTAAAAAGACGAGCGTGAATTGATTTTGGTACACGCATACCGATCGAACGGTTCGTTAAATTCACCGGACCCTTTTCACATTGTGACGTCCAATGATATAGAACGACGGTGAAATATTTTAATTTAACGTAAGGAAGCTTATATTGATAAAATATCATGGTGTCGGCAGAATATACATATTCATTTTTGACGTGATAGCGTCTTATAAATCGATGACGGCACCCACGAAAAAGTGACACGTTGCAACGGTCACGTTATTGAATGGTTGCTAAGCAGTCGCGTTATTAACTGGTGGCTAAGCAATGCGAATGGTGATTCCACCCGCTGTATTGACACAGTATTGTGGCCTATGGGCCTTGCGTTGTGGCCGTCATGTTAATGTTTTGGCAACTGCAGCGATACGTGATACAGTGGGAAAAATACCAAAAAAACTGTCATTGGCATTGTTGTTTATTACAATGTTATCAATGTTTTCTTAAGACGTCATCACGTAAAATTATCGTCCGTAAACCGACTTTACAGACAACCATTTCTTTTTATTATATATAAATAAACGGTTTGAAAAAACAACGAGTAAAAGGGTCTAAAAAGTGAGTAACTAAATATGCGCTACCAATCTCCTGTCACATTATTTGTACTTGCGTTTGTGTACCACAAGTTCTGATATGATGAATGGATGAAGATGGGCTATTTGGTACTGACTACAGTAATAACAAAATAATATCATTTTAAAAAATCTAGAGCGTAACCAATCTTTGCAAATTTTAAATTTATCTACGGCTTTTCAATATGTTGTGTACTTTTAAGTAATTAAATGCTGAACTGGGGTAGTTTATCTCGGAAAGGATAAGTTTTTGTTTTGTGTTTGTTAAAAGTTGCAATTCAGTGTAATTATTTTAACTTAAATGTCAAATTGTATAGTTTTCCTTTCATTTGACATACCTACTATGTAACGTAAAAAAATTCTAATAATTGCCTCTTTTGATCGGTGTCGTAAAAATACAGGTTCTTTTTTCACATTGTAAGTTCGATTCCCTGTTCAACAGGCGATTTTTTTAAAATGTTTGAATGAACAGTATTTAAAGATCTTTAAATAATCGTCTACTTTTTTCTGTCTTTAATCATTTTTAAAATTAAAATGAAATCTTATTTCAGTAAAATGTTCTATCTACAATGTTTAAGATACTATTTGCCCTCCGTGTGGCATGGCCGTGGGATAGCCTGTATATCTAGTAAAATATAAACTTTTTTGATCAACGTAACTCGGCCGGATTGAAGTTAAGTTTATATCACTTTTGCGCATGTCATAAAGATGCGACCCTAAAATGACTTACGAAAACGATTAATTATGTTTAATCAATTAAAAATAGTAACAAATTTTTTACACTACATCTACCTGCGCATGCTGATCCATAGCCTCTGTTATATAATATAATATATAATAACCACTACAAACCTGATTTTATCGCACAATTATATAACAGAGGCCATGGATCAGCATGCGCAGGTAGATGTAGTGTTTACTGACTACAGCAAATGTTTCGACCGCATAGATCATCGGTTGCTGTTAATGAAGTCACAATCTGTTGGTATACATGGCGACTTATATAGATGGCTCGTTTCATATATTGATAATCGTACGCAAGCAGTGGTACTCCAAGGCTATTCCTCACATTGCTATAATATTCCTTCAGGCATCCCTCAAGGATCAATTTTGGGACCACTACTGTTCACCCTATTCATTTGTGATATTAAATCTTGTTTTCAGTATTCATATATACTCCTTTACGCTGATGATATGAAAATTCATAAAATAGTTTACAGTATCTCTGACACACAAAAACTACAAGAAGACCTTATTAGATTTGAAACATATTGTAAACGTAACAAACTGCAACTTAATGTGTCCAATTGCTTTCATATTACATTTAGTAAAAAAACATCGATAAATTCAGTTTACTTGTTGGAATATCAAAATATTACAAACTTCAACAATACTAGGGATTTAGGACTCACACAAGATCATAAACTTTTGTGTGATTTACATATTGAGGACATTATTCAGCATCAAAGGCTTCGTTCTTATTATAAAGCCTAAGCTTTATGACTTTGACTTGTGACTTTCGCTCATTGAAGCCAATCAAAATACTATATTGTTCGTATGTCAGGAGTCACTTGGAGTATGCATCCCAAGTGTGAAATCTTCAGTACCAAGTTTACAATTCTCGTATTGAGAATATACAAAAAAAAAATCCTCAGATACCTGGACTATAGAGCCCAACAATGGTCTTTGGACTACAATCACCGATGTACTAGATACCACTTCCTACCTCTCCAGTACAGACGTGAGATTAATGATGTATGTTTACTAATGAACATTGCAAAGGGATTGGTGGACAGCACTGAACTCCTAGCTAAAGTTACCCTACCGACTAATCAAACAGGTTTACGTCTGCGACAGATATTGCATGAGCCTTTTGCATCCGTCAATTATCGGCGAAATATATTTATGTTGAGAAGTACAAGAAGTTTCAATTATCTCTTAAGTAAAGTTGACATAGATTTGTTTTGCACCAGCACAACCACTGTACGAAACTTATATAATAATTTATTTTTCGACTATAACAACGGCTGCAGTAACAGCGGCACCCATACTCAATAAAAGGTTTTTTTCATACGACTTTTTTTTTTCATATCTATTAAATATTTTTGTTTTAATTATGTGGTTTTAACTCTCTTTTTTATAAACGATCATTTAAATGTGGAGGCTTGTTAATAGCAATATTGTAACTCATGTATTTTTTATTTATAACATGTTATTAGTCTGTAAGCCTTCTTCAAAATAAAATAAATAAATGAATAATAAATATAAAAATACTATTTATATGAGTTCATAAAAGTTTAAATTTAAATACTAAAAGTTTGAAAAACAATTTCTTTACGAAAATAATCACAAAAATGGTGAGTTGATAATACTAATTATGACAATATAATGCGTAATCGCATCTCTAATTCTCTTGGCTTAGTTATCGAACCGCACCCGGCTTCCTGTCACCATTTCTTCCAAAAAATACATCTGTGCAACCACTTGTCGCCAACTTCAGTCCGGCCTAGTTACGTTGATCCAACAGTATTTTACAAATATTTATTTAATTTTGTTTGGGGAGCTTACGGCAAATTTTACAAAATAGTTAAAATCTTAAATTAATTTAAGCCAATTACAAGCTTCCACATATAACTACTTTTAAACGATTACTTGTTTGACTATTATTCACTTTGCTAATAAAACTTGTCGCAGTTTTACTTGTAAGTTAGGAGTACATAATATGAACTAGTAGTGCTAGATATATAATAATTTACAAAGTTTTGCATTGGAAAACTGTAAACGATCAGTAACACTTTAATGTATTAATATTCTTAATTTCAGTGTTCAATTTTCCCGAAATAAACAATTTTTCATGATTCAATTACCGTTGGTAATCAATCGGTATTTTTACAATCAAAGTAATCTTCAGATACTGTATGTATTGCGATGAGAGTTCCAATTGGTTATTTTTTAATAACACTGAAAAAATAATGGAGACAAACATACTAAGAAATGTGTTACCTCCGACTCCAAATGAGACCTATGACTACGAGACCCTATATTTAAATACATATAGGTTTTACAATTTCTCTTTTATTGCAATTATTAGGCTTAGGTCAAAGATCTTTTTTAGATCTTTTTAAAAAAAAAAAAATAGAGTAGGTCTAGTTTTTCCGTAGTTATGCAATCGCCTTCATAAGATCAGGAACTTCAAATAAATGCATATTTTAAATATGTGATGAAGGTGTGGTCTGTGTATTTAAATATACTACTCTGTAAAGAAAGTACCGGAAAACGATCAATAATACACAAAATATTGGTTATTCATTCAAATTTATTTTATAGCATTCAAAAACAATGCACTTACGCTAGTGAATAATCCAATCATCAAAACATTTTTTAAACGCTTTTGCCGGAACTGAATTCAGTTCTGACCGCGAATCCTCCCCTGTCTTCTACCGTATGAAAACCCATTTTTATCCACGAAGTAAGTTTAGGAAAAATAAAAATCTGGCGAATAAGGTGGTTGTTCGATAGTATTTATTGATTTTTTGGTCAAAAATTCGTTTACAGTGCCTTGTACGAAGACGTATTACCGTAGTGCAAAATCCAAACCAACCTTATCTTTCCACAAAGCTGGCCTTTTTCGTCAAATTTGCTGTCTTATACGCCGCATAACACAATATTCTTTACTTGCCGTTTAACCTGCCGGCAAGAATTCCGAATCCACAACAACTCTGACTATTGATCCACTTTGACGTGATAGTTCGGTTTCGGTTCAGATGTAAGGTACCACTCTGAAGCTTGTTGCATGTCAAGCTCGTAAACCCTTGTCTCGTCACTAGTAACAATGTGTTTTATTGATTTTATAATTGTTGGATCGTAATTTACGCGTACTAGCATGTCCTCAACGAATGCGATTGAGTTTTTGGAGAAAATTTAGGTATTTTGGGACTAGCCGAGCGGCAACACGTTTCATACCCAATTGATTATTTAAAATGGAATGGATACGACTCGTGACACACAGAAACTGCAGCCGCTATCTCTCTCAAACTTGAATGAGGATTTTTAGTCACTATTTCCTTCGCTTTTGCGATGTTTACTTCAGTTGAAGACCTCGATGGCCTACCAGAGCGAGTCTAACTCCATCACATCTCACTACTTTTAAACGCTTTTTCCACTTAAGCACGTGTTTATAATAAAATCTATTCACTCTGCCTTCTGTACAGCCTTCTGTACTCATTTTCAGGGCGATACAAAATTAAAGACCAACTCGTTGTTCGATGTTTTTGTCCATAGTAAAATTCGCAATACACACTAGATATGATATAACTTAAAACAGTACTGTATTTAATCTAAATATAAGATGCAACTTAAACTCCGTGCGAAAATGGAAAACAGTTGTGCCAATCTATCAACAAAAAAAAAAAAAAAAATTGAATTTTGCACCATAAACTAATCATCCACTCCCGATACTCTTTTATGCCATACCTACAGTTCAATTCCACAAAAGCAACATTTTAAATGCGGTTTATACGCATTTTAAATGTATTACATAAATATCGTTCTTTTAGAATGAAAAGAAAGATATTCATATTATTTATTTTCTTTTGTTAAAAATCTCTTTTGAAAACACGATACAAAACCATTCCACCTTTCGATTAAACCAATTTTATTGGCGATGTCCTCTTAAGTTGTGAAATTATAGACATTCCTTTTGAAGTGCAAAGGAATGTTTGGTAACCCATATTAAACATGCTCAATGCTTTATATTTGGTAGTTTTTTCTGTCATTGCCTGTTTACACCATATCTATAGATACTTAAGAACCAGGGACCTACACGTACCTATTTTGTTGTTAATCTGTCAGTATATCTATACTGACAGATATAACAATATCTAATTGGATATGCCGTACAACATGTTTAAGTATTTATTACATATATATAATAACATAAATGTAATAAATACCTAAATTAGATTCCACAGTAGAAATCCTTCATTCATCAAACTCCAACCTCCATCAAACAAACAATTATGAAATAAAAAGTTAGTAGGGCTAAATATTATATAAATAATTATGTATTCAACATCAAAGTTGAATGAAATAAGTAGATATATACAACAGTTAAAAAAATATAACAACTTCACTGGTTCATAGAATGAGTCATAACTGTTATTTAGTTTTTAAAACCTATTAGCAATGAATAAAATGCCAGTCAGCCTCTACAAAAAACTCCAATCAAGAAACAAAAGCCAGTTTCATAAATATCATAAATATTTACTCAGTTGACGTGACCAAGAAATAAAAATAATTGCCACAAATCACATCTACAATGATTAAATAATGGAATATAAGGGAATATAAGGAATTCTATTTATCTAGATCTCCTCAGATCACAATGAGGTTGCATAAGGGTTTCAGAATCCTATATTCATTCAAACACAACCATCCAACACTTTAGTTAACTGGATTTTGTATTGAATGAAATAAACTTCTTGGAAATCTTTCCGAAGATATGCCGTCGCGTTCACAATATCAGGAACTTCAAATGCACAAACTTTTTAATGGGTTTTGCAAGTCAGTAGATTGAGTACCTGTTTTGTTTGAAAGTTAACGAATTTATTAAAACTTTTTGCATAATTTGTATCATGTTTTATTCTACCTGGGCTTAATCGGGACCCTATTGAAGATGTCAACGTAAATGTTGATACAATAAAATTGACAAAGCTTCCGCCCCGTTAGGGCTAAGGTTTCTATAATAATTTCGGCTTTGTCTATTGTTTAAAGGCGGTGTTAACTAAATTTACTTATTTGCTGAGAGTGGTAAACAAGTAAATACTTTCGGTACTCTGTGTTCCTACTATCTTTCCATTACTTAGTGTCTATTGCGACAAATCAATGAACATTTTTCACCAACAGTTTTACCACGTTGTCTTTTATTGTGGGATCCAATCAGTCGTGCCTCTGGTCAAAGGTTGTTATATCGTTGAATATATTTTAAATAATATTGCAATCGCTTTAAACTTAGATTATGTAAGAACCCTTACATCTTCGTGCATCGGTTAAAAATGCCAGATTGGTCGATACGTCAATTTAAATGTTAGTCTGTCTTGATAGAAATTATTGCACTTTGCGTATTCAGATTCATCAATAACATAATCTTTTATAAATATTACTTAACTGGTTACTTCCAGAACAATAAAGTTTCATTTTGACGGGTTAATTTTGATGACCTTTACGGCCAATCTCGCAATCGTAGGTTCAATCAACTTATTAACTGTCAAATATATAAATATGTTGTAAATAGTAGGTACATATCACTTGTTTATTTCATCAAATACTTATGGTACACCGTAGATAACACGTGGAAACGTTAACACTGTCGATCCATAAATGGGAAATCGTTTTAGAAAAATGGCATAGCCCTCCGTGTTTCGGAGATCACGTCAAGCCGTCAGTCCTACGCCTAATCACTCTACAGTCATGTTGGAATTCCATCTCATCGGACTATGTGAGTGAGAGAATAGAGAGGTCTACAAACATTATTTAATATTTCCTGCGTAGCGAGACCATTATATTATGTACCTATAGGTACGACTATTTACAATTACCAATACCTCAGTAATAAAATATGTAATAAAGAACGCGCTTTGTGCGTGTTCAGTGACAATGTACAGGTTCCCCAGACTACAGACAAACAAAATAAGCAATTTGTGCCTTGTAACGGTAGTGTCGGTACATTCCTCTTTCCTTTACTTAAATGCAAGAATAACACATAAGTACAAGTATAAAAGTATTTACCTACCTACCTACTGTGGACTACCTACTTTTCGAAAATCCGTTTGTCCTTAAAACGTTGCTTGTTTCTAAATGTTTCCGAAACAAAGCAATCTAGCTTACTAATGTGGGCTAGCGTATTCTTAGAATATATAATATACAATGTACCGAACTCGTAAATAATATTTAAACGATTAAAATTCTTCTTACCTTTATATTCGAAAGCCATCAGTTCTACTTTTTAACATACGAACTCAATACATTTCATTTCTGAAAATAAAAGTGTGTTGACCAAAAATAAACAATCCGTGTTGTTTATTTTTAGATGGATAATCGTTTTCTTCGTATTTGCAATTGTATTCATTAGGGAAGTGTAAATTGGTGGTAAAAATTCGCGAATATTTCTCAAAGATCCCAATCATAACCCTAATTTTGATCACTCAACTTGATAATCGTAATGATACGCAGCGAGGTACTTAAATATTTTTTAATGAAATTTTAAAGCAAGCTATTTTAAGGGAAGGTTGTGGAATTATAGCACGCTTTTCAGTTTTTTATATACTTAATAAGAAGAACTTACATTCTTACTTCATTACCTTGTTTCAATTGTAGCCCTTGAGAGAAGGGAAGATGTCTGAATGTGAGGTCATTGAACCTAATGACATCGGCGTAAAAAGTCTGTCATTTATCGAATCTTGTGGTTCTTGTCCTGTGATTACCTTCGAGGAATGACGTGGGCCCAGATATACCGTGTTTTCCACGAATGTACCGCTAACTTACTGCGTCCAAAAATAAATGTTACGTTATATTACGTACGCTATATAAGAACATTATTTTTAGTAAGGTCCGACTCGTTTGGGTCAACAAGGAATGCCAATATTTTGAACTGTCATTTTGCTCTTATTTGATATCTGATATTTACTTTGCCACATTTATCAGAGCATAAAAAAGGTAAAGTTCACAAATGGTCGGTTGCATCAGAATTATCCGTGCTAAAGTCAAATTAGGTTAAGTTTGCTGAGTCATACACATTTTAGAATTACCCAGGGTTTTAAAAGACGGTTGAGGTGTTCCAAGTCGAAATAATACTACGAAGTTTTAACTAAAAAAACACTTAGAGCAGTTAGAAGAGTAATAATGTCTCAACGAAGTTTTATTATTATTATTATAATTTTATTCCCGAATACTCAAACGATACTTAATTTGGGTAGGTAGTGCTCAAAAATATTTCTCTGTCGATATTACCTTCACTCTTTTCTATGTCGATACCTGTAAGTAACAGTTGCATCGTGTGTGCATAGTCGGGCGCTTATTTATGTAGTAGAATAGTAACTCATCTAAATTTTTATTTTAGATATTTGACTGGCCTGTTAGACTAGTTGTAAGTGATACTGACTTCCAAGTCGGAGATCGTGGGTTCGATCCTCTCCCAGGATAAAACTTTATGTGATGAGCAAGATGGTTTATTCTATGTCTGGGTGGTATTTTTCTATAATTTAGAAATATATAAGTATGTTTATCAGTTGTCGGGTTGCCATAATTCAAGCTCTGCTTAGTTAGGGATAAGACGATGCTGTGTGGATTGTCCCAAAAGAACTTTGAGGTCTAGTAACATAGTCCAGATAGGTGGTTCGCTTCTGGCCCCGGTTTGGCTACGGAAGTCTCGGGTACGATTCCTGGGTCTGGACTTCAAAGAAAAAAAATTCTATCTTTCAAAAATGCAATTATTATATTTGTAAAGTAATTGGCAAGAAATGCCTATAAAAAATACTTCAAGAAAAAATATTGTCCCAAAATATATCCACAAAAATGTCTAATAACCTTTAAATTTATTCTAGTTTATAGTTTCTGGATAAAACCAAGTAGGTATCAATTAAAGACATATTTAACAACTGTGGTTAACCAACAGTGCTAGAATACACATCTATGGATAACTGATGAATAAACTACATTAAGCATTTTGCAATAATTACCAATATCAACATGCATACTCATCGACTAGTGAATCGAGTCATGTGGTGACACTATCAAGCTGTTTCCGATTTCTCACAGCAAATCCGGTTTAAAAAAACTTAGTAATAAAGAGTTACATGCAACAGTTTAAGATGCTCATTATTAATATTACATACAAGAAAAACCTACGGACAAACATGGTCCATAAATATGGAAACAATGATCGGTGAGTAAGCTTTTTGTATTGAAGTTTCGGGCGTTGATGTCTGATGCCTGTCTCCGCTGTGTCAAATCAAGCCACGATGTACCTCACACAATTGACATCGGGGACGAAGAAACCTGTATGTAATTACGAAGATCGCCTGCGGAAAATTCATAAGCCCATCTGAATTATAGAAGGCAAAAGATTATATAACTACGTGTGGGTCATTCTCAAAAAAGTGTCACTGGTTTATTAAAAATACCATTTTCTTAGTAACTCAGCATTGCTCTGTTTGTAGTGGATATCTTGACATGTAGTCATAGATAGCCAGCAAACGTCTAAAGCTCTATTCACAACTATTTGGACCATGTCCGAGATGTAAACGAACTTTGGACGGATTACTTGATGACGATCGCAGCTGTATTTATACTATAACTAGCTGTCTCGCGCAACTTCGTATGCGTAAATTTTCCCCGTTTTTGCAACATTTCTCGTCGCTACACTGCTCCTATTAGTCGTAGCGCGATGTTATATAGCCTATAGCCTTCCTCGATAAATGGGCTATCCAACAAAAAAAGTTTTTTTTAAATCGTACCAATAGTTCCTGAGATAAGCGCGTTTAAACAAACAAACAAACAAACTCATCCGCTTTATAATATTAGTATAGATAAAAAAGCTGAAGAGTTTGTTTGTTTGTTTCAACGCGATAATCTCAAGAACTACTGTTCCGAATTAAAAAAAATCTCTCATTGTTGGATTGCCCATTTATCGGGGAAGGCTATAAGCTATATAACATCACGCTACGACTAATAGAAGCGGAGCAGCAATGAAAAATGTTGCAAAAACGGGGAAAACTTAAGCAGACGAAGTTGCGCGGGTCAGCTATTCTACAAATATAATACATTTTTTGCCAATTTGTACTAATAACTAAAACGTTGCATACAATTATTTTAGAGCAGCCCTCACACCTTTTCAGTTACTTTTAATGTACGACACGAGTCAAATGCAGTTAATTATGTTATAACACATAAACAAGTCATTTCATTGTTTAATGTGTCATTGTGTCCTAAATACCTTCCACATATCCAGTCTTAATGTTATTCAAACATCGTCAATACAATACAAAGTAATTAAATAAAATACAATATACAACTCACTTGACCTCAAATTAGGTGTGCGATTAAGATTATGCAGGTTTAAGCGCTAAGAAAAAATGCAAATCCAAAGTAATAGATGAATATAAATACAGATTTAAGGGTTTTCATTGCAGGCATACTAATGTTCAAAACCAGGCATATGTTAAAGGTGAAATAAATAAACAAACAAAAAATTAATATATCAATCAAAAGTAAATTTTGGCCTGCTGGTCTAGTGGTTAGTGACCCCTACTGCTAAGCCTGAGGTCGTGGGTTCGATCGCCACCTAGGATAGAACTTTGTGTGATGAATGCAACGGTTTATTCTGTGTCTGGGTGTAATTTATTTTTAATATGTATGTATTTAGAAATATACAAGTATGTTTATCAGTTATCTGGTTGCCATAGTACAGGCTTTGCCTAGTTTGGGATCAGATGGCGTTGTGTGAATTGTTCCAAGATAATAAATTATTATTTTGTCCCGTACAGTGAGGAGGCTTAAGTTCAAGCAATCAGAACATCAAATATTTCACAAACGTAAGGCTTTATTTCTGATTTACAATGCACGCAAAAGCCTGCAATAAAAGTCTTTTTCAGATCAGATTACAGACCTGCCAACAATCTGTACTAATATTATAAAGCGGAAGAGTTTGTTTGTTAGTTTGCTTTGTTGGTTTGTTTGTTTAAACGCGCTAATCTCAGTAACTATTGGTCCCATTTGAAAAAATATTTTTGTGTTGGATAGCCCATTTATCGAGGAAGGCTGCTGAATATAACATCGCGCTACGACTAATAGGAGCGGAGCAGCAATGAGAAATGTTTCGAAAACGGGGAAAATTTACGCAGACGAAGTTGCGCGGAACAGCTAGTATAATATATACGCAAACAAATATAAAATTGGATGGCCTTGACTACTTTATCACAGAAGAGACAGCAGCCACTAATGTTGTTGCCCCATAGTGTCCACTACAAAAGCGGACTATACAAAAAAAAACTTTCTTTCGTTCTATTGTCCAACAATTTCCTGCAAAGGCCATGAAGCTGAAGTGTCAAAGTAAAACAGACTTTATATCACTTTATCAAGACTTCTAAAATCTAATAATATACAATTTTTGAAGCGGCGGTAGCCTAATGGCTAAGGCATCGGTCTCGCAATCGTGAGGTCGCGGGTTCGAATCCTACCCATTAAACTACCGACGTGAACCCATTCCTAACACAAGCCTTTGAGCTTAGCTGGAGGGGTTACACGATTGCTAGTAATGTGGGACTCAATCCCACATTACTAGTTATCTTTTTTCTTTAAAAAACAAAATAAAATAAAAAAAAAAAAACAACATACATCTAACATAACAGTTCAAGGCTATTTCAAAATTGCCATAGAGATCAAAATCGTACTTACTGATTGTACTGAGCACTGAATGTGTTTCAAGAAACTTGTCTAGTCTAGTTAACAAGTTAAAAGAACCGACAGTCATAACTAATCAGTCATCTTTTTGAACTGTGTAATGGCAGATACTACAGAATTTTAAGAACTAGGGTAATATTCTGGTATTATTATTGTGATAATTTTCAAAGATGAAAAGTGCTTAAACAGAGCTGTACCTTTTACAGAGAATATTACAAAAAACCTACCAACCATATTAATATGCCTGTATCTATGCTTTTTAAAAAAACATAACTTTAACCACTAAACCAACTTTGTTAATAAAAGCGAAAGGTCATTCACTCAGTGACTCAACAGGAAATCTCTAAAACTATAACCTAAAAGCTGAAATTTGCCACATAAATAGGTAAAAGACAACAGTTAAAAATAGATTTTTCAAAATATGTACACTAATGAGATACAATACAGGAATCAAAATTTGTATGATAAATTCCTTGGAGCGCTACGGAGACCAATAATACAAAACCCTGCATGGATAGAAACGTGGCCTCAGGGAACAAAAATCCTATAAGATCAAAGTCTAAAGTTTTCCTTATCATGAACGTGACGGCTAGTCGATGTTTGTTTTGTCCATCTTTCACGCACCAAAAAGCAAAGGATCGACGACGTTTTTTTACATACGAATAGTTAATGGACTGGAAAGTGACATAGACAATTTTTTCTCGGAAAAAATACACACCATAAAGTAAACTTACGTGAGCGAGTGTGGAAGTACTTTTCGAACTATGAAATTAAAGTGTGCGGCAAAAACGTATTTAATAAAAACGAACGTATATAATATTTAAATACATATATTTAAAGGTATACAAAGTTGCACGGGTCAGCTAGTATATATATATATATATATATATATATATATATATATATATATATATATATATATCTACTAGCTGACCCTGCGTCTGCGTAAATTTTCCCCCGTGTATTTTTTTGCAACATTTTTCATTGCTGCTCCGCTCTTAATTTAACAGTTTACTGTTGGATAGCCTATATTTCAAATATTTCAAATTTCCTAGAATTTTTCAGTTTGGACCGGTAGTTCCTGAGATTAAAAACAAACAGACCAACCCTTCAGCTTTATACTATTAGTATAGATATATTACAAGCGGGTTCACGTCAAAATTGTTTGAACTTTCAACCCCGTTACAGTATAAAAAGTTTATTAGGTAGGTACCTTTTTTAAGTTTTATTCAACTAGGTACATAAACGCCAAATATTTGAAAATCCTTAAACCAATTTAGTGCAAATGACTCTCACCCCATAGTCTCAAAAATTAAAATTGTACAAGGTACAGTCAGCTCCTTATAAAAAGTGACATCTAACATATTCAAATTTAAAGTAACTCCCAAAGTGATCAATGTTAAAAATACAACCAAAGTCCTCTAAATGTGTGAAGCACCCATCATGCGCAAATATATCGAAACAATTACATCGTCAAATATATGGATTCATTCAAGACATCATAGTAACAGTAACAAACAAAGAGCCAAAGGTATCTAAGCATCCAAAGTATCCAAAAATATGAAGCAATATATGAAAATGAACTCTATAGTTACACCTATAGAGTGCCCTTTGATATCGCCATAAACTGATTATTTTGACCGTAAGAATACTCAACAAAATGAAGGAGATAAAACATTGGTTGTTCCTTTCATTTTGAACGTGACGTCACTGGCATGTGTTTTGTTTAGAAATTGTTTATTTCTGTAATAATGAGATTCATAGGTACGAAGTGACCCTCAGTTGCCATAGATAAAGATTAGGTGTCAAAGAGTAGTATTAGTTTGCATTTAAAATACTCGAAGTTTTCATAGATTGCAAATAAGGCTGTGCGCAAGAAGTTGCATTTCTAGGTTTGCGCACAGCCTAAGTAATAACGTCAAGTGACTGGCTTAAGGATTCTTATTTGAAAGGGTACTCTATAGATGTAACTATAGAGTTCATTCATCGATGCCATGGAAAATAATAGCTAAATCTTGAAAATAACAAGACTTTTCTGCAATTTTTTTTTATTAAAGTAAAATACAAAAAATATCAAAACCGTGTGTATCCACCTTCAGCAATAATAACATCGCTAAGTCGCTGACGCATGGATTGCACTGCGTTGAAACAAAATGTGTCTCCTCTTAACGACTCCCATTCGTTTTGAACATGTGTCCTTAAGTTTTCCGAACTTCTTATTGTGCTATTATCCCAAAGCTGTATCATCTTACCCCACAAGTTTTCTATCGGGTTTAAGTCAGGACTACGTGGAGGAAAAGTTATTCGTTCAAAATCCGTTGTTCGGTTTAAATAATTTGTTACTACCCTGGAATTATGAACGGAACTGTTGTCCTGTATGAATGGGATTGTTCCAGTTGGATAAAATACTCGCGCAGTAGGTAACAAAACATCATTAAGGATGTCTTTATAACTTTGGCCATTAAGCCTGCCGCCAACCTCAACTAATTCGCCTGGACCGCTTTTGGACATCCAACCCCAGAACCCTAGTGTGATACGACCACTTCTGTTACCAGGTAACACGTTCCTTTCTTCGTACCTGGTATTATTTAACCTCCACAAAGATAGACGACCGCGGGCAGTAGAGCAAAACACTTTTTCATCCATGAAAACTACATTTTCAAAATTATAATTTAAGTAGCGTCGCGCAAACTCCAATCGTTGCGATTTATGTCTCGGCGTAAGAGCCGGTTTCTTCGCGGGTATTCTGTTATGTATGCCTTGTTCATGAAACCGTCTTCTTATTGTGGCCGGTGATACTCCAAATTCTAATGCTAAATTTCGAGTATTTACAAAGCGATCGGTCCGAGCTCTCTGTACTAGTCTCCTATCTTGATCGAAGTTTGTACGACGTGGGCGTCCAGTCGTTACATGTTGCTGGAGAATACCCTCTGTATTCAATCTCTCCGTCCATCGATATACTGTATTCCTCTATAAAAAAAGTGGTTCATTATTATAATGTATGCAGTTTAAAATAAATAATAAAATTAAAAAGAGAAGTCAACTTACGGATATTCCCAGTTCGTTAGCTATGTCTGTTACCGAAACTCCTTCTTGTTGTAAATGAATGATCCTGTGTCTCATATCATTATTTATTCTTGGTATTCGCAAAATCAAAGGAATGATTTGTGAAAAAAATCAAAAACCCTCTCACAAGGAAAGTATGTGAACTTTGTCGTTTATAACTTAATTTTGTCATTTAATCGTCTGCAAAGGTTTCTAAGAAGTTTCGGCGAGGCGAACATTAACCGCAAGTCTGCCTCAGTTAGGTATACTTTTTATAACCACATGCAATATTTTAAATCCAGTGATTTCATGATACCTAAACTTAGCCGGAAACCCAAATCGTGTTAAGATAACATTCTATGGCATAATAAGTAACAAAGTGGATTTATTTTATATTTTTTAAATACTTTCGCAACTATACAATGACAGGCAATAAGTAAAATAGGTAAGATACATTATTTACGTACCTTACCCACCTATTAAATAATTATATTGAAAAAATAAAAAAATGGTTATCTATAAAGTCGGTTTACAGACTTACGTGGTAACGTTTTAAGAAAACATTGATAACATTGAATAAACAACCATGCCTGTGACACCTTTTTTTCCAATTGTGTCGCATGTCGCTGCAAACGCCAAAACATTGATGACATTGTAATAAACAACCATGCCTGTGACAGCTTTAGTGGACCCGAGCGCATGCGCCCGATGGCCACAATACTTCAGCTTATCAGCAGGCGGAATCGCCATTCGCGTTGCTTGGCAACTAGCCAATAACATGAGCGGTGACGTCTCAGTTTTTCGTGAGTGCAGCCGGTCATCGAATTATAAGACGTTTTCACGTCAATAAAATAAAATAAAAATATTATATTTTTATTTTAAAAGAGAAAAGTAAATGATATAGGTACACAATGATTACATTTGTAATGTATTCATTATATTTAGTTAACAGAGGCAGACTTATGCTAGTAGTCGAAAATTCGGGTGCAATTGTACCTACTTAAAGTTGGAGAGCTAGAGCAACATGCCCTCTTGAATCAACCTATCAAAAGAATCCCGGGCTAAAGTTTCTTTGTAATTTACCTTTTTTTTTGCTTTGTTTTCAAGTGAATAAAGTAACCACCTTGATCTTAAATCAAATAGGTTGGTGTTCATTAATTCCAGAAATCATGTTTTCAATAATACGAATAATTGAAAATCTATCTTACAGGATTGAGACCCTAGCCTGGGATTTTTTTAGGAAATCATATAATTTCAATTTAAAAAAATACCTACAGTTATTATATTTTTTAAAAAAAGGACATGAACGCTAAAATTGATATGTATTACAATGTATGGGATAAAGGGGTATAAAGTGGCGATTTTTACAAAAAAAAATGGCAATAAATGCTACTTTCAGTTAAAATCAACACTTAGAACGGAAACTAGTAGACATGTAGGGGGCGTTGTGTCAGGGGCACCCCGGGCATATTTCAGCAAAAATAATTAAAAATATGAAGAAAGGCAAATTACCCAGGCAGCATTCTCAGCACGGTCTCAGCATTGAACATTTTCAGTATGTGGAACTACACCTCTCGAGGCTGCTGGGATTGTTATTTACACTCTGTTTTAGGCACTTGTATCTGCCAGATGATCTAATGAGGTCGATCATAACGCCTTTAGTTAAAAATAAAACAGGTAATATGGCTAAGATTGGTAAGGCTTGACGGCGTACTTGAGCGACAGCATAAGAAACATCTTCATCTGCACAGCGCTCAGTTTTGTTTTAGGCCTGGGCTATCGACTAAATATGCCAATCTGTCGCTCAAGCACATCGTAAGGTATTACACAGATAGGAGTACTCATGTGAACGTTGCAGTGGCAGAAGGTCCTTATAATACCATTATTTTCGTTTTCCCTTTAAATTGTATTTAGTTAATATTGTCGGTACAAAAACTGTCTGTCTATAACAAGATATTTTTACGTATCGGGTTACCTCAGCAAAATTTAACATTTTGCTGAGGTAACCCGATACGAAAATATTGCCTCGCCTCTGGCACGTTGCTTTCCTTGATCTCTCCAAAGCTTTTGACATGGTTAGATACGATATTATGTGGACAAAATTAAAAAAGCGGGGGTATCTGTGAGGTTATTAATATATTTAAGCATTGGTACGGACACCAAACTCACCGTGAATGGTTTGACGAGTTTTCTGAGGAGTATGGGGTGAAGTGCGAAGCGACACAGGGGGTTTTAACTTCTCCTTCTCTTTTTAATCTATACGTCAAGCAGTTGATTGTTCGGCTGAGCGAGACAGGTGTCGGCTGCTCAATTGACGGATAGTGTATTAATAGTATCAGCTACGCAATCGACATGGTCTTGCTTAGTCTGTCTATTTCGGCACTAAGGAAACTGATTGGGGTGTGTGAGGATTATGCAAACTCGCACGGGCTCGTGTAGAATACTAGTAAAAGGGAAATTTTGATTTAAATGTAAGGGTCGCTGACTAGATGAGGTAGCACCGGTGCTGCTTGGTGGCAATGCTCTGAAAAGGGTGGAACAGTTCAAGTACCTTGGTCTTGTGGAAACTGAGGACTTGAAAGATGATTGTGATATAGAGAGGGAAAGGAGGGGTCCGTTGTAATATGTTGGCTCATAGATTTGTACCATGTAGCGGGGAAGTAAAGATTACTCTTTTTAAAGCCTTCTGCCAGACATTATACACGTGTAATCTATGGGTCAACTATACGCAGCGGGCATTCAATGCTAATTCTCCGAGTACAATATAACAATGCCTTCAGGGCAGAGGCGAAGGGTTAAAAAAAAATTGAGGTAACCCGATACACAAATATATCTTTCTGGACATGGTTCTTTGTACCTAAAATACTAAGTAACTAAACTAAAAGGGAAACCGAAATAATATAAACCTTTCTAAGGACCCTCCACCACTACTTCAGGGTGTTGTTGGGGCACATACGCAGACAGGCGGGTATCATGCAATGATACGGAGTCGCATATAAACCGGATGCGTGGGAGCCCCAACATCATCCTAAGGACCATCGCGCTGAAACCAGACTGCCCTATCTTTCGACACTGGGTGCAAATTCATGCACTTGTACTCGGAATCCGTCAAAGTGGGAGGTACAGAAAATTCAATTGAATGTTACTGTTTTTATACTGTTTTTGTGTCATTTCTACTAATCTAAATCAAAATATTACTAACATAGTTTGAAGCGATTGTTACTTACCTTATATGGGCACTGTCTAAAATAAATTTACTTTATTTATTTATTATTTAAATGACCGAAGCTTTTATTCAGAAAAGCATATCCACATTATTTATTTCGTGAAGTAAACAGTAGGTATAATAAAATTGCACCTGAATTTCGAATAAATACTTATAGCCGTTCTACTAAAATTATTACTTAATAACTGCTTGATGTCTTTATCGATGACTTTGAACTTCGATTCCCGTGAACTTGCACCTACCATTTTCCTTTAGTTTAGATCCAGGACAATGATCTTCTCTGTGTCAAATTTCCTCGAAAAGGTGAGTCACTAAAATTATTCATTTAATTTACATAAAATAGCTTTAGGTAAAAGTATCAGAAAGTTTAAAAACCTATTAATTTATGCGTACGCGCCACGATTCCAACGGTCATGAGTTTGTCGCGCTGTGATAAGTTCAATAGACCTATTTGGAAACCCGACCTATTGAAAAACCAATTAAAATAATGATCTGACATATTCGTAAAATATGTTCTCCGAAAAGTGTGAGTACACATTTATCCGTCATCCCCATTTTCTTAACGTGAAATCGGCTTCTCAGGATATACACGATATTTAACCTGAACACAATCTACAAAAAAAAAGCTTTAAATATGTTTGCGTTTTTGTTAGCATTCTTTTCTTTAAGTGACATGCAATCATTAAAGGAAGAAATTTTTATTTCAAGGAATTTAAATTCTTGGAAAATAATAATAATACGAATATACAAACAGTTACACCGATGTATGTCATAAGGAAAAAAAATAAAATATTAGCCTCGTTTATAACGGTATTGACTTTTGTCTCCTTATCCTAAACTTTCACACCATAAAAGGTTCCTTAGTCTTCTTCAACCGTTAAGGACTCTTTTCTTCGAGGGAGATTATTTGGGAGGCGTCGTGCTGCATACTAAGCCCAAGATCGTAGGTTCGATTCCAACTCAGGATTTAAATGTTTGAGAATAGATATTTTTTTTCTGTATCTGGTTATAATTTATCTAAAACTTCCTGCCCGCCCCGATTTAGCACGGGTGTGATTTTTCGATACGATGTTTCAACAATTTTCTTTCATAATAATAATAATAGCCTGGCATAAGAGCCTTGACCAACACCTTGAGAGGCTCGCGTTAGACGGTTGGATGAAGCGCTTGATGCGGAAGGCAGTACTTCTGGACACGGCTCGCATTGTAAGGAGGTTCCTTTCTCTGGGGCCGTAACCACCGGTAGCTTGGTCCCTGTACCCGATACCGGTGGGTGACTGTTTTTTTAATATTTTTAAATAAATTTGTTTTTTATATGTTTATTTGAAAATGTAGTTTTACATCACACAACGCTATCTGATTTCAAACTAAGCATATGTAGCTTGTACTATGGAATCCAAACAACCGATAAACATACTTATATATTTCTAAATACACACATATTATAGCTAAATAACACCCAGACACAGAATAAACCATCGTGCTCATCACACAAAGTTTTATCCTGGGTGGGGATCGAACCCACGACCTCTTGCGTAGCAGACAGACACACTCCTAACGCGCCAACCTTGTTGTGTTTTTCACATGGGTCAGAAGGCTGTGTGTACCAAACTCAAGATATATTAATTGATTTTCTTAAGGTCCATCTTATGCGGATCCGAGGGACAACAGGGGAAATTACACTCCCCCCCCCCCCTCCTCTGAATCATGAATTTTCCATCGCTGACGAATAACCCACACTTGGTCAAATTGCTCCACCCCCTCCCGCCGCCCCCAAAGTATCAAGTTCTGTCTCTACTATTCATGGCCGTATGCCCAGAGGGAGGCACAATTGACTAAATACTGGCCAAATGTGTACTGTTAACCTACCTTTTTGCAATTCGGGGGGTTTCAAACCCCAAATGCCCATTCTGGGTACGCTAACGCTACTATTTACCTTTATTTACCTTAAGTGATTTACGTAAAGCAGCATCAGAGTTAACGGCGCGCGGCGTCTTAAAACTGAGTGACTTTTTAATATTGTGCATAATCTTTTGCTTTAATGTCTCAGCGATATTTAATTTGTTTAACTCAAAAATAAGGCAAAAATCCGAATATCAAGAAATATAAACAAATAATAGCCATTTGAAACTAAGGGTTTTCTTGCTTTATTATGATTCAATGTCTCTATCTGTTTTATGGTGTAGTTAACCCTAAAATAATATTAATATCTTAATTCCTACTTTACTTACTAAATATAGAAAACTAATTTTAATATACTGTGTTTTTATATTATTAAATTGATTAAATAAATGATTTATTGTATGAACTTCCGTTCGTTGATATACAGAACTCGTTCGAAACTAGCTTTTTAATGACAACGGTAAAATTTAAAATATTATGCATAACCAATATCACATGTCTTCTACTTTTAAAGAATATATATTAAAATTAATTATTTAAAAAATATATTTTTTTTTTGTCCTGGCTGATATTCCACAAAAAAATCATTTTTTTTATTGAATACTAGCTTTAGACTGGGGTTTGCTCAAGGTCAATGGCAAAAAGAACCCTTATAGTAAGCTTGTAAATAGCAACAGTAATGTCCATATAAAAAAATTATATGTAACAATTAGTCTGTAAGCTTTCTGTAACAATAAATAAAAAAAAAATGTCCGTCTGTCTGTCTGTCTGTGTATTGTCTATTTTTAGGGGGGGCGCTCCTTACATGTAACAGAAGCTGAAAAAAATTTTTTTTAGCATTCATCAACGTGTGGCACATCATTCGACAGGTCTTTCAAAAATGTTATAAAGTATTAATAAACTTTTTGATTGAGTGAATATTGTTGGAAATAATTGCATAACCCCTTAACTTTTGAACCGTGTAACCAAAAAACATCGAAAAAATCATAAATATGGCGCTTAATAAATACTCTAAACAAAACTTATTTCGGATAAGATTGGATATGCCGTCAATGAGTTATTGCCAAAAAACTGCGTTTCTCAACAAAAGGGCGTAAGTACCATTAACATACGCTATTCTATTGATGCAATTGTTCAAGGCTGCGGAACCCTACACTGAGCATGGTCCGACATGCTCTTGCCCGGTTTTTTTTATATTATTTTGCATTTTTAGGAACACAATCAATTATTAACGAATTTTAAATAAAACTTTATTAATAACTGCAAACCGTTTAAAAGTTTTCGCAGGTTACATTTCAAATTACAATATTTAGCATAAAATATTTAGAAATTAGCGCCAACAAATAGGTTTAATAGTTAAGATACTTTGCCAATTTTTTTATGATTTTTTAATAATAGAGAAAAAGTTTGCAAATGTATAAAAAATCTTATCTTATTTAATAAAAAGTCTGTATTCAAAAACTGTAGACACAATGCCTGATGAATTGAAGATCTGTTTATGATTCGTGATTAAATTCTTTATACGCCATAACACCAGTAGCAAATGCTATTTTTATATGTATCATCTCTGATGTCCAAAACGATAGGAACGCGCTACAAGAATATTAAATGCCTTACTTTAGAGGCCAGCCTGGCATCGTATCTAAATAGATAAGACCCTTGTAAAACATTATGAAACAGACGCTTATATTTATCCCCAAAATTCACTTAATCTATTTCATTAATCACTGTAATGGAATTTTGAAGCAATGAGATAATGTTTAAATTAATTAGGTTGATATGGGATTTACGTTTCTACTTAGTTTAAAATATTGTAAAGGGCACGCTCCTGCCACACACGCGCGAATCCTTATCACGCGTGTCGCCAAAATCACGCACACAGTCGTAAAGTCGGAGGCTTCATCGCCGAAATACACCCACACATATACATGAGGCTACACCTATATGCCAAATACGTTGCGGTATCCGACGTTAACGTAAGAGGTAATATAAGAGGCGCATCTTCGACTTTGCACATTTTAGTTTGAAAAGCCGGTCGTTGGAGAGCGGGTGATGTTAGCGAATTTTAACAGAATACATGCTTGATCGGCGTTGTACTGGCTTAGCTTTGTGTTCTCGGGACTGAGGTTGTCACAAGACAGCCTGCGCGTCAAGGTTGCCGTCAGGGCCTAAACGGCCAACTCCCTGGCCATGGGGCCGGGAACATTATTTTATTTTTTGGTAAGTTTATAAAATATTACTATATTATTTCAAAAAGGTAATACGTACATATTTAAATATTTATTTACTAAACCTTTAAAATCAAAATAATAATAAAAAATTAATAATTTACAACCATATTTATCTAATAACAGCATTTGACGATTGTTTTGCTTTTGTTTTTCATTCCATTTTCAAAATAGAACATAATAGCAGAAAGACGTATTATGAAATTAGCGGTTAGAATATTTTTGAATGTGATTATTATTTTTTAATATAATTAATAGCCTTAATATTTCAAAACTATGTAGCCATCGATTAAAGGTGCGTACCTTATTGCCAAACGACATATATTATGATATTCTAAGCATGTTTCGCAACTTATGTACTTTTGATCGTAATATGATATTCCTAAATACATAAATATGTATTAGATAAGCTTTTGCTAGTATTTATGTACCTATTGGATTTCTTTACTTGTGGACAATAAGTTGGTTAATATAACATATCGACGGTGAAAATGAGTAGTTTTTTTAAGAATAATCATCTTACTATACTGAGCCGATTTACATGAAATTTGGCACATTAGCTATAGACTTAAGGGAGGTTATAAGATACTCTTTAGTTCTATCCAATCCGGGTGAAAACGAGGGTAAAAGTTAGTCAAATACATAAAGATAGCGGTTAGAGTGTCAGATTTAATCTTAAAGATTAAAAACTTGAAAGTATTCGTGACGAATTTATGTTATTTTGACAGGTCACAACGTTTTAAAATTAAGTAGGCAGGATATAAGACGTCCAAAGAGCCAACAAGTGCGAGGATAAGATATACAGGAACTTTAATTGGAATGTTAATAGGGTCATATTCGTATTTGCGTGCATCTGACGTACGACACAGATTATAAAGTACAGTTTCAGGTAACTGATTAATGCCTTAAAGTCTCTGAAAGGGAAACCTAGTATCTAGAGTATTAAATGATTGCATGGTGGAAGTGTGTACGACTGCTGCGAGGTCGTGGGTTCGATTCCCTACCTATGTGGATACTCTTTTAGAATTTTAACTCTTTTATAATATTAAAAGAGATTGGATTACTTACCATTGTCTTGATTAAAATAAAACATCTAGTATTTTGTTCTAAAATAAAGTAACCTATATATGTCCAAGAATCAACTGAAATATTTTAACACTCGGTCTTGCCTTGGATGACAATTTGGACATTTACGAGCTTCCTAATCGTGACAAAGTTACTAATGTCAAATTGATTCAATGATTTGGCGGGAATCTAGAAAAAAAAAACATCTATGCTCATTCTGAATTTAAAATCTATTTAAATTTATTCACAAAACTAGACCTTATGTACACATAAAACTTATATTCAATATGACAGTTTTCCTACACATGTTTAGAATTTTGTTTGGTTGCGAAAGGAATGTTTTTGATTGGTGGAATATAAAATACTTAAGGAGTAATCTCGGTGTTTGAAAAATGCTTTAGGGTAAATGGGGCTCTAGGCTAGCAACAGGGCAACAGGGTAAAAAGGGTGGCGCTACAGTAGCGGCAAAATTCAATCCGTCTACAACTGTTCATGGGTTCAGTCAGTTCATTTATGTAGTACAATCCATACGAATATTATAAATGTGAGAGTAACTCTGTCTGTTACGCTTTCACGCTCAAACAGCTGAACCGATTGAAATGAAATTTGGTATGGAGATAGTTGGAGTCCCGGGGAAGGACATAGGATAGTTTTTATCGCGATAACCGACATCCACGCGTGCGGAGCCGCGGGCGAAAGCTAGTTAAAATATTAAGTTATTAGTTAAACTAAGTTTTACAAATAAAGTAAACACAGAAAAAAATCTTAATTCTTAGTAATGAAATTACAATAGGTAGATATTTTAAGGTAACAATTGTGAAAGGGTCTAATTGCAATTGTATTAGCTAAACCCTGATGTAGTTTTAACATAAAACTGTATCTCAGGTGTAGGCTAAAGTAAATGTTACAGGAGTATGTTTTTTTCAAAATGATTCAACACCTGTCAAATGTATACTGTGTACCACATGTTTTTTGAATTTCGGGGGTTGAGTTTCAACCCCCAAATCCCCCCCCCCTTCGAGTACGCCCATGCAACTGCTACATTCATACCATATCCAACTTATCAACGTTAGCGCCACTTTAGAGGATTTTTTAACTAATACTCACACAACGCTTTCTGATCCCAAAATAAGCAGAGCTTGTACTATGGAAACCAGACAACTGATAAACATACTTATATATATAACTTACATATTATAGATAACTTATATATTATAGATAACTTACAGCTGAGCACTTTTTCAACTTCTCTCTTATTGGGACATCTTTCAAGTTCCGCCTTATATTTATACCTACTTCATGTACTGAATCAAGAATTTTATGAACATAATCAAGTCCTTGAACTTCTCACTTTTACCAAATTTAAATAAAGTTGTTCATAAAATGTGACACATATTACCTATTTATTAATAGTTTATTCAAACAAACATTATCTTCCATTACGAATATATTAATAGCAGTTAAATATATATAAATAAATAAAAGCCAATGAAAACTCACATAAAATGCTTAAAGTTCGTCGAATATTTGCAGAGTGACGTGATGACGGTAGGTCAGATAAATCAGCGTTTACAATTTTATCTTGTTAAGGTCAAAGGTTCCGTATAGTTTTATTACACTTAGACAAACAAAAACCATGATGATAAATGATGACACATTTTGTTGTCAATACTTTATAGTTCCGTGTTAAAAAATTAGTAAGTTATTTAGAACTCACCAGAATCCTAAAATGATGGAACATTCAGCGATTCGGGGCATTTTTTTTTTAAAGAGAACTAGCAATTTGGGATCGTGGGTCCCACATTACAAGCAATCCTGTTAACCTCTCCAGCTAAGCTTTATGGCTTGTGTTGGGAGTGGGTTCACGTCGGTAGTATAATGGGTAGGATTCGAACCCACGACCTCACGATTGCGAGGCCGATGCCTTAGCCATTAGGCTACCGCCGCTTAATTACACGGCCCATACATTCTTATTGACACTTTTCCAAATTTATACGTTCGTAAATGGTAAACTTAAAAACCCTAAGAACATTGTAGGCGATGCGATACGTAATGTTGAATTGAATATTCAACAATTTCATGTCTTGCTTAGCAAATTTATTTTGAGAGATATTGATACCAAAACCAATGTAGAAACATTTTATTGAAATGTTTATTCAAAGGAAATTGTTGGTATTTACCTACACTGTCTAGGCAGTTTCTAATATTTGTTGTCCATTTATCAAAATATTGTATTTTGAAAACATTTGGTGGTGCAAGATCTTTATCAAGTTAAGTAGGATAGAGAAGAGATGAATAGAGACATTTACACTCACTATTTACTAGTCTGTAGACTAAATTGTAATCACAATGAGGAACCCAAACAGGGTTGATTATTATTTACAAAAAAAAATGGTTGCCTGTAAAGTCGGTTTACGGACGATAATTTTACATAAGAAAACATTGATAACATATCGCCATTCACGTTTGTTAGCAACCATGTCATATCGCTGCAATCGCCATTCGCTTAGCAACCAATCAATAACGCGACTGCTTACCAACCAATCAATAACGTGACTGCTTAGCAACCAATCAATAATGTGACCGTTGCTTAGCAACCAATCAACAACGTGACCGTTGCTTCGTGTCACTTTTTCGTGCGTGCACCCCATTCTCGATTTATAAGACATTATCACGTCAAAAACTTACTGTTAAGGAATTTAATACTGCCTCTATTACAATACCTTTCCATACAAAAAAATAAAGACATTGTCCTTGTATTGATTACCGTAGTACTTAATAAATAATAGATCAAACGGAGTATTTATGTAGATTAGTCAATTAGTTAAAATAAACTTAATAGTGATTTTTTTATTCTCACGATATGTGAACCAATTAATAATTATAATTATGTCAAGATCATAAACTACTTCCTGTTAATCGAAAATAAAGCGTACCTACTGGTTCCTGCTGACGAGTTTTCTAATAAATATCTACCTATTTTTAAAATCACGTAGACCAGGTACTTAAATGAATATTCAGTATTTATACCGATAAAGGTAAAGAACAAATGCCGAACAACTTCCTAATTTTCACAAATGTAACTAGTATTTTTTTAATCATATCAACCCATATGATGACCCACTGCTGGACACGGGTCTCCCCAGTAGAGCCTACTTAATACAGATCCTGGGAGTATGCCATAATCGCCACGCGGCGAGCGGGTTAGCGATCGCAGTAAGGCTTTAAAGTACGCAAAGGACGCTGCTGCCCGTCCCTACGGTGTGAAATCCCTTAGTCGCCTTGACAACACCCACGGGAAGAAATGGGGTGGTACTTTTCTTAAGCCGATACCACGTGGTATTTTTACATTTATTACTTAAATTTAAAAATAACTACCGAGTTTCTGTATAAATACTTATAACCCTTAAAAACAATAATGTTTTCAAAATTTAAGAAATAGTGACAAATCGACTTTACTACCAAAAAACATTTATTTAATCATAATCTGTTCAGGCACCAATTATCTAGTACAGGCACCTTGTTATTATCCCTATATATAAGGTATGTTTATGAACTAAATATATACTTTTGTAGGTAATCAATCAAATTTGATATCATATATAGTTTGTGATCAGATGACCGTGTGTGTTGTCCCAATATATATTATTAGACATTATTGTTATCTGTTGTCTTATAATTTTATACATTATATTTTTTGTAAAAGTTTTTTGTTATAACATTCTCAAACGTCTTTCACATTTGAAGACTGTGGTCTTTAAATGTGAAAGACATAAATAACTTTGAAGACACAAAACCATAGCAATTCATATAACTCTACAATAGAGTCGTTATTTAGAAACCATATAATAGTCTGTCTGTAAATATACATTAAATAAATATTGCCAATATTATTTTGTCTCAATGCATAATACGACAGGAACAATGGTTGCTACGTATTCGCTGATCGGTCATCTAAATTATTTTCAATTGTATCAGACACTAACATCAAATGTCATGTTTTAAGGTACCAAATGGGACATCATCTATCAGAATTACATTATGATTATAGCAACGAATAAAGTTGAATGGCCTGTGCTGTCAGAAACAGACCATTGGAAGACTGATGACATCAATTTTACAAGCAAATTAGGGATGTTGAGACCCACGCCTTTTGTTCAAAAACATTAGCCATAAATTTGATTCCTCACAGCGATATCACTTTTTCGTTTAACTCTATATTGTATTCGTACCAACTGAAAAACATGTCTGTAGTCCACGGAACTGAAATCAAAAATAGCAGCAGTAAATAATTCAATTAATTGTTGTAAATGTCACAATGTTAATTGGATTAATTACCTGTTAATTAAATTTTAATCGTCAGGAAGCCATTTTCAAATTAAGAACCGTTTAAACTAAGTCTAATTTCTCCGGATTTCTCTTATATTTAAACAGGATTCGTTAATTTACAAAGGACAATAGACCAATTAGTTTCTATCATTTTGATTTCGCTAATTACTTGACAATATTGTTTTAGGGTATCTTTTCTTAAGATTTAATTTCCTTCAATACTTTCGGCTCGTAAGACTAAAAAAATATTGTCTTCGAAATACTTGATCATATTTTCTTCAAACGTAGCTTATAACCGTACAAATACCTTAATCTCAGTCTGTCTAATAAATTCGGCGCGATGATGCCACAGTCAGAAATACACAGTTCCCCTTCGCAAATATTTATAAATATATTTAATGTAAATTTCAAAAAAAATAGTCATACCATACGAGAAAAACTCGCTAATCACTAACGAAAAATCTAAAACATCCTCACTAGATACTCTTAGAACAATAAACACAGATCAATATTTGAACGGAAACTACAAGCAGTATTAATTCCATATTGTCACAGTTCAACCGGCCTATTCAGTGGCATTCAAACATTCATGAATACAAGTAAAGACAAAAGTCGAAAGAAGTGGGTTGGTCTTACCACTGCCGTGGTATATACAGACATCGTTTAGTTAAATGTTACAACGTATTGTTTAGTTTACATAACAAATGATTGGATTAGAGCGTAGCGACGGGACTACACTACAAAAGCGATCCGTTATTAGATCAATGAGTTGACTACGTAGCTACGTACACTGTGACGTATTACTGACTCACACTCTGTCTGCTTCCGTCTCTTGTCGCTAAGCTATACTTCAATAACTCTCGCTTATCACACGGACAAGTGCTACTGCAGCTAAGCACTACAAATCGCTAAGATAATCAGAGTTTAGCAGTGCCAGCACTTGTGTACCATCCATATAAAGAGCATACGAAGAAATATGAACCACTAGCTGTCTTGCTCCGCCTACGTGTATATTGTTATCGCGACAAAATAGTTTAAGCTATAAGCTACCATCAGTTTAAATCAAATTTGCCTTCGTAGTTTAAATGAAAAACTTTTAAGAAACAAATCTCGATCTACCTAGATATCAGCTATATTCTCTAGATAGAGTTGCGGATTTTGCTATCTTTCTAACTAATTGTACTTTATTATATTTTGTCCGACGTTTTTCGGGGTATTTGTTTAGGCTAAAAACAATGGCGATCGATGCACACTATAATTATGTTTTTTTCTCGAGTCTAGTTTATTTCTCATATCTAGTTTGACCGGTGCATCATTGTTATGATATGAATGACCCTTCTTCCTGGTCAGCTAATCGCTTGACCTCAAATTAACAAAGCTCTTCAATTTGACATTTGATTTGCAACTTCCGACAATTTACAATAAAATATATTTTACAGGCAATAACATATTGTTATTGTAATATTGACATACAATGTATCGATTAAAATGATGATATTTTGTACAGAAATGGCATATTAATGTAGATATAAAACATGTTACATACATTCCACTTTAAGAATGGCGTGAAAACGAGAAGGTTCATAATTCAAATTAATGTTTTTTTTTGTTGTATCTTATGCAACGATCTTCAGGGCGATCCTATTTAATTTTACTCAAGTTCTGACGAGAAAGTACCGACATTAAAATGAAATCTACCCAATAGCAAACAACATATAGTGCTAGAAAAATATAAACCCTCATATTATGTGCTGTTTGAAACACGTAAAAGAAAACCTAATCCGTACAGGGTAACTTTGAGGATATTAATTTTTTCGAACGTAGGTGTAACGAAAAATTTTGGCTTTATTTTTAGATAGAATAACGTACCTAAAAGATTATTACGTACTGTTTCAGGTAGCTTGTAGGGTATAGAAGCACTCTTATAGAACTTTCATTGAGTGTACACCCACGTTATAACTTGCAAAGTCTCAAGTTCCTCTCAATGATCGTACATATAATTCTCATAACTCTTATATAATTGGGGACTGTAGTGCCGGGATACTTTATCGGATCTCCAAAGAAGGTTAACGACATTCTTGGGAAGGTAATTACAGGACATTGACTTTATTTTCGAAATGAACTATGTTTGGGCGTATTGATGCCGGCCGAAGGAGATCTGTCTCTTCTATTGTCCTGTCAATCATGTCATCAAAATCTTCAGCAGGTCTTAAAATATTATGGCCCCAAAAAACATCGGTCCGTTGCATTCATAATAATCCACGATAATCTGATAAATACATCATTCAAGCTTATTTTTTACGTGTCCAATATTAAACAGTAAAAAATGTCAGCTCTTAATACTAATTTATATATCAATAGGAAATCGTCCAATAAATCTAAATAGCGCCTATTGTTATATTGACACGTTACGATTATTTTTTGTGATGGCTGTTATAGTATTAATCGAATTACATAGTTAAATACTTAATTGCCTATAGAGAATTTTAAAATGCTAACAATAATTTTAATATTGTCTTCTAGTTAATGGATTGCTTTGTCTGATTTCGATGATGTCATAAAAGCAAATTAATAGATACATATTTACATCTACGACAAAGGTCATCGTGTTTGATATTTTAAGAGTATGGGAGGTCATGATCGTCAAAATAGTTCTATAAAACATTTAGACGCCTAAAAGTGACTATAGCGGCTCGTGTTAATGTCAGTCATACATTCATATAAATCCTGTTTAATCAACATGATAGATTAGTGTGGAGCTAGATCAAGTCTTGCCTGTACATATTCGTAGGATCATAATAATTATATTAATATAACCGATACATATATATATTTTTTAAAAGGTAACTAAAGGGATTGTTCGCCTGCCTACTTGTCTCTACCTATGTCTCTGCAGCCGAACTTTGTAGATCTACTTCAATCTAATAGTAGCTTTACTAGTTCACTATTTTCTGTCTAGTAGCTTAGCAAGTATGACCGCTATGCGCTATTACTTTACAGCACTCTATCCTATCCACTAGTTAATGTCCTACAGGCTGACCACAACCTTACATCTCGCACTCACAATTCGCGCACAAATTTTCAAGCTCCTGTCTTTGTTAAAGCGGTTTGCAATTTTCATGTTGAGAACATTGTATTAAACGCAACAATACAAATGATTCTATTTAAGTAGGTATACCTACTATGTTGTTTGAATCTTTTATTGCCAATATTCGTTGCAACAATGCCTCCTTCGAAAATAATGGAAGCGTGCATGTTATATTGAGAATCTGTTATGATACTTAAGCATGTTATATTAAGAATCTGTTCGACAACTTGTCGAGGTATTCTAATTCCAGTTAGTAAGTTACCGAATAATACTTAGCGTGTAGTTATTACTAAGTTAGTACCAATTATTGAATTCGCTGTGGTGCATCCAGTTTGGGCATGTTGAGCATACGGCTCTCTCTATGACCCGTGAAATCCAGTTTGGATTGAATGTTACCAAACAGTTTCCAACGTAACACAAACATATCTATAAGATGATATCATACCTTCTGTGTATGTTATTTTTCTTATTTAAAATGGAACTCTAATAAAACAAGAAAACGTCACTATCATTAAATTGCCATGTACAGAATGCGTAATGTGAGTCATCTCTACTTTTAAAATACAAAGATTCCGGTTGTATCGATCGGCAGAGATATCTATATTAATATTATAAAGCTGAAAAATGTGTTTGTTTGTAAGCGATAATCTCAGGAACTACTGGTCCGAATTGAAAAATCTTTTACTGTTGGATAGCCCATTTATCGTGAAATACGTTCACGCTAAATGGGCTATCCGTAGTAATAGTAAAACTTTTTTTGTTTAGTAGCCCATTTATCGAGGAAGGCTATAGGCTATATAACATCACGCTGCGACCAAAAGAAACGGAGCAATAAAGAAAAATGTTGCAAAAACGGGTAAAATTTACGCAGACGAAGTGACGCGGGTCAGGGGCAGGGTTTCTATTCCCTCACTCGCATAAACAGAAGAATATGGAATAAATATAAGGTTGAGGATATTGGATAGGTGCGTCTCGGCCGATTTTGGGGTCACGACATGACGTAAGTCTGTTGATGCGACTATACCGACCTTTCCTAAATATCAAAATCTGAAGGCTCTAGCTGTCAAATGCAATTACTATGAGCGCCTGTTAAATTACTGCGTACGTGAACCATAAAGAGCTTACAAACGTCTATGAAACTATGCTTTGCATGAATGATTACTATTTAGAATTTATATATTTCTTCACCAACATAAAGGTTTTTAGATTTTTTACAAAACACAATTTTAAAGCGTACTTAATTAAGAATGTTGACAACTTTATCATGAAAACCTATCCAATTTTTTGAATTTGAATGCTAATTTTGTACACGTTGGCTGAGTGGGTTTAATAGCTCTCTAGTGTAGGAAGGGACGTTGTCACGTCGGCAAAGTTAACTAAATTGACTATTTTATGAGATTTATTTACAAAAAAATAAAGACTATTCTGAATCCCACAGTGCTCTTTAACTCAAAGAATTATTTAAAAAGTTTTATGTAGATTCATACAAAACACCGATGTGGCTGCGATATTACTTAGTAGGTATTTTATAGACAAAAACTGCTGTGTTTTATTCTGTAAACAAATCAAATATGGTAGATGACCATATAAGGTGCATACCAACTATGTGGGTTGATCACAGATTCGAATAACAGGAATTCCATACCATAATTTTTAGCAGAATAGTGCTAATTTTCAATATTTTTTCAATATAGTCAGCGCAAATTAAAAAATCGTTTATTTTACGGTACACAACAAAACACAGGGAGAAACGAACAGAAAAAAGGTAATTTAAAACGAACATGACATGGACTGTAGTATTCGAAGTGCTGAAATTAAAACCAAGTTTACTTCCTCCAAGATAGAAGGGGGGAAAATGTTTTATGCGCTGTGAGCCTCTTTGAATTTCATGACTCTAGCTAGCACAGATGGTACGAAAACCTAAAAAAAAGTATGCATTTAATTTTCATTTCAACATGATAATATATCCACGTTTTTCCAAGAAAAAGGGTCTTGACCTGTCTGTCAAGACTTAAAACCATCTGTAACATGGGGATGGACATGGAAATTATTCTGTAAAGATATCTTATTATTTTGTTGCACCCAAAAGAAAATAACAAATATTTCTTATTCCATTGTTATTTTTATTCAGGCTGACTAATCATCACAAGATATTATTGAACGTGAAGTCCTCAATTCGTAATGAAAATGGCAGTTATTTGATTGCGTTCCGTCCCGTACCGACTGTCATTTAAAAAAAACTGGTTAAAAATAAATCTTAAAATAATACACGTTATCTTTAATTCATATTACAACAAATCCACAGATGTCTATAAATGTCCTTTTAGTTTGTCTATGTGCTAAATGATATCCAAAAAGCAAAAGTCGCCTTGGCGCACTTATAATGTTCAAATCAAATTATCATAAACATACGTTTTAACGAGACATTACAACATCAATGCGTGTCCATTATTGCACACAGAATAGTTTTGCCCCTAATATATACATGCTAATATCTGTCTTCACGCAAATATAATATGTTACTCATTTATGAGCCACTAAGCCAGTCACATCGAAAATTTTAGTTAATCTTGCTTTAACTACTAGTATAGTATTATATTACCTGTGCTTTAACGTTCAAATGCGCAAATAATTCGAAGTTCTTTTAAAGGCAGTCATACACAAAATCTTCCACCTCTTGGCTCTTAATATGAAACCTACAAAGTTGTTGTTTCACCTAGATAACATTATTGAGCAGGATTTTTATTTTCATCCGTTGACCTTCAACCGAAATACCTACTTAAATGTTAGTGATCCGAGTGTTGGCAAAGTGAATAAGGTACCGTAGCCACAATTTTACAATCTATAGCCAACTAACATCTGTGGCGCGATGGGAGTGTGCCCGACTGCTACACAAGAGGTCGTGGGTTCGATTCCCACACTGGACACCACTTTGTGTAATCTACAAATTGTTGTTCCGAGTCTGGGTGTACTTTGTGTCCGTGACTTATGTGTTTGTAAAGTCCCCCGTGACACAGGGCTTGTACCCTACTGCGGGGGTCGTTTTAAACAAAAAAAAAACAACGTCAGTTTGATTGTCCCTTTCTTACATAAAGGAAGAGCAATACACTTATATAATGTGAATGTAGGTATCTCGTTATGTATTCAATAAAACAATGGTTGAAAGAAACACAAATGATGCTAGTTATATTTATTACGTAGCAAGTATTTCAACTTAGTAAAACTAACACTTTTGCAACACCGTGCAATAGGTCTCCTATTATTTACATACACAAATATCAAACGTCTCAAGAAAAGAAATGTGATGAAATCTGACGTTCCAGACGTAGTCGATATTTGGGCAAAATCACATCAACTAGGCTATAGAGACGGATGCTATCGTCGAAGCTCGAACTAAAGTTTTATCGAATAATGGGCTCAGTTGGTCAATTCTTTCTAGTTCTCACGCTACGCACAGTGATGTTAGACGAACGCTAAGTCGTTTCTTTGCCTCGTTCACCCACCGTTACTGGGTCGACTTGTACTAGACTAGACAACAATGTTGGCAAAATTGGATTAATCAACCCAAAGTGTACTCTCCATCGATCTGTCGTATCGTAACGTTATCGTGATCTTCGGAGGAGAGATGGAGCAATCGCGTATTATTCTCACGAAACTACTCCAGCAACACCACTTTGTTTGAGTGTTATGAAATTCTAATTGTCCACCTAATGAACAAATCCACTTTGATGAGTTTGCAAGGCTAAGATTGCTTTACGTGTCTCTACATTGCTTATTAATTAATCGTTAATGGCTTTTACCAAAGTGTTATGCGTCTCGTAGGGGTAGTTACGTTGCTGTGTACCTACCTACATACTGGGTCAAAATTATGCTATTAAGAAATTGTAGACAGTTTCTATAACAGATTTTACAGGTAACTCGTGTTGGATGATATCACTTCGATATCAAGTCGTTTAACCAGAACGTGTGTTAAAAATTCCTTGAAAATTAACAGATTTCATAAATAAAGTTCAAAGACTAAAATAACAAACTATCGCGATATGACCTCTCGATACAATGATGCCATCAGCCTCGATTAGATTGACGATAAAAATGTCTAGCTCGACCTGTGATGCAATTTGACCAGCTGGAATCAACGCTAAATGTGGGTTATGTGGTTTATGGTCGATTAGTAGGCTATTGATATCAAAAGTGTCTATAACAAAGGTTAGATGAGTCCATCCACTTTCACTGTTGGTCACGGGTAAGTCGACGCTCGCGCCTTTTGCCGGATGCACGCGACCTTCGCCTGTTTGTCGTATTGCTTAGCGCTTATATTAGAATCCAGCGATGTCGGAGAGTGTGTGACATAACTGGGTGGCGTCACCCAACCGCACCTTGACATAATATACATACTAGTCTGATATATCGTGACCAAATAGCTATTAAACTATTGCAGGAATTTTACTAAAAAAAAGTACCAATGCAAAATGAAATGTTTAATTCCGAGCAACTTGAAAACTCAAGGATGCACTATTTGTCCCATAATTTTAAAAATGATACTTATGACAAAAATGTGAATTCTAATGGTACCTATCCTTTTTCAATGTTCTTTGCAAGTCTTGTGAGTAGATAAAATCCACAAAGTCTAGTGTTGACATTTGACCCAACCTCAGCTGGCTCAGCACACCCACAAGCAAATAAAGCTGACGAAAACAATTATTGATTAATGGAGGTAATCTTAATTCAATGTTGATTAATGTTAAGTAAAATGAATTATGTATTTTTAAATCAATATTAAAAGGGCGATTAGGCAACTTCTTATATTATTAAACTAATAACCATTGCATGAATTACTTACTATACTAATTGCCCTGAATCAACGCAAATCAAAACTACTTCGAAGAGTTGTTGTCTTTGATTTGAGAGCACTTATATGTAATTAATTTAACAAAAACCAATAAATTGTGATTTCTTATTTGTAAGGACTTGATTTAATAGACTTGATATTGAAGAGAACTTAGTTACTTAGTTTATAATTAACTTTTCTACAAAATTCAAATGAAAACTTGTAATTTAAGACAAAAAGAGAAAATTTCAAACAATATTATAAGAAACCTTTCATTTGTTTTCAATAGAACATGTAAATATCTTTAATTATTACAATATGGAACATAGTAGGTAATTTAAGTAATAGTGAAGGTTCAAGTGTGTTCAAGGAATGTCTCACTTGGATTTACTTTATGTCAAGGGCCGTAGGTACCTTACCCGATACCTATAGTGCCTTTATCCTCCAGCAATAAAATGCAAATTCTTTATAAGGTAAACTATGCACTAAAGATCATACCGAGAAATAAACAACATTATGATTACGTAAAAAAACTTAATAGCTGTTTGTTTTACATGAAAAAACCTTCCACAATGTCAAATGAAACAATATCGATTGTGACAAGACGCAATAAACATAACTGTTCAACACTTTACAGACAATGTAGATAGACGAGCAGGTATTATAGACAATTAGTATTTCTTGCACTTGCACAATGTCGGACACACCTCATATAAAACGAAGGATGCCTAAAATGACGTCGTGTAATGTCAAGAGGCAACGTAGCATAAGTGTTAGTATTTATGAACCTCTTCGAGTTGCAATTAAACAAATATTTAAAGTAATGCGCAAGGGCACGCGTGCCATGAAAGATCCGCTTGGAAATAAAACGAGTCTGAGTAACCACCGAGCCATAAAGATGTAGGGATAAAGCGACGATCTCGGTGAAACATTTCATACGTGCATATATTACTAGGATGACGCTACATATACCTAGGTATAAATAAGACTGACAGTTACATTCTCTCACACAATATAACTGTAGATGTGGAGTAACCTAAATCCAAAATCAACGATGGCAATACTAAGCTAAAACTAAGTTTAGTAGCCCATTTATCGAGGAAGGCTATAGGCTATATAACTGTTGAATATGTGAGGGGAAATAATACCACGTATTCACAGGATCTAATGTATTTGCCGACTGACGTACATTCGTGAACTTACAACTACCTACGGTTTTATTGCTATTTACAAATGACACATTATTCGTTATTAATATCAAAGTACCTACATTACAATAACATCACGTTACGACCAATAGGAGCGGAGCAGCATAGAAAAATGTTGCAAAAACGGGGAATATTGACGCATACGAAGCTACGCGGGACAGCTAGTATTTAATGTAATTACATATGTCTTTATGACACTTGGCAAATCCAATCTGAAACTTCAGATGTTTGCCCGCTAGATATGTCATTAAATGATAAATTGTAATGTGTCATGTTACTGTACAGTTAAACTGTATTTGTTAAATTATTGTATTATTCAGAACCACGTGCCGTCGCCACTTAGAGGATCAGGTGCGTAGGTTTCTGTGTCAAGCCTATTGTTTTGTGATTTTTTCTGTTTAAAATGCGACATGACTTGCGAATTCTTTTTTTTCAAATGCTTACACGTTTATGTCCCAGATCAAAAAACAATTTAGTTCTGATGTTTGTCTGGTACGTGAGATTGAAACATAAAGCGACAGTTTTGGGGGTTACAGCCACGAACATTGACGGACACAGCAAAAGTTTAACTGGACGTGTTCTGAATAACATTAGGATAACAATTTATAAAAACTCCAAACGCTAACTGAATATTCCTTTTACTTTGACCGACTTGATGACTATCGCAACCGCAACCATCAGATTTGTTTACGAAAATCAAATTGCAAGAAAAACAAAAGTATTAGTTTCTACTACACAACGCTAAATTAACTAGTCTCAATAAAGTATTCACATTGCTAGGGACGATATTTGTTTCCTTATTATGTTATAAATTAATTCTGAGCTGTTGCTTTCACGAAAACCCTGGCAAATATACCAAGAAAAAATAACACTTCAGTATCTTCACGTTAGGACATCTTTTATTCTAACTACATCATAAACCAATCAATAATGTATTCATAAAATTATCTTCACTCATGATAAACTGATGATTGGTTAACCTTTACTGCATTGATTCGATTAATTCAATACTTATTAACAGAATAAGTTTAAGGAGTCAATAAAGGCTTTGACATCACGTCATGTATTAAATTATTCTATGTTGTAGTACATACAATTTAACATTTGGTATTTACGATGTATAGAGTTAAGTGGCTTCTTGATAGTTTTGCAACTTGTTGTAGTACAATCATGTTAAATCAAGGAGCAAACAATAATATATGATGCCATCAGTTTTTAACAAGTTCGTAATAAACAGACGTCGACGAGGAACCAAAATTCCAATGCCTTTATAATTAGAACCAACAGCATATTTGCAATTATTAAGATACTCAAGTGGGTCCCTTCATAATTTCTAGTAGATAGGATTACAGTGGTTAGATAAAGACAATTAATCCTCTTAGGGTAGAATGTAATTTAAGAGTGGATAAGACGTATTTATGAACGTGGTTAGATGGCTGATTGTGTACGATGTCAGTAGAATATATGATGAATTTAGGAACATCTCTTAAAACAAGTAACTGTGACTGATGATGTCAACTGAGCTTCCAGTGGGTACCAAAATGCTATTTCTTTTCGAAAAATCTATTTAGTAACACTGTATCTGAATCTAATCGTAATAGACTCGACCCGTATTACACGAGACCCAAGGTCGTTAATAAATTTTAGCTGCAGTTTCTTCCTTTTTAGCAGACACAGGGTTGATACTACGTTTAGTGAAATTAACATTATGAAATATTAATATGAAATGAAAACACTTAGGGGGTTCCACATTTTTTCACATTCAAGGTAGGACGTTGGTTCGCGTTCTCCTCAAGATCTTGCCTACTTGAACATCCATAATTCTATGTATCTTAGCTTACAAATTCCAAATGTAAATTCCATGTGCTAAGATTATAAATATTATACATCATGTCTATTAATAGATCATGCACTAGTATTTATTTTATCGATTAATTCCGGTTGCACAGACATTCTTGCCAGATGACTGGATCAGCAATCACTTTGAATAAACTTACTTAATACTTACCTAAATAATTCTTACCTATTTAATATCACCCATGTCCGTTGTATAGGTTTCTCCCATATATTTTTAAGGTTAAACTTCTGAGCTCAGCCTTCTATCGACTATCTTAATTTTGATAAAATTCCATAGTAGATCAGATAGACTAAGTTTTAATCTCTCTTTCAGTCTCGTTAGTAAATTGGCACACGTTGTTTTTTTTATAAGAGGTTAAGTGTTTTTTAGAAGTAAATATTAGCGGTATAATACATTGACATGATTATTTTTTAATGAATTTATAATATTATTGTTGAAAAGTTTAAAACGAATAGTAAAGGTGTCTCTAGCCTAGACCATAATATTTGTGTTAAATTACGCAAAGCGCGCAAGTCAGTGCATTTGTTGTGCAAGTAGTTGACACTTGTAATCTGTCAATACTGTTCTCGAAATATTGTGTAGGTTCTAAGTTAAAGATATAGTGGCTCGATCATCATAGACATATTATGTCTAAACTATATAATAATGTTGTTTTTCTTTGTTCTCAGGCCGCACTAGCAATAATCTACGCTAGCGAGGTTAAACCAAAGAAAGTTGAAGACGCAGTACCAGAAACAAAATCCGAACACAAAACAGACCCTAAAATAATAGCTGATGCCAGACAAGCACGCCAATATGGACCGTACCAGGGGCAAGAAGGCAACGAAGTAGTCGTAGATATCGAAGACGAAGAGAAAAAACAGTATTATGAGACCAACTACGATACAAGTAAGTTCACAGGGCTATACTATTATGAAAGTTTACGTGGTATGGGTCTACATTCATGTAAAATTTATGACCCAGCGGGTCTCGAGTGTGTAAATAAGGTGTTGGCACCAAAATAATTACGTAGGGAAGTTTTAAGATAAATTACGAGTACAGTGTTATGCAATCAAGGGTCCTCTCATTGGGAGAGATATATTAAGAAAATATGGTTCCAATCGTGAACGAATATCTGACGAATCAGAAAGTAATGCAACATTATTTTGTGGTACTTATACGTTTAAACTACATAACAATAAGGCAACTGAAGAAATGACAGATGGTTCGGTAATTGTATACAGATCCAAGATCGTTAAAACATCTACATTATGTATGAGTGGTAAGATCATCGTGTGGGTTCTTCAACGTATTTCTTCTGTCATTAATCTGAGTGTCGATTTTATTTTAAATCTGCTGCTGATTGCCCATTGTGTTATGAAAGCAAAAAATAGCGATTAAGATTGACTATTGACTGAGTGTTGACTGTTATCAATCATGGACTTAGTATAAATAAAAATTAAATCGCGAATAGGTAGGTAATCTAGACTAAGATGGCCAGAAGAAACAAACTGACAACTGGCAAACGGTTTTCGCAACAAAATATCTACAAGGTAGTAAAATACTAGAATTTCTAAACATTCTTATCTGAAGTTAAAAAGTAACAGAAATTTGTGTAATATTTTATCATCAACAATAAATAAATTAAATATTATTAAGTCTAGTTTGGCTTTATTCGCATTTCAACAGCTACGAAGTGCATTTTTATTAAATAAAACAATTTGCAAATTAATTTTGTTATGTATTTCGTCATTTGTGTAAGATAAATACGCGTGTGGAGTTGAATATCAATGAATAAGTGTGTAGATGTGATGCACCCGCCACAAATTGCTTGAAATTTCATTCAAACTGTCCCAGGTGGTCAACACTTAAGTTGTGGTCGTATCGTATTGAGAATTTTAATGAGACGATTAAAATGTATTGAATTCGCTCACAAAGTAGATATAGAATAAATTAAATATACCTACGCACATAAGTAGATATACACAACATACACCATGTGCGTATATAAAGTAGACATTTCGCCAATGGAACTGGATACTGTTAAAATACTTTGGGATTCTTATAACCTGTTTTGTAACTTCGACGCTCATTTTGGGGCATGTTGCTTGCCACAAAAGCCATGTACGAATGAATTAACTAAAGCTTATGTAAGGATACCAGCTTTTCCCTGATAAAGAGTACTCAACTCCACAGTTTGACCGGTACATACTTTAGTTTAATAAATAAGTACAGAGAAGAATTACCACATTACACATAGAGGAATGTTAAATTATAACCCATAAAGGTGGTGCTATATTAAAGCAGCCCTTATCTAAAATTTAGCACATTACATTAGTATATATTACGCTCATCTGTCGCAATCCCAAATGTAGAGTTTCTACGACTGTTTGTTGTAAGCCAACATCTGGCTATGTAATCATTCCTTAGATAACGCTTCTAAAATTTTCATATAAATCAGACCCGTTTCATGACTTTAAAGTTAATAAAACATCCTCTACGTAGATTGTTACGAAACACCTGTATGAACGTAATCACCCCAACTAAACATCCTGTGTGGTTTATCTATATTATTCGGAGGGACTGGGATACTTATAAAAGCAATCCCTTTTCTAATATCCCAATTTGATAGTGAGGTCTCTTTTCTCGTTCTCGTTTGAACTCCAAAATCAAACAATAAATCTAGCTGCCCGATACGAAACATGATCTTCGAAATGTTCATAGATATTATTTTTTACTAATGAATGATGAATGACTCGGTCTGCCACTCAAAGCGAGCAGTTATGAACTAATTAGAAACAACTTTAGAAGAGCCTTTGAGTTGGCTTTTAGATATTATATTATTTACAAACCTTGCAATATGGATTTATAAAAATTAGGAATTCGTGATACTATTAAAACATGTAAAACCAGTTATTAGCAAGTTAGCCACGATGCGATTGTATTTTTTAAAGGCTATTAATTAAATTTAAACTACTACACGCATATTAGGACATAAAAATATACTTCCTGAATAAATTTTACAGAAAATTGATCAAGTTTTAAACCGAAAACTGTATCGATCAAATTATAAACACCAAAAAACTATAGAGCTTCTAACATTAGGTATATTGTACAGATTTTATACTAGGAGTGAACACAATACCATAATAGTGCAACTGCAGGTCTGTGCTGATAGATAGCTAAGAGCTAAATGGCCATGTAGCCAATTTTTCGCACAACTACAGCAAACTACAGATATTAGTTTTCCGTTTAAAGTAATAAACTTTGTCGTTTATCATAGCACGCCATCTGGCGAGATAAATGACTGAAATGCCTCACCTCCTGACTACGATTCACTACAATGCCTTGTAACTAAAAAAGACCATTTTCTGTGAAGCTTTTTGGAATTTTAACTGCCTAGGCTTTTGCCTACACAGACAAGTTTAAATAACATTTAGTCATAGACTGTTGCGGATTTATGGAATTTTATGAACGTTCTAAACATGTTTGCCTTGATTTAGGTGCGTATGGTTTCGGTTACGACGTGGGTCCGAACGGGCAGTTCCACCATGAGAACCGTGGTCCGGACGGCGTCACCTACGGCTGCTACGGTTATGTGGACCCTGATAACTTCCTTCGAGCCACTCACTACGTTGCTGATAGCCACGGGTATAGAGTGGTTGAACCCGAAAAGCCTGTCGAAGTATTCCCTGATCAGAAATACGAATATGATGAAGCGTAAGTTACTTATTTTTTTCTGAATCATATTATCATATGTACTTTTTTTAACACAACTAGCACTGTGGGATTGTTGGTCTCACATAATAGCAATAAGTAGGTACCTATCTACCTATTGTTACATAATACTGCTACTGCTATATAAACGCGACTAGCTGACCGGGTGAACTTTGTCTACCACCTAAAACGTTCTCAAAATTACCAATTTTAATTTTTTCGGTCGTTTTTAGGTTCAGCGAGACTAACGTTGGTTTTTAACAGACTTCAAAAAAGTATGTTATGTATTTGATACGTAAATATGTAATATTATTGGAATTGAGTGATTTTCACATATAATGATCGAGTAGGGCTTCCAAATAGATTTATGAAATACAAAAATGTTGATATGTTTGTCCAATAATTTCTCCGAAACTAGAGATTGCATTGTGACCATTCTTTTTTATTAATTTCTATTTATTCCAACTTAGGGAAGAGTGCCAGTTTTAGCAAAATCGGTTAAGTAGTTTGGCAGAAATTAACGAAAACGTGTAAATTTGACGGCCTGAAAATCATCTTAAAACCTTGAACAATTAGTACATAGGTATAAGCTCAGTATCATGTTTATCAACTCGTAATAAAAAAATTAAAAATTGTATTTAAAAAAAATGTGAAAATAAGGCAAAAAATATATTTTTAGTTACGTACCTATAAAAGTAAAAAAAAATAAAATACAAAGTAATTAAAAAAAAAAACAGTCATCAAAGTTAAGTGAAAACAATAAAATAATACTATTAAATATTAACCTAACCTTATTATACGTACAAATCATTAAATACGCTAAATCAAAATGTACTATTACTAATTATAGGACAGACGGTCAAGCGGTAAACACCCAGCCAGGTCAGCTAATACCTTGGAAGAAGCTCTACTTCCCGAAAGGATGCGGACGTACCCCTGGTGGTGTGCCAGCCAAACCATTTAAGCCTAAACCCCCTCCACCAAAACCTGTAGACAGCAGTGGAAGCGGCAGCAACGTCAAGCCCATACAAAGTGGACAAGGTAACTGACTAAAACTGAATTTCGGCATATGCGACAAGATTGAAAATAATTAACACCCATATACCTACTCAATCGCATTTTATCTCAACCTTTCACTGTCACTTTATAATGGGCTAGTTGTCCCGCGCAACTTCGTATGCGTTAATTTTCCGTTTTTGTTACAATTTTCATTGCTGCTCCGCTCCTATTGATCGCAGCGTGGTGATATATAGCCTATAGCCTTCCTCGATAAATGGGCTATCCAATAGTAAAATATTTTTTTAATTCGGATCAGTAGTTCCTGAGATTACCGCGTTCAAACAAACTGTGGAGGGCAAGGTGTTAAGTCCCTCCAACACAAAGGGAGGATCCTCCGACCAGGCGAGGTGATCGTGCCTGGCGGGCCGCGGCCCAACGATTAACGTTGGGAACTTGTATATATAGTTAGCAGCTGTGAAAACTTCTATATCGCGATTCAGGATTTGGCACGAGCTGTCAAGTGTCAATTTATGTTATATTATTATATGTGGGTACCGCCACATCACTCCCCTCCGAGACCGGAGGTTGATTGTCTTGATGAGTCAGCTGTCGTCGCTTTCTTGAGGAGCGTGCCAGTGCCAGTGTTGAGTAGTTCCAGTGAATCGGAACTTGATTCCGCTAGTCCCAGTGAGTCGGAACTGAATGCCGCTAGTTCCAGTGAGTCGGGGAACTGAAGTCCGCTGAACCCAGTGAGTCGGGTAGTAGCTGCGGTGTGCGGTGCTGCGGTGGTGCGTAGTGGCTGGCTGCTGCGTAGACGGGAGAGATGTGCTCTGCTTACGAGTACCGTAGGTGCAGTGTGCTGTGCCTAGACGCTGAAGAGGCCGTAGGGATGACCAGGCTGGAGCGTTCGCTGCAGGCGTGTGGTATCCCAGTAGAGGCCGGATGCTGG
The DNA here is from genome assembly GCA_945859575.2 of Herminia tarsipennalis. Classification (NCBI taxonomy): domain Eukaryota; kingdom Metazoa; phylum Arthropoda; class Insecta; order Lepidoptera; family Erebidae; genus Herminia; species Herminia tarsipennalis. The sequence continues at coordinate 15,093,524 of OX243838.2, forward strand.
CTGGCTGTGACTTGATTACCGCTCATATCTGTGGGAGTGACGGCGAGTGTGGCGATGACGATGCTGCTGCTGGTGATGATGAAGGCTGCTTCCAATCACGTCGGGGTCACCACTGTGGAGGGCAAGGTGTTAAGTCCCTCCAACACAAAGGGAGGATCCTCCGACCAGGCGAGGTGATCGTGCCTGGCGGGCCGCGGCCCAACGATTAACGTTGGGAACTTGTATATATAGTTAGCAGCTGTGAAAACTTCTATATCGCGATTCAGGATTTGGCACGAGCTGTCAAGTGTCAATTTATGTTATATTATTATATGTGGGTACCGCCACACAAACAAAGAAACTTTTCAGCTTTATTATACTTATTAGTATAGATAAAGAGTGGAGACAAAAATACTTTTAAGAGTGTCTTAAAGTTAAGTATCTTAAGAGAATTCCGAGTCCTAAACTCGTAATACAAAATTATAATGTGTCAAGTATCCTCTCTAATGGAAAAGTAGTCTTAGCAACTTGGTTAATAAATTAAAAACAATCATCTATATTGACTCAAAATTATAACATTTTTTTTTCATGTTTCAGGACCCAACGGCCCCGGTGGACAATGTAAGTATTTAGTTAAAATGTTATCGCAATTCTAAAAAAAATAATAACGTAAATTTTGGATTTAATTTGAGCACCTATAGTCATAGTATTTAACAAGATAATTTATATTTTTGCAGGGCAAGGTGGCTACCCAGGAAGTCCGGGCTCTCCCGGATCCCCCGGTACTCCCGGTACAGCCGGCACTCCCGGCACACCAGGCTCGCCAGGCGGACCAGGTACTATACTGTACCCACTTACTAACACCGCAGTTAATTAAATGACGTCACTAATAACCTGTATAATAAACATTCGCCCAGCCGTACGCTCCTTACGCCAATTGTGACCTTAAGAAAGATTTAGTGAGTTTGTCTAAACTGTTATTATTGAACTCAAACTTAAATATGTATTACAAACCAATGATTGAAAAAAAATTATTACAAAAATATGATTTGTTTGATAAAAAACAGCAGTTCCAAGTGTAAAGCTCATGTGAAGAAGCTGCTAAAGAAACTCATGAGCGACTCTTTTAAAATCATCAAGTTTGTTACTGTAATAATATTATTGAACAGACTAGATGTACTATAGCTGTAAGCTCTCCGAATCAAATAAAATTAAAATAAATAAGACATCCCACACACACAGACAAAGACAGATGAATATGTCAATGGAAATATTAACATGTTATATCTGATATAGGCGGTCCAGGCGGCCCCGGCGGACCGGGCGGTCCACCCGGACAAGGCGGTAGCTACTACCCAGGCACCAGCGGTACAGCAGGCACACCCGGCAGTCCCGGAACCCCTGGAACCCCAGGTACACCCGGTAGTCCAGGTACTCCCGGTAGTCCAGGTACTCCAGGCACACCAGGCACTGCAGGCTACCCAGGCTACTATCCAGACTACCCCGGAACTGGTACGCTTACTTTAAATAACAACAAGGTTTTTCAATTAAGGTTACGATTTGACGAACTAACAGGCCCAATCACTTAACAATCGTGATGTTTATGTGCTTGGGCACTGCTTAAGACCAAGTAAATAACAAATATTTGCCGTCATTGTGTGTGCTTTTGATATACTTAACCTTACAATTCATCATACTCATTAATCTGTGCCTAACATTTGTGTGTGTCTAACAACTTCCAGGGTCAGGCGGATACTACCCAGGATACCCTGTTGGTCCAGGTAAGACATTTATTAAACTTAACCTGTTTTGCACAATGTGTGAAAGTGTGGTCAGTATAGTGGTTACTACTTATTCATAAGAGTCAATCATTTAATATTGATGGTAGTTGCCTTCCAAATTATATCAAGAACTTATCTCAATCAATTTGAGTAGTTAGTAGTAGGTAGTAGTTCAAATAACATTCTAGAACATATTATGATTTATTCAACAATAAATGACATAGTAAAGCCGATTCGGCTTCATCGCATTTGGGCAGATTCCAACTACTCACTGAGTAGTCCACCAGCCCGCACTGTGCAAATCAGACATTACTGTTAACAATCCATGTTTGAAACGAATTCATGTTTTACCATGTTTTTCATGACTTGTATAAACTATGAAGATAGCCAATATCAATGAGACTATTATAATAATATACATACAACAACACTTCCTAGTTAGCTATATTTAAGACTGTTCTTAAAATCTTTACTTGAATAAAAGAACTTAGTACTAGACAAAAAGGAAGCGACTATGTCAGACATTCTGTATATGTATCATGTAACATAATTTATATTTTCTGACATTTTATGACGAGATTCAACATCTCCTGATTTTAGGGTACCACTGGGAATGTATAACATAATTGAACTCTATTGAAATGGCCTATGAGAAAACGTTTGTCTGTATTTGTATTGAGATTGCACAGAGCAAAATACTAGCTGGTCAGATACATGCGATGAAAATATTAACAGGTGCTTTGTGGTTACAAATCAAGCTAACATTAAAACAATACATTACTCAGGAAAATAAAAACGATCATTTAACATGTCATAATGGGCAACAATGAACGTCATTAGTCCATATTTATCAATTTCTCTCATTTATTCATAAGAGAGTATTAATGAAAAACGCCTGATACATTTTTAACAACAACGCCATAACTAGCAGCTTCATTCATTTCATTTTTTGTTTGTCCTAACTTTTGCAGACGGCGGTTACTATCCAGGAACAACAGGACCAGGTACGAAATCAATCATTTCAAAACATAATTTATTAATTTGTCAGTAATCAATCAATTTGTTGAAAAGGCGAAATATTCATAACGCCATTCTTCATTAATCATTGATCCTACCACCAAGCGATATTATATCACTTTTCATCTTAAACAATATTGCATTTTAATGATCGTGAACGACTTAACTTAATTGTAGAAACTTTTAACGTTTTGTAATCATTTGTGGTTCAGTAATAAATCATTCGTCTTTCATAAATCAATTCGCTGTGGTGTACTAAAACCTAAGGCTAGATCGCACTACGATTAAACTCATTCAATGAATTTGAATAATATAGGATTTAATACGATTAAGTTATGCTTTAACATCTAAAGGTTTATTTTATAGTTTATAACGTGCGTTCTAGCCTTAACAATGTGGTAAATAACACTCAAAAAGCTGCTTTATTAACCGATTGTTGTGTTTAACCAATGATTGTGTCGGTTTAGGATATTATCCCGGAACACCTGGTAGTCCAGGTACACCAGGCTCTCCAGGATACCCCGGTGGACCGGGTGGGCCCGGCGGACCAGGTAAGCTAAGCACAAGATCACGATGCACTATTATGCGTTAGTCGTATATCGTCGTATAGTCGTTGTCAACAATATGGATATCTTTAAGATAAGGTATTGTGAATCACGATTTAATACAAACAAATTGTAGCAATACATTTCAAATTAGACAATATCAAAAATGTGTTAAATCATTCTACTTACTACTTTTCTATTATATTATTATATATTCTACTACTATTCTACTACTTATTATATTAGAAATACTAATGATACTTTTTGTAGGTGGTCCAGGTGGTCCAGGAGGACCCGGCGGCCCTGGTGGTCCCGATGGATCTGGTGGTCCTTCCGGAGGCGGTTATTATCCAAGCCAACCCAGTAGCCCCGGCTCTCCGGGATCACCCGGTACACCTGGAAGTCCAGGCGGCCCTGGCGGACCTGGTAATTATTTATATTTTAACCCTTATTCAAACAAAAACTAGAATAATACTGTTTTGATTTTTGTGTTTTATATCAATTCTGTTGTTGTGTTTTACAACAATTTTAACTTAGAATTGCTATAAAACACAACAACAGGATTTAAGTACAATCGCTATAGGTATTATACTATATATCATAACTTGAATCCTGCAACAAAGTTTAAGAAAATAAAAATGCAGATCGCTGTACGAATTAAAAACTACAATCGTATATGAAAATTAGTCTTAATTTTATTTTTATTTTTTTAGGAGGACCAGGTGGACCATCAGGACCATCAGGTGGCTATTACCCAGGACCGTCAGGACAACCAGGCACACCTGGTACACCTGGCACACCCGGTTCACCAGGTACACCAGGAGGCTCAGGAGGCCCAGGCGGACCAGGTTAGTCAAGCTTGAAATAAAAATGTGATTTCTAAAAATTCCAACAAAAATGTTAAGGTTGAAATGAATTTGTTTGTTTGTATTTTAATCAAACAACAAAGATTTATAAAAAAAAACGACTCGCGCAGTATGGTATAAGCCCTGTGTTACGGGGGATTTGATAAACATACAAGTCACAGACACAAAGTACGCCCAGACTCGGAACAACAATTTGTGGATCACACAAAGTGGTGCCCCGTGTGGGAATCGAACCCATGACCTCTTGCGTAGCAGTCGGACACACTCCTATCGCGCCATAGAGGCAGTCTAAATATAAAGTAATTTTGATAAAACATTTTATTACTTTCTCGTCAGTTTTAATTCATAAAAATGTTATTTTAGGAGGTCCCAGCGGACCTTCAGGACCATCCAATGGTGGCTACTACCCAGGCACACCCGGGCAACCAGGCAGCCCAGGAACCCCAGGCAGCCCAGGAACCCCAGGCTCACCAGGCTCACCAGGCACACCAGGAGGTCCAGGCGGCCCAGGTGGTCCAGGTGAATATTGATCTATGTGTTTATTTATTAAACATCGTCCATTTTGACAAGTGCTATTAACTAATTAGCTCAGTCAAATTTTACAAATAAAAGCCCAAAAAACGCAAAACGTGATATAAGGCTGGATTTTAGGTATGTCGTTTGGACCCCTTAGGGGACTGAGGAACTATGTCTTGCAAGCAAAAAAAGTTGTGCTAACTGCGTAATTCGCAAAACCTGCAAAATTTTGGACGTTTTTCAGTTTAATTCTAAATGACTGAATTTTCGATATTAAAATAATGTAGGTATTCATTATTTTGAAAGTATATTAAATTTAAGAAAATTTAAGCCAACTCACAGATCCATTAGTAGTTTTTTAGAGTTCCGTAGCCAAAATGTCAAAACGGAACCCTTATAGTTTCGACATGTCCGTCTGTCCGTCCGTCCGTCCGTCCATCCGTCCGTCCGCACCTTTTTGAAATATGACTCAGGAACAATTTGACTTTGAAAGTGCATATTATTTTCGGAGGCCCCGATGGACATATAGTAATTAAAAATTCAAATAGAAAGAAGAGATTGTGCCATATCTTCAACCCTGCATGATATGGGTACGTTGTTTGAATTTTATATTAATATTATTTTTAAGGAGGACCAAGTGGACCCTCGGGACCTTCAGGACCATCCGGTGGTGGCTATTATCCAGGCCCACCCGGAAAACCAGGCACACCAGGATCAGGAGGACCAGGTTAATATAGATTATAGTGTTTTTAAGACGGCATAATGAGATGATATCATGTCCTTACATTTTTTTCTATGGGTATGTCGTTTATTTTTTGTATTAATGATAATATTTTTTTTAGGAGGACCAGGTGGACCCTCAGGACCATCAGGACCATCCGGTGGAGGTTACTATCCTAGCCAGCCAGGACAAGCTGGCACTCCAGGTACACCAGGCACACCAGGAAGTCCAGGAAGCCCAGGAGGTCCAGGCGGTCCAGGTGGTCCAGGTCTCAAATTTAACTTTATTACAATATTGATGTACTCGTCTCTAAAATAACTTTTTACTAAATTGAAATATTTCAATAAGACTGCATACTATAGATACCTTGGTGAAGTTATATAAATATGTGAATTGTCTCTGTTTGTTGAGGGTACATACAATACGTTCTCTTTTAAAAAATAATACTACCTTCAACAAACCGAAACATCCCCCGCAACCCATAACACACAGCTAGTACGCTAGCTGTGTGTTATGGGTTGCGGGGGACTTTACAAAAATACTATAAACAAATACACAGGGTGTCCCAAAATTATACCCCACGGAGGGAAAGTACTTAAATATTGTTAATAGAACATTTCATTGAAACAAGACTTCATTTTGATTTTAAAAATAATTCAGGCTGCATTCAAAGATTCTGTCTGAACAGGGAATCGAATCGTGTACTTTACACCAATCCACATGGTATCTTAAATAAAATCATGAAATTTTACATTTAATAAAATACAATTTGTTTGGTTAATCACGAGCAACGCTAGGCCTAACTATTGCATTTTTTACATGTGTTTTTGTTTCTATTTATTATAATTTCAAGTAACAAACTGAACTTATACGTAATAATTCAAGCATTCATAACGTAAATATTAATAAATCAACAAATTCTAATTTCCGTATTACAGAATAGGACACCTTTTGAGCATTTTTAAGTTAAATTTGTTTGAAAGTTGCAGCTCGGTGTAATTATTTTAACTTAAATGTTAAATTTAATGGTTTTCCGACAATTGATGACCGTTTTGATTGGTACCTAAAAGATAAAGGTTTTTTCTTTTTTCATATTATGCGGGTTCGATTCCCGGTCCAGGCATATATAATTAATTCGATATGCATTCAAAGATTTTTCAATAATCGCCCTATTGAAAAATCTTTGAAAGCAGTTCGAATTAATTTTAAAATCAAAATGAAGTCTTCTGTCAGTCAAATGTTCTATCTGCAAAATTTAAGGTACTTTCCCTCCGTGTGGCATAGTTTTGAGACAACCTGTATATGCACCACTGCACCAGAGAAATTTATCTAAGTAATGAAGCGAGTCCATTTTTATCAATTTCGTATTCATTCTTTCTAGGCGGCCCCGGTGGACCGTCAGCACCGTCAGGTGGTGGCTACTACCCAGGTACGGCCGGACAACCAGGCACTCCAGGTTCTCCTGGAACACCAGGCACACCAGGAGGTCCAGGTGGACCAGGTGGACCAGGTTAATATTGCTTTTTTTTATTGCCAAAGACAATCATTCTTGATAACGAACAATACCTTTTTGGCTGAGAAGGTCATATTAATAGGAGATCAGATACTAAATAGCTCTGAGACTGCTCGAACATGGGAAATATTTTACTTAAATTTCATACATTTTAACGATTTTATGACTGACGAAATTCTTCATATGGCACATAGTCTTAGTCATTATTATTGCTGACCGGGAAGGGTGATCAGTCATGGAATTTACGACTTTATAAAACATACAATGTACATGTATTATTTACAGTATATTTACATGATAATGCTGAACTTAGAACAATAATATTTAAATCTTCTTTCTTAATATAATAATATCTAATTTGTATGGTTGATAAGGACAACAAGGCCAGCCAGGACAACCAGGATACCCAAGTCAACCCGGACAGCCAGGATATCCAGGACAGACCGGACAGCCGCAGCCAGGGCAGCCCGGACAACCAGGTGGACCAGGACAACCAGGCCAACCAGGCCAACCTGGACTGCCCGGTAAGACATATTGGCACTATATTATAATATAATACTCAAGCTAAGACAATATTTTTACCAACTCCTTGAAAAAAAGGATTCAATATCTATTAGAAAGTATACGTTTGCGATTACTTTTTTGAGTTATTGAATTAAGCATATTTCTGTCGAACTAATTTTACTTAGTATTATATTATTTATGCATGCTCAATGAGTTGACTATAATGTTCTTTGAGTAATAAAGATCTTTAAACCTATTCTGCATTGTCAATCAGGACAACCTGGCCAGCCAGGACAACCAGGATACCCAGGTCAACCCGGTCAGCCGGGATATCCAGGACAGACTGGACAACCACAGCCAGGTCAACCTGGACAGCCAGGTCAACCCGGAGGGCCAGGTAAGATTAATAGAAATCCCTTATAAAATGCAATCTTTTGCTCTGGCTAGTTCTTTAACACGTCAAACCTACAGTACGATTAACGTAACTTGACCGGATTGAAGTTAGGTTCTTATCACTTTCGCGCATGTCATAGAGTTGCGACCTTAAAATTACTTACGAAAACGATAAATTATGTTTAATCGAATCGAATCGAATTAAAAATACTAACAAAATATTAATTCAACAATATAAAAACACTATTGAAATGGGTTCATTTAAGTTTAAATTTAGAATAGTTACAGTAAATACTAAAGAATCTTTGAAATTTATTTACTACCGCCTACTTCAGTCCGGCCTAGTTACGTTGATCCACCTGTACAAAATCTAACAAGAAATTTTAAATAACTTATTATTAGCGTCCGCTGTAGGGGAACATTTAAAGGACATGTATGACGAGTTCATTTTTTTAAAAAAAAGGTTCAATAGTACCTTAAAGAGAACACAAACACGAGCGGGGAGTAGCTATTACATTATAATAATTTATAATGTTCAATCTTTGACGAGTTTATTTTTTTCAAATCTAATGTTTATTTTGTAACGGCAATTAGGACAACCTGGACAACCAGGATACCCAGGTCAGCCTGGTACAGGAGGATATCCCGGACAGACTGGACAACCACAACCAGGCGGACCAGGAAAACCCGGACAGCCAGGTTACCCAGGACAGCCTGGTCAGGCAGGACAACCCGGTACTCCCGGACAGCCAGGACAACCAGGTTACCCAGGACAGCCAGGTCAACCCGGACAACCAGGATACCCAGGGAAACCAGGACAGCCAGGTCAACCTGGTACACCGGGACAACCAGGACAACCGGGCTACCCAAGTGGAGAAGGACAACCAGGCTACCCAGGAGGACCAGGACAACCAGGACAGGCCGGTCAGCCAGGCCACCCGGGCACACCCGGACAGCCTGGCCAACCAGGTTACCCAGGACAGGCTGGACAGCCAGGTCAACCAGGCACACCCGGACAGCCTGGCCAACCAGGGTACCCAGGACAGGCTGGACAGCCAGGTCAACCAGGCACACCTGGACAACCCGGACAACCAGGTTACCCCGGAGGACCCGGTCAGCCTGGTCAACCGGGTCAACCCGGCACACCTGGACAACCAGGTTACCCAGGAAAACCAGGACAGCCCGGCACACCCGGACAGCCAGGTCAACCAGGTTACCCAGGAGGACCAGGACAGCCTGGTAAGATCAAGAGATAATTTTACGAATTTAATTTAAAAAACTTCAACAATGTCTAATCATGTCATTGTTTGTTAGAACTAGAACTTAGTTAGTACACTATACAGAATATTTATATTACTACATACCTACTATTTAGCAACACAGTGGCTTAAATTGAAAAATGAACATAAACCATTTAATATTTATTAGTAACTAAGCTGTCCCGACGATCTTCGTACCGCCCCATATTTTATTTTGTGGATTTTTTTTTTCTACGTAAGAACATTATACGGAGTATTAGAAAACTATAAAAAAAGAATGAATGAAATCGCAAAATCGTTATCTCGTGACCAAGGGAAATAGGATTCATTTTTATAAACTACTAGCTAAACTCGTCCACGCTTCGCTGTGACTTTTAAAGCCAGGAACACTCGCCGGCCTTCCCAGAACATTCTGCTAAAGTTTCATCACAAACTGATAATGGTTTTGGAACGCATAGAGGACATATAGACGAACATTGATTTATATTTAGATTGATAAATAATACAGTAATAATATAATAGTCTATTTAAAATAATAACTTTAATTCTTTTCTTACAATAATATTTTTGTTGTTTTGTCAATTAGGACAACCAGGACAACCAGGACAACCCGGTTACCCAGGAGGACCAGGACAACCAGGCTACCCAGGAGGACCAGGACAGTCCGGCCAGCCAGGTCAACCCGGCACACCTGGACAACCGGGGCAACCAGGTTACCCTGGAAAACCAGGACAGCCAGGACAACCCGGCACACCCGGACAGCCAGGCCAACCAGGTTACCCAGGAGGACCAGGACAGCCAGGACAACCCGGCACACCCGGACAGCCAGGCCAACCAGGTTACCCAGGAGGACCAGGACAGCCTGGTAAGTTAAACAGATATTTTTACAAATATATAATTTCTCTCTTAAAAACTCGATACACTATACAGAATATTAATCTATTACTACGTACGTTTTAGAAATAACGTGGCTTAAATTGAAATTCTATAAACGAGTATATAAAAGGAGAAGCTGACTGACTGAGTGTCATATCACGCGCAGGGGCTGAACTATAAGGGTTAGAAACTTAAAGTTTTGCACAAGGGTTCCTTTTATAGCGTAAGGGAGCACTAAGACATGATTTTTGAAAATTCAGCCCCTAAGAGAGTAAAACGGGGGTGCAAAGTTAGTATGAAACTTTGCCTTTAAAACAATTTGGTAATAATCTGGCATCCACACGGGAGAAGCCGCGGGCATAAGCTAGATTATTGATATTAATACAGGAATTGTCTGTCAGTTTAAAAAATAATAACTATAAGTAACTTTTATCTTTCTTTTTAACTTTACTATTTTTCACATTTCGCTATTAGGACAACCAGGACAGTCAGGACAACCAGGTTACCCAGGAGGACCAGGACAGCCTGGACAGCCAGGTCAACCTGGCACACCTGGACAACCAGGACAACCAGGCTACCCAGGACAACCAGGACAACCAGGCTACCCAGGAGGACCAGGACAACCAGGACAACCCGGCACACCCGGACAGCAAGGACAACCAGGTTACCCAGGAAAACCAGGACAACCAGGTCAACCAGGCACCCCCGGACAACCAGGACAACCAGGTTACCCTGGAGGACCAGGACAGCCAGGACAACCAGGCACACCTGGACAACCAGGTTACCCAGGAGGACCAGGACAGTCCGGTCAACCAGGTCAACCTGGCACACCCGGACAGCCAGGCCAACCAGGATACCCAGGAGGACCAGGACAGCCAGGACAACCAGGTTACCCAGGAGGACCAGGACAGCCAGGACAACCAGGTTATCCCGGAAAACCAGGACAGCCTGGCCAGCCAGGTCAACCCGGCACACCCGAACAACCAGGACAGCCAGGCTACCCAGGTGGACCAGGACAACCAGGACAACCAGGACAACCAGGACAACCAGGCTACCCAGGAGGACCAGGACAGCCTGGCCAGCCCGGTCAACCCGGCACACCCGGACAGACAGGCCAACCAGGTTACCCAGGAGGACCAGGACAGCCAGGACAACCAGGTTATCCCGGAAAACCAGGACAACCAGGCTACCCAGGTGGACCAGGACAACCAGGACAACCAGGACAACCAGGCTACCCAGGAGGACCAGGACAGCCTGGACAGCCCGGTCAACCTGGCACACCCGGACAGCCAGGCCAACCTGGTTACCCAGGAGGACCAGGACAGCCAGGACAACCAGGTTATCCCGGAAAACCAGGACAGCCTAGCCAGCCAGGTCAACCCGGCACACCCGTACAACCAGGACAGCCAGGCTACCCAGGTGGACCAGGACAACCAGGACAACCAGGACAACCAGGACAACCAGGCTACCCAGGAGGACCAGGACAGCCTGGCCAGCCCGGTCAACCCGGCACACCCGGACAGACAGGCCAACCAGGTTACCCAGGAGGACCAGGACAGCCAGGACAACCAGGTTATCCCGGAAAACCAGGACAACCAGGCTACCCAGGTGGACCAGGACAACCAGGACAACCAGGCTACCCAGGAGGACCAGGACAGTCTGGCCAGCCAGGTCAACCCGGCACACCCGGACAACCAGGACAACCAGGCTACCCAGGTGGACCAGGACAACCAGGACAACCAGGCCAACCAGGCTACCCAGGAGGACCAGGACAGCCTGGACAGCCAGGTCAACCCGGCACACCCGGACAACCAGGACAACCAGGGTACCCAGGTGGACCAGGACAACCAGGACAACCAGGCTACCCAGGAGGACCAGGACAACCAGGACAGGCCGGTCAGCCAGGTCAACCAGGCACACCAGGACAACCCGGCACACCCGGACAGCAAGGACAACCAGGTTTCCCAGGAAAGCCAGGACAGCCTGGACAACCAGGTTACCCAGGAGGACCGGGACAGCCTGGTAAGTTAAACAGATATTTTTACGAAAATGATTTTAAAAACTTCAACGACGTCTAATCAAGTCATTGTAACAATAACTAGATAAACTCGGCCACGCTTCGCTGTGGCTTTTAAAGTCAAAAACACTCGCCTGCCTTCCCAGAACATTCTGCTAAAGTTAGGTCATAATCTGATCAATGGTTTTGGAACACAAAGAGGACCCACAGACATATATATATATAAATATATATATATATATATATAGAACTAGCTGACCCGCGCAACTACGTCTTTGTAAATTTTCTCCGTTTTAGAAACATTTTTCATTACTTCTCCGTTCCTATTGGCCGTAGCGTGATGTTAAAGAGCCTTTCGTCTTCCTCGGTAAATGGGCTATCCAGCAGTAAAAGAATTTTTCGATTCGGACCAGTATTTATGAGATTATCATGTTCAAACAAACAAACACACAAACTCTTCATCTTTATAATATTAGTATAGCTAATTTCGACTGCCTCTGTGGCGCGGTGGGACTGTATCCGACTGCTACGCAAGAGGTCGTGGATTCGATCCCCACCCAGGATAAAACTTTGTGTGATGGGCACGATGGTTTATTCTGTGTCTGGGTGTTATTTATCTATAATATGTATGTATTTAGAAATATATAAGTATGTTTATCAGTTGTCTGGTTTCTTTGATACAAGCTCTGCTTAGTTTGGGATCAGATAGCGTTGTGTGAGTTGTCCCAAGATTATTATTATTATTATTATTATTATTATACAGTTATTGTCTAATAGTCTAACAGTTAGGTATCCTAAAGATATTATTTTAATGTCAGTCACATTAAAATAATATCTTTAGGATACCTAACTGTAGAGTTAGACAGAGAAAAAATATTTTTCTTTTTCTTAATCTAACTATAAAAATGTTTTATTTGTCAATTAGGACAACCGGGACAGTCAGGACAACCAGGTTACCCAGGAGGACCAGGACAGCCAGGTCAACCCGGCACACCCGGCCAACCAGGACAACCAGGCTACCCAGGAGGACCAGGACAACCAGGACAACCCGGCGTACCCGGCCAACCGGGACAACCAGGCTATCCAGGAGGACCAGGACAACCAGGTTACCCAGGAGGACCAGGACAGCCTGGTCAGCCAGGTCAACCCGGCGCACCCGGACAACCAGGACAACCAGGCTACCCAGGAGGACCAGGACAACCAGCACAACCCGGCACACCCGGACAGCAAGGACAACCAGGTTACCCAGGAAAACCAGAACAGCCAGGACAACCCGGCACGCCTGGACAACCAGGTTACCCAGGAGGACCAGGACAGCCTGGTAAGATGAACAGATAATTTTACGAATATGATTTAAAAAACTTCAACCAGGTCTAAACATCTCATTATTTCAGCGAAAAGTAGGAACTCAGTACACCATACAGATTTTTTTTTTTTTAATTCTTTCGTCCTATAATATTTTTCTTATTTATTAATTAGGACAACCAGGACAGTCAGGACAACCAGGTTACCCAGGAGGTCCAGGACAGACTGGACAGCCAGGTCAACCCGGCACACCCGGACAACCAGGACAACCAGGCTACCCAGGTGGACCAGGACAACCAGGACAACCAGGCTACCCAGGAGGACCAGGACAGCCTAGCCAGCCAGGTCAACCCGGCACACCCGGACAACCAGGACAACCAGGCTACCCAGGTGGACCAGGACAACCAGGACAACCAGGACAACCAGGACAACCAGGCTACCCAGGAGAACCAGGACAGCCTGGCCAGCCAGGACAAGCCGGCACGCCTGGGCAACCAGGTTACCCAGGAGGACCAGGACAGCCTGGTAAGATGAACAGATATTTTTACGAAAATGATTTGAAAAACTTCAACCAGGTCTAATCATCTCATTATTTCACCGAAAAGTAGGAACTCAGTACACTATTCAGAAAATTCATTTATATTACTACGTACGTTTTGGAAACAGTGGCATAATTCATTGGTAATAAATATACAGACTGCCTCTGTGGCGCGGTGGGAGTGTATCCGACTGCTACGCAAAAGGTCGTGGGCTCGATCCCCACCCAGGATAAAACTTTGTGTGATGGTTTGTTCTGTGTCTGGGTGTTATTTATCTATAAAATGTATGTATTTAGAAATATATAAGTATGTTTATCAGTTGTCTGGTTTCCATAATACAAGCTCTGCTTAGTTTGGAATCAAATAGCGTTGTGTGAGTTGTACAAGATATTATTATTATCATTAAATAATACAGTAATTGTTTAACAGTCAGATTAAAAAATATTTTTAATCATTTTTTGTTAATTCTTTCTTTCTATAATATTTTTCTTATTTATTTATTAGGACAACCAGGACAGTCAGGACATCCAGGTTACCCAGGAGGTCCAGGACAGCCTGGACAGCCAGGTAAACCCGGCACACCCGGACAACCAGGACAACCAGGCTACCCAGGTGGACCAGGACAACCAGGCTACCCAGGTGGACCAGGACAACCAGGACAACCAGGCTACCCAGGAGGACCAGGACAGCCTGGCCAGCCAGGTCAACCCGGCACACCCGGACAACCAGGACAACCAGGCTACCCTGGAAAACCAGGACAGCCAGGTCAACCTGGACAACCAGGTTACCCCGGAGGATCAGGTCAACCGGGTCAGCCAGGTCAACCCGGCACACCTGGACAACCAGGTTACCCAGGAGGACAAGGACAACCAGGACAGGCCGGTCAGCCAGGTCAACCAGGCACACCAGGTCAACCAGGACAACCAGGTTACCCTGGACAAACAGGTCAGCCAGGACAACCAGGCACACCCGGCCAACCAGGACAACCAGGTTACCCAGGACAAGCAGGACAGCCAGGTCAACCTGGACAACCTGGACAACCAGGCTACCCAGGAGGACAAGGGCAGCCAGACTACCCAGGGGGACCAGGACAGGTCGGTCAGCCAGGACAACCAGGTTATCCAGGTAAACCAGGTCAACCAGGACAACCGGGCACGTCAGGACAACCCGGCACACCAGGACAACCCGGCACAGCAGGACAACCCGGCACACCAGGACAACCCGGCACACCAGGACAACCCGGCACACCAGGACAACCCGGCACACCAGGACAACCCGGCATACCCGGACAGCCAGGCACACCCGGACAGCCAGGACAACCAGGTTACCCAGGAGGACCAGGGCAGCCTGGTCAGACAGAACAACCCGGCGCACCTGGACAGCCAGGACAACCAGGTTACCCAGGAGGACCAGGACAGCCTGGTCAGCCAGGTCAACCTGGACAGCCAGGACAACCAGGTTACCCAGGAGGACCAGGACAGCCTGGTCAGGCGGGACAACCCGGCACACCTGGACAGCCAGGACAACCAGGTTACCCAGGAGGACAAGGACAGCCTGGTCAGCCAGGTCAACCCGGACAGCCAGGACAACCAGGTTACCCAGGAGGACCAGGGCAGCCTGGTCAGGCGGGACAACCCGGCACACCCGGACAGCCAGGACAACCAGGTTACCCAGGAGGACATGGACAGCCTGGTCAGCCAGGTCAACCCGGACAGCCAGGACAACCAGGTTACCCAGGAGGACCAGGACAGCCTGGTCAGGCGGGACAACCCGGCACACCCGGACAGCCAGGACAACCAGGTTACCCAGGAGGACAAGGACAGCCTGGTCAGCCAGGTCAACCCGGACAGCCAGGACAACCAGGTTACCCAGGAGGACCAGGACAGCCTGGTCAGTCGGGACAACCCGGCACACCCGGACAGCCAGGACAACCAGGTTACCCAGGAGGACCAGGACAGCCTGGTAAGCCAGGTCAACCCGGCACACCAGGACAACCAGGACAGTCTGGCTACCCCGGACAATATCCAGGTGTGTAGAGAAACATAACATACATTATTTTCGTAATAAATGTCCTTTTCTTACAATTCGCAGTTTAATAAACAGTATGCCCGGTTTCGTGTATTACTTTACAAACATACAATTAGATAATAGACAGATAGGACTTGCAACAATTATTTCGTGGGTTATCTTTGGTCCTATGTGGTGGGTTACCTTTTGCTCAACTGATATTAGGTACGCACTCCCACTGAAGAATGATAATAGGAAAACATAATTAAAACACATTTTTTAAAATGTTCTTTCTTTTTCAGATTCGGAAGGTGCACCAAGTGGCACCGGTGTTCAACCACCTGCAACTTATCCCACTCATCAAATGCCGCCGTTCCCAATCTATGTCATACCATACCCGCTACCAATCGTACCCAGCCCCGTATCATGCCCGTGCTACTTATTAAATCCGGGACAGAACAACACATCAGGTAATGGTCAGCACTCACAAGCTCCACAAAGGCCCCCTTACAATCAAAACTATGGATATGCTCCATACGGCATCATTGGATATCTCCCCGTGGTATTTGTTCCATACTGTCCAGGAAATGGTTCAAATATGAATAGTGCTCAACAAAACTTCCCTGAAGCGGTACCTGTGCCATATAACTGCGCTCAATGCCAAGCTAACAACGACATCTATCGATACTTCGGTAGACTGAATGGAGGACGCAGTAACAGTTTTAAGGAACTGAAAGAACTTAAATCTCTTGCGGAATTGGATGACCTACTACGAAACCAAATCAGACCGATGAAGAAAAGTATACGCAAGATAGCTGCGCATCCTCGAATACTCGACGATACGAACGAAAAAAATGAGCAAAAAAAGGATGAAACAAAGAAAATAAAAACTGAAGTGAAGATAAACTAAGAATATTAAAAACAAAGTAATCATACCCTTTTGGGTATAATGAAATAATTTTGAGAATGTCCGATTTTATACATTCTTGGACGATCTCAAAATTATGAAAATGACGTAAACTCAATATTTATTACCGGCAAATATAATACGTCATAGATTAGAGTAACTTGTATGCTGTTATTTAGGAATATTATAATTTGTATTTTAATTATTTCGTTATACATTTCTGTATGTAATATTTACAACAAATTTTATAACTCGATGTTGCCATTTATTCACTTAAATTTCATAAATGTGCATTCACCTAAAAGGATTGTAAAGAAATAATGAAATATATTTTTAATTAATAATGACATTGTTTTAGTTATTCCACGTGACTCCTATATCCAACAATAATACAACTCCTTATATGACTAATGTAAAATATACACATTCCCGAGGTTGTTCTTCCCTTCCCTACACAATATTGTTGTAGCCGTTCCGATAAAAAGTGAAATGAATAGGCAAATAAATGGAAATTCGTAGACGAAATACCCAACGACAATACTCGACATCGAGAATTCCTATATCCAATATTTGTTTATTGCAGTAACGTACTTACCTAAAGAGAAGTAAAGGAATAAAAAAAATAGAAAAGTTTCAACTCAACCTTGCAAACATAAGGACCAATATAAAGCATTATAATGTTGTACTCAAAATAGGAATATTAAGTACTACTAGTTAAATTATTATAAAGCTAAGTAGCGTGGAGACTTTATAAACAAAATTCATGGACACAAAGTACACCCAGGCTTGGATCAACAATTTGCAAATCGCGCAAAGTGGTGTCCCGTGTGGGAATCGAACCCACGACCTCTTGCGCATCAGTCGCACCACCAACTACCACGACCCATGACCTAGAGTTATTCCAAATCCTAAACTATACATAATGTAAACAATTTGTGACAAGTAATTGGTTTTTGTCGTTCCTTTATCTATAACTAGCCGATCCGCGTAACTTCGTCTACGTAAATTTTCCCCGTTCAAACAAATAAACTCTTTAACTTCATAATATTAGTGTAGATTCGTTGGATATAGGCACCTAGTTATCCCATACCTACCAAAAAGTATTTTATTTTATCATACCAATTTTGTTGTGTGATACATTGGTATCTCGGTACAAAAATGCTAAAACTAAAAGCGATAATGAAAACGGACGGAAAACTATGACCCCTAATAAGTTTTCCTATGATAGCTTTAAGCACACACCATAAAATCATTTGTCTGTCAGACTGTCAAGGTCCCGTCCCGAAATCAGGGGGGGGGGGCATTTAAAGCAAGCCCACAGGTACATAAAAAAAGGTGCAAACTAGTAAAGATATATTTAGGTTCCAATTTCCAGCAGTGCGTAACTTTAGGAAAAAACTTTTTACACATTGGTTGAACAAGAAATAATTCTTATTTGAAGAAAGCCACATTCGAAATAAAGTACATTTACCACACAAACACGGTTTCCTTTATCTCAAGTTTCGTAAACATACACAGCAGTTACGTATCATGTATTGTGTACCAACATGGCCATGACTCAAATGCGTCGTCACGGGTCACTGCGAGGCTCTAGACATTATCCTACTCCTCGTAAGGCTTTCATATAAATATAAACATGGGAAAACCACATATACATAAGAGACAATGACAATACATTTTAATGCAGTACATACTGTTTTCAATTGATGCTCTGGGATGACAATGAACCAACATTATGTATGTGCTCGATGTTCTCTGTGTGCTATTAGTATTATGGCTGTTTCTGGCGGCATATCCGTTTATTTTTTTTACATTTCAAGGTGTCGCTCGGATCTGACGCCGATTTGTGACGACTAGTTACTACATACATAATATAAAACAAAGTCGCTTTCTGTCTGTCTGTCTCTATGTATGCTTAGATCTTTAAAACTACGCAACGGATTTTAATGCCGTTTGTTAGATAGAGTGATTCAAGAGGAAGGCTTATACGTTTAAAACATGTATAATATAGTAATAATATGTTAATAATAATAATATAATATGTTGGGACAACTCACACAACGCTATCTGATCCCAAACTAAGCAGAGCTTGTACTATGGAAACCAGACAACTGATAAACATACTTATATATTTCTAAATACATACATATTATAGATAAATAACACCCAGACACAGAATAAACCATCGTGCTCATCACACAAAGTTTTATCCTGGGTGGGGATCGAACCCACGACCTCTTGCGTAGCAGTCGGATACACTCCCACCACGCCACAGAGGCAGTCAAATCAATAGTAGAGAAACACTGATAATTTTAGAGGTTAATGTGATGTGTTTCCCGAGCGCTACGACATGTCTTTCTTCAAACGAGGTTTAAAGAGAGTTTTCACTTCACGGTAGGCAGCGGCTTGGGTGTGTCCCTGACATTCCTGTAGTCCATGAGCGGCGGTTACCGCTTACCATCAGATGGGCCGCTGGCTCGTCTGCCAACCATAGGCAATAAAAAAAAAACACATTTATTTGCGCTTACATTGCAAGCGCTGGCTGAACCCTACGAGATAGATCAAAATAATGTACTACAGTATTGCACACCTTAAAAAAGTCCGCGATGGTATATATCTATCTCTTAGGGATAACCCACAAATAATGGCTTTAATACGAAGCGATTTTAAGCAATACAGCATCAATCCTTATCCAATTGACTGAGTAATACATTGTGCATTTAATATAGATCAATATGGCTCTTACAGCATGTTATTTAAATCAATATTTTCAAAGATATAACAGATTTAAAATCAGGGACATAGCGGATGGGGCAGTTCCATCCGGGGGGCAGGCGGCACGTGCTTAGAAGCTTCGTCCTATAGCACTTTTTTTTTTTAAAGACTACACTGTACTTAGTGTACAAGGCCTGTGTCGCGGGGGTCTTTACAAACATATGAGTCACGGACACAAATTACACCTAAACTCTAAACAACAATTTGTGGATCGCACAAAGTGGTCCCGTGTGGGAATCGAACCCGTAATGCGTAGAAGTCGGAGACACTCCCACGCGCCATCACGTTTATCGGGGCTCTCTAGCGAAAAATACA
The DNA here is from genome assembly GCA_945859575.2 of Herminia tarsipennalis. Lineage (NCBI taxonomy): Eukaryota > Metazoa > Arthropoda > Insecta > Lepidoptera > Erebidae > Herminia > Herminia tarsipennalis. The sequence continues at coordinate 15,113,359 of OX243838.2, forward strand.
ACAATGTGCACTAATATTATAAAAAGGAAAGATTTGTATTTTCGTATGTAAAAATTACAGGACCAATTCAAAAATTCTTTCACTTATAGAAAGCTGCATTATCGGAAAGTAACATAGGCTATATTTTATTATCAAAAAAATAGACACCATTACGAAAACTGCGTTTATATATAGTGGAGAAAAGTCCGTGCGAAGCTAGAGCGGGCCGCTAGTCACTTATAAACATAATAATATAATTACATATCAACCCATATGATGGCCCACTGCTGGGCACGGGTCTCCCCAGTAGAACCTACTGGTATGTAGATCCTGGGGGTAATTGCCATAATCGCCACGCTTGGCGAGCGGGTTGGCGATCGCAGTAAGGCTTTAAGTACGCAGAGGACGCTGCTGCCCGTCCTCCGGGGTGAAATTCCTTAGTCGCCTTGACGACACCCACGGGAAGAGATGGGGTGGTACTATTCTTAAGCCGGCACCACACGGCACAGGCAAAGGTTGAATTTTGATACATTCGTACTTAGTGGATTCCAACACTATGTCATAACCAAAAGCGCCAAATTTCAACTCGATTTGTTCAGTGGTTTGAGCTGTGCGTTGATAGATCAATCACTCCCGATTCTCCCCTATATAACGAGGTACCTACGTATTACAAAGAAAAATAATATTTACTTGTTAATTCTAGGCGTCAGTAGATACCAAAATATTGATTGAGAAGGAATGACAGGCACTATATGATTAAGAAAGACCCGTTTGTCGTTACTCTATATCCACTTCTCATTATAGGCGCTTGTTTATACTAGGTATAGCTACGCAACCGGATTACCAGTTAGGTACGTATTCTAAAATCTCATCGTGTGAGTCACGATGAGATTTTAGAATACGTACCTATATATTTTCTTCCAGTTTCAGTGTAAAGTAGAGATCTCATTCATAACTAAGTACCTATACCTTTAATAATATAGGAAACCAAATGCAACCGAGTTGAATCAATTAGCTGTGCACTTTTTGTACATTGTGATATACAAATATCCTCGTTATTCAGATATGGACAATTGTCATTCTCATTGAAAATTTTCATGAATGAAAATGTTTGAATGAGTGGCTCTTGTAGTAGGTTGGTCGGATACTCATGTGAAAAGCGGTTAGGAGTTTTTTATCGAATTTCTCAGAAGGTCAATAGCACGTGGTAGATGTCCTCGGACATTTATCAACTGGGCGTAAAATTTCGGCTTTTAATAATATCCCATTATCTCAGTTTTGTCTTTTGTGTGTCAGGACCGTTGTTACTGGGCCTGAAGATAAGAGTAGTTATAAAAGTCCATACTAAAACAAGTAAATAAATAAAGTATCTGATTACACACTTTTGAAATATTGTTAATGGTGTAGGGTATATTTCTATCTGTTTCAATATATTTTCTGTGTAATTTTATTGTAAGGAAAAGATTACTAGTAATGCGCATATTTTTAGTTTTATGGGCATTAAAAATCATTCTGGGCACACTCTTATGCAAAGAATTTTATATGTACACATGACTGTCGGCAAAGACAAACAAAAAATTTTTTTAGGAACCTAAACTCAACAGTACACAAAACAAAAGTAGGAAAAAATAAAATACCAAAGTATTTGATGTTGAGATAATTATATTTAAGGGTGTAGGTTCTCTCTCTATCTCTGTCTCTCTATTTTAATAAATTTTGAGTATCTAGATACCTTTAATATCAAGTGATATAATAAACTACCTACCTAAACATAAAGCTAAGTACAACGACAATAAAGCGTGGAGCAGTAAAAACACGGGGGTAACCCGTAACTGAATGGTACTGCAATCTAGTTCAAGTATCTCGACTCGTACAAAACGTCAATTGAGTATCCCGGAAAACCAGGACAACCAGGCTACCCAGGTGGACCAGGACAACCAGGACAACCAGGCTACCCAGGAGGACCAGGACAGTCTGGCCAGCCAGGTCAACCCGGCACACCCGGACAACCAGGACAACCAGGCTACCCAGGTGGACCAGGACAACCAGGACAACCAGGCCAACCAGGCTACCCAGGAGGACCAGGACAGCCTGGACAGCCAGGTCAACCCGGCACACCCGGACAACCAGGACAACCAGGGTACCCAGGTGGACCAGGACAACCAGGACAACCAGGCTACCCAGGAGGACCAGGACAACCAGGACAGGCCGGTCAGCCAGGTCAACCAGGCACACCAGGACAACCCGGCACACCCGGACAGCAAGGACAACCAGGTTTCCCAGGAAAGCCAGGACAGCCTGGACAACCAGGTTACCCAGGAGGACCGGGACAGCCTGGTAAGTTAAACAGATATTTTTACGAAAATGATTTTAAAAACTTCAACGACGTCTAATCAAGTCATTGTAACAATAACTAGATAAACTCGGCCACGCTTCGCTGTGGCTTTTAAAGTCAAAAACACTCGCCTGCCTTCCCAGAACATTCTGCTAAAGTTAGGTCATAATCTGATCAATGGTTTTGGAACACAAAGAGGACCCACAGACATATATATATATAAATATATATATATATATATATATATATAGAACTAGCTGACCCGCGCAACTACGTCTTTGTAAATTTTCTCCGTTTTAGAAACATTTTTCATTACTTCTCCGTTCCTATTGGCCGTAGCGTGATGTTAAAGAGCCTTTCGTCTTCCTCGGTAAATGGGCTATCCAGCAGTAAAAGAATTTTTCGATTCGGACCAGTATTTATGAGATTATCATGTTCAAACAAACAAACACACAAACTCTTCATCTTTATAATATTAGTATAGCTAATTTCGACTGCCTCTGTGGCGCGGTGGGACTGTATCCGACTGCTACGCAAGAGGTCGTGGATTCGATCCCCACCCAGGATAAAACTTTGTGTGATGGGCACGATGGTTTATTCTGTGTCTGGGTGTTATTTATCTATAATATGTATGTATTTAGAAATATATAAGTATGTTTATCAGTTGTCTGGTTTCTTTGATACAAGCTCTGCTTAGTTTGGGATCAGATAGCGTTGTGTGAGTTGTCCCAAGATTATTATTATTATTATTATTATTATTATACAGTTATTGTCTAATAGTCTAACAGTTAGGTATCCTAAAGATATTATTTTAATGTCAGTCACATTAAAATAATATCTTTAGGATACCTAACTGTAGAGTTAGACAGAGAAAAAATATTTTTCTTTTTCTTAATCTAACTATAAAAATGTTTTATTTGTCAATTAGGACAACCGGGACAGTCAGGACAACCAGGTTACCCAGGAGGACCAGGACAGCCAGGTCAACCCGGCACACCCGGCCAACCAGGACAACCAGGCTACCCAGGAGGACCAGGACAACCAGGACAACCCGGCGTACCCGGCCAACCGGGACAACCAGGCTATCCAGGAGGACCAGGACAACCAGGTTACCCAGGAGGACCAGGACAGCCTGGTCAGCCAGGTCAACCCGGCGCACCCGGACAACCAGGACAACCAGGCTACCCAGGAGGACCAGGACAACCAGCACAACCCGGCACACCCGGACAGCAAGGACAACCAGGTTACCCAGGAAAACCAGAACAGCCAGGACAACCCGGCACGCCTGGACAACCAGGTTACCCAGGAGGACCAGGACAGCCTGGTAAGATGAACAGATAATTTTACGAATATGATTTAAAAAACTTCAACCAGGTCTAAACATCTCATTATTTCAGCGAAAAGTAGGAACTCAGTACACCATACAGATTTTTTTTTTTTTAATTCTTTCGTCCTATAATATTTTTCTTATTTATTAATTAGGACAACCAGGACAGTCAGGACAACCAGGTTACCCAGGAGGTCCAGGACAGACTGGACAGCCAGGTCAACCCGGCACACCCGGACAACCAGGACAACCAGGCTACCCAGGTGGACCAGGACAACCAGGACAACCAGGCTACCCAGGAGGACCAGGACAGCCTAGCCAGCCAGGTCAACCCGGCACACCCGGACAACCAGGACAACCAGGCTACCCAGGTGGACCAGGACAACCAGGACAACCAGGACAACCAGGACAACCAGGCTACCCAGGAGAACCAGGACAGCCTGGCCAGCCAGGACAAGCCGGCACGCCTGGGCAACCAGGTTACCCAGGAGGACCAGGACAGCCTGGTAAGATGAACAGATATTTTTACGAAAATGATTTGAAAAACTTCAACCAGGTCTAATCATCTCATTATTTCACCGAAAAGTAGGAACTCAGTACACTATTCAGAAAATTCATTTATATTACTACGTACGTTTTGGAAACAGTGGCATAATTCATTGGTAATAAATATACAGACTGCCTCTGTGGCGCGGTGGGAGTGTATCCGACTGCTACGCAAAAGGTCGTGGGCTCGATCCCCACCCAGGATAAAACTTTGTGTGATGGTTTGTTCTGTGTCTGGGTGTTATTTATCTATAAAATGTATGTATTTAGAAATATATAAGTATGTTTATCAGTTGTCTGGTTTCCATAATACAAGCTCTGCTTAGTTTGGAATCAAATAGCGTTGTGTGAGTTGTACAAGATATTATTATTATCATTAAATAATACAGTAATTGTTTAACAGTCAGATTAAAAAATATTTTTAATCATTTTTTGTTAATTCTTTCTTTCTATAATATTTTTCTTATTTATTTATTAGGACAACCAGGACAGTCAGGACATCCAGGTTACCCAGGAGGTCCAGGACAGCCTGGACAGCCAGGTAAACCCGGCACACCCGGACAACCAGGACAACCAGGCTACCCAGGTGGACCAGGACAACCAGGCTACCCAGGTGGACCAGGACAACCAGGACAACCAGGCTACCCAGGAGGACCAGGACAGCCTGGCCAGCCAGGTCAACCCGGCACACCCGGACAACCAGGACAACCAGGCTACCCTGGAAAACCAGGACAGCCAGGTCAACCTGGACAACCAGGTTACCCCGGAGGATCAGGTCAACCGGGTCAGCCAGGTCAACCCGGCACACCTGGACAACCAGGTTACCCAGGAGGACAAGGACAACCAGGACAGGCCGGTCAGCCAGGTCAACCAGGCACACCAGGTCAACCAGGACAACCAGGTTACCCTGGACAAACAGGTCAGCCAGGACAACCAGGCACACCCGGCCAACCAGGACAACCAGGTTACCCAGGACAAGCAGGACAGCCAGGTCAACCTGGACAACCTGGACAACCAGGCTACCCAGGAGGACAAGGGCAGCCAGACTACCCAGGGGGACCAGGACAGGTCGGTCAGCCAGGACAACCAGGTTATCCAGGTAAACCAGGTCAACCAGGACAACCGGGCACGTCAGGACAACCCGGCACACCAGGACAACCCGGCACAGCAGGACAACCCGGCACACCAGGACAACCCGGCACACCAGGACAACCCGGCACACCAGGACAACCCGGCACACCAGGACAACCCGGCATACCCGGACAGCCAGGCACACCCGGACAGCCAGGACAACCAGGTTACCCAGGAGGACCAGGGCAGCCTGGTCAGACAGAACAACCCGGCGCACCTGGACAGCCAGGACAACCAGGTTACCCAGGAGGACCAGGACAGCCTGGTCAGCCAGGTCAACCTGGACAGCCAGGACAACCAGGTTACCCAGGAGGACCAGGACAGCCTGGTCAGGCGGGACAACCCGGCACACCTGGACAGCCAGGACAACCAGGTTACCCAGGAGGACAAGGACAGCCTGGTCAGCCAGGTCAACCCGGACAGCCAGGACAACCAGGTTACCCAGGAGGACCAGGGCAGCCTGGTCAGGCGGGACAACCCGGCACACCCGGACAGCCAGGACAACCAGGTTACCCAGGAGGACATGGACAGCCTGGTCAGCCAGGTCAACCCGGACAGCCAGGACAACCAGGTTACCCAGGAGGACCAGGACAGCCTGGTCAGGCGGGACAACCCGGCACACCCGGACAGCCAGGACAACCAGGTTACCCAGGAGGACAAGGACAGCCTGGTCAGCCAGGTCAACCCGGACAGCCAGGACAACCAGGTTACCCAGGAGGACCAGGACAGCCTGGTCAGTCGGGACAACCCGGCACACCCGGACAGCCAGGACAACCAGGTTACCCAGGAGGACCAGGACAGCCTGGTAAGCCAGGTCAACCCGGCACACCAGGACAACCAGGACAGTCTGGCTACCCCGGACAATATCCAGGTGTGTAGAGAAACATAACATACATTATTTTCGTAATAAATGTCCTTTTCTTACAATTCGCAGTTTAATAAACAGTATGCCCGGTTTCGTGTATTACTTTACAAACATACAATTAGATAATAGACAGATAGGACTTGCAACAATTATTTCGTGGGTTATCTTTGGTCCTATGTGGTGGGTTACCTTTTGCTCAACTGATATTAGGTACGCACTCCCACTGAAGAATGATAATAGGAAAACATAATTAAAACACATTTTTTAAAATGTTCTTTCTTTTTCAGATTCGGAAGGTGCACCAAGTGGCACCGGTGTTCAACCACCTGCAACTTATCCCACTCATCAAATGCCGCCGTTCCCAATCTATGTCATACCATACCCGCTACCAATCGTACCCAGCCCCGTATCATGCCCGTGCTACTTATTAAATCCGGGACAGAACAACACATCAGGTAATGGTCAGCACTCACAAGCTCCACAAAGGCCCCCTTACAATCAAAACTATGGATATGCTCCATACGGCATCATTGGATATCTCCCCGTGGTATTTGTTCCATACTGTCCAGGAAATGGTTCAAATATGAATAGTGCTCAACAAAACTTCCCTGAAGCGGTACCTGTGCCATATAACTGCGCTCAATGCCAAGCTAACAACGACATCTATCGATACTTCGGTAGACTGAATGGAGGACGCAGTAACAGTTTTAAGGAACTGAAAGAACTTAAATCTCTTGCGGAATTGGATGACCTACTACGAAACCAAATCAGACCGATGAAGAAAAGTATACGCAAGATAGCTGCGCATCCTCGAATACTCGACGATACGAACGAAAAAAATGAGCAAAAAAAGGATGAAACAAAGAAAATAAAAACTGAAGTGAAGATAAACTAAGAATATTAAAAACAAAGTAATCATACCCTTTTGGGTATAATGAAATAATTTTGAGAATGTCCGATTTTATACATTCTTGGACGATCTCAAAATTATGAAAATGACGTAAACTCAATATTTATTACCGGCAAATATAATACGTCATAGATTAGAGTAACTTGTATGCTGTTATTTAGGAATATTATAATTTGTATTTTAATTATTTCGTTATACATTTCTGTATGTAATATTTACAACAAATTTTATAACTCGATGTTGCCATTTATTCACTTAAATTTCATAAATGTGCATTCACCTAAAAGGATTGTAAAGAAATAATGAAATATATTTTTAATTAATAATGACATTGTTTTAGTTATTCCACGTGACTCCTATATCCAACAATAATACAACTCCTTATATGACTAATGTAAAATATACACATTCCCGAGGTTGTTCTTCCCTTCCCTACACAATATTGTTGTAGCCGTTCCGATAAAAAGTGAAATGAATAGGCAAATAAATGGAAATTCGTAGACGAAATACCCAACGACAATACTCGACATCGAGAATTCCTATATCCAATATTTGTTTATTGCAGTAACGTACTTACCTAAAGAGAAGTAAAGGAATAAAAAAAATAGAAAAGTTTCAACTCAACCTTGCAAACATAAGGACCAATATAAAGCATTATAATGTTGTACTCAAAATAGGAATATTAAGTACTACTAGTTAAATTATTATAAAGCTAAGTAGCGTGGAGACTTTATAAACAAAATTCATGGACACAAAGTACACCCAGGCTTGGATCAACAATTTGCAAATCGCGCAAAGTGGTGTCCCGTGTGGGAATCGAACCCACGACCTCTTGCGCATCAGTCGCACCACCAACTACCACGACCCATGACCTAGAGTTATTCCAAATCCTAAACTATACATAATGTAAACAATTTGTGACAAGTAATTGGTTTTTGTCGTTCCTTTATCTATAACTAGCCGATCCGCGTAACTTCGTCTACGTAAATTTTCCCCGTTCAAACAAATAAACTCTTTAACTTCATAATATTAGTGTAGATTCGTTGGATATAGGCACCTAGTTATCCCATACCTACCAAAAAGTATTTTATTTTATCATACCAATTTTGTTGTGTGATACATTGGTATCTCGGTACAAAAATGCTAAAACTAAAAGCGATAATGAAAACGGACGGAAAACTATGACCCCTAATAAGTTTTCCTATGATAGCTTTAAGCACACACCATAAAATCATTTGTCTGTCAGACTGTCAAGGTCCCGTCCCGAAATCAGGGGGGGGGGGCATTTAAAGCAAGCCCACAGGTACATAAAAAAAGGTGCAAACTAGTAAAGATATATTTAGGTTCCAATTTCCAGCAGTGCGTAACTTTAGGAAAAAACTTTTTACACATTGGTTGAACAAGAAATAATTCTTATTTGAAGAAAGCCACATTCGAAATAAAGTACATTTACCACACAAACACGGTTTCCTTTATCTCAAGTTTCGTAAACATACACAGCAGTTACGTATCATGTATTGTGTACCAACATGGCCATGACTCAAATGCGTCGTCACGGGTCACTGCGAGGCTCTAGACATTATCCTACTCCTCGTAAGGCTTTCATATAAATATAAACATGGGAAAACCACATATACATAAGAGACAATGACAATACATTTTAATGCAGTACATACTGTTTTCAATTGATGCTCTGGGATGACAATGAACCAACATTATGTATGTGCTCGATGTTCTCTGTGTGCTATTAGTATTATGGCTGTTTCTGGCGGCATATCCGTTTATTTTTTTTACATTTCAAGGTGTCGCTCGGATCTGACGCCGATTTGTGACGACTAGTTACTACATACATAATATAAAACAAAGTCGCTTTCTGTCTGTCTGTCTCTATGTATGCTTAGATCTTTAAAACTACGCAACGGATTTTAATGCCGTTTGTTAGATAGAGTGATTCAAGAGGAAGGCTTATACGTTTAAAACATGTATAATATAGTAATAATATGTTAATAATAATAATATAATATGTTGGGACAACTCACACAACGCTATCTGATCCCAAACTAAGCAGAGCTTGTACTATGGAAACCAGACAACTGATAAACATACTTATATATTTCTAAATACATACATATTATAGATAAATAACACCCAGACACAGAATAAACCATCGTGCTCATCACACAAAGTTTTATCCTGGGTGGGGATCGAACCCACGACCTCTTGCGTAGCAGTCGGATACACTCCCACCACGCCACAGAGGCAGTCAAATCAATAGTAGAGAAACACTGATAATTTTAGAGGTTAATGTGATGTGTTTCCCGAGCGCTACGACATGTCTTTCTTCAAACGAGGTTTAAAGAGAGTTTTCACTTCACGGTAGGCAGCGGCTTGGGTGTGTCCCTGACATTCCTGTAGTCCATGAGCGGCGGTTACCGCTTACCATCAGATGGGCCGCTGGCTCGTCTGCCAACCATAGGCAATAAAAAAAAAACACATTTATTTGCGCTTACATTGCAAGCGCTGGCTGAACCCTACGAGATAGATCAAAATAATGTACTACAGTATTGCACACCTTAAAAAAGTCCGCGATGGTATATATCTATCTCTTAGGGATAACCCACAAATAATGGCTTTAATACGAAGCGATTTTAAGCAATACAGCATCAATCCTTATCCAATTGACTGAGTAATACATTGTGCATTTAATATAGATCAATATGGCTCTTACAGCATGTTATTTAAATCAATATTTTCAAAGATATAACAGATTTAAAATCAGGGACATAGCGGATGGGGCAGTTCCATCCGGGGGGCAGGCGGCACGTGCTTAGAAGCTTCGTCCTATAGCACTTTTTTTTTTTAAAGACTACACTGTACTTAGTGTACAAGGCCTGTGTCGCGGGGGTCTTTACAAACATATGAGTCACGGACACAAATTACACCTAAACTCTAAACAACAATTTGTGGATCGCACAAAGTGGTCCCGTGTGGGAATCGAACCCGTAATGCGTAGAAGTCGGAGACACTCCCACGCGCCATCACGTTTATCGGGGCTCTCTAGCGAAAAATACAACAATGTGCACTAATATTATAAAAAGGAAAGATTTGTATTTTCGTATGTAAAAATTACAGGACCAATTCAAAAATTCTTTCACTTATAGAAAGCTGCATTATCGGAAAGTAACATAGGCTATATTTTATTATCAAAAAAATAGACACCATTACGAAAACTGCGTTTGTGGAGAAAAGTCCGTGCGAAGCTAGAGCGGGCCGCTAGTCACTTATAAACATAATAATATAATTACATATCAACCCATATGATGGCCCACTGCTGGGCACGGGTCTCCCCAGTAGAACCTACTGGTATGTAGATCCTGGGGGTAATTGCCATAATCGCCACGCTTGGCGAGCGGGTTGGCGATCGCAGTAAGGCTTTAAGTACGCAGAGGACGCTGCTGCCCGTCCTCCGGGGTGAAATTCCTTAGTCGCCTTGACGACACCCACGGGAAGAGATGGGGTGGTACTATTCTTAAGCCGGCACCACACGGCACAGGCAAAGGTTGAATTTTGATACATTCGTACTTAGTGGATTCCAACACTATGTCATAACCAAAAGCGCCAAATTTCAACTCGATTTGTTCAGTGGTTTGAGCTGTGCGTTGATAGATCAATCACTCCCGATTCTCCCCTATATAACGAGGTACCTACGTATTACAAAGAAAAATAATATTTACTTGTTAATTCTAGGCGTCAGTAGATACCAAAATATTGATTGAGAAGGAATGACAGGCACTATATGATTAAGAAAGACCCGTTTGTCGTTACTCTATATCCACTTCTCATTATAGGCGCTTGTTTATACTAGGTATAGCTACGCAACCGGATTACCAGTTAGGTACGTATTCTAAAATCTCATCGTGTGAGTCACGATGAGATTTTAGAATACGTACCTATATATTTTCTTCCAGTTTCAGTGTAAAGTAGAGATCTCATTCATAACTAAGTACCTATACCTTTAATAATATAGGAAACCAAATGCAACCGAGTTGAATCAATTAGCTGTGCACTTTTTGTACATTGTGATATACAAATATCCTCGTTATTCAGATATGGACAATTGTCATTCTCATTGAAAATTTTCATGAATGAAAATGTTTGAATGAGTGGCTCTTGTAGTAGGTTGGTCGGATACTCATGTGAAAAGCGGTTAGGAGTTTTTTATCGAATTTCTCAGAAGGTCAATAGCACGTGGTAGATGTCCTCGGACATTTATCAACTGGGCGTAAAATTTCGGCTTTTAATAATATCCCATTATCTCAGTTTTGTCTTTTGTGTGTCAGGACCGTTGTTACTGGGCCTGAAGATAAGAGTAGTTATAAAAGTCCATACTAAAACAAGTAAATAAATAAAGTATCTGATTACACACTTTTGAAATATTGTTAATGGTGTAGGGTATATTTCTATCTGTTTCAATATATTTTCTGTGTAATTTTATTGTAAGGAAAAGATTACTAGTAATGCGCATATTTTTAGTTTTATGGGCATTAAAAATCATTCTGGGCACACTCTTATGCAAAGAATTTTATATGTACACATGACTGTCGGCAAAGACAAACAAAAAATTTTTTTAGGAACCTAAACTCAACAGTACACAAAACAAAAGTAGGAAAAAATAAAATACCAAAGTATTTGATGTTGAGATAATTATATTTAAGGGTGTAGGTTCTCTCTCTATCTCTGTCTCTCTATTTTAATAAATTTTGAGTATCTAGATACCTTTAATATCAAGTGATATAATAAACTACCTACCTAAACATAAAGCTAAGTACAACGACAATAAAGCGTGGAGCAGTAAAAACACGGGGGTAACCCGTAACTGAATGGTACTGCAATCTAGTTCAAGTATCTCGACTCGTACAAAACGTCAATTGAGTATGCCTGCTATTCTCATTCGTTCAGGCGCTTGTGTTATAATAAAATTGTATAGATATCAAAATTCATAGAGTTAGCGGGAAGGACCGAACCAAATGCCAATTGAGCTAGAATTTTTTATGCAGAGCTGTACAAACTGCTAAGTACATACAAGTGTATCAGAAAAAAACTATAACAATACAATAGGTTTTATTGTAAGTGTAATGTTTGCTTACATGGTTTCTAATCAATTGGTATACACGCATCAACAAAGTCTAGGGATATTAAGTATTATGTTGATTATAAAACACTATAAGTATTTTGTTAAAAACATTAGGTATGGTAAGAATCCGAATTTTATAATCTATAATTAAGAATAAAATAAAAAGTATTTAATATTACACTGACGGACTCATAAACTGCATCAAAGTTCAGGTTTACTCTAAAAGGATTTTTTTATAATAAGTATGCAAACTTTTTAGATTAAATTATATAAATATGGAAAGACTGGCTCTTAATCTTAAAAAAAAATTAAATTTAAAAATAGAACTGCGGTAAAACAAATGAATATAGCCGGGAAAAGAAAATTTACTCGTAGTATCAGATTTGCGTGTTATTTATAGCAAAGTTTTAAATTAATTCTCATTGATTTTTTTTGTTTGGTCAATTGAATTATTGTTACCAGCATAATTGTTGGGTTAGTTTTTTAACACATCGAGAGTTTTTGAACCATAATATGGATACTTCGTCCGAACAAGCGGCACAAATTGTAGCATTGGTGCGGGAGGGCTTGGATCAACGAACGATTGGTAGAAATTTAAATTTAAACCAGTCTACGGTTTGTAGAATATACAGAAGGTTTGTAGAGACAGGTTCTTACAGGAGGAGACGTGGTACAGGCAGAACTCGAGCAACCACAGGTCGTGATGACCGATTTATTGTTACAACTTCCCTGCGAAATCGTTTCCTCACGTCAGTTAACATCAAAACCGAGCTTAATGAAGTGCGTGGAAAAAACGTGTGTGCACGAACAATAAGAAGAAGGTTAAAGGAAGCGGCTATCACCCCTTTTAGACCAGCAAATGGTCCAAAGTTGTCTGCAGCTCACAGACAAGCTCGCTTAAGATTTGCGCGTCATCACCTGAATTGGACAGAAGAGCAGTGGGCCTCTGTATTGTTCACGGACGAGTGTAGGACATGTTTATATGGTGCAGATGGCCGCAGAAGAGTCTATCGTCGACGTGGGGAGCGATATGCTCAAAGTTGCATTGAGGAGCGTGTTCCTTTTGGAGGCGGTTCATGTATGGTCTGGGGTGGCATATCGATGAACGGGCGAACAGAACTTGTGTTCATAGACATGGTCCGTCAAAACGGTAATAGAGGGGGTTTGACAGCACATCGCTACATAACAGAGATATTAGAAGATCACGTGGTGCCTTACATGGGATTCATAGGCGAAAATTTTACTTTAATGCAGGATAATGCCCGGCCGCATGCAGCTGCACAAGTTCAACATTATTGCGAAGAGGTTGGGATACGTACAATGAATTGGCCAGCACGCAGCCCGGATCTTAATCCCATCGAGCATGTTTGGGACAATTTAAAAAGAGCTGTATATGCGAGAAACCCTTCGCCTACGACAGTGGCAGCACTAAGAACAGCACTTTCAGAAGAATGGGACAATATTCCGCAAGATCTTTTAAAAACCCTTATAAAATCTATGCGGAACCGATTAGAATCCGTAATAAGGGCACGTGGGGGTAATACACCTTATTAAAACACAAATAAACCCTTGCATAAAGTTTGTGTCTATTGTTAAAACCAATTTTTTAATTAAACAATTTTTCCTTAAACTTCTGTTTTTTCTTCAAAAAAGGTCTTAAGGTCCTTTCCAGTACATAAACTTAAACTTAAAGATATGATCCTACGCTGTTTTAAAGTTCACGAACCAATCTAGAGGTTTCAATTTAAATCTGTATAGAAAGTTTGCATACTTGGTTAAAATATTTATTTCAAAGTCGTCTATTACTTTGATGCAGTTTATAAGTCCGTCAGTGTATTTTATTAAATAAATTATTAAATTTGCTCAATTCTGATAATTACGTTGTTTTATAAAACATGAAAATTTAATAAAATTGACTTAATTTAATTACAATTTTTTTTTTTTTTTTTTAATAAAATACTTAGGCATAGTTTTTTTTATAATTAACAAAATACGGAATTGTTGATGTGTGTATATGTATAAATAATATCAGCTCGCTATGCAGGCTACTTTCTGTCTTCACATCGCGCCGGTCAGTGTGACACTGTTGACAGCTAGCTTCCCGGTTGAGAGGGTTTTTTTACCATAAACTTAGGATACACACTTGACAGTCGTGAGTACATCTTACCTATTGACTTACGGCCGGTCTCAATAATCTACCTATCAATGGATTTGGCTACTAGAGGTACAATTTAACATATTTTGTAGGGAACTTATGTCAAATATATACCTCTAGTAGCCAAATCCATCGATAGTTAGATTATTGAGACCAGCCGTTAGAGACCAGGACTGTGCCATAACCTTACAATATTGACCACTCTAGAAAGAGACAACGCTGCTTTGTGGACAATACCTGTCAAAGGCCGCAAGAGCTTTTTTCTCTTTCACGCTTTGCATTAAATAGTTACTTTTTATTTGAAAGGGTAGGCACGCTCCAGGTTCTATTAACATTGTCATGTTACGTCACCAGAGACGACAGATTACATAAATGTATTTATAATCCTTTGATTATATAATATCTAGATGGAGCATTGTCTCAATAAGTCTATAAAAAAAATGAAGCGTTCTCTCTTTAACATTTGACACTCGTTGATGAGAACAACTATGGCTAAAACATCGCATGGCGACTTTTTACCTGTCAAAAAGTACGTCCACTTGCCCTACTTTTTGACAGTTCTTTGCTTCAATTTTAGATGCCGGATAAGTAATCTAGACATTTTAAAATCATATATAAAATCATAGTTATTGTGTATATCTATGACAAATAATTATACTATAGGTACTTCTTTTAAAAGGTACAGTAGAGATCTATATATTATTTTGTGTACCTACCTACCTACCTACTAGTTTGCAGACAATCAATGTTTTTTCTTTTTTCTTTCAATATCGGTGTAATCAAAAGCAAGAGTTATCTATATGTAGAGCCAGAAACATCTATTTAATCCACTCATTCCAGAAAATCGTCCATGAGTTCGAACTTCTTGTGCTTATCCAAAAAAATTTTAGGAGAGTCCCCGTAAACTTAACAAATTACAGAAAACGAAAATTCATGAATTTCGTTATAAATAAAGACAGCTCTACTGGTATGTTATGGCACCATGGTACTATAATGTACCTAATAAATAAATGGCGGGTACGTTCATTATGTCATTTGTTATAGAAATTTTACCACACCTTTTTGTTATACGTTGTATATCTTTCAAGAGTAGCTAAGAATATGGTACATTTTCACATAGCACCCGGATATGGAATAATTAATTTAATGTCTCACCATAAAGTATAACTCATTTAACAGTCATAGTCATAACGTCATATTACGGCTAACATACTTCACCACGTCACGACAAGCCCGCCTTGTAAAGTTAAATAAATACTTACGTAGGTAAGTACCTACATACTTACCTACTACGAAGTTTTCTCGCCAGTTACCTAGTTTTTCTTAAGTAGACTTCTTTTTATGGCTCCGTACCTTAAAAGGAAAAAACGGAACCCTTACAGGATAACTTTGTTGTCCGTCCCTCCGTCCGTCTGTCTGTCAAGACCCTGTGTCTCGGGAACGCGTGAAGCTATCGTGTTGAAAATACAAATAAAATAACACAAATAAATTTTATTCGCAGTAAATAGGGTATACATAAACAGGTGTTGAAGTATAATAATGTTTGTTCAAGCCTATTTAACTATTGACAATAACATGCAAATCAGTTTTATTATTGTTAAGTAATTAATTACATTAGTGTATTTCTAATAACATTACAATACATTAATATGTTGAAATTAAAACGATTGAAATTAAAACCATGTACTCTGATCTACAGTTCCTTGAAGCTGTAAAAAAATCAACGTCTAAGTTATAAAAAAGACACAGCCGTTTATTTTAAAAACTGCGAGACTTGATTTCTAAACTACATATTTATATATATTTTTTATTTAAAGGGCCATATCGCTTAGCGATAATGTCAGCCTGTAAGCACATCTTATAATTAATACAAACTATTTACTTAATATTACAAATGCCAATCTATACAATATCGTAGCCTGTTCTGTTAAAGGACAAGACAGGATCAAGTTACAAGCTCCAACGTCATCGTTTGTTGGGTCAAGCAAGCTGTTTCTCATAACTCCGTTCCGTACACACTCCATCAAAATATGCTGGACATCATCTACTACTCCACATTCTGCACAATTTGGTGAATTCAGTTTTTTCATCTAAAAGCCAAACTTATTCCATGGACATATTCCATGGAATAAGTTTGGCCGGAACGAGTCTCATTGCCATGACTAGACTACTTCTACAATATTTATAACTAATTTTTATTTTTTTTCGTATGCGTAAATTTTCCCCGTTTTTGCAACATTTCTCGTCGCTACTCCGCTCCTATCAGTCGTAGCGTGATGTTATATAGCCTATAGCCTTCCTCGATAAATGGTATCCAACAAAAAAAGTTTTTTTTAAATCGGACTAGTAGTTCCTGAGATTAGCGCGTTTAAACAAACAAACAAACAAACCGCTTTATAATATTAAGTATAGATATATACCTATAAATTTGAACAGGACCCTCGGTGGGCGAGTCCGACTCCCTATTTTCCGGTTTTTTAAGTTGATTGCAATACAATCCAGCTGAATTTCCAGTCAATTTCTGCAAGCATCAAGTAGGTATTTATCACACACTTTAATTGCACAAAGACTCCGCCTTACAGATTTTGCCTGTATTTCATGTACCAATTTTCATTCACATGTTAGAAGCAGAGCTATGAAAATCATGACAGTTCAGCTTGCCGCCGATTTCACAATCTACTCGTTTTTTTCGGCTAACTTCTACTTCTAACAGTGTTAGCTTATTTAACACTGTTACTTCAAAAAGGTTCTGTTTTTCTTACTATTTTATGAGCTGTGAAAATAAAGACAGCCCCGTTTGCCGCCATTTTTTCTGAAAAAGCCACCTTTATTTTTACTAGCTGTCCCGCGCAACTTCGTCTGCGTAAATTTTCCCCGTTTTTGCAAACATTTCTCATTGCTGCTCTGCTCCTATTGGTTGTAGCGTGATGTTATAGCCTTCCTCGATAAATAGGCTAGCCAACAGTGAAATAATTTTTCAATTCAGACCAGTAGTTCCTGAGATTACCGTGTTCAAACAAACAACCAAAATCTTCAGCTTTAAAATATTAGTATTTATGGATTTAGAACTCCTTGTTCAATAAATAAAAATCCCAAGAATAATAGGTAGGTTAGGATAAGAACTCATTGGTAGATCAGGACCAAGCGGTCATCAAACGTGCGCTGAAGTTTTTTTTTAAGTACTATTTCAGCGTGAGATAATTAAGTAAACTACGATTAAGTGTCATTTATATCATTAAGTTCGAACGTCAACTTAATTTCATGTTTTGAGACTTCGTCGTACGGTTGGTTGGGATCGCAAGCCACGTACGATAAGAAGACGCTATCGTACCATGGGGATGTGTGTCAGTGTACGTCTTTTAGAGAACATAACCATTTACCTTTAATGACAGTGTGCCGTTACATTTAAAGTAAGTACCGGAGCATTCTTACCCGAATAAAGTCAGTAGGGAAGAAACATGAATTTTATAGACTAACCTATGTACCTGCTTAGTTATTGTTATGTGGTCTAGTGGTTAGTCACCCTGACTGCTAAATCAGAGGTCGTGGGTTCGATCCCCATCCAGGATAAAACTTTGTAGGATGAGCACGATGGTTTATTCTGTGACTGGGAGTTATTTATCTATAATATGCAGGCGCGGCTCCAGAACTTTAATCTGGCGGGGCAATTTGACTCAGCTGGCGAAGTGTGAGTCGCTCGCATGATGGGGGGGGCATTTGATTCAACATCGGTACACTAGCCAGGGGGCAATTGCCGGGCTAAACATACCGGTCTAGTGTCAAATTTCTCAAATTCCTCCAAAAAAAAAAGTATTTTAGTCGAGTCAGGCGGGGGGGGGGGAGGCAATTGCCCCTGTTCTCTCCCCCCTAGGATCTGCACCTGATAATAAGTATGTATTTAAATAATTAGGTAGGGATACCTGATTCCCATAGTACAAGCTCAGCTTAGTTTGGGATCAGATATTATTATATGTACTTATCTAAAACTCTCTTGCTTTACTAAATACGGTTTACGGTGAATAAATAAATTATGTGTGTATCTATTTGTTTTTTTTTCATGCAATTACAATCAAATTTTACTCAAGGTATTTTAAGTAAAATAATGAGTCATGTCATGGCCTTGTCTAAGACCACCATACTAAACGTCAGTCACACAGTTTTGAGTAGGTACATTACATAGCCTCCATAATTGTCACACAAAATGGACAAAAACAACAATTTCGAGGAATTCATAAGAATATAATAGCTACGTGGTTGAATATTTACCTCAAAAAACAAAATGGGTAGGTGCGTACCTACTTAATGTATAAAAACGATTGTAAAAACTAAGAACCTTTATTATTTGCAATAAGCTTCTGTTTCAGTCATAAATTTGAATGCTATACGGCCAATGCATAATGTAAAAATTACAACATAAGTTGTAGAAGACTAGGTTTTATCGAAACCTTAATGAGATTTACTTGGAGGAAAACCAATCTATTTATAGGACCTAGTTACTCTAACACCATTGAGTACCTAGGTGCATACCTGTACACCTAGGTACACAATGATGTTTTAAGTAAAAGGTTACATAAACAACATTCGATCTTTAAAAATGGCAAACTAGTACACACATAGATAAGTAACCTATATATACTGCAATGGAATCCATACTAATATCATAAATGTGAAAGTAACTCTGTCTGTTTGTCTGTTACGCTTTCACGCTCAAACAGCTAAACCGATTACGATTACATTTGGTATGGAGATAGCTTGAGTCCCAGGGAAAGACATAGGATAGTTTTTATCGGGATAACCGACTCATCGATCCACACGGGCGGAACCGCGGGCGAAAGCTAGTACTATTATGAAAAGTCATAATACATAGTAGGAAAGCATAAGTTAATTATGACGAGAAAAATGTTATCTGCTGCTTTCATCTATTGACGCCGGCGATGCGACATATAAAAACTTGGTCATTTGTCAAGATTTTAAGGTACCGCTTGCTGAGCGCTAGTAACCTATCTACACCTTTTTACTTTATAAATCACTAGCTGTCCCGCGCAACTTCGTTTGCGTAAATTTTCCACGTTTTTGCGACATTCTTACTGCTGCTCCGCTCCTATTGGTTGTAGCGTGATGTTATATAGTCTATAGCCTTCCTCGATAAATGGGCTATCCAACAGTGAAATAATTTTTCAATTCGGATCAATAGTTCCTGACATTACTGCGTTCAAACAAACAAACTCTTCAGCTTTATAGGTAATATTAGTATAGATTGTAGGTACTAGACGAAAACCACGACTCGCCACGACGAAAGCCCTCCCAATATCTAGTCATAGAAGCTTTTGTTTGCCTTAACCAAGATAGGTATCCTACATAATATTACCTATGTATTGTAAGATACTGTGCTTCAACATAGTCACGCTAAACTGGGTATCGTTTCTATCAACAAAATCTTTGAAGGACTCTCGTCTAATGGTTTAGAAGAAAATCAAAGCAGGAATAGCCTCTAGCTCAACCCTATAAGATATTCCCCATACCTACCTAGATCCCCCACCATTAATAACTTTCATTCCTATCCTCATTTTGAAACTGTATATGTGAATACTGCTTAAATAACAGTATTGCGAAAAAAGTTTGAAACCCCGTAAACCAATGTTATCAAAATCTTTAAACTTACTTCACAAACATTAATTAACCGAGAAAAATTAAATTCGTATTTTTATCAAATTACAGAATGGATTTAGTCGCAATTGCAACCTCAGTCGCGACCGTCGATTCCGCAATCTTCGGTTTTGTTTTCAGGTCAGACTTGTATAAATCCGGTTTCTTCAATTAATCACAATTGAAAAATCATCGATTACCATATAAGAGTATTTAATAAGTTCTTTCTCCACAAGCAAGGCAATGGAAATTCACCAAAATTTCTCTTACCAAGATGATTACTACCTCCACGTAATATAAAGGGACGTTTAATTGGGCCATTTTTATACGGCAATTTGTGCCGGCAATGCTGTGGCCGGCAACATGGCAGTACTCTCCAATATTGATTTGATGGTTGCCGGACGATCGCTGAGCGATCTATTTTCTGCAATGTTACTCGGCCAATTTTGTTGTTGTTTCAGTCGCCCTCTATTTTATTGTTGCCGGGTTGTGTAGTCCGTTTAGGTGACTGGATCATGCGCCATACAATTGTAGACATATTGCTATTATTGGCTGAGCAATTAGTTGCCAATAGTTCCGCCACCAATTGCCGTAAACGCCCGTTTAGACTCCCTTTATAACAAAAAATGAAAACAAAAAAGTTGTTCTCATTTTTTACCTACATCTAGATAAACCTACAAACTCTTGATAGACACGTAAGTAAATAGGACTCGTTTGGAGTCCCCGAGGGACAGGCCCATCCTAACGAAAACATGACAATTGTGATACATACCTAATGACCATACTACTTACTAAATATGTAGGTTAATTGACTGTACTATGTTATTTTAAGTATTTAGGTATGTTTCACGCCCACGTTTGGTAAACGCCCAAACCCCTTAAGTAATCACTACTCCTCCACAAAAATCAATGAAGTTAAACAATAATGTGCCTCAGAATAATGCTTGACCAAAGATTCAATATGACAATGGACTTGACATGACTAATGTTGATTAGGATGCACATATGAGAAAGGGGATGCGGTTAAGAAAATTTCAAACTTCGCTTTCTTCTTTAGTTTAAAATGTTGGGACATGATACCTTCTTCTTAAATCGTTGTAATAAATTCAGAAGCGGCAGAGGATTTTCAACATTTTTTGAGGATGTGATTTGAAAAGGAACTTTCACAATATAGACAACTCACACAATGCAATCTGGTCCCAAACTAAGCAGAGCTTGTACTATGATAACCAGACCATTGATAAACATACTTCAATATTTCTAAAAACATACATATTATACATAAATAACACCCAGACGTAGAATAAACCATCATGCTCATCACACAAAGTTTTATCCGGGGTGGGGATCGAACC
Organism: Herminia tarsipennalis; assembly: GCA_945859575.2. Lineage (NCBI taxonomy): Eukaryota > Metazoa > Arthropoda > Insecta > Lepidoptera > Erebidae > Herminia > Herminia tarsipennalis. The sequence continues at coordinate 15,134,742 of OX243838.2, forward strand.
CACGGCCTCCGTTTTAGCAGTCAGGTCACTAACCACTACACCAACAGGCCAGTCAACAAGGACTTTCATCAATTGAAATAGGGAACCTACTATGAGTATTACTTATTATAGAGTAGGTAGGGAGATAAGTACCTAAGATAATAAGGATTTCCGTCAAAACAAAAAATCACTTACAGGAAGCCAACCACGCTGCTGCAATCGGTATAATGTACTCGCGTGAGGCAAATAAAATGAAATTCCTCAAAGTAGAGGGCTCAGAAAGAAAGTTATGTAAGTACTTTGAGCCCTTCAGATTTCCCGCCGAATCCCTATTCGAGCACTGCCCTTACTGTCAGTAAGGAATTGGGTATAATATTACTTATGTCCTTCAAAAATTATGGATACTTAAGTATTTTTTATTCAAATATCTAGTAAGATTATAGAATAGTAGAATTTCAAACCTATAGAGTTATTTTAACTTCAAGTAAGTAGGTACACATTTTTAAATTTCAGTTTTTTTTTTTAATTTAATAAAATAGTTTCGTATTGGCATGACTTCGAAGTAAATACCAACGTATCCAAGGTACCCACTTACCTACTTATAATAAACTCATCAAAGGGTTATAAAATAGTATCAAATACCTACGTACAGTACTCCAAAAGTAATAATGCGCATAGAAATCTTCGGAAATCTTCGTCATTGTTCGGCAACGGTCGTATTACCCGAGCGTCGAAAGACGATATTTATATAGAGTGGTTAAGAGCAATTTCTCTATGCCTAATTTTATATATTATGTGTTTTGTGCTAAAACAGATTTGATTTACCTGTAACGAAATTTGATTCGATAATTCCATGTAAGTAAATAGCGAAAACGCTACAATCATTGTTGGAGTGATTAGTTTTCAAGTGTCTTACCGAAGTTGGTGTAATTATGGAGGAAAAGGTTTAAATAACATAAGGTTTTATTAGAAGGAGAAAAAAACGTTTTCAAATAGAGGTTTACATAAAATATAATCAAAATCTCAGTTCAAATTTGTTTACAGCACTAATCATTCCAGAAAAATAATACAATTATAAAAAAATTAATCAGAATCGAGGAAGACCTCTATTCCCGACATCGCAGATTCATCAGAAGTTTCATTATGCTCTTGTTCATTTACACTTTCCTCACTGCTATCACCTGTGTAAATAATCAGTTTATCGGAATAACTATCGATTCTTGGCTCAAATTTTCTATATTCATCTTCGCATTGAACCGCATGATCAGAAACTTTTTTCCATTCTTCTGGTCCTATTTTATTGATTTTTTCTAATATAGCATCTTTAACTGACGTCACAGTCATTGCAATATTTCTCTTGGCCACGTGTTGCTTTATTTGGGACCAAATATTTTCAATAGGGTTAAAATCGGGATGATATGGTGGCAATCGTATAATTTTATGCCCATGTTCCTCCATTATACGGTCAATGGCAAATTCTGTGTAATTTTCTTTGTATCTTTGTATAATTTTATACAAATCGGGTTTCAGTTTCTTTGGGTCATGCGGAATGTTGTGTTGTTGTAACCAAGCTGTCATTTGTGGTTTAGATGTGTTTGAGTTTGGTGGTTTCACAGACAGCTTATTATGATATGGGGCGTTGTCTATTACCAACACACTATTAGGAGGCAAGTTGGGAATCAATTGATTGCGTAGCCAAGTTTGATAACGTTCCGCGTTTATTTCTTTATGATAGTCACCTTCTGAGTCGACACATTTATGTAACATTAGAGCCCCTGGGACGAAGCCTTTTTCATTGCCTGCGTGTACAATAATTATTCGCTCTCCTTTGGAAATGGGTTGTTTGATACCTTTTTTGTTGCTATCTTGCCAAGTTTTACCCTTAGTATGTGATGTGTGCACATACGACTCGTCCATAAATACTATGTTTCTACCAGAACTCCTCAGCTGTTGTATTTCTCTGAGATATTTGATCCTTTTTAGGCGTATATCATGTTTTTCCATAAGTAATTGTCTGTTATTATCAGTTTTCAGAAACCTAAACCCCATGTCTTTCAAGATCAACCTTAAAGTCTCGGCACAGCCTTTGAAATTAATAGCTTCGATCAACTTTATTCTTAAATTATTTACAGTTGGGAGTTCTTTCAGCGTCAATTGAAAATTGTATATCATATTACGAATAACACAGTAGTCGAAATCATCAAGTACCAGCCGAAATCTACTTTTAGGTCTTCCTTTTTTCGGTGTAGAAAATTTCTTTGATTGATTATGTTTTTTTTCGTTTAAGATATTACTCAAAGTTCGTCGCGAAATTCCTGTAGCTTTTGTAACACGGTCTTGAATTTTTTTAAAATAACCATCATGGTCTCTGTTGAAAACATTGGCTTCATTTAAGAAATAAAGGTACACATTAAATACCATTTGCCGTGCTTGTGAATTAAGCGGTTTTCCACGTTTAAATTTATCCATTTTGGAAGAATTCGTCTGAAAGAAAATGGCATGGGCAGAGTTAGGTATATATTTTTTATGCATGTTTATCTATTTATTTAATTTAAATAAATCTCATTTTTTAAATGTTTTTCTAGTACTTAATATGTATTTAATGTAGGTATTTTATTTTTTTAATATTAAAAAAACGTGAAATATGTTATTTATTTTCCTTTTTTCAAAATATACTATTTAAATCTGAATAAGCTAATTAATGTTGAAATTATATTTACCAAGAAGGGTGTGTAATAGCAGCTCTATATATTTCCACAAATAGAGAACACGTGCAGTCACTACCAATATATAAAGACGACTGACAGACATTTCGCTGACCGGCGACAGCTGCCGAACGCCCGATTTGTTTTCGATTGTGCACACATGATATTGACTCCTATCTCTTTTAAACAAGGTGCAAAATGCAAATGCCTTGTTTAGGGCTCTTACGATTCCATGATTCGAGTGTTTCCGGGAATACGACAATTAGCGAAGATCTGCATGTGCATTATTAATTTGGGAGTACTGGTTGTTCATTTTCTGTCCAGTTTTCAGTGACGTCACCAGGTTACTTCATTGAGAATTAGGGACACTCAAATTACCACGAATTTAGATCTTGATGAGAGACACTCGAAACACTTATTAAATTGTTCTTGGCTTACACACGCAGGAGACCTACCTATTTATATTCATTTAATTTATGATGTATCTAGTAGGTATTTACAATTTTGCCCGCATTATTTTAAATATTCCCGATTATTGCAATTTGAAGCAGAGAAAACAATAATGGAGTTTCCATTACTGGAGATGTTTGCTATTGCGATAGCTATCGGTGAAGAGGAAGCAGAAGCAAGGACTAAGAAGAACCAGGTTAAAAGAAAATGGGGCGGCATTCTCTATGGAAAAGGCGTAAATTTCACGGAGAATATAATACTCTATATACTATACTTACCAGACAAAGAAGATAAATTCTTTGGATATTTTAGAATGTCCAAAGAAAACTTTGACTGACAGCAGACGAGATTCAAGTTACCGATAGAACCTTAACAACGATTAGCAGTATGTCTAATTATTTTGTAGTATTAACAACTATTATACAGAGTGGACCACACCAGTGCTTCCTGGAGGGAAAGTACCCCAAATATTTGATTATTTTTGATGCGACATGTCATAAAGCTCAGGATACTTTCGGACATGTTCAATAAATTTTTCATCATCCATTATCCGCAAAGACATGCAACAATGTTGTAAAAAAAAATCATTTTACGTATCACTTTGTGGCTAAACTGAGCTTCGATGAAACGAAATAAACGTGTGTGGTCCGTCACTAAACATTAGCCGCTCATGTGCCGCTTAGCTGTCCGTATGCAGCACGGAAGAATGTTCGTATTACAACAGGACGAGGAGGGGTCGGGCGGGACCGTGCAACCACGGTGGTGTAGACGAGTGTCGTCCGGGACCGTCCGGGACACGGATCATGCACTGTATAATATAAATTGCTTCATACAAAATGTATATGTAACGTTTCAAATCCGTGCCCCGTCCGGACCACGTACACGGCACGCCACGGCCACGGCCCGGGCCAATGTTAGGTAATCTTCCCTAATTCATTACAAAATTCAGCGCTTACCGACGGTACCGACTTCAATATAGCTAGGTACGTATCACTGTAGTAGGTATTTTTAAATGACAACGCAACTTTATGTAAGTAGGTACGTCGTTAAGCAATCCTAATAGGGCGAGGCGACAACGCCTTGCTCTTACATGCCTTGCTCATACTTAAAAGACAGGTACCTACCTATTTTAATTGTAAACATAGTCGCTATACAGTTCTTTGTCCATTTCAAGAGTAACATTTAGAAATTGAAAACATAAAGCTTTTCTTTAAGGTTCATTTCCGTGCATCGCGACCGATCGCGAGCCGCGCGCGTCTTACGACGAACGGCTGACGCGCGCGGCCGATGCGACAATAGTCAGAGTATGAGAATATACACACATCAAAAGTGTCTAGGGATCAACATATATTTTTGCAATAACTTTTCTCCTGATTGATTTTTTTTTTTTTATTTCTTTAAGGATTCATCAAATAAAGTGTTTTCGTTTGTCACAGTAACGATAAACCAAGTCACCTTTGCATTAATAAAGAAATTTGCCATTTTCCTAATAAAGGGATTTTTGACATTTGAACCACTAACATTAAAGTTCGAAAAAAAGACTGAAATAACAGTTTTCTTTAAAATTTTATTGGGTAACTTAAACAATTAATAATCCGTGTTTCTACCGCGAACACTAACAACACAAGAACATCGGTTTGGCATACTCAAAATGAGTTCATCCAAATCACGCTGTGGAATGGCCGCCCATGTTCGTTGCAACAACAAAAAAAGGTCTTCTTGCGACTGGATACCCTCCATATTCGGCAGAGCTCTTCTCTGTAGCATATCCCATGCATGCTCAATCGGGTTCAAGTCTGGCGACTGAGCAGGCCAGGGCAGGACATTGATGTTAGCTGCGGCGAGAGTCTGTCTTACAACTCTTGCGGTGTGCGGTCGTGCATTATCATGCATTAACTGAAATAAGGGACCGATTTGCACTTGTAGAGGAACTATGACGTCTGATACAATCGTCTCAGCATAAATTTGAGCGTTGAGGTTGCCTCTAATCCAAATCAACTCAGTTCTTCCGCCGATCCAAATACCCGCCCATACCATGATGGTTCCACCACTATAAGGATGGACTTCCTGGCAGGATTTTAATCGCTGTTGGCGTCCAGGGGTTCTCCAGTGTCGTATACGTCTTGTATCCGGTCTCATACCAAAACGAGACTCATCAGAAAAGCACACGAAACGCCATTGTTCTTCTGCCCAATTTCTGTGTTCAAGAGCCCATTGATATCGAATCCTACGATTGTGCATTGCTATAGGTGGTACCCGTAGCGGTCTTCGGGAATGAAGGTTCACTTCATGCAAGCGGTTTCTGACTGTTTGGTCGCTAATTAAGTTCCCTGAAGAGTGATGAAGCCTCACGGCTAACATCATGGCGGTTATTGTTGGACCTCTTCGAGTTAAGATTTGAATGTATCGGTCTTGTCTCCGTGTGGTGCAGCGATACCGTCCTCCATGGCGCTCAGCCACGGTACCAGTGCTTCGGTAACGTGTCCAAAGTCGACTGATAACACTCTGACTTGTATTCAGAGCTAAAGCCACAGTACGTTGCCGGGAACCAGCTTCTATCATTCCCACGGCTCTGAGCATTTCTTCCCTGCTTAAATGACGTCGCCGCTCCATAATAACGTTGGTTTTAATCAGTAGTAGGGAAACAGTAGCACTAATAATGTCTTCAATGCGTTGTATGTTTTTATAGGGAAAATATTGACAGCTGATTTTCATCTTTTACTCGAATTTGATTCACAGTTCCTGATTCAAATTATGAAATGCACCAAAAAGGATCCATATAAATTTATAAAATCATAAATTTATTACAAAGCCACATCTCAATCTCAAGAAATCCGCATAAAAATGCTTGATCCCTAGACACTTTTGATGTGTGTATGTGTGAGTTGTCCCAAGATATATGGTACCGTTTCCGAGGTAAGCGACAGACGCGCGCGGCCGACGACTGTCGTAGGCTGCGCGCGCACTCTGAATATTGTCGCATCGGCCGCGAGCGTCAGCCGCTTGTCGTAAGCCGCGCGCGTAAGCCACGACGGAAATGACCCTTTATAAGCTACAATCTTTATAAGATATCTTCGTAATTATCCCATAATCAATCCTTACGAAAGGCACCTTCTATCGACCGTCTCGTAAATTAGCAAAGGTAAAAAGCCCGTTGAAAAGCCCTTTAAAGGTTATAACCCCTGCCCCAAAAGCCCAGTTTTTATCCAATTCCGCTCAAGATTACGCATAGGCAGGTCAGTGTGGCTATCAGACCGTGTCTGCCGTCTCTTAATCCTGTAATGTGTTTAATTAACATTAAATAAATAATTATCTTCATAGATGTCCCGTACTATATGACCATTAGGCCATAACACGACACGTAATAGATTAAAATACCCATACATAATAAACGTTTCAAACTAATTTGTCGACATTTTATGTAACAAATTTACATACAGGCATATTTGCTTTATAAAATAGTCCTAAATAAAATAATCAAGAGTTGTGATTATCAGATTATGGCAACACTCTCTATTTTCGAGGAAGAAATTTACTCCTTGAACTTGAGCTTTTACTAAGGCATCTCGGACCACTTTATTCCAGAGGTGTTTCGAGATACCGTGTCCGTGAATCATGTCTATGTGAGCGGTGCTCGAGCGCTATTATATGTATTTACCGACCTACCCTCGCTCTCGGTATTCTGTGGGCTTAGATAATGAACTCTAATAAAGCAAGTATAAAATATCTGAATGAAGAAGCCAATGATGAGTGTAACCTCGTAAAGACAACCTTCAACAAAACCAATCAACCGTGCGAGCACACCTGTACACATTTCACCAATTACTTGTAAAACTAATAGATTTTTTTCTAATAGGTCTGTCCCTACATCCTGACTGCTTCATTCACCCAGAGACAAAATAAAAATGAGACAGCTGTACATGACTATGCCCAGATACAACAATCACGATACTCGATAACAGTCCGGAGATTCGGGCTTTAAAACCATGTCTGATAGATGGTAATAGCCAACATTGCATCTAACTAAAACTATGTAGTAAATATGTAATATACCAATAGGTAGGTACACTTACAATTAATGCCTCTGATTAACCCTTCGGTAAGATATTGGTATTTGTGCGAAACTAAGCTTCCCATAAACTAAAAGACAAACTGCCTATACCCTGCCGTCAAACTATTGCAATTCGAGTCTCTATGAATAAGACTTCCGTTAATAATCGATAACAGTCAAAATTTAGCACACTTTAATTACTATAGACATTCAATATCAAAGCTCAAAAATTAAGTAAACATACTCGTATCAAACTATATTCAATTTAGGCTAGATTTTATTCTAAACTTTATTTAATAGCGTAGTGTGGGCGGTTTATAATCGTTTTTGCTTCCTCAATATTTGTTTTTATACCTCCATCGAATATCCTCTCACGACAGTGAATTATTAGATATGGAAGTCATTGTAATAATTATATTTTTTCAAGAAAATACAATGTTGTCAAACAGAGTTTAGTGTGTATGAATATTAATGTTGGTTATTGTCGACTCGGGCAAGTGCGAATCAACTACTTCAGGGTTAGCCTATCTATCGAGCTTCCGCATATTGTAACGCATGCACTATGAGACCATAACATCGCTCCTGGGAGAACAGAGGTGCCATTATATGTAGTGATAATGATTGTATTACGTTTACGTTCGTATGCGTCATCGTCTTCTTGGCAGAAGGACGAGTTGCCTACAAACGGACTCATTACCTCCCCAGTGACCATTGTCAATTACAAGACAAAAACTCCCACGGTTTATAAAGGTTGGAACGTACGCACGCGTACACAGAGCGCATCTCCACTCATAACGTACCACCTGTGTCGTGATTTACTATAAACTGTTCGTGAAATTCGACTAATATCAAATTTGTTCCTCATTTTGTGTCACAGTAAGTTTTTCTTTTTTTATTATTTAGCCAAATAATTAAATATTTTTTAATTTTCATATCAGTAACCTCGATATAATAAATTAGGTAGTTAGGTTAGGAAATTATGAAGGTTGAAAGGCAACTGCTAGTTTTCGTGTCAGTGATAATTAAAGGGACTTAGGATCTTAATAAAAATATATATTAAGTGAGGTAACAAATTTATTAATTTATTACAGGTAGGTACTTACTCCAACGTCTTCTAATTTAAGTAATTTAATTAGAAACAAATAACCAATTAAGGACCCAATATATATACGTACCTAACTATAGGTATTAAATATGGTTTAGGTCGGAGATTGCTTAATATATTTTTTATTATTTTGTAATTCACTTTTACGGCTTTATAAATAAGGAGACCATCTCGCCGTAGACAGTAAAATCCCTAAAAACGTGATCTCTACAAGAAAAATATGTTTCTTTAATATCTACATAAACTTTTTCATTTAAGTACTAATTTCTGACTGAAATTCTAACCAAAGATACCTATCTACTCCCATGCATTAAACACAATACCCATACAATTAATTCAATTCGATACAGTGCCGCAAGTTAACAGATAGTAAGTAGGTACCTGCCCCATAGCTTACAAAGACCATTGTGAACCCTATGGGGCACAGCAATTAGGGCAGGTATTATAACACCAACAACAATGTATTCTTTTATTTTGGTTATCATTGATCATGAACTTGACGTAACTTATAGGTACGAGTAAGTACTTCATCGTGATATCAGTCATGGATTTAGACTTATTTAAAAATTATGCATTTGGAACTGCCGCCTAACCTAATTTTGTTTTTTTTTATTTTAAACAAATCATAATTTTATTTTTTTTAGTACCTACTTAAGTATTATTTGACGTTTTAAAATAATCATTAATTTGGTTTTACGAAATAAAGATATTTGAGTTTGAGTTTGAGATGGCTTAGTGTAACTACATAGGTATAACTATTTCATATTTCAAGGCTAAAATTAATTGGTAGGTAGGTATGTACTAGCGGAATACAGACTTTCACTTCGAAATACATAATTAAGGGAAAGCTAGATTTTTGCATGAATCTTCCTTTTGTGGTTCTAAACAAAATCCCGAAGATTCTCCATCGGTCCGAATGCCGCTAATTAAATTATTACAGGTCAAAGTTCTTATAATAAAAACAGTTTTTGTGAATATCAATTTAATTAATAAAAGTTTTAATCGAATTTGTAGCTTAAAAAACCGGGCAAGAGCATGTCCGACTATTCTGCGTAGGGTTCCGCAGCCAAAAGGGCAAAACCGGAACCCTTATAGTATCGTCATGTCCGTCTGTCTGTCTGTCTTCGGATAAGATTGGATATACCGTTATTGAGTTATGACCTAAAAACTGCGTTTCTCAACAAAAGGGCATAAGTGCCATGAACATATGCTCTTATGCAGATGCAATCTTTCAAGGCTGCGGAACCCTACACTGAGCATGGTCCGACATGCTCTTGCCCGGTTTTTTTAAGACTAACGCCCTTTGAAATAATCAGATTATAGAAAAAAATAAGCTGAAATTTAAATACAGGGTGTATTTAAATTTTTGAATTATTTTGCCCTTCTAAGTGACAAAAACCGTCAAGTGTATAATACATATATTTGAAGTCGTGTTAATATGACCTTTATTTTGAGACCATTATTTATTAATCAGAAGAAAATAAATAAACTAGATGTGACTTTATAATCGCGTTTAACTGCTGCCATTTAGATTTTCTTTGAACTAATTAACTTGCATAAATTAGATTATAGAGCTGGGGGTTAACTATTAAGTCCCTACCTAATTAGTTAAAATAACACTTAACACATTTATCGCCTCTAACAATGTAGATATATTTTTAATTTTTATTAAAATAATCACCTACCTTTTTAATAAAAAGAATTCAAGTGTATTTCAATAGTTAGATACTCACTTACTTTTAAAATCACAGGCTGCTAGTGAAAGTGAACTGCTTAAATTAAAACATAAGTATTTAGTCTGCAGATTCGTTTTTGCTGAACATGCTAGTTCACTTTTACTTTGGCTGTTACGTTACGGAATTTATTAACAAGAATAAAGCAATAATATCATTAGGAATAAATCATGATCATCAACTTCAAATCTCAATTGCCATGTCGACCTGTCACATACTCGTACTTATATCTATACTAATATTATAAAGATGAAGAGTTTGTTTGTTTGAACGCGGTAATCTCAGGAACTACTGATCCGAATTGAAAAATTATTTCACTGTTGGATAGCCCATTTATCGAGGACGGCTATAGGCTATATAACATCACGCTACGACTTACAGTAGCGGAGCAGCAATAAGAAGTATTGCAAAAACGGGTTAATATTACGCAGACGAAGTTGCGCGGGACAGCTAGTAACTAATAGTATTTAACGCAAAGCTTAAAATACGTAAGTAGGTTAACCTACCTACTGTCCAATTAGGAAAACTAGTTTTAAACCTAGGTTTTTAAGTATTTAGGTAGGTACCAAAATGCTTAAAAATACATTTTCAAAGTCAGGGGATTTTATGAGTTTCAATTAGGTAAGTAATGCCTTACACGCTAGGTTGGAGATCATTTGAAAATTTGCTTTTTCAAGACTAAAAGAGGCTCATTATGAACAATCAGGGGAAAACATTGCCTTAATCACAACGATTAAGTAGTTGTTAGACTAAAGATAATGGCTAATAGGTACCTACATTAAGCGGAAGTTATTTATCTACATTAAAAAGCATGTAGATAAGTAACTTCCGCTTAATGTAGGTTACGGAGCCAAAATGGCAAAACGGACCCCTTATAGTTTCGCTCTGTCCGTCCGTCTGTCTGTCTGTCGCCGTTTTAACTCAGAGACCCTTATTACTAGAAAACTGTAATTTTGCATGGATAATATACATATTAGTTACGCTGACAAAATGGTTGAATAAAATATTGAAAGAGATTTTTTTCGGGTACCTTCCCTACATGGCAACTGGGGGTTTGATTTTTTATTCTCAGCTACTTATGACGATGGGCATCATAGGTCTTTTAAAAATATTTAAGGCTAAAAACAACCATTGTTTTGGAGATGTGAAAAAATCAGGGTAGTAGTACCTATATATATAACGAAATTACAAGAAAAACTATCACAGGTAAGTAGGTTTTACAAGATTACGAGTAACAGCAGACAAAGTGAGAAGTAACAACATTTTCGTAAAAATTCCAAAAAAAAATACTTATATAACGTTGGTAGTATTGAAACAAAAACAACATAAAATCCACATAATATACCGCATTATTGTTCTGTGCTGTTGTGCTGGACGGCTACGGAACCCTACATTGTGCATGACCCAACATGCGCTTTGCACTTGCCAGGTTTTTTGCTATGGAGAAAATCTTAAGATAGGTACCAAACCTGTCGAGGCAGGGTTCCCTAATATTTTTTCTGTGCGTCATAAAATGGGAGAACCTGCAATGTCAAAAGAAGCGAGCGTAGTCTTACGCCGCATTATGGCTTTTTGTAACCGATGCCGTATTAATATAGCTTAATCTCTTTCCTCGAAACGGTACTTTGTGAACTTTCGAAGAAAATTCGCTCGTTAACTAATCTAATTATTTTTTGGATGAGCATAAGAAGTTTGAATTCATAGGCTATTTTCGTAAATGGTGGATTAGGTAAATTGACTTTGCTAACATTGAATTTTACATTTCATTTGGTTTAATTTACATCGTTTTTCATCATTTTAGATACCTATATTTTTACCCGACTGTAAGGAAGGGTTATGTTTATTATTAAATAGAAACCTACCGATTTGTGTTGTGGTATTTAAGCAAATTGGAACACTGTGCTATAGGTACCTAAATCTGTAATTTGGGTGATGTTTACAGAGTGTTTACGTTACACGCCGGCTTTTATCACCTTACATTAATCTTACGAACATTACCGCATTCGAACTTGAACTACAACAATGAATCATTTAGTGTCTAAGTACTTACCTACTTATGTTACATGTAGTTATTACGACGTATGTGCCGCCTGCTGCCTACTGCCTATAAATATTCCGTGAGAATACCGCAAGTTTAACAAAGTGATTATTATTGTTTTGAGGGTCAGAATTGTTTTTGCCTATGAATAACATCACATTCCACTCATTAAAATACAGGAACCAAAATAATTACAGACTTACGACGACGGCAACATTGATATCCTGCATAATTATTTGATCGCCAGGAGGTATTGACCTAGGTAAAACAATTATAATTCAAAGTCTTTGGGCGTAATGGAAGCCATGTCCACTTGGACCGGCTATGCGCGATCTAGCTAGCTGTGAGATACAATACAGGCGCGGATCCAAGGGAGGGTGCAACAGGGGTAGTTGGCCCCCTCCCCCCCCCCAGACTCATAATAATATCTAATATCTTGGGACAACTCACACGCTATCTGATCCCAAACTAAGCAAAGCTTGTATTAAGGAAACCAGACAACTGTTAAACATACTTAAGTATATATTTTTAAATACATACATATTATAGACTAGCTGTGCCCGCGACTTCGTTCGCGTGGAAGTTGGGTTTATATTAAGGTAGTTTATGTTACAATTTAACTTCTGTGTAAAACATATTGGAAACATGCTCCACAATGCTCTGTGGCACCTATGGATATTAGGGCCTAGCTCTAATCAGGGCCCGACCTATGGCAAGGCAAGCCAAGCAAATGCCCAGTGCAGCAAAATGAAGGGCGACAAAGTTTATGGCGCCAGACGGTTAGAAGACAAATTATGTATTTTACCAAAATGATTTGCATCACATCAAATATTACTGTTATCGGTTTCGGGTTAAATGAAGCCCGAAACCGCCCAAGTACTCGCGCGAAATAGGGCTAGTGTGAGATAAGTTTTTAAAAAAATATCCTGTTTTTAAAACATTGCATTCCCGCGGTACTGTGATGCGTGTTCAAACAAACAGACAACATTCAAACGTTTCTAAAAGATATACTGAATTAGTATATCTTTTAGAAACGTTTAGTTTAAATACTAAACTTATTTCTTTATAATGTCTACATTGGTAAATTAGAAAATAGGTGTGTCAACCTGTCGTAGCCGAGGATAGAACAAAGTGGCGTGCAATTAGAGAGGCCTATGTCCAGCAGTGGACTGCGATAGGCTGATGATGATGATGAACCTGTCGTTTATTAAGATCATTATAAATTCATATCCCTCTACGTAAGAATTTCATTTTTAAATCAATTTACCTGATTCTGTTTCATTTGTATTTAAACGCCATCTATTTTCAAAACTGGATAAGTTTACTTTAATACTTGATGACTTTAAATTAAATTATACTTAAACTATCATGCATATTAAACGTAGGTAGGTAAGCAAGGAATTTAACCTAAAATTATTCACGCGATTAAGACCCGTAATATATATATATTCATAATAGCTGTGCCCGCGACTTCGTTCGCGTGAAAGTCGGGTTTAAAATAAGGTAGTTTAGGTAACGAAATAACTTCTGTGTAAATATGTTGGAAACAGTCCTGTTGACTAAATACTTTTACTAAATAAAAATCGATCTGTTCTATTCTTTTAGATAGTTAGTTTAGTGTGCGGCTTAAGATGTGGGTTTTCTGTTGTTTTTGTTTCATTCTTTCAACGTTAAACCTACCTATTACCTAATAATTTTTAATAGAATTTCTTCATTCTTCTCATGTGATCGTAAACTTGTAAAGCCTAAGTACTTAACTGAGATAGTTTTCCTTATAATTTTAGTATTTATACTACTACCCTGAATTTTTTCACATACCCAACATCAACCATTTAGCTGGCAGGGGGACACTTGACTCTAACAAAAATGTTCACTATAAAGCCTAATATTATACACAAAGGAATCCTTGAATCTAAAAATAGTCTTCACAAACCCAAAACGCTTTTTAAAAGATCTATCTCTAAGACCCTTAAAAAAATAATGATTTTCAAGATTTTGTTCTTTCACTTTATCGGACGGAGGGACATAAGGGAACTATAAGGGTTCTGTTTTGCCATTTTGGCTAAAAATGGGGTGTATTTCATATAGTGTTACAACGCAATACTTATAATAAAATTGCTGTAACACTTTAGTAAGCAAACACAGAGCGTGTCATATGTGTCATGCCCGCGAAAATGTCAGATACCTATCCCTAAAGGTACGGTTGACAAACAACGACCCCCCTCCTCCCGTCACCCGAACTACTCACACTTGACCGATGTTGAGCCAGTCATTATCGGTGAATTGATGAACACGTAATCTTTAACCATAACCCCAAAACATGATCCTCGATGCACCTATATGATGCGTGGCACCTATGGGATTGCAAACAAACGGACAGACAGACAAACATTTCTAAAAATCATATCAATGTGTTTCTTTTTAAAGCTTCTTTTACTAAGTATAGAACGTTATTGAATACAACGCCATCTACTTTCAAGAATGTTGCCACTCAGCATCTCAAGCACCTATACCCTAATAAATGTTTTCACAAATAAGGAATTATTTGGTCACGGTGAACAATTTGATTTCATAGATGGCGCTACATGTTTTTTTTTACGTGTGTAATGTCTTTTTTTTAGACGAACACATCATTTCTGGAAAATGTCGAATACTTTTTAATTATAATGTAATATTGTTTTTCATTTCTACTACGATTAATTAATTACTCTCAGCAGTGCATGCAATACCTATAATTAACTTACCTACGTGCATAATTTACTTGATTTTTAATATAAAAAAATAATAACCAAAGTAAATAAGTTACTTACGGTCGAAAAAATGACTAAAACATTTAGAAAAATATTAAAAAAGGATAAAGACAATTTAAAAAAATACAAAAAGAACATAATCAGACATCGGATTCGAGCCCGGGACTTCGTCGTCAAAGTCCGCTAGCATAGCTTCGAGGCTATACTGTTCGCTACTTGCAACGTCAAAATAACTGTTCTTATGAAACTTAACAATGTTGTGTTTAGCTCCTTTTAGTTTTAGCGTGAAGTTATGTATTCCATGGGTTACAATTATAGATAATGTCTAATTGTGGAAAATTTTGTGATAAACCATTATGGTGCGACAAAAAAATACGTTGCTACTCGTTCCCCATAGACGTTAGCGTAATGATTCATAGTGTAAATAATGTCCTATAGTATTTACTATAAAACTGCAAATTTTCATAAAGATCCGTCTAGTAGTTACTGTTTTATAACGAAAAATAGCTACAGACATTATCCCTTACTGCTTAGCTCCTATGGGAAAAAGCGTGATAATTTATAGCCTAAATGTTAATCTGCATCTATTGATTGCACGTGCAAAATTTCAACCGAATCTGTACGGTAGTTTTTGCGTGATGCGTGTTCAAACAAACAGACAGACAGACAGACAGACAGACAGACATTTCTAAAAATGCAGCAAAGTGTTTGAATACTCTTTTCGAACATTTCCTAATATTTTTTTTCACTAAGTTCGACCATGTACAGACACGTGAAATTTACAGTTTTATTATATGTATAGATAAATAACACCCAGACACAGAATAAACCATCGTGCTCATCACACAAAGTTTTATCCTCGGTGGGGACTGTGTGTGGGAAAACAACAGAAAACCCACTGTTATACCGCATTATCTGGTGCTGGGTAGCCTTGGTATAGAACCCTACATTGTCCATGGCCCGACATGCACTTGCCAGTTTTTTATCGTAAAATTAGATAGGTCTCATCATTAACATGCAAGCTCGAAATTCAGTGGGTAATGAATTATTTTCTCCCAAACTAAGCGATGCAAAAATGACGTGAGAAAGAACGAGTGTCCATACTCCATAATGCTGCATACGAGTGTTTTAAATCATTAATGAACCTCGTAACTTAGTTAGATCAAGTTTATAACATTTTCTATTTTCAGGTTTAATTTTTTTCTCGATAATTCCACGGTTTTGGGAAAAGTTGTTTTATACTAAAATTACGAAAAGAAACATCGTTCCAATTCCATCGAATCTAGAGTTTATTTTTAAACTAGCTGTGCCCCGCGGTGTTACCCACGTTTATTAGCCTATGTTATTAGTATAGTATTATATTATCTGTGCCTATGTGTTAATCCAGGGTGTCATCGAACTCCATACCAAATTTTATTAAAATCGCTCCAGCCGTTTAGACATGTAGAAGTTACAAACATACACACAAACTTTCGCCTTTATAATATTAGTGTGATTAACCGTTTTTGCTGGGTTGTCACATTTTTCATCTGTAAGTAGGTATGTAGATAAATAAAAATTAAACAAACTTAAGTACATGTATAAAACAAACCTACTATAATGATGAAATCTATTCGATTTTACAATAAGAATAAAAATGGTATGTCTGGAAAATGGACTTTATAAAACACTGTGAGGTGGTCGAAATACGCCGATTCTGTAACCGTTTTTATGGTTAAAATTGTGTCACGCATATGGTACATATGACTATGACCGCGAAGCAGTAGAAGCCGTCTTGGTGGATACCACCAGTGTCAGTTATTCTCCAGTAAAACAATGATGCTAAATGCTAACAGATTTCTTTATTGAAACTGCAGCAATTGTAAACGTAATGAACATAAATGGCCTAATTAAACATAAAAAGAGCACAGTGCAGGAGGCATACCTACTCTAATTCAATGAAAACGAAGTTTCGATCAAAAATGAGGTGGTAATTAACCAGGAACATCTATTTAATCCACTTGTTCCGGAAAATTGTCCATATATTCGAAGTTCTTGTACATATCCAAAAATTTATTAGAATAGTCCATGCAAACTTAAGAAATTTAAGGAAACGAAAATTCATGAATTTCGTTTTAAAGAAACATAGTAGGCCTACAGATCTTTGCACTGTTTCGATTGTGGCTGTAAACTCCCACGTGAGTCCCGCGACACAGCGCTTGCACCATAACGAAATATGTAGGTAATGTTGGCTGGCATTGATATTATTATTAAGCAATATTTTTTTATTTATTAATCCAACAGATGGCGTTACGTATGGCCGTTATCCTGGCTGCTATAGTGCTGTTTGAGCACACAATAGCAGCACCTGCTAACGAAGCTGCCGGATCTGAAAAGTCTGCAGCAGTTCCTCAAACTTTCGAACAAGAAAAGGATGATCTCAAAACTGCTGCGAGTAGTTGTATGTATAAATAGAATCTATATCTGACTGCTAAGCCAGAGGTCGTTGGTTCGATCCCCGCCCAGGATAAAACTTTGTTTGATGAGCACGATGGTTTATTCTTTATCTATTATTTATCTATAACTAGCTGTGAACCGCGCTTTTACCTGCGGTTTATTAGCCTATGTGTTAATCCAGGGTGTCAGCTAACTCCATACTAAATTTTATTAAAATCGCTCCAGCCGTTTAGACGTGAAGAAGTAACAAACATACACACTCACATACTCACAAACTTTCGCCTTTATAATATTAGTGTGATATGTCAGGTATAGTTGTATCAGTTGTCTGGTTGTCATACAAGCTCTGCTTAGTTTGGGATCAGATGGCGTTGTGTGAGTTGTCCCATGATATTATTATTATTCTCTTTATTAATCTTTTATCTTATAAATTACATTTATAATATAAATTAAAAAAAATACATTTAAAAATATAAAAATAGTGTCCCTCCGGCATCGGGTACAGGGACCAAGCTACCAGTGGTTACGGCCCCAGAGAAAGGAACTTCCTCACAATGCGAGCGTGTCCTGAAGTAGGTACTGCCTTCTGCATAAAGCTCTTGATCCAACCGTCTAACGCGAGCCTCTCGAGGATCTTGGCAATCAAACCATTAACGGAGACGACCATCGGTACACTGATTGCCGAATAAACATCCCAAATGTCATTTGTTTATCTAATTCGGCTTTCACGAGATTTTCGTCATCGTGATGTCGATGACCATTGCACGACGATGTGATCGGTCCATCAACACTATATCAGGCGTGTTGGCAACAGCAGTCTTGTCTGTGATTATAGAGCGATCCCAGTACAACGTGATAAGACTATTCTCGAGAACTGGGTCAGCAACGTACCTATAGTACGGTACTTCAGCGTCTATAAGGTGGTATTTCAGAGCAAGTGGCTGGTGGATTATCCCGGCGAGTTATTCGTCATGATAACTTCGTCAGCAATTGCACAGACAAAACCCTCGGTTCCTCTGAAGAGGTTACCGAACCGCAGCCAGGCCACGGACGCCAGCATGAAGAGCCCGAAAGAACCTACCGTGAAGCTCCTTACTCTGCCATACTTGCCTGCATCCTTATTATTATGGTTTTGATTTTACCCAGCAGCCCCGTAGTAGGTTGATAGTTACAACAGTTAGCACGAGGGTGATTTGTTTTCCCGTTGGACCAAAACCTCGAAAGCGGTGTAGTTGAAGTTAGCATAAGCTCCTTAAAGAGCCTGCCTACAATAATCAACAAAAGCCGCTGAACATTTAATAACAAATTCTTCTAAAAAGACAATCCTAGCCTTAATGAATATTAGAATTTTGTCATGAAATATATCACAATGTGTACGCCCTTTTTAGAGTTCTGTAAGCCTACTCACTTTCTTCAAAACGAAATTCATGAATTTTCGTTTACATACATTTAAGTTTAATATTCTAATAAATCTTTGGAGAGGCCGAAGACAAGAAGTCTGAACCAATAGACAATTTGAATGTTACTGGCTCTATATATTACCACCTCATTTTTGATCGAAATTTCGTTTTCATTGAATTACAGTAGGCCTCCTGAGCTCTGCAAATACAATTTTTTTTGAGCCACAACAAGGTAACTTACTTAACTCGGAAAGTATTTTTCTCTATTTGTAATAAAGTCAATTTTGCATCATTTTACAGATCCTGACCGCAATTCCGACTGGGGCCGCGGTTATTCCAGTGGATATGGAGTCACAGGATATGGTTCAGTAGATGACAGATATGCAGGATATGGCGGATATGACAATCCTTACGGATATAATGGTTTTGACGGAGACTCTAGATATGGTAGCGGAGGTTACTCATCGGGAGGCTACGGTGGATACAGAGGCGGTTATGGGGGATCCTCTTATGGTTACGGCGGCAGTGGAGCTTACGGCGGTAGTGGAGGTTATGGCGGCAGTGGAGGTTACGGCAGCAGTGGAGGTTACGGCGGTTACGGTGGTTACTCCGGCAACGGTGGGCTCAACTCTTACTACGGTTATAACAATCCCAACTACCAAGGCGGTAATAACCATTTAGGTTACGGCTATTACAACAGGCGGCCTGGTTATGGCAACATTTACAACAATGGTATTACTCCTAGTTTAGTTACTGGATATAGAGGCTATTCTAGAAAATGAATCCTTAATTTTGTATAGAATTATTAATTCAGTAAGTTACCAAAGTACATCCAAAGTGTTAATATTAAGTACCTAAATGATCATTTATCGTGTTACACATATTTATGATAACCACAATAAATAATAATGTATCCAAATAAATGTTTTATACTGCCAAATGGTGTAATGACCAGAAATTATACAAGAATTCACATTTAAAATCTTTATTACTAACAATGTGACATACACGTACTCTTAAAATCATACATGCTATTTCAAATTATGTTTAAAATCATAACATACCGTAAATTAAAGATAATAATTATCTTAAGCCACGTGAAAACTTATTAAAGTCACTGTTATAATAAGCGAGGTGGACGAAAAACTGTGGGCTAGTCAGAACCTGACACACTAGTTTGCTTTTTCATCGATTTCAATGCTCTTTCACGAAGTTTCTTTTCCAAATCCTCGTTATTCACTTTTCCTTCCTCTTCCTCCTCCTCTGCTTCCTCACTATCTGATGAGTCGTCCTTCTTTTTAGATGATTTCTTATGTTTCTTGTGTTTCTTATGTTTTTTTGAATGCTTCTTGTGCTTCTTAGCTTTCTTAGATTTCTTGGGTTCATCACTGTCCGATTCCGATTCGGACTCTGAAACTTTCTTCCTGGGTTTCTTTTTCGACACTTGGTCGCTTTCTGAAGAAGAATCTTCCTTCTCACGTTTCTTAGCTTTCTTTTCAGTATCATCTCGTGATGATTTGGATTTCACTTCATCTGAGTGCTTTGTTTTTGTCGATTTATCTTCTCCTTTTCGACTCTTTGTTACTTCAGGAGAGGCTGCGCGGTCTTTGGCCGATTCCACCTTTTTGCCACGCCTTACGTCTTTCTCTGAGCTAGACGAATCGCGTTTTGTGCCTTTCTTTTTGCTCGTCTTTTCGTCACTATCAGAACTGTCGTCATGTGAATCTTCTGAATTTTCAATTTTCTTTGCCTTGC
Organism: Herminia tarsipennalis; assembly: GCA_945859575.2. Lineage (NCBI taxonomy): Eukaryota > Metazoa > Arthropoda > Insecta > Lepidoptera > Erebidae > Herminia > Herminia tarsipennalis. The sequence continues at coordinate 15,155,144 of OX243838.2, forward strand.
TCTGCTTGCTGTCAGGTTTTTCAGATCGCGTGTGTTCAACACTAGCGTCTTTGTTACGCTTCTTAGACTTCTTGTCTGCGTCAGATTCACCTGGAATGTTCTTTGGCTTAGACTTAGAACTCTTATGCTTAACCTCTTCTTCTGAACTAGATTCCGAACTTGAGGAACGAGCCCTCTTCTTGCGCGACTTTTTCGCAACCTTCTTTTTGGTATTCTTTTTGCTTTTCTTTTTTCTATCATCTTCAGAGTCGCTGGAGGAGCTATCCTCAGAATCACTCTCACTAGATGAACTCTCTTTTTTAGGTTTCTTTGCCCTCTTGGAAGTAGATTTTTCCTTACGTTTGACTTTAGACTTGTTCTTGGACTTCGCAACTTCCTCACTACTCTCACTTTCTGATTCAGTTGGTTGCGTCTTACGTTTTCCTTTCTTTCCTTCCCTAATCTTAGCGTCCTCTTCATTATGTTCTTTACCTGAAGCGTCATCTGCTGATTTTTCAGCTTTCTTGTTTTCAATTTCATGCTTTCGTAAGAAAGGAGAAGGAGTACGAGACAAACTCTTAGAATACTCGCGCAATGGAGGAATCACAATAATATCGTCTTTTTCATCGTCTTCAGAAGAATGGCCAGGTTTAATATTATCGCGATCACGGTCGCGGTCCTCATTTTGTGGAACTGATTTGTCATTTGCTACTGATGACTCCCGACTCGAGCTCGACACAACTCGTTCTTTCGACTGCTCACGTGGAACGGACACTCGTTCCGATGACTTCTTACACGCCTTCTCCAAATTTTCTACAATATTTAAAAAATACACTCAGTATAAAAAAGGTTATTGAAATATATGATTCTATTAGTGATTATTATATATGATTAGATATATGATTCTATTAGTGATATTTGGAAAAAATATTATGGCAATGGGAACCAAGCAAAAAGTGAAAATAGTATATAACGTAAAACAAACCTTTGCGAGGTATAGAAACAGATTTTTCCAATCGTTCCTTGATTAGATCACTGGATCGTCTATCGCGTGACTTCCTATCTCTTGAACGTGTATCCTTTATGCGGTCTTTGGATCTCCTCTCCCTAAAGATGAAATGTTTCAATAAATAATGTTGGACAACTTTAACATCATATTGATACACAAATGGGTGTAATTCATGAATGACCTGTTACTCTAGTGGTTAGTGACCCTAACTGCTAAGCTACAGATTGTGGGTTCGATTCCAACCTAGGATAACTCTTTGTGTGATAAACACAACTATTTATTCTGCATCTGCCTTTAATTAAACTATAATGCTTTTCCCGCGTTAAGTCTGATTTACATCCAGATCTAATTTTTATCAAAATCTGTTCAGTAGATTTTGCGTCAAAGAGTAACAAAGACTCATCCATCCATCTTTACAAACTTAACTACTAGAGTAGTAGCATGTACATATTTGTTTAGAAATATGTTTATAGTAGAAGGAATATGGTACAGGCTCTACCTATACTAAAGCCATGTGAAATGTTTAATAACAAAGTTGCTTAGCAACCGCTGTCAAAAGTATCAAAGTTGGGGGAAGGGTTGTCATTTGTTAAATTAAAGTTGCAAATTGCTAAATAATGTATTTTGGGCAAATTCATAACCTATTATATGTTCTGTAGTTACTTGTGGTACATACACAGTTGGTAATATGAAATCGTAACATGGAACAGTGATTAGTTATTTTATAATTAAATTAACGAAAAATGTGACGTGACAACCCTACAATTTGGTTTGTTAGTAAACATTTTACATCCTGCGCGATGTAAAATGTTCCAAACTATATTGGGACGCTGCTTGTGTATTTGTCCTAAGATACTATTTTACACAAATGCCTGGAAATTGCTCTTACCTGGACCTATCTCTCGATCTCCTCTCCCTGGATGCTGGTCTTCGTTCCCTGGAGCGGCGGTCACGTGACCGACGTCCGGACCGACGCCGGGACGGTGACCGCCTGCGGGACCGCGACCGACGGCGATCACGAGACCTATCCAATATTAAACCACTAACAGTTTAAACAATATAGATACGAAGCTGTTAAGAATATTATTACATTAATAATAAGTTATTTGTCAATTTGTTACCTTTCCCTGGAACGTCTCCGGGTACGTGAATCAGATCGCCTGCGCCTTTCCAGTGACCGGCGACGTTCGCGGGATCTATAAAAAATAGCACATTAATCCAAATCACACGCTCAAAGAGGACTTCCAATCTTATTTTAAATATAATAGAATTAGGTACATCATTTTTTATCGTAATTCGATAGTAGTAAATAAGCTAGAACGCATTCTCTCATCATTTAATTCATATCTTTAACCAAATAATTTTAGAATTTAAGATTTATCGCATAGCCTAACTGTAGTGATTAATAATATTAATTACTATAGTTAGGCTATGCGATAAATCAGATGTTAATATTTCATTTATCTGATTGACCTGTTGGTTACGGACCCCGACTGCTAAGCAAGAGGTTGTGGATTTGATTCCCACCCAGAATAAATCTTGTGTGATGAGCATGATTGTTTATTCAGTATTTAGAAGTATGTTTATCAGTTGTCCGGTTGCCATAGTACCGGCTCTGCCGAAATGGATGTGAAATGTTTAATAACAATGTTGCTTAGAAACAACTGTCAAGTGTCAAAGTTAGCAAACGAATGACAATTAGTTTAAATCAAAGTTGAAAATTACTAAATTATCTATTCTAGGCAAATTCATAACCTATTATAATTGTTCCGTAGTTACTCTCTGCTACATAAACAGCTGGTAATGTTAAATCATAACACGCGAAAACGAAACATCGTTACTATTTTATATTTAACTGACTTGACAACCCTACAATTTGGTTTGTTTTTAAACATTTCACGTTATGCGTAGCTTTAGTATAGTTTGGAATGAGATCGCCGTATAAGTCAAAAATAAACCGACCTCTCTCGACGTTCTCTCTCACGTCGTCTACGTTCCCTTTCTCGTTCTCTTTCACGCTCGCGTTCCCGCTCCCGGTCGCGGCGGTCTAGCGATCTACGGCGACTGCTGCGACGCCGAGATTTACTTCTGCACAAAAAAAACAAGGAGAATGTTAGTCATTTTGAGCTCTCACTCTCTTTCCCCCATATAATGTAAACATTCGTTTTTGGTCGCACAACAATGGGGGATTCCACTTGACTCAACACGCGCCATATCTACAATATTCTATACAAATATTGCTGACGATATTCCTGACGTAATCACCATCTAATACTCCCTTATGTCATCAAAATTAAGCAAACCAATGTTCTCCCCCATCCTCCTGTGGTTAATTACGTTAATACTTGAATGGCCTCTTTGAGAGAAATAGAAGTACACACAACATATTCCAAGATCGAGATCAAGCGAGAAATCAATAAAATTATTCAATAATATACTGACCTTTCGCGTCTCGAACTGCGCCTAGGGCTGACGCTGGTAGAAGAATCTCTATTAGAACGATATTGACGCTTCTTGTGGGACGACCTCTTCTTTGCGCTGCCACCTATTAAAAAAATCATAGAATTTAATAATTTTACTCCACTCTTTTATGTAAGGCTTGTCAAATCAAAAGTGTAATATATTATGTATTTTTATAAATTGTTTTAAAACAGATTATTTTAAAATTAATAAACTACTAAGTTTTTAATTATAAAATAATCTGTTTATAGATTAAAATGTATTTAATTTATAATGTTACAAACTGCTAATTGGCTTGTTATTGAAAAAATAAATCGTCCAATATTTGTAGTAAATTATCAGTCAGTCAGTTGTTCGCCACAGTTACAAACCCAAAATTTTTGCAGTTGATGCTTTTTATGTTGTAGGCATCCACTAAGAAAGGTTAATTTAGAAATTCGTCCCCTAAGGGAATAAAATAGGGTTTGCAAGTTTGTATGAAACTCCGTCAGTTTTTAAGTAATATCGGTGAAATTTAGTATTTAGCTTTTCTTTTAAAATAAAGAAACACGTGTTTCAGCATTGTTGGAAAATCAACCCCTAAGAGGGTAAAATAGGAGCCGCAAATTTGTATAGAACTCCGTCAGTTTTGAGGTTAAATCTGCGGAATTTTGTATTTAGTTTTGAGGCGTTAAATATGAAATCGCGTGTTTCAGTTTTGATCGAAAGTGATAAATCAACCATTCGGTAAGGGGGTAAAATCAACTACGAGGGCGATAGCTAGTAATAATGATAAACCTTTATTTCTAAAAAGAGATTATAGTAGACTTTAACAAAATTTGTGAATTATAACTAAGTGGGTACTTGTTATTAGTTCTTATAATCTAAGTAAGTGGGCGAAGTTCTGTTACCCTTGATAGTTAAGGTTATCTCTTACAACAGGTTATTTTTGTTACTATAACATTATGTATGTCTATTTAAAATAATATTGCCTTTCATTTATTAAAAACATGATTTGAACATTATTACGACTACAATCTAGTAAATGTGTGAGTGTATGTGAGGGTGCAAGGTATGACTGTATTTTGTGTGGTGTATAATGTGTATGTGTGTTCATGTGTTTATGGGTTGTAAGTAATAAGCATATCGCGATATGAATTGTTATGACATAAATTCTGTATTCTGTAAACCATTTATTTATCATGCAATTATTTTACAGCGTAGTAAAACACCGTTCCATAAACTCAAACTCAAATATCTTTATTTCGTAAAATCAGGTTAATGATTATTTGAAAACGTCAAATTAATGCATACTAAAAATTTTATAAAATTATGATTGTTTGAAAAAAAACAAAATGAGGTTAGGTGGCAGTTTCAAGTGTAAAGCTCATGAGAAGAAGCTGCCAAGAAACTCATAAAATAACCAAACGACGCACAGACAAAATATGTGTCGTTCCAAATCCACGGATATCTTTCACAAAACGACGCTGTAATATACTTTTCGAATAATAGTTTGGTTTGCAATATGTTGTAATATTATAAATAATTAATTTACGTACTCGGGTTGCATTGATCTAATATAACGTTTAGATATTTAATGTGATCGACACGTGTTATTGATGGACAGCTACATAACATTTGAGATGGGGTATTACAAAAGTGCGCTTTTAACGGCGACCTGGCAACCGTACTTGGGTCCTTATCCACGTTCTTTTTTCCGTTTTGGCGGCAAACCCATGCGAAAACGGAAAAACAGAATGTGAATAAAGACCCTGGCCGAAATCTGGTTATACAATGTGTCAACCTAGTAAATAAAAACCGTAAAAAAAAAAAAAAAAAAAAAAAACATAATTGGAGACTTGTTGCGATGTGTTGCAAGTGTTACAGTATGCAAACGAACCCATGTAGATGTTAGGTCAAAACCAAGCTGTGCCCTACGTTCTAAGTCAGCCTATGTGTCCGCGACGAAGGTTATAGCTATCTCGTCTGCATAACATACAAAACTCGCGATTGAGATGTGTAGTTCACATAACTCATTTATGAAAATGAAAATAACGTAGGACCAAGTATGCTGACGGTACGCCATAGTGAATGGGTAGTTCTTTAATGTGGCCATCAATTTTAGCTACAGTTGTTTCAATGTAAGTTGGCCGGGTTGAACATGGCGACCTGGTGATCGTGTTGTTGATAAGTTGATTATGAACAGTTGTAGCTAAAACTAATTGACTGCCTCTGTGGCGCGGTGGGAATGTCTCCGACTGCTACGCAAGAGGTCGTGGGTTCGATCCCCACCCAGGATAAAACTTTGTGTGATGAGCACGATGGTTTATTCTGTGTCTGGGCATAATTTATCTATAATATGTATGTATTTAGAAATATATAAGTATGTTTATCAGTTGTCTGGTTGCCATAGTACAAGCTCTGCTTAGTTCGGGATCAGATGACGTTGTGTGAGTGATCCAAAAAAAAAAAAATAATAATAAAGAAAATGGTGACAGGAAACGGGGCGTGGGGCGGTAACTAAACCTAAATTCTAGATGCCGTTATGCATTACATTGTCATAATAAAACTGTTATTAAAGTGCTAAATATTTTTTTTTATGAATTTTATGAATATTGTTGAATTATAGAATTTTATAAGCTGCGGGTCTTAATCGCGTATTTTTTTATTTTAAGGTTAAATATCTTTGTTTATTGCCCGCCCGTTTCGTGTCTACCCGTGACCACGGCCGTTGCAATACGGTCGAAACGTCGGGCAATAAACAAAGGTATTTAGTTTTAAAATAAAATATTTACGCGATTAAGCTTATAAAATTCTATAATGTGTACAAATCCCGCAAGTTTAGGAACGTATATTGTTGAATTATTTACAACATAATTAATGATTTTCGTAAATAATTTTATGGTTGCATATCTATAATAAAGTGTTATGAACCTAACTTCAATCCGGCCAACTTGCATTGACTCAACTGTACTGAGAGCGATTTGTGAGGTAGTTCTGAGGTCATTTTTGCTGTGATCCTCTTGGATCCTCTCGAATTACTAGAAAACTTACGTGATGAAGCTGATGATGACCGTCTTTCGCTTGATGAACGACGCTTTTCGACTGCTTTTTCTTCCCCAGCTTTTTCTTCGACCACCCTTATAGAGAATAGAACATATTAATTCAGCACAGATTCTAAAATCAAATGTAAATATGTAAACAACAAGACTTACTTCTCGGGCGAAGCAGATCTGGACTTGTGACCATCATCATCTTCTTTCTCTTCCTTAGAAATGTTTTCCTTGCTCTCATCTTTGCTTGTATCATTCACACTATTATTCACCTCCTCCTTTACTTCAATTTCTTCTTTTTTCTCAGGGGACTTCCCGTTTTCTATAATAGTAGAAAACAATATATTCATAACTACCACTACAATGTGAATACTATAATTTACCAAACAAATACGACAGTTTAGATGTATGAATGTTTTGTTGTTCAATCACGCCAAACCGCGTAAATGGATTTGGATGAAATTTAGCACAAAGATAGATAATAGTCTGGAATAGCAAAAGGGCTACATTTATCCCAGATAAATGTATGTTTCCCGTGTAATATATTTGTTTTTCAAAAAGTCTACAAGTATTAACTGCCACACTAGCAATTTTCTTACCTTTAGGTTCAACTATCTTGACTTCCTCAACATGTGAAGACTTCGACTGGCTGCTTCTCTCGCGGCTGCGCCTCCTGGAGCGCCGCGGGCTGCCTCCGTTGCGGTGCCTAAATTATTTACAACAAAACGTTACTTTTTCTAGGTCTTTGTCACAATAAAATACAAAGAAAGAAGAAAAAAAAACTTTTATTACGGTTTTTGTGGTCGAACTCCTTCGAAACGGCTCGATTGATTTTAATGTTTTTTTTTTAGTATATTTGCTAAGTAAAATCGCGGTTTTAGTATTTTAGTATGAATTGCAAAGTCTAGGAAAATTGACGCAGACGAAGTTGCGAAGGTTAGCTGTGTTAGATATATTATAATAAAAATACAATAAAACTTAAATGCAAGAGTGCACCGAAAATGTCACCACCTCAGCTAAAGCTAGGCGTAACACCCAGAGCTGATTTTCGGCTGGCAACCTTGGCTAAGTGACACTTGAAAGTACAATAGTAGTAAACATGTGGACTCACTTCCTGTCACCAGAACGATCTCGTGACCTAGACGAGCGCGAGCGGCGCCGCTCCCGTGAACGCCGCCGCGATCGCGACCTCGAACGGGACCTGCGCCGGTCCTTTTCTTTGTCTTTATCCTTCTGCTGCTCCTCCTATCGGAGATATCAATTATTACAAGCTCTTCATTTTGTAGGCAATAAAGACTTATTATATATATGCAAGATTGTATAAAAGAAAGGCTACAAACATTAACCAACTACTAAAAAAGACAACGAATACAAGAACGAACAATCCTTTACGAGAGTTTTGCAATAATAGGCTTAGCCTATATTCAGATGAGAAACGTGCGTTTTGATAAAGCGCAATAACAATTTCATATTTAGAATTAAAAAACACTCATCATGTAAACGCCTTAATTGTATGGCCGAAATGATAAACTCGTGAATAGAATGAAAAGATGATTCAACATAGATAGAACTACTGACCATTCTTTTCTTGATCTCTTCTTTCTTCTGCTGTGTGAATGACTCTGGTATGCCGTTTTCACTGGCCTGTGCACTTATCAGCAGCTCCCACAGTTCGCCCATGAAGAGTCGTGCATTCTTGCCGTTCAAGAATCCAGTCAAGTTGATCTGCATTTTCTTGGGACAAGGGAACTAGGATTCGAGGAGGATCGGGAAAGAAAAAAAAATATATTAACAATCTTGATCACACTCGTTATTTTACACCCTAACATTTCCCTTGCGTTTTTGTCATTTATATATTTAGTTTGATCCATTTAACTTTTTACAATTTAACAAAAACAGTCTAAAAGGAAAAAAAAAATATGGAAAAGCCGTTAAGAGCGCAACAAAGTGACACTTTAGAATCAACGACAGACGACAGCATAGAATCGACTCGGGTAAGGAAGCGGTGCCATGTACATGTACAGTTAGGTTTCATTAGTGGTGGTGCGGGATCAGCAACGAGGCCGCAGCAGCGGCCGGCGCGTCGCGCGGCGCCCGGCGCTCGGCGGCCGCGCCCGGAGCTCGCGGGGACGCCGACGCCTTCTGTTCTCTTCTACCTCTTGCATCTGTAAGGGTTTTGCGAACACAACCACATTATGCTGAACGCGAAGCCTAAGAACGGAACTTCCATACCTCGAGTCGATTCCATCTCTTATCGGCTTTCACAAATCTGTTTTTGATACATTTTATGATTATTTATTTGATTCATGTCACAAACTAGGGAACTCCACTGCGTTTGTTGTTTTAGAGTTAGCATGTTTTAAGTATTTAATTTCCCCGTAAATACCGATTGAGTATGCTAAGGGCCTCCGAAAGAGCGGAGCCGGCGGGCGCTGGCGGCTAGCTGGCGGCAGCGGGGGCTCTGGCGGCTTCGACGGCGCTCTAACCGGTGTAGACCATAAAAATATCCATACGCAATCAATATACATTTGACATTATTCTTCAATTGCAGTTTCTTTTACACAGTAATGGATTATACAAACTTTCTGCATACCTATTAAACAAAACTAGTCTAAATCTAACTGTAAAGAAACTGCAATGATTACATTTTGTTATTAATATAGAATCGAGAGAAACAAGGGATAACTTACCTTCTCCTCGAGCTGGTTGTTGACATAGTCAATGACTACATCATCTTCCATCTTGAGAATTTCTGTGATCTTCTGTGTGATCCATGGCTTCAGCACGTCCAGCTTCACCTTGGACATGTCCACCTGAACAAATTCTACAGTTAGCATCTAAATATGCAGCACAAATTATTACAAATATAATATTTCCTAAAATAAGGTTAACTCTCAAATCATTTTCATATGGATGTAGTAGATATCAACATAAGTCTTCAAAAGTTAACGGAAAATAATGAAGTAACACTTTTATGTACACAAAATTAACCTTTTCACCGTCAAGGACGTGTTTGGACGTCAAATGAAAACGTGCTGACGACGCCACGGACGGTATGATACGTCAAAATTCCTTTTTTTTACATAACGTGGCGTGGGGAACTCGTAATTGTTATTGATGTGGCAGTCAAAAGGTTAACTTACAATTTTTTGAAGTTGGTGCTAGTACTTGTAAGATTTGTAGTAAAATTCTGACAAACATGGTGAACTTTTTGTGTTTGTTGATATTACAGATTTTTTTAAATTTTATAGGTAGTATCTACTGGTGATATGTGCTCGCACTGGCCTCAAAAAGTATGTAAGTTTATTTTGTGTAGATGACCATCATCATAATTATGCGAAAATCCAGCAACTACAATATTATTACATAATACATAATAATATATATTTATCAAATACATAACATACTTATTTGAAGTTTGTTAAACAATGGAAACTTTTTAATATGTATTAAACATTCAACATTTTTTATAAAATATGAATCCTAACACATTGATAAACCATATCTTGAATGGAGGATATGGGCACATCATTTAAATTTATGTGGGTGGAGCCTATGAACAGAGAAAACTACATATACAACATACATAATTACAAAATAAAAATTGTTCATCACAGTAAAACGTACACTTTATCCTATTTTATCAATATATTATCAGTCCCAGGACCACTGATGGAATGTTGACCTTTGAGATACACTTATTTCTTGTTCTGCATAATTATCTATGACATACCTACCATCAAAAAAATATATCTATACCAAAGGGTTTCTTTAACACAATACTAGCTATTGTTAGCCATAGAAAATATGGGTATATGGCTAGGTTTGCCTTGTACAATTTTGAGGACATTAAATTTAATGATGTCTATAGTCAATACTTTTGCATTTTAATAGCTGGACCACAAAAGATATCAATTGTAGCAATTATGTCACATCTTTATGCAAAACAAGTCAGTTTAGCTGTGAAGTAATGAGTTTATTATTACATGAAACAACAAACAAGACACAATAACATAATACCTTATTGTTATATTGTACTAGCTGAAGCTGGCCACACTTTGCGATGGCTTTTTGGGCCAAGAACCCTTGCCTCCAGAACACCCTACCAAAGTTTCATCACAATCTGACCAATGGTTTCATAACGCATAGAGGTCATACAGACAAACATTTTTATATATATATAGATTTAGAATGCCAGTCAGATTAGGTTTGCCACAGGCTAATTATTAAATAAATAACTTAATACTCTTTGCAATATCAAAACAATAACATAGGTGTTCAGTTAAACAATTAGTTGCTAGATGTTCATACTTTTGATGTTTCTTACAGTAATCATGGCTATGATCTTTAAAACACATTCAAGACTTCTGTTAAAATAGTAAATTTTTGATGACTATGAACAACCTTGAAGAAATTCTAAAAATATGTATGATGAAAACCAAACAAGTATAATTAACACCAGGGAAGAGTTTAATGCTAATGTCTTCCATTTCTCTTTGTTCGTTTGGCTGGATTGGTTATCACAGTAAAATGTAATGATATCTATCTACGTTTGAGGGAGTAATAGTGTAGTGGGGTGGCCCATTGATTTATTATGTATTATCTATCTACAATTTAACCACAAAATAACTTAAGTACTGAAGGTAAGCTTCATAGAAACACACAAGAGCAACAAACAGACACCTTACGTGGTCAATTTGCTCCATATGTGTCTTGTGGTGATTTATGTGTCTTGTGGTGATTTATGTGTCTTGTGGTGATTTATGTGTCATGTTAAGCTGTTGGTAGTGTCGGATATCCGTCCCATTGGATTATGATAGTGATAGAATAGACAGTGCCCTTGTTTCTGTGCACTATAACATCTGCGTTGTTGCTAATCTCTAATGACCATTAACAGGAGAACATTATTATTATTAGGTATTACCTGCTGAGTCAAACAATCCCCAAACTTCATCTGCTTCATCAGCTTCTTCTCCTTGTCACTGAAGCGCGTGTCCTGCTCCGTACTTGTGCCCTACAAACAAACATTTCAACATGTAAAACATACAATTTTCTATTGGCTATTTTACAATTAAATTTATTGCTGCTCATAACCAACTATACCAGCTATAGATAATGACTTTAGATTTTTTATCATAGAAACAGCTATAGACGTTTCAACGTCATAACCTAAATTCGCAAGTAAAATAAATATTTTCAAAACGATCACTTGTTATTTACAGATTTAGTAATGAATACATAACCTCCGGCATTTTGGTAATACAATTAAAGATTAATTATTACTCCTTTAATTGGTGGAATCAAAGTAAAAAAATAACATAATTGAATGCCGTAACGCCATAAACATTCGACAAATGCCATACACAAAAGAAAAATATTTTTGAAGTTAAATTACATAGTACAAATTAAAACAAGCGCTCTTACCGTATACATCATCATCATTATTGGCCTAAGACAACAAAATCAATATTCCACACGATGGTGCCTCTACAGGCGTAGGGTGAAGATACCCCGAGGCGGGAGGACGCCAAATTCGTCCGCAATATTGCTATTCAGTTACAAAACAACTAATGCCCCTTACACCAAAATGATGATTTCTGGAAAAACATACACATATTTTCATAAATTTCACCACTTCTTCACCAAATTATATAAATTTCGCAAATATACGTAAAATGTGACCAACCGCCATATTGAATTGAACAGATCTGGCTGGCTAGGGAAGGCTAAGCTAAAATCCATCCGATACCAGATACTTCTTGTATCGATATTTTAAAACCAAGTATTGAGTAGATGTCACTCAAAAGTACTCGGTATGTCAATGTCCACGCTTATACTAACGTTATTCAACCGTTTTCACGAATTCACTATGATGGTACGTGCCCCTACTGAATAAGTTCGAGCTTGGGACCCCGGCCGCTGTTACGTGTGGCACATGCCGAATGCTGCATGTGCTACAAACATTTGATCACTTAGGGCATAATCGAATAATTTAGAGTGGTGTGGAGGTTTTGAGGGGCGCAACGCCAGTGAATACTTATAAAGCTAGCATTCCGTTATATATTTGTCTTAAAAAAAAATTAAAAAATATATTTGCTAAATATATTTCCCAAAGTTGGCGCAACAGTCATTGCATCCAGAAATTGTCTAAAAACCATATAAAATTAATACAGGTTTTTTTATTTACCGTATTAAAGCTAACTTTTCACTACATACATCTTAATATACACCGTGAATTTATAATCGTTTTGGAGCCGAAATTTTGAACTCCTTATCATTTTTTTTTTATTTACTCGATTAAATTAATCTAACCACAGGTCCTCTCTACTGACCATCACTATTACTCCAGAATGGCGAGGCAAGCAGTCGAAACCAAAAAACACGTCGATTTCAACTGAGAAGTTGGATACCGTTTGTCAACATCGTGGAATCCCGTTAAAAAGCATTACACGCCAGTGTGTAGATGTCCTTAGTGTTTTGTGTCGAAGTACCAACAGTTCCGTAATAGTGAGTGATAAAAATCAAGCGAGTGTAGTTTTCAAAAGACGCGCTTCACGGAGGCGAAGCTGAGCTGAACCATACCTGTAACCACGGCCGTTGCAATACGGTGAAAACGTCGGGCAATAAACAAGGTATTTTACCTTCAATTATTATTAGTATATGTTAATTATTAATTAAACGGTTTATTTTTAGAAATTAATATAGTGCATAGCATGGTGCCTGAGTGCATTTTTAAATATTGCAAAAAAAGTCAACCGACCTAGTAAGTATCTTAGTAAGCCGGATATTTTTTGTTGTTATCGTAACTAGTGTCAAATTTAGCAACTACATAAATTATGGTCTGAGTATACTTATAATATAATATTAACATCATCCACAAATAATACTACTGATAGATGGACAATTAAAATAAATATAAAATATAAAAATTATTTATTGTTCAGAAAGTTACAAATAGATAGTAATAAAGCCCTGGATCTCACACTAGGATTCCCTGTGTCATGAGTCTCTTTCATACCTTGTAAATTTTTACAATATTGTGTGCAATGTTTTAATTTTAGTAACATAAATATTAAGTAATGTATATCTAACTTAAGTTAAAGGTTATACAGAGATAACATATAAGAAAATATGGCAAAATGCATACATGTAATGCCAAGTTCGCAAACAATAGGTAAAGCCGGAGAAAAGAACATGGCAATAAAAACTCGCGGCCACTCTTTTCAAATTGCCAATTTTACAATGTTTTAATGTTTATAAACCTGATATGGGTACCCCCATATCAAGTATAGGTGCTGCGACTAATATACTATACACCATATTAAAGGACAAGAAATTGTATTATCAAAAAGTTATAACACAAGATAAACTAAAATCAGTCATAATGGTTAGAATATAGTAGGAGCGAGCATCTACTTACAACAAAGGTAAAATATTATTTAAAACAGCAGACGAAATAAACCCTCGGAACAGACGAGACCCACATAGGTTAGTACTCACAGATTTCCCGAGACTAACTAAATATAATAAAAGCTGCTTGGCAATGTGCATACATGTCCTTAATAAGATACCTAGCACCTTAAAAGATTTAGACATAAGATTGTTTAAGATAAAACTTTACAAATGGCTTACTGATTGTAATTTCTATAGCATTAAAGAATTTATAAATGAAAATAATGATATATTTTGTTACGAGTAAGTTAAGAAATTGAAACTGAAATTTTTGCATGCTGTGATTGTTACAGCGAAAACATGTACGTACTACTACAATTTTGTAACACCATTTTATACCATGTTTTTACGCAAATAAACGTTTATTATTATTATTATTATTATTAAATATTGGCCAAAGTACTTACTTAGGCCAATATTTAAACGTTTTGTAACAAATGATTAAATATATCTCTCTCTCAAATCTCTCTCTAATATTAAAAGGAAGAAAATAATATTCCTTATTCGTCACGCAGAATCTTTACTTTCAAAAGTCAAATCATGCTCTTCATCAATGTGACAATTAAAACAAAGTGACAACAAAATTCACCCAAGCATAATAAAGTAACAAGGAGCAAGCAACTAGATCCATTTTTCTTTATTATTTAAATATTCATCCACTGCATAATAAGCTCTAAGTTTATAATTTTTGACTACATGTTTTAACTTAATCACTGATAGACTCGTAATACTAGCTGGTATCTTGTTAAATACTCTCAAATATCTTCTTGCTTGTACAATATGGCAATTGTTCTTTAAATAGTCTGTTAACATTGGTGCATCAATTGATAATATTAATATATATGATTAAATTTACGAAATAATCAAAAAACCTTTAGTCCCACTACCAAAATAGGATTTAATTGTAGATTTTCTAGACATCTTATCGACCGGTATCTAAATTTTTGGTCCAGGTCCAGGTCCAGTCAAATATAGCACAGTAAATACAAGTCCAATAGATTAGCCGGGTCAATCGCATAAGAAAGATACTCATACACCAGAAAATAAAATAGGGAAAAAGCGGATGGTCACCAAGCACTTATAAATGAAAAGTTACAATACAAAGAAAAAACATATTTTTGATGTCTTACAGCTATCATTCAACTACAGTCCGAAAATCAGACAGATTGACTTTTTTGACATTTTTAAAAATACAGCCTGGTCATAAGCTTATTAATATTTAATGAAAATTTACTGGTATTGGTATTTTCGAGTTCCCGATAATCAAATTTATCAGTTTGATGCGATTGTTATGAGGCACAAAATTTGGTTGTGGGCCCTCGTACTAAAAAATATATCTCTCACAGTGTGAACACCAACTGGGGGATGTAATATATATCTCGTGATATAATTTATATTACATACATCTCATATAGAAAAGTCAGCTTAATACATTGATAAAGAATCAATTCTTTGGCAGATACTGTACCAAGCTAAAATATCAATACTTCTGTGATACCGATTCAAGTACAACCCTATATTACAGGCCATAAATCCATGAAAGAACTAAAAGTATTGCCATTAATAATTCAAAGTATTGCCGCTATTAATTTATCACAGTGTTATATTGTTTTTGAGTGATTAAAAATTTATTTAATATTAATTTTCACGTCAATCTCTAATATCTTTGTTTCGTAAAATCAGGTTATTGATTATTTGAAAACGTCTAATTATTATAAACAAAAAAAAATAAAAATAAGATTGTTTAAAAAAAAAAAACACAAAATGAGGATAGGCGGCAGTTCTAATGCCTAGTTTACACGTAATATGTGGTTAAGTAATTAACTAAATGTAGCGTGTAAACAGCCACTTATTACCTGATAAGTCATAATATGTGATAAGTTAAATTTAGTGGAGTGAGCAAGTAGAATAGAATTTATTCTATTTTTGGTAACGCCCCCCCCCCCCTCCCGCACCGCGCGCGGGGGCGATATTGACATTGACGGTGGGAAATATTGACATTTACAGTCCATCAAATCTAAGAGGTACCGTTTGACGTTTCATATTTTTCAAACCGAAACAACTTTGTTCATACGTACATTATTCAGTTTCGATAACCTTTTTCATAAAACCATGAATTTAGAAAGATTTCATTATTGTATCTAAAAATGTACAATTCTTAATATCTAAATGTAATTGAAAACTTTCAAACAAAGCAAAATAACACATATTTACACAGTAAATAATTTCTAATAGTTATATTCTTGACCTCATTACAAAGTTACGTAGTTAGGTCACTGCACGTAGTGTTGCGACTCTTCGGATACACTTGTATGCAAAAAAATCGTTTACATATACGAAAAATCGAATGTATTATTTACAAATTACACTTGACAACCAAACAAATATTTTTTCATGTGAATGGGATTTATCTCACATATTACGATTACATAACTAAATAGTTATGTAATCGTAAAATATGAGATAAAACCCATTCACCAAAAATACGTATTTATAAATCAAATATAATTGCTTCTTTAAAAAGTTGTCGAAAGCGATTTGTCGATTTTTGATTTTCGCGCCCAAATAAGTCGGGGTTTCTCGCGCTAACGCTGTCGAAATAGTAAATGGAGTCAGGGATAGTGTTTTTTACATTTATTTTTGTGTATGATAGTATGGGTTTGCATATTACAGAGAAATAAACAGAGTCAGGGATAGTGTTTTTTACATTTATTTTTGTGTATGATAGTATGGGTTTGCATATTACAGAGAAATAAACAAATTTTTAACAAGCACATCCATTGATTTTACAATTACAATTTTTTCTTCTAAGTCTTATTTCTACGTCTAAAACTAATAAAAATAAGGTATGTAGAACCCATTCACAAAAATGTTGTTGCCTGATGTTATAAATTAACGACGTTACTGCGCGACCGCATAATGCACTGAATACACAGATACCCTAAAATAAATTAATTTAATTATTTTTAGGTCAATAGGCAAAATCGCAGGTGTCCAAGTCTCTACCATTTTTTTTTTCTGGCAACACTGCCAACTAAAAGCGCACGCGGTCCGCTCGGTCGGTTCGGCGTCAGCAGTCTCTCGCCATCTTGGAAGCTGACTGTGCGCGTACTGCTTTCTCGTTTGTGTTTTACAATTTGTGACTTGGCTATTACTTTTCTGGACTGATCATTCTTTATCCGTTTACCTTGGCAATATTTATACTGGACTCCGAACTAAGCAAGTGTTTATTAATAATGTCGAAAAGAGGACGTACTTTGAACAGCCAGGCTCGTGAATTGGTGGTGAAATTACACGAGTATTTTGAGCGTGAATCTCAAAATGGTGGACTTCTACTGCCAGTTACACAAGTTCGGGATCGCGTCGGTGAAGCTCTCGGTATTGGTAGCCGCACCGTTGGCAAAATATTAAGTGAAAAATATGGGCCTTCGGGGAGTGACAGTAACCTACTTCACACACCGAAAAAACGAAAAAGAAATAAACCTGTGACAGGCATCGATGAATTCGATAGTCATGCTATTAGAAACCATATATACGGGTATTTTACAAGAGGCGAATTTCCAACATTGGCAAAGTTATGTGCAACTTTAAAAGATGCCGGGCTGTATAAGGGAAGCATAGAGTCGTTGAGAACGGTAATAACAGGAATTGGCTTCAGATACAAAAAAGTTGACAAACGAAAAATTGTTATGGAGCGACATGACATAATTATGCAGCGACTAACATTCCTGCGCGAAGTTAAACAAATTATAAACTGGGATAATGTAATATTTTTGGACGAAACCTGGCTAAATTCCAACCATTCTGTGCCGAAAACATGGACTGATGATTCTGAAGCTTCGTGCTCGAAGGTGCCGATAGGAAAAGGTGGACGCCTCATAATATGCCATGCTGGGTCAGCGTCTACAGGCTTCGTGGAAAACTCTTTATTAGCTTTCCAATCCAAAAGCACTAAAGAGTATCATGAAGAAATGGACGCAGTAAGGTTCCGAGAGTGGTTCTTAAATTTATTACAGAATATCCCTCCTAACAGCACAATTATAATGGATAATGCCCCATACCACTCTGTGCAAATTGATAAAGCACCTACGTCAGCCAATAAGAAAGCAGATTTGGTGGCATGGCTGCAAAGAAAAGGAGTGGATGCCGACATGTCACTATTAAAAGCTGAATTATTACAGTTAGTGAAATTGCATAAACCACCAAAACCGACATATGTAATTGACCAATTGGCCGAAGAGCACGGGCACAAAGTCATACGACTTCCTCCGTACCATTGCCAATATAATGCCATTGAACTGATTTGGGCCCAAGTTAAAGGTAATATTTTATAATATTATAATAATAACACGAGTACTTCTAACATTTATAATTTAAACAATGGTTTTCGTCTGCTATCAAATAGTTACATTATTGTTTTACAGGTTATGCAGCAAGACACAACACAAAACCACCCTTCAGTGTCAAGAAAATGGAAGGTTTATTAAAGGAAGCATGTGCCCAAGTTACACAGGAAGATTGGAGTAAAGTAGTACAAAAAACAAAGAAAATAATAATGGACGACTTCGAAAGAGACGTACACTTTGATAATGTAATGGACAATCAACTGGTCATTAATTTAAATGACGATGATGACGAAGACGACGATACTAGTACTAGTAGTGAATAAAAAAATATCCTAAACATTTCTTTTATTTAATTATAACAATTGATTTCTTAAAATTCGGATATTATAGTAATCGATCTCTTAAAGTTCGGATATTATAGTAATCGATTTTTTCATCCCATCCCTATCATTCAATTGTCAGAACTGTCAAACGGTACTTCTTAGATTTGACGGACTGTAGTTCTTGTTTGGACAGGAACCAATAATTTAGTTCGAAGCTTTTGACTATGTTTGATTAATTTGATTGTTTTCGAAAGGTTTTGAAAAACAAAATAGATATAATGGCAAGGTGGAAACTTATACCTACTTATAGAATATTCTTGTACATATACTCATTTTTATACCTATATAATATAATCTGCATCTCGGTCAAGGCTCCAGCGATTTTCATAAAATTTAGGTTATCTAGGTACTAGATAATACTAGCAATTTCATATTATACTGCTTCAAAAATTTAATTAAGTAAATATATAACTATAGGCCGACCGGGGTGCGCGGGACAGAGAACTCACGTTCTCTGTCCCGCGCACCCCGCTCACCCACCCGTTAACATCATTAACATCACCCCGCGCTCCCTTCTCACCGCGCAGGCGATATACGAGTTAAGCGGTCGGCCTATAGCTGCCTGCTCCGGCTTCACACGGGTGTTAACTCGTAGTTTTTATCCCTTGAGTTACAATAATATCCTTTTCGTAGAGATCTTTACTTTTTTTGATAATGATGTATAGCTCCCCGATAATGTAGCTTTCTAATGGTGAAAGAATTTTTAAAATCGGTCCAGTAGTTTTTAAGTTTATTCGATACATACAAAAATACATAGCATCCCTCTTTTTAATATTAGTGTTGATTACTGAATTTATTTAGAACTTCAACACCCCCTTGATCGTCCATTAGGATTTTATGAACTAAAGAGTACGAATAAGCTTATCACGTCCATCAACTAAATTTTAACTAATTTTAACTAATGCTGCAATTTAGTTAAAATTTTAGTATTTTAGTACATACTACGTGTAAACTAGGCATTAGTGTCACTGACAAGTGTCAAGTTGGTGTCAAAGTCAGTGTCAACTGTCAACATGACAAACCAACCGAATTGCAAAACAGCTAACTCAAAACATTATGAGGTACCTTTAACAAGGTACATGATCGTACAAAAATGCGTCTGAGCTGAGCAGCCAATTGTCGCCAAGTTCAATCCGGTCAACATTAATTGAGTCAGCTGTACTCGCTTCACTCTGTTATAGCAGAGAATAAAAGACCAAGAGTTGTAAAGAAACAACCTTTTGCAAGTTGCAAGTCAAGGACTGCTAACTACTTACTTTACTACAACTTGTACAAATAGTTTATATTAACTGGGAACTAGCAATTAATCATCCTGGGCTATTGTGTTTCATCCCACAAACAATGCATGTCTTATGAAATTAATCATAAAAATACTACACACATCGAAGTAAGTATGAAACCAAATGAATAATTAACATTAATATTATTAGACTGCATAGCAACAAGCTAACAAACAATTATCGTACCTACTTACTTAATTTACCAGCATAAACATAGGTACTATTGCATACCTATAGTTTTTTACGCGATAATTTTATATAATGCACACAACAATAACACCGCGCGCGCAAACCGCACTTGGGTTTGGAAAGCACGTGTCTCTCGGTGCTGTTCGACGCTCGCCTTGGCTCCGATCAAATAGTAAGAATAAAATAAAATTTTCTTATTGTAATGGTAGGTAAACTTTTATGACCTACAATTAAACAAATATTAGGTATTAAAATTATGGTACAATACTTCTAATAATAATTAAGAAGTAAGTATTTGGGCCACCAAAGATTTAAAGTACATACCTATTATAATAATAATAATTTATGTGTAATATTTACAGCATCATTTTTTTTTTGATAAATCTGTTTGTAATCAATTTATTATTCAAGAAATAATATGTCTCTTCTTTCTTTTGCCTCACAATGACTGATAGCTGAGATTATAACATCAGCTTTACCCAATGAGTTAACATTCCTATAAAATCCTAAATGAATTCACTAGGAAGTCCTCTAAGTACAATAAAAATACTACACTAAATAAAATAATTATATATGTGTAAATTTGGAACATCTAAAAATAATATAACTTTTCTAATATCCTTTTGTAATAGGATTCTGTTCATTCTTACAAAAGCCTGTGCTTAATTTGATGGGACTTTCAATTACTGATAGCCAACATTCTAAAGAAAAAAACTGATTGTAAACTATGAAAATAATTTGAGATGTCTATAAACCAATTGGATGGTTATTGGTCAGCTGGTTATTAATAAATGAATTTACAAAGAAGCTTTACAGTGAAAGTATTTAACACTCATTGTAAATTAATGTATTCAGTTATTCAATCCCAAATACTATTGTTCTAATGATAAGTAGTACTCAATGACGAAATTGCATAAGCTGAAGTTGTTTGCGTCTATTACAGATAACATTGGACAATTGATAACGATTGAACTCTGACATTGATGTAAGATATTTACAAGCAACATATATATAGAATTCATCCTTCAATCAGTCTAAATTGAGACATTCTGCTACTACATTTGAAGTATTCAACATGGTTATTTTAAGATTTTTTTCTTCGGAAGCATTCAGTGCTCACAAGACAAAAGAAATACTCCAAAAGTTAAAGCTTGTGGACTCTGATGTAGTACAATTATCTACTGAACTTTGTTACCATGTGGAGCTTAGTGCCGGCAGTGACTATCTCAACATTAATCAAATTAAGATTTTGAAGTGGCTTCTCAGTTCGCCTCTTCAACCTCATGCATTAAAAAATGAAACTGTCTATAAGAATGTGCAAGGAAATCAATTTGTAATTGAGATTGGTCCAAGGTATGTTTCATTATTATTTTATCCTACATCTTTTATCATAAATTATAAATAAAATTTAAAAGCCTGTATTTCTAAATGTTCATTGCAAGCCCATTCTAGGATGATGGCCTCATCTGTGCTTTTCCATTCTCATCTGTCTTTTACAATTAAATACAGATGAAAGTGATCACAGCCACAATATTGTTGCACCATCAGCACCTGGATTTGCCTCTGGATCATGCTGAAACCAGTAGAGAACTTTCACACATGGACCATAGATTTTTAGTATTTTTTTAATTTACAGATTCAATTTCTCAACAGCTGATTCAAGTAATTCAGTACAGATTTGTGAGAGTGTTGGTTTACGAGATGTTATACGTCTTGAGGTTTCTACCAGATATCTTATCACTTTTAATAAGGCCAAAAGTGTTACTAAAAATGTATTTGAGTCTTTGGCGGCACCATTACACGATAGAATGACACAATGTATTTATACAAAAGAAAATCTCCCTAGAAACAGTTTCAATGAAGGGTTGCCGAAAAACCTTGAGCCATGGTTTGTTGTGCCTCTTTTGAAGGAAGGTAGATCAGCTATGGAGATAGTGAACCAAAAGCTTGGTAAGTCAAGCCTTTACTACTATATTTTGTATGGTAAAACATATTTAGGTGCAATTCTGGCATTTGCTGTTAAAGTTTTTTTGCAGTTTGTCATAGTAAGTTTATTGACCTTTTTATTATTCCAGGATTGGCTTTTGATGCTTGGGATATGGACTTCTATATGGACCTATTTGTAAATAAATTAAAACGAGATCCGTCTAGTGTTGAATTATTTGACCTTGCTCAGAGTAACAGCGAACATTCACGTCATTGGTTCTTCAAGGTAAATTGTATTATATTAAATTTGCGTGTCATTTTTTATCAGTATGTAAGTAGGTACCTAACAATGATTTTTTCCACAGGGTAAAATAGTCTTGGATGGAAAAGAAATAGATGAGTCTCTGATTGATATGGTGGCGTCAACTCAGAAGACCTCCAATAATAACAATGTGATTAAGTTTGGTGATAATAGCAGGTTTGTGCAAATGTCTTAGGTATGGTGATCCTAATGAATATCCTGTATTGTTCTTGCCACTCAGCATCTATGCTAATACTAAAGGAAAAATATTTAACAATGATGCAATTACACTTGAATATTCAAACAATATAATATACTCCTAACACAAGTCATTGAGCTTAGCTGGAGGGGTTAACAGGATTGCTAGTAATGTGGGACCACAATCCCACATTGCTAGTTATCTTTAAAAAAAAAACTTTTAGTTGGTTTCTGTTGGTTGGTATTCACCATTAACTAACAGGACTGCTTAATTAAGATAATGAGAGTTAACAATGTCTTAAAACTAATACCATCATAATAATAGAAAACTTTTTTTTTAAAACAATTTTGTTTCATAATATTGTCAAGATATTTATAGATAATTAAAAAAAAATACAAAAAGTACCATCAGGTAGGCAGAGTATATATTATATTTGTTTCTAACTTGTTATTTATATTGCAGTGCTATTAATGGTTTCAAACATAAGAAGCTAAGGCCAACCAATGTGAGGAACCCTTCACAAGTTGTGGTAGAGGACACTAAATCAGACATCATATTCACAGCTGAGACACATAATATGCCAACAGCAGTAGCACCATTCAGTGGAGCCACTACCGGTACCGGTGGACGTATCAGAGATGTACAGGGGGTTGGCCGTGGTGGTCATACTGTAGCTGGTACTGCAGGATACAGTGTGGGCAATTTACACATACCTGGTTAGTGAAAATACTTTAATACCTTCTTTTTATACTCTAGGCCAGTAGTTCCTAACCTTTTTTTAACTTGTTACCCCTAATACTACTTTAAAATTTATTTTACCCCCTCCATCTAATCGACCACGTGTGAGGCGCTTGCGCGGGACGGGACCGGGGGAGAGGGGGGTTTGTAAGGGTGCAATTCACTCAAAATCGCTCAAGTTAATTTGCACAATGTGGGTGCAAAAGTCAAAATAATTTATACCTTCATTGCTCCCAAAGAATAGCTGTTTTACTTCTCGAGGGGTTTACCCACAAATTTAGATGCCAGGTTTCTAATAACGAACTAATACAATAGTTTATATTAGGTATGTATACTATACTATACTCACTTTGTCTATACTAATATTATAAAGAGGAAAGATTTGATTGTTTGTTTGTATTGAATAGGCTCCGAAACTACTGGACGGATTTAAAAAATTCTGTCATCTTTGTAAAGCTACACTAGCCCCGGGTGACATAGGCTATTTTTTATCCCTGTATTCCCACGGGAACGGGAAATACGTGGGTGAAACCGCGAGGCGTCCGCTAGTATTATATACACATCTAAAAGGAATTATCGTAGTAGTTAAACAAAAACTATCTTATGTTATCTCACAGGTTCATATTGTCCACCTTTTGCTTGACCTTCAATTATTCAATCAAGGTGTATGCCCTATCATTATTATCTGTTAAATTTCACTAGTCTCAAGGTCAATTGTGTTACAGGCTATGAACAACCATGGGAAGAGAAGAACTGGGAATATCCAAGTAACTTTGCAAGCCCATTGCAAATCATAATTGATGCCAGTAATGGTGCATCTGACTATGGTAACAAATTTGGAGAGCCAGTGGTCTCAGGGTTTGTGCAGTCATATGGATTAAAGAATGGAGACAATGTAAGGGAAGAATTTGTTAAGCCAATCATGTTCAGCGGTGGTATTGGGTACATGCCACACAGCATGATTAAAAAGAATAAACCTGAAAAAGGTTTGTTATCTTTTATCTTCTTTTTTATCCGACTCCGAGCCAGGAAGGGTTATGTTTTTTGTGCGTATCTTGTATGTATGTAATATTCTTTATTACCTCATATCTTTCAAACTACAAGACGGACTTAAACAATTAAGACGTCGTTAGATTTGTTTTCACTGCCCAAGTGTTATTACTTTATTAGCTATGTGACGTTTGTAAAAAACAAACATGGCGGCTGTGAAAGTGTGAAAAAAATATTTTTTTTCATATGGGTAGGCATCGAGATTTATTAATGACTCCGACTGCATGATATTACATATGTAAGGGATCTTGTTTGCATCTTTTTGGCGCAGGCGGTTTTTTTTTCATTTTTCTATATATATTTTTTTTAAAGTGCCTTTATTTAAAAAGTTGGTTTATGTAAATGGTGTGTACTTTTTGCAGGTATGCTATTGGTTAAAATTGGTGGGCCTGTGTATCGTATTGGGGTAGGCGGTGGAGCTGCCTCTTCGGTAGCTGTTCAAGGTGGTGATTCTCGTGATCATCTAGATTTTGGTGCTGTACAAAGAGGTTATTATTGATTTAGTATTATACATGTATTCAATTTTGCATAATACTTTTTGCTGATATTATAAACAAATTGTAAACAGGTGACGCCGAAATGGGAAATCGTCTCAACCGAGTTGTCAGAGGATGTTTAGAGGCAGATATCAATCCTGTTGAATGTAAGTTTTACGTACAATGAAACCAATCAATCACTAAAACGTACTTAGATGTTTGTTTTATTTTATTGAAGGAAATAGAACAGAACTAATTTGCGAATTAGTACCGCTTAAGTTTATTATGCATGTAATGCTAATGGCCTTTTCTATTTAAAATCGCGAGTCATTAATTAAAAAAAAAACGTTTTTAAACAGCTATCCATGACCAAGGTGCTGGTGGAAATGGTAATGTACTAAAAGAATTGGTAGAACCAGAGGGTGCAGTAGTCTTTACTAACGAGTTCCAGTTAGGAGATCCAACTATTACTACATTGGAACTCTGGGGTGCTGAATACCAAGAAAATGATGCTCTGCTGTGTTCTAAACAGAATAGGGTTACTCTTGAAGGTATGAAATGTTCTTCGTTCATTCTTTGTGTGGTAGAAACTTCATGCATGTTTTTAAGAAAAGCTTTAAAAAAAGTATGAAAAAAAATATAGTTAAAAATATTAAAGACTTGAATTATAGTAACACTATAAGAGTTGCCATTACGCGAACCAAGTGTTATTACCGGCACTAGTTTTGACCACAGATGACACGTTAAACACCAAAAGACAACTTATGTTGACTTACGAACTAATTACGAAACATCAACGTGCTTTGATAGTCTCAAATCCAAATAGACCAATAACGTTTATGCTCACAACGCTTTAGTAAGTAAACACTGTTCATGGTCAGACATATATACCTATACATATAGAAGACTCAGTGGGAACTTCATATTTATTACATTATTTTGCAGATATCTGCCGACGTGAAAGATGTCCTGTCTCATTCGTAGGCGAAGTAACAGGAGATGGTTTTATGACTTTAGTAGAGGATTCATTCACCAACAAATATTTGGATAGAGGCGAGAGGCTAAAATCAGATAACAAGTCCAAGTTGCCATATGATTTACATTTGGAAGCCGTGTTAGGTATGTCATCATTTTTTGTAGTTCATTGTGCTAATGGAAAAATATTGTGTCACTTACGCAAAAGGTCAGCTGTTTGTTAATTATGACGTCATAAATACGATTATCTCAATAACAGACATTATATTGTTGTTTATTAATACATACTTGTTTATCGATAACAATACTTTTTTTTACTATAGAAGTTATTAACACAGTTTTTTTTAACAAATAAATTAGTTGGGATTTGTATAATACACTAATCAGTGATAATCACTACAAGTCGCTTCCCGCTGTCTGTCTGTCCCTATGTATGCTTAGATCTTTAAAACTACGCAACGGATTTTGATCCAGTTTCTTTTAATAGATAGAGTGATTCAAGAAGAAGGTTTATATGTATAAAACATGCATGTTATTTTAGATAAACACTGATAATTTTAGAGGTTTCTAATGCGATGTGGTAAATAAACACATTTTTTTGAGTTTACGTTGCAAACGCTGACTGAACCCTACGATAGATCAAAATAATGTACTACAGTATTGTATACTTTAAAAGGTCTACAAAAAAGGTCCGCGATGGTATATATATAATTTTTATCCTTTAATTTTTACGAGAAATAATGGCTTATTTACAAAGCGATTTTAAGCAATACAGCATTAATAAAATATGTTACTTAATCTGCATTATCGGGAAGCAACATGGGCTATATTATATTCTCAAAAAACAAATTAGATCCTCACGAAAACAGCGTCTATTTATAGTGGAGAAATGTCCGTGCGAAGTCGGAGCGGGCCGCTAGTAATATTATAAAGAGCAAAAATTCTACGTTATGAGTAAACTACGGGCCTGGTAGGGAATGAGCTTGGGGAAAGAAACAAGTAGCCTATTATTACCCGACTGTAAGGAAGGATTATGTTTTTCCCGCGCATCTAGTATGTATGTATATAATATTTTTTATTAGGTACCTCATATCTCACAAACCACTGAACGGATTTATACAATTAAGACGTCGCACAGTGATTCGACTAGAACATTCTAGCAAGATAAAATTATTTATTGATTTTTTAAGATTAATAGGGCTTTCTTATGTTCTGTTATTTATTTATATTGTTGTGGTATTCCTAGTCCTATTGTAATAGGAAAAAAATGATTTTCGTTTTCATCGTTCGTTCACATTGTAAAAATGTGTTTTACATACACAATAAAGAATACAACTACCTATATACATGTATATAATTAAAACAAAAAATAAGTTGAAAAATTAGCCGACAAAGTGGCATTTTCACCAATAATAAAAACAATAGGTATATTTATTATTTACATCTACAAACTAAATAACATTTTTTTTAAGCTATGAGCAATATATTTACAATACAAAAACAAAAAACAATTACTAATCGTCATAGCTATCATCAGATGAATCTGCTGTTGAGTAGTCATGAATGTTGGTTGGTTGGTTAGTTGGAATTAATACTTCTGTCATTTTTGTATTAACACTCGGAGGAATCAATAATTCAAGAACTTCAGAGGGAAATTTACCACTTTTTTTTCGGGGTACTCTTAAACTGGTTATTACAGGATCAGAAGTTGTCATTAGCATATTAAGTAAATCTCTATTTGTTGCTAAACGTAACTGCTTGCGAGTATTGTGCTCGCGAAATCTTCTACAGTCCTTATTGCGAGCTCCTTGAGCTTTCTCAGACAGCTGTCCGATTGGCAAAAAAGCGGATTTTATTACTTCAGCACTATGTACCAGTATTTTGTGAACAGTAGCAGGCATGTTGTACCACGAAGAGAGACTTATCATTTGTATTGCCATATCCTGGTTTTGATTTATGTACAACTAGCTGTCCCGCGCAACTTCGTATGCGTAAATTTTTCCCGTTTTTGCAACATTTCTCGTCGCTGCTCCGCTCCTATTAGTCGTAGCGCGATGTTATATAGCCTATAGCCTTCCTCGATAAATGGGCTATCCAGCAAAAAAAGATTTTTTCAAATCGGACCAGTAGTTCCTGAGATTAGCGCGTTTAAACAAACAAACAAACTTTTCCGCTTTATAATATTAGTATAGATTAGTCGCAGTTCACTTTTAAAGGTTTTTAATTTCATCAGAACGGTGCTTGACACTAAGTTTGTCAGATTCTTTCTCTGAGCTGCTATTTTTTAACTTCTAAACGATAGATAATATGAAGCAAACGTTCAAAACACCTAATCCAAGCATGCAATGTAGATAAACCAAAACGAAGAACTTGATGGAAAAGTTTGTAATGCGTTTCTATCAACCATGATCATAACCATTTCATGTTTGACAGAAATCTCGTCTTCTTTCAGATTACAACAAATTATTTATTTCTTCCAAAACGTTATTTGTTTTTTCGATAGTGATATCTTTAGTTTCTTTGGTAAATATAAATTTTATAGGACGACAATACACTGTAGAAGATGGTCGAGAATTCTGCTATATAATATGACCATGTTCATACCATAATTGTATAGGAACGAACGAAAACACCAACAATTTTTTTTATAAATTTATCAGTATTATCAGTGTTTGTGAAATTCTGTTTGTAAGTGCTATGACCGGAACTCCCATCACATTCCCATTTACTGACAAGTAATAATGATGAACAAGGGAGCAAACTGTTAATAACCTCCTGCTGTGCAAATACAAGTCGTTCTACAGTTTTGTCTAAAATAGCTTGAACTTTTATTGCAACACGTGTTTCGGTTACAACAATCTACTCCTCTAAAGAAAAACAGGCAATTTTTGCTTTTCTAAGGCTATACAATGACGGAAATACCTTATGTCCAGCTTCGATGCTCCACTTTCGAGTCTGTTTATAGGCGTTGCTTGTTGATTTGCTATCAACATAATAAGCTAAAGCTTCATATAAATGTTGATTTGCTATCAACATAATAAGCTAAAGCTTCAAAAAATAATCGAGTGAACCAAGGGTGTAGAGTAGTGACTCAACACCCTTGGTTCACTCGATTATTTTTTTTAAATTTATTACACAGTGATGGACAATTTGCAACAGTTTTTATAACTTGAGATGCATCCCTACTACCTGATAACCGCGTTGACACTTTCGCAGTGTATATTAGTTCACTAGCATTTCTAGACTGCACTAGATCATCAACACGTCTTCTTGTTGTTTTGGTACTTGATTCTGAAAACTCTTTCCTAGGTTTACCAGGACCTGGCAGGTGGTCCCCAGAACTAGATTGTAACGGATTGGTACCACAAACATTGAAGGATAAATCGGGACACTGTAGCCAACCGGAGTGCTTCTGTAGAAAGCGTCTACATTTTTATTGTTTTTAAACTTTCGCGATTCTTATACATATTAGTTATATTTCGTCGTTAGTCGACCCGTGACCACGATCGGTGCAATTCGATCGAAACGTCGGGTAAATAAAAGGTTCGTACCTTTAAATAATTCACGCGATTAAGTCCCGAAATATAACTAATACGTCTACATTTTTTCCACAATTCATATATTTTTAAAAAAAATCGTAAATGGTAACCTTGATTTCTCTCACGGCATCATCAGATGCGAAGCTTATTACTCCAAGAAATGAATTTGAATAAACCTTCATTTCTTCTTTCGAATGTTTCAGCCATTCTTTGAAAAAAGCCTTTCTTGATATATTGATGACGATTGCAAGAAAAAAAAATAAAAAAAATAGTTGTGCAAATATATTGCAACGAAACCTAACATTATTGTTTATAGGAGGGTTGTAGGTAAATTATTATTCCTATTTTAGAAGAAGGATACAGAAGGACAATAAACTTTTCCTCTAGTGAATGAAAATAAATGATAAAAAACTGCATGCTTTAAGATTTAACACTTATTTTGAAATAGTTACTATGATATTTCAGAGATCAAACTGTTAAATAAAAATATTACTTACCGTTTTTTGTTTTCAACTCCATAATAAATAAATAACGCACAACTTTTAGAACACCAATGATAACGTAATTCGTTAGATGCAAAAATGCAACTAAATGAACAGAAAATATTGCAATAAGTACCATAAATACCTGCCCTTATTACCCCTAATTAGAGGATTACCGGGAAAAACATTACCCGGAATTCTCATTAGGGAGATTACCTCTATGCATTCCGATAAGAATATTCCAGGAATTAAAGAGTTGTTTTTGTCCCGCTAGCTTCTTTTAGGCAAATCACTGTGCGTCGTTAGATTCGTCGTGACCAGTTACAGTAGGAACTTGACCGGATTGAAGTTAGGTTCTTATCACTTTCGCGCATGTCATAGAGATGCTTACGAAAACGATTAATGACGTTTAATCGATTAAAAATACTAACAAAATTTTAATATAGTTATAAAATCGTTAAAAAAAATACTATTTAGGTGAGTTCATAAAAGTTTAAATTTAGAACAGTTACAGTAAATACTAAAGAATCTTTGAAAAACAATTTCTTTACGAAAATAATCACAAAAAACATGAATTAGTAATACTAATTATGACAATGTAATGCGTAATCTCTATTTCTCTTGGTTTAGTTACCGCCCCGTCCCCCGCTTCCTGTCACCATTTATTTTAAAAAAATGCATCTGCGCAACCACTTGTCGCCTACTTCAGTCCGGCCTAGTTACGTTGATCCAACTGTAAGTGACGTTTGAAAAAAAACAAACATGGCAGCTGTGATATGTCAAAATATAGAGGTGTGAAAAAAAAGTTGTTACGAATACTGCATTATGGGTATCAAATTAAAGGGCTCATCTTAAGCATTTCAAAAAGGTATAACATGATAATAGCTGTCATACTAAAAAAGTTAGTTAGCAACAGAACAATTTTCAGTACTTGACAATAGCTGTGATAAAAGTTAATTGTTACATTCTACAACTACTCAAAAGTATTAAATTTTAAAAAAAACCGCCTAAAAAGATGGAAACAAGATCCCCTACATAATTGTATAATTTCATGCAGTCAGGGGCACTTTACTAAGTTCATCGAGATTCATTAATGCCTCCGACTGCATGAAATTATATAATTATGTAGGGGATCTTATTTCCATCTTTTTTGTGCAGGCAGGGCTTTTAATTTTTCTTTTTTTTTTTATCTTATAATTTCTTCGATAACATATATACCGCGAGAAACAAATATAGTATCTTATAAATATAATTTTAATATTCGTGTGTTATTAACCTATTAATGATTAGCTGCCCTGCGCAACTTCATCTGCGTCATTTTTTCCCGTTTTTGCAACATTTTTCATTGATGCTCAGCTCCTATTGGTCATAGCATGAAGTTATGTAGCCTATAGCCTTCATCGATAAACGGGCTATCCCATACTAAAATAATGTTTCAACTTGAACCAGCAGTTCCTGAGATTATCGCGTCAACCCAAACAACCAAACAAATAAACAAACTCTTTAGCTATATAATATTAGTATAAATGATCAATATTTTATTTTATGTACAGGAAATATGCCAAGAAAAACGTTCGATTTGGCAACAGAAAAGAGGGCCAAATTGCCACTGGCATTACCAGAAAATGTCACAGTACATGACGCCCTTGACAGAGTATTGAGACTCGTCAATGTAGCAAGCAAAAGATACTTGACGAACAAAGTAAGTTTCTATAACACCTGTCTTTTTAACACCCATATTCCAAGTTGTAGGCAACTTTGATAAGAAATATTTCACATCGAACTTGACTTTCATATAGTACATAATTACAATAATAATAATAATATCTCGGGACAACTCACACAACGCTATCTGATCCCAAACTCAGAGCTTGTACTATGGAAACCAGACAACTGATAAACATACTTAAATGTTCCTAAAAACATACATATTATAGATAAATGACACCCAGACACAGAATAAACCATCGTGCTCATCACACAAGTTTTATCCTGGGTGGGGATCGAGCCCACGACTCCGGCTTAGCAGTCAGGGTCACTAACCACTAGACCAACAGGCCAGTGTAGTACGAGTCTTGAGCACAGGTGGGGGCACAGTGTCACCAACCACTACAGATGAACCAATTACGTAATGCATTAATGTACCGCGCTACTCTTAGATACAAACTGTCCAATAACATTTCTGCCCACGACTCGTGCCGATAAGTACTATGCGTTTCAAATGAGTTGATAACTGTCATGATGACATTTGGTTTCGCATTACGACTGCAACATTGTATGATGTAAGGTCAGCAATAAAATGATTCGTAAAAATATGTCATTAGTATTACACAGAAATACCTATCTACTCTCCACTCTAATGAACTATATTTAAGCACTGTATTTTACTATTTAAATCTGCTCATTATTATTCCTCAACAAGATATATAATAATAATAATAATATTTATTACGAAAAACTTTAACACACAAAAAAGCATACAATGGCAGTAAATATATAATAACATCTAACTAATAACATCTTACGACAACCCACACTCGGTCATCTGATCCCAAACTAGGCAGAGCCTGTACTATGGCAACCAGACAACTGATAAACATACTTAATATGTATATTATATATTTATAAATATATATTTATTATAAATAAATTACACCCAGACACAGAATAAACTATTGTGTTGCTCACACAATGGTTTGTTCTGAGTGGGAATCGAACCCACAACCTAATGATATAATAAAAGTATTTATTATGTTTTAGTTAAAAAAAACATTACGTCTGACTAAAAGGCCACTAAAGTGTAAAATATTCTTATATTTTGCCTATTTACTTATTTCTGTTTGGTGTTTATTAAATAATAAAGAATACTAATAATATTATAATAAAGAAAAATGTTAGGTAGATACACACAGTTCAAAGAAAATAAATATTACGTTCGTTCCATTACCATAATACACATACGTACTTTACCCGACTTAGGAGTTTTTGCTGCTATCGGTACAACTTTGACAAGTACAGAGTGAAGTCACGCTCGCAATTATCTTCTCATTTGAAACGCATAGTATAGCAATGCATTGTTCTTGAATAGTTAATTTCATATATATTTCTTTACGCAGGTAGACCGTTGCGTCACAGGTTTGGTTGCCCAACAGCAGTGTGTTGGTCCTCTACATACGCCGTTAGCAGACTGTGCTATTATCGCATTGTCGTATTACGACCTTGTTGGCTCGGCTACTTCTATTGGTACTCAGAACATCAAGGGATTGTTGGACCCTGCTGCTGGAGCGCGAATGTCGCTTGGAGAGGCTATTACTAATTTGGTGAGTTGTTAAGATCCTGATGTTATTATCATATCTGATTTGTCCATACTTTTCAATTTGTATAAACGTCGGCGTCGATTTTAAAACTAAAACTAGCAATTGCTCAAAATGGCGCTACATGATTAGGAAAGCCGATCCCGTGTAACGGGAAAATGGTGAGGATAAAGAAGTCTGAAGAAGATTGATATTAAAAATATGTATTTATTTTTTCTCAAAGCTTTATACGACTAATATTTTTGTGCCGAAACCCATTAATTGATTCCATTGACAGCTGACGGCAAAAGCCTCAGTAGTAGGTAGGTATTTAGTCGTTAAAGAAAAAACCTATTTCTTCAACGAATAAATAGGTATTACTGGGGCCTTCCCGTCAAGTACTTATCCAGGATTTTGCTTTAGAGAAGATTGAAGTGGGGGATTGAGGAACCCACGATTATGGTTTGAAGGAGAGCTTGACCTATCTTTGAAAACCATATTATATACAGTGCTTTTTTTTTTTATACACCCAAACACCGTTTCGACCGTATTGCAAAGGGCCAATGACCACCGTTGCAATACGGTCGAAACGTCGGGCAATAAACAAGGTATTTTACCTTAAATTATTCACGCGATTAAGATTCGTAATATATATATTTTCACATTGTCAATCGTGAAGGTTTATCAACATTTATGAGAAGTAATGTCAGTACAGACGAAGGCGAAATAAACAAAATTGTACTTCAAGGTATTCGCCGGTATCTCAGAACTAGAGGACGTAAAATGTTCAGGCAACTGGATGTGGGCCGGCAAGACGGGAGTCGAAGGTGGAGCCTTAGTGGTGGCGTGTCGCGCCGTGTGTGATGCCATGAGTGTGCTGGGGGTCGCGGTGGATGGTGGGAAGGACTCGCTGTCTATGTGCGCTCATGTTGCTGGGGAAAAAGGTAATTTTTACTTTTTATTATTTTTGAGCTGACTAGGATTGAGGAGTTGGGATGTAAAATTTATTTGGTGTATAGAGTAAGTGAGTGAAAAGCATAATTTTAATATTAATAACTTTTTAGTTACGAGGTTTATTTATACTCTAAAAGTCTAAAATAAACAACATCTTACTAACATTATTTTTGTATTTTCGGCTAATTTTTGTGTTCCGTGGCGAATTCGCTAACGCCATTCTATTCGTTCCCAAAAAAATAAAAAATGTCTATTCTATAAGGTGTTAAAAAAATAACTGCAAGAATTTTAACCAGCGATTCCAAGTACTATTTAAAAAATAATTACTAAAACGAAAATCTCATACCCTCATAAAACATCTACTCTCATATTCTCATAAAATCATATGCGCACTGTACTAGGGTCACTGCTGATTCTAATTTTCCTATAACATTTCTCAAACTTGGACTGACAATTGAACGGAGCGCGGGTCCTGATTTGTCCCCCCCCCCCCGCCATCTAGATCCACTTTCTGGAGGGTTTTACTAGTACATCGGCAATTGGCAAATTAGGCGACACATTTGCCTTAAATAATCCCTACTAATATATAAATGTGAACGTAAG
This sequence comes from Herminia tarsipennalis, assembly GCA_945859575.2. Lineage (NCBI taxonomy): Eukaryota > Metazoa > Arthropoda > Insecta > Lepidoptera > Erebidae > Herminia > Herminia tarsipennalis. Next base: position 15,189,810 of record OX243838.2, read on the forward strand.
TTTGTTTGTTACGCTTCCACGCGAAAACTACTCAACCGATCATCATGAAACTTTGTGCACATATTCTTGGGGGTATTAGAAGTAACATAGGATTATAAAAAAAAGGGGAAAATTACGCAGACGAAGTTGCGCGGGACAGCTAGTAAAGAATAAATGATTCGCGAGTGATACTCTTATTCAACTGAAATTTCATTCTTGGTTTCAGTGAAATCGCCTGGTACTTTAGTAGTATCTACTTACGCACCTTGTCCAGATATCAGAGTTAAAATTGAACCTGCTCTTCTGGAAGAAGGATCAGCCCTTGTTTATGTACCAGTCAGCGCTGGAAAGTACAGGTTTGTGATATCCCTTCTAACTGATAACGATATATGCTCATCTACAAATCTGAGGGTTGCGTGAAATCGAAATTGGGACTCGGCACTTTGATTTTATATCCCATCTTTAAAAGGGCGGTAGCCTAATGGTTAATAATAAATCGTCTTCGTAATCAAGATATTTGAAAGTTCTAGCTACAATCTATATAATTATATAAAAATTAATGTTAGTCCGTAAGTCCTAAAGGACATACAGACAAACATTAATTTTTCTATAAATAGAATCGTAAACTATGCATTTGATCATGTAATAATGATCTTCAGCAAAGTGTTGTGCATGAGCCCAAGAAGGTTTATGGGTACGGGTAGCGGGGCATCAATGAAAAATGTTGCAAAAATGGGGAAAAATAACGCAAACGAAGTTGCGTGGGTTAGATAGTACTCGACCTTGGGTACGATGTCGAGCACTGTGATTGATCGATTGACGGTCCGGTCCCCCGCTTCGATTCAGTGGAAACGCACCCTTACCTTCTTATTCATAATACGGTTTTGGTTCGTTTTTCATTATATTTTTAAAATTATTATGTATGTCGTTTCCATATCACGGGACTATGGAGTCCCGGTCATTTGGGAGGCGTGCGTGGGGCCGAAGCCAACACGTAGAGGCCCGTTAGACACTTTAATCTAAAGGCTATGTGACACAAACCGGCGAATATCGTTGTATACACTATATAAATGTACCCAACGACATTCCCCGGTTAGTGTAAAAACTATTGTCAAAAAGTGGTAGCTAAGAAACTGGGTTATGGAGGTGATGTGTTAGTGGAATGGTTAGCTGGTACTATTGAAGAACTATGGCGCCTGCCCTGCAACACATGGTAAAAACACACGGACAAATGGGCCGGCGGTGACTCGCCACTCACTAGATGGGCCCCCTTCTGGCCGCCACAGGCATACAGCCAAACAGGCGACAGGGAGCAACATGGGTGTGAGCAGCGCGGGGTGTCGAGCGGGTTTCCCCGTAGTTATGCCCTTGAAAATGACACTTCCACCCCCGAGCATACAAGCTCTGGCGACCTCCCTCTGGCCGGCCGATTAAGGCAAGACAGAGTTGAGAGTCCTGCGGACGCTCTTGGTGTTCCACTCCCGCCGGCCAGTGAAGGCAAGCGGGAGACGAGGCCCTGACCGACTCTCCGAGGCATCGGGACCGCAGTGTCGCCACGCACATTCAGCTCGCCACAAAGCTGCCCTGCGGTTTGTGTACTCTTATTTCACCCTCATGAGACATTTTTTATTGGTGTCATAAGGATTTCAAGAGCTGCTCCTATGCCCTCAGAGTGTTGCGTTAATCTCATATAGGGAGACAAAGACTAGCCCCGAGGGGTAAAATTATTATAATTATTTATTAGCAGGCTGTCAGTTGAAACAACTGATATGGGACCTGTATCCTGCTATACTCTCGCTAGGTAGTCTTTTCAAATGGCATAGAAATCAAAACACTCTGTTATTAAAATACTCTTATCATCGTATTATGGTTATGAGGTAAAAATCTTACGTTATTATGTTATAGACTTGGTGGTTCAGCATTGGCACAATGTTACAAACAACTTGGTGATATTCCCGCGGACCTGGACAACCCTGTCGTCCTTAAATCTATGTTCAAAGTTACTCAAAAATTACTAAAAGGTAAGATTAATTTGAAATACTGGCCTTTTGAATTTTATATAATATTATTTATTTAGAAAAGATAATGTTTAAATGTTTAATGTGCGCAATGAATGTAGTCTCTAATATTTTTATTACTGTTTTAGAGGGCAAGCTATTATCTGGCCACGATATCAGTGAAGGAGGTTTTATAACAACAGTTCTCGAGATGGCAATAGCTGGCATTCGTGGTATTAACTTAGACATCACTTTAGAACAAAATGTATCTGCTATTCAAACTCTTTTTAATGAGGAATTGGGAATTATACTTGAAGTTGCATCAAGTAACTTATCGCAAGTGCTTAGTGAATATAACCAAAATGGTGTGCCAGCTAAACAAATCGGTACTACTGGAAAATATGGCATGGACTCTGAGGTATGTATGACTTTTTTTTAAAGTCTTCATTTCATAAAACTTTTACTTGACTTAAAAACAAATCTGCAAAATATAGCATGAATTCTGCGGTATGTATGACTGTAAAATAGACTTTAATTTACAAATACTCATAAATTAAAAAAAAAAAAGGGATCTTACGCAAAAGGATGAAAGTGTGTATGTATGATTATTTGTTATATTTTCACGCAAAACTACTGATCTGATTTTGATCAAACTTTGCTGTAATAATGCAGTTCTTCAGATAAAAATTTAAAAATCACGCGCCGCGAGTTATAGCTGGTATATTTTAATCCTTGTTTTTCTAAATATATATAGCATCATGAAAATTTTGATTTACAGATTACAATCAAAATTAATGGCGAAAAAGTATTAGACACGAATTTAATAGATGTGTTTAGAATGTGGGAAGAGACCAGTTATCAATTAGAGAGGTTGCAAGCCAACACTGAATGCGTTAGCCAAGAATGGAAAGGTAAAGAAATTGCTGTGATGAGTCTTTATTTAAACGGCTATTACACTACCCTGAATCAGGGCCCTAAATCGAGGTGGCCTTGAAAATGTGTTAGAGAATTAGGGCCCTAATTCTTATTACACCGCTCTTTTTAAGGATTTAGGGACGCTGATTTAGTGTAGTGTAATAAACGCATTAATTTATTACAATAAAATTGCTTATTATCGTTATTTGTTTTACAGGTCTTGAAAAACGCAAGGGAGTGACGTATAATGTCACTTTTGATCCTACATTGTCTGTCAGAAAAACGAAACCAATCAGAGTGGCCGTTCTTCGTGAGGAAGGTACGTGTGATATATAAATTCTAAGTTTACATTCTATGGTGTGGATTTATGAGGAAAGAATAGACGGGTGAGAAAAAAGAATTATTTATAATATGTACTAATTAGTGAGAAGTTTGTTTGTACGAGTACGCTAATTTAGTACTGGGGGAGGCGCAGCCTAAAAAACTGTCGATCTCTAAGCAGAGGTGAGCGCACCATTAGAAAATTAATGAAATTCTCTGAGTGGGAGGAAATGGGAGGGGGTTAGGGGAGAGGAGAGCGACCACAGAACTCTGAACGAGCTGGGCGAGTTGTGGGCAACATCTATTATCTAATGAGTAGTGTAACAGCCAATCTCAATAACTTATTTATCTATCTAGTGGTCATTTCGGTAAAGTGGACATTTCAGGAAAGTGGACATTTCAGGAAAGTGATCATTTCAGGAAAGTGATCATTTCAGGAAAGTGATCATTATTGACTAAATGTATTTATTGATTGTCTAAATGTTTCGGGGCACAGGTACAAATGGTGACAGGGAGATGATAGCGTCTCTAATGATGGCCAACTTTGACGTGTTTGATGTGACCATGAGTGACTTGCAGAACAAGAAGATTACATTAGACGCCTTCCAAGGCTTGGTATTCCCAGGCGGGTTCAGTTACGCTGGTAATTACTTTTGATTTTAAAATTATAACTAAACTTTCGCTTTGGATACTATACACTATTACTAAGTTTTTATTGACTTCCCGAATAGGTTTTCAACGATCGTTGTCATCCAACCGAGCTTGATTGCTTTTGTTCCTGGTTCTGGTATTTTAATATGTTGTAAAATCTACTTTATTTACTTTAAATAAAGTAGATTTTACACCAACCATACAAATAAAAATGATCTGCATTAAAAAACATTACTTAAAAATAAACCATAATTAAATTGAGTTAAAGTTTAGTGTTGCAAATTGTGCTTTTAACTATTACCATTGTCTCAATTATATACAAACAGTCAGCTATATGTATAAGTCGCTTAATAAAAGCATAATTTGAAACCATTATTAATAGGCCATAGCTCCGAAACAAATGTAACAAACCATGGTCAATTAACTTTTTCTTGATTTTAGGGCGGATATTTTGTTCTAATTTGAATTCTCGTGATCACGCGGTTATAGAAATTTGTGTTGAGATGGTTTGTATATTTGAAAATCTTAAGCGACTTATGTATATTCGTCTGTATTAATTTAGATTTCAAATGGTAATAGAATTTTTCAAATAGGTGGAATAGTTCCGAAGACACTCACGCTTCAATGTTAGTACTTATTTTTGACGATTTTCGGCACCTGTCCGACCAACGGCGAGAAAAACAGTAGCAAGTAGCGATTTCATCGCTCAAGACACGTACATACTTATGTAGATCCCGTGTAAACAAAAGAGATACAGATATTAATAGTTGATCGCTGAGTGTTCACACTGCCGGCGAGTACTCGCTCTATACTGCATCTCTTTTGTTTACACGGAGAGGATTTACAAAATACACCTGTTGTACGTTTCTTGAGCGATAAATTGCTACTCGCTTCTCGCTCATCGTCGGTAGGACAGGTGCCTTCAGTTGTTCGTAATTATATTTATTTGTTTAAACATAGGTAGTACAATAAAGTTGTTACAAATAGTAAAGTATCACTATGTTTCACCTTACAGGTATACAAACACTAATTATTACAGCGTGCTTCTTGAAACATAATTGATTAGACATTGATAATTATATTAAGTGGCATGACATACCAAATACTTCTAGAGTTATTAATACAAAATGATTTCTGTTACAGACACATTGGGATCAGCCAAGGGTTGGGCCGCAGGCATTTTATTCTCCGACTCTATTGGTACCCAATTCTCGCACTTCAAAAACAGAACTGATACATTCTCTTTGGGAGTATGTAATGGTTGTCAGTTGATGGCACTTCTTGGATGGATCGACCCTGAGGATGCGAGGGGTGGTAATAAAACTCAGATCTTCCTAGACCACAATACTTCTGAAAGGTATTTATTCCAGTTAAAATATTTTTTTTAATTAAGTCATTTAATGCATTAATATTAAATAATAATAATATCTTGGGACAACTCACACAACGCTATCTGATCCCAAACTAAGCAGAGCTTGTATTATAGAAACCAGACAACTGATAAACATACTTATATATTTATATATATATATATATATATATATATATATATATATATATATATAGAAATATATAGGTATATACATATATATATATATATATATATATATATATATGCAAACGTTATGTTTGTAAAACAAAACTTACATTTATATAACAAAAATAGTGATATTCACTCTGTGAATACAAGAAATAAGCACAAATTGGTAGGACCATATCATAGGCTTCATAAAACTCATAACTCATTCATGGGACTAGGTGTTAAATTTTTCAATAAAATTCCAGTCAGCATATCTAGTCTACCCGTAAATAAATTTAAGAATGTAGTCAAGAGACATCTTATACAAAGAGCTTACTATTCAATCGATGATTATTTAACTGACAAAGATAAATGGATGTAGTTCGTTGCTCCCTATTAATGTATTGTGTTGTATAGTTTATTGCATTTTACTAGGTGATTATTGTTGTCACAGTTTGATAATTTTACTTAGGTACTAGTTAAGAAAACGATTTACTTTTGTAAGTAAAGATTCTGCGTGATAAATTACGGCCATTCTTTTCTTTCCTTTGTAAAACATGTATACTTATTTATTAAGTAGCAGTAAATTGGCCAATATTTAAGCACATAAAGTTTTTACATCGTAAGTGGATGCTCCTACTATGTTGTGCCCATTAAGGCTGATGTATCTGATCTCGTGTACTCTTCTAATATTATTGACCATTTTTTTTTTTGCATCAGTCCTCTAATATGGTGTATAATATAATGGTGGCAGCACCTTACCTGCATATACAGTTTATAAACAGAGAAACATTGGCAATTTGAAAAGAGTGGCCACGAGTTTTTATTGCCTGTTCTATTCTCGGTCTTTACCTATTGTTTGCGAACAGGCATTACCAGTAAATGTAGAATCGACTTTTCTCAAGTGTAGTATTTTGCTTCCTAAGTAAATATTTTTTTTTTTTTTTTTTTTTTTCTACATACATACATATTATAGATAAATAACACCCAGACACAGAATAAACCATCGTGCTCATCACACAAAGTTTTATCCTGGGTGGGGATCGAACCCACGACCTCTTGCGTCGCAGCAGTCGGAAACAATCCTACCGCGCCACAGAGGCAGTCATATAATTAGTTGAGACATGTGGTGCCGGCTTAAGCATAGTGTCACCATCCCGTGGGCGTATAAGGAATTTCATATCAAGGACGGGCAGTAGTGTCCTCTTCGTATTTTAAAGCCATATTGCAATCGCCAACCTACTCGTCAAGCACGGTGATTATGGATCAGGATAAGAAGGTTCCACAGGGGAGACCCGTGCCCAGCACTGGGACATCATAATGGGTTTGTGTGGTTGACTAACATGGATATTGCTTAAACTGCCCAAAGGTTGATGATTTGGCGGGATTTAGTCTTCAAATGAACTGTCAAAAGACTGTCTCTGTGGCACGTAGGAGTGTATCCGACTGCTACGCAAGAGGTCTTGGGTTCGATTCCCACACAGGACACCACTTTGTGTGATCCACAAATTGTTGTTTCCAGTCTGGGTGTACTTTGTGTTCGTGACTTGTATGTTTGTAAAGCCCCTCATGACACAGGGCTTGTATATTACTGCGGGAGTCGTATTAAAAAAATATTTATATAACGTATAGCATTTAACTATGTTGTTTTGCTATAGGTTCGAATGTCGCTGGAGCGCGGTGAAGATCACTGAAGACAAGACGGATGTTTGGTTCCGTGGAATGAGCGGCAGTGTGCTCGGTGTCTGGGTCGCTCATGGAGAGGGACGGTTCGCCTTCTCAGAATCATACCTAAAGGAAAAGTTACAGAGAAATGGCCAGATCGCCATGCAATACGTAGATGATGATGGAAGACCCACTGAAGTATACCCCATGAATCCTAATGGCAGCCCACGTAAGTTACTAATTCAGCTTGGAATATAAATGCAAATATGTTCAATTAGTTTGAGTACTATTTTTTTCTACTAATTAGTTTAGTAGGTCTGAAATGCTTTGAAAATAAGTATTGTCTTACAATTTAACATGTTTTAAATTTACAATGATTTGACGATAGGAACTTATGACGTCATAGTGTGTTATTTCATTTCATTCTAATTTCTAGTCTGTCGTTTTTACATTTCATAAAAAGAGCCTGATTTGATTTCACAGTCAACATCCCTATAATGATGCATTGGTTGGATTTTCTATCACACTTGTGGCTGAATAATCGATTTTTAAAGATACTTAAATTCTGAATAGGGTATTTGACTAAAGTCAAATCAGCCTCTTTTTAAGATACGTCAAAATCGAGCCGCTCTGTACAAATTTGTATGGAATGCTAGCATATGACGTCACGTTTTCTATGGTCAAATTATTTACTTTCAGTGTTTTCTTTATGATTATAAATGAAGTAACACATTAAATTAATAAATGAACATATTTTTTAGCACACTTTTGGGCATATGTTTACCTGGTTATTTAAAAAAAATATATTTTGATAGTAGTCAAATACCCAATTGTGATCAAAAATATTTGACTCAAAGTTGAGTATCGTTTGAGTAACGATTACTCAAACAATACTCAACTATGAGTGACATATTAATTTCTTATGGTTATTTTAAATACTTGATTATTATAACCATAATAATATTGTTCCAGTGGGTATAGCAGGCGTGAGGTCCCGCGACGGGCGCCACCTCTCCATGATGCCGCACCCCGAGCGCTGCGCGCTGCGCTGGCAGTGCGCGGCGCCGCCCGCCGACGCTCTTGCTGTAGCGAACGTCGACAGCCAAGCTTCACCCTGGCTAAGGCTCTTCCAGAATGCTTACACATGGGCTTCAAAGCACTAGAGATAATCCTATAGAATAATAAACAACTTTGTCTCTCTGAAGATAGAATGTGAACGCAGTGATGACTGCTCTTCATTTTTTAATCTAGCCGGTTTATTGGCTAATTTCTACCAGTGTAAACTATTTATTGTACACTAGCTGTCCCCCGCAACTTCGTCTGCGTAAATTTTCCCCGTTTTTGCAACATTTCTCATTGCTGCTCCGCTCCTGTTGGTCGTAGCGTGATGTTATATAGCCTATAGGCTTCCTCGATATGGGCTATCCAGTGAAAGAATTTTTCAATTCGATTCAGTACTTCCTGAGATTACCGCGTTCAAACAAACTCTTCAGCTTTATAATATTAATATAGATGAAAGGCGCTATTCCATTAGGCAAGTTACTTGTATACAAGTTGCAAATTGCATACATGTATACAAGTTACAACTCGTACAAAAGATTGAAATCAAAAGTGTTTTGTTCTTGATGGTATAAACATGATTCCAATGCAAGCAATTTGTGCGCACGTGTGACGTCATACTTGTATGCAAGACTTGCCTAATGAAATAGCGCCTTATATATAACTGTACAAAGATTATTGATTTATCACGTATTTTTACACATTAACGCCGACTCCACTCGTCCAATTTGTGGATGTAGAATAACGCTTGACCCAACGTTGGCGCCAATGCCATTTTCTAGTTCCACAATTTGGACGAGTGACGTTGGACCGACGTGTGGAGCCGGCGTAAACGTATGGCTGTGGAAATAGGCCACTATTTGCTATTATTCTCACAACACCTGACAGCTGGTCATTGCTGTGCCAAAATGTTTGACATGCTATCTATCATCTTTCCTAATCGTGTAGGAATCCAACTTGTTTATTTTCAGAATTATGATCTTTTTCCCATACTGTATTATGATTTTTTTTAGGAATTCATCTATATTAATATTATAGAGAGGTAAATTTTGTGTGTTTGTTGGTGGTAATCTCTGCATATACTGAATGTATTTAATTTTTTTTTTTACCAATAGAAGGTCACGTAATTTGTGAGTGTCATAGGCTCAACAAAGTGGGCACGGGTCAGCTAATTGTTCATAAAGATTTAGTAGAGCATTAAAACTATGAAATGTTATCTCTTCCTCTAGCCACATTTAGAATACGATAGAAAGGGACGTCATAGTGATAAGAAAATGCTTTTATAATTTTTAAAAATATTACTAGTTTTATTACATTCCTCGAATTTTTCTTGTTTGTTACGGAAGATTTATTAATTATGAACTATGGTAATAGTATCGTTATAAATGAGCCATTAACAAAATATTGTTGCAAAACATTTATGATATAATAAATTGTCTTCCATTTTACATTCCATGATCTGAATGATTGTGCCTTATTATATTGTTACACTATACCTATTTTTTTATAAATATATACCTACTTATAGATAAAAGAATGAAGTAAAACACTTTGTTTTCTAAAGTTTTATTTTTGAACCCTATGAATTAAGAATAATAAAGACATTTTAAGTATACTTAGTCTTTTTGTCTTCTGTGAAATTACTCATACAATAAAAGAAGTAAAATATATATATATATATATAAGTGCCTACAAGTGACATACTTAACTACTTATTACCAATATGATTCGAGAGGACATTAGGTAGTAGTCTTAACTAGGAGGTATGGATTGCATAAGACATCAAGTACCTCCGTACTTGATGTCTTAAGCAATCCAACTGTACAGTGATGACGTTTGATAGTGTACGGAGCAAACGGAGGGTTTACATATGGCGCCGACTCCAAATTATAATTGGGATAAAAGGCAGAAAGATAATGATGGTAGCCGGGACAAAAACTACGCGCGGTGTTTTAAAGCAGTCTACAGCTACACACTAAACCCGCCGACACAGCCCGGCGGGGGTTTGATGTCGGCAGCTTTATTTCAAAAGAATCATGGCAGTGATTTGTACCCGCGCGTGTCGCCCGGCGGGTCTGCAATACGGGCTCATCGGCCCCCCCAACACTCGACTAAAAAGTTACTGATTTCGTGCCGTCAACAGTTTTTTTACTTGAATGTGAAGTCGCTGACTACGGCGATTGGCACACTAAAACGCACAACGCTGTGGGGTGCGTGGCGATGGAGCCACGTGCGTTGCTGCGTCTATCTCTCTATTATAACACTAAAACTCAGGCGCTTGTTTCTCTGCATGTAGGCGCGTGATCTGCAACACCGCACCGCGTGTGAATGCGAACTACGCGCGTATCTCCGTCGCCACGCACCCCGCTCCGTGATGCGTGCCAGTGTGCCAATCGCCTTACCCGCCGACAAAAAAGTCGACGACCTCTGTTGGCGGGTCAGCAAGTTTTGTGTCTTCTAATAATTGAAGTATTGCGAGATGTTGTTGTAATAAAAAACGTATCTTTAAAAAAAGAATACCTAATCCCTAACAATTGTTTTTTTTTTCATGGGAACCAAATTATAAAGCAAATCTTTATATACATAATTTGATTAAAATCATCACCCATTCTTAAATAAACAAGAATTGCTTGTTTATATTATTTTATATAAATAAAAAAAATGTTCTACACAATAATAACAAAATTATAACAAGTAAGCTTTTATATATATATATATAAATTCATATTTTATTTCTGAATAGTTATAGAATTGCCTTAAGCCATATTTATAAAAAAAGTATAAAAAATAATTAAATTCATGTTGTTTAAGATATTTATATTTTTTACTACTTAATGTTACTGATAAGTGTGTTAGAGCATGAGTAATTTATCACCACCTTATTGTTTTAAGAGCTTTAATACTATCTAGTTTCTGTTGAATTTTAAAAATGGATTGAAATAAAATGCTCTTAAAACGTCTGCTAATTTATTTGATTATTATGAATAAGGGGGCCAGTTTATAGAATATCAATTAATATTCATTGTCATAATTTCTTGTATAGATTTAGCAAGATCCTTTCTCCTTGATTTTTCCAAAGCATCACAAAGTACAAAGAACCATCTATCAGGATCCGCCGTTTCATATTCATACAATGTCAATATTTTTGAAGCCTTCTCACAGAGGGTTTTGTTTTGACTGTCAATGTCATCTATCTGACATTCGCGTATTTTTAAATTTCTTCCAAGGTCACGCCAAAAGACACCGATCTCATTAGTAATGGTTGTAAAAATTCTTTGTTTCTTTTTAAGACTCATACTTTTTAATGGATTTCCACTTCCCATTATGTAACTTTCATCCTCTGCAACTCTGCTGGTTTGAGGAGTGACTGTAAAATAAAATTTATTATTGCTAATGGGATATGATATATAATGATTTGGCGTAATAGACGCTTGCACAACTAACAATCTATGAAATAAGCAGAAAAGCAGCAAAGTCACCCCATTAGTAATTTAATGTAATGTTTCATATTAATATTACTTAGTTAAAAGTAACTCGGCCACATTTCACTGTGGCTTTTAGTGCCAGGGTGCAGGTGCAACACTTGCGGGCCTTCCCAGAACATTCTGCTAACATTTCATCAAAATTTAATCAATGGTTTCGGACATACATACATACAGACAAAAATTGATTCATATATACATATTTAGCAAAGCTAGTTTAATTTGAAACAAGCTTATCTACATTCTAAACAAGTAGGTTTAAATTTAAACTTGGGTTGGATGATAATTTGCATTCATTGTAAATAAATATAGTTTGAACCTCTTACCATAACAATTTCCAAATTCCCTTGGCACATGACGCTCTTCATATAAACTTATTTCCTTCAACAATTCTTTAGAATTGGGCAGCTTTAGAGCAATATTTTTTAAGCATTCCACATTGTCTTCCGATAATATATCTCGGATTTCCAAAACATTTAAGAGCTGTCCAATAGTCTCTATTTGCTCATATCTCCTGATAGAATTGATTCCATCTCTGAAAATCTCTTTTATAGAACTCAATATTTCACTATGTCTTTCAGCCCGGTTCACTGCCAATATTATGTTTTGTTTGAGCCGAGAATATACAGATAAAGTCATTTTATTAACACTGCACTTTGAAGTTTTTTAATGTAACACCTATTGATACCCAGAGATAAGAAATATATGTACGGTAGGTATATAAAATGTATGTATGACTTGACACGAAAATTTTCGAAGACGTGTTTGCCGAAAGAAGAAATGCGAAAAAATAATAAAATGAAACAAAAATAACCACAACTGTACACTAGGTACACACTACGTAACTTTTTGATAGGTGTGTTCCGATTCACTCAAAGTGCAAATAGAATGTCAAATAAAAATAAGACAAATTGCATGAAGTACATGAAATAATAAAAATGTAAAAGTACTAATAAGTAAAATTATCCATATATAATCGTCTGTATAGTTGTAATTAAAACCCATAATAAATATTGTTAGCTACTCTTGTTAAATTTACGGGTGACGTTACGTTATGCTCTTTATTGGCTGCGTAAGAAGAAGCTGAATAAAATGAATCAGATTTTCTTTACGAATGGGGAGTTCCCATTTTCCTCTCTTACCTTGACTCAATCAACTAAGTAGGCATAAGATCTGTTTTCATTATAAATGCTATAGGTATTGTATATTTACATTACACTTGGCATACTCAGGACTTAATTTCTGAAAGCTTCTAGAAATGTGATACCAACCCGAGATAGAAGGTCCAGGAGGTTTTCTCTTTGAGTGGGTACCTATATTAAAGAATAATAATTATTAGGCACTACTTACGTACCTTTATTTGTATTTTTTAATGAAATAACTTAAAATCTTTTTTTTTAATCGTATTAGATGTGCTGCGAACTAGAAGAAGATTAATTTGAGGTACCACTGGCTACTGCCAGTAGGTAGGTCCTACTTAGTTAGGCAGGTACCTAACTACTGAGGTTGGTTGTGTTGAACAGTATCCAACTCATTTGTAAGTATACCTGATGAAAACGCTGTTTTGTTAACATCTACTCGATAATCCCTGAGAAGATTACATTTTTAGTCATTTTTTAACACGCTTCAAATATGACGGTTTCTTTTTTACCCGCAACGGTCACGGAGATGGTATATGCGTTTGGGCTAAGAGGTTGTGTTTGTGTGTGTCTCTGTTACCATTTTTCTGGGAAACGACTGGGCCGATTTCAAAACGGTTTTTTTTGCGTTTCAATGTTCTAGACCGCCAGGGGGCACAAAAGTGCTTATGTTTGTTCAAAACGGTTTTTTTTGGCTAAGGTATAGGACTCGCAATCGTGAGGTCGCGGGTTCTAATTAGTCCTACCTAACACAAGTCAAGGGGAGAGGGGAGGGGGGTGTTAACAGAATTGCTAGTAAGTAATGTAGGACCCACAATCTCACATTGCTAGCTATCCTTAAAAAAAAAGTATCTAACTCATCTATACAATAGTATAAATATATATATATATATATATATATATATATATATATATACATATATACATATATACATATATATATATATATATATATATATATATATATATATATATATATATACCATTAGAAACCTACATTTTTTCGGGGAGTAACATAGGCAAGAATAAAATATATTTATTGTCACAAAAATAGAGATCCCTACGAAAATTACAATAATGTAAATCGAGGAATAAAAAGCTACGATATGACACTCGCCGTGCTAAGCCGGGGCAGGCAGCTCGTTTGTAAGTATACCTGATGAAAACGCTGAAAATTCTTCTCAGGGATTATCAAGTAAGTGTCTACTTGATAATCCTTTAGAAGATTTTTTGTTATTATTAGTCATTTTTTGACCCGCCCTTATGTCACTAAAACTATAGTTTTTAGTCGTGTTTTTTGTCATTCTATGTGATAGAGTAAAAACAAAAGAGAGATTTTTATATAATATATAATGTTTTTAGCAAAAATACACACGCCAAATGCGCCAAAGCGAAATGACAAACGCAGCCAATCAGCGCAGCGGCTAGATACAGTGATTAGCGAAGCCAGAGATGAATAGATGACGTAACATCTTTACGTCATCCATAACAGGTTTCACCATTAAAATATATAATATCAAAATTATATACTTATGGTTGGGCTTAGGAAGATACATAAGTATTCTCAGAGCAAACATGATATATACAACTATTCTCCAAGTCGTTCCTGATAACTCTCACCCTATGGCGGTACATACCTAGTCCGGCCATAAGTTCTGTTACAAATGAAAATGCAATTTTTTTAATGAAGTATGGTAATTTTACTAAAACTTATGTGTACATACTTTTTAAAGTCTCAGCAATAAATAAAAAATATTTATAATATAACACCTTTGGCTTTTATACAGGCTTTTAATCTGTCTGGCCACGAATCTATGGATTTATGCACTGTTTCGATGGGAAATTTCGCCACTACTTGCTTCAGATTTTTTTAAGATACTCTAATGTTGCCGTGTCGTTTAGAGCAAACCATGTCCTAGTTTAGAGCAAAACTGACCATAATTATACCATAGTCTAAAGGGTTGAGGTCTGGGCTAGATGAGGGCTAGTCTTCAATTCTTATAAAGTCCGAAACGTTGGTTTCAAGCCAGCCTTGGGTAGTTCGTGCCTTGTGACAGGGTGCAGAGTCCTGCTGGAAAGTCCACGGTACATTTTTAAAAAGTGTATTGCTGAGTGGTTTCACAACACGATCCAAAACTGTGTCTTGATACACTTTGGCTGAAGTTTTCCCTCCTTTTTCACAAAAATGTAGCTTTGTGACGTCTTGTTAAGACACGCTCCACCAAACCATCACATTTTGCTTATTGTAGTGCTCATCAACCGTGGTTTTTTTTTATCGGTAAAGACGATATTTCTGTGCCCTTCACCTGCGCTGAAGGCGTTTTGATCGATCCACTCTCTTTAATTGTAAAGATTGATTTAGGGCATGTCCTGTATATCGACGTTAAGCACTGAGCTTCAGGTCTTGTTTTATAATATGCGACAGAGTCCTAGCGGGAATCTACATTTCTCGTGATAAGATTTTTTGCTTCCTAATGGGATTTCGACGAATTCTGGCTTTAACAGCATTAACAGGGTTTGTAGTTTTATGGTCTTCGACAAAAGAAGTGTTGTTGTATCTGTTGATAGTACGAATGAACATATGGCATTATATATACGGGTCTGGAATATGACCGACAGCTCCATACCCACTTTGTGCAAGGCGATCACCGCAATCCTATTTTCTTTAAAACCTAAATCCATATTGTAATTTGATAATGAACACGAAAAAATATGTGAAATGGCGCAAAATCGGAAGAACTTTTAAAAATAATAAACGCGTTCCAAATTCAAAGTAATTAAAAAGTTGAAAAAAAGAAAAGTTTTTATATAACAGTATTTATGGCCGGACTAGTTACTTAAGGTATCCGTAGATAGAAGGACCTATCTATCTTTACATAGATTATAACAAAGTCTGTAGGTATAGTTCGTGAGAATCTTTATAAGTGTTCTGAACATAGGCAATGGCGCAGGTACGAATGGCCGCGATCCTCTTAGAATACGTCACTGCTCAGCGACTCGAGACTACGAGTACCTACAAAGACTATAGGTACGCTTCGATCTCCTAAATTACGCAACAGATATTGATGCGGTTCTCACTATCATCCAGTTAATTTTATTTCATAGATATAAATAAAATTAACTGGATCCTGGGGCAATCAACACAACGTCATCTGATCCCAAACTTAGCAGGGCTTGTACTATGACAAACAGACAACTAAAACTAGCATACCAATATATTTCTAAATATTTATATACACGTACATATTATAGATAAATTCCATTCAAATACAGAATAAACCATCGTGCTCATCACACAAAGTTTTATCCTGGATGGGGATCGAACCCACGACCTATGGCTACTGACATACGAATATAATTTAAAGTCATATGTAGTTATGGTACCTCCTAGAGGTATCACAGAATATCAAGAAGAATGAAAACCCGTCCTCGAATCTGAGATTTTCTAAGTTTAATTCGGAACGCAAATGTTATTAGTAACTTATTGGTTTTAATTAGGTAGCTACGTTGTTAGAAAATAAGCAACATTATTTTGTCATGTCTTGTTAATAAAGTAATGATAATGACCTCTTTATCTATATTTTATAAACGAATGACCAACTCCATATTTTTGTTGTACTATAAGTAGGTAATCGTTATGATATTTACTTATTTCTTGTTATCTGCTGTACTTATGAGATGCTTTGACCCATCTATCAGTACTTTACTGTCGTTTTCGTAAGACTGACATTAAAATAGTTAATACATTTTAGTTATTGCCTGCATCTGTTAACAATAAAAAATGTATAGACTTATAAAACGTGGTTTAGTCTCAAAAAATACATATAAGAGTCTCGAGAAAAGCTTTCCTAATGGAAACTTATGGAAAAATAGTGTCCGTTGTGTTACACAAAGCTCGAAATCGGACAATTTATTTCCTGAACGTGTTGACTTTCCGAGCAGACACATCGGACCTAGGGACCAAGATCTAGTGACTATGTTGGATTCGCTCGGTTACAAGGTAAAGCATGACTTATAATAATTTATTTCTTCTTTACAAAATAATAATACCTACTGCAATCTGGTAAACATTATGCGTCATTTCTTTACAGAGCTTAGATCAACTAACCAACGATGCAGTTCCGACGAAAATTCAGTATCCTGGCTTGATGGATATCAGTGACCCCATTAGTGAGAACTTAACCTTGACATTTTGATAGTAAGAACGGAGTTAAAACCTTGACACCGAATTTAATTCGTCCTTGTTTCAGGTGAACACGATCTCATAGAACGAGTGCGTGTAATTTCTGAGAAAAATCAAATATGGCGATCTTATATAGGCATGGGGTATCACAACTGCTGTGTACCACATACAATCATGCGCAACATGTTCGAGAATCCTGGATGGTAACAGTATAATTATTACCATTAGACAGAAATCTATGCTAATATTATAAAGCTGAACAGTTTGTTTGTTTGCTTAAACGCGATAATATCGGGAACTACTGGTTCTAATTGAAAACTTATTTTACTGTTGGATAGCCCATTTATCGAGGACGGCTATATCATATTACGCTACGACAAAAAGAAGCGGAACAGCAATAAAACATGTTGCAAAAACGGGGAGAATTGACGCAGACGAAGTTGTGTGGGTCAGCTAGTTACTTATACGTAGTGTTTGGCTAATTAAATTTTATTTAATATTTTATTTAAAGTGCCTGTTATCTTTTTACAATTTTATTTTGAATATATAGGACAACCCAATATACCCCATACCAACCTGAAGTAGCCCAGGGTAGGTTGGAGAGTCTTCTAAATTATCAAACGATGGTCAGCGACCTCACTGGATTAGATGTCGCTAATGCATCGCTACTCGATGAAGGAACTGCAGCAGCTGAGGCCTTGTCTCTTTGTCATAGGTATCTGACCCAATTATATTTGTTATTTATAATATAAAAGAAAAAAGAAAGTAGTAAGGAGATAACTCATAATGTATTATTTTCCAGACACAATAAAAGGACAAAGTTCGTTGTATCGGAAAGGTTCCACCCACAAACATTAGCAGTAGTGCAGACTCGTCTTGATGCTTTAGGTTTGGAGGTAGCTGTTGTACCTGATGTGCGTCGAGTGGATTTTGCACAGAGAGACATATCAGCTGTACTACTACAGTGCCCTGACACTAGAGGCTTGGTGTATGACTACTCTGGACTGTCAGCTGCAGCTCATGAACACGGCGTAAGATTGATATTTACTTATCATTAATAAACTTAAAGAGGCACAGTAAATTTTCAGTGAAAAAATATAAGATACGATTATCCTGTTTAAAATTATTTTCTTGGATTTTTGTTTTTAGACTCTCGTTGTAGTAGCAACTGACTTGCTTGCTCTCGCTCTGTTGCGACCACCAGCAGAATGCGGCGCTAATTTAGCAGTAGGAACATCACAACGGTTAGGTGTACCTTTAGGTTATGGAGGACCTCATGCTGGTTTTTTTGCGGCGGAACATCAGCTTGTACGTTTGATGCCTGGTCGTATGGTCGGCGTTACTCGGGACGCAGCTGGTAGAGATGCTTATAGGTATGTATTCGAGACTATTACGTCTAATACTATGAAATACACTGATAAAAACCCAAATATTATGTTAACCATATTACGTACTTATTTTATAATGTAGGTTAGCTCTCCAGACTCGAGAACAGCATATACGAAGAGACAAAGCAACATCTAATATTTGCACAGCTCAAGCTCTCTTAGCTAACATGTCCGCTATGTATGCTGTATATCATGGACCTCAAGGTTTGAGGGATATTGCCACTCGTGTTCACAATGCTACACTGGTGCTAGACCATGGTAAGTAGAATATTCACTTATGTTTGATGATTAAATTACAGGAGTTATATGAAGTGCCTTATATTTGCATACATTTTGTTTTAAGGAATTAAACAACGCGGTCATAAGCAGTCTAATGACGTATACTTCGACACTCTCCACGTAGTTCCTCTATCTGAGCATGATAGTAATGCTATCAAAGAACGGGCTCAACAGAAGAAGATAAATTTGAGATATTTCGACGATGGCGCTGTCGGTGTAGCTTTAGATGAAACCACGACTATGGAAGATGTTAGTGATCTCTTGTGGATATTTGATTGCAAACCTGTTGATGAGGTAAGTAATACATTGAGTGCTTATGGAATTTTTATTGGCTAGGTAATTTCTTTGTCGATCTTCACTACCTACTTTAGATTAGGGAGCATTTTATAGGTGACAATAAATAAATTTGTAGTTAAAATCACAAGTCCTTAAATGTAAGTGCGTTTTTGGTTAAGTAAGTATATATATTTTGGAAATGTATAAGTATTTTTGGATTTTTAGGTGATCAAAGTGGGTGATGTAAGATCAAATAGCTTGCAAAAAGGATCCTTCAGGAGAACGTCACCATATCTAACTCACCCCGTATTTAACATGCATCACTCAGAAACAAGGATTGTGCGGTATATGAAAAGACTTGAAAATAAAGACGTTTCGCTAGTACATTCAATGATACCTTTGGTAAGTTCATTCGAGGAAATAAGTACCTGTCGCGTTTTTAAGAGGTGATTTATCCTTGCACGTTGTGATTGGCAGATTCTCTTAATTGCAATTTTACCAAGCACCTTTATCAAGATTTACTTTAATTGTTGACAGTTAACCTTTACGATTGATTGTATTTTATCGTTCATTCACGTGTTTAATGATAAGAATACGAAACGATTTTTTTTTCATGTAGGTACCTAAAATTAACTTCGCGATCTGATTACACTATTGTTATGCTTAAATTAAATTTTCATTCTTCCATTCTTAAATTTAATTTTCTTATGATGTCGATCACAGGGCTCCTGCACAATGAAACTTAATTCAACAACGGAGATGATGCCGTGCTCGTTTAAACACTTCACAGAAATTCATCCGTTTGCGCCACTCGATCAATGCCAAGGATATCATACGCTGTTCGAAGAACTAGCCCGGGATCTGTGCGCCATTACAGGATACGATCGTGTCTCATTTCAACCCAATAGGCAAGTCGTGACTTTGATAAAACTGTCGTGCTTTAAGAGTTGTCTCTATTATCTAATCTGTATTTTTTGAAAATTGTTAGGATTTTTCTTAGTATGTCACTAACGCTATTAAAAAAGGTCGCATAGGAGGCAAGCAAGGACCAAAAAAAGTAAGATCGACTGGGGCAGTTGTTTTTTGGGTTGCTGGTTTTTTTACTGAATCTGTTTATTTCAGTGGTGCCCAGGGCGAATACGCTGGATTGCGTACAATAAAACGTTATCACGAATTCCGCGGTGACACTAAGCGTAACATTTGCTTGATCCCTGTGAGCGCTCACGGCACAAACCCTGCTTCTGCACACATGGCCGGTATGCGAGTTTGTGCTATCCGCGTAACGCCTACTGGTGATATTGACATGGCACATTTGAAAGAGAAGGTAAGATATTTTAGCACTTTGTTTCCAGTTCAGGAAACACGTTTCAACATTCATTTTTAGGGTTCCGTAGCCAAAATGGCAAAACGGAACTTTTATAGTTTCGCCATGTCCGTCCGTCCGCACCTTTGCTCAGAGACTGTTAGTGCTAGGAGGCTGTAATTTTGCATGCATTTTTTTTTCTTACCTACCCCACCGTGTGGGGTGTTATTAGATAGGTCTTTTAAAAACGTTTAGGAGTTGGGAAGATCGATTTTTTGTTTTAGGGTTCTGTTTGTAAAATAAAGGGCAAATTTTTGTTAAAGTCAAGTGTCTCCCCCCCCGTTAAATGGTTGATGTTGGGTATGTGAAAAAAATTATAGTAGTAGTATATATAGTGAAATTAAAAGTAAAACCATAACAGCTAAGTAGTCTTTACAAGTTTACGAGTAACAGCTGATCAAATGAGAAGTAACAACATTTTCGTACAAATTCCATTGAAAAATATTATTAAGTAGATTATAACGTAGTAAATATGAAACAAAAACAACAGAAAACCCACGTTTTAAGCCACATTATTTGGATGGGGGGGGGGGAGGGGGGGGGACTATGGAACCCTATATTGTGCGTGGCCGACATGCACTTGCCCAGTTTTTTTATTAATATTTCAATGCTAAATGATTGTCGATAAAATTAGTGTTGCTGTTGATCGATAAGTAGGTACTTAAAGATATCGTTTAAAATTCTTAAATTTTAATTTTCTATGTTTTAAACTTACAACTAGGATTCAGTCTAACATGGTATTTCAGGCAGAAGAGCATAGTGAGAACATATCCTGCTTGATGTTAACTTACCCCAGCACATTCGGTGTGTTCGAAGAACGCACTGCAGACGTATGTGAGCTGGTACATAAGCATGGTGGTCAGGTGTACTTAGACGGTGCAAATATGAATGCTCAGGTTAGTAGAAATGGCTTTTATTATTATGGTTAATAAATATTCTCGAAACAAAAGAATTCAAAACAACCCTTGAATGCATACGCATAGTTTCACAGCCTACATAGGTAAACCTACTGATATAGCATATATCAGCAGCGGAGAGTCTTAAAAAAATTGATGGACTAAAGAACTGTGTCAAACACAAAACCTCAAGAAAATTTTAACCCTTCGTCTCTGCTAGATACCTATTTATTCTGTAAAGTAGCCTGTACTTAAGTTATTACCACTATTTTAGGTGGGTCTTTGTCGTCCCGGCGACTATGGAAGCGATGTGTCACATTTGAACTTGCACAAAACTTTCTGTATTCCACACGGTGGTGGTGGACCTGGTATGGGACCTATCGGAGTGTAAGTATTTATAGTATTAACCTCTATAACCTCTAAAACTAGGTACAATATATATCGGCCGATTCTCTTTAAATAAAACTTTTTAAAATTTCATTGGCATCTGTGGGTTTATATGATTCCTCAGGAGTTCCCTTACTCTTATCATCATCCAAATGACTTCAAAAAGGAGGAGGTTCTCAATTCAGCTGTATTTTTTTTGTATGTTTGTTCATCGATTACGCAAAGACGGCTGTGCCGATCTGAAAAAATATTTTTCTGTTTGAAAGGGTATAACTTCCAAGTTGGTCTCATTGTCATAAGATCGCGATCTGATGATGGGATCCTAGAGAAACCGAAAAAACTCTTCAAATATTAAAGGCACACTACAGTGATTATTTCATAGTGATTCGTGCATTTACTCTCAAAAAGCACCAATTGGTGAAGTGCAATTGATGTGTCACGTTCAATATTTTACGGTTTGGGATTCAATTACTTTATTATGGTATTGAGTAGGTAGCACTTTATTCTTGTCATACTACTATTAACACAAGCTGAGCTGATGGTGAACTATCATGTGTACTCCTCAACAATTAACGGCCCTGCATCGCGGAAAGCAATATTTTGTAAAAGGATTTGAACAATTCACATATTATAATTTTAGAGAATGATAAACTTTTTTACAAAAAAATATTACCGACTTCAAAAAGAAATAGCTACAAGGCGACTAAAAGCAAAAATAATATAGAATAACAAAAAAAAAGAACATTTCGAAGTTAGTGCCGAATATAACATAAAAACTACTATTTCATGACACCAACTTCAAATGTTTAATTTTTTTTGTTATTCTATATTATTTTTTGCTTTTTAGTTGTCTTGTATTTATTTTTGAAGTCGGTAATATTTTTTTGTAAAAAAGTTTTTTATTATAAAATAGTTCACTCCTTAATAAAAAAGGAGCATCCTGTAATTAGAAAATATTAAATGCACTTATGCAGAAATAAAAATGCAACGTACACGGTAAAACTATCACGGGGATTCCCCTACAATTAATTGTAGATTGTTACTTTTTTTTCTTTACATGTAGGTAAACTAAGCTTTTAAGACTTTGTAACAAATGGAAATGAATATTACAGTAATGTTTAATACAATGCAATGCTAGATGCATTGCATCGTATTAAGAATTAGCTAATAAGTTAATATTTTTGCTTTCGAATTACTCACCATTTTTTGAGTTGGCCAGAGTAAAGACGAAGAACGATACGTACGGCATCGGCATTAGCGTAGCGCCGTAAAGCAGTGGGGCAAGTTGTAGTGAACTGTCAAATATATATATTTTTTTTACTAAGTACCTAGAGATAGTGATTACATTTATATGTTTTTTTTTGTAGAAAAGCTCACCTGGCTCCGTTCTTACCATCACATCCCGTAATAGATCCTTTAGCAGACTTGGGCGATGCTGCACATAGTTTTGGTTCAGTCAGCGCTGCACCATATGGATCATCCGCCATCCTTCCTATATCCTGGGCTTATATTAAAGTTAGTGAAATGTGTATACCTATTCATGTAAAAATACTCGTTACTACCGTATTTTGTTGTGTTTGTACTATTTAATAAAATCGTTTTTTTTGTAAGATTTCTCGGTTATTGTTAAACAGCACAGCTTTGGTATTGCTATTGGTTGTTGGACATTTTTGTCTTAATTTCAGTTTAATTTTTAAAGGCAAATGTAAAATGGCATCAATAGTTCTCTTTTTACCATTGAAGGCATAAGGCACCAACCACCTAAATACGAGATAGCTACTCACGCAACTAACCAACTAAAAATTACAGTATAGTCAAGTAATAATGTGAATATTAAAATAATTTCATATGGTGGACACATAATAAATAATGTTTCAGATGATGGGTCCCAAAGGTCTGAGACGTGCGACTCAGGTAGCCATTCTCAACGCTAATTACATGTCTAAACAACTGGAAGGGTACTACAAGACATTATACAAGGGTGAGAGAGGACTCGTTGCGCACGAGTTCATTATTGACGTGAGAGATTTGAAAAAGACTGCAAACATTGAACCTGGAGACATTGCTAAGAGACTAATGGACTTTGGTGAGATTCTAATTGTTTAGTTTTATTTAAATTAGGGCTATTGCATGTAAAGCCGTGTGGTACCGGCTTAAGAATAGTACCACCCCATCTAACCCCGTGGGTGTCATCAAGGCGACGAAGGGATTTCACACCGGAGGACGGGCAGCAGCGTCCTCTGTGTCCTTTAAAGCCTAACTGCGATCGCCAACCCGCTCGCCAAGCGTGGCGGTTATGGCAATTGCCCCCAGAATCAAATAAGTAGGTTTTACTGGGGAGACCTGTGCCCAGCAGTGAGACATCATATGGGTTGAAAGGTATGTATCTATCGCGTGTAAATTCACTGCTAGAGGCGCTAATGTAGAGCCAGGTCTCCAAAATGTCAAATTTCATAGTTTTTTAGATGGGTTATGTGGGTTTATTTCAAATTAGACTATTGTTGTGAATATTTTGCAATATCTGAGATGAATTATAGCCAATAGGTATGAGTTACGGGTCAATGAATGTCAGTGCTTTAAAATACAACTTCGCATATTTAGGTAGATACTTAAAACATCTTATCTTTCGAAAACTTATGTTCTAATTTTTTCCGAATAAAACTGGATTGCGCAATTCTGCGGCATGCTTGATATTTATAGGCCACGGTTTTAAGGCATTATAATTAAATGTTTTGAGTTTAACTTAAACGTTGACAACCAGACCTAACTCAACAGTGACGCTAACGCGTGAGCACAAAAACGGCAGCCTGCATTTTTAAATTTACTTTGATTATAAAACGTTGTATTAGTTAAACCTGACATCTAAACAATTGATTCGTAGTGCGGTCACACAGTGGACCACGGGTAATTGCCTCAGCAAACTCACCAGCCCTCCTAGACAGTAGCATAAGCGAAAGAGATTTTAACACTATATTTTGCATAAAGTCTAATCGAATAGAATGACAAATTGTTGTTGCGCGTGCAAAACCGTGAATATAAAAATTAGCTATTCTTAATGCCGGTTTTGCACGCGCAATTATTTTCGATAAGCATTTATGCCACTTGTCTAGGGCAGTAGTCACCTTATGCTGCGTACCTACTACATTGTTGTTGGGGAAAATTGAGTGTTTTAATGGTCTTTAGCCATTATACAGGTTGCGGTAGTAATCAACGCTCTTACGCTCGTTACTCGTGGACACGTTTTGTTGCTCGTTACTCGGCTCATTGTTGAATATTGAAGGAAACAATGATGAGATCAAAATGCCTGTGGCTACGACTATGTCAAACATATATCTCTAGTAGCCAAATCGAATGATACATAAATAGAATGTTGAATACGGCCGTAAGTAGGTAGTAGCCGCATTCCGCCACTGGCGGCCGCGACTCGAGATAGCCCCCTTTGTTCATAATACCTATGTAAATATAGATTTTAAGCGAATATCTTGTCTTCTCCTGTCTTTTATAAATATAATAAAAAACAAAGACAAAAGATTCGCTAGTTAAGATGTAGTTACTAGTCTATTATGAATACGTCTACTGGTGGTCGCGCCTAGTAGCCCCAACCGGTAGCCAAATGTGAGGCAGCCAGTAAGTTCATACTTAAATGCTATCATGGTCTTCTATTTTCAGGATTCCACGCCCCAACTATGTCATGGCCGGTAGGTGGAACTCTGATGATTGAACCAACAGAGTCTGAGGACCTACAAGAGATGGACAGATACTGTGAAGCGCTCATCACTATAAGAAAAGAAATTAAAGATATTGAGGATGGAAATATTGACAAGCGGTTAAATCCTTTAAAGGTAGATATTATAAATATATATTTTCAGCCCAGAATATTGAAGCGATCAACCTAACACGCTATTGTAATATGTTTACTCGTTAAATAGATGGCGCCACACACACAAGCTGAAGTGATATCAGAAGATTGGAACAGACCGTATACTCGTGAACAAGCCGCGTTCCCTGCTGTAAGTAAAAACTCTACTATAATAATATTAGACTACATCACAAATTGATTTACGAACAAGAAGTGTTTATTTACCCCATTGTGTAAAGTCAGTAGCATAATTGTTATTCAATACCTACCTCCAAAGTTCCATTGAATAGACGATCCACGGTACCTAATTGTTTTTAAAATTTCGCGATTTTTACACATATTAGAATATTATCAGGACTTAATAGCGTCTATATTTTACGCGATTAAGTCCCGATATTGTAATAAGATCCACGGTATTTTTTTTATCGCTGTCATGATTAATATTATTTATTTACCTACTATAGACTTTATGCATAAATTACGCACAAAGGCGGACTTGGCATCAAGTTTGCCTATAAAATGGTGTAGGTGCAATTGTCGTAGGTATGTGCGACGGAATATTGTCCTTGAGATGTTATGATGATATATTTTCTTTCAGCCATTTGTGAAAGGAGAGACAAAGATATGGCCAACAGTGAGCCGGATCGACGATATGTATGGTGATAAACATCTCGTGTGCACATGTCCACCTGTGCTCGACGATTTTTAAAAATGATAATATAATAATTAAATAATAATATATACTTTACGACCGTCTATATCTCTTTATTTTGTAAATACGGGCAGTATCCTTTCATGCTTATTAAATCATAAAAACAACAACGATATAAATGCAGAATTATCGGCATTTATGTCGTTATATTCTACGACTTAACAATTCTTAACTCACGCCACTCCATTTCTTCCTGCGGGTGTCGTCAAGGCGATTTAGGGATCTCACACTGAAAGACGGCCTGCAGCGTCCTCTGTGTTCTTAAAGCCTTTCTCCGATCGCCAACCAGCTCGCCAAGGGTGGCGATTATGGTAATTACCCCCAGCATCTATAATAAGTAGATTCTACTGGTAAGACCCGTGCTCAGCATTGGGACATCATATGGATTATTATTATTAAAAACCTATTTATTGCCTAAATCTATATATATAACGTACATATTTTTCTATTCTATAAATGTAACTCAGTAAATTCCTTTTACCTAAAGAATAACTTTAACGATTAAAATATAAATATTAATAGGATTTTGGAACTAATTAGACTAAATGGAACTAGTTATAGAATTTAACAAAATCGATTTCCGTTTCACAAATTCATATTTATATTTACTAAACCCTATCTAAATGTATAAATGTACTTTAACTTGTTAAAATGTCTGTCGGAATTGCGTAGTTGACTACTTAAGTGAATTATTTAGGTAATAGTAGATCTGAAAATGCTCTGAAAATAAGTGTTCTTTTACAATTTAATACCTATGTTTTTGAATTTAAAGCATAAAAACGAATACTAAAAGTAATGATTTGACGATAGGAACATAGGACGTCTTAGGTTTTTATTCCATACCTACACATTTTTATAGCGTTTGTAATTGACATTTCATAAAAAGAGACTGATTTGACTTGACAGTCTACATCCCTCTTGCGGCCCGTCCTATAATCTTATTTTTGTAGGAATTTTTATGAATGTGTGTAGGACTGTAGGTACTCTTTGGTAGGTACGTAATAAATAGGTTAATTAAATAATTGAACATCTGTCGCATTATGTATATTTTCTCAATACTGTTGTAGAATAAAATATCATCTTCTAACAACATAATCTTTTTCTTTTTGCATTTATATAATTTTATTATTATTCTATAGCAGTATAAACAAGTAATTGCCGTAAATGATATTGACTTCAAACAGTATTACTATCTACTTTATTATTGTACAAATATTTTAATATTGCGAAGGATTTATTTATTACGCATAACGTTTAAATTGGATTCAAGGCAACGTGTTTGTTTTGTTACTAGCTCAAATGACTATATGAAATACCAAAGGCTTCACAATTCATAACAATAATAATAACTTGTAAACTTCCGTTTACGTTTCCTGAAACGTTTCGTATTTCAAATGTACATACAATATTTCTAAACCGTAATTATTAATAGAAAGAGCAAACATTTTCAGCTTCGAAGCTTATAACACAAAACAATACAATAATATTGAAACTGGCAGCAGATAAAGGTTCAAATTGAATAAAAAATTAATGTTAAATATAACATAAAACTATATAAATAGTAAAAGTCTAAAAATCTGTACTGATGTAATTTTACCTAGGTTATTTTATGAAAGCAGAAATATCACTATAAAACATTTTCACATAATAAAATTAATCTTCGGTATTGAAGACAACCTTTGAAATAGGCTCTCGTGATTGACCTATATAATACAAATCCTTTATTTAGGTGAAGAGCTGACGACATCTTTTGGATACATGCCCAATCTTACCCCTAGTTCTTTAGGCATGCGTAACGCAGGACGAGTAGGGAACGGGTGGTAAGAACCAGTCGAGGGGCTGCGAGGGTAAGACAAAGAGGATAAAGTATCTGTATCTATGAGCGAAGTGATAGCACTACAAGTATCGTCCGATTCAATTTTAGTTCTATCACTTTTATCTGAATAATCTTTTGGTATTGTAGGTGTCTCTCTATTTGGAAATATTTTAGGCGATATCGGCGTCGACACTTGATCCAATGATGTTATTTGACACAGAGTATCACTAGAGTTACTTTTTGCTGCAGTAGGTGAATCGTCCTCAACTGATTGTTCGTACGTAAAACTAATAGAGGAAGTCACAACATGAGCAAAGTCACTAACTTGGCTGTTATCAGTCTTTGATAAATTTTCGCAAACTTTCGGTCCTTGGTTAACCGTTTTGCTGCATATATCACTAGCTTTAGACAATACGAAGTCGTTATATTTGCTTGACAATGGGTAGTTGTAGTCATCTGCCGTAAAACGTCGCTCATATGTAGGTGTATCCTTTGGTTCCGACGTTGGTAATGTAACTGATGGTTTGGATTCTCCCGAAAATGAATGTCGAGTATGAGTCCAGTCGGATGGCGTAACAGGTTTTAGTTCTTTATTTGACAAATCACCATAATTTGTTAAATCATTCGTTTTTCTTCGGTAATCAAACTCAAAATTTTCTGACTTCTCTAGTAAGCTTTTAGCTAAAAATCCTTTGTTTTCCCATCCATATAAATCTGTTTTGTTGGCTAAACATTCACTACTGGGACTTTTAGTATTTTTAATGGAAAATTCATCATTTCTTGTAACAGCGTTACGTACTTCTAGAGAAAAGGGATCATCAATCGAAATAGGTCTTACTCGTATGAAATCGTTATTTTCAGTAGTATTTTCATTAGTATGCCTTTTTCTATAGCCTATTAAGGAATCAGAAGTAGATTCTTTTAGTAATGGAGAGTCAATTAGTTTATTTTCAGCTACTTTCTCGGGAATAGTTTTGGAGTAAATATTGCGCCGCGTTTCCAATACATTTTCTTCACTTTTAGTTACTTGATATTTAGCTACAGCGCTACTAATATCAGTAATATGCTGTTTTGTCAGTATTCTGCTTAGAATTTTTGAGTTTTCCTGAATTATTTGTAAAGCACGTTCACTGTTTTTTCGCCCTGTTTGTAAAATATAGTCTTTTGGAGAAAAAGATTCCTTTTGTTCCTGTATGGTCTCATGTGTATCTGGCTTTGGGACACAAAATAAATCTTTATGTTCTTTATAATCTTCATTAAGTAATTTCTTTGCATAGCTATGATTTTGAGGCAGTGAAGACGCTCTTTCCGTTTCATCTTTTAAAATTTTATCATTATTACTACTTTGTAGAGTCAATGAATCTGGTTTCTTTGGCAGCCGTGAAAGTCTTTTAGTTGCACGTCGATTTGGAATATCTATACTATTTGGGTCTGTAACCCTGGCTCCAAAGAACTCTGGACTGTGTTCAAAATACTTGTCAATTTTTAAAGGAATTGGAGGTTCGTCTTCGCTCACTATAATACTCTCACCACCAGGACTTCTTGAAGGACTTTCAATATCGGATATATTTTTATCAGACAAATCTATATCAGGCACAAAATTCGGGTACATCGTGAAACTATCAATAATATCTGGAGGTCTAAATGTCGCTTCAGTTGCAGGAGGTCGTCTGAAATTAACCTCAAAATTAAAATCGTAGGGAGATTTATGACCAATAGTACAATTACACGGAGATAAGTCAATTGGACTAAGTTCAGTAAAGTTTTTTGGAGATTTTGTAAAGCTCGTAGGCCTGACAAGTTCTCTACTGCTAGAATTTTCCTCATACGTTGATTTATTTAGCCTTTGGAGAACTTCATTTCTGTCAGAAGTCAAACGAGGAGAACACGGTGACGGAGTAGTGAGTTTAAAACTGTTTTCACTATTAACGATTAGACTATCTTTTAATTTAGTTTCAAATCCATCAATATAAGTTCTTAAGGGTTCTCCAGCAGCAGAATCCAAATAGTCTGCGATATCTTTAGCGATAGGCTTTTCTAAAAAAATCGACTTTGCTTCACTTTCAGGCGTGCGTACTATTACAGGTTCTTTCAAAATAGGTGAACTAACAATTTTTGTTTCTTTTAACATAGGAGATAACAAAAATTTGCTATTCTTATTCTTAACATTTAAATTATTTTTTTCTCTTTCATCATCTGGTAACTCAGGCTCAGATTCACTTCCTTTTTCATTTTCATCACAAAGACTGGTATCTGTGCTCGATGCACTATGTGACGAATATGATGATGTGTCACTCGAGCTGCGAGATCTTACTGAAGCAACCATTTCTCTTGCTTCAAGCTCAGAGACTATAATGCCGTCACCTGTTTCGTCTAAATCAATGGATGGTCTTCTTTCTTTATGTTTTGATTTATCTTTTTTAATATCTTTCCATTTAACAGAATTGCGTCTGCTTAGCGTTTTCTTATTCTTCTCTTCTGTCCAACTAATAGTTTCACTTGACTGATCACGTGGAAGGGGTTCCAGCTTTTCAAGTGTTGATGTTCTTGAAGGTGGTACTGCCCCAGGTGGTGGGCCCAGTCTTCTCCCTCTGGAGCTTACAATTGCACTTTTTCCTAATAAAAGGTTGTTAACTGTAAGAGATGTTGGTGAGGTTGATACCCCAACTGAAACAAATATAATTCATGTTGTATAAATTTCAAAGAGGATATTTCATTTACTCATTTCTGTATAAGTATTTGTCAGTACCTGCAGCGTGTCGTGCACAAGCTGCCGCTAATATTACATGAGCCTGTCTTTGTCGCTCCCGAAGACGAGCATATTGGCGCTTTAGTGCTCCAATATCTAATGAAAGCCTATCTCCTGTAGCTAACCGGTCTTCTCTTCTGGGAACAACCTGAAAGCAAATGTTTAATAACTAAATGTGTTTTTGGTTAATTGAAAATTACCAATTCTAGAAAATTATTTGCATATTTTGTGAAAGCTTACAGTAGCTAATGCCATTTTATTTCCATCGTCACTCGAATCACCTTCATCTTCTGAATAAAACAGTCGTAGGCCGCGTTTTGTCATAGACTGCATCTAAAAAATAATATTTGAAATTAATTATTAAAAGGGTAAGGTTACTTGAACAAATGTATAACCATAGACACAGACACTGGACTGCGCGTTTCTTTCAGATAATAAATAAATGCAGCCTGCATTTATTTATTATCTGAAAGAAAGCGTGGGAGACAAAATAATACAGCGGCCAGTACTTGTCACTTTCTAGAAATCTGATTGGTCGAGAGGGCTAAACCTCACGACAAACAAAATAGCATACTTTGCTAACAAAATAGCATACTTTCTTTTCTCCGAAACTGATACTGACATATTAGTTCTCACAAATGTATGTAGAGGACCGCTTAGTAACATGTTGCAACCTGTGACAGTGCCTGTCGCCGTTGTACTGCGGACCAGTGCGGACACGTATTGTTTATTTTTTGTAGTGATAAGTCTTTTGCAGATATAATTATTTTGTTTCTCTAAAGGTAAGTATTTTTTCGTTTATCCACTGCAATTTATTGTTAATTTATTAAAATGTGTACTAAATTACTTAGAAAAAGTTTTGAAATCTCAAAATGTTTGTAACATTTTTGTTTTCTAACGTTAAAGGTTATGAAATGGACAAAATGGCACACACATTGTGTGTCATTTGAGCCACCTATTTTCTTCCAGATACATAATAAACGAATATCATGGTTCGCAACTAAACTAGAAAAACAGTACAACTGGGTACAGATAATACTTCAATGGAAAAGGAGAGGAAAAGGAAAAGGGTTGAGTTAATACTTCTATAGAAGCTGTCAAGAATAATAAAATGGGGTGATTAATAGCTTCTAAGGTGTTTAATGACCAACAATCGACACTTAGAAGACATGCACTAGAACAAAATAAAGTCTGAGCTCCAATTACAAAAGGTATGGGTACCTACCTGCTCAGTAGGTATTTTTAAAAATTTTGTATTTTGTCAATAAGATTAAAACGGATATAATCGCGTACCTTATTGTTTTAGGCATGGGCAGGTTTAGAAGTGTCTTCACATATGAAATGGAACAAGAACTGGTGCAACACATTAAATTATTAGAAACGAGATTAGGGAAGTTTTCGAATTGGCCTACCAATTTGCAGATGTTAATAATATTCCTCATAAATTCAACAATAAAAAAATATGGCAGGCAAAGAATGGCCGGCTAGATTTCGACATAGACACCCGGACTATCGATGAAAAAACCTGAAGCAACTTTTAACTGTTTAAAATAACATTTCTTCACATAGGCTCTACAATGTCAATTAGTCAGTTTTATCCAAGACCCCAAAAGGTCTTTGCTACTACTGGGCGTAAGCAGGTTAGACACTAGTCAAAGACTAGTGTTAAAAGGGGTCACATGGCCATACACACCGTATTTAATTTATCCTAGAAAAATTAAGAAACAGGAATTAATAGACGAAACTCTAACTGGTAGTTTGGGTATTACGCAGGAATCAGGTTAGATGACAACAAATGTATTTAATAATTGGTTGGTGCACTTTCAGATGCATGTAAAAGTGAGCCTTGCTGACAGAGTACTTTTAGTAGTTGATGGACATATGTAGGAGATGGTTTGCTTGCCATCTCACGGCACGCATCGCATGCAACCATTAGACGTTAATATCAATCAGTGTCAATAATTCTATGGACCGCTTAAGGTTCATTTTAATCAAGAAGTGAGCACTTGGTTAAAGATCCATCCAGGCAGAGTTGTTACTCATTTTCAAATAGGCACAATACTCAACAAAGATTATGGCAAAGTAGCAGCAGTCCCCAACTGCAGCAGTCAATGGATTTCAAAAAAAAGTCTCTGGCCTGTTGATTCAAACATAGTTCCAGATTATCTGTTTGAGCCTGCTGACGAGATAGGGTAGAGCCTGAAGAAGTTCTAACTGTAGAAGCCGGCAGATCGACATCACAGGACACAGTCACAGGGACACAGATATATACAGAATACCTACGACACCTAAATCATCTAAATTTAAAAGACGTGAATATCAATGTTCTAGTCAGCGTACTACCTCCAATGCCGAAAGCTGGACAAAGCAAAAGAAAGCCACGCAAGAAACCGACAATATTATTGATAACTTCAACGCCAATGCAAGAAAAATCAGCGCGTCCACCTGTTCCAAAGAAAAACACGAAAGGTCAAAAAAATCTTTGGATTTTAGTTCTGACAATAATAATGATTTACCGTCTTTACAAGCTTACACTGAAGCTTAGTGATGAAGAAGATTGTCCTTGCATTTATTGTGATGACCTCTACTCCATGTCCAAGCCAAAAAAAGGTCTGGTTAACTTTACTAGACCTTTTTTGCTCAAATGCTCAAGTACTTACTTGAGCTGTAAAAGATGGGCTCATGCATCATGTTTAGATGTTTCGAAAAAGACAAAGCGTTTTAAGTGTGAACTCTGCTTGTAATCGACTAATTTTCGTTGCTAATTAGGTAGGTATGCCATTTTGACCACACCACGTGTGTCATTTTACCCGTAGACGCTGACAATACGGTATTTGTTAAAGTTTTTGGAAAGGCTTCCTAATTCTTTTTTTTTTGTATTTATTTGATTGATCTATATAATTATAATGGGGTATTGGACCAAAGAATACATAGTTTTATTTAAAGTGTTCAATATTATTAATAAATATATATTTAATGACTGATTTATAACTAGTATGTAATTTTTCTTCCCTCTCCTATCATGTCACTGTGACATTATAGAAAAAAGACAGGTATTGGCCGCTGTCACACAGTCACGCTGTCTCTTTCTAGAGAGTGGTCAATTTTGTGGTGTTATCTATGGCGCAGTCCAGTCTCTATGTCTAAAACATACCGCAGTATGTAAAGGAGGATGATATGTTGGTGCTGAGGTTGGAGGCGCTGGTGGAGCCACACGGTATCGATGCAAACTACGTAATCTTGGTAACTCCGGTACGGATCCAAATGCTACGACTCGCGCTACGAGAGAATCTCCTGCTTCCCAAACAGCGCCCGCGCCACCACCCATACAACTATAAAATTCATCCGCTGAACGCGCCGACAAAATACGACTGAAATTAAAAAATAAAATAGATCAACCTTTATTTATTAAACTGTACATAAGTACGTAAAATGAAAAAGAAGTAGATCCAGGTAATTGATAAGTTGTAGATCGTAATATAACCCTTGTATGTAACCTTTATATGTGTTGGCTACAGTCGTACCTACTTATGATACACATACATATAATATCTGAAAAGGCTTCTGCTTTTCATTAATTAAAATGTGTGTTATCTTTAATAAAGCTAATGACTAAATCATAAGTGATATGACCTTATCATTTTATCCATAGCATCTCTCGATAACATTGTTATCAAAATAGGCGGATTTATCATTCACCCTCCCTGTCGATATATGCACCCAACGTCTATCGATAAGTATTAATTTGACTTTAATCTATACTTCTATACTAATATTATAAAGAGGTAAAATTGTGAGTTTGTGAGGTTGTAGGGGGTAATCTCTGGATCTACTGAACCGATTTACAAAATTCTTTTACCAAATATGTAAATAGATATATTTTTTATAAAAGACGACTCCCGCAGTAGGGAACTAGCCCTGTGTCGCGGAGGATTTTATATTTTAACATACAAGTCACAGACATAAAGTACGCCAAGACTCGGAAAAACATTTTGTGGATCACACAAAGTGGTGTCCCGTGTGGGAATCGAACCCACGACCTCTTGCGTAGGAGTCAGACACACTCCCACCGCGCTACAGAGGCATTTGTGAGTGTCATAGATCTAAAGAAGTGGGCACGGGTCAGCTAGTAACAAATATGTTACACCCGATTAGGTACCCTTTTCTGTAATAAGTTTTAAAATGTACATATTATTTTAGCAAGTTACGAATTTCCCTTTAGGAAGCTTTTTGTCCTTGCTTCAACGCTTGGTCTTTTCACAAATTCTGGTTTGAATTCGGCGCTGAGTAGACGGCGCCGATTCGAAACCGGGTATCCGGCGGCGAATGTAAGGCGACCGGACCGGACGAACGCCGGACCGTGTGTAAGCTACCGTACATCGTCCTGCTCTTCGCGGCTACCTGGCGCCGGATTAAAATCGAAACCCGTGAAAATAACCCAATGCTATTTGAAGGTTTCGATACAGATATGACATTTCAATTAGTAGCATTTAATGATAATATATTTCAAACTTACTCCTGAAGCATATCCCATATTGCTAGTGCAGTGAGTAGTAACACCTCATTTCCGTCCAGAAGAACTAAGTCCCATATCCTCAACAGAAACTCGCGAGGTAACCAAGTTGCGTATAAAGTTAGAAACCACTGCATAGTGAATACATCAGGTAATGGAGGTTCTACACCGCCACCTGAAGTTTGAAAATACAATGGTTAGTCAGATACATTTTCATCGACTAAGTAGTTGGAATACTTATTCAGATTCCAATGGCAAAAAAATGTGTTATTTGAATTAATATGATACCAATATATGTTATTTTTTTTTTAATATCTGTGCTTTGTCGATACAATGAACGTATTTAAAAGAATACCTAAATCAAGTTGGTAATTATAAGTAGGTACTTGATCTAAGTAATTAACTACTACTTGTTTGTTCGAGCTTGACACAAAAGCAGCTGAATGGATTTGGATGAAACATGACGTGTAGTTATTTAAATATAATCTGAAGTAATTATTATTTTTAAACTTTCGCGATTTTTATACATATTAGCTAAATTTCGGGACTTAATCGCGTGAATTATTTAAAGGTACGAACCTTTTATTTACCCGACGTTTCGATCGATTTACACCGACTGCGTCGACTGTTCGTAAAAAGGTACCTTTATTCACGCAATTAAGTCCCGAATTATATCTAATCTTAAGTAACACCTAAAATACGTCGATTCGACATTCGAAATCGCGATAATGAATATATACGCAGATGATGCCGCGGCCGATGACTAGTAAGTTAGAAGGTTCCTTACCGTCAGATATCCTCTGTAAATGATCCATATGCTGAGCTAGACGTGGTAGGCGTATCCGGAGCAAATCTCTGAATGCTGCCATATCTGCGGACAAGCCTCGAAGATCATCGGCGAAGTAACCGTCAGGTAGTACAGCTTCCACTAGGTATATCATCACCTACACACAAAACATATCACGTTTTAATACACTACTAAATTGCTATAACGGGAAAAACATTAAGGAATTTTTTTTTCACCTTCAATGAATCTGATTCGGACTTGTCCATAACCTCCAGTATTATAGCAGCTAACATATTGAAACCTTGGCAGTAACCTACGTCTTTGTTCCACCTGAAACAAAAATATTGTCATTATTAACTGCCTCTGTGGCGCGATGGGAGTGTATCCGACTGCTACGCAAGAGGTCGTGGGTTCGATCCCCACCTAGGATTAAACTTTGTGTGATGAGCACGATGGTTTATTCTGTGTCTGGGTGTTATTTATCTATAATATGTATGTATTTAGAAATATATAAGTATGTTTATCAGTTGTGTGGTTTCCATAGTACAAGCTCTGCTTAGTTTGGGATCAGATAGCGTTGTGTGAGATGTCCCAAGACATTATATTATTAGGTATTTATGGGAGAAACAAAGTACCCAACGGGTTTGCTTCTGTTAATATAATAGAATTTGTTTCAGATCACAGATTACTAAGCAGTCAGCATATATACTAAAAAATACTAAAACAAATATTAACAAAATAAATCTCACCTTGCGTAAGCCAACAGCACTCTTCGAAGCATTGCCTGATTTTCTCGGCCTTCAGTTCCACAGAATAGGGAACAGCCAGTGCGATGCAAATCCTGTCAAAACATCAACTATTTTAACATGTTTCTTCAAGAAGTTAGTATATTCTCTAAAAGTGTGATTCACTCGTCTAGCTTTTTCGGATAAGGAAAGGTTTTGAAAAATGGTTACCCGTCCAGATGGGTAATCATTTTTCAATACATGGGACGTGGACCAGACTGACGAATTCATTACCGAGTAGTATAAAAAATGTGACAGATTTATTGAATAATGTATACTTGTATACATATAATATTAGTACGATATCATAATTACTTTAAGGATTTGAGCGCCAAGCTCGGTGTCATCGGGTTGCGCGGTGCCTCGAAAACATGCTCGTTCTGCTGATGTCCACTCGATGTTCCGTGCAGTTAGGTGTCGATTTGCTAAAGTTATCCATAGCTGTTGGAACAAAATGTTATTTATTAATTGAAATTATGATACCGTAAATAGAGTTAGTTACCCTAACGGGTATCCTAGACAGCAATTATGGAGTTCTACAAAGTAAGTCACAGTATCCATAGTTATCATGTTCTTCTATTCTGCTGCGATCACGTAAACTTTGTAATTATGGAGTAGCTATAACTTCGTACTAAACAATCGGACGTTTTTAGGTTTAAATTAAATTTATCTCAGGAGTTTCGCCCCGGAGACAAATAATAAGAAATTATCTTTCTACCATCTTGTACCATCTGTAATTTGTTTTTTAAATTAATTTTCCTTTGCAATTTATCTGTTACGATACGGTTATACCTGAAGATATTTTTCTTATTATGTTATAATGAAGGTACGTGGGCGGAAGAGCAAGTATTCGCTGCTTCTGCCGCAGGGTTAAACTCGTCGTATTATTATATTAATATTTATTATTATTACGTTAAATAAAAAACGCACAAAACCACTTTTTATCCGACTATCTGAGAGGGAGATTCGTAGACGGTAACATTTCGCAAAAAGGCCGTGAGTGAGACTTATTGTTGATTAAAATTAATTAAATGGGCGTCTTTATTGACTAAAGAACCTTAGCTTTATTTACTTTCGTTACAATGTAGTTTATTAGTCGGTCCGTAACGTTATTTAAATTATGGGTTTTGGGTGCTGTCCAACGCAATTAAAGGGAAGGTCGGCACCGACAATTACTAGGTCCAAATTAGACCTAACGAAGAATAAGTATGAGACACACAGTTAAGCATGTTTTCTATACTAATATTATAAATGTGAATGTCTGTCTGTTACTCTTTCTTATATAAATCGCTGAATCGATGTATATGAAATTTAGTATGGAGATAGTTTGAGTACCGGGGAAGGATTTAGAATGTTTTTATCGCGATAATCGACATCCACGCGGGCCGCGCGCAAAACCTAGTGTTATATAAATAAGTAAAATAGTAAACTACAAGTCTACAATTTATAATCCACAAGCTTGTTTCATTGTTTGCCAAGTTTGATCTATCTACCTACTTATATATCGAAATGCTACTGAAAGTTAATCAAAACCAAAAAATACCAAAGGAGTTAAACTGACTGAACCGGCCAAAAATGATTGTCAGGGGACTCAAAAGAGTATCGAAGAGTCCCCCTTTACTGAATAAAATATAAAGCTGAAGAATTTTCTTTTTGTTGTTATTTACTCATGAATATATTACATAAAATCAACGATATGTGATCTTGAAATTCCAAGTTATAAATAGGAATGACGTCAAAAGAAACTTATTTATGAAAGGTTGGTTGGGTGTTCTACGCGACTGCTTTCTCTACTTTCATAATTCCCTAAAGTAAGTAAGTCAAAGGTTTTTTAGATTTGTAGAACGAGCAGACTGTATCCCAATGTAGGCAACAACTATAGCAGATAACTTATGTAGGTACTACAGCAACGGTTTTTAAATGTCATTTTTCATTCTTTTTATTTTAGAGTTAAAGCGACAAAATAGTTATCTGTGTTCAAGAAGAGCTTGAAAAACATCACATAAAGATGGCCTATCGAAAACACAGATACATGAGAGGGATGAAACATAGTTATGTACCTTTTTGCGGAAATGTTGAGGCACGCCGGCGGGAAGGCGAGCTACCAGTCGCATCGCATGCAGCCACTCCGCGTATCCGCCCTCGCCGGGCCCTTCGCCGCCGCCCGGCGTCACGCCGAAACGAGCACCAGCTTCGCCAGCTACACATAACACCACACCACATTCAACACAAGCTTTGAAGATTTCTGATTTCGCTTGGCCGCTCAATATTATTTTCGTTATTTTTTTATTGTTAAGTCAAGTCAGACTTTTTTTACGTCTTCGTAAAAAGCGTCTGACTTGACTTGAGAAGTAAAAATAAATATATTTATTTTTTCTTTTTATTTATTTATTTATTTATTTATTTATTAGGAATAACAACAGCTTCTTACAATTAAACTTAACTACTTAACAAAGTTTACTTATGTAGCCAAATAAGTTATCCACGATGGATATACAGCGGTCTAAGTGTGTTCAAACATATTGTGACAAAAAGTATATTATTTAAACTCAACATTAAAAATGTTACAAGATTCAAACGACTATCGGTAAACAGAAATATTATATGATATGGGTACATATACATATAAGGCCACATATGGGCCCATACATATACATAGATACATAGTCATATACTTCTATAGATACTTATACATAGGTACATGAATCGTTTATGGAGAAATAATATTATTGTGTAAGAACCGTAGACACGGCAAACTAGCTAGGAGTAAAGCATTACCTTCAATACATGTTTTTTGAATTTGTCCTTAGAACCAATAAATAAGTCTAAATCACAAAATTGTTTATTGTAAGTGTCAACCAAACGTGATAATACACCATTTTTACCGTAAGTAGTTGAATGAAATGGATTCTGAAGAAGTGCAGTATTTCTCGTGCGTTTTTTAGGAGTGCAAAAGTTAATATTAGCAAGTAGCTCCGAACAATCTAAACGTCCGTTCAATAGGTCAGATAGTAGTCCCATGTCCAGTAAAGTACGCCTTTCCTCGAGTGTCAGTAATTTATATGAACGGCAGTTGTCTTTGTAGTCACAAGAACCGCAATGGAATTTAAAATTAAGGTGTGCCACGAATTTTCTTTGAATGCGTTCAATGCTATTCCTGTGTACAGCAAAGCAAGGCGACCAGATTGGGCTGCCATATTCAAGCAGGCTGCGAACATAGGCGAAATAGACTATTTTCAAACTTAATATGCTCTGAAAAGGTTGGCAAGACCTTATGACGAAGCCAAGATTACGAAATGATCTACTTCTGGAAAAAAGCTTACGTTATACCTATTCATAAGAAGGGCTCGAAATCTCAAATTGATAACTACCGCCCTATCTCCATTTTGAACTGTGTTGCCAAAGTCTTCGAAAAGATTATTTTGCAACACATTTATCCTATTATCAAACATGGTATACCAGATTCTCAGCACGGGTTTATGCAAAGACGCTCAACTGTATCAAATCTTGCCTGTTTTACAGATTACGTCTTAGGTCACATGGAAAATGGCGGCCAGGTCGACGTGGTCTACACTGATTTTGAAAAAGCATTCGATCGTGTGGACCGCGTCACCTTACTGCAGAAGCTCTCCGCTCTAGGTATACATGGAGATTTACTCAGATGGGTAGAATCATACCTATCAAATCGCTCGCAGGCTGTTATACTAGGTGGTTTTAAGTCCGACTTTGTCACAATCCCCTCTGGCGTCCCGCAGGGCTCGCACCTCGGTCCCCTTTTTTACAACGCTTACATCTTTGACATCGAGGATCACATAAAGCACTCGAATCATATTCTCTACGCTGATGACAAAAAAATTTACATGTCTATTAGATCTATTTCGGACTGTATTTCGCTTCAAGAGGATCTTAACTCGCTATTTAACTACTATACTAATAATTTTATCACAGTTAGCATTAGTAAATGCCAGAGTATATCATTTACACGCAAAAGAAATCCTATTTCCTATCAATATAATTTCAACGGCGTTGTGATCAGGAGGGTCGAGGTTGTGCGGGATCTCGGTATTCTTTTGGACGCCGAGTTGTCCCTGCGGCAGCACGTGGATTCAATTGTCGATCTTAGCCAAAAATGTCTCGGCAATAGGATTTCTTTTGCGTGTAAATGATATACTCTGGCATTTCTTGATATGATTATGGATATATTTTGGTTACTAAACCACTATAACCTATAGTCAGTTATGCTTTAATTCTTGTTATATCAGCCTGTTATTTCTCTACATAATAGACTAGACCTTTTCCCATGTCTAAGACAGCATGTTGCTTTCGTAGACATGGCAAAAGGTCTGGCCTAAGGAACAGTAGGCCTACTCTCTTTTTCTAAAACGAAATTCATGTTTCCGTTTTCTTAAATTTCTTGAGTTTACTATTCTAATATTTTTTTAGATAAGCACAAGAAGTCTGAACCCATAGACGATTTTCAGATATGACTGAATTGAATGGATGTTGCTGACTTTGCATATCACCACCTCATTTTCAATCGAAACTTCGTTTTCACTAAATTAGAGTAGGCCTCTAGGAACGGCTTATTTTCAAATTCCAAAAGAGTTTATTGTATTATCGCAATCCTATGTAACTAAAACAATTAGCAAATAAAACTATACGACTTTCCCAAAAAAAAGAGAAAAATTTGTTCAATGAAATCCCTGTTTAACCGAAACAAGTAATTTCATAAGAGCCGCCAATGACGAATACGTAACTACACATTTACATAATAAAGTGATATTGTCTAGACAACCAAAGAAAGAGCGTCGCCAAGCTTTACGATTAGTTTATTACTGACAAATGTACCTTTGCAATAAAACTGACATCGCAAATAAAACTAGGAAACGAAACATCAATCATGTAGGTATAACAAAGATAACTTAGAACTTCAAAGGTTTCATGAGGATATTTTCCTGATCGCTACAATTCATGTAAAAATTATAAAAAAAGGGTACGCACCTGAGCCAGCCTTCGATGCACCTGCCAAGCTCCTCAAAGAGTTTAGGAGTGCACTCATCTGTCTTGTAAGCGGTACACATTTGACAATAAACGCATATCTTTAGAACTACACTAAGCACTAAGTTAACGACCTGACGGTTTAATTCGATGCAGTATTACTGCAGGCACACACCGCCGAGACATTTTTGGCTAAGATCGAAGATTAAAGGTTATTTTTTGATTGAACGTTATTAATGAAATTGAACGAAATTGTGAAAAATTATAAGCCATATCTCGATAGCATTTAGAGACTGCGTAGTCAACCAGCTGATGTGATGTTTACTGGGAAAGTCGTGAAACGAAGCGGCGGGGCTTCTAACCCTGTACCATCGTACTATACTATAATACGAGTTTCGTTTACTGTTATACAAATTGCTACCATTTCTTCCTAGACGGCAAATAGTCTCTAGTCTTGTCGTCCCGTAATAGCGTATCATGGTACAGGTTATAGGCATGCGCAAAGGGCTACGGCATGGTGTCTGTGTGCGTTACGTATCGATTTAGCGCCGCTGTGTACGTCAGTTTCGGAAACAGATAGACAGGAAAGCACCTCATACACAGTAAAGTAGACTTAAATTTTGCGTAAATCTATTTTAAGCTCTCTTGAATGAAACTGTCATGATATCTAGAAATAGATGTTGACGACTTACGAAATAGAAGAGAAGATATATATATGTATATTTTTTAAAAGATAACTAGCAATGTGGGATTGTGGGTCATACATTACTAGCAATCATGTTAACTCCTCCACCTAAGTTCAATGGCCTGTGTTAGGAGTGGGTTCACGTTGGTAGTATAATGGGTAGGATTCGAACCGGCTACCGCCGCTTTATGCTTTATTTTCAGTCAGTTTTCCGTCAAAATATAACATGACCAGGTATTAAAGATATTACTAATTTCATTAATAAAGAGTAAGTTGTAACTTACGCCATTAATTCCATAGATAGATATTCGTTTCAGGAATTTATTCTACATATTATACTATAAACGTGCAGAGTGGGCGTTAAGTCTAATTAATTTTCTGCTAATATTTATTTTAGACCCGGTTGGCTCGTTTATCATTCTGGCTGTTGAGCTGTTGACGGCACTTCTGGTATCGATTAGTTATCAGTCATACAATGTTTAGATTTTAGGTAATATAATTCCAAGTCCCTAATCCCTTTACATTCGTAGAGCATACAAATTCTACAAACATGTTTTTCTTTAAAGTCCCAGCGTGACCTTTCAAGATATTTATTAGCAAACTTGGTAACTTTAGTAAGTAAAGTAGGCAGTTGAGTGTTTGAAGATTGAATACAAACTTACTAATATGCCGTAGCAGGACCGTGAACGCTGCACAGAGCCTTTTCTGTTGGCGCCGTAGTCTGTCTCGTGAACGGACGTACTTCGCGAGTCGTTCCCCGGTTATTTGTAGTCTTTCCTCCCATTCTATTTTTTGCTGCCATAATTCTGTTGGATCTGAATTAATTATGCGTTGGTAGATTGTTAAATAAATGTATTTAGAATTACTAATCACATTTATTTACAAATCGCATCGAATTATAGCTTCGGGTTTTTGGTAGATTAGGTATAGGAACAGATAATATAATCTATAGGTAGGTACTAGTACTATAGCTGGGCCAAAAATAACAAGAGAAATAGAATTGGCAAAAAAATCTGAATGTATTGATATTGTCCTTGTTTTGTTATTTCATTGATTGTGTTTTATTTTATGTGACGCAATCTCACTTATAGTATGACCATTAGTGCTGTGCACTCCCTGAGGTATGCGCGCGGTGAGACGGGGGGGTTAGAATCGGCTGCTGCGCTGTCAGTGCGCCGTCAACGCTTGTGA
Organism: Herminia tarsipennalis; assembly: GCA_945859575.2. NCBI lineage: Eukaryota > Metazoa > Arthropoda > Insecta > Lepidoptera > Erebidae > Herminia > Herminia tarsipennalis. Next base: position 15,233,404 of record OX243838.2, read on the forward strand.
CGGCAGGTAGTGTTATTTGTATCGGACTGTCTATGTCAGACGCACACGAGATAAATATTCAAAGATGGGTCGTGCGTTATCTCGTGATATGAAGACTGTCATTTTTAAGGTGGCTGAATATTTTAAGAAAAGAAAAGCAGACAAAGAAAGCTTTGAATTTAAAAATGACGTGAATATTGCTAAAATCGTTGCGGAGGCTACGGGATACAGCAAAAGAACCGTACATAATGTGATTTCTGCGGGCTATTTATCAATTGAAAATTCAAGCCAATTAAAATTTCAATCGCCAAAAAAACCAAAAGTTCTAAAGAAAAAACACGTTGTGGATGATTTTGACCTTGGAGTTATCAGAAGAAAAATTCATCAGTTTTACGAAGTTGAAAAAAAAATACCAAGTGTCCGTAAGTTACTATCAAGTTTGAGACAGGATGGCATATTGAATTGTGGACGGGAATATTTAAGACAGCTTTTACACAAAATGGGCTACCGTTACAAAAAATGCAAATCAAAGAGACATCTCCTTATAGAGCAGCCTAATATTACAGTGTGGCGGAAAAAATATCTTACACAAATCAGAAATTACAGAACGGAAAACCGAAACATATATTTTCTTGATGAAACATACATCAACGCCAGTCACCATGCCAGCAAATGTTGGCAATCATCGTCAGAACCCGGTATTCATGCTGATATTGGGAAAGGACGGCGACTAGTAATACTCCACGCTGGGTGTCGAAATGGCTTAGTGGATGATACATTGACTATATTCAAATCCGATGCTAGAACCGGTGACTATCATGGAGATATGAGCGGACCTACTTTTTATAAGTGGGTAGATGAAAAGTTAAAAGATAAGTTGCTGCCGAATTCTGTGGTTGTAATGGACAACGCGTCTTACCACAGCGTTCAGATTGAGAAGAAACCAACTATATCAAGCCTCAAAAGTGAAATGCAGAACTGGTTGCTACGCCATAATGTAGAATTTTCAGGAACCATGTCAAAGGCTCAACTGCTACTTCTTATCAAAAATACACAAAAAGAACCCGTGTATAGAATTGACGAACTCCTGAAAGCCAGTGGACACACTGTTCTGCGTTTACCTCCGTACCATCCAGATTTAAATCCAATCGAGTTGGTCTGGGCTGATATTAAAAACAACATAGCCCAAAACTATATTAATTCTTCTCTAGACGAAAAGATAATCTTATTGGATAAATTGTTTTCGGAATTCACGGCGGAAAAATGGCAGAAATGCGACGATCATGTCCAGAAAAATGAAAATGATTACTGGAGTCGCGATAGTAGGTTCGATAATGTTATCGATTCATTCATAATAAATTTGCAAGACTCTGATTCAAGTTCCGGTGGCGAAGAGGAAGATGAAGATGATGACGAAATGGAAGATGAAGTTGAAACAGAATCTATGTCAGAATAACTTTCGTTAGAATATATAATTGTTTGTAAATATAAAAAATGTTTAATAAAACAAGTCCTGTTGTGAATTATAACTTTCAATTCTTATTTATCACCTGCATATTTTTAATAAAATATGAGTATATTTGGGTTACATTTTAATCAACAAAGTAAGTATATATTACAGATAGATAGCCTCCGACCAACGCAACGTCCCGCCACAAGTCTTGCCTTAGAAATGCAAACTGATATCGTAAGATCTGTCCGACATGTATCGACCTCATGTGAACTCATGCACTTTTTTCTTCGCCCCCCACCTCGCCGTGCATACCTCAGGGAGTGCACAGCACTAATGGCCACACTATAGTAATAAGTCAGAATGGTAAATATTTCTTAGAATGAATTCATACCTAAAACTTCCAAGTAGCTCCGTTCAATGGCTTCTGGGATTTCTTCACAGTTAGACTGACTTGACGTTAGAGACGGTATAGACCTGAATATAAATTAATTCATATTAGTATCATATACTATTTATACAATCATGTGCAAACACTGTCTAAAACATAACAAGTACCTAGGTAAATTGACTAATTATTTTCAATAATGTAATTGTAACTTTGCTTGTTCGCGAGTTTAAAAAAATCCAAAAGTTTAATTTATTACTAGAAAAAAAGTTAACATGGTAGGTAGGTACCATATATAGAAAACTATGGGTGTTTTTTGGAGCTACTTTGTTTGGTACTCGTGATAAAGTTTACTTTAAATATAAGGGTGCATGCCGAATACAATAACTGCCCGGCGGCAATGCGCCATAAAAATCTCCCCATTCAGTGTAAGCTATTTAAAACCAATAACAATTTACCTAGAATTCGACCCTGGGCTATTATTAATCGAGCTCTGTGTTTGAATATTGAGGTAAATTAATAATTAGCTCAAGGCAACAGCAGAAGGGTCAGGATATCCCGTCATCATTAGCTTTACTGCAACTCATTTAGAGAAGTCGCTTATTGTGAAAAACTGCCCCCATTTTTTGTATGGAGAAATCGTTGGCGCCAAATTGCACTTGAGGGAGAAGAAGCGGCTAGACATAGCGCCGCGAGGCAGCCTACATTCGCTTTGCTTTAAAAAAATTGTTGAAAATTTTGACAGATTTATTTCTCTTTATTTGTAAAATTTTTGTACAGAATAGTAGATACGTATTTAAAAATAGATATATATCTAAGTATGACTTTATACAAATGTCTTTACATGATATGAATTATACTTTCCTAATAAGAATTACTGTTAATTTATTCGATCACCAAGACTTTAATACCTGAGCGAAATAATGTTTTCCTGCATTTATTTCCTGGTAATCAACAAATGAATACATCATAGTGATTGAAGGGTATTAAGCGCCGTAAGACAGAACTTTGTGATTCATGTCTCAGACCTGTAATTACTGGCAATTATTTAAATTGTATTATTTATAACCCTAGGTACCTAACATAGCTTGACATGCATACCTAACAAATTGGTCTTTATTTTATAATGTTTGCAACCTTGTTTGCTATATACGTCTTCTTCTATGGAGCCCTAGACTTTGGCCAATATAAAAACACATATAGTTTTTATGTTTATTTATTATAATATTTTATTTTAATTTTATTAGTGGATGCTCCCGTTATATTGTAACCATTAAGGTTGATATATTTTATCTAATGTTCCGATCAATAAGTATCTTCACATAACTCATAAAGTAAACTCGCTCCCGCTATCTGTGCGCTTAGATCTTTTGAACTACGCAACGGATTTTAATGCAATTTTCAGCAAAAGATAGAGTGATTCAAGAGGAAGGTTTATATGTATAAAACATCATCCCGCGGCAACGGGATCCACCCGCATGAAGTCGTTGGTGTCTTCTAGTAATAAAAAAAGAAAAATATATAAGTAAATAAATAATCTCCATCAGATTTTAAAATTATATGTACTACAGGTCTTAATCGCGTGAATAATTTGTGATCAGCAAGTGTATACACCGCTGAACAAACATTACACGTTAGTGTGCAGATGTCCTTAGTGTTGTGTGTCGAAGTACCGACAGTTCCGTAATAGCATTTAAGTGATGAAAATCAAGCGAGGATAGTTTCCGAAAACCGCGCTTCACGGAGGCGACGCTGAGCTGAACTAGTCAACCCGTGACCACTGCCGTTGCAATACGGTCGAAACGTCGGGCAATAAACAAGGTATTTTACCTTAAATTATTCACGCGAATAAGACCCGTAGTATATATAATTATAATTTAAAATTTTAAAATGTGCACAAATCGCGAAAGTTTATCAAAATTTAATCTCCATCAGTTTCCTAATATGATGTATAATAAAGGTATCGGTAGCAACACCTTACTTACATAAATAGTTTATAAAATATTGGCAATTCGAAAACAGTTCTTATTGCCTTGTTCTTTACTTTGGCTTTACCTATTGCTTAACGAACTTGGCATTACACGTAGGTACACGAGATGAGAAATGTTCGTCAAGCGATTTTCGTCTTGAGTGGCCCTGATTGTACGAGTACATGTAGAGTCATGATTTATCACAAGCGTCGGTTTTGCTTCCTAGTGAATAAAGACTTTTGAATTTGAGCTTTTCTGTGTAACGCTTAAATATTAGATCTCGGTAAGATTTAGCATAGCGTTATTATAGATGGAGTCCCCTACCCCAGCTAGTTGTCTATTGGCTAAAAATATACAGAAAACCGCAGTAACTTATCTGCCTGTTACTGTTATCTGCATTTTAGGGTTCCATAGCCAAAATGGCAAAACGGAACCCTTGTAGGTTCGCCATATCCGCCGTCCGCAGCTTAGCTCAGAGACTGTTAGTGCTAAAGGCTGTAATCTTGCATGGAGACACATATACCGACAAAGTGAAATATTACAATTTTGTAATCTCCCCTATATGTAAAGTAGGGGTGTGATTTGTTTTTCTTACCTACCTAATCGTGTATCGGGGTATCATTAGACACACACAAAAAAATATAGGTTGGAAAGATCATTTTTCTATTTAGCGATCCGTTTGTGAAACATTAAGCCTTAAAGTGCAATGGTAGCCATTGCACTTTAAGGCTTACACGATCACTTTAGTATAACAGTATTATATTATCTGTGGTATAACTGTCAGTTTTAGCTGAACATTAAAACCGAGTGTGTGTACGATGAAAGTGAACTTGTGTGGACACTAGGGACGTCAGATTTGACTGTCAGATAAAATCCTTCAGTTAAAAGTGATCGTGTGTAGCCACTATAAGATATTTCCTTCCACACGCAGTCATGTTTTACCAACTCTATAATAACGCTATACATTTTACTTATTGACGTGACAACGTCTTATAAATCGATGACCGTACGATAAAGTGTCTCAAAAAAAGTCACGTTACTGATTGGTTGCTAAGCAACAGCCAATGGCGATTGCAGCGACATGACATGCGATACAATTGGAACTAATGTTATTAATTGGTTGATGGAATGGCGATATGTCACCAATGTTTTCTTATGACGTTATCACGTAAAAAAAATATCGTCCGTAAAGCGACTTTATAGACAGCCATTTTTTTATTTATTTATATATTCGCCGAAAAGCTTACAGTTTAATATAATCTTTAACTATACTAATATTAAAAATCTGAAGAGTTTGTTTGTTTGCTTTTTATTTGGTTGAACGTGAGAATCTAAAAAAATATTAGTTCGAATTAAACATTTTTGGTGTTGGATAGCCCATTTATTGAGGAAGGTTATAGGCTACATTATATCCCGCTACGGCTAATAGGAGCTGAGCATCAATGAAAAATGTTGCAAAAACTTACGCAGACGAAGTTTTAATAATAAACATGTTGCTAATAACAAGCTTTCTCGGATGCATTTTAAATATTACAAAATTCAACATAAAAACAGATCACAGAAAAAATAACTGAATAAAAAAATAGCGATAACAGAAATAATAAAATGGGAAAACAGAAAATCAAAAAGGAAACCTTACCACCACCGCTACTATATGTACAGTACTTTATAACACCGCAGCCAGGGCTGCTATTAGCTATCAAAAAAGATTTTAGCTAAGATATTTCCCGCAACTCTCGCGCTTATACAGAATAGATCTGTTTAATTCTAGGGGTGTGATTTTGGGTAATTGCTTAAATTCCCTCATATGACGATGGAAGAAGGCATTGCGCCAAAGTTTGTACTTTTAAATGGTTAGTAAGGGCGAAGGCCAATTTGGTGACTCTTGCGAACTTCACACAACACAGTGCTTCACACGTGCGTTTGAAAACAGAACCGTCGTATTTACCATTTATTTTTAAGATATGTCGTTATATACGTTCGTTATATCGTCGGTTTATATGTTTATACTATTTTCAAAGGAAGTGAGAATATTCTGACTCACCCGCGACTACCATCGATCGCGCTTTGGTTGCTCCAGTCACGCTGATCCGCATACAGCTCATTCAGCAAATCGTCAACAAGATTTTTGAGATCTGTTTTCTAACAGAAAAACATAAAATGTATATAGATATATAATATATAACTTGTAAGGAAAGGTGTCATAAAATTCAAGGGTTGTTATGCGTTGATAAAAGCCCCAAAAATATAAGATTATAAAACAAAACCTTGAAAATGTTTTTAATATCTGAGTAGGTACTGAGGTACCCAAAAATATGAATTTTAATTCGTTTTTTTATCAAATAAAAATATATTATCATTTAAAAACAACTATGTTGTGATCATGCAATTGAATTCTACACCATAGGAGGGGAATAGGTACCTAATCATGCCTTATATCATTCTATAGAAACTCTATGTCGTACTAATAATGCAATGTGGTTTGGTACCGTGGAGGGTGAAATACTTTTGTTATACGAGTAGGCTATCCATTGCTGACATTTGATCACACCTTTCTGTTACATATTGTAAAAGACTAGCTTCTGCCCGCGGCTACACTGGCGTAGATTAAGTAGGAAACAGTAGGTACTTTTTTCTGTGATGTAAGGTAGGTACTAGGTATCTATATGTTCATCTCTTTACACCCGGCGATGTGTACCTAAATCTAACAACCAAACAATCTCACTTTCTCGTTTGTACTTAATACTATGTAGTCAGGATAAACGGCAGGTACCAAAGTATCCCTAGAATTGGAAATAAACTTATTTTAGTTTTTAAGCTTTTACAACATATTTAGTATGGGTATTATCAAGCTATTTTTGTAGGTATTTTAATTTTTTACATCGTCAAATTCAGATACCAAAGGACCGTTTTATTTAATAATATTTTCCCTGTCACTTTCATACAAATGATGTACAATTTTCCATTAACTTCGAATAGCTATACATACCTGTGAAGGATTCTTTATCAGCGGTGGGGGAGGTATTGGAGATTGCTTTTTGTTGTTGATCTTCGGTATCCAAATTTTCTTCGGCTTTTTCTCTGAAATCGGCTTTTCAGATACAAGCGAGGAAAAATCTAACTCAAATCGAACTACTTTTAAATTAATAGGTTGCTTTTCACTTATCGTGTGCATTTTCTAGTGATTTCTAAAATTACACTTATTGATATATTCATTCAGATTTATTTTGATTTGTTTACACAATTGACCAGCGAGAGAAGAACGTCCACTGACAACGATAAAATGAAGTTACATTTTTTTTATCACTTGTGGTAATCGAGGTTGAAGCGTTTGATACAAAAAACTTTTTACAAATTTTAAACCGTAGTGAATTACTAGTAGTTGGTTAATGAGCAGTGTGTGACGATGCGTGGCGGCAGGAGGTGCGATAGTCTCCCACTCGTTCAGTGTCGGTCGGTCCCGATAATGGTGATAACGACTAATATATTCATTCGAATGCATGCCCAATGAGTCTAAGGCTAGCGGACATTGATATTACGTAGGAGGAAACAATAGAGCGCAATTGTTTGTGTACTTATATATAAATCACTAATTAAAAATGTACTAGGCGTGCTTCTGAAAGTTTGGGTCATCGCATCATCTACGTCATAAAATATAATCTTCGTGTTGTATATTATCATTCGGGTTGTATTAGCATTGGTACATAAACTGAAATAAAAAAACATAACCTTCCTTTTTGCGCAGTCGGGTAAAAATAGACTTAAACCAACTCAATATTGTCAAATAGATTGACAATCTTATATCGTAAGTAAATTCGTAATATTTGAAAGACAGATTCGACATCCGTGGCTCAGTGGTGAAGCCTTTAGCGTCGCAGGGATGGTACCTACGCGAGTCCGGTTGGGCGACTTAATCCTTTATAATTTTTATAAAATCATCATGATGTAATTGCAATAATAACTGAAGCTCATAATGCATTCTTAATCCTTATATTGTTCTGAGGATATAGTCTAGGGACTTAAAATTTTGAATTCCTTGACCCTAATATCTATGGGGATTTATAATGGAAACAACGCCGAGACCGCACGGTATTGGTTAATTCTCAGCAACAATGTTTAACCTAACTTTGTCTCCGTCACGATCTAACAGATTTCTAATTTATAGGTCAGTACCCCTCTCCTTCTATAGATCATATTTATAAGTAACGCAACAATGTTGATCTGTAATCTTGGGTTTCCGGAACTCTGCAGGTATTCAACAAACTTTTGTATTCGAGATAGGGTCACTGTAATTCAAAGTTAATACTTACTCAAACGATATTATACTTTGAGTCATGGAAATACATTACATACACAAAGGAGCTCGATGCTCTTGGTGGTCGAAGGTGGAAAAGCAGACATATAAGGATATTTTGGCTGGGTGGGGGGATCGGGGGGAAGCTGGATTCGCCAGTGATCTATATGTGTGTACGTTTGTTGTCCAGGGGTATGATCTCCCTTTAATATAGGGTAGTTATCAGGAGGTTGACAAATGAAACGCGTTTTTTTTAAATGATAACTAGCAATGTGGGATTGTGGTCCCGCATTACTAGCAATCCTGTTAACCCCTCCAGCTAAGCTCAATGACTTGTGTTAAGAGTGGGTTCACGTCGGTAGTATAATGGGTAGGTTTCGAAACCGATTTGGTAAGAGACTCTTTTTTTTATAAGGAACCGGTACAGATATACAGTATCTATTGTTTGTATTTTACGTAGCGTGGCTACGTCATGTACATTCAGATACGTCACATGTAATATGTAGGTAATTCCCTAAGCGCTACAAAAGTATTTCTGTCTTTACTTAATTTCTGTCCCTGCTGGACTTTGAGGAACTAGTTTATTGACTATTCATTTTACAGCTGGCTGTCGTTGGACCGAAATTTCTTCCGCCGCCATCCCTACTGCACCAACCCGCGTGGTGTCGCAGCTCCAGTGCAACCTGTTATCTCAATATGTGAGAGCAGATTGGGTTTATGTCCGTTTGCCTTGTACGGCTGTTCCGCCGTTCTGATGAATTTTTCTCCGTCTTTGCAGCCGTTAGGGTCTTCCCCCGTGTCTCTGGACAGCGGGTAATAGAGATGGTGGCTCTATTCTCTCATGAGCCGGCATTAGCCAATGGCTGTGTATAATGCGTCGGCCAAAGGTCTCTACTATTCACTATTAAGTGACAGCGCCAGCATGAGGTCAGTTTAATAAAATTTCCATAACTTTTGCCACCGTACAAGTACAACGCGAGAGACATTCTCACGACACAGGGAATCCTAGTGTGAGATCCAGGGCTTTATTACTATCTATTTGTAACTTTTTGAACAATAAATCATTTCTTTTTTTTTTTAACATCAACGTATCATCCCATCACCATCAAGATATTTGGCAATGCACCACATTTGTTTCGAACGCCATTTTATGCTACACACAATAGCCTTGTGGAATTAACTGGAATTCATTGTAGCCACCTTATTTTCCGGAATTACAATGACTTACGAGCCTTCAAAAAACAGTGTATTTTTTTAACAAGCCGACAACGCACCATCTAGGCATTAGATGTCATATGTAGCGGTAATTACATACCATCCCCCTATCCCATCAAAAACTTCAAGAACTTTATTGACAAGAGTTTGTACCCTCATGGGTAATCCCACCCAATGGGTTCATCTTATTTTTATTTTATTATTCGTACATAATTTGAAATCCACTAATTGGCAAAAGTAAACTAATCTAAGTATTATTCCCACTGAACGTCAGGCCTTATTTTTTAAGTATGGAAGTCAGATAAAGGTATGTGTTTTATGAAGTTCAACTTAATTGCTACCCTAAATGCTAAACGCTTGAACCATAAGGGCTTCGATAAAAAAACTGATCATGACTTCTGTTACGGTGATAGCTAACAGGAGGAGAGGGACTTGCCGTATCTGAGAGCCGACTGACTGTAACTCATAATTATTCTGAGGACTGCAACCTGCCTTTAGACAGTAAGTAAGATGTAACATACTAAACTGTTAAGTATACAGTTTTGTAGGATTCTACTCCTATCCTACCTTGTAAGTACCCACTTCATATTATTAACACGCTTTTATTAGCTTGGTATGTTTCTATGTAACGGAATCATTAAACATGTTTTTCACCCCCTTCAACGTCGGATTTAATTAAAACTTCGCACACTTATCAAGGACTGATGGCAATATAATCTAATAAAAAGAGATTTTTGTAAAGTCATCCCCTAAGGGGGTAAAATAGTGGTTGTAAGTTTATATGAAGCTCCGCCAGTTTTGAAGTTAGATGTGTGGAATTTCGTATTTGGCTTATTGGTTTAAAATAAAGAAAATATGTTTCGGCGTTCATAAATCAACCCTCAAGGGGCTAGTGGCTTTGTCAGTTTGAATATTAGATCTGTGAAATTACCTAATTGGCATTCCAGTTTAAAATAGAGAAACACATAATTCAGTGTTTTTGAAAAATCAACCCTTAAGAAGATAAAATAGTGGTTATAACTTGATGCAATCATTCGACAGTTTTTTAAAATAATCGACGTCTTATAGATCACTGACCGGGTGCACGTACGAAAAAATGTCACGGTCCATCACGTTCCGCCTGCTGATAGGCTAAAGTATTGTAGCCGTCCACTAAAGCTTATACAGGCATGGTTGTTTATTACAATGTCATCAATGTTAATGGCGATTGCAGCGACATGAAATCAGTGGGAAATAAAAAAAGAAATAAAAAAGAAATAAAAAAAACTGTCAAAAAGATGTTTCTTACAATATTAATGTAATCAATGTTTTCATAAGACGTTATTACGTAAAATTATCGTCAATAAATGATTTTGTAAAAGAAAATTTAACATGTTTAATTACTGCTTGTTTCCAATGGTGGCTGGGTGGCTACCGTTTTGTGTTCACCAGCTGAGCTGACGTCAAGGTCTTCATTTTGGCGATGACTCATTAAAACGCAGTTGATTTTATTAAAACTTTTATTTTCGAGAGTTATTCATCTCAGCAAAATATTTACAACAGTAGTCTAGTTAGTGTTGCCCAAATTCAGTCTTGGTCTTGCAGTCTTGGTCTTGTTCTTGCGTTTTTGCAAGACCAAGACCAAGAACAAGACCGCGTATTTTTAGCAAGACCAAGACCAAGACTGACCGTGCAAGACTTGAGCAAGAACAAGACATAGCCTGCAAGACTCTTGCGTCTTGCAGCTAGGACTTAGCGCTATTTCACTGAGTAGTTAGGTGTAACAGTTCGGTGTATAGGTAGGTACGCTTAGGAATTCTATGAGACGCAAAAAACTGTATCAAAGAATATGAAAAACTGGACCTATGCGCATTACGACTAATACCATAAACATAGCGAATAAAAAAATATCTATTAAAATCAAACTGAGTGCATGCATAGTTATGTTTTAACCATCGGCACTTTGATAATGCGGCATCAAAGGTTTTGTACTTACTTCTCAAAGAAATTTGCCGCTTTTCGGAAGTACATGGTTATGATACACGCGCCGGCGGCTTCTTTTGAAATCTAAAACAATCGTTGCCGCCACGCCGAAATCATAACATTTGACACTATTTGATTGCCGCCATAGGGCGAAGGTATACTCATGCAAAATAATTTCCTAGTAGAGTACCTACAGGTGTTCCAAAGAATAAATAAGTTTCAGAGTGCTTAGAATGAAAATGAATACATTATACTGATCACGCAAGTAGTATTATGATTAGGATAAAATGGTAAGGATAGGTAGTAGATGTCATATTAATTCATTCTAGTAAGTATATATTATAATATTGATTACTTATATGGTTTTAAACTAATTACTTAGGTACTATTATTGTACATTTAGTCATTATATTTCTTAAGTTTTTACAAGAAAAAATAGCAAAAAAGTGTTCAAATATCACCCGTTTAATAAATATTGTAGCCACTTTTAAATATACTTGAAACGTGTAAAAAAATTCTACAAAACTAATAAAATAATATAAAAAGCGTAGGTACTTACCTACTAATAAAATAAAAAGCCTGCGATAAGAGTTTTGTATTACTTACCAGCCCGAATATCTCTGAGAGAGATGATGAGAGTAAGTATTTACTAGCTGTGCCCGCGACTTCGTCCACGAGGAATAGTAACTTTGGAGGTATAGTGACGTTCAGGACTTATTTATTTATTTTAAAACTTCTGTCATCAAACATACAAACGAACTCTTCAGCTTTATAATATTAGTATAGATGTACGCCAAAACATTCACTTATATGTAAAGAATAGTGATTGGCACTAATTCTATTTTATTCACGCGTCGCGTCTGTACAAGTAGGTAATATTTAGTGTGTGTTTGTACGCCGCACGCGGCATTGTTTGATTTGCGGCGGCATCCTTTTCATAGAGCCGGCACGTGGCGAGGCGGCGCGGTAAAGCAAGGAAACGTACTATAAATAAAGGAATTATTTTAATTCCAGTCATTTCCAATTGAGCTGTGCTTCGAGTCTAACTTGATAATTGTTTTTACTAATTCTCGTTGTTTTCTAAAAACGTATCACGTGTACAATTTAATATGAGTGACGAAGATTCAAATTATTCTAGTCCGAGTAACGAGAGTTTGAGTCACAGATCTAAAAGACCCAAAAGCAAATTTGAGGAGTTTTTCGAAATAATTCATGCATCCCAAACTGCCTTCTGTAAATTGTGCCAACATAAAAAGATTGAAATAAAAATGAAAAACAGAAACACTTCAGGCTTAAGGAAACATCTAATATCTTTCCACAAAAAGGAATCAGAAATATTTCTTCCTGTTAAACCAAAATTAAGTGGAGATATCACAAGCTTTTTAGTAACCGCTGGAAGTGGACAGGTAAGAATATTTTTTTAACAGTTAAAAGAATTTTAACTCCGCGTAGCTATTCATGCGATACTTTCAAAAACGCCATTAACTTACGTAAGTATTTTTGAGTTAGTGGTGTTTTCACAGTTTTCATCTAGGGGTGCGACATATTAAGTATGTAATTATCGTCTTAAATATTTTTTATAAACACCCATATTTTCAGTTAATCGGCCAGTAACAACTAAGTACTTTATTTTGGTAAATTACAGTACAGTGCAACCTTAATATAACAAATATCAATTTAACGATTTTCTCGATTTAACAACAACAAACCTCCTCCTCTTATACGCTCAAACCTAATAACACAAGATTTATTGTTTTGTTTCAGTCGGAAAACAGCAGTGACAACATCACGACAGCTACAGTTGATTGGGTGGTGAAAAAATATCTTCCCTTCTCATTTTTCGATGACGAAGCTACACAAGTATATTTTCGACGTATTTGCCCTAATATGGTGTTTCCTAAAAGGTCTACACTTAGAAGGAAAGTCAAAGAGCGATTTGAAGAGCTCCAATTGAATCTCAAGGAACGACTTCAACAATTATCATCTAAAATGTCTTTTACCATTGATGGGTGGACGTCAATTGCTGGTAGGAGTTACTACGGGGTTACTATTCATTATATAGACAACGCATGGAAGTATCAATCTGTAGTTCTTGATTTTATACCATCACGCGGTCGACATACTGGGGAAGATATTGCAACGATTTTCCATGAATGTTTATTGGAATATGGCATAATTGATAAAATACAAGGTATCACGGTCGACAACGCAACTGCAAATACCAAATTCATGTATGAACTGGGCAAACAGCTGCCGCCACACTTTGATTCAGACAATCAACATTTCCGGTGCTTTGCTCACATTTTAAACCTTGGTGTACAAGATTTATTAAAGACCTTAGCATTACACTGTGAGTCTGACACTAACGCGCAAGATCAGCAGTACGAAGACTATGCAGACGAAACTGAGGATGAGGAAGATGAAGAATCTGCACCAAATATTGCTGACTCGCGTACATCTGTAACAAAGTTACGCAGTATTTCCAGTAAAATAAAAAGAAGTGAGATAGTGAAGAAGAAGTTTCAGTCTGCTTGTGAAGCAGCTGGCGTGCCATCAAATCTAAATGCCATTCTTGACTGTCCAACGAGATGGAATTCCACACATGATATGATTGGATTTGGTTTAAAAGTGAGAGCGGGCATTGACATATTGTGCAGTTCTGTCACCGAATTAAATGATTTTCAAATCACAGCTAATGAATGGCAGGTACTCGAAAAATTACATAAATTTCTAATAAACTTTAAACTTTTAAGTACAAAACTTGGTGGAGACAAATATGTTACATTACCGCTAGTCATTGTATCATTCAATCTCTTGCTAGATAAAATTGAATCCATGGTAAAACAGTTAGATGAGAAACCTAATCGATCTGAAGTGGATGAAAGGCTCATTCTAGCTTTCCAAGCAGCTCGAGACAAAATGCTTAAACATTACAAGAAGAGCAACTGGATTTATTGTACTTCTTTAATTTTAGACCCAAGGCATAAGGCTCAGACTTTTGACCTGACAATGTGGGGGAAGCAACTTAAAACAGAAAGTCTGCGCAAGTTCAATGAACTTTATGAAGAATATAAAAGTCTACACTCACTGAACAAATCTCTGGAATTACCAGAAAAAGAAAATAAAGTATGTGATGAAGATGAAGACGTAATAGACTTTGATAAACTCTATGAATGTCCCTCGACGTCATCTGGATCTTGTCTTCAAGGCTTAGTGATAGACGAGTTGGAGGAGTACCTGAGAAAACCAAGAACTGCCAGCTCGGAAGACATTTTAGATTGGTGGAGGACGCATGAGACAGAGTATCCGATTTTATCGAAAATGGCCCGTGATTTTCTCTCAATACCTGCAACTTCAGTACCTGCTGAGAGGTTATTTTCTAAAGCATCATTAGTAATTAGAAAACATAGAAATAGGTTAAGTGATGAGTCAGCCAGATGGTTACTTTGTATTAATTCTTGGTCAAAAAAAATTATATAAAGTATCATAACCTAATGATAAAGCTGTTGATTTGTGTTGTATTTTATTTTTTATTCAAATAAATGATAAATCGTAAACTCTTTTATTAAATTTCTTATAAGTTGAGGGTTCAATCTCTTTCTAGACAGATAAGTATTGTTCTTTAAAATACAGTCAAGTTATTGTAATTAATTTGTTTTTTTACATGTTTTAGCAAATGTAAGCTTATAAATCATAAATGTTTATTAAGAAACAGTTACTTCCATGGAAAACGACATATAGGTCAGTTGATTTTTCGAATTTCTTATCAAATCTTCAGTTACTTATTAATCTGCTTGATCTTTACTATGGCTATGTTAATTCAAGCTCACAATGTTCCAATTCTAATACGTTTTTCTAAGATTTAAAGTAAACTTTAATAAATAGTAATAGACTAATAGGTAATTGCAAGACTTGCAAGACTCTTGCTGCAAGACCAAGACCAAGACCAAGACTGGGAGCGCAAGACCAAGACCAAGACCAAGACCAGGTGTATTGGCGCAAGACCAAGACCAAGACTGGCTAAGTCTCGTCTTGTTCTTGCATTTGGGCAACACTAAGTCTAGTTAGAAATAAAACCGCGTAACCGATCCACAAACCTGACTGTACTAGCGCTTCTAGCCAAAGAGGATATACAACTTCGCTAGGCTAGCGAAGTTTTATTTTCTCTTTGCGTGATAATTCCGTCCAGTTTCCATGGTAAAAAATAAATAACACATGTTGTCAAGACAACATCTTTGTTTGTAGTTCAATTGTCTAATCTGAAAGAAATCATACTGGAGATTTTCTTTTTGCCACGTTTTAAAATTTATATACTAAAGCAATGAGCGGCGCGAGAAAAGAAGGGCAACCCGGTTTCTGTTCAGCTACGTGTGTCGATCGGGCAAGCCTTCAAAAAGAAATTAGTAAACCTGAAATAAAGACTTCAGACAAGTTCATTACTTGTAACCTTCCAAAGCGCTTCGAACATCCACGTAAGTTTGAATAGTACCTACCTATTCAAAGATTAGCACTTATGTATAGTACTTGAATTGGCAGTTGTATAGATGGGTTATCATCACGCGAGGACGCCTAAATGAATGGAGACGCTATATAGTAGATATAGTGGTTGATGGTAGGTAGATTGCTAGCCAATTTGCCATTTATGCAGGTAATTGGTGTCTTATTAAATTGATATAAGCAATAATGTTGTCTACATTGGTAGGTAGGTCCTCGTAAAAATAGCGTTTACTAACTTACTTCTGCGGAGCGTAGAAAGATTTGAATCTGCTGCATCTACATAGCACAGAGAAATTGGTATTCAAGAAACGCGTCTTGAAACTTTTCAAAGTCTGAATATAATCGGAAAATAATCTGACAGCGTCTGCCATTACTTTAAATTAATTCATAAAAAGTTTTGGAAAGCAGGAGATCAAAATAAATTAAATTCAGTGCCCAAAATGAGTTTACTAACTAATTTCAGTTTGAAAGCTTCCTACGCAAACATTACACGACAATGCAGCGAAATAATATTCCATGATAATGTGAAAACTAAATGATTAAAAAATGGCAAAAAAACCTAACGGTATTTGAGACACTAATCTTGATATAAAAGAATTTATCGTGTCATATTATATCATATTTAGACAGTTTATTAATTAATAGTTTTCTTGCTAAAGCTTTGGGTAGGGGAGACGGGAAACATCAACTTTCTCCTATCTGATAACCAGATGAGACATATTTTTTTATCAAATTTTATTGATTTATAAACACGATTATGATAGCTTGTCAACCGAAAAGTGTTCAAGGCTATATATTTTATTTAAACTTCAAGGCATGGCAATAATACGATTATTTGCGTAATTAAATTAGGTAACTTTCTTTTGATACATATTTTATTAGTTATTACCTATATTGACTTACCTGTTCATCCCTTGCCCGGTAGCCATGAACATAAATAAGCTGGCAAACCTACCAAAACTTTTTATTTTTCTATAATGTATACACAAAAAAAAATACAAACAATAGTATGTACAAAGGTGAGCTTAACTCAAGATCGAGTTTTCTCCCAGCAAACCTTTGAGTTGTAAAGGAGAATGTTATAATTTAGAAGAGTAGTTAGTGTAAGCATAATAGATACAATTAAAAATAATTAAAAAACATAATCGCTATGTTAAAAACTATCAGATGGAACCAAATTTGTTCGTTTATCAAAAAAGTTAGGGTTATGGTAAATAAAAAACAAGCAAGCTATAATAGGCGCGTTTATAAGTAAATTAAATTTGATTTAAAATTTGTCTCATCTGGTTAACGGATGGGTAAATGTCAATGTTTAGCATCTCTTAAGCGGGCATTACCCGGAGAGTATTATTAATTTAGCGCTACGTACACAGTGATACGATCGCCGGCCTCGCTCTTCCGCACACAACCATTACTTCACAGTGCGTAGGAGCGCAGATCAAAATAAAGTAGAATATTCGTTCGTACATATGTTAGATTACAAACGCCATGACAATACGAAAATGCTTGTTTTTGCATTTTTCCGCAACTTCAAGATTAATTTGCGGGCTCATATTAAGACATATCCTTAAATTTCTTTGACTCTTCAAAACTCTTTGACTAGTGACACAATTTTTTTCGTGTCCTCATATTTAGGTTTTCTATATAATTTTTTGAGAGAGCCGAACACTGTTTCGCGTAATCTACCCTTAACATATTAGATAGGTAAGGTTACCTACCTAAAAGAAAATTGATACACATTATTAAAATATATATATTACGGGTCTTAATCGCGTGAATAATTTAAGGTAAAATACCTTGTTTATTGCCCGACGTTTCGACCGTATTGCAACGGCCGTGGTCACGGGTAGACGTCAGAGTCTACCCGTGACCACGGCCGTTGCAATATCAAGACCCGTAATATATATATTTTAATAATGTGTACAAATCGCGAAAGTTTATCAACATTTATACAGGATACAGCCAATCCTTCATAAGACATTATTGGCAATGCCTCCTTTGCATCGTTAAACCCACAGCTTTGTACTGTTTCATACACATTTGATATGTTCACTACAACATTCTCTTTAATCGGTTTAAAATGTTCAAAAAAATGTTTTTTTTTAATCTTATGGTTTATATCTATCTTACTACAAAATAACATTAAATGTCGTTGATCCTGTACACGTTAAAAGCCATGTAGCTCATGCGGGCTTTTATTTTAAATCAATAATGAACATTACTGGAAGGAGCATCACTAACAATTGTTATCTTTAGGAATACGAGCAATGAATTTTAGAGTAAACTGTTCTTTCCGACTCATTTTATTGACTTGAAATTATATTTAGGTGCCTCTCTGGGAACAGAATTTATATACCTACATACATGCCTATCTACATACTTCAATATTTATAGCAAAACACAATGCTGCCTAAAAGTATATTTATTTTTTAAATAAAATTATTCTAATCTGTGGTAAGTAGATATAGGTATCTAACTGATACTTTATGTTAGTGGAGTCATTACATTATTTTTTCCGTGAACTCTGCTCTCTCCTAATGTCTGATTAAACCACGATACAATTTTAGAATTATTAAGTATGTTTATTTAGTTGACAGCTACTCTGAATAGAAACATGGTTTTTACTATTTTAAAGCAAATTTGTATTTCAGATTGGTTCAATGGCTACGGATGTCAATTAAGTAAACAACATCCGTTCTACAGGACATCCTCTAGTGAATATGGGTGGTACCCTCCAGGTAATAATTTACAATTTACATAAATCTACACGCCTTGTAATTTATGCGTCTATCTTTTACTTTACATCGAAGAGTATCTATTTACGAATACTTATTAATGTATCGTGAAATTATCTGCGTCAGCAAGTTACTACTATGTGTAATCCGTAGACATTATTGTAATTGTGTTTTTGTTTTTTATTTAAGAAATGTGCTCAAAAGCATAGCTAGCTCAAGTCGAATAGAGGAAGCTTGCTCTATTCGATTAGGCTAAAAAGTTACGGTTGCCTAAGACTTTTTCAAGTAGTTTTACAATAAAAGGATATAACCCAAAATGTTAAGATTAACGTTAATATTTGTATGTTATGTTATACATTAATATCAGTAGAGAATCATTGAACGAGTTGCCTCAAAATAAGAAATATCGGCATCGCCTCTTCTCCAGCCCAGTAATGTTGTATGAAACATTTTACCTACTGCTATTAAGATTTACGAACTCACGGTATTCTCTTCAATAACTATGTAGCTACAATCAAGAGTTAACAGATTTAAAAAAATAATTATAATTGTTTATAAACTTTCGCGATTTTTACACATATTAAAATATTAAAGGTATGATCGGATTGCACCGATTTTGGTTACGGGCCGACCCGTGATCACGATCGGTACAATTCGATCGAAACGTTGGGTTAATGAAAGGTTCGTCCCGATAATATTATTATTGTAATATTAATATGAACAATCCTTTACGAGTCTTACTAAATATTTCAAATCTCTACGAGACTTAAATATTTAGTAAAACTCGTAGCACACCTATACCTACGTGGTTAAAGTCTCTGTCCGACATCATTTTATTTATGTAATACCATGGCTCTCTCAAGTTTTAAAGCGAGATGATACCTTGGTACGTATTTTAGTACATTATTCATCGCGGGGTCAACAAAGAAAGAAAATATTTTTTTTTCATACGACAGGGTTCCGATTATGTTTATCCTAATTTCTGTTTATTTTCTAGATGTGTATTCGGTATCTACTGTATATTTTCCGAAGATGCAATCGTTTTCAAATAGCTTGATGGAAGGTGGCATGTATCGGAATTATTCTCTTAATACTCGAATGGATCCTCGTTCAAACTAATGTGCATTGTAACCGAAAAAAAGAGATATAAGTATAGAAATTCATGAACAAAGTATACTTATATATTTCACCAGAATATATTGAATAAAATAAGCACTTACATTTATTTTTAAGAATGATACCCATTAATTGTTGTGAATATCAAGTATTTTACTTACTGTAATATTTGTAGGTGTTATTTTGTTAATACGCATTTTGTAAATCCTGCTGCGTCAGTTTTAATTGAATATTATGCGTGTTCTTTTATTTTCAGAACATTATTTTGTCAGTAAAATTAACAAAAAGTTATTTAATATTTTTCTCTATGTACTGTTAATTTTTTAGGTGTGTATTCGGTACCTACTGTATATTTTCCGAAGATGCAGGAGTTTTCAAATAACTTGATGGGAGCTGGCATGTATCGGAATTACTCTCTTAATACTCGAATAGATCCTCCTTCGAACCAGTAGTATGCAATGTAACCAAAAAGAGACATAAGTATTTCATTCATGAACAAAGTATACTTATATTTTTCACCAGAGCTTTTTATAAAGAATAATTGCGCTTAAATTTATTTTTAAGATTTCTTTTGATTTTTAAGAAGACCTAGTTAGTTTAGTTATTTAACGAATTTTATGCAATTGTTCTTTGCATATTTATATTATTCTGAAATTCTAAATTCTGCTGCGTCAGTTTAGATTTAATATTAAGAATGTTTTATTATTTTTAAGAAGATTAAAAATAATAAAAGAAAATATAATTTAAGATTTTAAAAATTGAGATAAATATTATTCTCTAAGTTGGACTGTTATTTTTGTTGGTTTTAGTTAATTTTAGACACAGTTTGATATAAATAACCGTCAAGTTTCGCTTGATTTCTATTTCGAAACGTGCAATGTGAAGACTATTTTAAGTTATTCTTATACCTTTTTAATTTTAAGCACCTAATATAATACTTTATTTTAGAACATTTGTTTTATTTGATCGCACGCTTATTTACTTATGCAAGCTCATCAATGTATCTAGATCATGCCTATGCTTTTTATACCGCTAAACCTCTAAACCAGCACTTGACCGAGAGTAGGTACGTATTGATTGTAAGCACGGCAATTACCCTGATATATCAGAGCTATTGATAGCCTCTATGGAGGCTATCAATAGCTCTGATATAAACCAGCACTTGACCTGCCTGAGAGCAGGTACGTATTGATTGTAAGCTCGGCAATTACCCTGATATATCAGAGCTATTAATAGCCTAAAGAGGCTATCAATAGCTCTGATATGATATTAGAGCTATTGATGGCGTCCATAGAGGCTATCAATAGCTATCAATAGACGCTTAGGCCTCTATCTAATACAATGTGATAACAATTGTAATTTCAGGGGACTATATTACTAAAGTAGCTTTTGCTCTAATCGGTTCAGCGGTTTAAGCATGGAGACTTAACACGAATTAGTTTGGTTAATAATCATGACAACTAATCAAGGTTAACCCTTTAAACCTCACACTTCAAACGGCTAATTTTAATAATTTTAATCCTTTATATTTATAGGTAAAAACTTTTTTGTATTTCAGGTATATATTCGGTACCATCTGTGTTCTTCCCAGCGGGCCAGACATTCACCAACCTACTTTCCGCAGCTGGCATGTACAGGAACTACAGTTTAAACACCGGCATGGACCCGCAGGGATTTTAATATTTTATTTTTCATTATAGATTTTATATTCTATCTGCAATACGATGAAAATTCTTCTATACTGTTCAGATTATGCTTGCCGACCAAATTCAATAGCACACCTTCCAAAGCAAAGTAGTATCTAGGTAACACTTTTCGACTACCTAAAATTAATTTATTAGCATGTCAAATACATAAATCGTTGGAAATCACTGGTTCGTAGATTAACTTTTTTTATTTTTTTATTTATTAAGTATGTTAACTACGTGGAAACAGTATTTGAAAATTAAGAGATTTAATAGTTCGTGTAACAATCTGCCGCTATTTCTAAAACATTTTCACTTACAGGTATTTTAGGAATCCTTTTTATGGTTTGTTTAATATAAATGAATGTTCTTTTGTTCTTTCCTATTCCGGTTAGGGAAAAATAATTGTCGTTTTAGATGAATTTAGTTGTTGGTAATTTAATGGCTTTAATGTTCTCGTATATTTTATGCAGGAGCACTTTGAGTAGTAGAGTTTTCTACGAAACGGTTTTTCTTCGTGTCTAGGAGCGACTGTGTATACACTGTAGACACATTTATTAGCAGTTTAAATTTCCTGTTTGGATGTAGATTGCATATATGTATATTAACCAAATATGGAGGCAATCGATAGAGCAATATCTGAATTCATTATTAATTTAAAAGAGAAGTAATTTTATAGGTGCAGTTTTGTAAGTACCTAATTTATGAACATTAGCTATAGAGCATAAGTTTAAATATATTGCTGAATAGAGACAATCAAGGTTAATTATAAAACCTTCAAATATGACTCTTATACGGAAAGTAGAAAATATAACGAATGTTTTGAAGCTGTTGGTAAAATCAATGATATATCGATCACATGCAATCAAATGCATAAAACGTTTGAAATTAAAACGTTTGTTTTTAAAATCTATGATATAGGTCGCTTAGCAAATTCTAGTTTTCAAATCGTATAAAATACGTTTGATTTGTTTAATGAGAACATTTGGATATTTGTTTTTTGTAATACTTGTCGCTAACTCTGCCATTGTGTTTAAAGGTTTTGTTGTTTTTTATTGATATAGGTACCTTTAGGTGTGTGTAATTGATATAATATAAAGTTTATTGACTAGACTGCTCACGAGTTATAATATAGAGTCATATTAGAGATTTTTCGTAGGTACTTTCGTTTTTGTTGATCTTGTAGGTATTTTCTGTGATTGTTACAGTTTTAATATTTTTAACTTTGTTTTTTTAACTGTGTCTTTAAATTTTTGTTGCATCATTCTTTAATAAATGAGATTTGTTTGGAAATATGTACTTAATGGTTTTTCATTACTTAAGAGCTTTAATAGCTTTTTCGTAGACTCTAGGAAGACTCTACCTCTACATACCTAATTATAATTATGAATGGTACTATACACTATTGATTTTTTACCTTACGTAATGATTACCTTCAATACCTACATTTTTTAAATAGTTTTATGAGGCAATAAATTACTTTCAAGAAAAAAGTTTTTCTAACTTTTCGTTTCAAAAATTTCACGCTCAATGGCTTCTTTTAAATTATATTCATATTTATTTAGTAACTTAACTAAGTGCATGTAAGGGGATCAAATGAAAAGATCAGCATCGGTATTGATTTACCAAAAGAGGTATTTATTATTATTTATATCATATAGATTAACATGCATTCAAATTCCATTAACATATTCCATCCGAACAAGGACATGGGTGCCACAATCAATCAAAAATTATGTCTCGGTCTTCTAGGAAGAACATGACTTAGATTTATCCAATGGGTAACATTGTGATGTAATTTAGAATTATTGATGTTTAAAATACTCTGTCCAAACGGATTACTATAATACTGTGACACGCCATGTCCATTTATATTACCTATAGAAGATTAAGTCACGATAAAAAGATAAATAGGTAAGGGAATCATTATTCCGTAACGTAGGTCGCATCCCTCACCGTGACTATCTTAAAAGATTATCCATCATTTCCATATTGAGTACACATTGTATAACTTGTTAGCAACAACAACAACAGCATTTATACTAATTTGAGTGTTATAATTATTTTTCTTAACAATTAACAAATGTCAAAGTCTTCAAACTATACAAATTATAATTATGGTAAAATTGTATCTATGAGCTTTGCCACACGATACTTTTAGCGGAAGCGATTAGTCTCTAGCGATTCTCGATGCATTTCGATTGAATTTCAGAATACATTACTCTGAAATATACGAGGATTTAGATAGATGGCTTTCGTCATAAATATCAAGATTTCATTTACCTACATGCCTATAGTCTTTAATATTATTCAAGTAGGTATTACAAAGGCAAAGTTGCAAGGAAAATGTTGATCAACACATTTATCGGTCGTTTTTAAAAATCAAAAGTATCGATTATTAGAGACGTTGATCGCTGCAACGAAAAGTATCGAATGTGGTTAGTCTCTAAGTAAAGTTCAATAAGATCATTGGAAATAATTTACCGTTCTAATTAAAACAATATTAATTTATATAGTACATAGGTACTGTTATAATCATAATATCTAATTGCGCATTTATAGACACGTAATTAGTTACACGTTACCTAGATCGTGGCTATCGATACTATAGGATTTTGTGTGATAATCTAACTACCGGTGCATACTTACACGAGTAAATTATAACGATAATAATCTAAACTTTGCCGAGGTACTAGGGTATGCGAGCACCGAGGCATCAACAAAGGATAGTTACAAAATACTAAAACCTTTTTCTAATATTTCTAAATAAACGACTTATAAAAGAGGCTCGAAGTTTAAGTACTTATATAAATTAACTAAACTCAGGTACCTATTATTTTGTTCAAACTTAACGCTTGCTCATGACTCACTGTCTTAACGTAATGAGTTATTAACTTACATTTGTATACGTATATAACTATTTTCGTTGTAAAATCTACGATAACAAGTCGGCTTTGGTTATAATATTATCTGTTTGTTACATAAAAACGCTTAAAATTTACTATTTATTTATGAATGATCTACTAAATTGCGATTAAAACAATTTTAACTACACATTGAAATGTCTACTTTGATTCGCAATAGCTAAAGAATAAGTATAACATTATAATAATGTAGCTTAAAGTTATAACATTTGAATAGTTATGAAAGCACAATGCAGTTGCGAAGATGCACATCAAGTCTTCCTGATATGACGTTTCATCACACTTTGTTTGACAACAATTCCATCACCTCTCCACCAAACCAATAAATACTGAGACCGAAACAATTAATGAGTAGGTACAATGTATAAGTCACCAGTGAAAACACTGTTATTTTATAACCAATATAGTGATTCTCATTAGATTGTGAGCGTGAGGTTTTAATGTAATGTATAAAAATCGACTGGTTATAATCTAACCTTGTCCAGTTGGTCAGTGAGTGAAGGAAAATACACAGGGCCCAACCACAATAATTATATAAATTCTCATAGCACGTGGTACTAAATGACAAAGTGGCGTTTAAATAAGCATTGGTTTGTGTTGCCGTAAGAAACCTAGCCTGATTTCACACGTACGAAGACAATAATAACGAGATATTCTTAAGACTATTAAATATAACTAGTAATAAGGTATAATATATATAAAATGTGGATCAATTCTTGCATTTAACAATATTGTCTTCAATAGCATTGCTCATTATCCCAATTGCCAACAACTTTAGATCTAACGGGATGTCAACGTAAAATGATCTCGTTTTAATTATTTATATAATGTATCTTTTTCAGAATTGCATGAAGTTACCTAAATCGAATTCTTTTCGTTTTGATTTTCGGAATCGATACCTTTAAAACCGAAATAATAAATCGCTCTTCATATCCTCATCCTAGTTATTGCCATAAATTTTATTTGTCTTCCATAACAATTATAATTATTAAACAGTGTTTTATATAAAACGTCCATCTTATTGCATTTTATTGATCGCCTACGAAGGTGCAGCAAGTGTAGAAGGGAGTCGGAGATAGAGAGAAACACTACTTCGAACGACACGACGCGGTCGCGTTTTACGAACGGGTTCGATCACAATGCAGCTCAGTTGATTCGTATTTTCATATTTATAATAAACTTATTGTAAAAATCTATCGTTATTATACATTAAACTATGCTTAAAAATCTGTTTCGTACATGGTTGCGCTTAACACTCGATTCGAGGGGTGGTCCCTACAAACAGGTGCCGCTGGTTGGGACGTCTAGTTCTTTAACATGATACAAACATATTCAATGTCGCACCTTCAGAAGCGACTTCTGGACTGTTTGTTGAACCAGTATATTCTAGAGTCATCGTTTTTGTAAAACCTATATGATTACACTGTTAAATACATATATAAATATCTACTGGTTAACACTGCGGGCAACAGACGCGTAGTGAATATATATGGGCCCACATAAGGCTTCAATTCAAATTTGTAGTTTTTGTGTTACATGGAGGTAACATTACTTTAAAGTGTGTATATAATCTCAGTACATCGTCTATTGTCCGAATAATTGATTTGTCGTTAAGTTTTACATATCGCCAAATATTCCTGCGAATGTTTTGCGAAGATTTTTCATGGTGTCTTCGGCGTCCTCTGTAAGGGCAGCGCTGAGGGAGCCTTGTCGAGCGAAGCCACCGCGTCCCGAGGCAGAGCCCGGGGCGGGGGCGGCGCCTGGAGCGGAACTGCTCGCGGTGCTAGGTGCTGCTGATGCTGAAGACACCGTGGATGACTGAGATGCTGGAAAGCAAAAGACATTCAATGTTGAATAGGTTATCCCAAGCAAAAGTTTATTAAGCTTTATTTGGGCATTATACATGTTACTTGTACTCCAAAAGTCGTCATGTCTGCGTCTTAAGTTATTCGAGGTCAAAGGTTGGAAAAAACATTTCGGAATTATTTCGCTTCCTATAAAGCATGTATCACAAAAATTGTAGAGCAGTAAATTCTCTATACGTTGTGGTAACACACACAAAACATTGTGGTAACACAATGTATAGAGAATTTAATTTAATAATATATAATAGTTTTTTATTTCATTTAATTCAATGTATAAAATTGCTAGTTATAACAATTTTATACATATAGGTTTGTTTAACTATTTTTGAGATAGAACGCGACAATTGTGGAGCGTTATAGCACAAGGCCAATCATTTTCACACTTTCATTTCGAGTTTCCCAGAAATATTTGTGCTTAGTTATCTACTAGAGTTATTTTTAATTAATTTTGACAAGCGATGTTGATACTTTACCCTGCGAATCACGCCTGGTGAGTGGCGGCGGAGGCGGCTGAGTTGGCTCTGCCGGTATCGGCGGCAGCGGGCGGTCGATGCTGGCGGCAGAAGCAAGCGGCGCCGGGGGAGGAGCACTTGGTGGACCAGACCCTCCTATTGGAAGAGGCGCACGTTCCTCAGTTGGTGATCCAGCAGCTGAACTCCCAGATACAGAGCTTCGTGATTGAGTCTTGGTAACACCAGGACGGCATACGGCCTGAAATGCGTTAATGAAAAGAATGTTGCTGGTCAACAGTATCATTTTATATTATTTCCTAGATAATAATCATTAATCTTGGTTAATAAACGAGTGGTAATAATAGATCATACATAGATTCCTTAAATAAGTAACACGACATTTATAATGTGCAGTTTCAAGATCGCGATTGGTATCTGTTGTGTTCCGGGTAGCTATTACTCGTTCATCTTAAGATTATTTTAGAATGACGACAGATAGCTACAATTAAAGTAGAGACAGAATAATAACTAAAGAAATAAGAAGATGTGTTATTGATGAGACTCTGTTGGACTCAGTATGTAAATACAATTAACAAATTCCCTGTAAAAATATTTTGATAACGGACAATTAAAAAGATCTGCTGGTTTCCATCCTATTATTGTTTTTAAACTTTCGCGATTTTTATACATATTAAATATATTTCGGGACTTAATCGCGTGAGTTAATTAAAGGTACGAACCTTTTATTTCGTACCTTTAATTAATTCACGCGATTAAGTCCCGAAATATATCTCATTCCATTCCATTGTTCCTTTTTAAGGGCTTGACTTATTGCATTCTAAACTTTGTACAAATGTGGAGTCTACTATATCAATGACGTATTTATTATTCATATTATAAAACTCATTTTAACTTCATAACTTAATACCTACTAAACTTATTCTCTCAGCTTTTAGAATTTTGTTTTAGCACCGAAGTATTTTAATCTCAGCCTTAAACGTAAGATTACATAACATACATAAAGGACAGCCATAACGTACCTGCATACGCTGCAACACCAGTTCGGCAAGATGGCGACGATCTTCCTCCTGAGAATCTCCCATGAAAGAAGTAGCCGAGTCATTTAGTTCAATGATGTGTTCCCTTCCATCCTTACCGACAACCAGCTCCAGTGCACATACTTCCAAACCGCCAAATATTTCACTCACCTACACATAAATACATTGAAATTGTTTCTGGTAATTTTATACGGTCTGCGATTCTTCATAGAGATTTATGGTAAACAAATAATAATTAATCTCCAAGTAGGAAGCTATTACATAAATTAATAGAACGTGCCTTCTGTATGAATAGATTCGATTACAATTTAATTTCTTATAGGCATGTTTATTTCTTTTAAAAGCTAGGTCTTATTAATTTTATATTTATAGATTTTATATGACTAACTGCCGCATTTCGAGTCATTTAAGCTATTTATTATTAGTAAAGATTTAAATTGATAAAATTTTAAAAATAAATGATTTAAGTAAGCATTGAACGACTCTGAGTGCAGCAATTCCTATTTATAAAAATGTATCAAAAATATACCCAAGTTTTGATAAGCTCTACCCTAATATTTTTTGGCCATGGTTAATTTACTTAGGTAAGAAGTAATATACCTATGTAATTTATAAGCTGAAATAAAATAATTACATATGAACATCATATGAATGAGAGCATCTCGAATTGAATTTACTTAATCAGAATTAAATTGACGTGAATAAACTCACTTAAAGCCCGCATCGAATCGACTTCAAACATGAAGGACATTACTCGCTTCCAAGATATTTTATATTAGATAGGTAGGTATATAAAGTTCAGATCTGGAGTGATAGCTATCTATAAAGTTCATCAAATCGAAATCAGATTAGTACGAACCTCATCTATCCACATCTTGTACCTGTCGTTCATCCCAATAGCCTCGAGCATCGCAGATCCCTGATTGGTTTTCCAATTTCCAGATATAGATTTGCGCCTGGAAAATATATGCTCTAGGTTAGTTTTAGCGAAGTGTGATAATATGAAGCTCGCATACTTTGTTGCATTCTTAAATAACATGTAATTAATTATCTGTTTGGCAACACTAAGAACGCCTGCACCGTTTTGTTTGTAATCAGATTTGCAGACTACTTTGATGTTTCCCGTAGGCGCCAGACTGACACTTATATTATAAATAGTCTAATGATACTTACATAAAAGCTTTATAGTTAGTACCGATCTTTTGTATATGGATGTCGTATTTTGCGTCAATGTATGGTTCCACCGTACAATAGGTGCCAAGCATCGCTACAACACCAGCAATATCCTAGAAATGATAAACAAGTAAGTAGAGTATAATTGGCAGTATAAGGAATCATCTTTCAATTACGGGTAAAGGCTGTGTTGTTACTCATCGCTTACTTATTTTATGAAACACTGGTTTAAGCGCAACATGTTAATATTCATTGTTTCCTGTAAGTCGTGAGGAATATCGTTACCTGGAAGTCAGCCAAGGAGTCCACTTTCACCTTTGCGACGCCGCTATGCGCGTGACCTATCTTGATCACCACTGGGAACTTGGGCGCCGTGACCTGCGACAATGATACCAGTTGTTACGTCATTATCGTGATCATTGAGCTCGAACAAAAGTTTGTCGCATCTTTAACCTTTGGTATGTGCAAAACGAGTATAGTAACGAGTATGGTTGTAGCCATTGTTTAAGAAGTAACTCAGACATAAGTTTTTGTTTTAACTTTCACTTGTGGCATGTTCACTTTTTGGGCACTGAATCTGAGGTAGGTACCTATTTACACCATTCTGTTATGACCAAAGTTACTCTATTCAAGATATGCAGCAGTCTTATAAATAATAAACGAATCTATTGTTAGTTTGATTTATTTGACCAGAATTTTATTCGAATATAAAGTATTGTATATTAAAGATCATGACACATTTATAGTTGTGTTAATAATTCGCCATTTTCATAAACTTCATGTGGATTTTAGGAAATTTCCGGGCGGCGAGCACACGAAAACAAAGGTCTATTTATAAGGGAGTATTGTGTAAGCCATAAATGTAATTATAGGTTTGTTGTGAGTAAATTATATGCAACGTGCGCGTTGTTAGCATTTCATAGCCTTCAGTTAATTTTATGGAACCGATAAGGATCTTAATAGGTTGGAAGCACGTAACAATCATCCGTGTACATATTGTCATTGCTTAGATCACAATCGCGTCTGTTAATCCGTAGACGCCATTACGGTGAAAGCAAACACTAGTCGAAGTGAAATTGAACAAAAAAATTGTCCCTAGACAATTGGAAAACAATTTCCTTTTCCCGTATTTCCTCAGTCAATATTTATCAAAACAACTCTTATGTTTGTATTATGAAAGTAAAGTGAAATGTTAATAAATAAAAAATAATATAGTTTCACTTGCCTACTGTATTTTCTTACAAATTAGTATGGTACATAGGTACTTTTAGTGCGAAATATTTTGAAAAAATAACTACTTCATGTGATGTTTATCGTAGTCTTGTATTATGTACTTCATAACGGATTTTCACAATTTGTAATGATAGATTCTTCGACTTGATAAAATAGTTTGACTTCGCTGACTTATCTGCCAATCAATTTGTGTCTATTTCATAATTTTCTTTTTTTTAATCTCTTCTATTTTGGGATTTTTTCCTATGAGGACATGTCAACCCCAGCATAATAAGCAAAGGTACCTATTTTATGATACGAATCACTGTTAAACTAGCGTCACTAAGCGATGTATTTTTTTAGCCTCCTCCGATGCTAGTCTTGATAATATGGTTTGAATTAGGCCTACATACAACTTTTTTAAACTTTTATTTATTTTTTTCTTCAAATAAAGACTAGACAGTAAACTGTAAAATCTACCCTTGTTGTCAGTCTATCAAAACGGTCAGGTTGGTAGAAATTGGCACAGGTTCAATGCATAATCGATTTCTATTTCGGTTCGATTGTGAACGTAGATATAGGTGAGAGAATCGTTACGAAATTAATATTATGGTACAAACGTATTTTCCTGAAACTACTAATGTGGCAAATGAGCATGCGAGCTGCCTAATAGTAATTATTTAAACCTCTAAACAATAAAACAACAATAAGGATATCGCTAACGCGTTGGCTACAGAAACGATTTGAATAACCCAATGCAAAAACCATCCGCATAAACTTCACTGTAAACTAAAAATACGGAGTTAACATACTGCCGTATCTATCCGAACATCATTACGGGTAGGGTAACTTAATCCTCCAAAACCTTGGATTACATTTGAAGCCGGCTCCAGCCAATTTGAGGAAAATGTTTCTGTCGGTATTTTCCATAGAATTCGTACGTATTACTATCTGTTGTATGTTGGAATTGTTATGTCATTAGATCTGCAAATAAACTATATTTGGCAATAAGTAGTGGTAACAACGAGACCCCAACTTGCGGTTGATTACTTAACGAGAAATGATATTTGATACTCATATGGGTTATACCCACAAACAAGGATATTATACAAGTATTTGTTTTGGGGTTGTTAATAAGTGAAAACATATAATGATAGATGTGAATAGGGAAGTCGACATAATAACTACCTACATGTAAGAGTCATTATTCAAATTAGGTAGTTAGGGTCCACTTCGTGTGCATGACGATTAAGCCAGACGGTGACCAAGCTGTAGCGCCAGAATTTCAATGTTTGCAGATCTCTTCGCAACACACCAATTCTTCAGTTCACGATGTCGTACCGCTAAACTATTCGTAGCATTATTAATTCATTGCAGTCCTGATTGTTATTTAGATATATATCTTCAATTCTAGGGCAATAGTATCAGTAGCGAATCAACTAGTTACGTCGAAACTAATAATATTAATTATGAAAGTTACGTTATTGAACGTTTCTCCGTTTATTTTAATACGAGATCACTTTTACTCGAGGTCTGCATTACATCTCGAGTTACTATTAATGCGGTGCCAATCACTGTTAGTGCAGCCGTGGCCGGGCCGGACAGCGTGCGTTGGGCCGAGGCGTCGCCGTGGGCGGCTACCATCAAGTGTTTGACTGTTCGCTTCAACAACACACACTTCCTTCTCTGTATCGATGACGCACGCCGTCTTCTACATAAAGAATTCTGTGTATAATACTATTTATGGAGCGTCTCAGGCTTGTGACGAACACGCATAGTTTAAGGATTCGACATTACACTTTGATTACATTTCCGTTCGTTTATTTGCGTAGGCCCTACTCAGTGTTTTGTGGCTTATAAGCAAATAAGGTTAAAAAGGCGCTATCCGCTGATGAGTAATTTTAAGAAGCAAATATTTGTACGATGATAGAGAATATAGACGTTTATTTACTTGTTAGTGCACTTTGATGTTGAATGAGGAATAGAGGAATATTCCGTTGCAAAAGACTTTGATATGAGTCTTAATAATTCAATTTCGCGGCGCCACTGTTGAATGACAATCATTTATGCGGCATCATTTTATCTACGGGTTATCTGCAGATTGATCTGGTCGATAGTGCTGCGGTAGCTGTGGAAGCGATTCAATTCAAATATCAGCGTAGAGTCGTTGACAATAGTTGTTAATGATCATATACTGGCGAGAAATAATATCGCACGAACTTCGATGGAGTATTTATTGTCCTCAAAGGACAAGACAATTGTCATTTATCACTGTAATTGCTGCCTTTGAAGTTTTGTTATCTTGCCGCCTTGTATGAATGCGGTCATAAATCAGTTCTATGTGATCCATACTACATTATCGAAATTGAATGGCCCTGTATGTCATTTATACACCTGCTATAAGTACGATAATGTTTTGACCAGGATCAATCAGGGTACATTCTCAAACTAATTTTGTTCGTGACCGAAACTGATTAAACTTAATTGAAAATGTTTGTTTATTATTGGGTTCGATGTCTATAAATCTTGTCAAAGTCGTTATCATTATCGAATTATTGATTGTAATCTCGTTGTGGAATAAGGGGGAATAATGCGAGTGTGAAGAAACTTACTAATTAAAAATAATTAGGTACATACGTTATAATTATATCGTTTTGATCTCATTGCTACTGTTGTTGACCTCGCTCAAGGTCAGGAATGTGGTCATCGCCTGTATTACGACAGTGATTATTATCACTTCAATGCAGCTTACATTTTTTGTATCTTTGCAATAGGTAGGTGTTAATTTGCCAAAATACGCACGGCGCCAGTCGGGGAGTTCATGTTAGTGTTATGATCATCTTATTTTGATGATATGAATGTGTGAAGACTTAACTCACGATTCATGCGTTATCCTTTACACCTTTATCCTTTACAGCTTTACTTATACTCGTACCTATGTGTGTTTTTTCAGGTGTTACGGCTATTAGGAGCACATTTACAATAATATTTCTAGATAGAAAGTTACTTTCTAAGAGAAATATTATTGTATTTTAAATGAAAGTACAATGAAATGAATGATCATTGTTTCGGAAATTACCTACAGCATTTATAAAAATCAGAAACAATGTGTGCCCGAGTAGGTAATATGTTTTAATTTGTAAATGGGTAGGTACCTATTGTTGTATTGCGGTAGATGGGTACCTTGATTGTTAACAGTGATAGGCGTAGGTAGTACAATTTTGGAACAACGACCGTAAATGGTATGTTAACATGGGCTTAACTCAGGATTCCGGGGTTTTTAAATAAAAAAAAAAAATAAAAAAAAAAATAAGCCTTTATTGCTGTTACATTTCAACTTATTTAACTAGACATTAAAAAGAAAATGATAATAATAAAACTATAGAATAACTTATTATAAATTATCGATTCGTAAATAATAATACATCGCTAGCATAACTGATAAAAGATAGGTACGAAAGGTTCTTGATTGACGGCCCCCCACTGGACTGACGACCTGATTAAGGTAGCAGGGAGCCATCAGCTGAAGATCGCTCAATATGGTCGCTGTTGAAGTCCTTGGGAGAGGCCTATGTTCAGGCTGGTCTGGACGATTTCAGGCTGATATACGACATGTAAATTAATCATCATGAATAAATGATGATTATGATTATTATTATTATTATGATTAAAAATCACAAAAGTTTAAAAACAGTGTTTGTGTAAGAGTATTTATTATTGAATTGTAACGCACTAGCAAGTTGGCTGGTTTTTATGGCCTTTTATGCAAATAGCTCTAAATCTCTTGCTAAAGAATTAACACTTTTAGAATACGAGTTTGTTAATTATTATATTGGTAGCATCAGATGAAGGTGAATCTTGAAATCCCGGCATTTTTGTAATGAGGTTTGTGTTTATGGCACTGCCTACGCCGATCACGAAATTGAATGAAAAATTGACATTGTACACTTATATAAATAAAACATTGTAGGTGTCATTTCATACCTATTTTAAAGTCAACAGGCTCTTGTAATCTTATACTAATATTATAAAGCGGAAGAGTTTGTTTGTTTGTTTAAACGCGCTAATCTCAGGAACTACTGGTCCGATTTAAAAAAAATATTTTTTTGTTGGATAGCCCATTTATCGAGGTAGGCTATAGGCTATATAACATCACGCTACGACTAATAGTAGCGGAGTAGCGACGATAAATGTTGCAAAAACGGGGAAATTTTACGCATACGAAGTTGCGCGGGACAGCTAGTAATATTATATAGTAGCTGTTACAAAGCCAAACTACTGTTTAGTGATCCTGACGCCCTGACAGCCAAACAGTGGTTGCGGGGTCGATTCCCAATTAACTACGATACATTATTGTGTCACGAGCACGTAATGTAACACTTTTGATGTAATTAGTCCATAATGCGGTAAGTTTAACTTCATTGAAAATACATACATATATAAATACATGTCTCTCCCGTTATAGTTGTCTACCAGTGCCAAATGTCGTGTGTAAGGTCATACATTTATACACTATACTAAGATGTATCATGTCCCAAAATATTACAAAATAAATCAAATGCTTTACGAACGTTAAACATTAGAGCGAAGTTTTCTTGTGCAAAATGTAACCTGTGGTTCCGAATCAAATAGTTGAGTAATACGCCAGATCTCTTAAATAAACATTTAATATCTGTGGAGTCGTTACCTATCATATAATATAAAGGCAATAAATATTATTGACGTAAAATGAGGAGAGAAAAATGATTTATAAATTTATCTGGAATTTACGAGAATCTATTGGAACGGAAACGGGCCGAATGGGAACGATTAAAGTACGAATTGGCGGTAATCAACTTGTATGTGGGATTAATAGGCCTGCCGTCACCTGCCGTGGGCATGCGTCACGGGCATTCACGAGAACGTTGTGTTGTTGTATCGTAACCTGCCGGAAAATTTGGGGAAAATTTACGCAATAAACAAGAATTGATATACGCAATCGCTACGCAGTTCGTAATCTTAATATCTTAAAAGCATTTTGATTTATTTTATATCTTCGTATTCCGGTGTTTCGTACGAATCGAATTCTTTTTGTTTTGTTTTCAATAGTCAATAATACATAAAGGTACATATACATAATACGTAGAAGGATAGCGAAGGTATGTAATATGTGGAAGGAAATATTGCGGCAACTTGTCTCGACCCACATTGATAAGAGATAGCACGTGTCTACAAACAAGCATGTAACACGCGTCTTGAAAATTAATTGAGCCCTTTGATAAATTGCAAGCACTTAATACGTAGTTATAAATTTCACTATCATAGTAGATGTAATTTGAGGCGATAACGATGGGAGAGAAAACTTAATGGTTATATGTGACAGTGCTTACCTACCATTTTCCTAGATAAATATATTGAAAGGACACCTATTTAAGATCTAGGTAGGTACTGTGATGTGTATTGCCGAGGTCTCATGCAAATACATCGTAAATGTATGTTGATAGAATCTTTATGCGTTAAACTCGTTTGATATTAGAAGGAAATAAAAAACGGTCTCGGACTGTGAGTTTCATGATAGACCGATCTGGTCGTAATTTATGATGTTCAATGGTATTCATTTTATTTTGTTTAATAAAAGACAACTAGCAATGTGGGATTGAGTCCCATATTACTAGCAATCTTGTTAACCCCTCCAGCCAAGAGTTAGGAGTGGGTTCACGTCGGTAGTATAATGGGTAGGATTCAAACCCGCGACCTCACGATTGCGAGACCGACGCCTTAGCCATTAGGCTACCGCCGCTTTAATTAAAAAGAGTTATTTTGTGGTAGCATATGTTGTGTGTGTAATATTTATATTTCAGCAATAAAACGTAGTGTTCGATTTGGGGAAAATATATTTTTATTTCAACGCCTAATACAAGTTCCTGAGGAACAGCCCCGGTACCAGCTCGAGCTGACAACGTGACAGTACCTATATCTTTGAATCAAGACAACTTTTATAACGATCGGCATGGTAATATATTTCAAACTTAAAGTCCATATGCCACTTTATATTTCAAAAATATTCAATAAATTACACACACACACTTACAACTTGTGACTTGGCTTATGTAGACCTAAGGTAGAAAAATTTCCGCTAGAAAACTTTTGGTTGCCTTTGTTGTTTCTACAGATGACTCAATTTTGTTGCTAAAATATTCCAACTCAATTACGCAATATTACGTAGACGTCGACGTTTGCTTTCAAATTCAAAACTCGGAATCGTGCCGAGCTTTCGGATTGAGTTAAAATCTTATAATACCTTTCTCTGAACCGATAACTTTTCCGGCTAAAACCTTCATCCAGCAAAACTTTTAGGTATAAAAATAAGAAAAATGTTTTATAAAAATCCTTTCAGTAATCCGAGATTGAAACTGTGGTAACGTATGGGTATGAATCTTTAGTACCGTATACCTAATATTGAAAATAAATCT
Source organism: Herminia tarsipennalis (assembly GCA_945859575.2). Classification (NCBI taxonomy): domain Eukaryota; kingdom Metazoa; phylum Arthropoda; class Insecta; order Lepidoptera; family Erebidae; genus Herminia; species Herminia tarsipennalis. The sequence goes on from OX243838.2 coordinate 15,269,831, forward strand.
TAAACAAAGTCGGAGTCAATCAAGATGTTTTATATTAGGTACTTACCTATTATATCACACTTGCTTGCTATTCTTAAATATTTGTTTGTTTCTTACAAACTAATATTTAAGAATAGCAATCAAGCAGTCATTAGTTTTGATATGTTTCTGACAACAAAGACTTTGGATTCCCTCAAAATTGAGCGAAACAACGCGTAGGTTGCTTTATTAAGCTTCATCATTAAAGCGAGTGAAAATTAATTTCTAATACGTACGAACGAAACTTTGAAATGTCAGAGGTAGTGCCTTGGGATTGAACTTGAATCGTGGGAGGATAAAGCTAATACAACAATATTTACACTAGCAACTTCAGATTTATGTAGGATATTATAAATGTTAAATTAGGGATTATAATTTTGGTTACATATACTTTCAACTGATATGAATACCTACTGCCTTTTAGAGCCGCCATTTTACAAAATTTATGGATTGTAAAGTCGCGTGTTATGGATTTACATTGAACCTTAAAAACTTATAAAGGTGCATTTTTCAATGATTCACCTATAATTTTATATTCCCTGTACATATTTTAACACATGCAATAAAGATTAGAGTAAGTATAATAAAATAGACATCCTCATCAAGTCATAATGTTATTTGGATCCTTTTTACCCGACTGTAAGGAAAGGTTATGTTTTTCACGCGTATCTTATATGTATGTATGTATGTATGTATGTAATATTCTTTATTACCTGATATCTCACAATCCACTGAACGGATTTATACAATTAAGACGTCGTTAGATTCGTTTTGACCGCCCGAGTGTTCTTAGATAAGTGATGTTTGAAAAAAACAAACATGGCGGCTGTGAGACGTCAATATAAAGAGGTGTGAAAAAAAAAGTTATTTCGAATACTGCAATATAGGTAACAAATTAAAGCATTTCAAAAAGGTATAACATGATTACAACTGTAATACTAAAAAAGTTAGTTAGTAACCATTCTTTTTTAAATTTTCAGTACTTGACAATAGCTTTAATTTATTTTTTTATCATTAATAAACTCGTAGCTACAATATTGTTCATTATTTTATTGAGGGCCATCAAAGCAGAGGAATAAAACTGTATAGGTATATACTCTCAAACTTATAAATTAATCACTGCTAGGCAATATCTGTCACCGGCGGCGTCTGTATGACTACATACATTACTTAGTACAGTTATTAAATTAGCGCCTGATGAATATAATTTATTCATCAACTCAGCCGTATTAAGATTGCAATAAAGCTATTAAACCATTAAAGGTTTAATAGCCACGGTCTTACTCATATTAAGTAGGAAATAAATTACTTTTAAACGTTTGCAAAAATTGTAAACGCAAAACAGAGACGGATCCAGGGGAGGGTTAAGGGTCTCAAGTAAAAAGTATATGAGTCCTCCCTTTTCCTTGATAAAACCTACTCCTAGCGAGATCAATCCTTAACCGATATCTTGGGTTCGTTAACGGGATCATGCCTGTAAATCCTCTACATCGTGTTTGTTGATTGTATAATGTTGGAATCAATCGTTTGTGCCATTTATATAAGGATTCTCATTCATGAAAAATGTTTTCACCCCAACCCTTTTCCATACCCATTCATGGGTATCAAGACATTTTATAGATAGACTACCCATATACTATCGTATCGGGTACTACATACTATCGTATAGTCCGGCCGTAGGTTCTGTTCCAAATGAAAATGTTTTTTTTTTAATGAAGTAATGTAATATTACTAAAACTTATATGTCCATATTTATTAAAATCTCAGCGAAAAATAAAAACAATATTCTATTCAAAATGGCTACTTTTGGCTTGACTGGCCACGAATGTATTGATTTACGCACTGTTTACATGGGAAATTTCGCCACTGCTTGCTCCAGAGATTTTTTAAGAGACTCAATGTCACCGTGTCGTATAGAGCAAGCCATGTCCTCTAAAACTGACTATAATTTGTAGTCTAAAGGGTTAAGGACTGGGCTAGATGAGGGCCAATCTTCAGCTCTTATAAAGTCCGGAACGTTGGTTTGAAGCCAGGCTTGGGTAGTTCGTGCCCTGTGACCCGCTGGAAAGTCCACGGTACATTTTTAAAAAGTATGTTGCTGAGAGGTTTCACAACACGATCCAAGACTGTCTCTTGATACATTTTGGCTGAAGTTTTCACTCCCTTTGCACAAAAATGTAGCTTTGTGACGCCTTGATAAGACACGCTCTACCAAAAAATCACTGGCGCAGGATGTTGACCACGTTGTATCTTTCCGACCACTTGAGCAGCTTCTTTAGAACTGTGAACGTACATTTTATCATTTTGCTTATTATAGTGCTCTTCAATAGTGAATTTTTTTTATCGGTAAAAAGGATATTTCTGTGCTCTACACCTGCGTATCGCGACAGAAGGCGTTTTGATCGATCCATTCTCTTTAATTGTGAAGATTGATTTAGGGGATATCCTGTTATCGATGATAAGCACCGAGCTTTATCGAAAGAACTTTTAAAAATAATAAACGCGTTCCAAATTCAAAGTAATTAAAATGTTGAAAAATAGAAAAGTTTTTATGTAACAGTATTTATGGCCGGACTAGTTATACACGTGAAAACTAAGAGACATGACTACAAGAAACTAACAAACAAAGAATATGTCGACTTTATAATTTTTTGTGTCCACTAATACTTGACTTCTTTCGTACAAGCTGGGAATGTTATTTTTCCAAAAACAAAAATAAACAAGAGCCCTTTAGTATCACGATTAGGAAATTGTTTTCGTAAAAAAGTGGCTTCTCGCTGACTGCTTTTCTCGTAATAGATAATTTCATGCCACCAATTTTCCGGCTTTTCCACTCTATATTACCGGTTTAAGGTCATGACTCCCAACCTTCCCTTTTTACCCTATTTACGTCTTTCTTGTTACAAGACCCCCGTAAAACATGTTTATCTATCACCTGTCCTTAGCAGTGTAATCTTAAGGCCTGTCATTATCATCTTAAAGGTTTATTTTTAATTAATGTTTCATAAATATTTGTATAATATGTTGTTTTTCTTACATAAATCGCATGTTGCCTTTACCCTCTTCTGTAATTTTTGTAAGTTGAAGCTCCCATCCACACCATAGCAGGCTCATTCATTTAAATATTGAGTATACCCACTTTACGTACTATCGTTACTGCTTACGTGAGTTTCATAGTGTAATGATTACAGCACCTTACTGACATAACTGTGTATATACAAAAATATTTTAATAATTATCATTCTAAAAAAGTGGCTATGATTTTTTATTGCCAAGTGCTTTACTCTTACGAACTTGGCATTAAATGTAAAATTATTCAATTCCAAATTCTTTTTTTTAAATCTGTCTGACGTTCATAAGCGTTGCATTCTGTAACCTAAGTGAATAAATACTTTAGATTTTGACATTCTTGTTTCGATAAAGCATCTTAATCACCTTTATTCACATGTTAAGATCGATTAGCGTAGAAAGTTATGATAAGGAAAATAATGTTATGAAGGTAAACAGAAGTGAGTTTACAAGTGACAATATCCTGGTAGCTGATATTAATTAAGTTAAAGGGAACAGAAACACAATTAGGCATATGTAACCAACCTTTTAAGGGAACCTACTAGGTGTAATGGAGCAACTTTCTATATGCCACACATAAACGACTTTTTAATCGAGTTTTCCTGTTAGCTACTCCGCCTAAACTAAGTCTAACTCCCAAGTAAATAAGTTACTGTTGTCTACTTAGTAAAATAAGACTAAAGAATATATCTTTAGTAGAATAAATAAGCTACTAGCTGTGCCCCGCGTATGCGCGCTATGTGTTAATCCAGGGTGTCAGCTAACTCCATACCAAATTTTATTAAAATCGCTCCAGCCGTTTAGACGTGAAGAAGTAACAAACATACACACTCACATATTCACAAACTTTCGCTTTTATAATATTAGTGTGATTATATATATACTGATAAACCAAAGTATGTTTATAAGTTGTTTGGTTTCCATAGTACAAGCTCTGCTTAGTTTGGGATCAGATGGCGTAATGTGAGTTGTCCCAAGATATTATATTAAATATTTTCGGATAAGTAAGACAATTAAGAAAAAATGTAAAGTTTTTGTTTTATAAAGTGGTAGAGCCCTTCTGAGAAAAACACTGTCAAGAAACCCACGGTCACCTTACATATTATGGTAGTATTATCTAAATTACTTAACATAAATACTGTAATTTTAGATAATTATCAAAAACAACCAATGACATATAAGCGTCCACTTATAAAACGACGAAAGTAAAAAGGTTGAGTTTACATTGTGATCTAACTTTGTCTATACCAAGAAATTTAGTCACAATGATAGCGATGATGTATGTAGTGTCTACTAAGTTCATAATCTCAAGTATTGAATATCAAATGCTTCCACAATGTACGCAGATCATCAGTGTAAACCTTACGCAATTCTCCAGAAATCTTCAGTTAATTCCGGCTCGATGCGTAAACCACAAAGATAATCCGCAGAAGAATCTCTGGAATTTTCGATTCTAAGTAATCATTCTTACACATGGCGTGCTAAAGCAAATATTTACAGAAACATTGTGCATATCTCAGATGTCAATAAGGTATATTGTTAGTACTTATGTAGTTTACCCGTAAATAATATAACTCTGCTGAGGCAGCTCGTTGAGTGTTGTTTACATTCTTCACATAGCACGATGATGTCACGAGCGAAACCTAATTTTGTTGAATCATGAGCTTTTTACAGGCGATGCACCGATAAGCATCACCGTGCATGTGTGATATGAGTATCGTCGGCCGGCATAGCAGGACCCACGTGTTTGTGAAGTTATTGATGGCATCAGTGGGCGCATAATAACTGGTCCGACTCAACGAAACGTTCAGTTACTGATTGTCCGCTACGGGGAGCGCGTGTCGCCTGAGATACCGAGCCGGTGCGCGAGCGCATATACGACACGTTCAAATTTATTGACATTTACCAACTATTTGTTTGAACATTAATTAGACAGGGGCCAGTGTGTCTTTGGCAGTGCATGTGCTTCCTCATTGGATCAATTGACCTGATCAGCTGAGGACCCGACAGGTGCATTTGTTTACATATTTACTATACCTATTACTGATATTTTACTTTCTTCTGGAATTTACCAACATTATTATACAACGTATGTTTATCTCAAGGTACAAGATGAAGTAATACTAGGTCAGGCGTGCTTTGCAGCGTTTTATGATCTGTACATGTGATTTATTATTTGTTTTGAAGGCTACTCAAGTTATTTATTTTGAAAACACTATGTTTGTGTATGTATGATGGAATGGATAATTTTAATGATATATATTTACAATTAAGTAGAATGCATGACGCAAAGTGTACATACAAAGTTATCAAACTATCTATAATACAATTATCCCTACGAGTGTCGAAATTTGTAGCACATGCATAATTAACATACAAGTTATGTCTGTTTAATGTGTCATATATTTCACTTTGGATGTTGCACAATGCAGACCAATGTTTACTTTTAAAAATAAGCGTTACAAATAATCTGTTCGTAATTACACAATTGTACATGTAGCGAGTATGCATCGAGAGTTGGCACCGATTCGTATTTGCAAGCCATCATAAAATCATATCGTCGTATCGCAGCTATATGTTAGAAAATATTGGAGCACGTGGGATTAACAAACGGAATACTAATAGCACTTTGTACATTCCAAGGATTATTTTTATTGAGGTCATACTTCACTTAAATCTCCATTTCAATTTACTTCTCAAAGACGTATTGTACGCACTCCCTTGTACAGTAATAATCCAATTAAGAATGTAACTCTATCAGCATCTCTAGTTTGCGCAGTTGCCTTTACTGAATATTACTTATTATGTGTACGTGATACATTTTGTAAACATTGTTAGCGTTTGGTTAGCGTCCTCGGCTCTTGCTTGTAACTGCACCTAACTACACATGTTTAGAAGTACAATTTTATACAAACAGGTGATATTTCTTAGAATTACAATGTTACAAGTTATTTCTTGCACTCGATCTGAATGGAATACTGTATGTTGATATATGCAGGCCTCGGAAGATTTATTACAATTGAGCGACATAATAATGTTATAAGAATGTATTTATTTACAAGAAATCATGTCTCCATATCTCTATTATGTGTAACAATGGAGAATTTAATTTATTACACAACTTTATAGCGTTTGGTTGCCCAGTTTCTTGTGAAGCGTTTTCTGAACAAACATTACTGAATTTACTACAAAATTTTATTACCTTACCTATTTGTTTTTCAAGTGCGTAAAGTTTTATGAGGTCGATGTTATATAATAGTTGATTTATGAAGTATTCCTTAGGTGTTTTTAATAAAAATATAAAAAGTCAAAATTATATTTATATTTAATATAATAAATTGAAGTGTTTGTTTGAAGGAGCTAATCTCCGAAAATATTGCACACTACTAGATTTAGATGAAATTTGGTTAAGAGATAGCTTGAATGACGGTTTTTCACATTACGATGCGATCCACGGGAGTGAGACCCGGGGTAAACGCTAGTTCTTCTGTCAATGCACTAGCGGTCCCCTTCGCCTTCGCATATGTGCAATACATTAATGAGATTTTTATCCATAAATATCATCCAAATCGATCGTGTCATTCTCAATTTTTCATACAATTTGTAAAGATTAAACTGAAAACGTTTATATCGATTTTACCTACGATTAGTGTACTACAAATACATAAGTAATATATATACCTACAGTAAAATATATTTAAACTCTCAATAACATAAATAGATATGTATTCATAAGTCAGTGCTGAATCTATTTACCAGTCAGCACGTATACCTACATGAGTTTTTCTAACTTTACTCTATTACGTAACCTAATGGTAATATCATCAACATTTTTATGGTAGGTACGCCTAAATAGTTATTATTAGTAAAACAAACATCGTCAATATTATTTTACGGAACTAACGATAAAGACGTAATAATATTGACAATGTGAACAGTTCATGTGCCATTTATGTCTCATAAGATTTAGTAGGGTTATATAAATAGGGATACAGAATCCAGAGCGTTGTAATACAAGAAAAAATAAAACAGTTTTTTTACCGGCGTCGCAAAAATAACATCCCTCGACGACTGTGATATTTTGTGCTCAAATTAATGGCTGGATTTGAGTATGCTTAAACGTTATTGGATAAAAATTAGTTTAACCGATGCTTTTTATCTCATATGTCGAGGTTATTTTTAATGTACATACATTACTTTGTTTATCTTCGCGTTTTCATGGAAAAAGGTATTATTAGATTTTTGCAAAAAATAGGTAGGTGCATGCCTACTGGTTCTTTCTTCTACATGATTATTGATTAATAAAGTATTTACTTTTGAATGGTTCCTTTTCCTAGTAGTTTTTAGTTCTAATGTAACAGACATACCGAGCCTGTTTCATAATCTTTTTCTTCCTCCGACCTTTTCCCATTTCCATTCGGAGCCGTGTCTTCTAATCTGTCGTCTCCAAAGAGATCTACTCTGGGTCGACAATAGATCTGTGTTGGATTTCTCCAGGTCTTTCTTAACGATGGATATCCATGTTAATCAGGTTCTGTACCGGCGTCTCGGTTCCAATTTTAGTTCCTGCTCTTTTCTTGTCATGTGAAGCCTGTTTCATAATAAAATTTGTTTTTCTTCTAGCTGTTATATTTTAAGACAAAAAATAGAGCAATTGTTTAGAGTACTTTAGCTACCCCTGCCAGGACTCGCGGCCTTTTAAAGGAGGAAGTGTATCGTTACTCGATTGTGCTGGCAAGACCCACTGTGGTCTATTGATTAATTCAAATGATTTTATTGCATAATAGCCATTTGTAGCGAATTGGTCGACTAGTGCAGATCATCGTACTCTGTTTTAGCGTATAGCTATATTTATTCTATTTAGTGTGATAATTGTACATTTAGCACATTGCCTTTTAAGCTCGTCAAATGATTAAGTTAAAACGTTGTGTTTAACAAAATTTATTTGCGATTTTAGCTTCATTTTGGCCATCATTATATAAATACAGCTGTTCCGCGAGGGCTTACCTGCTAGTTGATTTTTCTAACTTAGCAAATGACCTAGGTACTTCTAATTATCTTGTTCTTAGCTATAATCTTCTATTTAAAAAAAATAAATAAATATATATATATATATATATATATATATTCATCTTCTAGTATCAATCTGCCAAACCTGAATGTTGGTTATCTCTGTGATTATTGTTATAAAAATTCTAGGTATGTCTTTGCCTAAGCTTCAATGACTTCAAATCTTTGAACCTTAACATTAGTATTGATACAAATCAATTTGGTCGCTATTTTTCAAAGTTTAATCAAGCAATTAATTTCTAGAATATATAAGATGATCAATATTATAAATCATAGTATATATGTTGTAGGAAATTTCTCGAAGGTCTAGTCGTAGATCGTGCCGTCTCTATGTCAGTTCCTAACCCCTGCACGTTGACCCTGCACACGGAAGATGTTAATCAAAGCCCCGGTTTAGGATGTAACGTAATATAACTCTGTACCACTATTACCTTCTATGACAGCACTTATAATATTTATTTTCCTTGTTGCTAAAGATGACTACGTATGGGTAGGTATATTAGTCATGAAAACAAGTCTTACATTAGGCATGTGAATAACAGCTTTCATGGGTCCACAATTAAGCAATAGGTAAATAAATAATGAGGGGTTTATTTACATGCGCATTTTGCTTTAACATTCTTTATATTAATATTTCTTAATATAGTTTTATTATGGTAGTCAAGGAAGTATTTGCAATTGTCTTATATCAAGGCAATAAAAATATTGTTAAATTGTGTAACAAGTTAGCAAGAACGAGAAGGAATGACTGCACGTACGGTGGGTACGCTCATTGCACTCTATTAATTGTTGTATCTCTATAGTATATAGATACACTTATAGGAATGCGGCGCATAATATCCAGCCCCGGTCTCGTTGACCCAGTGTCGCACCACACAGGCCAAGTTCAAACACGACCCGTGATTGAGAACCAGCCGTCGATTCTTGTCTATGCAATGTTGCAACGTGAAAGCAAGTAAAAGGCTTAAATGGAAAAAGATAAGAAAATACGCCACGAATTCAATTAGAAGTCAATAAAAATGTTATCTTAATTTTAAAAACCGTAAGCCGTGCCTATTTATCGTTCGAGTTCACGAACATAAACCAACAATCTGAAAGAAATTAAGCACGAAATATTAATCGATGAAATAAAACTAATAAAAACATTGTATACGATTAATCCAAAGTATCTTGGGAAATTATGAAGGAAATATGAACTGCGCGGACTTTGATTCCGCGCATTGGGTTGCCTTGGTCGCACGCAAGTGAGCAAAGCTCACATTACATTGCACTGGAATGAGAACAATGAGTCCATCTATTGAATGCAGGTGACAAAAGTGGTTGTGTAGCTAGCCTTTCAACGTTGTCTCACTTATACAAACAAATAGGTAATACGTATGCATGGCACTTTCCACTACAGAATGCGACACATAAAACAGTAAGGACAGAGATTAATGACTGAAGGAATCCAGGAAGACTTACGTAATGTGAAAGATTACTAGAGAGCGAAAAGCGCGACGAACGTGAAAATGATTGAAGCTGTCTGAACGAGTTTGAAAAATGTATCTCTCACTCTCGGCTATAAATCAGAACCTTTTCTTCGAAAGAAGTTCATAGTATAAAGTAAATAGTAATTTACTGTTAAATCACGCAAAATAATTAAAATTTAAAGTGATTGCGTAATAATTGTTAATTTACTGTCCGACACTATCACCAAAGAGCATCCATTAACCCATTACATGTACGAATTGGGGCACGAGCCATTTCAGCAAATTATATTTCACGCAATAATTATGAATGTTCATATTGAAGTCCATATTTGGCCCACGATACAAACTTTGCAACCACATAATATGAATGTGTAAAGGAGAAAGCAAAGATAGTCTTTATCATGATATTCTTTAACAGCGTAAACTTGTGAGATGAAAAATAATTTATTGACTTCGGATTTCTTTCATGTGACCAAGTTTCTCACGATAACGATTCCCTGAGGGCGCGGGTCATCTCTAGCGTTTATCAGTAGAGACCGACAGTTGTGTCCTCCCACGTGAACCAACGATTTATATGAGGAGCCGGAGTATTCTCACTAGATATTTCATTTTTTCTAATTTCTTATTCCTTTATTAGAAGTAACAATGTTCGCTTCACAATCGAGTGTTGCTATTTCCTGCTTCTTATCGTGTGAAATAAAGTTTGTTCCACAACATTCTTATTTCTCAGAACTGAGTTGTTTTGTCTTGGTAGTAGTAATAGTAATTTCATTCTTACCAAATTACGTCTTTAATATTGCGAAAGGTAGGTCGTACGGTATTTTTTTTTGTAACTAATAAGCTAAAATGTAGTTTAATAAGCAGTTCACGCCTCAAACTCTCGATTATTACACGGATACTTTAATCATGTTTAAAAAATTCAAATTAAGTGGAGTAGATACAGCGGGGCTGGCTAGTGGTTGGCGCCGTGTCGCGGTAACGGTAATACAAGATGCCTAGCTTAAGCTCCCTGCAGACCTCCTCGACACTTCCCTTATATTCGGATCAATAGCGATAGTAAGATAGAATCAATCTATTACAGGGTGGTCAACTCAGATACCTGATAGATGGGTACTTATTTAAATACAGGATGGAATTAAAGATCTATAAATGCGTCGATGATATTTGACGAGGATTTAAGCAGCTTAGATATTAAGTCTGAATGTTGAAATTTCTAGCTATGGTATTTGCTGGCTTTTAATTGCTTGTGTGAGTTATTAAATAGGTACCTGACTTATTCTTTTATGGATTGTGTTTTAACACGTGTCGCAATGAATTAAAGCCTTGTGTTGACGTGTTAACTTAGAATTTGTTTTGACTATTCGTTAAATAGAGGGCATTGAAAAAAAAACATTTTGTTGAGACTAGGAATGACGTAAAAAGCAGTGTACGATTGTCAATTAGTCGTTTTAACCTACATTATTTACGCGACAATGTATCAATGTATCAACGTCATCGGCTAAGACTAGTATAATTAGGTGAAATAACGTGGAAGTTAAGTCGCGTGGAAATTGATGCACGAATCGATATTTATGCATTTAAACGATGTTCATAAATGGAGATCATGATATAGACTATCTTTAATATTACAAACGATTATTTTCTGTTGCACAGACGTTGAAAAATCGTTTTAAGAGTAAAATTATCTTAAATTGTTTTAGTAACAACTTAAGCAGTAATTACATCGCATGATAACTTTTCTGAAAAATCTTAACGCTTCTATGGATCATCATCAAAATCAGCTCCTATCGGTCCACAGAAGCACATAGGCCTCCCTTAATTTGCGCCACAATTATGATTAGTTTGAAAAAGAAAAAAAAAACAAAATGAAGTTAGACGGCAGTTCTAAGTGCTCATGAGAAGAAACTGCCAAGAAACTCATGGGTCACTCTTTGAAAATCATCAAGTTGTTTTACAAAAATGATTTTATTGATCAAACCATTATGTTTGGTAAATTTCAACGTTAATAATACTAGTATAATTAAAAATCAAAATAAATGTTACTTTATGTAACTTTAAAATATGTAACTGTTAAAACATATACAGCAAGCACAGTAGTTCACTTCTTAGATAATATCTTATTCTATGAACATCTACTTATAAACAGCCTATAAGAGAAAGCAGTTCCATTCTAAACGTTATTGTCTTCCATATAATCAACTATTGAATAGTAACATAAAACACATAGTTTTCTCTTAATTTTGTTGAGGCTTTATTTTTGAATATCGCTTGGAATGTTATTGTAAAACCGAATAATAAATAACTCATATTTTTTTTGTAACCTATATGCTAGTACAACAAGTTTATGTTTATTATGTGTATTAATGCTATGTATATCACTCTTTTTATACAAAATATCAATGTTATTATGAACATGTCATAATTTTAATTTCCTTGTATTTCTTCCTAAGTGAATATCTTCTGCTTAAATAATAAATTGTCTGTTTCAATGTCCGTTAACTGTCCGTATTTTCTAACAACGTACGCTGTAGAACTGAGTCTATTACTTAGATAATTCATTCTACTTGGTTCTACTGAAGGTTATAGTCTAAAAACTAATGCCTACAATTTTTGTGGTCTCAATAAGGCTCAATTCATCTTATTTTATTTTGACTGTGGTTTTTACTGGTTTCACGTTAGGTATTATAATATAAATAAGACACATTTAGTCTTGCTTTCATTTAAGAGTATATTGTTAACATCATCTAGTGAACCACCTTAAAGAGAGCCATATTTGCATCTTCCACGTCTGTTTGCTAGCATTTTAATCGAAACAAGAGTGAGGTATTATCCGGCTAAACAGGACTATGCTATTGTTATTTTTACTAATTGTGGTAAGTCATTTATATATATTAAAAACAATAATGGGCCGAGAATGGAGCCCTGTTGAACTCCCATTTTAACTACTGACCACTAAGAATATTTATTAACATTAACTTTCTGAATCCTATTACTCAAATAGGAAGTAAGAAGATTCAGAGCTGTGTTTTTAATGCCGTTGTGATATATATCATGCAGTATGTTATCATGCAGAACGCAGTCAAATGCCTTGGATAAATCACAGAAGATATTAAAGCATCTGGTGATTCCTCTCATACGTCATATATATGTTTTAAAAGCTCAACACCAGCATCAGTTGTAGAGCGACCACTAGTAAAACCGAATTGTCTGGAATGTAGTTATTTATTTTTGTAAATAAGTTCTGCCTATAATCAGAAATAACTTTCTCAAAGATTTTACTAAACATTGGTAGTACTGATATAGGTCTAAAATTATTGGGGTCAGTCGTACTACCGGCTTTTTTTTTTTTTTTTTTTTTTTTTATAAAAGACGACTCCCGCAATAGGGTACAAGCCCTGTGTCGCGGGGGACTTTACAAACATACAAGTCACGGACACAAAGTACACCCAGACTCGGGACAACAATTTGTGGATCACACAAAGTGGTGTCCCGTGTGGGAATCGAACCCACGACCTCTTGCGTAGCAGTCGGACACACTCCCACCGCGCCACAGAGGCAGTCGATATAGACTTAGTAATCACAACTGAATTATTCTAGAGGTCGGTAGTTTTTTAGGGTTCCCTACCCAAAGAATAAAAATGGGACCCTATAACTAACACTCCACTGTTCACCGCCACTCCACTGTCTGTCTGTCACCAGGCTGTATCACATGAACTGTAACGGCTAGACAGTTAAAATGTTCATAGATGATGTATTTCTGTTGTCCCTATTATAACAAACAAACTAAAAACAGAATAAAATAAATATTTAAATGGGGCTCCCATACAACAAACGTGATTTTTTGCCGTTTTTTGATCGATATTATAATATAGTGTTTAATGTTGTATAGATCATGGTATGGAACCCTTTGTGTGCGAGTCCGACTCGCTCTTGGCCGTTTTTTGAACATTAATAGAATTAAAAGCTTTGATGATATCTGTATGTGTAACATATTCAAATTAAAAATCGATGTCACATTTGTTTACATTTTTAATCGATAATGAACGAGATAAACTCTCTCGCAGTAGGTGATGAATTTAATGATTTGGTATTGGAGACTGAAATGTTAGTAAAGAATTGTTCAAAACCCGTAGCTACTTCTACATCAGATGTGATAGTTTTATTCGATATATTAAGACAAAACGAATTATTGTGGTTTTTGACTCTTCCAGTCTCAGTCCCAGTTTGTTTTAATTTTATTATCACTATTTTTAATTTGTGAACTAAGGTATCGAGATTTTGCTATTTTACAAGCTTGTCTAAACATAATTTCGCATATAAGTTTGGAAACAACCTTACGTTTACCAAGTCCACTATCCACTATAAATACGATTTCCGCTGTGACTTTATTAGTGATTTTTCATTCCTAAGCCCGGCAGTTTCTTATTTTAAGTACTATGTATATAGATAATTAAATTTGGTTTAAAAGAGGAACGTAAAAAAATTATTATAACCACTATTGTATATTATACGCGTCTCGCACATTAACCCCTTATACAGTAATTAATATTTTTACAACTCTCTTAAGTTTTTTAAAGAAGCACTTTGTGTTAAAGTACTAAAATAATGACGACTGAATAATGTTCAGCAGTGAGAATTTATGAAGGTCTCACAAAGATGGTACTAGTAACGAAATCGGCTTAATAAAAAAGAGCTTTAGGCAATTTGGTGTTGTAATCATAATAAATTCAGGGCAATAAAACGTGCAACACCGAAACAAAAGGTTTGTTGTCGTTTTTAATAACTAAACGTAATAAAGTCTATAGGTAAACAATGTATTGCTGGAATTCTAAAGCTCGCCGGTTTGACAGAATTTTCTTCGTGGTGAAAGCAGTGAAAGTTTAAATTTGACATTTATTGTACGAACATTTATATTTATTATAACGGCCTTTATAGCTCATCCTAATAAAGTTTAAATTAAAAACGAAATGTTGACAATAAACAAATTAAAGGCTGATTAATTTTACACGCATTGACTACTGAGCAATAGCATATTGATAGAATAGTGAGTATAGTGACGTAAGACAATATTGTCTGATCCAATGGGCTTGTTTCCCACTATTCAAAACAACAACTTTAAGAAATGTCAATACGCCGATTTTATATGAAGATCTCATACAAATACCGGACTATGACGTCACTTTTTGTTCTAGTCAAATCACTTCTTTTTACGATATGATTAATGATAAAAAAACCGGGCAAGAGCACGTCGTACCATGCTCAGTGTAGGGTTCCACAGTCTTGAATAATTGCATCAGCAGAAGAGCGTATGTTCATGGCACTGAAACCCTTTGTTGAGAAAAGCAGTTTTTCGGCAATAATTAAATGACGGTATATCCGATCAATTCAAATAATTTTAGTTTAAAGTATTTACTAAGCGCTACCTTAGTGATTTTTCTCATATTTTTTGGTCACACGGTTCAAAGGTTAAGGGGGAGGGGACACAATTTATGCAACTTTCAATTTCAATCTGTCAATTTTCAAAAATTTTCACTCAATCAAAAAAGTTTATTAGAAACCTTGTAATGTTTTTGAAAGACCTGTCGAATGATGTAGTACATGTTGATGTTTGCTGAAAAAAAAATCAGCTTCACAATTATGAAATGCCCCCTGATAATGTTTATTATATTTACGGACAGACAGACAGACAGACGGACATGACGAAACTATAACTATTACGTTTTCGCCATTTTGGCTACGGAACCCAAAAAATCCTATACAAAATTTAACAAGGATGTAATCGTTGGTAGTAATGCTAGTTTTATTTAAAATCAGACTTGGATTTTTTGTTTATCTAGGAAACAAGCCTATTGTGCCATAGCTACGAGTATATATAAAAGCCACCGTTGTCTAAAAACAATGCCAACATCCAATTATTGTACTACTTAGCAGCAGTATTTTGGCTTGATGAAGAGTCCCATGATATAGACTTGACTAGGACCATTGACGTATAGACTTGGACCACGCCATCCCTTTCAATTAATAAGTAAATATTGACAGCAAAGCGTGAAAGAGAGAAAAAAACTCGTGCGGCCTTTCACAGGTATTGTCCACAAAGTAGCGTTATCTCTTTCTAAAGAGTGGTCAATTTTGTGAGGTTATTGCGCAGTCCTGGTCTCTACGTAAATGACTATGACTAAAAATCCTTTAATCCCTTATCCCATATTTAAATGTCAAGTCAAATCAGTATCTTTTTATGAAACGTCAAAACGATTACCTCTGTAGAGATTTTTATGCAATTTAACATTATGACGTCATTATGTTCTGGTCTCAAATCATTTACTTTTAGCATTATACTAAAACACAATGATGTTTTAAGTAAATATGCGTAGATGGGTTACATAAACAACATTCGATCTTTAAATACAGCACACTAATGCACACATAGATAACCTATATATTGAAACGTCACACTATTATAAAAAAGTCGTAAAAGTAGGAAAGCATGATTTAATTATCACGAGCAAAAAAGAGAAAAATGTAATCCGCTGCTTTCATCTGTTAATGTCGGCGATGCGATACTGACATTATAGTATTTATGGTACCACTTTCTGAGCGCTTGTAACCTATGCCTTTTTACTTAAAACGCCATTGCTAAAACATGTTAAATTAAAGAAGTAAGAGTATATATTTTTAAGATCATTTATAGTTGTATTAAAAACTGGTAAATGTAAAATTATATTGATTTGACATTCAAATACACAATTGAGAGACATTAATAGACGACAGCATGTCTGAAATCGCTTTAAACAAATTATGTTTGTCTATAATTTAAATGTTTTGTTGATGAAATACACATTATATTGGCTAGACAGGCATGTAGTCAATGGGCTTGTTTCCAACTAGTCAAAACAACTCTTTATGAAATGTCAAAACGCAGATTCTGTATAGACTTTATACAAATACTGAACTATGACGTCACTATTTTTCTACTCAAATCACTTCTTTCATGATATGATTAATCATAAAAAGCCTTATTTAATACAAAATTAAACAAGGAATTAATCGTTGGTAGTTTAAATGCTACTTTTATTTACTAATTACACTTTTGTATGTTTTTGTTTACCTGGGTTTGTGTTCTTGGTACATAGAGTGTGAGAGTGGTCACGAGAGTGAAGAAATTGAGAAGGCACCTTCATTTACACATTAATATGGTATTTGACTGAAGTCAAAGTAGTATATTTTTAAGAAACGTCAAAAACGACCCGCTTCGTACAAATTAGTATAGAACGCTAGCATATAACGTCACGTTTTCTATGGTCAAATCATTTACTTTTAGTGTTTCTCTATATGATTTATAAAATTAAACACGTTAAATTAATAAATGAACATATTTCAGAACTCTTTATGACTTATTTTTAAATGGTTATTATAAAATATTTTATTTTGATAGTTGTCAAACACCCAATTAGTAATATCGCTTCGTAATATTTAATCATTTAATCGAATGTTAGGTAAGTGTGTGTTATTAACCTTAAAAATATATACAAGTACTTATACAATATCGGAATACTCATATAAGTAGATAGGTGCTATTACATCGCACGTAATATCACAATTTGTAATCGTTTAGCGGCTGCAGAACATAAGTTTATAATTGATATTTACATAATGTTGATGTGCGATGACGTCTTTTAAAGTTAATTAAATCTTTTTAACCAAGTACGGGAATTATACGTATACATGAATATTATTATGATAATGGATTTAAGTACTGATTTTATTGTGTGACCAGGTTACCGATGACCTGAAAATTAAGCCTGGTGTATACCATAAGAATAAACCCTAGCGTGCATACGTGACGTCGGAGTCGTCGAGTCGCCATGTTGTTGATAAAGTCACTAAAGCGAAACATGATTTGATTTATTTTGACGGTTTCAAATGCATAATTTTGCTTTGAATAATTAGTAAAGAGGGACTGGCATGAATATTTTAAATATTCTTTGTATTTCTGTTTTGATTCAGCACTTCATTAGACACAATTAATTTAGTACGCTAAGCAACGCAAACATTCATTGAATTTAAATATCCTACCTACTAACAACACTTTTGTTTTATGAAAGTATTCATTTTAAAAGAAGAAAGTAATTAAAGTGATTGTGAGTTTTCATTGGCTCTATTTAAATTGTACTGCGAATGTACCGCATTTAATAAAAATGTAGAGTCGCGTTTCTAAAGTCAACGACTTTTTTTTGCTACAGTGAATAATAAGACGTAAATATGTATAGTTTTTAGTATTAATAATAGTATATTACCTATATTGTACCGTATAATACAGTGAGGTCATCTAGACAACACGCATTAGGTAATATTCCCAAATAGTTTATGTTTGCGTAATTTAAGAAACTAAAATGAATCATACTAGAAATGAAAGCAAAAACATAATTTCCGGGCGATTAATTAATCGTTGATATTCCGTGACTGGATCACGGAAATTACTTTAATCGTCCTTAACTATAAAATAATTACTTTCGTCGAATACTATCTGTATAGGAAGAGGTTTAAGTCGTTTAACCAAAATATAGCTATTAATTGTTTTTGAACATTTTCGATTTTATGTATTTAACTGGCTGTTTTCCGCGGCTTCGCCAGCGTGGTTGATTTTACCCCCTGAAGGGTTCATTTATCGCTTTCGATCAAAACGCTGAAAACACATTTTTCCTTATTTACAACGGAGTTCCATACAAACTTGCGACATTTTACCTTCTTAGGGGTTATACAAACTTGTAACTTCTGTTTTACCCCTTAGGGGAAGATTTTTTAAAAATCCTTTCTTAGTGGATGTCTACAATATAAAAGGCATCAACTAAAAATTTCAGGTTTGTAACCCTAGCGGTTTAGGCTCCGTTGATGAATCAGTTAGTCAGTCAGTCAGGACAATCGATTATATATTTGTATAGATAATAGTTAATGATGTTTTTAGGAGATATTATAGTGCACGAGTGTATGCGCAGACACAAGTACACTCTCTATTCCCGCGCTCTCATAGCCCGATGGGACGGAAATCCGACAAGACCGAAGAGAGAATGGGCGCAGGACCGACCGACGGCTAAATTTGCTCTCTGAGGCACGAAGGAGTGTGACAATGTTCGAAAACAGTCAACCATCTGTGACCGACTGAGGTAACGTTGCTTAATCTTGTAGATATATCGATTTTCTAGGTTGCCACTGAGTCCACTGAGTTCACAAAGAGCGATTTTAATCATATAAATATCGATTCCCTGTTCACTTATTTAAATAATACTATCTACTTATTTTAACAATAATAATACTATGTACTTATTAAAATAAATTATTCAATAAAGAAATATTTACTGCAGCATTACGCCGTAATGAAATTACCGACGCTGGCTCGTCTACCTAATCAGCTGATGACAGACATTATATTCATGTTTTATTAACATTTGCATAAAGCAAAATAATTTTGTTGAAATCAGCAATTCAAGGTTAACAAATCGCTAGAAGCGTATTATTAGATGTCACATTTGACAATTAAAATAAATTTAGTGATATTTATCTAAAATAATATCACAAAACTGTTACGAAATAATGATACTGGTTTATAGGAATGAAGAATTTCAATCGACTGGGTAATTTATAATTGTGTGAGCGCAACTATGTGCAGCAATTATAGTTTCGATTACGTGGAAGTGCATCGGTCACGCTGGCCCGGAGACCCACCTACGTAGTGCACGGATCAATGTTTGTGCCTCCCAAAATAAACATGACCGATGACGATTTCGGGAAAGGCGTCATACCAGCCGATAATGTGAGTGCAGCCACATAAATAAACAGTAGCCGTATTAATGACACATATTTTTCACAGCCCACAACGATTACTACGGTTCATTAAATGAATGAATTTAGTTTAAGGCGATGACTGGCGCTAATGACCTTGAGTAGTGTCGTACTAATATCGTAGATACTTATATTATATTGCGGTAGGTATCGTAGACGTATATCTGTAATGGTATTTTTAAGGTATAGTAATAACATAGAATTTTCTATTTTTAGGTAAGCAGTATCTGCAGATTTAAATACTTGTCCTACCTTTCGCACTGATGTATTTTAGGGATTTGTTGTTTTTATTATTAGGGTTCCGTAGCCAAAATGGCAAAATGGAATCCTATTTGCTCTGTCCGTCCGTCTGTGTGTCTGTCTGCCTGTCTATCCCTGCTTTAGCTTAGGTTCCCTTAGTAATAGAAAGCTGTAATTTTGCAAAGATATACATATTTGTGTGAGGTGTCGTTAGATAGATCTTTTAAAAATATTTTGCTTGGTTGGTAGGTTGTGAATATCACTTTTTGATTAGGGATTCGTTTGTGAAATATTAAGCCTTAAAGTGAACATTTTTGTAAGAGTCAAGTGTCCCCCCCCCCCCTCTGCCAGGTAAATTGTTGATTTTCAGGGAAGTAGTATATATAATGAAATTACAAGGAAAAGCATCACAGCTAAGTAGGCTTTACAAGCTTGCGAGTAACAGCAAACCAAGTAAGAAGTAACAATATTTTCGGACAAATTCCATTCAAAATATATATAACGTTGTTAGTAGTATGAAACAAAAACAACAGAAAACCCACTTCTTATACCGCATTATTGTGCTGGGCAGCTATGGAACCCCATATTGTGCATGACCCAATATGCACATGCCCGGTTTTTTTTTAAAGTTGACTACTATAAAAACTGAAGCATTTTCGATTAGACTCTAACATTTTACGTAGAGGAATAAGCATAAACTTAGATGAATTATACATACATCATGTATTTCTTATTTGTAGTTCACGCGTTTATTTTTATTGGATAGGTAAATCAATTTATTTCCTGGCTTTAGCCGATTCCATATAAATAAGATGAAGGCAGGCAGGGGAGGGCAGAATCCGGTTTTCATGTTTGTTTATTTTTTTCCACAATGTTGCGCATTAAATTAATATTTAATACATCAAATTCAAATTCTTCAAGATTCATGTTTTGGTTTTGTTTTGGTAGATTGGACTTAAGGTTCAATTGAGTGATGTAGGTATTTATTTTTCCATTTATTTGCGTGTCAACCCCTTAAGCTCATTCCTGTACGTAGGCGGACTTTATGGGCTTTATGTTTTTATGGTTTTTAATGTGCAAGTAGGTAGTTTTGTTCCCGTCCGTTATTTCAAGGATTTGTTTAACATAAAGTATATTTTCATGTGAATATGTTTGTCTTAAGCCTATTTACATTTACATAAAATTTACGTAAGGGCAAATAAAGCCTAATCCTATATATTCTGCGTCACAAATGTTTACTTCGGTCGGCAGTTGCTCGCTAGTTCGCCCACGTTTGTTTCAAAAAAGTTAAATCGTAAGTAAAAATGGCAAGTTTTTTTTCCTAGTGGAGCCCTTGCCTGATTTGCCTTATAAACGCTATATTTTTTCATAAATTCGTGAGCTTTTCAAACAAAATTTGATGTTTAATATGGTTTTATAGATAGAACAGAGAGTTTCAATTTTATTACATGTGTAAGAAAACAAGTCCTGGTTTTTAGATTGCTACTGGCGGGCAAAGTCTAGTGTAGGTGTAGTATTAAGATTCTCATCACAAATATTAAAATAATAGCTGTCCCGGCCTGTTATTTATTATTCCCTATTTTTCTTAAATACCTTCTGCAGAGTATTACAAAATTAAAGAAAAAAGCGTAAATGAAATCGGTAAAGTCGTTGTTTGGTTATGTATGCCGTGAGTTATATATATATATATATATATATATATATATATATATATATATATATATATATATATATATATATATTTTATGATAGACCTTTAGTTTAGTCATTGCACTGAGCTTAGTTAAGTTACAATAAATGTCTGATGAAGTATGATTTTAAGCCATCGTTGTGCATGCATTGCACACTTGCACAACGATTTGCATGTATATTTCTTTGGCACGTCCTAGAGCCTAAACGGTTTGATGGATTATAGCTTGGGAGGTGGCGTTAGATGGGTCTTAGTTGTGAGAGTGACACTAGATACTTTAAATTTTGGATATACTTACCTATATATAGGTATAACGACTGCATGATATTAAACGTGAAGGGTATCTTGTTTTAATCATCAAGTCGACT
Organism: Herminia tarsipennalis; assembly: GCA_945859575.2. Lineage (NCBI taxonomy): Eukaryota > Metazoa > Arthropoda > Insecta > Lepidoptera > Erebidae > Herminia > Herminia tarsipennalis. Next base: position 15,291,592 of record OX243838.2, read on the forward strand.
AAGGAGTTTCACACAGGAGGACGTGTAGCAGCATCCTCTGCATACTTTAAAGCCTTACTGCGATCGCCAACCCACTCGCCAAGCGTGGCGATTATGGCAGGACCTATTACCTCCAGGACCTAATAAGTAGGTTCTACTGGGGAGACCCATGCTCAGTAGTAGGACATCAAATGGGTTGATATTATCAATTATGTACTCGTATACACAAACATCGTTGCTAATAACAACTAATTTTTTGTTGCTAATAACTAATAATTTAAGATGGTGAAGACATGGGTCTTAGTTGTGAGAGTGACACTAGATACTTTAAATTTTGGATATATATAACGACTGCATGATATTAAATGTGAAGGGTATCTTGTTTTCGTCTTTTTGCAGGCGGAGGCGTCTCCGTGTTTTAATTTTTAAATTTAATTTTTTATTCACCTAAGACACTTAAACTGTCAGATTTTGTTGGCAGAAGTTTTAATATACAATTTACTTAATAATTTATTAGATTATCATTAGAAAGTCTTTAATGATTATAAAGTAAGTAAGTCTAGACACATCAACAGACAAGATTCATTGAACAGTGATCGAAGTCCGTCTGCGTGTATTCCATTGATACAATTACGTAATGATTCAAAACAGATTTACTATTTACTCGGTAGAGTAGTAAAGGAATAAAATTGTACACCGCGTATTGTTTGTGCACCGTGAGATATAATTGACAGATTATTATAATAGAGAAGGCCAACTGGACATTATCCATTATTTACATTAAATATAAAACCATATAAATTCGTTCTTAATGGGCTATTGTATTTATGATGCATTTTTGAAGAAATCAGGTGGCAGAATAAGCAAAACATAGTGGTTGTGCATTGCTGTTTGTCACATCACTTTATTCCAGTTTGTAATCATTTCAATCACTACCAAAACAGATTGTCCTTATTTGTGCACTCTGAACATTTTCATAATATAAGTAATGTTCATAATTGGCAATGTTGTGTTAGTAGGAGTGCTTTGACTTTGATCAGTAGGCAGATACTTGTAGGTATGTACATACGTTTGAAGCTCTAAATTAGCCACGTTTTCCAAGGAATTACATTTCATAAGTTTTACATCTAGTTGTCCTGTTTGGACAACTCGATGTAAAACTTATACACCTCTTTGTAATCAAAACGAACGAAATTAAATGATATAATATTCAACATTTCTTTGTATTTTTTTTAGAAAATTAGTAAAAATACAGCACCTCCATTTATACTTGAATAATATTTTTATTTATTCTTGTAATAAGAACCTTGTAGATATTAATAGTGGGTGCACATCTGTACACTACAGATGTTAATGCACTGTTAATACAAACAATAATCAGAATTTGTGTCACTGGGACAGACTTAGTCTCTGTATCTCTCTTGTATGCATACAGTGTTTTTTTCTCCTCCAACAGAATCGTACAAAGCGTGAACGCGGCGGGAACGTGAGCGTGGTGTGAACCTGGTTTTTGAGTGTTAGGTGAACTAAGGTCCTCAGAGAAAAGGTCGATTGCAAAAGTGTAGGTTTTAATAACCACATCTGTTCTTTTGTGCCAAAATAATATATCAATCCAAATTACTCACAGTAAAAAAAAAGCTCACTGGAAGAAATAAATATGTTTTACTTCACACTTATATTATCAATTCAGACATCTGGCAAAATGTATGATCATTAAAACGTCAGAACAATTACCCAGTTTCCAGTTTTCTCTGAAAATTTAATTTTCCTATAAACATCCTGCGAATTTACGTAGTACCTAGGTATTTCTAATATGAACCAGGTGTTGCAGTTGGCCAAGGTCGAAATCTGTTTTAGTTTCAGTGTTTACCGCATAGCTACTTAATAGTTTACATTCAACTAACTCCTACCTAAACTAAAACATTCATTAGATAAGGCGAATAAACATCCACCTCACTCGTATTACATGTGTGGTATGCAAAATTCTTAGTTTGTAGTCTGTACACGAACATAATATTTACTCTGGCCTATGTATTCTTTGTACCTACTTGAGCCGAGTAGTCATTGGCTTCGTCTTGCAAAATTTTATAGAATGGTGTCGTCATCAGGTGGTCATTGCACTAAGGTCGAAGTGAATCACAATTGAAAATGTCGTTGAATGAGAACATCGAGAAGTTCGTCAGGGAAACGTCAGGGACGATGAATATTGTCTACACGTAACTGTTTTAACTGACCAGTTTAAAATCAGTTGCATTACGACCGTAGTTGTTGACATGACGGAGGTTGTTGTGGTAATTACGTAAGAACTTCTTATATTTGAGACAGGCACAGTTGAGGAAAAATATGGATTTTGAATACACGATACGATATGAAAATCAATCAAAAAATGAAACATTTAATTTCGGTTGTCCGGTTGTTTCGTTGTGAAAGTCGATAAGTAGGTGCATGCTCTAGAATTTCACGTGAATTTCATTTTACTTATGTAGGTGTCCTAGATTGAACATAATCTATATATTTAAAAGGGGAAACTGACTGACTGATATATCAACGCAGGGCATAAACTATAAGGGTTATAAACTTGAAATTTTGCACCTTGCAATTTTGTTCCTTTTATAACGTAGGGGAGCACTAAGAAAGGGTTTTTAAAAATTCACCCACTAAGGGGGTAAAACGGGGGTGCAAAGTTAGTATGAAACTTTGCCGTTTTAATATTTTTGTAACAATCTGGCATCCACGCCGGCAAAGCCGCGGACATAAGCTAGTTATGTTTAAGAGAGGTCGCTAATATTTTGTTTACTATCCGGTATCCGGCTTATTTTTGGCTACCCGAAATGTAGTATTTATTTCATTTTTCTCGACCAAAACTCGTTGACATCAGCTTATTTATTTATAATAGTGACTGGGCGGTTGAATGTAATCTATACTTATAATAAATCTGTAGAGAGGTCAATTCTGTACATGAAATATATTTCCAAAATAACTATCAGGGGGTGATTAGGGATCGATACTGATGCCAAAAATGCAATCAGTAAAATTTTTGTCTGTCTGTCTGTCTGTCTGTATAACCGTTATAGAAACAAAAACTACTCGACGGATTTTAACGAAACTTGGTACAATTATTTTTCATACTCCTGAGTAGGTTATAGTATACTTTTCATCACGCTACAATCAATAGGAGCAGAGCAGTGAAGGAAAACGGGAGAAGTTACTCCATTTTTTAAGCTTTCGTCGCGTGTGCAACCGTAATGGTTAAAGCTACACAGAAATCATGTATGACGGAAATGTTCTCCTTAAAATTATATAAAAAATATCCCACGACAGCATATGTCTATCTTTTATGGTTGACTCACAATATCACGTGTAACTCCCGATAGCTTAGTAGTTCGAAGCTTTCTGATTATATTTGTCTACTCTTACGTTTATAACACTCTCAATCATCCCTAATTAAAAAGTTAACATAATTAACTATTCCATAAAAAATACTAATAGAAATCGGTATAGAAACACCAAAGTTATACATGAAATACGCTAATAATAAGCCATCGCGCGTAAATACTGAATCATGCTATCTATCTATATCTATACATATAATAAAATTGTAAATTTCACATGTCTGTACATGGCCGAACATAGTGAAAAAAAATATTGGGAAATGTTCGAAAAGAGTATTTAAACACATTCCTACATTTTTAGAAATGTCTGTCTGTCTGTCTGTTTGTTTGAACACGCATCACGCAATAACTATTGGACAGATTCGGTTGAAATTTTGTATGTGTATTCTAATAAGTCTGGATTAACATATAGGCTATAATTTATTACGCTATTTCCCAAAGGAGCTAAGAAATGACGGATAATGTCTGTAGCTATTTATCGTTATAAAACAATAACTACTTGACGGATTTTCATGAAAATTTGCAGTTTTATTGTAAATACTATAGGTCATTACTTGCACTATAAATCGTTATGCTATCGTCTATGGGGAGTGATCAGCAACGTATGTTTTGTCGAATATGGTTTTTCACAATTTTTTCCACAATAAGACATTATTTACAATTGTAACCCATGGAAACAATAACTTCACGCTAAAACTATTAGGAGCTAAACACAACATTTTCAATTTTCTTAAGATCAGCAATTTTAACCGTGTTTGCATCAGCTGAGGTGGTCTATTGGTACAAATAGCGGTATTAAACGAGCGAGGTCGGAGGATCGACTCCCTAATTGCGAGTCTCTTTTTGTGTTGTGTTAAAATTATTTTTATTCTTTTTTTTAAGTATTTTTCTAAATGTATACTTATTTATACAAGCTTTTATTTTCGACTTTAACATGTTTACTTTGTTTAACAAATTTTCATATTAATAATCACTTCCAATAGGCACCTTTATCATTGTTTTGCATGAATAGTGATTATGTTATAAATGTAGAAATGAAAAACAATATTACATTACAAATAAACAGTAATTACTTGATATTTTCTAGAATTTATAAATGTTAATTGCTTAAAAAAAATGAAAGATTAAGTCCGCGTTACATCAAAATAAAACACGTGGCGCCATCTGTGATTCGATTTCTTCTGAGTGCCAAAATTGCTTACCTACCATTGTTAATAAACTTTCGCGATTTGTACACATTATGAAAATATATGTATTACTGGTCTTGATCGCGTGAATAATTTAAGGTTAAATACCTTGCTCACCTACGTTTAATATGCATGATAGTTTAATATAAAATCATCAAGTATAAAAATAAAGTTATCCAGTTTTGAAAATAGATGGCGTTTAAATACAAATTAAAAAGAATCAGGAAAATTGATTTAAAAAAAAAACTGAAATTCTTACGTAGAGGGATATGAATATATGATGATCTTAATTTGCGACAGGTTGACACACCTATTTTTAAATTCACCAATGTAGACATTATAAAATAATATTTTAATCTTCTAAAGTGAGTGAAAAAAAATATTGAAATAAGTTTAGAAATAGTATTTAAACACAAAAAAGATATCTGAGTATATCTTTTAGAAACGTTTGAATGTTGTTTGTTTGTTTAAACATTGCATTCCCGCGGTACAAACACGGACACAAAGTAGGTGTACTTTAGACTCGGAAAAGATCGCTCCGGCAGGACATAACCTGCGATCATAGGGAACCTGTGAGAGTTTTTTCCATCATACCTTTATTACCTATGTATAAATTATCTTGAAGGAGCGGCTAGGTACCTCCTATTAAAAGGTCCGATTTAAAAGTGTCGGAGCCGAAGTTGGAGTCGGAGGTTTAAAATCAATCGGAATTTTCGACCTATCGGAGTCAGAATCGAAGCTCCTTAACTCAAAATTTCGCACGAGTAATTGGGCGGTTTCGAGCTTCATTTAACTCGAAACCGCCCCAGTACTCGCGTGGTGGGGGAGGGGGGGGAATTTTTCAATATTAATAGTATTTGATGTGATGCAAATCACTTTTTTGTCGAGGTGTGGTCGTGGGAATTTTAATAATTTGTCTTCTAACCGTCTGGCGCAATAAACTTTGTCGCCCTTCATTTTGCTGCACTGGGCATTTGCTTGGCTTGCCCTGCCATATGTTGGGCCCTGATTAAAGCTAGGCCCAAATATCCATAGATGCCACAGAGCATTGTGGAGCATGTTTACAATATGTTTTACACAGAAGTTGATTTTGTAATATAAACTACCATTATAAACCCAACTTCCACGCGAACGAAGTCGCGGGCACAGCTAGTATCTAATATAAAACCAATCGGCTAATGGAGTTGTTATTTTCAACCCCTTCAGCCAAAATATAGCAAAAAATTAATGTTGTGCAGATCTTTTAAGATAGTAGATATTTTAATTGGAACCAGGATAAGCTAGATAGTCAGTAAATAAGTAGATATACACCAACTCTTTGGTTAATACCCGGATTAATGAAACGGCCTAACATTGAATTGAAGTTGTAATCAGTGGTCCGTCTATCCGGTTATTTAGTTTGCCAAAAATCCACCATAGGTGATGCGACTGCTATTATTTTCATATATCGGTATAATAAAATAATAGGAGTCACATCACTAACTTCTTCATTCATCGTACACGATGATAATGTCAACGTATTCGAGTGCAGCTAGCGAAAATATTAATATACAACTAATCAGTGTTTTTGTCATTATGTATATCTCTTATCCTACATAATTCTCGATACAGCAGTGTTATCGTAGATAGAAATACAAAGGTGTTAGTAACACTTTCCTCAAGTACAGTCTATTGTATTAAATAATGACATAAAGGTACTTTTACAAACTGTTTCATTTCGATGTAAAATAATTTCAATAATAATGTATAACATTAAATGAATGAACGTGGAATAATTGATCCATTAAAGCCCGCAAAGTAAGTGTGTGGTCCAACATGTACTTTGCAGGTTTCACGGAGTTCCACAATCAGTACTGTTGTATGCATATTTGAAGTACATATACGTATATGGGTTTAGCAGTTTAATTGGCGCAGTACCAAGACAGGTACAAATTGCCATAGTAAGTCGTATAGAATACTACTTATGATCTAATAAAGCCTACGTTACTAAAATAGGTTTAAGGAACTTAAGCAGACTTTTTCAAATAACGGTTTATTTTTAGGAAGATTAAAGTGGTACTTTAGAAAAATAGTTTGCTATTATAGTCATGATCAACAGAATAACTTCATTAAACTGAGAATTTCTTTAAATAAATAAAAAATGGTTGTCTGTAAAGTCGGTTTACGGACGATAATTTTACGTGTTAACGTCATAAGAAAACATTGATGACATATTTATTTATTAATTAGCAAAATGAAAATTTACAATGTTAATAAATACAAGCTAGATTACCCTACGAACGAACTATATACATACATTACATATTAACATCATTTACATCTTACATAGTAAACCACAAAAAAAAAGGATTACACAAAAAGGTAGTCAAAAAAAGGGAGTTAGGCAACGAAGAATTCATTCCCATCGATGGCAACCTATATAGTGCCCAGAAGGCTGACAGCATTGCCACGTTGTATGGCAATGCTTAATCTCTGTGCAAAGAAAAGGCCAGCCTTCTGGTCATTGATGACATTGTAATAAAGAACCATGCTTGCGACAGTTTTCTTTTATTTATTTTTATTTCCATTTGTATCGCATGTCGCTGCAATCGCCAAAACGTTGATGACATTGTTATAAACAACCATGCCTGTGACAGTTTTAAGGGACCCGGTAGCATGTGCCCGACGGCCACAACACTTCAGCCTATCAGCAGGCGGAACCACCATTCGCATTGCTTAGCAACCAGTCAATAACGTCACTGCTTAGCAACCAATCAAAACGTGACCGTTGCTACGTGACACGTTTCGTGCGTGGACCGTCATCGATTTATAAGACGTTATCCCATCAAAAAATAAACATATGTGAACGCCTACCATTGATCAATACCCATAATATAATCAAACAGTTTGTTTGTTTCAACGCTTTAATTTCCGCCGATATTGGGTCGTTTTAAATGGAATGTGGTATGGAGATAAGTTGGACCTTTAAAAAGGTTATAAGTTCTTGTTATAGCGATCCGATTCATGGACGTTGGTGAAGACCCGTACAAACTTTAGTATTAAGCATACATCCACTGTAACAATACGGCAATACCCAAACAATATTATCATCTATATTTGTAACCTTAACCTTTAAGGTGATCTAAAAATCCGAGCAGGTACAAAAACTTGATACATAACAGCTGTTGGCATACATCCAAAACTTTCTAAATACGGGTTAACTGCAATGTTTCAATTAAGAGTAACTGCGGCGATGAACACTTAGTAAACGATTTTTAAAAGCTTGTTACTCATGTGTGTTATCGTACAAGCATCGTGTACAATTAGCGAACATTATTTTTGGTATTATGTTACGTGCAATTTATTCTTGGCTCTTCCGATCACGTAACGGACGTATTTCTTCTTTTGTGAAACTTTAAACGTTGATAAATAAATACAATTGCTTTTACCACGGTCCTTATTTACGATATTTTTCCATATCCACGGCAAGCCCATGCGGAACTGTCAAAATCTCGTCATAATGGTAAATGGAAAGGTGTCCTTACAAATGCATCTTGGCGCATGCGCGGCCCGCTCAAAAATGTCCACCGCTCATGCGCGGTGATGCATTTCTAAGCGTAGGCTTGACGTGAATTTGGAAAAAAAATCGTGAGTAAAGACTCTGGTAGGTATTAATATAAAATCACATGTTAATCACTCACATCACGTGTTAACTAATTATTGTATTTTTATGTACCTACTTACGACATTAATTAATAGTATTCTAGTCAATAATTTAAATGTGTGTGGGCTAGTGCTGCGCTAGTAGTGTCGCGTCGGTATTTATTCAATGAGGTTTCACTCTGTAACCATTTGATTACGATTCTGATGACTTAAATATTTTGTTACTGCCTCCCACGAAGAACCTACGTATTGTGTAAAAACAATGTATTCTAAAAATATTTGGAAAATAAAACATAAACCTTTTTAATACACGCATTTATTTAAATGGACTCTTCATCACACCGGTTTAGGATGTCGGCGAAATGTAGCTTGTCCAAAAATGTGAACACATAATTTTTCCTCAAAATAAATGTTCCAGTAAAATAAATTGCAGGAACTTGATCTCTCGTTTATTCCTGGGTGATATGTATGAAACTGAATATTGAAACAAGAATTATTACAAGACATTTATTTTTCATTTACCTACAGACAGCAATATTCAAATTTATAAACTACTTTTTATGAAAATTTGGATCAAACACTTACTTGATATATTAATATCAAGTAAGTGTTTGATCCAAATTTTCATAAAAAGTAGTTAGAAAAATGTAATATAATATATTATATTACATTTTTCTCATTAAATAACTGATATATTCTGGTAGAGATTTTCAGAGTTAGAAATTAATTTTATTGAAAATTCCTATGAGTCCACCGACTTTTTTTTATGTACGTACCTATGTAAAATTCAAAAGAACGGACACGTATATTTACATTTGTAAGTGACATTATTTCGGTGCATTGAAATTGATACCGAGAGCCAAAAGGCACCCTGAAATCGATCAATGAGGTTTTGCTCTCTGCTACCGATATATCGTTCCAGTCACGCTAGTGATAATTGGCTATTTGAGAAACAATGCACCTCTAAATCTGACTTCAGTACCGTAATTAATAACGTGGGTATATAGTCATAAATAAAAATCGCACCTAATTTTAGCGAACATGAAAAATCCTTATTCATACAACCCTGAAAAATACCTTTCACTTTAATAATATACTATAGCTGGTTACGATTCTGTTTACATTTTAGACTTACCATCAATTTAATAAAAAGTTCTATCACCTTAAAGTACAGCCCGTAGACAGTACCTACTATAAGAATTCAAAAAGTGTTTAACCTTTTCTCAATTTCCTCCTGTTTGTCAACATGTTTGTTCTACAACCTTGACCTCTCCCATTCCAAAAGGACACTCGTGTCCAACACTGAGACACTAATGGGTTTCATGATATTTATGAACACTTAGTTCACTGTTATCAGTCCATTAAACTTATTGTAAGTATAGAGAATATTTTTCATCTGGCGTCAGGTATCGTGACAAGCTCTACTGAGCTATAATTAGACTGCGACTCAGATTGCTTATGCGCATCGCCGATGCAAAATTCTTGGCCCATTTATTCTGACCAATACACATGGTTATTATAGAACAAATCGAGAACAGTTCATAATTATGAGGATAGTCGTAACCGAATCGAAGGTCTTAAACCACAAAGAGCTCATTCAAATATTCATATTTCTCGTAGTCATTAATGTTAAGATGTCTTTAAGCTGTCAAAGGCAAAGAAGGTCGCGTGGAATCATTTGAAGTCACATTTTCTGAGAAATGGTTAGACATAGAGATTTGACAGTACTTCCATCGAGTCGTTAAATACATCAATACATATGATATACGAAATATTTCCTCAATGTATATTGTGTGCTTGTTGTAAATATGTAAGGATATAAGAAAGTATGTACTGAAATACATAAATTATGCAAAGTAAAAAACATACTTAAATCTGTAGATAGCAATAAAAGTCGATGACTCTATAAAATATGTAAGAAAATGAGTAAGACAATAGCGTTTGTTAAAAATCAATATTGATTTCAATTATATTGTGTTTTGTAACATAGACTCGTTATTGTTATATAAGAATATTTAAAAATCAAGTGAGACATCATGCTCTTAATTACTGTCATTTATTATTCAATGACAGACTGTGATTATGGTTATAAATGATTAATTAATTATTCCTGGCAGCCAATCTAACACTATCAATTAAAATTGGATTAAAATAAACATGCCATTAAAAGTAATACAATGATAAATATTGTTTTTCACCTAGTAAGTAATACTGGATATATTACTAAAATATATATATTACGGGTCTTAATCGCGTGAATAATTTAAGGTAAAATACCTTGTTTATTGCCCGACGTTTCGACCGTATTGCAACGGCCGTGGTCACGGGAAGACTGAAGAGTCAGACAGAAGAGTCTTCCCGTGACCACGGCCGTTGCAATACGGTCGAAACGTCGGGCAATAAACAAGGTATTTTACCTTAAATTATTCACGCGATTAAGACCCGTAATATATATATTTTAGTAATGTGTACAAATCGCGAAAGTTTATCAACATTTATACTGGATATAATTTATTACATTACTCGCTAAGTAGAGAAAATTATTCTAAGTGTCGACGGACTATAAATTGTAGCGTAATTATATCAATATGACCATTATATTTTTATTCACCATAAAATGTGTGGTGTCCGCCAATCGTTCATTTAGATCATACGGCGTTACAAAACTTGGACGCTGTCAATGTGAATACACCTGCCGATCATAATTCTTGAAATATTTGTGAAGTCAATAAAATTCTGTTTTTATTGTCCAATAGAGGATGCATGGCATATTTTCGAACACCCACGTGAGTGATACACCTAGGTAGGTACCTACAAAGATAAAGAACATGTTGCAAGCATGTCGATCCCACCCAAGAGCCAACACAAAACGATTGAAAACATACATTCGACCGGAGAGTTTTATGACTTATTCAATTGGTAGTTCCCAGTAACCACTGAGATACTAATATTCAATATATCGTTTTGTAAACGCAATGGACTGTAATCACAATGCCGAACGTTTGTCTGTTTCCTCCGATACTTAAACACTAAAGAACCTCTGAAAGTGCGTAAATGTTTGAGCATTCTAAATATTGTATTTCGGCATTTTCGATTATACATTTACAATGTTTTGCCTTGTAAAAGAGAGCCGAGACATCGTGCCAGCCACAGGGCATGTCTGAAGTTGGTTACATTAGAATTTTTAACCAAAGTAATCGGTTTCTTATGCAAAACGAAACAAAAACGTCGTGCCAAGCAACAAGGTATCCTAAACTTCGATGTTATTTGGTTGAAACTGAAAGGAAAGCCAGAAATAATGGTGTTCAAGTGGAGCCGCGCTAATCACGGTGATTACAATGTGGGCCACCGACAGCGATACAGCCGATACAAGCTCCAAGCCGCTCGCCGACAGTAATTGCTTTCTCGCTCTAACTCATAATTAAAAGCCTTACGTGCTTGAGCAGGAAAAAGCATTTCTTTTCCTTGTACACGTTTTGTACTACGTTCAATTGTTATAAAATCACGCTATTGTTTCTCTATCGGGAATATGCCCCATGTTAGTGATTTCAAGACTTAAGTACCTACCTACTTTTAAGGGAACGAATAATTACTACATTAGTTTACGACTTTTATGAAATTAAATACTCTAGTATGTATGATTCGAAGGTACCCATAACTGTGAAGTTTTTTCTTTTTTATCAATGAACTTAATTTTCAGAAATCTACAATCTAAACTAGAAATGTAAGTCCTTGTGTGCACGCAACACTACAGACACGCAGTCTTTATCGTAGAAAGAAATGTCACATCTATTTTTATACAAAATTCGATCTATACTCTTAAGCTACATAAAACTCATAATTCATCTATGGGTCTTTCTGTGATTTACGATACCAGCTGGTATTATGAGTCTTTCAATGATTAAGTTCAAAAATGTAGTAAAAAATCATCTTATACGTAGAGGTTAAAGAGTGGATGAAAATTTAAATGATAAAGAAAAATGGATCTAGTTGCTTGCTCCTTGTTACTTTATTATGCTTGGGTGAATTTTGTTGTCACTTTGTTTTAATTGTCACATTGATTAAGAGCATGATTTGACTTTTGTAAGTAAAGATTCTGTGTGGCAAATAAAGAAAATTATTTTCTTCCTTTTAAAATCAGAATTAATATTTTATATTTAATTATTCGTTACAAGCACTTTGGCCAATATCTAAGCCCATATAGTTTTTGCCTATGTTGTAAGTAGATGCTCCTACTCTGTTGTACCCACAAAGGCTGATTTTAGTTTATCACATGTTTCAACTTTTTAATAATTTAATATGCATCAGTCCTTTAACATGGTGTATAGTATATTAGTCGCAGCACCTTACCTCCATATCAAGTTTATAAACATTTAAACATTGTAAAATTGGTAATTGGCTGAAAGTTTTTATTGCCAGGTTATTTACTCCGGCTTTACCTATTGTTTGCGAACTTGGCATTACATGTACATGCAGAATCCCGACGTATATCACAAGTGTTGTTTTGCATCCTAAGTGAATAAAAATTTTGTTTTTTTTTTTAATTTTGAATATTATAAAGAAGTAATGTTGTGAGGTAATCTCTGGATCTACAAAACCGATTTTGAAAAATCTTTTACCAACAGAAATCCACATTATTTGTGAATGTCATTTTATTGCCCATCTATACTAATATTAAAAAGCTGAAGAATTTGTTTGAACATGGTACTCTCAGGAACTATTACTGGTTCGAATTGAAAAACAATTTCATTGTTGGATAGCCCATTTATCGAGGAAGGCTATAGGCTATATTACATCACGCTATGACCAATAGGAGCGGAGCAGCAATGAGAAATATTGCAAAAACGGGGAAAATTTACGCAGACGAAGTTGCGCGGGACAGCTAGCAATAGATAAAGTTATTGCGTTTTGTTTTCTTTGCGTAACGACCTTGCCGAGAGATAAGAGTGTGCTCTATGACTATGTCACCTAGTCACCGGTGCATAAGATTAACATGATAACGGCCGGCTTGACACGCTAATCAGTGTTAACATATTCATAATTACATCGTGATGTTACGTTATAATGTACCTACTACCCGCCCATGATTTCAACCACTTGGTATGTAGGGTATTTGACTGATGTCAAATCAGCATCTTTTTATGAAACGTCAAAAACGGCTCGCTCCGTACAAGTTTGTATGAAATACAAGCATTGTGACGTCACATTTACTTTCAATATTTCTTTTTTTGATTAATAATTAATAAACACGTTAAATTATTTAAGAGCATATTTTTTCGGAACACTTTATGACATATTATTGAATGGTGGGTATAAAATATTTAATTTTAATAGTAGTCATATACCCAGGTATATCCCCGTGTAATCTATTGATATACATACAATTGGATTGCACTTATCAGGCAATAGTAGGTCTTAAAGAGCTCTAAATTAAATATCATTAGTTCAAAATAACGTGTTAAGAATTAGTTAAAAATCTGATTTGACTTGACACTCATCTAGCCTATTTCACGGCTCGACTGACTGATCATTAAGTATATAGATATTATGTAATAAGGATTATTAATGGCAAATTAAAGTAACAGACTGCTAAAAAAATTTTATTGAGGTCTACTCAGAGACGATAAAGAAAAATAAGACAGAAAAATCAATTCTACTTTATAGTTTTATTAATTCCAGTTGAATGAAGTCGCCGGTAAGAGCCAGTTGTTTATAAAGCAGTATATATCTTATCTCTACGCATTTATGTGCATTATGTAGGTAAGGCAATATACCGGCCGATATACCTAAGTGCAGTTTCCATCAACTCTATGAAACGATACTATTTAAGGACGAACAGAATCTGGGGTAATTGGCCAACGTTCGAGGACGGTGTACTCAATGATGCCATAAATTGAATTGCATTATGAAAACTTTAATCGAGGAATAACAAACGGCTCATTGTTGACGATAATCAGGCATACATGCCTATGAGTTCTATTACGGCGTTGAAAAGAGTCATTGCTGTAAATAAAATTGGACAAGAGTGAGTCGTCCTCGCCCACCGAGGGTTCCGTACAAATTTGTAGGTATATATTATTCAGTCAGGAATCGAGTCTCGCAGTTTTTTGAAGACTATAATTTTTTTAGGATATAATAACAAAGTATTTTCAGACTTTTCCCTATACTTGTAGAATGAGACGGTATTACTTCCCAAATTTCATAGTTAACGGAAAATACCATTTAAATTTTAATTCCCTTGAGAATGTCGAAATGTATGTTTTTTGTATCATAAACGGCCGTATATTTCTTTTACGTTAACTTATTAGTTTGACTTCAGATAAAAGGTCTTGAGAGACAGACATACAGACGGACAACAAAGTGATCATATAAGGGTTGCGTTTTTTTCCTTTCAAAGTACGGTACCCTAAAAATAGACCTTTTGTGAGATTATAATATGTTTATTGCTTTTCTAGTTTTATATGGTTCGTTAGTTATGTATGGTGAAACTAACAAATATAAATAAACACGACCACGTTTATGGCTTCCATGTTTCTATAAAATATTTCCTGATTTATTTTTTAGTGACCTAGAGATCCATACTATAGTGGATTATCTATTATTGTGGCTATAAATTTTCGTGTATATAATTCTGTCTTAAGGCTTTTAAAGACATACTAACATATGATGATGTATGAATGTTTCTGTTTCACGCAAAAACTACTAAAGAACTTTATAGCTTACTGTATGTACTATGAGAGAATAACACATTTACAAAGATGTTTTAAATGCACGAGCAAAATGTACTTAAAAAAGAGAGGAGTCTTATGGACGTCCGGTTGTATCTTTTTTGTGTTAGTATTAACTAAAGATTTTTTTTAAATCTGGGAAAAAACATAACATTTTAAAAATTGTCCTATTTCAAATTAATATTTTGATTATGTAAAATAAATTCATCATTAATGCTGCTAAGGATGTACCTAAACCATTCAATAACCATAATAACCGAATATTTCTAAAAATGTATTTAAAATTATGTAAGTACAATAAAAAATTGTAAACAATAAAAAACTATTACATACCTTCATGCAATAGTTTTTTATTGTTTACAATATTTTATTTTTAAAAATGTATACAAAAACGAAAATGTTTACAAGGACAATATGTAACAGTTTCATAGAAATAAATACATAATAATTTTCACAATTAATTATATATATAGAAACCGAGGTTAAAAATACATTGATTAAATGTCAAAATAAAATTAAACTATTAAAGCAGTAGTATTAATTTAAGATTAAAAAAAATAAATTATAAATAATTTAATTGACTATGACTAATTAATTTAAATTAAAAATTACATTAATTAGTCATTCATAAATACTCGATGAAATTTCTGATGTTGTTTATACATTGTCAACGTGTAGTTGTCAATCGTGTACTTATAGGAATTAGGTCGTGAGGACTATACAACCTTTTACAAAAATACAAACAACCTATTTAACACAACCTCCTTATTCTTGCTTAACATAATCATAAATAGTAGATTTTTGAGCACTCTTAAAATGTTACGCTTTTATTCGTCTAGCTTTCCAGCCCGCAAACAAATGATATCGGGCGATAAGGAACTATGTTCCAGAAATAAAGGTGATCACAAAGGATAAAAACTGCAACCACTCGAAAAAATTAAAAGCACATCTAAATATAAAAGTAGTACCTACCTGCCTACCATTGGATTGTTTACAATTTAATACATTTTACAAGAAAACGCAACTATTATAAATAAACGATGAACTTTAAATAGTATTTTATATGAATATCGCATCGCAAAGTTATTTTCAGATGTGTTGGCACAATTCCTCACCAACATGACATGGTATCAGATACGACCAGTCAAAGAGCTGTCAGAATAATGTTTGTTGCGTGCCTCGTCGCGTCCGCATGTCCATACATAAATAACAACAGTGTTCCAGATGGAAAGACGACGCGACGTCCTTCGAAACACGACTTTTAAAACCTGCACCAATTATTCATAAAAAAAATGGAGATTAATAAAACAAAAATTGGAACAGACGATGTTGGTTTTTGTTACAAAGAAGATAATGGCCTGCACAATAATGTGAACAGGAATTTGTACATCAAAGGGCAAAAAAACATTCATCATTCGATGTTGTATTGTAAGTAAAGGATTAATTTAAAACATTTAAATGTCGGAGGGTAGTAGCCGAGTCACATTTGTAAGACTGCTAATGTACATTATCGACAATTACCTTGGTATATAATAGTTACTGTTGTAGATAAGAACGACTTTTAATATGCAATAGATATAACCCGTTATTTTAAACCAAACAAATATTTATTGATGTTCCACATCTTGGCAGCGTACGCCTAAGTCTTCTATCTTGACTACACTGATCAAATACCGCCTTCTCCGAAATGCATTTAGTATCTATTAACTAGCGACACGCTTCGGCCTGGCACATACTTTTCTCCACGATCTATACTTAACACATAAAGTGCATGTATTACACTTAACTATAATATAAACCATCTGAAACTAATTATCTGAATGATAGTGTAGATCGCATTAAACTTCGTTTTCGTAGTAGATGTAGGTAAGCGTACATGGGAACAGACAGCGTTATTTAAACAACTTTGTTTTATGCTAAGTAGGAAAACTTTGATAGTAAATAAAACGTCAGTTCTCTAAATAAACTAAACGTCGTTTCTTGATCTAATATTTATTTACTGCAATTTTCCTTTAGCTATTGTGTGACATTTTCCTTTGCATGTAGGTGTATGACCGTATTTGTTAGCTATAAAACATGCATTGTTAGAATTTCGCGTGAATCACAAAGCAATTAGCCGCTTCAAAGTTCTAGGAAAAGTTTTTAGTTATATGAGAACTGCTTCTTAAAAGTGATGAATCGAAATGTCAAAAAGTATACGGTACAATCATTGACGCATTGCCATGACTATTTTTTACGAATAGTGCCCATCAAGAGAAATGATTGATGTCTCATAAGGTCTCCATAAAAACTTATAGGTACCTACATCCCAAAGTTGTTCCTTTTATCGAAAAACTGCAAGGTTTACCTGTGCCTTAATTGGGTACGGTTCAGAGTTTTGCTTGAAATTTCGTAACAAAGTCAAAGTCAACCTACAGTTCGTATATATAACCACTAACCACCCATACAATGTCACATCTTATGAACATCATGGGCCTATTACGATGAAAAAGTACGTTATTATGATAAAACAAAAGTTATGAGCTAGCTCCTTTTTATTATCATTTAAATCTACAACTTAAAAGCTTTTCTCAAATTGCCTAAATTTATTCTGAAAGAAAGATAAATGTTTCTAAAGCTGATAAAGAATTAAGAAACATTTTCATTAACTCACAAAAAAAGAGAAAACCTTTTGTACATAAGTCTTAAGTGTTTGGCAACAAAATAATTATTAACTGATGCTTTATATTAAAATCTGTAAATATATTTAAAAATAAAAAAATCCGCTTGCGCTAAAAGGATGAAAACCAGATCACGCAGTGGAGGTTAGATTTATATTTAATTTTTTATTTAATACTTTTCAGTCGTTGTAGGATGTAACAAGTAACTTTTAACACAACTATTGCCAAGTATTGAAAATTGAAAAATCAAATGGCCGCTAACTAACTTTTTTAGTATTGCACTTATAGTCATGTTATACCTTTTTGAAATGATAAGCATTTGATGAGCCCTTTAATTTGATACCGATATAGCTGTATTCGAAATAATTTTTTTCACACCTTTTTATTTTGCCATCTCACAGCCGCCATGTTTGTTTTTTTTCAAACACCACTTCAAACTAAGAACACTGGTGCTAAGAACGACGTTTTAATTGTATAAATCCGTCTAGTGGTTTGGAATATACGAGGTAATAAAGAATATTACATACAAGATACGCGCGAAAAACATAGCCCTACCTTGCAGTCGGGTTAAAAAATATGTTCTGATTACATTCTCGTTTTTCCACAGTGAAAGCCAAGTAAAATTTATTTGTGATCGATTCTCGAGACGTGCTTGACTGTCGGGAACATCTGCAATCCTCAAAACTTTCTCACTCATTTTTTTCACCACGACAACCAGCCTTAATGAACCCGGGTATCTATTGAATATAAAGTACTCGATTTTCTGTTATAAAATATACTTAAAAACTCATCGAATGAAAAATACTGTTATTATTATTACTTTTTGTGGATGAAGATGAATAGGTGTGTCCTCATTCACGTAAAGTTATTCAATGTACTTATGTATAAAAAGAGATTACGTGTGTTTTGCAAAATCCGCGTCCTCGACAAAATATAGGTTTTTTTTTAAACCTATTAGATACATCAATGTATAACATACTGTCATTGGATAGGTACATATCAATAATCAACAGAAAACAGACTAAGTGCGACTAGGACTTGCACACGAAGGGTTCCGTACCACATATAATAAAATACTGTGGGCAAAGGCACTCTTTGGGGCAACCCGAAAAAAATACCTGTTTCTTTACAAATATCTAATTACCCCAACATTTTAGTTCAATTCTTTAATTTGTTCAAGTAAATAAAATATTGGCATATATTGCATTGAAATTATTTTTTATAAATGTATGAAATGTCCGCGTATTTCAACCACATTGAGAGTTATCAATAAAAGTGGCTTAATTAATTCAATTAACATTAACATGCAAAATTTATTTTGTATTTAAAATAACATTGATCGATAAATATTTAACTTTGACAATAATTGAATGATCATCAATACATTTCAGTAATAATAAATTAAATGGTTTGATTGATTAAGGCATGGGGTTTTATATTGTTTAGATTTTGCTCTAGATTTTAGTGATAGATTACTCTTGGGAAAAGACGGCTTCGTGTTTCTTTTTTCCAATTTTCCTTCATCCGCTTTAATATTCTTTTAGAATTTAGACGAGTTCAACTGGGACGGCGAAATATCAAAATGCTTAGGGAACGCTATACCGAATTACTTTTTTGATCTGTCTAATTTGCTTTGACTATATTTTAATTCCATGCTTTGTGGGACAAAATTTAGCATATGTGGGCGGTTGGTATGATATAATTTATAATTGAATTCAGGATATTCAATGATTGTTCGATTCACTGCTCTCAATAACTAAATTAGGTGTCATGCGAGTAATAAATAGGCCGAGGCCGACGATCATTGAGTGACCTAGACGGACCACAGCTTCTATGCAAATTACAGCACCCGATTTAGAATCGCATTATTGATGAATGCGTACACAAAAGTTTATTCCTGGAATATACCTAATTACCGACACATTATGAACTAACAGCGGGAAATTCTCGAAACTCGGACTTATGTTGCTCTGATACGAATTACGACGTTCATAGCATTTTGTACCATTGATTTAGGCCCGGGTTTTTCCAAAATAGGAATGGGAAACCCTTGGGACTCGTCAGTAGATCGTAAGGGTTTCGCGATAAGATTTACGTTATAGCGGCTACCTCGTGCACGCGAGTGCGATACGTTGTTTTGTTACGCAGGTATGTGTTTGAAAATACTTCACAAGATTTTGGTAGGTACAATTATTGGAAAAAAAAACTGATATATGCAGGGCATGTAAATTACACGGGATATAATGTTGCATGTAGCCTAGAGACTTGACAGATTTGGACAAATGAACTGTCGTAGCTTAAGGGCATAATATTATGTAGAATGTAGTCGCCGGGGCATAATTTCTGACTGCAATATCTTCATATATAGCATTGGGTAGACATACCATCCTTCTCGAAATAAGTGTTAAATGAGCTCATAGATTATATCAGAAGTTTAAGACAGGCACGCCCACACTAATAGGCTAGTTTAACAGCCATCAGGAAAATATTCTCAATCCAAAATGTAATGTAGAAAATAAATATTGTAAGTGCATGATTTATACTTATGTACCTAGCTATATCTAGCTATAGATATTTATTCAGGTATGTGTTTAAACTACTTAGTCTGTCGAGTACTCTTAAGCAATTAGAAGCAAAATTACGCATATTTGTTATGACAAACTGGTTGAACGTCTATACCCTGTTGCTTCGGAGAAAGTTTAGATCGATTTTACTAGTAATACCTACTGATAGTCTAGTCTCCAGACTGGAGTGAGTCATTGTTAAAGTCGTGGATACTATTTATTTATAGTTCTAGTAATTGTAAGCAGTTTTACTATTTTACGATCTATGTTTATCTGTTCTTAGATTGTACCACAAAGCCTTAAAGTATCTGATTTAATACTTGACTTAAAGCTTTTTGCGGTAGAAACATTTGTAATAAGAATTTACTTTATGACCAGTTTTCGTTAAAGTTTGTTGTTCCGTGTTCTCTCGGTTTGTTCCTTATAAGTGGACAGTGTCCCTGCGATATTCAATGGGGAATGTGGTGAAAATCATGTGAAGTATGTCGTTAGTGTGAGGCAGCGATGGGCGCGGACGGCGCCTGACATCTCCATATGAAGGGCCGCTAACTGCACCCGTGTCGAAAGTCGCGCTTCGTTTGTTTAGCACGCATCTAAACGAACCGCACATGTTGTAACATTCCGATGTGTACGTAAAGCGTTGCCAATTGGTGAAACTGTGTAGACTGCGTTTAGAGAAACAAAAGAAATGTGGGAGGAAGAGTTGACAGCGTTATTTGTCGACGGTTGCACCTGATCCGGTTTGAATACTGAAGAGCGAATTCTTGTTCTTTAAAGAAAGAAGACGTGTAGTCTGACTTACAGGAAATGTCTGATAAATCAGGTTCTGTTGGAAACCTGGTAGCACTGACTTTCTTCGAATTTTAAATTATAAGTTTACAGCATCGTTTCAAGTGTGCTGTTTGTGTGCATCTCTAACCCAGAACGGATGTCAATTGTAATGTCACAATGAACCGGTGCCCTAATTTCACTTGACAGCCGTTATTTTCTTATTGTATTTGTATTGAAGTAGGTAGATATATGCACTTAAATAAAATATTGGATATTCTTACATAGAAATCAGGTAGGTATTATACATTGATGAATAATGTGTCTGAGTTTTCTAGATATCTTATTATTTCGATTGATTGAGTGGTCATGTTCTTGAGATAAGTACTTATTATAATAACATCAACTTGAACAGATTGATAAAGAGAATACTAGATAACAGGAAGAACTTTGGCTTAGGTTTATAATATTAACGTTAACAGAAATCTTAAAGTCACAAAAACTTCATGAAGATAAAGGTAGAATGACCAACTTTTTTGTTTCAACGACATTTATTTATTTATTTATTTATTTATTTACTCCATTCTTACAACTACCATTACAGGTTCAACCCAAAGCGATAGTGTAACAAAATCATTTACTTATCCTATATAATTTATCTATATTTGTATGTATACTTATTACAAATTAACTAACTAACTAACTTAACATAACTTATAATATATAATGAAACCCTTGTGAATTCACTTAGAGTACAAATAAATAGGTCTAACTCTACGGCTATTAGGTTGAGGGTACGGAGTGCACGCGTTAGCGGAGCCTCGCTTAGCAAATTAGTACGAGCGCGCGGCACCGCCAACAGCCGTGGCTGTCTTCGACGCCACACGTATCTATCCGGCACGTATAACCCCATCTGCGCTAAGATGTCCGCATTATGCACCTTCCCCCTAAGTAAGCTGAACATGTATGAAACGAGTGCTTGTTCTCTTCTGACTCTCAGCTCGTTATACCCCACCATGCCCAGCACAAATAAGGTTGGGTACAGTAGTGGAAAGAACGGATATACACCATATAGTCGCAAGTATAAAAATCTTACAAATTTATTTTGTACGCGCTCCAGCATGAGCTTATATTTAAGTTCATGTGGAGCCCAAATGACTGCGTTGCATTCAAGCTGACTCCTTACCAATGTATTATATAAGGTGATCACTGCTGTAATGTTGGTGAAATCACGCACTAGGCTGAGCATGCAACCTAAGTTCCTATAAGCTTTTTTGCAGCAGCGTATGCTGTGATCTCTGAAGTTCAATTCGGTATTAAAATTTACTCCCAAGTCTTTTATTTCTGTTACCCTTTTCATTGAACTATTGTCGATGCAGTAAAGATACTGGATAGGACTACGTACGCGGGAAAAAGAGACTGTCACGCATTTCGAACTATTGAACTGCAATAAATTATTATTGCTCCAGTTCACTACCCTATCAATGTCCCTTTGTAATTTAATACAGTCCGTCGTATTTTGTACCGCAAGAGACATGAATTATATATTTATGTAATAACTATGATCTAAGAATAGAGTAAACAGTTTATCTCTCAGCTATAACGTAAAAGACAAACAAAACGTATTCAAATTGCCACCGCATTTGCAGCCGTCACATTAAGGCAGAATCGCAATAAAAGTCGGTCGTAGCGGGCACCCACAGGCGGGCCCGGGAACAAAGGGGTAATAAGTCTTGAAATTGACTTTTTGAGAACAGGTGAGGTCGCGTCAATCCCAGAGCGAACACGTTCACTTTTCCACAACCACACAAGCTTAAATATAATATGACGGAGACCAATAGCTGTTTTTATTCGCAAGCCCACCTGGTTTTTACCTTGGATATATTTCAGATTGTTTTCAACATTCTTTCATAACCTAAACTTCGTTTTAAAGACGTGAGCGATCGTAAATCTCGGTTTATGTCGGCACATTTGGATACTGTTTTGTTCTAATTTTAGAAATTATGCAACCGCTACCTATCGGGAAAATGGTTATAAAATCTATTCATATACATCGAGTGGAGTAAAATTTAATAATAAGGGTAAAGGTAGACCATTCACACATTAAAGAAACATAAATAGCTGCAAATAAAATAAATGTTTTATTGATATACGTGCATGTATCTTTAATGAACTTGAGCACTTAAATACATAAGTACAAGTTGCATTAAAGTTAAACCGATATGGGTAATGGTTGTAGTAGGTTCATTATTACAAAAACGACCAAAACTGTACCGTCTGTAATGACAGCTCTGACATTTACGAGGGTTCACGATTTACAAAGTGTCATGACAATTAGCGTAGATGCTCATAAAGTTTTATCATTCTGTCACAGGTAGGGTCCCTTAAACTTTAAAGTATCAATGTCCAATATGGCAAATTATTCATATTCTGGACTACCTGGCGATGACTGATGAGACGACGCTCCTCGAAGTGTGATGTTTTATGTAGGTATATTAACATAATGCATATGGATATCGAAAGTTTATGTGTTTATGTATAAGTACTTTATGACAACAAGATAATAAAGTATAATATTTGAATCATAATGATTTTAACTGAGCGCCAGTGGCTTCACAAAATAGTCTTTTCTACGGTTTGTTAATACTCAATTGCTTTACTTATTCACATATTACACTTATTGATGCTGACACTAATGAGCTTTCGCTACGATAGACTGTAGAGAGACGTTAGAGAGCAATCGATACTGAATCTCGTTAATATTGATACCTTGAGATCATGTTTTGTTCACTCGATGTTTCTTTCAATAGATCTACCATTCAGTCATCCAATTACTCCGCTTGAATGAGTAATGTCATTACAGTACCGCAATTAATTATTATGATTTATCTGATATTTTTATCATAAAAAAACAAACCAGCCATGTACATCAAGAACTAAATGAATTAGCTTTCCTACTACATCATCAAAATATAAGATCGTTGGTAAATTAGGTTAATAGAACATTGCGGAAACAGAGGTCCGCTTTTCCTTCTAACAATTAAAAAATAGAATAAGATGTTTCATCGGTCTCAGTACAACATTGTTAGCAAACCATAATTGCTCAACCGATACTGAATTACGTAATGATGATCAAGCCATGTGTTGGGCACACTTCGTCACCTCTAACTAACTCAATTTGTCGCGTTGCGATAATTTGTCACGTCTCTTGTTCGACAGCGGCTTTTTGTACTAATGCCTGTTGACGAACAAGCGGTGTCAATCACTGCATGCCTTTCTCATTTTCATCAATTAACGGAATTCCTGTTCGCAAAACGTATTTGAAATTCGCTTGCTTTTTGTTAATGCAATGGAAGTTTGAAAGTGAACTGAATGTTCAGTGTAGCTTACTTGTACTTATAGCCGAGTTTTTGCTCATACATTTTTGATGCTGTAAAATATAAGTTAGTATGTTATTTCTGAGTAGGTTATATTAATTTACTCGTTCATAAGAATTATGCCTCGTTTGAAGGTAACTAATTTGCACTTAGCAGTATAATGTTGATGTGACCTTTGACAATCAGATTGAATTACGTTCCATGCCGGAAACCTACCAAGTCAGGTGGAATAGATAAAATAATTATTAAGTGTATGAATATATAATCAGCTTTAATGTAAATATTATGTTATCAATAAATATGAAATGATAATGTTCGCCTTGGATCGACACAACTAACCTACAAAAGCATTTAATTTGTAACAGTTGTCCACGGCTCGCTCCCATACAGCTTAATGTTATTGGTATGACAGCGGCCGGTTTGTTAAATGTTTGATTTACGGGCGAAGACAATCGGCATGTCACATGTATACGCATGTAGGTAGATACTACTCTTGTGTATGTAGGTATGTTTACGACCGTTTCAGTAACAATAACTGTTTAAGTGTTGAGCACAACATTATACTACTGCCGCATTTACACTACAGTGCCCTGTTTAATATATTTCGCTATAATTTCATTGTTGTTATATTTTCTATTGGTTGTTGTAAGAAGCCAAAGGTAGTGAAACTAAATTCATACCAACTAATCTACTTACTTCCAACTGTAGATAGGAATGTTGAAGTGTTTATCAACGAGATATGATTCGTAATGAAGAAATCCAAACTGACAGACCAGAGTAACCAAAGAATTTGCAAGTTGAAATGCCAATGGGTCAACCAGATCGCGTGATGAACCTTTAAGTAACTGGTGAGAAAAAAAGATTCTCAGGTTGCGGCCACGACTTGAGAACTTTTTCTCCCCGCCGCGAAGGCCGGCTTCCCATCAGATGTACCGACAACCTGGTCAAAGTAATGGAAATAGTTGGCAGAAGCCTTTACTTAATAATGATAATGCTTCTAAGCTTCTACTCCCAAGGTAACAAACGAGTAATGATCACCATGAATAAATCATAAATATACCTAAATCAAGACGTTAATATTATCGATATCGAAACGTAGACTGAGATTACATGTGAAAATAAAAACAAAGAGTCATTCAGCGATTGATAAATTGATCTAAATATCATTTGAAAGGGCAAAGGTAAATCGAAGTCATCCCAGAAGTAGTTTAATACCAGCAAGATTAATAGTTACCGATATAATTGGAACAAAGATACCTGGTTCTTACAGCACATTATTGATAGTATACGCATGTGTTAAAGTACTCACTTAATTTGTACTACTACTATTGAGGTACCACATCTAAAGGTGGCCACTGACGATACGTCCATTTGGAAGGCTTCCGAATGGACGCATTCTTAATGGATGTACACAAACATATGGCACCATTGGCTATAGTTCCATTTGGACGTACGTCTTCCACTTGGACGTACGCAAGAAGTTTATACTAAAGACTGCTGTCAAGACGTTTCAGTAGAAGTAAAGAGAACATTGACATTTTGCGAAACCGACTTTCTTTAACCGATTATGCTCAGAAAGAGAATGGGTCTCTTTCTAAGCGAAACGAAATGATAAACCATAGACAAAACTACTATAAATTTCTTGATTTGCCCACTCACTGACAATACGGATGTCTTCCAAATGGCGTGGCGTTATATATATGTCCATTTGGACTGGACCAATGTCAGTTTGGAATTCCAAAGCCGAACGATATCCATTCAAATGACTTACGTTTTTGACATTCACGATTAGATTTTGACAGACGTCCACACCATTTGGATTGATGGATGCATCGTCAGTGGAGCCCTTAAAAAACGTTGTTTATGATCAGTTCATACTATGATTAACAGTGTGGTAGAGTAATAAACGTTTGATCAAATCGGTATTTAACTTGTACCTTAATTATATGTAGAATATAGTGGATCAGCTAACATCTATTCTAAAACTGGTTCTTCTGTACGTCACTCGCTCATGGCAAAAATGTTTTTGCCCTGGCGGCAGAACTACATTTATAAACGGTATTGTTTGGCATTCATGAGTAAATTCGAACTCTACCAAAAGTTTGCCTTACAAAATCCTATACAGAACTTACCTGGAGGATTCAGCAGAGTAATCATTTGGCCTTGTTATGTAAGTTTAATTTAGCTTGTATTAAACTAAGTTAAATACCTATATTATTATTTGATACTTATTTTTTGGTATGTATTTGTTTTATATTAATTTGTATTATTTTCTATAATGTAATTAAATATGTAGATAATTTATCAAAATGATAAGCACCTGCCACCCTTTTCTCACCATCCAAATGTTGACTAGTGGAGAATGCCTATGGCATTAAACCCGCCTTTTGCAATGTAACTGCAGGAAGTTTTCAAATAAAACTAAATTCTTTTAAAATTAACAAATTTTAAAATGAAAATATAATGAATTATACTTTTTATTATTTTTTAATTATTTATTTTATGTAGGTACATTTTTATTATTTTCTTAATAGGACATGATATGACTTTACGGTATAATGTTATTTTCATAAACAAACATAGGAAATCGCGCTCTAAAGCTAATTACAGTAAAACACATTAAACTGATCATGCATTATTAACTACTAATTTTACATATTCCATTTTAAAATAACATAAACCCACATTTACCATACATGTTAATGGAAATAGAAGTAGGCAAGTATATGATGTCAGCTACTATCAAAACATTGAATAATTGGTTATTAAATCGCTGATTATATAGCCTAAAACGTATACAAGATAATTTGTAATATAATAATAATACATTACACCAAATTTGAGCGGCGGTAGCCTAATGGCTAAGGCATCGGTCTAGCAATCGTGAGGTCGCGGGTTCGAATCCTACTCATTGTACTACCGACGTGAACCCACTCCTAACACAAGCCATTGAGCTTAGCTGGAGGGGTTAACAGGATTGCTAGTAATGTGGGACCAAAATCTCACATTGCTAGTTAGTTATCTTTAAAAAAAAAACGTTACTTTTGAAAAAAAATACATAATAACCCTTAACCACCAACCACTTACTTTTGTCACACAATCACTTACCACACATCTGTGAGACCTGGAGTAAAATCATGATTTTTTGTCAGGTTTAGGGTAAACCTTACAATAAACAACAATTTTACTTTGGTAAAATAGGCTGTAGGTGGTTAAGGTCATAACTCTAAAAAATGGTGGTAGTTTAGATATTACAAATCACCATGTATAAACTGTTTTAGGCAGTATTATTATTACAGAAATAGACATTCTTACTACATTGATCATCTTACGTTCGAAATTAAATAAACAAAAAATACTTACGTCCCGTGTCTAAAAGACTTATCAAAGCAAAAATAAACTTATATGTAACTAACAGCTGTCAAAACTATAGCCCATAAACCAATAGGTTTGACAGTTAATAGTTTTTTGAAAAAAAAAAGATAACTTGCTAGTAACGTGGGATTGGCTCCCACATTACTAGCAATCTTGTTAACCCCTCCAGCTAAGCTCAAAGACTTGTGAGTTCATTTCGGTAGTATAATGGCTAGTATTCAAACCCGCGACCTCACGATTACGAGTCCGATGCCCTAGCCATTAGGCTACCCCCGCTAGCAGTTGATTTTTGATTTGGCAAGCTTACAATAAAATTCTATTTGTTCTACCACTTTTTTTTTTAATAGTCACAATCATAATAATCTACTCATATTGCTATGATACGTAGCCGTTTTGGCATCACGTAATCTGTGGTAGCCGTGAGATGGTCGCGGCATGTGCTCCATCACAATTTAGATTAAAGCCTCGAAGGGCCCTTTTGTTTGGATCCGTAACCCCATGTAATCCTTCCAAATCCACGATTCACCACATCTGCCAAAAAAGGCAACCGGCTTTTCATTATCGGAGATCCCTGATTCACAAAGAGAAAGAATTGATGCATAGGTGCTGTACATTATAGATACAATATTATACCAGGTACCTATACAATCAATATTTATTATATATTAATACCTAGTGATTATTTTCATCAAGACTACTCTTGGGCTAACAATACCTAGATAGGTACATAAAATACATACCGACATGTCCTACATAATATATTTATTTTGTTTATTATTAGCTCTAACATGTTATTGTTACACATATAATTTACAGGCGTTGCTCGTTTCTTCCCATGGTTGATTACATTAATGATCGTAACATGTTAGGTAATTCATTAATGAGAAGCAAAGTTTAACCTTGACTACCAACGGATGATTGATGGTAACACTTAAGGCGCGATCTTGTTTCAGGTTTTAGGAATCGATGATAAAGTCGAGCAATAATTCAACACACTATCTTAAATGTTCTTAATACATCAAGCAATCGGTTTCATATCGATTAATCATGCTGTTTATTACTTAACATTAGAGAATTTGTAGTTTTTAAAGGTATAAATAGAATAAGTTCTAGAATGAAAGCCAATCGTGTTGCTACATGGCGTAAAATGAAAACGCCTAAAATTAATCAGTTTTCAATTTAAATCGATTAAGTTACAATTAAAATCAATATTGCCTTTGTAACTTTAGAGGTCGATTTTTAGGTTAGCAATAAGTTGTTGCTTGTACAAGTAAATGAACCTAATAAATTCTAAGTTCGGAATACTATAAATAAAGCCTACTGTTGCGTTTACCACGCTATAAATGGATTAGTTCTGGAAACTAAATTAATCAATTGCTACATTTATCAATCGCCTCCGATAATAACCTCAGGAATTGTACCTAAAGTAAAGCAACGGTAGCTGTTTGAATATTTGAAATTTCAAGAGATAACAATAAAATCTAAACATTCGGTTATTCCCCCAAAAATAAGGTAGGTAAACATCAAAGTCAAACAAACTTTGATAAGTAATCATTTGTAGAATAAAGAATTTGTTTACTTGTTTTATAGTAAAAACGCCATAAAAATGCTGTTTCACATTAACACAAAACTTCCATTACCAGTCATATTATTACCTTCAGATTGGTAGAGCAATATCACGCATAGTAATATGGTAGACTCGCGTATTTTTTTATTGTAACATTTCATTATTTATTCTTCGTCGCTCTTTCTCAAATATATTTACTTTAATAAAAGGGTTAGAAGTCAGCAAAAGGATCTAAAAAGGCTTATCTAAGCCAACTTCTGCCTAACAAAATAAGAGAGAAAAAGTGTATTACAAGTTTTGGTAGAGCGTTGACTTGTGAGATTTCATTACACAGGTTCCCTGGCTCCAAAGGATTCCACATTGAGCACGAACGACTTTGATATATTATTCATATTATCTAATTTTGCTTATTTCACGTTACTTTCTCTGGTAGCATTTTCACTGATGCTTATAAACTCGTCCACAATTACATATCAAACAAAATATATCTAAAAAACAGAATACAAATTAGCCTAGTGGTTAAATGTAAATCCCATTATTCATCATCATTTTAAGCTAAAATCATTGAAGCATTATTACTACTACGAAAGATTCAACAACAGGAAAATGCGATTCTTTAAATTACAACCTGTAAAGTCTGCCTGAATCCTGTGTATTAAGAAGGGAGGATAATTTTTAATGCAATTCCTAACTTAAGCTGACAAAAATAAATGTTTTACTAGTTTCAGTATCACTCTGGCTATTTTTACACACTAGGAATATTATCCTTCTTTTTTATATTTTTACTGTAAATTTCTAATAAAGCAAGATTTCAATTTGACATTGAGGTTTTATCGTTTGTTTGGATTATCGCATACAAGACGTTGTAGGCTGGAATGCGGTTAAAAGAAACCTGACATAAATTTAGAACAGTAAACTTTGTATTTTATTTAAATATGGTTACTTAATTAATATAAAACCAAGTATTTAACCGCAGTCCTATATTTACTATTTTTACTTAGGAACTGACAGTAATATCAATATTTTTGTTTCAGGTATTTCCAATTCATAATAATTCATTGGTTGGCAGAAGTCCGCATAAATAGATAACATTAGCATAAACAGGTGACTACGAACAAAGAAATATTATTTTTACTTATTCCTTATCGTCTGGGAACAGCGGCTCACCCTGAAATGTTTCGATTAAATAAAAATAAAATGGTGGCGTATCGTCGCTCTATACCCTCCGTCTGTTAGCAGTATCGTTTGCTTTTTGTATCACCTCCCATGTATTATTCATAGGGTCCTGCCTCACTTGTTCCTGCATTGTCTACGCGTCGGCAATTATGAAATTTATGCGTAAAGCCTTTAGGCAGATCGCTGTATTAATGTATTGCGTGAGTCACCAGTGCCGTGGAATCGGCGAGGTTGTCCACTTGTTGAGCTGACTGATGCTGATTTATCGGTCTCACTTCGATATTGATCGATGTGTCTGCGAGTATGATTGTAAAGCTAGCGAATAAAAAATATCAACGTAATGTTATCGTAAAATAAGGGTTTTAATTTACAATAATTACGCTTGCCCAACATAGTAAAACAAGTGATGGGTTTTTTGTTGCTTTATCTTTGCTATTTACATGCGTCATTAAGCCTTCCTTTATGAACACATAGGTAATGCGTATAAATAAAACAATATCCTTGCAATTACACGTTGAAACTGTATCAATGACATTTAATGTGTCATGTAGGTCATATAATTAAAAACATCAATGGGTGGGAAAATCATCGTAGCTCATAGTAAACAACAATAATGTTCTAAATATAATTTAGGGTGAATCATGCTTCATTCAGTAGTTAGGCATGTGATGCTGCAGTGACGCAGCATTATAATATAACGCTTATCGCTGTGATAAAGGCAATTTCTACGAAATGATTGTGCAGTCAAACGAAAATTCGTAATATCGTGTAATACTAATGTAATTTGTTCTCAGCGGCATGTTATTAGCTGTGACATTGAGGCAGACATGTTTACTTAATTGTCCCTTCTGTTTCATTGCGATTGGTTTTCCTTCACTTACGCACATTTGGTAATTTATGTAGATATCCAACTGTTAAAGTATACCGTATCAGTACTGTACCAACTACCTTTGCTAGGCTTTCGAGACAGTTAGTTTATGGCTGTATTTAAAATTGATTGGTCTCTCTGTAAATAAATTAGGGTCAAATAAACTCACAGGTTCTAGCCACTTAAATCTTAAATAATTTAATACTAACAAATCAGTACAGTCATATCATAATCCTTCATGATGTGTTCTTGTTCTTCACTTCTAAAAAAACGTGGCACTTTGTAAAGCTTACTTACAAAAATCACCATTCATTTTGGCCATACGTTACCTGCGATTAAGTACCACCATTTAGGTTAGTTATATTCGCCGAATTCCCGCATAATGTAAAATTAGCATGACGATATCGATAGACCGCCCAAGGCATTATGTTAATGTGGACGAGGACATACTTTTTGCATCCCGGTGAGTAATAATATTTTTATTATTTTCATACCAAACTAGCCTTACGTGGCTTGGCGCCAACGTCAACTTCCACGACACGAAGCAAATAAATGAAAGCCTGCAACTTTGAGCCTGGGAATCGAAAGTTTGTTACAGCGTTTTTTTTTCATTTTCACAGAATAAACAGTTCATATAATTACACTAGTTAAAGTTCTAGTTGGCAAAGTTTGTTCTGGCTTAAGTTGGGTTTACAGGCTAATTGATGTGTTACCCTGACGCAGATACTTTACTTTACTACATTATACTTTACATAACACTGACGGACCTGAAAAGACATTTTTAAAAACCAGTCATAAAAACCTCGCAAATACCTAGCTTACTTGAATATATTCTGGATTTCGTCCCCTACCAACCGTTACCACTATGATTAAAAACTGTAAAAGTAAACCTATTTTATGAATAAAAAATAAACACAAGCATACAATACATATATAAAGAAATTACATTAATGCCTGTCACTTGCTTGTGTCCCGTGCGTATGGCAAAGTAGGGTTAGATATGCCTACTATAAATTGTTTAAATGAATTGTTTTTGTTATTGCAAGCGTGCCCTATAAAACGAGATAACCATCTGGGTATATTATTAGCCTCGTAACAAACGAAGTGTCCCTAAAGTACTTTGTTACGATATCCTGGTTAGATGTAATTACTGAGAAGCAATAAAATTATAACATTATTACTTTGGCGCTACGTAAAATGAGTAAGATTTAAATTTTAATTACTTCAAGAACCTTTTTCTTAAAGATGATGTCAACACTGACAATGTAATCGTAATCAATTATAAATATGAAAACCTTGTCATAATCTTTGCTCTATGCAGATATGATCTCATTAATATATCATTGCACATGTTGCAGTGATTCAACAGTAATGTGGTTGAACGGGGCCTAGCCGTGAAAGTTAACCTTGAAGGCTTAGTGCAGCACGAGATTAACGGTACGCCGGCGCAGGCTGCTTTCGCCGACAAATACCTATAATTATAATAAATATAAGTAGGCACATGCACATAGCACGATCGCCCGTCCTCTTGTACATAATGCACACGTGACCATTGCCTGCGTGACTCACAATACTGTCATAAATATTTTTAGAATATTTATAACTACGCTTGCAAGAAAATTAATATTATTTATTAATTTTACGTTTTAATAAGATCGTTTTATTTTATATTAACCGCATTACAACACAATAAAACAATGCTATTCTCAATAAATAAAAATGTTACTCAAGACATAGTTATGTATTCTTACGGTGATTTCCCTCTTTCTGTGAAAACATCTACTCTAACCTAACCATTAAGAATAAACCGATCGAAAATTACTGAAATATTTTAGGTGATAATTATGTAGCAGTCCTTAGTAATTATTTTTATGTTGCATGAATTGTCGTTTATAATTAGTTTATAGTCTTTAAACTAGCGCTTGAAAGTAATTTTAAGGCACTAGATGGGTGGAGACAGAACATGAGAAAGTGCTAATTTCAGAGTCAGTAAGAGACGATGACATATTACGTTGTATTTTACCTACATCAAATATGGTCGAATAGATTACGATCTAAGTAGCACGGATAATCCGATACTCGCTAACCCATATCGATTACTAATAAACAGTTACGGCGCAGAACAAAAAACCTTGATTCGGTTTAACATGCTTGTTATACTGATCCGACGAAATTGGCAAAAAAGATTTATAATGTGTCGCCAACTGTAGATCTCGTCTCATAAATCGATGTAATGGTTCGATCCAAGAACCGATAGGGTATTATCGACCGCTATCGATATACTTTGTCGGATAATGGTTGTGAAAGCTTGGTAGGCGCGGTCCGCAACACGGCGCTTGAATCTACTCTACTGTAAAAAGGGGTGACAATGATCGATTTTGACCGATGGGCCCGCTTTAGCCCTGCAGTTTATACATTAATTTCCTTTCATTTCATGAAAACGTATTCAATTCCCTACTTAAAGAAGAGTGAGTGTTTTGTTTAATTCTGGATAAGACAGGAACTAAATGCATGAATTTGAATCGAAACCACCACTGAATGTATACCTACTATGTGTGTAAATATTTAACTTGGAAGATGAATTCACGCAAAACCTATCTTTACTATCACCAGATATATTTTGCAATAATTTATAATACGATTTATAAGCACCTTGATGAGGGAATTGTATTACTCGCTAGGGCACGAAAGTGTAGGTATGTGCTAGGTGCACAAATCACATCTATCCTATCGTATCTAGTGCTAAGCGCTGTTGTATGAAAATGTTAGAGCACGTGGGCGGTCAAGTTCGCTTGTTCTCTTGTAATAGGTTGTTCAGATCATCGCGAGGTCAGTGATCACTAAACTTCGTAGGAATAGAGAAGCTGCCGAAATGAGTCATGCGGAAACAAATTTAATTTGTTATTATTACAGCAGGTTGTTTGCTCACATTTCCAAGTACTAAGCGGTGTCGGTTAAAGCGTGCGGTTTAAACAATGATAAAAATAACTGACTGTATTATAAAATGAAGTGCTCTAAGATTCTTCCTTTAATTGTCGCGCGACGCAGTGACATAAACACAAGACTGTAATAAATAAATAATATTTTCTTTAGCGGTTAAATTAATAAACGTAATTCAGGCAGCTTTTTAGTCTGTATAGAACATTAAAAAAAATATTTGCTCTATTGTTTTTGTGTCGTATAATCCAGTAACTAGTGTACCTACTTGTTGGTATAATTATCTGTTGTGGGTGGAGAATAATGCGTGAAGTGGTCGGCGCCAGGAACAGCATTGGAAACTACAGAGAGTCCACATCATCACATTACGTGAGTTGGCCACACACCAAAAACATTTATGTGCCTTATACGTGACAACACAATGTTGTGAAACTTTGTAAAATTGTAATTATACATTCAAGTACTTACATTTAAACACTATTTTAGATTTCAACTATGTACATTCTAATAAATTTGTGAAATTAAAGTTGTGAATTACATTTTAATATCATTGACCCCATGAATAATGCAAAAGGCATGAAAAATTATTGGAAAAGTGTAAAATATTTAATGTGAAAATCGAAAGTTTGTGACACAATACAATTTATAGATATGTCGGGAAACAATCGCAACTTTTGCTAGTGTCAAGCGACCGGAGACTGTAAAACACACATTTTATGACTAGGTAGTTACAAATTCACAATCAGTCTTAGATCAACTATGTGACAATGTATGATAATTAAGAATAATAATAAATGTGTCATAGCTTAACATTAAACATTGAAAGAGTGTAATAAGCTGCAGATGAAATTAATTTAATGTTTTTTTTGTGTGATGTGATAACGTCTTATAAATCGAAGACCGGGTGCCCGGGTGCACGCACGAAAGCGTCACGGTCCGTCACGTTCCGCCTGCTGATAGGCTGAAGTATTGTGGCCGTCCACTAAAGCTTTCACAGACATGGTTGTTTATTACAATGTCATCAATGTTTTCTTATGACGTTATCACTTAAAATTATCGTCCGTAAACCGACTTCACAAACAACCCTTTTTTTTAATCAACCTTGAACGTTTTAGCTTACTACATAGGTATAAATACATATTTGATAATTTATAACTAATCTCCATCGATTCAATACAAAATTAGGTCACAGTCAATTACATACGGCCAACTTTTGCAAGTGAAGCATACTAACATAGTTTTTAAGTAATATTTACTAACACTTTATGCTAATATTGTAGTTACTCTGTTAGGTATCGTTATGACGTTGAAACGTCTATAGCTGTTTCTATGAAAAAAAATCTAAAGTATGTATTTCTATGGGCCATTGATGTCTGAAATAAATGGTATTATTATTATTATTATTTGCGCTCATATTTTCAACGTACTTGGAAGATTTTCTATACTTACGAGTAGATAGAAACTTAACAAACATTCGTCCCCTACACAAATAGTCAAAATATTTCTATTGTCTACCTCCACAAATCTACACTCATTTTAGACTTAAATTTTTAAAGAAAGAGTACCCTAAAATCTTAACTTAAATTTAAGGTTTACTTAAACTATTTTTTTTTAAATAAGACAACTAGTAATGTGGGATTGGGTCCCACATTACTAGCAATCCTGTTACCCGTTTAACTAAGCTCAATGGCTTGTATTAGCAGTGGGTTCACGTCGGTAGTATAAGGGTTAGGTATCGAACCCGCGACCTCACGATTGCGAGTCCGTTGCCTTAGCATTAGGCTATCTATTCCTTTTTTTTTTATTTAAAGAGAAAATCAACAACTGTGTTAACAAGTAAAATGTTATTATTTTATGTGGAGCGTCGGTTATATGAGTGTTTGTTGTGTAAACCGTCCCGAGGCGCCGCGCCTCGCCGCGGTTGATTCGCACTTCACGCCTCTACACTCGTTTTCCCCCGAGTGTTAATCCAACACTTTAACTTACTTCTTGCTAATACTATTTTCTACCTGTTTTTGTATGAGTGGAGGTGTAAAATATTAAGTTCAGTAAGGATAATAAGTAGGTTATTTCGGTAGAGTTAGAAAATAAACTCCTTTATTTGGAATTGACCTGAAACCCTGTTTAAGTTCATTGCTACTATAATGTATGTACTATATACGTGTTCATATTTTTATATGTGCTTAGGGTATGGTGGCATGGACTATTAGAAAACGGGACAAACCGTTTAAAAAGTTCCTAAAACAATTTAAAAAAAAAATCTAATCAAAAATCAAAAGTTGCCCAAAATATTTCTTCAAAAACGTCAACAATAATCCAACAACTTTGTTATTAAATATATATCCAATCACTATATTTTTAAATGTTATGTAATGTTATTTTACAATACTTATGCGGTAAATAATTTAGGGTTGGTGCCTACAAAAAAGGTACGAACCCTATGCGAGATTAATTTTATATTACAATGTACTTATGTACTCATAATGATGTAAATTTGAGTTAACTACTTAACATAATAGGCATCTTATTATAAAAAAGAATAAAAGGAACATAACATCCAAACACCTACGCGACAATTACCGGCCGCTTACGGACGTAGAAACAGTTCATTTGGATGCGAACGAGCTTTAGCCCATGTTCGCGGTAGGTAAACTTAAACAAAATGAGCTTACCTTACAACTGCAGAATAGAATTGATGATAATAACGATGAAGGCGATTACATGCGTCCTTTTGGGGTAAAAATGTTCTTTTTAACAGCCCGAGGCTTTCTAAAAGACTGTTTATTTTAAGTTGGTGTTAACGAGCTAAACTGCCTTGTTATGTGATTATGTGAAGATGTAGAATTAACTCGACACAAAATTGGATGCGGAGCACAAAACATAAACTTTAAAGTAAAATTGACAACGAGTATAGGCCATAGAACTCCGCGTCTTTAATTTGTTGCGGCTTTTTTAATACCATTAAGTGGTTACCTACATAGTTAAAGTGCAACAAGTAAACAGTCAATAAAACTTTACAATTTTCATTTGTTTAAGAATAAGGGAAGTTGTTCGTCAAGTTATTCCAGTTTATGTGATCTCGTGTGGGCTGACACAGGATCGCTTTCAACATTTTGATGAGAGTACATCTTTTATGACACAAACTAAAACTGTTTTCACATTTGAGGAGCGCGGCAACAACGCGACATATAAAATCGCGGCATCGCGTCGTATATGAAAGGACGTGAATGTGATCTCTCACATTTTCCTTTATGTCGTGGCCTTTTGAATCCCGCCGCTATCAAAGGACACGAAATAAAACAAAAATGCAATGCGGTCACGGTAATTTATGTCAAATGATGTCAAACCTTGTTGCTCAGCCTCAAGTGCGTCACATACAATGATTCTAACAGAGAATCAGATAGTAAATTGTCGTATCTGATTGCGCTTTGTATTCACAGGCGTATTTATGCGGTAAATCTTTTATTGAATAAAAAAGCATGCAAATAGTGTTGAGTCATCTTTTCTCCTATTTGCAATTTCTGTCATGTACGAAGATTTAGATTCATACAATTTATCGTAATCGTATAACAAAAAAACACTTGATCAGTAGGTATCTTGAAAATGGGCTCAATTTTGAACACAATGTGAAAGGAATCAATTCGCGTAAAACGTATTTCTGGTGCCTCATGTCTTTATTAAACACCTTTCCTGACGATTGCCGGTTTTACGACCAATATGTTACCTCACATTTCGGCAACCTTTCTCTGTTCATGTCTCTTACTTTTGCTTCTATTTATAGTCATAAGAATAAGACCTCCATACCGAGACACAAGTCAATTTCATTTGATGCTTATTTCATTTTGTTTTGAAAGTAGTAAAATTAAGTAAAAGTTCTAAATTATTAACGCGTTAAACTTTTAATATTCTAAACGTCATAACTATATGATGTTTAGAATATTACAAGTTTTACGTTTCTACCATCACCATTTAAAATAACCATCTAATAAAACGTTGGTGTGCAGTGTGAGTACTTCACACTCCGTATTAGAGAAGCGGCAAGTAACAAAGCAAATAGTACTATGTATAATTAATTAATGGCTTTCCTCTCTAATATATTTATTGCGATGTATCTAAGTAGATATTATTAGCTAGATACCTGGGCTCTCAATTAATTAGTGTTTATGATATTGGTTATCTTATTTACTAGCAATTTAATGTATTTTAGTAGCAAATACAATACGATTATACTGACCTAAACCAGCTAGTAATAAATTTTCATAGAATTGTAACTTTACTACACGTAATATAACTTTATAATGTGTTATACTGGTGATTCAAGAGAATTACAGCATGAATTTATCTGGTAGCTACATTTAGATTGAAACAGAATTGTGTAAGACCACAAAGATTTCGATCTCATTTTCTCTCTATGGTAAAAGGAATGAATAATAATTGCCTTTAACAGAAACATCAAATAGGTTCATAAATTTTAGATGAAACTGCATTCAGCAACATTGACCATTTTGAATATTATCACGATGTACATATTTGTGGTGACATTCAAACGACTGAATACCAATTTCGCATTAGAGTTTGTTACAAACTTTAGTACAGATCTTACTGCGTTCTGTTTGAAAAGGATCTTACCTTTGCGATAACCAACCAATATGTACTTGTAACACGTTTTTCGCAGCAAATTATGTAAATATTTTCCTACAAAATTTGTAAATTATTTCACCCGATGAGGTATGTTTACGTCATTTGGGCAAAAAATATTGACGTTTAAATTCAATACACATTCAGAGTTAACACTTCATATTGTTCTGTTTTAAAACCTACCTTTTTTATTCTCAGTTGTGGTAATGAATTTGGCGTATTGCATATCGTACAGTCAGCTGTCAAAATGTTTAGACAGTGAATTGGAAAAAATGAATTTGTTTGTTTGTCGATGAAGTATATAATATTTCAAATGTATAAATGACTGAGATCAGAAACACGAAGGAGACGTTTGAATTCCTACGACTAGACCTACTCATAACGAATTGAATCAGTCGCGAAACTATTTTCTCTTTACTTCAAAATGCAGATTTTAGGTTGTTGTTATACGAATAAGTTTTCTATTCAATTATAGAGCATACCACCGGTTACATAAGCGTTACACCATTGCAAATAAAGTCAATATAATTTTTTACCATAAAACATTAGGAAATTACCTACTATACAGATGCCTGAGACGGGTATTAAAATTATCTACTAAAATTATGCAGGTTGTCGAAAGTTTTGGGCACTACTCCAAGTTCCAATTACTGTAACGACTTTAACGACATTACACTCTAGCTAAATATATATATATATAAATAAGTGAGCAAACAGCTCTCATAGGATCCAAGTTCAACAATAGCATAAATCTATGTGTCCTATCTTTCGTATATACAAGTAATTTATCAGTCTATTCATTGCATCTTTCTAATATAAAAAAATCACGTTTGCAATCACAGCTTAACATGTATATGTCGTCTTATGATAATATAAAACAAAATTCATAATATTGTAAAATAGATTTTTCCCACGTATTCTAATATTATAAATGTTAAAGTAACTCGGTATGTTTGTCTGTCTGTTATCTTTTCACATTCAAACCGCTAAACCGATTTATATGAAATTTGGTATATCTTTGTAGTAAATTAAATGACTTTAAACGATTTGGTTACGTAAATTATTTAGTTAGATTTACCAAAATATACAAAAGAGGTTAAAGAGCCATGTAAAGTTGAGAAAATATATTATCGAATAGGAGAAAAAGTATGGAAATCCTTTACTGTAACTGTAACCGGACATAGCAACGTCTAAAAACTTTTACCATCAATTTTCCTGTCAAGACTACCGACTGTATAAGTTATGCTAACACTAATTATTCCATCGAGATTTCTAATCCTGATCTGTGTTCATCTGATTAATCCACTTCTTGTAATTGCTTGGCAATGGATTATATCCATACTGATAAAACACGATTATGAAAGTAACTTTGTTTATTACTGCACTATATCACAGTCATATATTTATATAAAAATATACCTAGTTATTATAATACAATTCATTTTCATTCCTATAATATATAAATTGATTAAACGACTGAGGAAACAACTTATAGATAAAATGTTTTTCGCAATAGGTTTTGCGTCTACCTAATTTAGACAAATAAATTATATATCTCCTATTCATAGACATTTATACGACATATTAATGTAAAACCTACTTATTACCTATATATTCTGGGGGTAATTGCCATAATCGCCACGCTTGGCGAGCGGGTTGGCGATCGCATTTAGGCTTTTAAGTACTCCAAGGACGCTGCTGCCCGTCCTCCGATGTGAAATCCCTTAGTCGCCTTGACCCCACGGGTAGATACCTAATTCATATTTAGCTCAATTAGTTGCATTCATTATGATTTCCGATTGTTGACTACAACTGGTGTTTTAGACTGAAGTCTAATAGAGTTTTAATTTTGACAATGATGTTATGAGGACGATAGTTACAAGGTATCCGTATGAGGAAGAAACTTGTCAGATATTAGTCAAATGAGAATAATTTTGTTTTTGGGTTTGCCACCTATTTATTAAATTATAATACAAGTGATGACATTATCCTTGTCAAAAACCCAGACTTACCTATGGTCTAATATTATGTTGACTCCATAGTTGAACAATGGACTTTTCAGGATTTTACGTCGACCTAGATTGTTCGTCGAGCGGAAATGAGTATTCATTATGATTTTAAACTTTATGACAGAGTGACGTACTTACATTGGATTTTGATAAGTGATTCAATATCCCTGTAATAACCATGAAAATCTTCGGGACTTTACTAAATCGTCAGAGACTTATTGAAATAATATCAGGGTTTACATCCTTTAATTATTTTCCTTTAACTAGCCATATGCAGTAACTAAACCACAATATTACTCTTAATAATACAATTCCTTCAACATGACATGACATCTACTCCAAAGTAATGGCTCAATTCCATTCATAAAATGCAATGACATCAATAAGAAAATGCAATCGCAGCAAAAACAATCGCAATCATTCCTCGACATGTAGTCTAACTGCAAAGATGAATAGATAACTGTGAAGATTGATTGACACGTTCACTGATATAATTGGTGTGTCACGAGCACGACACGACACGTAAAGAATTGACGATTGACCGATGGATTGATGTCGCGGGTGTGTTCCTGTGACATGTGACACAGAATACTTAGAGTGCAGAACGCAAGCTTCATACCAGACTCGAGGTACCCACATTTAGTAATCGTTCACGGACACGAAATCGTAGCACTCGCTGCACTGGGGGCATAGACAAATGCCACTTCTTTTTCCGCACACGCTACTGTTGGTTTTTGTTTACAAATTCAGCAACAGTCGCGTGACGTTTTGTCAACCTTAAGTCAAATGCATACATTTTTTCGCGTTAGCGTGTGTGGAAAGAGAAGTGTGTGGTATTTGTCTAAGCCCCCTGATCTAGTATTAGTACACTAGACCGGCTACCCTGTACAAAGTGACAGCAATTTCAAATGCCGAATTGAAGACACTTATGAAAAATAACAGTTGTTGTTTTCCTTGTTACACAAGTATAGATTTCCATTTGATTTTGACCAATGACCGTCCGAATGTCAAAATTAAATGCAAGTCTTTTTGTTGTCGGCGACAATTTGTCTAGCGTACTATTACTTATAGAGGTCAGTGACTCGCTGTCACTACGTCGTGTTCCGTGATTTTGTCGCCCTGATCGATGTCTATGTGTGCATGCTTCAAGAGCGTTTATTATGAGGATTGCCTTCTGTAATCTTCAGTATTCTGTGCCTGTGACATGCTGCGACGACATCAAGGATGCTCGTTAGAGATTGATAATATAATGAACCACAATTGACATGCGGCTTTGTGCGTTGCTTTATGTAACAAGTATTGAACGTTCATAGTTTATAAGCATGAGATTGTAAATGTAAGGGCAATGCTAATTAAAGGGATTTTGACAAACTAAAATAAATGCTGTTATGATATACTTATGTTACGCTACTTTTATCACCTATTTAGACGCGATTATCATCAGTCACGGTTCGCCAAAAACCATAAAGGGGTGACATATAACGAAATAGGCATTCTTTTTGTTTGAAATAAGTGGTGACAAAGCTACGAGTGTGTAAGTTTTGCTCATCGTCCCTGAACTAAATAAAGCCTTTGAATTTTCAACCAACCGCAATATGTTCAAGATTTTTTAGTAACTAATGGGTACAGATTTAACTCACCATGTTATGAACGAATAGACTGAATGGATTATACCGTTTTTCTAAGAACATCAACTACACTTAATTAACAGTTAGTTTCGAATACTACAACATAATTAACCATTGGTACTAAACGGGTGAATTCATATGAATAATACATTTCACGTACACGCGTAGCTCGTAATAAAAACACTTATTTAATACTCTATTTAACTTCGGCAGACCGCAATTCAGATCACGCCTTGACCGAAAACCGCAGAATGTTGGTAACTCATACCTATATATACATACCTTTAACAGGTATGTTTATGAATATATTACAGTAAAAAAATAAAAGTACTTTTCCTCAGGGAACGTAAATCGTATACTTATAGATTGGTCTATTGGGTATATAGGTATACGTTTGCATCTCTTATGCGCTTATTACACTACACTAAATCAGGGACCCTAAATCCTTAAATAGAGCTGTGTAATAAGAGTTAGGGCCCTAATTCTCTAACAAATTTTCAAGGCCACCTCGATTTAGGGCCCTGATTCAGGGTAGTGTAATACCCGTTTTACTCTGAAATTGTATAAAAAGCGGCCTAGGTGTCTCAAAAGCTAATATTTATCTTTTGAAGACATGTATGTACCATCGATGACGCAGGAAACCTTGTTCTTTATCAAATCTCACACATATTTTATGCTACAAGATTACGATTTTCGTCATGCTTGCCAAGTCAAAGCGTCAAAATGCTTATTAGGGATTTACAGAAATGCTGCTATCTGATTTCTATGAAACCTAACACTGTTGTGTAGAATGATTATGCTGTCGAATAAATAACTCGTCCTTTATTGTAAAATATATTGGCTCACAAAGAGGATTGGATATATAATTAAGGCGCTACTTTGAATTTAAAGTACTCATCATTAGATCATTAGACGGGATTTAATTAAGTTTTATTGCACAAAGAAAAGTGTAATTATACCAAATCACTGCAACTATAGTAATAGTACGTTGAATTTCAAATGCCGAACGAATTATTGTCATGTGAACTGTTAAGACGTGATAACGTCTTAAAAATCGATGACCGGGTGCATGCACGAAAAACTGTCACAGTCACGGTTCGACACGTTCCGCCTGCTGATAGGTTGAAGTATTGTGGCCGTAGATACGCGCGCGTGCGTACGCATCATGCGCCCGGGTCTGCTAAAGCTGTGAACGGCATGGTTGCTAAGCAACAGCGAACAGTTTATTACAATTTCCTCAATGTTTTCTTATGACGTTATCACGTAAAATTATCGTCCGTAAACCGACTTTACAGACAACCATTTTTAATATTATGACAAATGGCCGTTGTTGTTATCCTTGTTACACAAGAATACTCGTATACTTCCATTTTGTTACATTACTGTATTCAAATGTCAAAATGGAAATCTTGTTGTTGACGGGGGGGCTAACCCCGCCAAGTCCAGCGTACTAGTCCCTACTATAGAGGTCAGTGTAGAAAATACTTACGTTGTATACAAGAAGGTTGCATTTAGGTATGGTTATATTTCCAATTTCTATGACGGGACGTGTTCCAATTTATTCCGACAGATTGTTGCTACCGTAATATCATGCCTGCAAAAACACCTGTCAATCATTATACCTACAATACTTTTTGTTGATTGCCAGTGTGTATACAAAAAAATGTTTG
This sequence comes from Herminia tarsipennalis, assembly GCA_945859575.2. NCBI lineage: Eukaryota > Metazoa > Arthropoda > Insecta > Lepidoptera > Erebidae > Herminia > Herminia tarsipennalis. The sequence continues at coordinate 15,335,757 of OX243838.2, forward strand.
AAAAACTTGTTGACGGGGGAACTATACGTGTCATTATAATAACAACTTGTGTAAATGTGTTAAATATAATTATTTAATAACAATTTCTTTAGAGGACTTGGTTTAAGTCAAGTACCATTAAATTTACTGCGATTGGAGTCATAAAAAGTGGCTTAGGAAGTATACCAAGTGTAGGTAGTATTTAATTGTGTAATGCAAGATTACAACACATGATGTCTAAGATGAGTTGTTTTTGACAGTACCGTCGAATTCCCTAAATTCGCCTGGGTTTTGACACTTTTTTTTACATATCTTCAAAATTTAAAGGCGATCAAAGTCATACTGTCAAAAAAACAAAATGACATAACTCCATCTATGGTTCAAATCATCTATGGTTCCAAATTTACTGCTGGTTTGCCCATAAATGGGTTTTGAAAGTGATAGGCGAGATTAGGGTAATTTTCCTAAATTCGCCTGCATCATGTAAAAGTGTGAAAACGTTACATTTTATTTGAAATACTGCTTACTACATTTAGAGAAAGCAATTGTAGAACGGACAGATGAATAAAAGTCTTAAATACACCGCTTTAAGGTAGTTTTTTTTTTAAAAAACCTGTCATAGGCGAATTTAGTGTCCGTTTTGAAGCTTTTCTATACATTGGTTGGATTGTTGATAGGGCTGTCAATATTGTTATTAATTTATCTAACTACAAAATAAATGGTGGTTAGCTGTTTCTGGGAAAATAAAACAATGTTTGTTACTTAGTTTTTTTAATATGGCATAAAAATATAAAATACAAGGTATACCTTACCTTTTAACTTAAAAAAATGTATTTAACTTGGAATCCAAGAAAGTAAGTATATTTTGCTCTTTTGAATACCTAAAAGCTATGAAATCTTAAGTAATAATTAAAGGACTTTTGACTATCACCAATTTGGCTTAAACATATTTTGTAAAAATATCAAAAAACTAACGGAAGGTAACACATAATTAACATCAAGTCAAGCAGAAAAGCTCTCGAAAAATAACATTAATACAACGAACACGTAAAAAAAAATTCGTTTAAATTTGATTTTAACTGGTCGTTCCCGAAACACATCTGACAGACACACAGACGAAAGTAAAATAGTACGGTTTCAAAATGTTTCTCTTACTTTGTTCGCTCGGTCAAACTACGTTGAAATTGACAACCCTAGGCCAGGCGAGTTTAGGCAACAAGATGGCTCCCAGATTCCCTCCATAACATTTATTTAAATTTCTCCTTTTATATGCATACTAGACACAAAAGCCAGTGTCATATGAAACACGGATTGACAATAGATTACTATAAAATTATCAGTATCAGCTTACCTTATCTGTATCACTCCATAAAACTAAAGTTAAATCACCGACAAAAAAATACGTGTCTTCCCCGTTGTGAAAAAAGTGCACTGGTTACGAACAGCGTGAAGTTAGCTTCAATTTTCGCACAGAATCTTGCCATAGATAAAAAATACTACATAAATAGTCGTTTTATACGAAGCCAGGTTTAAATTTGAACTGGCAATTTCAACCTATATGAAATTGGGCGAATATAGGGAACACAGGCGAGATTAGGGATTTTGACGGTACTCCTTAAAATGCCATAGTCATAAATACTCGTAACGGAGAACAGTCGTTTTACTGTGCAATAAACAGCATCAAGATGTAGTAAACACCTGCAAATGACTGTGGAATAGGTATTCGACGAATTTGAAGTGTCACTTCTGGTTTTAACGAAAACACTGACTTTACTATAAAAGATAAACATACTAATATTAGGCTCGATGGCATTTTATTTTTCTCTTTGTAATTTGTGTGAAATACTATTAACATATGATGTCTCAATGCTGGACACGGATCTACGCAATAGAACCTACTTATTATAGGTTATAGAGGGTAATTGCGGGTTGGTGATCGCAGTAAAGCTTTAAAATACGTAGGGCACGCTGATGCCCGTCCTTCAGTGAGAAATCCCTTAGTCGCCTTGACACCCACGGGAAGAGATGGGGTGGTAGATACTATTCTTAAACCGGTTACAGACGTCTATTAATTTGATTAAATAGTTATTTAAGTACTTATATATTTTTTAAACTAAGTAGGTACAGGCCCTCGATGTTATAAACATCATCATTAAAAGGAACTTGTAATCAAATTTCGTATTTTTAGTGATTCGTTGTCTAATTCAATAACATTTGCAAATCATTAGATAAATACAAATAGTTCATCGATTAAGTACCTAGCAATCCATTAACAAATATTACCTTCAGGTATTGTTAACAGATCATTGTTTTCATATTATGTACCTGAACAACAAATGAAAAAGAAATCGAGACGAATTGAAAACCTCTTCCTTTTTTGAAATCGGTAAAAAAAGAAACAAAAACACACTTTCGGAGTGTAGTAAGATGGTAACAATAACAATACAATGCGATCAACTCTACGGGTGATTAAGAACGCGTGTAATGGAATTTCGATACTTTAATAAACTTGGCCATAGCGCGGCTTATGTTAGATGTCGGTAAACAAGTATGAACACATAATGTCAACGTTCACCTCAGGTTTCTCGACGAACCCTGACAAACGAGGCATTGTTGCACCGGACTGCGCGGTCGGAATCACGGGTGCGACTATGGGAATGCACCCATAAAATTTCCGCATTGTGATTTTTATCCGAAATCTGTATACACGGCGGGATTATGCAGCACTCATCGTAGGGGTACAAAAGGTACGCTCGCAGTATAAATGCGCAATCATAAGGATACTCCGGAACAGTGTGTGACGTGACTTTGTTCTCGCTTGGCCTATGTGAGTGAATTACAATACCGTGAACAAACGTAACAAATCTTGTTAATCAATTAATATTAGGTAGGTCTATGTGTTTTATTTAAATTAAATTTGCTTTCTATCTGGACATAAAAGGTAACAATACCAAAAGAAAAAACCGGGCAAGAGCATGTCGGATGGTCCGACATGCTCAGTGTAGGGTTCCACAGTCTTGAATAATTGCATCAGCAGAAGAACGTATGTTCAAGGCACTTACGCCCTTTTGTTGAGAATCGCAGTTTTTCGAAAATAATTCAATGACGGTATTTACGATCATGTCCAAAATAATTTTAGTTTATAGTATTTAATAATCGCTACCTTTATGTTTTTTTTATAGTTTTTGGGCACATGGTTCAAAAGGGAGAGGGGGGTGATTATTTCCGAAAATATTCACTCGATCAAAATAGTTTATTAGAAACCTTAAAATATTTTTGAAAGACCTGTCGAATGATGTGCCATACGTTAATGTTTGCGGAAAAAAAACAGTTTCTGTTATATGTATGGAGTGCCCCCCTTAAAAATATTTATTTTTGTTATTTAGCTATTAAATTAAATAGCGGCTTATATAAGACATCTTTTCACCAAATTTCATCAATATTTATTGAGTAGTCTTTGAGTAAAATGACTGTGACATACGAACGGACAGACAGATAGACAGACGGACATGACGAAACTATAAGGGTTCTGTTACCATTTTGTCTACAGAACCCTAAAAACTATTGCGTTTATGATTAAAGCTTTACATATCGCATCGCTCATTCATCATCAAATAAGTCGAAAAGCAATAAAAGTCTGAGTCATATTTGAGCCGGGGAAAACACTCAGGAACTACAGATTATAACATTTGCATAGGCACTATTGTTTTACATAAAGGGTGATCTAATATCCAACATGACTAACATTTAAATAATCGTTTCCACTTAGTGTGTACTTAAATTTATGAACGTATTTTCTAATTAACAACAAGAAATATTTGAACGCGTAGCGTTTACCTTTTGTCTCTTAAATTAAATGTGCACTAAGAAATAATTAAGATCGAAATATAAACCATATTTATCTTACAAGTTATTACATGTTCCCAGTGTTTTAGACTCATAAATTGACTATATAATCACAATCAAACTTTTTAGGTTTTTTATTGCCGTGTAATTTCAAAATCGAATTGCCTAATCTCATAAATAATACTTGTCACTTTTATTGATCAATTAACATTAATATATAGTTTGATAGTAGTTTAATTTATGATTTAACTTTTATACGTCTTTGTCTAGCTAGAATAACAATCATTATTTTTTTTAATAAGATCGCGTGTGGTAAAACCTCTAGAGCATTTTCGTGCTGAGTCGACGGGCATGCCTCCCACACGGGACTCGTAATAGCAGGCTTATTGTTCCCGGCTAAGTCTAAGGTATTATGCAACTTATTAAATCATTATTATCTCCATCTTAACTAAATATTCTCAGCCCTCAATGGAGGGATTCATAAGCAACATTGTATATTAACGCTAAGTGATATGCAGTTTTGTCAAAACGATTGTTATTTATTGTAATAATAATGGCCTAGTGATGAATTCAATCGTTTTTGTAAGGTACACATATTTACATGCATTGAATTGCAGATAATCCTCTTACAAAAGAATTAAAAAGCCGTGAGATAACGTGCCCGAAACGGATTAACGTCAACGATTATAAAAGATGTGTTCATGTAACATAACCCGTAGACGAGCGCCAGAGCGCTACACAAAACATCGGATAAACTTTAACAATCTTCGTACAAAGTAACAATAAACGCGAGGTTATGACACAGCGGCGACGCGGCGACGTTTTATTTTCATGAATGTAAAAAATAGAGGTATGGAAATAACATTTTATAGCCGCATTATAGAACAACAAAGTATGAATGGAATAGAACAAGGCTGGCATGTAATGTAGGTCACAAACATCATCTCGTGGTAGCCCAGAGGTGGTTAAGCTAATAAATTATCCGTAACATGTTCCCGCCTCACCGCGCTTGCGATAGAAATTGATGGGCTCCTTGGCAAACGTAATTAATTTAAAGTGTGAAGTCTTATATCACTTATGAGATTAGATTAAAATGCTTTCATAAACAACTTTCTATTTAATTTATGGGAATATCGATCGCTTCGTTGTAATGGAAATGTTACAAGAGGTGTTATTGGAAATCTGTTGCACGATCTTGAATTATATATATTTTATGGATACGCTTGAATACATTTTATTGCATTACTATGTTGATTTGTCGTTTGTTATTCAAGAACGTGAGGAATTGTATTATATTGGCAATTTTAAAACTACGATAGATAAATTTATACTACTTACACCTACCGACATAGTCTTCCCACCTATGTGTTTTTCACAAGCTTAATTTTATCAATAGACTTATAAATATGAGGAAAATTCGCCTTGGTTTCTCTTACGTACGTAACGTAATGCTTTATGTATAGACGGCACATAAAACAAACGTTTACCAAAGTAAGACAGGTATATCAACATTAACGTCGAAAATCAGATATGTACTCGAAAAAAAAATTAAGCCAGCATGTACCCTTCAAATATTCGATAGTTAAAATCGTCCACACATTTTCAATGGTACTGAGACCAAATTAAAAATAAATATAAAGAATTTCAATTATACGCATACGTATTAAAGTTTCTTAAAGTTATTTTGTTCTGCGTTAAGATCGTGGCGTTATGATTGTACCTACCACAGATAACTCCACAACGACAAACGTTGTGAAAATCGAGACAGATCGTTGATTGTCACCACAAAACAAATGTACGTAAAGCATCCGATTAATAAACTGTCGTATTGTTCTGTTACTGTAAATCAGATGACATTTATCATTTATATTCATTGATCAATGGATTCACGGAGACAATGGACAAGTCTATAGATGTATTTACATATATATACTATGTGGTATATATACATTGTGGTAAAATATTAACGAATTTCCGAAGGCTACGCCTGCGGTTTTGGTTAGAATCATTAATTGGTCGCCTACAAGTGTGGTATTGTTTTGTTGCAGATTATCAGATATAGCATGCTGACGAGGTGGTTGGCGCTTGCGCTGGTGGCGGCGTGTTGTCGTCTCGCAGACGCATGCTCGTGCGCACCAGCACACCCCCAATCACACTTTTGTAGCAGCGATTTTGGTAAGGCACTTTCCAGTGACGTCACATAAAGAAACCTCATTATACAGACTCCCGTTGATCTAAAGAGGATTAAGCACTTAGTGCAATTGAAATAATCCCAAGGAGACGTCCGTTTCAAGTTGAAAAGGAAAATGCGAGAGAGCGTTGTACTGCTTAAGATTATAAAACAATTCATAATAATCCTGGTTAGATTATCATAAATTAGTTTGATTGTATTTATCGTATCATTTTTAAATGCAAAAATATATTGTGCACATTAAAAATAATTAACTTGTTATTTTCAGTAATCGTTGGCAGAGTACAAAAAACATTTCGAGGAAAAGATTTTTACAACTCATATAAAGTGAAGATCCGTAACAAATACAAAGTGAGTAAAAGAACAACTTATTTATAATAACGATGATGATTTACGCCCAATTACAAGTTTGCCTATTATTGAATCGCTATTTAATTACCGAGATTATTTTTGGTATCTATTTTTATGAAATATAGCAATTTGTTGTTAGAATAATTCGATTAATTAGATAATATTTCAACTGCTTTAGTGTATTAGCTGCTAATCAAGCTTTTACTTAATTACAGGCTACGCCGAAAGCGGAAGTGGCGCTGAAATCCGGTCGATTATTAACACCGTCCCATGGGTCTTTGTGTGGAGTGACGCTGCAGCCGAGGGAGACCTACGTTATTACAGGTCAATAACCTCTAATATATTCAATCTATTTTACTACATAAACGCCAAAACTTTAAACTCAAAGGATAAATTCATTGTGCGGAACATAGGTTTAGTTCAATTCAGATCAATAAGTACTATCCTAAATGCAAATTGCTGACAAAGGTCGTAACCAACCCCAAGCTCCAGCGTAGGAAACATTTAGAATATTTATGGCTTCAATGCGTACATTATTCTAATTTAATTTAACTAAAGAAATCCTGAACAATATTTTTATAAAAGGAATTATGTGTTAAACAGCTACCAGATATTGTGCCTAACATAATCGCCTGTTCCATTAGTAAATAATAATTATGAAGCCTGTGTCACTGAAAAGTACGATAAGCTCTACGGCTTGTGGAGTCTCGCTTAATGCAGACATTCGAATGAAATCCTCGGCATGCTAATGCCTAAACGCAGGCGTTTTAGTAAATAATATACTCAACTTAACAGTACTTATCTAGGGTCGATGTTAAATCCTCTTATTAGACTAACTTTAACCCCTTTATCTATACTTCTATACTTATATTATAAAGCTGAAGAGTTTGTTTGTTTGAACGCGGTAATCCCAAATACTACTGATCCTGATTGAAAAATTCTTTTACTGTTGGATAGCCCATTTATCGAGGAAGACTATAGGCTATATAACATCGCGTTACGATCAATAGGAGCGGAGCAGCTATGAGAAATGTTGCAAAAACGGGGAAAATGTACGCAGACGAAGTTGCGCGGGACAGCTAGTTTCTAATAAGAGTATTTTAGCTTTAGCATATTTTAAAACAAAACACTCTATATTGAAAATTTTGTTATAAAAGTGTTATGAGAAAGTCCCTATTCAACTTATTTATTAAATTGAATGCATTGTTGATCGAAATTCAATGTTAAATTAGTCTGTTTGTAACAATCAGCCAAATAGAATCATCTCGAACGAACCAATTCTAAAATATCTTTTCCTTTATAGATATTTTCGACTTCGATAAAAATATACGAGATTCTGCTCTTATCCCTTTTTCAAGTATCCTTTAACAACGTAGACAGTTACCGAGGCTTAACAAGGGTCTCCAAATAACGAAAAATACAATTTTTCCTCTTTCATATTTCAGGTCGAGTTGTACATTTAGAGGCTCACGTGCATTTGTGTGGTTTTATCAGCAAATGGCGTGACGTCACTCCTCGCCAAAGGAAAGGATTCCGGCTTCTGTACAAGCAGGGCTGTACTTGCAAGGTACGTTTTATTCCTGAGAACATTAATCTTTATGACAGCCTAATACTTAGGTACCATGTTTTGTTTAGTATTCTATGTACTATCTTATTTTATTCTTAGAGAACTATACATATAATAAACAACAAACAAAGTTTCTTTAAACATTTTCGATATAACTTTTAATTCGAGATACATTTCTCACTTTAAAGTTTAATAAAATAAAAAGTTGACTAAACAAATTGGAATGGAATGGAAATCTGTAAAAAATTTGTACTTATATGTTTAAAACTTATATCCACCTAAATTTGTAAGGCTACGACGTCTCTCGACAGTTTGAAACTTTTAGTTTGTATAGAGACGATTTATTGCGATGTACATTTTTAAACGACTTTAATGCCCGTACTTGGAGTAGTGCCAGATTGCTTTTCTTTTCATTGGATACGAATAAAACTTTAGTTATTTCAGGTAGTTAAAGTTGCGTGTTTTATAGCTATATGTTAATTTTATAAAACAGGTCCATATGATGCGACGGCGATCACATTCGCCAAACACGTGTGTTAGCAACAATGCAGATTTCGACGACTGCTACGAACGACACGGCATTTGTCTACACGATCGCGAACAACGGTGCCGTTGGTCTAGGTAACTATCAAAATTGCTCGGTGATTATTTATGGTCCAAAAAGTAACTATGAGTGCTACGAAGTTACGAAGTGACACAGTGATTTATCAACTCTACACTTCTACGAAATCACTACTATACGATACAGTAACTACTAGTTATAATTATGACTATATTTCCTACTACTCAGCTCCAAACAATTTCTGTTATTAGTGTGTGTTTATTGTATTTATTTGTATCTACATAATATTTATAAAAATAAGTCAACTAAAACGTTTTTTAAAATGCTTTACTGATTGCTACGTTATGACTTTTATGTATTCCGTAGCTAAGGTACAAGTTAATTATTGTCACGCGATTGTCGAATGTAGATTATTATGACTTTAAAAACAGGGGTCGAAATAACAATGAAAAGGACTTACTGTCCATGCTATTGATAAATTTCAAACGAGGTAAATAATTGTTTATGTCTTTCAAAATAAAGTCATAAACTGATACATTTATTATGGTAGAGATATTCGAAGTTTCGAAATGTATTTACGGTTTATATATACATATATACGTTGTTAATCCTGTAATTCAAAGCTATAAAATCTCAAAGGAAACTCCTGCAAAACAGTGGGTTTCGCATTTCAAACAACATTAAAATCGAATAAACACCTACGTTGTCATCGCTTATAACGAGCCAACGAATTGCAGTTGTAAACATACACTCGTTTGATGTTCACCTATGCATACATTCTGTACACTCTGTTAATTTTCTCTCATCACGTTCTGTTTATGTTTCAGGGCTCCAGCTCTCACGAGATGCCTTCAAGCGATGCGCTTCAACAGCACTATGACTTGATTCGCCAACCGCATGATGCACATTTCTACGTTATTGTATCATTTGACCATCTCATTATGTCGTCCTCGAAAAATTACAATTCCATTATCATTTACTACTAATAGTACATACGTACAAATGAAGCAGCTGTTTACTAAACAAAACATTAATTTAACATTAAGTAGATCCATTCGTAAGTAGTTGAATGCTGTGTGTATGAAGTTAAATTAGTCTTATTGAATTGGCTAAGTTAACGAAATTATTGTTTGGTTGCTAAATCCCAAAAATGTTATGTTGTAATTTTTCTGTTGGACGCTTCTAAATTGTTGTTTTGTCTCTCAAGGCAAAAATAGTTGTAACGTTATTTTTGTATTATTTATTTTTAAGTTAAAGATTGTAAATTAACTAATGATAGTGATTATTAGGTTAAAATAAAGAATTATAAACAAATTATGTAAACTTTTAATAATTCAGTTCTAACATTGAACATAAAGTTCTAGCACTAGTAAATAAATTGTGGCAGTAACTGAGTAACGTGCTATCACGAATGTGTAGTATCCACTACTCAATAAATACTGATATAAAAGAGCTCGTTGTGCCAATACATAAGTAATGGCTCACGAATACATAAATAAAATACCAAAACACACATTTGAGACGGAATTTTTCCACTGAAATATCACATGAGAAATCAAAACATTTCGGCACAATATTTATGAGATATTTACTCACCATATCTGTATGGTTGTGGTAGTAGGTCTGCTCGATGAGAGGGAAATTTTCTCTACCGAGGCGTCGTTGAAGTTGAAGAAGGTGACCGAATACCCATGGCCGATCCTAAACAAATAATAACACAATATTTTTTGCCTATTTACTCAATGTTACGTGAACCGGAAAATTCTTATTACACATTTCCACTGAGATATACACGTTTTATACACCCTTAAATCACGATGTTTTGATGAAATAAATATGTATATTTTTCGAACTTGGAGCTAAATAAGTAAATAAATAAACTTTCACAAATTTGGAGACATTGCTAATTTCTTGGTTATGGAAACGAGTCGAGACAAAAAAAAACTAGAAATGAAACCCAAAAAACTTTAAATATTTAAGCGATGTATGTACAATATAAAATATAAATGTGTACCTGGAAGTGATAGATGGAGTTCAGACTGTTGATGGAAGGTACTCCCCCAAACTTAAGGCCGAGGAGCAAGGATCGATAGTCAGCTCCAGCATCCCGCACATTCTGTCTCACCAACACGAAGTCCGGCCTAAACCAGGCAAAAGTACACCGTAATATCTTACCTTTTTATACCTACTTCAATATATATACATCTATATCTATATTATTAGATATAAACGTGCTAAAAATCTTAACGAATAAATAAGTTTTCTTTATTTCTTTCTTTTTCTGAAGAGTTTGTTTTTTGAACATGGTAATCTCCGAAAATACTGGGTCGATTTATCTAAATCGATCATCTGGCTTTTGGTAAGGCGATAACTTGAAGCTTGGGGTAAGATTCTGTCAAATCCATGGGGGTGAAGGTGCTGATAAAAGCTAGGTACTATATATAGGTAGTATTTACGAAAGTACTCAATTCTCGTTGGAATATATAAAAAGGTGAAAAAGAATAACTGGCATATTCACTTGCGTCCACATAATAGCGCACCGTGTTTACCAATGCATTTGCCAGCGAAGTTATTAAAGTCGTCGTTAACGTCATAGTATCAGCAGTGTACATAACTAAAGGGAAAAATAAAAACGAAATCGATTTCTTTTACTTCATAATGCATCGTATTCGTTTCTGTTGCTCTTATACCTAACTAGCTGACCAGCGCAACTTCGTCTGCGTAAAATTTCCCCGTTTTTGCAACATTTTTCATTGCTGCTCCGCTCCTATTGGTCGTAGCGTAATGTTATATAGTCTCTAGCCTTTCTAGGTAAATGGGCTATCCAACAGTAAAATATGTTTTCCTCCTAACTAGAAGTTCCTGAGATTATCGCGTTCAAACAAACAAACAAACTCTTCAGCTTTGTAATTATAAATTCGGATAAATAGATTTTAACTTGATGATCGCGTAATGATGTAATCCATATTTGTCATAGGAAATACTTCAAGGAGTTAAACAAACCTTGCTGTAGGTACATTGTTTGTTTAATATTATGTAAATCGTACAGCACCCACACCTCAATGACAGTAACACTACGTTTACAAAAGTAGTTACAAAGTCTGATATACATTTTATGTAGTTTGACTCACCGACGTCATCCTCATAAATAACAATTTGTTAATAATGTTTGTTTATGCCAGATTATCTCATCGCCTAGCCTATTATAACCTTAAGAACCCTATTGGGTCCAATTAAATTATAGCTATACCGAGTATACGCGTCATTATTAGACAACGGATCGTCTTTATACCATTACATCCATAATGGTGTTCTTAGGAATTCTCAAAGGTCTTGGTTTAATAACTTTTGAAGATCCTTTAGTAAGTGAGTACCGTAGTCAAAGAGCCCTTATGAAACAGAATAGCCAGAAATACCGTTTTACAACTGTAAGGGACTTACTTGAAGCATCTAGTGACTTTAGTGCCGCCGCGATAGACGGCCATGGATACACTGGCGCCGTCGGAATTGGCCGTCACGGACAACTCCTGTACAGAGGAAACGGTGAAAGTTATAAAACGAATTACCAGCACGACGAGTAATACCTACAGGGAACGGGTTGATTTGATTGTCCCTTTTCACTTCATTTTCAACTCGAGCCCCTGGCCTATTAAGTATCGTCGGCAAATTGTTTTGTCTACTTTTTACAAAGTGTACATAATTCTTAATTAAATTTTGCCCCCTGATAAATTTAATAAATCCTTTGAGTAACTGAAAATAATAATATCTTCCGACAACTCACACTATGCTATCTGATCCCAAACTAAGCAGAGCTTGTACTATGCAAACCAAACAACTGATATACATACTTATATATTCCTAAATAGATACATATTATAGATAAATAACACCCAGACACAGAATAAACCATCGTGCTCATCACGCAAAGTTTTATCCTGGGTGGGGATCGAACCCACGACCTCCGGCCTAGCAGTCAGGGTCACTAACCACTAGACCAACAAGCCAAAAAACATACCGTGTCAGAAGTTGAAGTTTTATCATCAGCTAAACAACAAAAGAAATAAGAACTAACAACTATTTTACAATGAGCAGTTTACTTAAACAATTAGTTTGAACGGCATAATTTTCATTTAATAAACGCAGCCATTAAGAAAGATTTTATGGCTCTGGTAAAGGGAAGTTAAGCGTGTGTAATTATTAATAAGGCGTGGGGGAGCTCGGTAAATAGGCTACGTTGACACAAGCTGGCCGTGTGAATATTACAATAGTTTGCTCTACAACACCTGTTTTGTGGTACCCTCTGCATAATTGATACATGCCGTGTAGACCTCGTTAGTATCAGGATTTATATTACCAAGCTAAGTTATCTTGACGTTTGATCATTTAAAGGCATATAAATCTACGTACTGCAAACAAAAGCTATAATATTAACGACTGTTTTCTACAAAGCGGCTCAAGGGCAACGAAAATTACTTCACACCTAGCCATTTGACGACTCTACAGACTATTTTCGGAGCGAATTCACACAATTTTTCATTGAAATGCCAGCGAATATGTAATCTGATGCCGTCATGCAATAAAGGCGTATTCAGTACGCTACTTTCATTAATAACGATCAATTTATACATACATGGCAAATTTTGGACTACTTTTACGACCAGACATATGCAGACTTACCCTGAACTCGGCTTGTTCAACGCGAATGTCCCATTCGCCAGGTAGGCGGCGGCCTCGGAAGTACTTGGACCAGTCGGTGTTTTGATCATCCACCACAAGCAGCGTCACACATCGATCTCGGTTGTAACCGCGACCCACGGATGCCACCGATGTTACGCTCCCTAATACAAATTACACTTTTGCTTTTAGGAAAGGTACCAGATTTCACAGTTACAAGAATAAGCACACTTGACATTCGGATAGGTAAGCGTAATAGGGTGTTATATCACGTACGTCACACCATAAGAAATAGTTATTATGATGACCCAATTCATAACAGTTTTCTCATAAATCTCATTTATCTCATTTTTAGATTAAAAAGTACCTAATAAATTGGCGCCTTGGTCTCGTGCGGCACCCGTTAGGGATTGCACGCGTTGGAGTAAAGACTCCCGGGACTTGGCAGGGGACGAAGGTGCTGACGTCCCACGCGATCCACCACGCAGGTTCAGAGACAGGTCCCCGCCGGCAGTGGCAGCCGTCGCAGAAGGCGCAGGCGGAGGACCGCCCGATCCTCCAGATGTTGTACTGCTGATGCTGCCCCCGGTGGCTGTTTCGAAAAAGTTCGCTTTTTGGTGACACATTATTATATAGAATAGAGCGGTAGAAAGGAGTCTCGTAGGACGTAGTGTTATATTCACTTTGGGTTCTTTGACACTTTTAAATTTAGTCATGATCCACCAATGTCAAACTACCCTAAAAATTTACTAATAAGATACATCATTCAAATCTGATTATTATCAGAACCAGGCAGACATGTTTTTATTGTTCACCTAAACAAATAAATTTACCAAACGAAGATAAACTGTGTATAACCACATTTTGCCTCAAAAATAACAAAACCCTTTAATTCGTATACAAACAACCACAAGTTAAATTAAACATAATAATCCTGGGCAAACGGATTAGTTACCGTTTCTACATGAGTTAAACTGGGTTATAGGTCAGCCAAGTTTGTTTATTGTCAAATAATAGTGAAGTTTCTTACCCTGGGAGGCCGGCCTTTGATTCTGCGGTTTTGGCTGGCTGGTGGTCGCCGGCTGGCCGGTGTACGGGTCCACCTCGCCTTCATCGCACTCGGACTGTAGGTCTCCCGAGCTGAATCTGCGCAACGCCTCCACTGAGCTACTCGCCGCATGTCACCGCCACGCCGCGCCAGGTTACAGGGACACGCAGAGGAGGGACAAATCGACACACACACAATGTAGCCACTCTTTGTTACCTAGTCAATTGTCTTGCCAATCAACGTTAAAACTGCCATTTAAGCTACCTTTGAAAGAATCGCTCTCTATCGTGCTCAAAAGCTCTATCCTATTTATTATTGTTTCAGAGTGAACATTACTGTTATACGAAATAATACAGTATCCTAGCAGTACCGACGCCTTTTGTAAAGCGGCAACATCGAATCACGACAATGACATCGAGAAAGAAAAGCGCCATGCACTGAATGTGGAGATCGGGGCTGTTATTTGTTGACAAAGGTCACAACAAGTATCAGCATTCATGTGATCACATACAAATAGTCGAGGCTGATGAGTGGTGCTACACGGTATGTAAAGTGGGGCGGAGGCAAGAGGGAGCTGGCGAGGCGGGGCGGGCGGGCGTGGACGCATGGGGGCTCGGGACGCTCAGGTCGAGTGCCACAGAGGGTGGAAGCAGCGCGGTGAAGCGGTTCGGGCTTTTTACGGTGTCGTAAATTTTGGTTTATTCTTAAATTATAAACTCGGCGGTACAGATTTCTGATGAAATTTGTTTAACAAAATTGTGTTAGATAAACTTGAACTATCTATATGAATCTAGAAAATAATAATATTCTACTGTTTTCTAAGGCTGAGTAAATATTAAACATTTGGTAATGTAGTAATTTTAGTAAAAATAAATTTAAAGGACTTTGGTCTCTCATAAAAATAGATTACATCGAAAACGTTTCACGAGGGAGGACTGAAAAAAGCGTTAACAGAATAATTAAAACATGCATACATCCATTTATTTCGAACAGACGTAGACAGGTACGAGATCATGCGGACTTACCTTCTTTTCAAGTAATTGACATTTGAAGTGAATGAGGTTCGGAAGCTTGAGAAAGACAGGGTTGATGTGGTCGCGGCCTGCGGGCCACAGATCCCAGGACACCCCGAACGCTCTATTTTGCCGCCCCTTTCATTCAAAAAAATAAAAAGCATAGAATCCTATATCTTACACAATAAGTTTTTATGACAACTAGGTATATCACAAGCATACTAAAATATAACTTCTTTTTATTTAATTATATCTCCAAGTAATAGCTAAATTTTTTAAGCAGGAAAGTAGGTAGGGAGGTAGATACTAGATCCTTAGGAACTCTATTCTTATTTACCTTTCCTACAAAATGTTTGGTATAGACCACACCAAAGAGCATTGACCGGCCGCCAAAGACATCGTGGTGAAGGGCGGGCAAGGCCCATAGGGGAAGGTCAAACTTTTCTGTTATGTACTAGACTCTAGAGGGTGAAACAATATGCGTATGCGATATTTACGTTATATTATGGACCAACGAGAAGGTTGGTCAAAATCCGCCCTACCGTTGTGAGAGTCCGTGAACACTATAATTATTTTCTGAGGTCACGACGATTTGAATTATCATTTTTAGGGTTCCTTAGCCAAAATGGCAAAAAACGGTACCCTTATAGTTTCGTCCTGTCCGACTGTCTGTCTGTCTGTCTGTCTGTCCGTTTGTCACAGGCATTTCACTCAGAGACTTCTCAATGAATGTTGATGAAATTTTGTGAAAAGGTGTCTTATAGTGGCCCCTACTTAGTTTGATAAAATAAATATTATTAAAAAAATTTAAGGTTTCTAATAATTTTTTTTAATGTTTTTGGAAATAATCGGTCTAAAAGTTGCATAAATTGTGCCCCCCCCCCCCTCCCTCCCTTTAAGTTTTTAACTGTGTGACCAAAAAATATGAAAAAATCACAAAGGTAGCGTTTAATAAATACTTTAAACTAAAACTATTTCGGACATAGTCGGATATACCGTCATTGAGTTATAGCCGAAAAACTGCTTTTCTCAACAAAAGTGCCATGAGCATACAGCATAGCATGCTCTTCTGCTGATGCAATATTTAAGGCTGCGGAACCCTACACTGAGTCCGACATGTTCTTGCCCGGTTTTTTTATTAAAGTTGTCAATTTCTGTTTTATCGTGAGAATAAAGTTACATTACACACAACTACCAAAAAGAGATAGATATACTGGAAATAATGAGAGTAGTGAGGTGAAAAATTCTTGGGAATATTTTTTACAAAAGAAAAACTTATTGCTATTTTATATCCTCTTACGCCGACTTATACCTACGTGTAAAATCTTTCTCAAGTATTTCTTTGTAAGTAATCTTATTACATGTATCATAAACCAGTTGGCTCCGTTTAACTTTTCTGCGCCATTTTTATATACTAAAGTATTTCTGGAAATTTTAGTATTATTACTAAAGGTTTCGACCAGAACATCTACCACCCATATTATGTCTCCACGACCAGTATAGCGTATTATGCAGAATGACCTAAAACTATGCCACACGGATGGGAACTACCTTAAATATAGAACATTTTACTGAAAGTAGATTTCATTTTGATTTTATAATTATATGTAAATTCAAAGATTTTTTAATAATCCACTGTCTGGACCGGGAATCGAATCCGTCAAAATATGAAAAAAGAAACACACTGTATTCTTTCGATTGCCAATCGAAAGGATCAATCATTAGGATTATTTTTTTCTATATAACAATAGTGTCCTAAATAGAAGGAAAACCATAAAGTTTGACATTTAAGTTAAAATAAATACACCGAACTGCAACTTACAACCAATTTAACTTAACAAATGTTCAAAATGTCAATAGGCTTGCCGCGAAAACAGAAAAAAAGAAAGTGAATAAGGATATAAGTATTTGTAGATTTACTAATATTTGTATGAGGAATATTTAAAATAATATGTTAAAGTTCAGTTTTTAAATTGAAATAACTATAAATAGAAGCAGAAACACTGTAAAAAAAAATGCAATAGTTAGGCCAAGCGTCATGATTAACCATACAAATTGTATTTTATTAAATATAAAATGTAATAGCCTCTCTATTATTTAAGATATTATGTTATTTAGAAACACACTGTATATTAAGACGACCTCTTAATACACTCCCCTGGGTAGACACCATAACAAAGAATTTAACTTTGGAAGCAAATACAATAGCAATCACAATTTTCCACCACACCCTTCTTAAACCACTTCGTAAACTAAGATGACGATTTAATGTTCTCATTTTGGCTCGGGGAAAGGAATTCTAATAATTGCACGTCTAGGCGCCAAGACATATTGTCTATAATATATGCTGAACAACATTACGTGCGCGGTTGTAAAGATTTTCACATAAATCCAGCATTCCTTACAATTTTATACTAGTGTTAGTATTCTTTTGACCTCAAGTTTCACCTCATTTTCATTCTATTGGTATGTACCATTAAAATATGTTTCGTTTTAAATTAGAAAATAAAAATCTACCTCTTTTAGTTTTTTCCTGTATGTGCTGATAAGCTATAAAAACTCTGGAGCTGTATGATATGAGAATTTCTGTTTGGCAGTAGTAAAGCCTTGGTTTATCCTGCAGCCTCTGATGTAGGTATATCGATTGCAAGAAGAAGATTCACATAGTTTTACTTCAAGTTCTGAGGTACTTTTAAAGAGTCAGTCTGTTTACTTCAAAGTGCCTAAGTACCTATCCTGTAAATGCTGTGAGAGTTTTTAGCGCGACAAAACACCCCAAGTGGGACAAAGGACCCGAGTGGAACTTAAGTAGGTACTAGTCAACCCCTTTTTACTCACACGAAGCTTTCCGAAAGAGCCTCTACATAGAGTTTCAAAGCACGGCTAAGTAAGCTGTCCAATGACAAATAACTTGTTCTCTTTTTGTAAGTAACAGGTCGCAACCTGTAAGAAATAGAATTTCACCTATGTTTTGGTAATAGCCTATGTGCCTGATAATAGCATAAACAATGTTCTAATGTTTGCGTAATAAATAAAAGTTAGGTATGTTACTTTATGTAAGTAGAAGAGACAGGTAGTTGTACAATTTTGATTGAAACTATTATGAAACCGGCTTCAAGAAAAGAAAAGCAAGTATTATTTTTAGAATATAATCTGAAAATACTGATATTACATAATAGACAAATGGGCATAGACAGGTTTCATTTGTTTTCATTTATCTAAGAGTTCTAAAACATTTACGTAAACATTGAACGAGATTTATAAAAACGCCAAAAAACTTGATCTCGAAGATATATTCATGAATTCGTAACAAGAATACAGACTTTAGGTGAATGTGACGTAAAATCTGTAATATACACGCGTTGAACTGCAAAGACACCTAAACCTCTTTGTAAAAATATCGCTTTACCTTCCCCCTGGCCATGTTTACGAAACATTTTCTTTTGTACTCTATACACAAAGTAAATATGTACGGAAACTTACCTCGGGAAATCTACGAGCAAGTGTTGCAGATGTCAACAATCTTAATGGAATAAATGCGGTTGGGTGAGCAGCTTGTACGGCGGGAAGGAAGTGCCTGCCAACAAAAGGTTTAGAACTATTATATATGTTATAGAATCGTTTATCTACGAATAGTTTTAAAATGTTTTCATGGCACACAGGGTCATAAAATGCGTAACCATTAACCTTTATTGGTGTACCGAAATGTCACTGTCTTCCACTGTTTTATGAGCTTTCTATTCTATTTCGCTCTGCCATCGTTCATAGATGATTACACATATATGTTGTCTTATTAGAAAGCGTGCACTATTTCAATTCTTCGTAACCTAATAACAAATATACCTACTCGTAATCTATATTGAAATTCATTATTCTGACTGACTTGCTGATGGATCAACGCACAGTCTAAATCGCTGATCGTGGAAACGTGATTTTTTTAAAGACGTATTCCGACGTTGACAGGTCTTTTGACTTTTTGATTAAGTAAATATTATCGGAAATATTCGCTTCGAAAGTTACATAATTTGTGCCCAGGGAGGGCACAAATTTGTCTTTTAAACCATGTCAACAAAAAATGTAAAAAAATCAGTAAGGTAAATTTCGACATGTTTTTAACAAACGGTTTTCTGCTGGTGCAAATTTTTTGACATGTAGGGCATTTATTTGTAATAACGGCTGCGGAACCCTATATTTAGTAACTCTACATATAGTTATATAATTGAGTATATAGTATTAAAAAAATATGTTTTATAATAGTATAGATATCATATTAAAGCTATACGAAATATCGCTAAATACAACTAATAATAATAACATAAAACCAAACATAAAAACGTGGGACAAAAGGTTATCGTGCTCTTCTTATGAATTGAAAAATTTAATTATAGATACTTGAAACCCGCCACAATTAAATGAAAAATCTTGAAACGTTCTAAGGTAGAGAAAAAGTAGGATATAAAATAATTCTCCTTTATCTGTTTTTACGGTTCCTTTTCATTAAATCTTTCATTTAATTAAAAGTGAGATTGCTTCAAAATCTCGTGAACATAAAAAGCAAAAAGGACAGTCATCACAGTCCATATTCATTTCTTAAACTCATTCGCAAGTAGTCATTCATTTTCTTTATATATCAGACATAGTAACACTAAACGAAAATATGAAATGTCAATCAGTAGGTATATATCAAAGAGAATAGAAAACTTCGTAATAGTCTTTATATGCCGTTAATATGTCAGCCATTATACTAATAGTGTTTACGGTACGAATTAATGAGAAAATGCTCCCTCAAAATCAAAGCCATCGCCACGTACACCGATACCTACAGGAGCAAGGAATTAACATGAAAATTGGACAAATATCTAACGTCACGACAAAAGATATCATTAGCATTTCTTTCCATTTGTATTTCAGTCATGAACGGGGCGACCCGCGATGTGACACTTGGAATAATTTATTTTTGGCTTCAACGAAAGTCAAACGCGGTATGCTTCAAGGGTGATCCTAAAAAGCTTTTGTGTGTTTGGAGATTTCAGAGAGAAATATACTTATTAAGGTATCCTAATGTAGTGGCAATTGCTGGACATTGGACTTTTGAAAGTATTTTTAATAGGAATTCCGAGATAAACAGCAGACTGTAGTCCAGGACGGCATTGTGCCCTGCACTTGCAGTTAACAGTATTTTTGCCTGCGGTCGCGGAGGTTTCTATCCGAGATTGACTGCAGACACACAACCCGTGGTGTAGTCCTTATTTGTTTATTTTTCAAGAGGCTTTATAGGTGTGAGCACTCTGCACTCCGCGTCTGCAGTCGCTGCAATGTCGCCTTGCTCGGAATCATTTTCATGGATAATCATAGATTGTTAATAATAAATATTCGATATAGGTATGACTAATATTAAGCACTTTTACCGCCTGTGATACATGTATTAGCTAGTACAGGCATCCATATACTTAAGCACTACACTTGTTCTTAGAATTTATTTGTAACTTTGTACTTATTATATATGAATAAATGATTTATGAATTATTATAGAAACCAGTAGCGTCTGACTTGTATCTTTAAGTAACAAGCATCAATTTTTTTATATAATATTTTGGCTTCGATAATGCCTGATAGTAATATTAATGAGGCCTAGGAAGGAACGAGTGCACCCGGCAGATGGCTATGCACTCTGGTCCTAAAGGTGTCCTGGTTATAATTAAGTGGAAAGACTGACGCCGGCAGGGAGTTTCACGCTTTAGCTGTTCGCATTACAAATGTAGAAGCGTACCGCTTTGTGCGACCGGCGGGTATAGCCTGCAGTGCGCCTAGATGTTCGATGATGGAGACGGCAGGTTCAGTGCATGGAGTTTTTGTGAGTCCTTTCCGTGCTACAATCTGTAGAACAAGAAGCAGGCCACGTTATGTATACGTATGATTGAACTGCGTCTAGTAAGGCCTGTGGGTACTTAGCCGAACCATCCCACAATTCACTACAGTACTCCATGCAAGAACAGACTTGTGTTTTGTATAAAGTAAGAAGCTGTCCTGGAGACAAGTACCTCTTAATGAATAGGATTTAAGATGCCCAGTTTCTTGGCAGCAACTTATGCGCGGTACTTAATATTGGCGATGAAGTTGAGATTAGACGTTAGCCTTATTCCCAGGAGTTTAAGGTTTTCGATCATTGGAAAACAAGGTTTAAGGTCGAACTCCTATGTAACTACTTTGAACAACCACCCAATTGCAGAAGACGGAAGGGATACACAGATACAGACCCTGTTACATGCTATTGAGATATTAAGCGAGAGCTTCGCCATGCCTCTCGATGACGTCACCCTAGAACTCTATGGTATATACCTGAAGGTCTCCAGTAGACTGACCTTGGTGAAAGCCATGAGCTGATGCTATGAACCAGATTTAAAAAATACTACCTAATTAATTAAACCTTCTGGAAGTCTCTATTTTTTAAACTTTGATACAAATGTTAACATTAGACAGCTTCATATAAATATAATGTTAATAAACAAATGCTATTATTAAAACAGTATCAACCTATTACTTAAGAGTTTTAAAACAAATTCTTGAAATCCAAAAAAAAATGCGCCATTTGTCCTCTCCTCTAGATACTATATTTTATATCTAAGCTAATGTCAGCTACGTGAAGAATATAAATCGCTTATTTTTCTTCTTTTATTACTCCTACGCTCGTTGTATTTGATATGGTATATGATCCACATAAAGGACAATGGGTGCGGTTAAAATAGGGGTAAGGCCCAAAATCAGTAATGTATCTATTTTTTTTATCAATAGCTCCGTAGTTTTTTTAAAGACGACACTCGCAGTAGTGTACAAGCATTGTGTCGCGAGGGAGTTAACAACAAGTCACAGACACAAAGTACACCCAGACTCGGAACAACAATTTGTAGATCACACAAAGTGGTGTCCCGTGTGGAAATCGAACCCACGACCTCTTGCGTTGCAATCGGACACACTCCCACCGCAGCACAGAGGCAGTATTATAATGTTATATTATTTTGTCCAGATATTGTTTTGAATAGATTTTCGCAGCGCTGTCGCCGGAATAGGATACAATCATAGAGCTTGTTGCTATTCAAAATTTAAAAAGATAAGTAAGTTTAATTCTAGGATAAGGTCTAACTGTGTGCAAAATAACTACAAAATCCTTTAACTATTTGATTGTAATTATATTTAAAGAGTCGAAGTACAAAAATAATATATAGCTTTAAAATTTAGTTTAATTAACTTGAACTCGATAATAAAACTGTTTTACTGTTTGAAATCTCCATGTCCTGATTAAATTCCGTTTTTACAGGCTATTCTGAATAGCTTGGAAAACGTTTTCGTATATTTTTGGCATACTCTCACTTGACATATTTTCCTATATATGTAGGTAGGTGGCGAAGTCACGTTGGCGGCTCACTGGCGACACGCCAATGAACATCCCTCCAACAACCAATGCCCGTTACGTAACCGCCGCCACCCCGTAACCCATTATTGGGCCATTCACTTACCTATATTCGGACGATTCTACTTTCCCCTAGATTAAACCTGGAATTTTACAGATTAATCTGCAGATTCCCACGATTTTGTACAATCTTACACTCTGTTGATACTCAAAGAGTTCCCAAAGGCCATTAAGGCAATGGGTTTACTGTTCCCAAAGTAAAGGGTAACACTTTTAGGTCTACTTTATCAACCAGAACCTCAAGGGGCGCGTTTATACCTACCCTTAGCAAGCTCACACGTCGCCTTTAATGGCTCGAAGAAGGCTAAAATAAATCTTTTTAAATACCCATTGGTTTTTATTCTCGACTACACATGTCCACTGCTATTTTCCCTTATCTTAAAATTCAACATTTAAGCTACATTTTGTATCTAGAATAACGGTGATAAAAAGATTAGATACGGCTAACATTAGTTCGATAAACCCGAGCTTTATATAACGTATCTTTTAATCCGCTTTCATTAACTATTATTAAGTTTGTGTGAGAAAGCCTCTTTTATTTGTATAATTAGTTAAAACAACTCCACTAAACACATTACCTACATACTTGGGGTTTACTCAAGGGAGCTACCTAATTATATGGACAGAATTCATAAAATGTAAAATGTTTAAGTATATTTATATAAAATTATATTCCTAAGTGTCCGCTGTAAGTAGTAAAATAGGTATATAATGAAAAGAAAAGTCCGAAAAGCCCACGGGATTAATGACATTCGAGTACGTGAGTAAAATAACTAAGTAAAAACTTTCTACTGTAGACGGCTGCGAATATAGTAGGTTTTAATTTGCGTAATAAGTTTTGGCAGATTATTTGATCCGTCAGAAGTAGCTATTTATAAAAAAAAAGAAAATAATTTTCACGCGTGCATTAATAATGTTCTTCGAATAAAGGCACTCTAGGATAAAAGGGTCAGAAATGTTAAAAAAGGTTCGTTGGAAGTGGTATCTAATATTATACGAGTAGGTACACCGACCTTGCCTCGTTTAATTTTTGTACTTCCATTCAGTTTATTTTTAGATAGAAATATTGAGGATTATTTTAAACTGTCAATTCAAATTTTATCTCGTTTACTCTAGGTACTTGTTTTTACTAAAATTTGTTGGTGGCAATTCAAAAAGAAAAGCTAACAAGTAAGCATGCAACCCTGGCTAGCGGCCAATCTCGTGACGTCCCTAATAGTATTACGCAAGGATCGATCCTAGAATTGGAGTGCCTAATGCTGGCACATTCACAAACAACGGACTACGTGATTCAGCATTAAATTGGCACGCAACAATCGGCATTACAGTAATATGTACTACAACATTTTTTAGCCAAAAATACGAGTGTTTCGTGAATACATGAAGTTACACTCAGTTAGGTTACAATATTTCGTGCTGACATAGTGACATCGGTAGTGTAAAACGGCGGTGTAATGGTACATTCGCGTGTACTACTTTTTGCTATTCATTATATGGCAGGTGTCGTGAGAAACAGTAGCAATAAATACAAAATAGAAATAAATTTGCAGTATACAAAACATTTTATCCATACTATCGTGTTTCTTGGTTTGCTCTTCTTCTAGTCTAAATTCTACATTTGATCCCCCGCTTCTAGAAGCGGGGGATCAAATGTAGAATTTTACTGGGGTAAAGAGTAGTTCTATGTCAATTGAAGACAAATAACTAAATTGCAACTATGTATAAAATAGGTCATTATTTTATACATAGTTGCAATTTAGTTATTTGTCTTCAATTGACATAGAACTACTCTTTACCCCAGTAAAATTCTACATTTTAAACGCAAAACGCAATGTAAAGCTGCATTTTTAGTATGTTATTTGGACCACTAGGGGAATGTAGGACTGCATTTTGGTAAGGAGAAAAAAATTGTGCTACCTGAAAAAAGATGTACCTAATACGCGAAAAGCTGCAAATTTTCGGTACTTTTTCAGTTTTTGCCGTTCAAGTTCAAAACTATGAGGTTTTGATAATAATTGTGTTCGACGTTTTGAAAGGATATTAAATTTGAGACAATTTAAGTTTTTGAAATATGACCTTAGAAAAATTTATGTCTTCAAATATATTGAAATTTTGTAAAAAAAAAAATTACTTATTTCCAGCTTTAATATTGTATTTTAGAGTTTAAAGTGGCCTTTGCAGAAGTCACTGGTAGTAGTTCGTGCTGCTTACTGTTTCAGCACCTGGTGGCTAGTTTTTTTTTGCTCCCAACCACTCTTGAACCTGGTGGTATTTTCCTTAAGAGTGTTGCGATGCAACCTCTTCAATTAGGGTGGACTAAAAACCTAAGCGTCGGCTGGCGATCACTCAAAGGTTTCGTTAAGACGAGTGTAAAGCGGGCTGAGGACTCTTCCTCCATACAATGCTACAAGAAGCTAATATCCAGCAGCGGCCGTTTTATTGTGAGTGCCATCAGGCTATGAGAAAAGGGTAGCATCCACCAACCGTGGATATTTTTGGAAGTGGTGTAACATCTTCATGCTTCCATCCCCAAAAATGGTGCAAGTATACTACTTCTGCCCTTTTCGGGCATGGCAACCAGAGAAGGCGTGTATAAATAATATAGATTGTGTAAATAAATTATCTCTGATTGATTACTTTTCTATTTAACGCTATTGGTATACTGTACAACTTTTTTTAAATATGGCAATTTTTCAAGAGTCATATTTAAAAAACTATAAGACATACGGGGCTGTAAGTGGGCTTAAAATGTCTCAAATTTAATATACTTTCAAAATTATAAACACCATCATTGAAGAACAAAAACCCATAGTTTTAGAATCGAACAGAAAATTTTGCATTTTTTTGCGTATTATGCAGTATTTTGCTTGCAAAACATAGTTCCACACTCCCCTAAGGGTACGAATAACATTCCAAAAATAAATCTTTACATCACGTTTTCGTTTTAGGGGTTATATTTGTAACGTTTGAGCCACTTTTAGTAGACAAAAGCTAGCGTTCCTAACATTAATTTTACTGGCATCTTATATGTAGAGAATTCGATCTAATGTGGTCGCCACACACATCTAAACCAACCAATAAAACGTAACAGTTAGTTCGGAACACTGGATAATTGCTTACTAAACGATGTCGTCCGACGAGGGGTCTTCCTAAATAAAAGGTCTTGTGCCTTCATTAAAAAGGCTATTTTTCCGTAGCCATGGGATATTTTCGGTCATGTATTAGGGGTATAGTGTTCGCGGCATAAAATAGCTTTATATCGATCGTAAAAGTGCCACAGTTTAATAGAAAAAATCTACTATTGGCATAGACTAATAAATAAAAAGCACTTTTTCTTTTTTCTTCCTGAGGTTGCGTAAAATAACTTTCGCTTATTCCTCTAGGGTATTCGAAACGAGTCCATCGGTTATGTTTTTCTATGTACGCTAACATATTCTTGTGAACGCAAAAGTTTTTTATCCATAAAGTGGAACAAATAAAACTGTTACCTGCTCCACACAACAAAATAATGATCATAAATACGGTGTTTATGGATTTTGGTTCAATCTTTGTATATATTTATAAAAAAAAAAAGTTTTTCTGTAGACAATATTTGTAACGTGATCTCTGGCTGGATATTTTTTTTATTCTAAGCAAGTCCAAGATTGTCTGATACATAGCATGTAGCCCATAATAGGGTACGTTCGTAACCCTCTGTATCGCGCTACGGGAACTTTATTTTGCGTCGTATACAAATGTTTTAACTTTCTTAAAAAAAGTACTTAAATGTCGGTTGACATTTACTTTTTCTATAAAATATAAAAATGTCGTAGATTATGTAGTTACAGACTATACATTTTTTCCGTTACTTATATGACTTTTTCATTCATATTTTTTCATCCTCTTAAGAGTTGTGAGTGCTTTGATTGGCTTATGGAAAATAGTTTTTTCCTTATGCCAATCAAAGCACTCAAAATTTATACGAATGAAAAATACATCATTGCACTTAAGTATTATGTCAACTAAACTCTACCCCTTTTCTTGAAGAAGGACAGAGAGAGCGAAAATCGAAGCTCTTCTTTGAAGAATTGACAATGTGTTAAATTCTGCCCACATCTCATAAAGAGCAGGCGTGGCATTATCACTAAACTGTACAAAGTAATTTCTTAATTACAAATATATCTGCATCGAGTTACATTCTCGTAGCTTTCTTAATATTTATGGGTAGCCCCGGCACAGTGTTAGCGTAATTAGGTTAATAGTAATTTACATAATTATATCAAAAACCAAGGCACTATTACTACTTACTCCTACTAAACGTTGTTTATAATTTTATTTTCCATTTATTGCCGAAACCAAAGTACTTCATGTAGTAGTAACACTAATAGTGTTTTCTATTTTTTTTTTCAAAACGATCTATCATTAACTAAATAAGTAATTGAATAACAAAAAATCTTCTTAAATCTGCAGCTAAAAAAACTAAAACTTTGTAACAATTACACAGTGCCAATTTTTGCTAATAGTCCTTTAAGATTAGTAATTGCATTGCCTACCTTTAGAACTCTACAAACTATGTATGTTCAAAATTTGATACACAGTTTAGCCTAATATAAAAGCAAACTTAAAGCTTAAAATTGGGTTATCCAAAATTCAGTTCCGCCCTTCGAGGTCAAAAACCCGTCCCATAGACCTACACAGACATAACTGTGTCGTAATACTTTAAACCTAGTCAGCACATTTCTTAGCATTTATGAATGAATGTGTACCTGCAACCATGTTTAAGCCTTAATTTAATATTTTTTCATTGTGATAAATAAGTAGTTATGAATGATTACTTACAAATTACAGGGATAAGTCCGATGGTGCGAGGAATCCGCTTATAGAGCACTGGTTGCGCGATAACTGATATGAAATGTGGGCAGTAGGGGTGCCTTCTGAAACACTGATGAAAATCGGCGGGACGGCGCACGCCAGCTACGATATTGATTTTGGGCGGCAACGTACCCCCGCCACAGTAGCGACATCTGTCCCTATTGTGAATATTAACAAGAACCTTTCGACGTTTGGCTGTACCTTCGGATAGATGGCGCTTTAGCCTTGACCGTAATGTTGTAACAATAACAAAACCTCTAATTTAGTATGATTGCTTAATAAAATATCCTGTACGTTGTTGTTATTTGTGAGTAATTACTCTATTACGTTTTTAACTTTCTAACTTAATATTTCGAAACGTTAGGTGAAGCATTTAAATGAACAATGATAAGTACTTATCTACTTAGCTACCTACCTACTTATACATTTTACAAGTTTTCTATCAACTGTTCTAATAAGAAAAATAATAAAGTATGACTTGATTTTTAAAACCACATGACTATAAAAAAATAAATTTAAATATCAAAAAACCTGTCTGCTTAAAAAAATATGAAAACAAAAAAACCTTAAATCAAGCAGTCGGAAACATTTTAGTAAGTACAATAGGATTATCTTGTCTTTATTTTTTAAGCAAGCGGGTTTCTTGACTTTTAATTTTTTTTTTTTATAAAAACTTGTTAGTGCTTACTTGCTAGACGTAATTTAAATTTAATTACCGAAAATTTTAACTAAAATGGTTGGTACCTATCTTTAAATCGCTATATATACTAAACGGTAATTTTAAGTGTAAAATGATTTAAGAACCTCATCATGATTTTAAAATGCCTACAAAATAATACCCCACATGACATAGGTTGTTAACTTTTATATTTTTTCCCTATCACAATATGGCGTATTGCTGTCGCCATTTAGAATGTTGATTGCTTTAATGACACTCGCAAGATTAATATGAACCGATTGATGTATGAATCATTAAAATCGGCCTACGCGCTTAGTCTATTTAGTGCCACAAACGAACACACATACATAGATACATACATACAGACCGATAAACACATTACCCTCATTTGCGTTGCGCAGTCGGGTAAATAGCTATACCTGCCAA
Source organism: Herminia tarsipennalis (assembly GCA_945859575.2). NCBI lineage: Eukaryota > Metazoa > Arthropoda > Insecta > Lepidoptera > Erebidae > Herminia > Herminia tarsipennalis. The sequence continues at coordinate 15,364,412 of OX243838.2, forward strand.
GGAGATGCTTAAAGGACCAGTGATGTTAAGCCATTTCGTCAGGTACTAGATTGGTGTCAGCCTGATTACTCTCCAGAAACCTCGGAGAACATGTTAAGTTACTAGTAGAGACCAGAGGGTCAATTCACGTATTTAAAGCAGTGCAGTTGCAGTTTAGTTTCGATTAAAACGGCCATTTTCGTATTCTTGTATCTTTGGGATCGATCTTAAAAACGCTTGCGCACCGTACTAGAATGTCGTTGTTGCGCTCTCCAGACTAGCTACTTGACGCAAGCGTATTTAAGATCGATCCCAAAGTTACAAAAATACAAAAACGACCGTTTTAATCGAAACTTAACTGCAACTGAACTGCAACTGCACTAATTAAAATACGTGAATTGACTCCCTAGATCCCATCATCTCACCGAATGATGATGATGATTAATGAACGCAGAGATTCCGCCTGTTACTGTGAACAAAATTAGGCCAAAAGTTATTAATTCTGAATAAAGTTCAACCCTTGCTTTATGAAGTTATATATATACTACAGGTCATAATCCCGTGAATAATTTAAGGTATACCTTGTTTATTGCCCGACGTTTCAACCGTATTGCAACGGCCGTGGTCACGTGTAGACGGCTATTTTTGGACTGGTATTTTAAACAAGGTATTTTACCTTAAATTATTCACGCGATTAAGACCCATAATATATAAAATATCTTCATAATGTGTACAAATCGCGAAAGTTTATCAACATTTACAGCAACCCTTACTTTACTCAAGTAATTGCCTACCAAATAAATTTTCCCTTTTAAGTAATTCATGTGTTTGTGATTTTAGGTAGGTACTGTAACAACCAATACCAAAAGCAACAGCTCTGCTGGTAATGTCGACCACTGCTTTGCTGGAAGGGAGACGCAGTACCGAGCAGTTATCCTTTAAGATACACTAGTTTGGTTTCTCGGTTTTATATTTAACAATTAGTATAACAAACAACTTATCCGCCTCTCGGCTATGACAGTTTTCCTTATTTTTTGTTATCTTTCTACTTTTTAACAAGTTTAAAATCTGACTTATAGAACGTCAAAGCAAATAGTTCACCAATATTAATGAGGTTTCATGCGAGGTGATCATATCCTCGATCCACCTGCCATAGTACACCTACACTGGAAAGGGTTAAGTCAATAACGAAAAAAAAACTATAATAAAATAACCGATCTGTAAAATATCTCAAACTTTTCATACTCTAATACTACTACAATTATTAAGTACTTGTTACCCAACTCACGCCTGTTCAATAGAGTTTGTATTTATTATTTTCCTTTCAAACTAATAATGTTTTTTCCCTGTCCCTAATTTCCAATGTGAATCTTAATCAGTATCCACATATAATTATTTTATTAAATTAATGATACGTAATTTTTACAACAATAAAAAATAATGGTAATTATTTAAACATGTGCAAAACAAACATCACAATAAATCTACGAAGGGGGAGTGTGAGCGCGTTGAATTCTAATATGCGAGCTACGCTTAACCGCGGGCCCAAACGTCTACGAGAAAATAATATAGCTATAACAATATTTTTTCAAAACAATACAATACATTTCTTTCTACGAGCGCCGCGATATGTGCCAGCTTAACATTTTATGAGATACATAAAACTGCTTCGCCAAGGTTTTTCTGTTTAATCCGTCGTATGCGAATACGAAAAATAAAAAGAAATAAAAGGTAGCCGGGAGTATTATCGGCGGGATCTCGGTGGTATACCTGGTGTTGTGTTTGTGTGCGTGTGTGGTGGTGTGGGCGTGTGTTGTAACACTGCCGCCTGCCGCGGCCGCCGCCATACTCGCCGCCGACGCAACGTTGCGTAGCCGCCGCATGTCCACACTGGAGTTGTTTTGGTGTATTTCTGACTAACCGTCAACAACCGAAACAACAGCTGATATTTTTAATTATTGCACAGTTAGAATCTAATAATAACCATTGGTAGGTAACAGGTTACGGTTATGTTTTTGGGTTATTATATTTAATTGATTCTGGACAAAATAAGTAGCTTAATAAACTTCCAAAAAGGTCACACGATTAAAAATTTGATCATTGTCGCCGATGCCCTCTTCTAAACTTAAGGTATTAAACAATTACCTTTATAAAAAAATAACATTAATCAATACTAATATTACAAAGAGGTAACGTTTGTGAATTTGTAAGGTTGTACGGGGTATTCTCTGGATCTACTTAACCAATTTTGATCATTCTTTCTTACTAATACCGGTAGAAAATGACGCAAACGAAGTTACGCGGGTCAGTTAGTCATAAATAAATGAACGAAACTCTTCTACTTTATACCTACTATTTATTAGCATCTATAGACATAACTACATTATACAATAATATTTGTGTGATTCGACAATTTGATACACAAACATTCTATTCATTACATCTAAACTGTTTTCTATACAAAGTATAGAATATTTACTAAACAAAGGGTAGGATATTGAAGCAGACTCCAGTGTGAACTCGACCGGCCACGGAAAGTAAAGTCAGTAAAGTCACTAGACTCGTGGTAGCGCAGTGTTGCTCCGCGCCGCGAACAGACCGGTCCGCCATGTCGCGCTGACAGATACCGAACAAACTGTCAAACTGACAAGTGTTGATACCCACCTGACTGACAACTGACAAGTGACAACAATGGAAATGTGGTCAGTGTACACCCTCTTCGCCTGCGCCCTGCTGGCCGCAGCACAAGCACAGGTAAAACTGAACATAACAAAACTGCATGAATTATCAATACCTGCACTTCGCACCACAACCCGGTTCTGACTATTCCTTCAATGGTTTTTGTAAACTACTTCCAAGAACGCTGAATGTCGTCATCGTAACACAATAGTTAAAAAAACTAAAATGATCAACGAACCGTCCGCGTTGTCTTCACAGTCAGTTTTCAATTAAATTACTATGAAACTTTGAGAATACTGTTAAAATCTGTTTCACACAATTTTCCTAGTATTAAAATTCGATGCAGTTATAGGTCATATTTAAATTTATGGTCACATTTCAAATTATTCCTTTATCTCATGTTCTCATTTTAAATGTTATATCATATTGAATACGGGCAAACCAGATCCGTACGAGAAATATTACCTAATGATACTGACCGAGTAACGAAAGCGGTTTAATGCCATTAGCATAACCTTGATATAATCAAACCCACAGAGTTTTGTCCTAATGAAATTCATTGTCTATGATTTTAATCTTAATAATAACACTAACAAATAACCAAAGACTGTTACTATAACCTGTATTGTCATGTCTATCGGTTGTATTATTGTATAATATCTTCATGGAACAAAGTACAGATCATTTTGTGCAGCACATATATTAGCACGGTCTAGTTACATTACGTAGATAGGTAACTGTTGTAACATTGTGTTATGTACGCCGAACGTAACTCATCGTAACCCACATTTTGACGCATCAAAGAGTTTACACCATAGGTGTTTAATCAAATACCATAAGTAAATATAGGCCAGTATCTATTTATACGTATGTGCACATATTAATGTTGGTATGTGACGAGTGTTTCATGTAAATGAGTTGGAGGAAGGTTGATCAGCTGCCGGCTGTACAAATACCTGTATAATACGTCTCTGCTTGTTATTGTTTTATTATACTTTATAGTTGTCAGTTCGTATTTAGTACATAGATACGTTTATTTTTATCCGTAGATCATTATTTAATGACTGAGCGTTGAGTTGACGCATTTTAAAACATTTATCCTTAAAGAACAAATACCTATGAACGTCTTTAGTAATTTTTCATTTTGCTAATAAATGGTACCTGTATCTGTAGAGAATTCAATTAGTAATATATCTTCTGACTATTCCATAAGATAAATTACTTTTAGGATTATGTAGCGTTAAGGTTTGACTCGGTCCTAAGTATTTACGTAACTTTGAGTGCTGCAGAGAACTAAAGTAGGTACACATTTAACTGAAGTATGAAAACCCTACTTTCTATACTTGTACAATCACAAAGAGAGTCCTGACTCAGTGGCGACCGAGCAGATCGAGATATCTGCGAGGTTAAGCAACGTTCCCGTACCACTATCGGTCATAGATGGGTGACCATTTTTGAAAAATGTTATACCTTCTCCGTGCCTCGGAGAGTATATTAAGCCCTCGCCGTCGGTCCTGCGCCTAATCTCTCTCCGGTCGTGTCGGATTTCCGTCCCATCAGGCTATGAGAGTGCACTTGTGTCTGCGCGTAAACTTGTGCTCTATAATATATCCTGCGTAGTCGGCTAGTCTGTAATGAGATTAGCCACCGTAAACGACATCGGTTAGGAAACCATTCTTAATCATAGGTAGCCATTACACGTCCAATCTAGATCGAGATCCCGTGATCGTGATCAGTGATTTTGATCCATATTGATTGTGTAACGTGGTGGATTGACGGATCGCGACATGCTACAACTAGCCGAATCAAGATGTTTCAATCTATTGCGATCCGCAACCTGGAGCAGATCACGATCTGGATTGAGCGTATAATGGGTGCCAGATACTTACAGGACTTAATAATGTAACACTACTCACACTACGTAACTACTGAACGCCTCTTGCATAAATTTGATAATAATATTAAGATAATAATACTATAATAGACAAAAACTAATCTATATGAATAATATAAATTAAAGAATCGGTTTGTTACATTTTCAGAACTAAGCTACTGAACGGATCATGGAAATTTAGAGATAGATATTAATATCTATAATATCTTGGGACAACTAACACAACGCTATCTGATTCCAAACTAAGCAGAGCTTGTACTATGGAAACCAGACAACTGATAAACATACATATATATTTCTTAATACATACATATTATAGATAAATAACACCCAGGCACAGAATAAACCATCGTGCTCATCGCACAGTTTTATCCTGGGTGGGGATCGAACCCACGGCCTCTTGCGTTGCAGCCGGATACACTCCTACCGCGCCACAGAGGTAGTCAAAGAGTCCTAGGGATCAGATCACACATTAGATCCTTTTTATCTCTATAATCGACATGCAGGTAGAGCCGCTATCTGACCATATATTTATATTCTTATCCAAATAATAATAGATATTATAATAATCATAGATTGGTGAACAGTAAATCAAAACACATTTATAATTCATAACACTATCGATTCTGAACGTTAAACAATCAGTTTGAGTTTGGTAATATCTACTGCTTATTTATTATTGTAAATTGAACAACTGGACTCACAGTTACGCAAGAATACACAAGTTTTGTTTTAGTCTTGAGTACAAAATCTTATAACCCCGTTTACTAATAGTAGAACCAAGCACAGTGCCTTGACAACTTTACTTAATGGCTTCTTACAAAGTTATACTTGCTGAAATATTCATGTTTATCACAATGAATGAGTTGAAACTAAGTAATTTAGTTTTAAATGTCCTCATGACATTCCTTTTGACTATTTATTAAATTGTTTTAAGGGAAAAACTTACTCAGCTTGAACTCCTGAGAATCTACTTGCCCACACAAGATCACCAAAGTGCAAAAATGATTCTAATTTTACTATAAGCGATAGTGGGGGAGAGAACCTTAGGATCAAACCTCGATCTTTCTTGGAAACATAGTAGCGATCCACTTGTTCATATATGGGTAGAAGTAAAATCATGTGAACCTAAGAACATCTTGGATCCGCCCTTCAGTAGATGTAGATATAGGCTATGCAGAATTTGATCATAACCCGGGTTGTCGAAGTCGACATAACCTGCATAGACCGGAGTCAGCACCATAACTATTTATCATTAGACGGACCATTGTAACTAGTTTAATAGTTATTTACAATTATTCTTTATTTATATAAACATAGTTATATGGTACATTATGTTATAGCATTCCACAAATGCTCTATGTTGTAGGTACAGGCTAAAACTTTAGAAATAAGATAAGCAAATCATTACAAGTACACACTATTACAAATATGTATGCCACGTATGTAAAACAAATCCTGCCTTCAATTTAGGCCATATTAGGCTTGAACGCGGCACGCCAATGCCAGTGGCTGCTGACGGCGCGGGCGCAAGGTCACAATGCGCCCACGCATCCCACGCCAGGTTCTATCAACCAACACTGATATCTTGGTCCCAAAGCTTGGACTTGAGCAAAGTTACGACATGGTAAGACAGCCTTTTGCAAACCAATCTACTGCAAAACGATGCCCGCAAAAAATATAGTTCTAAATATTTCTATACTGAGAGATATGGCGAATCTTATAAAAGCTCTATTTATGCTTAATACTTTTCTTAAAGGAAAAAAGAAGGAAATTTCACACGTACCTATAGATCATCTACGTAACTACATGTATACATACACCACAGATGGTGATACCAAAGGTAGTAAAGTAATTGTTTATTCATTCATGGAAACGAATGCTGACTCAATTCACTATGTTGACTCAGTGTGTACCTCTTAATATTTACTTTATTAGTCACTTGAATACTTATTTTTAAAATTACAATTTGCGTTACGAATTCCTTAGTGCGATTTAACTATGCAAACTAGAGTGGGTCATGTCATTAAATATTGGTGGTTGGGGAAACGATTGCTCGTCAGTGCAGATCCTAAACTTAACATGCCGCTTATTGCAGAACTAAGGCTTAAAGTCTAACTTAATCTGCGTAAAAATCCTACCAATTTTATTTTCGCAATTCTGTGGCATATTTTTTGAAGTGAAAACTTCTTTAACCTATTTAAAATTCAGTAAGAAAAGCTGTAGTTGAATACAAATTTGGCGGGGTGCGGTGCGAATGTTAAATCGTGAAAATAAAACAAACTTGGTAAAATTTCGCATGCGGGCTAAGCCAATCTCAACCCTTACGAAAGGCATGACTCAAAAAATATTATTCTACTATTCATAGGTTCCATCATATCTGTCTATCATAATAATAAGTGGAATTTCGTTCTAAATTATTAAGCAGGGAGTCTAAGTAGGTTTGACCGTGCTTCCTTTGGTCACGTAAATGGGGCCCCTGATCTAATAAATAAGCATATGGAGTTGAATCTATCCTCATGGCACCTAGAATCAGCGACTATATATTATGCTTTGAGAATCACATAACATAGGAGTCCTTAACGCCAGCAAAATATAAAAGGATAAAGTAGTTCATTGTATCTCTACAGTCGAAGTATATAAATTTCAATAGTCCAGAGCAATAAATAGCGCGATTTATTATTACCTAGACACCAATAAAAGTCTACAACTACGCGTTGGCTATGAACACGAAATAGCTTACTAATACATAATAATTTTATGAGGTATTCAGTTTCTTCTCTACGCTCATAGCTGTAGTAACGTCATATACCTACAGGTATACTCGTAATACAACGGGACAGCCTGAAACAGAACTTTGAAGATAAGGTACACAAAAGCAACTAAGATATAGTTTCCTTTGTACCAGCTATCTACAAAGTCATCTTGATTTGCTAACTACAATTAAGTGGGTAGTTCTTTTACTAAAATATTTTTTCATTCTTCAAACATAGTAATTACATGTTTTATAACCTTCGCGTTAAATTAAGCATACTAAAACAACGTTATAGGTACCAATTACTTACACTACATTATGAAATATATCTAGGTCGTTTATATTTTAGTAGATTTATAAGTTTCTTTAAGTTCATCTCTTCATCGTCTTCCATTATTTCGTAATTCTCATCCGACACTAAACATATGACCTGCGATGTTATAGACAGGATGTCAGATTCTGCAAGGGTAGAGGTCGTTAGTTTAATCATTCGCAAAGATTTGACGGGTTACTTGGCTTAACATAATAATTTACACACATTATTTTGAACAAACAGATATATTTCTATATAGCTAGATTGCTACACAACGTGCAGTTAAGTAATGCCTCTCTATCAACTATCAAAACAACAAAAAATATACATTTACATCAGTAACTACATACATTACTACGAAATTACATAGCATTCTTGAATGTAGTTATGCGTTTCATTACATCCTTTTTGCTATTAGTAATGTTAGATTCTAAGCACCGATGGTTCTCGTATGTACCTACCGACGTGATGTCACAAATCACAGTGTAGTGTGAGTGTGACTCCATGGCGGTATGATGTGAACAATCGGGTGATAGAACATAAGACAGCCGAGCCAATGCAACGCGCATCGCATAATTATGTCGCTCTCAAGGCGATTTGACAATTAACTGGCATTCTGACACATACGCAGCAAGTTTTAAATACAACACCTGCACAGATAGCTTGGTAATCGAATCGGTTATCCCACTATAGATTAGATTGATTTGGAGTGTCCGTAGATAAAAAGCAATGACACCAATATTTTACATACGCCATTAGGAAATTTAAGCAATTGTTATTCAAGACAGACAGACATGGCCTGTAAAATGGAAGGGCAATCGATTGCTAAAATACCATAATATCGTTCTGGGTCAGCTATAGTAGGCATAAAGACATTATTTTATTTTATTTTTTTATTTATTAGGAAATTTACAGTTAGCACTTACGGATGGTGACAGCGTGGAAAATAAATTAAGGGCCATTTAAAAGTTTTCGCTGTTAGAACACTATGGAATACAAACTTAAATCGGTATAAACCGCTAAGTGAACAATACGGTAATACAATAAAATACAAAAATAGTAATAATAACTATAAGCATAACAATAGTTATTAGTACAAAATAATAAAATAGAGAATTAATAGTAAAAGAAACATATAAATAAATAAAGTGAATAAATACAAGAAAACAGGGAAAAATCACTTAATCTAAGTTGAAAAACCGCTCGGTTAGAGTACGCCTGAGTTGAGGAACGCTGACATTAAATATGTCCAACAGCCGGTCTCAATAATCTAACTATCGATGGATTTGGCTACTAGAGGTATATATCTGACATAAGCTCCATGCAAAATATGTCAAAATTCTACCTCTAGTAGCCAAATCTATCGATAGGTAGATTATTGAGACCGGCCGTAAATCCAAATCGCTTTGACGTGTGAGAGTTTCAATACTCTCACACGTCAAAGCGATTTGGATTTGCATACGCGTAGCAAAAAAGAGTTTTGACGGTAGGACTCGCAAAAGGAACGTGTAGAGGAATCGATTTGCGTTGTACTCTGCTATGCGTTAGAAACCCCAAATTCATCAACAAATCAGGGCAGTCAATATACCTATTCGCTAATTTGTGCAAATAGACCACGTCCGCTATAAGCCTTCTTTGCTGTAGTGGAAGAATATAAAATTTCTTACAACGTGTGTATTAATCCGGGATATATACGTGACTTCTATACTGGAGAAAACGGAAGAAACGCTTTTGGATACGCTCGATTCTATCAATGTATTTATTAATCTTAGTTAGTTGTTATACTTCGATGATTTTTAACGCAAAATAAGCAATTGGGTATTTGACGGACAAGTGAAATCAGTCTCTTTTTATGAAATGTCAAAACAACACTTTCTGAAGATTTTTGTATGACATTTATCATTAAGACATCATGCATTCCTGTTGTCAAATAATTAGTTAGCATTTATTTTCAATCTACTATGTTCCTGATTAATGTAGAATAATTTATTTTTATTATAGCCAAGTGTCCCAGTGTGTTCCATGTACTTTTTGACTAGGCATTTAAAGGTATATATAATGCTTGTCCCTATCGGCATTGCAGATTTTCTTCCTTATTCATCATCATCATCATCCTTCGCTTTATTCTGATTATTATTTGTAAGGGTACTCTCTCCGAGTATTTGTTGATAATGTAACGTTACAGATCTGAACATTACACCGGCGAGGGAATAAAACCAAGCATTACAATGCGCAACCTGTAATTATATAATCTATAATATTTTGATACAACTTGTAACATTATGAAAATTAAACGATATCTTCGAAAATCGAATCATAAATGTTACATTTACAAGCGCATGCTCGTCAGTCAGGGAGGCAGTATTGTAATGTAATTCTCGAAATCGAATTATAAATGTTCAATTACAAGAGCATTCTCGCGGTGAGATGTATTTTGTCTTGTAATTTGTTTTAATTTCTCCCTTATTCATGAAATACCTGAGACAATAACAGCATTTTAACTAGCGAATGGCATTGCCTTTGTTTTTCATTCTATTTTCAAAACAGAGTAAACAAATTAAAACATTTAGTAGTTTAACGTATTATAAATAAGGAAATTTGACTGTAAATACATAAAAGGTTTTCAGTTGTCCTAACATCATTAATATACACTCAAGCCAAGCTAGGCAAAAACCAATCCATACAATTATCTCTACGGCTTTTTCAGCCACACTGAGAAATTTGACTAGAAGTCAATTGAAGATGAACTTCGTTTGATACAGCAATTAGGTTGAACCTATCAAACCACTATTAAATTTGTTGTCACTCATCAACTAGCCAAGGTCTAACTTCCAGGAGCGTCGACAAAATCTATAATAGAAGTCACTGAATTAAATTAGACTTCTACAGAGTTTATGCGTCCAAACTTGTATAATAGAAAACAAGATGGCTCCTGTATTTGGACAGATGCTTCGTGCATGCCAGTCTCTTTACGTCGTTGCTTGGAATCTAGAACTCTCAAAAACTTTATAACGTACAAACTATCATAGCAATGTCAAATAGCTAGAGTCATCTCTAGCTCGGGGATCATTCTCACCATCGTTAAGCTAGAAATTACAAACGTGACATAAATATCTATATAATACCAGCCTTTAAATCAAAATAATGTGAAAAACAGTATTTCCGATTCAATTGTTATTACGAGTTGTCCCAAAAACCTTAACCATTTTCTCATTCAGGAAAGAGAAAGTAATGAAAATAACAAGGTGTTCGTTAGTACTTTAAAATACATTAAGTTTGCGTGATTGAGCTAAGTGATTCGGCCCGCGAGCTGCCGAGGTGCGCCGCGCGGCCTCCACGACACGGCTCGAGGTCGCATCTTCCTTTACTCATTACCTTGTTTTATTTATGCTTCGTTTCATCATTACACCTAACTAAATACATAATAAATGTGATATAATTTATAAAACTACTAGAGCATTTTACGGTTACAAAATAATTATAACAATATTTGAAAAATATTCAACACTGACATAATAAAGCACGTTCCCACGATGTTACTCATTCTTACTTATCTGATAGTCTGAACTCTCGTAGTCTATTTTTGGTGAATAACATATTCTGTCGGTACTAAGATATTCGCTACGCATGCGCGATGCAGGCAACGCTCTGATTGCCCCGTGGGTTGATGGAGACTCGATAACAACGTTCACGGAAGTACACATTGCGCTTGCAACCCGCGTTTGGTATAATAAAGCGTAACATCATCCTTTCTGTCTATCAAATTCGTTATATTTCGCGTTTCGCAATATCCAGGAAAGCTATTTATGAACAACTTTATATATCTTTGAAAGACTATGTTTTTTTTTAAAACGAGGGCATTGTGTTTTGAACAAAACCTTGTGTTTCAAGAAGTTTTGTTATCGGTGTTTGTCAGGAAACTCTACAAGTCTTTGCTAATGAATAAATAACATCAAGCATCCACGAGATTGGTCACGATTGGTATCTTACGTCATGCGTTGTCGAAGTTGTTTTGTTGGGCAAGCTAAACATATCTGATTTGCTGGCATATCTGTGACACATTGTCTTCGTTCGACATCTTTGAAAGGCGACAGGTTACAAAAGCCCTGTCGAATTTTTCGTACGACGCACAACCAAGCACATTGTGGTCAGGATACAGTCTTTTGCTGTGAATATCATTTTTACATAGAATGGTTAATGGCTCGAAGGTCAGAAAACAAATATGTGACTAATTTACTTTGAGCACATTAATTTCCACGACGACAATATTATTGTTTGCTGATTCATACTGGGTTTCTAGGTATGAATTTAAGTTTTAAGACAGTCTAAATGACAGCTCTATCAATCATAAACTTGTATCAATTTATTACCTACCAGCTATGTATTTGTGACGAAAGATCTTGATGCAATCAATCTTCACAACTGTGTATAGTATTGCAACTGTTTACTTGCCTATTCTTGCAATATGTCAGTTCCTGGGCGGTGTATAGGCGGTCTTTCGTCAAATAAATGACTTGTTATTATTTACGCTGATCGGTAGCTACCAGTCACACTAGTAATCATCATTGACCACTTCCTACTGGATTTGTAGATTCTGTTGTTAAAACAATAGATTGTCCGTGGGAAGTTGTAAATTAATAGAGACATATTGCCTACTTGTTGCATTGTCACATACCATATTTTTTATAAACCCGTCAAGTATACTAGGTAAGTGGGTCTAGATGAAGTCGATTTATAAGAAAATGATTATACGAATAAATACATTTATGGGTAATTTCCTGTCCAGTATGGTAAAAAAATACTAATAGCTATTGAAAACCTTTAGTTAATGAGAATAAATAATTATTAAATTATACATATGTAGGCAATTTAGAGGCTGCAGAGTCCCGTAAGCTTCGCATAAAACGGAATGAACGTTCCTCTCAATGCTGCTAGCCCGGTTTCCAATCGTAATTCGTCACCATTCGCCAATGTCACGACCGGTCTATAAAGCGTCTTAAAAATAGAGCACGAAGTTCGATAAAACGAGTTGTGAGGCTTCATATATTTGATACAAGTATACGACGACGTTAAAATGTAGAGTCATAGTAAAAAATTGCGTTCAGATGTCACTACAAAGTCATTATAAAGATTTTGGTGTGTGATTCTGACTACTTAGATAACAATTACCTTAGCACTTACTAGCAAGACAATTGTGCTTGAAAAACTGGATAGAGTGTGAATAACACTGTTTTTAACTGGCTGCACCAACAGAAGGGTAATGCTTTTTAGCGTATGTAGGTATTTAGTTATATCCATTTCTTAGGCACACTCTACAGTGCTAATGGCCTGAGGGTTGACGATTAATCATGTGATGTTTTAGCCACATTTTGCCCCCTCCCCTCCCCCCCTCCTCTGGTAATACGTGATAAGATTTTAGACTAACCCCTCCCATTCTCAACATCACGTTTAAATTTTTGATACAAGAATATCGCAACAATTTTTACGCGAGTGCAACATCGGTCAAGCGCACGAAGGGGGGGACTCCCCCTGGTGATAATACGTGTTTTTTTCGAACCCCTTCACCCCTTTCAAGACTCACAAACTTATATTTGCCTACAATAAAGTTCTGCCTAAATGCGAAGGTGACAATTACAGATGACGGCTATGTTAATGAAATTAAAACTAACGTTACCGGAACAACTTAAACCAAGTTCATATTTCACACGCATTGCTTATTGAAGCAGAAAGTAACAAAAAGTAAATGTAACTCATAAGAATATTGCGTGAATGAGGCAGTAATGCACACCCACCAATGTGACGTCGTCGTCGCGCAGATATATTGGGGCCGTTGGAACCGGTCGGCTCACTGTTGCATCAAATCCGATACATAAATGGTAATGAGAACTCTCAACCACAGTTCTTATATAACAATCGTGCCAATTTTAAATGTGTATATTGTTTGCTATATATTAGTTTGTTGGTATTCTAACATGACTGTGAAATATTGGTTTTTAAAAGGTTTCTACGGTAAGTGTTGAGATTAAAAGGGCTAATAGGCCATACGACTGCTTAAAGCCAATCAACTAAATTATGTATAGTCTGATTATTGATTCTTGATAGCCAATTTCATCACTATAGAGACAGTAGTAGGTAGAGTATGTTGGAAGTTTAAATAATATCTTGGGACGACTCACACATCGCCATCTGATCACAAATTAGGCAGAGCCTGTGCTATAGGAACCAGAAAACTGATAAACATGCTTACCTATTTATTTCTAATACACCCAGTCACAGAATAAACCATCGTACTCATCACATAAAGTTTTTTCCTGGGTGGGGATCGAACCCACGACCTTAGACCTTACGCTTAGCAGTCACTAGGCCAACAGGCCCGTCAGCAGTCATAATAATTTAATTCAAAGCATCCTCATATTATTTATTACAAATTAATTATAGGTAATAGTACTACCTACTACACTACTACTACTATTTTTTGACACTATGAATAGAATGATTATACTCGTATATACCAGTGTCAGCAGGCATCATAAAATTCCTTCGCATCGCTATAGACTAGTGCCCAGAAGACGCCTTCATGTATTGCCGAGGAGGCATCATAATCATTTAATTTTTACTTTGGCACCAAATATTTACTCCCTGACCGTGTGGTCAGACTGCTCTGTCCGACTGATCGGACGACGCGGACTTTATTAGTTAGGAGAAACACTCAAGAAATATTGGGCGTACTTGGTTCTCGTTTATCTGTATCCATTTGATCTGTCAGATAAAAACAATGCGGCGGTAGCCTAATGGCTAAGGCATTGACCTCGCAATCCTGGGGTTGAGGGTTCTAATCCTACCCATTATACTACCGACGTGAACTTACGTACGTTAACGTTAGCTGGAGGGATTAACACATTACTAGGATATACTAGCAATGTAGAATCACAATTCCACATTGCTAGTCATCTTTGAAAACAAAAGCACTACCGCGACCACATACCGGTTAAGTCCTAAATTATTTGTTGATGATCACATTTACTTTACCGTAAGCTTAAAGTAGGTAACTGTTTTAATAATTACTCAGGCTAAGATAGGTAACGTGTCTGGTTGTACATAACCAAAGCAGGCACTAATGACGATCCTAGAACGTAGAACGGTTTTACTTCAATCACGATAGAGTCGCCGGCCAGCGGCACAACACACATAGTCCAGTAATATATTTAATGTTAACATACCTCTAATTACATTACCATAATAGAGACACTTTCTTCAAAAGCCACTTCAATTGCCATTATCGACGTCCCCATTTAATATAACGGATTACTACAACGCAAATATAGTGGTTATTTAATTATGACCATGAAAAAAAATCCAGTCATGCGATAATATAACGCCCATTAAAGAAACCCATCAATTTGAAACAAACGGTTCAATATTACCGTTTTACTACTCATAAAGATGTACGTACGTAGATATTACATACGTAGTACTAATTTCTAAATACTTATATTTATTCCATTAAAAGTATAAGATTATTGGGTTGCTTTCTTCTAATTACGTAAGTAACTATCTGGCCAAAAAATTGACCTCAATTTAATATGGCTTTTATAAAAAACGTTATAAATATCTATAATAAAACTGTAACAAACCTGTTATTACGGGAGTAAATACTATTAATTACACAAAGACTTAATCCCGGCTAAGGCCGCTAACTCACTAGCGTGTTACAAGCGTTGACGTTAACGTCGCATCTGCACAGCGACAACGCTTTGCAGACGCGATGTTAACGTTGCACGTCGCGTTAAAACAGCTAATGTGGTTGCCTGCCCCACGGACCCCACAGACAGAGCGGGACGGCGTGGCGTTATTGTAACCTGTTGCCAAAAACGCAACATTAACGTCGCGTCTATGCAGCGTTGTCGCTGGGCAGACGCGACGTTAACGCCAACGCCCTTAAAACGCTAGTGGGATAGCGACCTAATAATTATACAAGGCCTGTGTCGCGGGGGACTTAATAAACATAAAATTCACGGACACAAAGTACACCCAGACTCCGAACAATAATTTGTGGATTACACAAAGTGGTGTTCCGTGTGGAAATCGAACCCTTGCGTACCAGTCGGATACGCTCCCACCGCGCTACAGAGGCCGCCAATATATATATAACATCAGCCAAGCCAATAATAACATAATAAAAGGTAAGTAGAGCTAAAATATTATTTGCCAGTACAGTGACGTAGTACATATGTAAGTACACACTGAAATTGATACCATTTTTTATCAGTACCTGGATGACCGAGCTTCACTCGGTATTTTTTTTTTACACCCATTTCTAAAAAATGAATCTAGCTAGCTAAATTTCATGAAAATCGCTGAAGCCGTTGCCGATTTAGATTATATATTTGCTCGTTTAAAAGGTATAAGATTTATTATTGCTATCCTTTTCATATCATGCAAACAAATGACTCATCAATGACGTCATGTCATTGATGAGTCATTTGTTTTCTTAAATTAAATAGAACAATATTTATTCATAGTTTATGGCATCTAGACCTACCTCAGAGCAATAGGCTGAGAGACCTACCATCTTCTTAAATATTAATTTATTTGGTACCTATGTTAAACTTCTTTCCATGTACCTTCATTATTTTTTTCTAAGCGTACTATCTAAACCCATTGACGTATAGACCTGGACCGTGTCATCCCTTTCAATTAAAATGTAAATATTGAATGCAAAGCGTGAAAGAGAGAAAAAACTCGTTCGGCCTTTGACAGGTATTGTCCACAAAGTAGCGTTGTCTCTTTCTAAAGAGTGGTCAATTTTGTGAGGTTATGGCGCAGTCCCAATCTATACGTCAATGTCAAAACCCAACACCACGCCACGCCATTCGACGCATGTCAGTACTAACAAACTGTTACAATCTCTTTGAGAAGCAGTAAAGAAAACAGTTCAAAACTCTTTACCGCAAAACTTATGTTGTTCTATGTAGTAGGTATTAAACATATTTTACGTTATTTAGGTAGGTAGATATATATCTACAATGGGAAAAAAGAACGTACTCTAGTACGATTCTAGACTGGTTTTGATTAATGCTGTTAGGTAGTATGGCAGATAAAAGTATTTATTATATTAAATTGAACCTAAGAATTAGGCACATACAAAAGCAAATTAATGCATTGTTAATTGTAAGAACTATGTTGATTTTGATCAGGTAAGTAATAATAAATCACTCTTACTGATGAAAAAAGCATTCAATGAATTATTTATATCAGGAATCATTAATCATTCCGCGCTATTTGTAAGTAAAAGTTTATTAGCACATCAAGTGACTACAATACATACCACGTCGCAAGTTAGCAACCTATCATTAATTATTACTTGCGAATATAATCAAGTCAGATTATTTTTATTAGATAGATAAGTACCTACTTAAAATACTTGCTAGGAATTATTTTTAAACTTTACAAGGATCATCCAATTATACCTATAAATGGAAATCAAATAATTACAACTTAGATTTTACATTGTTAGGTAAAACACTGTAAAACATAAATATCGTTATATTTATGTGATTTTAGTTTTTACTCCTAAACTTATAATTACTTTATTATTCAATATTGCTACGTAGTTACACCTAAATAAATTAGGTTAGTTAAAAATAAATAATTTTATTTAATTTTTTTTATATACAGCTGAACCATAACTGGTATGTATTTAATGGCGGAACTATTTTAGACTGGCAAGCAAAACATTTGATTACATACACGGCTACAGACATTAGGAAATTATGATTTTAAAAGCATGTAAAAACACAATTTAAGTAATTCTAAAATTGTAATTCAAAACCAAATCAAACCACTGTTCTAATAATAATAATACTAAAACGATGTCCTACTAGAACTATCTCCTTCAACCTAGAAATATAAGGTCAAATGTTCAAAAGCAACAATGAATGATTATAATTTCAATTTCCATTTTAATATTTGAAGGTTAAAAGGAGGTATGTATCTGTTTTACTCTGTTTCGTTTAATTATCTAAGCACTCTGAACTAACTCATATAAATCAACATTTCGTATTAAAACATCTATTAATCTTTTCCGTAGGGCATGTACTACCGCCATCAATTCACAGATTTAACACGCCAATAGATCGTTTATAGTCAATACCAAGCTGTGATAGTGATAGCGACCTTCGAGGTTTCGGCTATTGTGTACAATGTAACGGGTTCCGAAAATATACTGCAGCAGCATTGGTCATTATTTGCTCTGGTATTTGTACCACCTTTCTGAATGTAGGTAGGTACTTTATTGTAAATATTGTAGCCATATAGAGCAACAAATCAAAAAAAGTTACAGTAATTACTTTTAGTAGTAAGTTAAAAGTTTTAGTATGTAATGCAGTAACGTACCTACCCACCGTTGCTGTTACAATCTAGATCTTAAAGCAAGAGGAAAATACTGTTCAAATATTAGTCCAAAATGCGTTTGCCAAAAGACTTACTTACAAATTAAAAATATACATAGGTGACATAACAGCTGTCTGTTGTTTAACTGTATCTCAACTGCTGTGTTGAACTGTATGTGAATTGTGTGTTCTTCCCGCGACTCTAACTGTCAAAATCTTGTCTTGTCTCTGTAAACGAAAAAAAAGATAGTGAATAAGGACCCTGTTATACAAGTTATACAACAGGGTCCTTATTCACTATCTTTTTTCGTTTTCGCGGCAAGCCCGCGCCTCTAGCTATCAAAATCTTGTCTATAATATGGTAGGTACTTATCTAGTATACCAACGCAATAGAAATCTCTATTTTATTATTTACTTGATAATTGATTAACGTAGAACTAGAGTTTTAAAATAAACCCTGTTCACACCTATTTGGTACATGTGAACTAAAATATTAAATTCCTAACTGTATAACTTTATACTATTATATAAAGGGTCGGAGTCAGGAATGCGGAGTTGTCTACTGTTCTAGGCAGTGTAATTGAATCTACTCGTGACTAACTCATTTATCATACAAAATACAGTAAGCCTGGGTTACTAAGTAGGCCTAAGAACATGGTACAAATGGCAACAATTATTTAATGTATGTGACTATTTAAATATACAAACCACTTGGTCACTTCTTAACGTAGACGATCATCGTCAGATAAATCAATTTGATCTTGATGTTTCATTATTAAATGGTATTGATTAGTTGTGGATTTTAATACCCAATCTTTAAATCAAATTTTGCTCAACAAACTAAAAAGGTACTTCATTTTATAAATTTACTAGCTGACCCGCGCAACTTCGTGTGCGTCAATTTTCCCCGTTTTTGCAACATTTTTCAATGCTGCTTTCCTCCCATTTGTCGTAGCATGGTGTTATATAGCTTATAGCCTTCCTCGATAAATTGGCTTTCCAGCAATAAAATAATTTTTCAATTCGAACTATACGTTCCTGAGATTATCGCGTTCAAACAAACAGACAAACTCAGCTTTATAATATTAGTATAGATTGAAGTACCTACAACGCTACTTTCAAATTGTTTTACTTTGAAAGTTCTACGTTTTTCGCTATTATAAATATTACTACATACATAAAATATATTTAATAAAACGCAGCGAAAGTTTTTGTGTTTAAGTAGAAACAATTACCAAAGTAGATAATTTATATTTAACTTGGTATTTATTTTAAAGTTGTCCTTGTGTGACGATTTCCTGCTTTAGTAAGTGCATTTTTCTTAGTAATGTTAAGGTAAACTCAGAAATGACTTATTACATGATACAATAATTGCATTTGTAATTTTAAAGTAATTGGCAAGAAATGCCTATAAAAATTACTTCAATTATTACATAATTTCCTATTTATCTATTTATCTTTGTCGTTGATTCATTTGACATTACATGAATGTCAAATGAATCAACGACAGTAAATAATTTTACACTAAACAGGTGAGCCTATAAATTGTTATAGGCTCACCTGCAAAAAAAATATTTGTCCACAATTTCACATGTTTCAGTATTGACTGACTGTTGATCAAGTGTTTGTGACCCTGACTGCTAAGCCAGAAGTCGTGGGTGTAAGTCCCACCCAGGATAAGTCTTTGTGTGATGAATGACTTATCACTATCACACAGATGAGTATGGGTTCATTCTGTGTCTGGGTGTAAATTTTCTATAATACATATTATATAGAAATATATAAGTATGTTTATCAGTTGTCTGGTTGCCATGGTACAGCCTCTGCCTAGCTTAGGATCCGTGTGCTAGTTGTCTCAAGATAAATACAAGTAAATGAGAAATTATAGGTGTATGATGTACTACTAAGGTAGGTACTGCATTATGGTCTGGAAATTGAGCCTTGAACTTAATTTCGATAGAGACGAGACAATCAAACGGCATTTAAATTACGAACAAACAAACATTCAAAGAATTTATCTATTCGATTGTGGTTAATTTCTATTGTTTTTCTAAAAAGAATAGGTACGTACAATAACCCCTTATTTATATTATCTTAATAACAGTATTTTAAATAAAAAACAATCGATAATTAAAATTATGCTTAACGTATTATAATTAAGATGGTGCGTATCTATATACCTACCTACTTACCCAAGTTTCGTGTTTATCACCATCAAGTAAGCCTAATTATATTTTGCTAATTCGAAATTATCTACTAAGTAGGTATAATAAGTTGTAGTGAGTGTTAGTGCCGTAATTAATACTATTATCCTACGAATAAAAATAAATAGCAACCTTACACTTAATTTTGTGTTGCAAGGCACAAAATTAAGTGTAAAATTGCTATTTACATATGAAGGACAATTTCTTTACATTTTTATGCTAAGAAATGAGGAGACGAGCAGCTCGTGCGCCTGATGGTAAGCGTCACGCTAGCCCATGACAGTATCAGTGCCACCCAAATCCTTATTTAGCAAAGATCTGAATGTCACCACACCGCGCTCCTCTTTTGAGATATTAGTTCTCAAGTCTAATTTGCCCAGTAATGACACTTGCTACAGTGCCCTTCAACTGAAACACATCGATGTGTTAACATAACTATTTTACGGAAGAATAACTGACACTGTTGTAGTACCCAGGTCCCCACCAAGACGGCCTATGGCTTAGACCTTACTTATTAAAAGCCATATATCTACTTACTTTATGACTCCATAAGTAACTTAATCATATAACTAACATGCAGGTATTTCAGGTAGAGTGCAAATAAAATTTGCTCACCCGTCTAAACTTTAATAACACCTAAGCTTATTAAATTCTTGAATAAGGTAAAAGGAGGTAGATACTATACCTATTATGGCTAGCTCTCGGCTAGCTACTTTCAGGAAAACATTATTAGAAGACTGACCTTTTTTGCCAGTCGATCCTGTTTCTTATACTTACTTAGCTAAAGCTTAGCTACAAGAAACTTCCTTATTGCCGTTTAAAAAATCAACCCTGTGTTGGAACTCTAGTTTTTGCTGTTCACAAATAAATGAACAACCAATATTCTAACTTCAAATTTGAACACAATTTGCACAAAACTGAACCTAGACTACTCGTTTGACTGGATCTTAAGCAAAACCAGTCGAAATTCTTACCCACAATCACAGCACAAACTCTACCGAATGCAAAAACACTGCATCGAATTGAAGATTTTTTAGACGATAATAGAACATATTCTTCCTCAATGTTTAAGAAAACGAAGTTGAAGTGACCCGAGTCCAGGCGGTCACTCGTCCGTTGACCTCAGCGTGCCTGGCAACATCCACATTGACAATTGCCGACGATATTTTACGAGCACAGGCGATGTCTTGCAGAATGCATTTAAACCTTATTCCCTATAAAATCTGCATACTTTCTTTCATGTAAGGTACAAAGTTGTAGGATAGAGTTATAAGAACACACTATAAATGGAGCATACTTATTAGAAGTCAAGGTATTTCACATTATTTATATTTATCTATCTCTCTCGTCTAAACGGATGTCTACACGTCGAAGAAAGAGATATATCAAATATTTTGTTTTGGTATTCAACAATGTCACAATGTGGACTCCATATAAATACTATTTGCATGGGTAGCGTCACTAAGTAAAATATAACTAAGGAAGTACCTTCTTAATCATTATAAATTATTCAATAATAATAAAGTACTCTACTGACATCTCTACTTACTTACCTACTTACCTCATTAAAAAAATAAGATTGCCTCATGCGATGATACAAGTATGGAGCCTACCAATCGTATCTTTAATTAATTTCTAAGAAGCCTTCAAAAATCTTTTCTGATATCCGACCCTAACAAATTTTATTTAAGAAATTTATATTTTATTATTTGCACAATTAATTGCAATTTCATTATATTATTACCAACAACATTTTTACATCATTTAAAAATCCTGTAATACGTTAGTGTGTAGGTAGGTACACAATGTAGCAGGTACCTACCATAGGACGACATATTAACTCTCCAACGTCTATTAAATGTGTATCTTTACTTGTTTTTCCTCTTAAATAACTACGTACAGTACTCCAAAAGTAATAATGCGCATAGAAATCTTCGGAAATCTTCGTCATTGTTCGGCAACGGTCGTATTACCCGAGCGTCGAAAGACGATATTTATATAGAGTGGTTAAGAGCAATTTCTCTATGCCTAATTTTATATATTATGTGTTTTGTGCTAAAACAGATTTGATTTACCTGTAACGAAATTTGATTCGATAATTCCATGTAAGTAAATAGCGAAAACGCTACAATCATTGTTGGAGTGATTAGTTTTCAAGTGTCTTACCGAAGTTGGTGTAATTATGGAGGAAAAGGTTTAAATAACATAAGGTTTTATTAGAAGGAGAAAAAAACGTTTTCAAATAGAGGTTTACATAAAATATAATCAAAATCTCAGTTCAAATTTGTTTACAGCACTAATCATTCCAGAAAAATAATACAATTATAAAAAAATTAATCAGAATCGAGGAAGACCTCTATTCCCGACATCGCAGATTCATCAGAAGTTTCATTATGCTCTTGTTCATTTACACTTTCCTCACTGCTATCACCTGTGTAAATAATCAGTTTATCGGAATAACTATCGATTCTTGGCTCAAATTTTCTATATTCATCTTCGCATTGAACCGCATGATCAGAAACTTTTTTCCATTCTTCTGGTCCTATTTTATTGATTTTTTCTAATATAGCATCTTTAACTGACGTCACAGTCATTGCAATATTTCTCTTGGCCACGTGTTGCTTTATTTGGGACCAAATATTTTCAATAGGGTTAAAATCGGGATGATATGGTGGCAATCGTATAATTTTATGCCCATGTTCCTCCATTATACGGTCAATGGCAAATTCTGTGTAATTTTCTTTGTATCTTTGTATAATTTTATACAAATCGGGTTTCAGTTTCTTTGGGTCATGCGGAATGTTGTGTTGTTGTAACCAAGCTGTCATTTGTGGTTTAGATGTGTTTGAGTTTGGTGGTTTCACAGACAGCTTATTATGATATGGGGCGTTGTCTATTACCAACACACTATTAGGAGGCAAGTTGGGAATCAATTGATTGCGTAGCCAAGTTTGATAACGTTCCGCGTTTATTTCTTTATGATAGTCACCTTCTGAGTCGACACATTTATGTAACATTAGAGCCCCTGGGACGAAGCCTTTTTCATTGCCTGCGTGTACAATAATTATTCGCTCTCCTTTGGAAATGGGTTGTTTGATACCTTTTTTGTTGCTATCTTGCCAAGTTTTACCCTTAGTATGTGATGTGTGCACATACGACTCGTCCATAAATACTATGTTTCTACCAGAACTCCTCAGCTGTTGTATTTCTCTGAGATATTTGATCCTTTTTAGGCGTATATCATGTTTTTCCATAAGTAATTGTCTGTTATTATCAGTTTTCAGAAACCTAAACCCCATGTCTTTCAAGATCAACCTTAAAGTCTCGGCACAGCCTTTGAAATTAATAGCTTCGATCAACTTTATTCTTAAATTATTTACAGTTGGGAGTTCTTTCAGCGTCAATTGAAAATTGTATATCATATTACGAATAACACAGTAGTCGAAATCATCAAGTACCAGCCGAAATCTACTTTTAGGTCTTCCTTTTTTCGGTGTAGAAAATTTCTTTGATTGATTATGTTTTTTTTCGTTTAAGATATTACTCAAAGTTCGTCGCGAAATTCCTGTAGCTTTTGTAACACGGTCTTGAATTTTTTTAAAATAACCATCATGGTCTCTGTTGAAAACATTGGCTTCATTTAAGAAATAAGGGTACACATTAAATACCATTTGCCGTGCTTGTGAATTAAGCGGTTTTCCACGTTTAAATTTATCCATTTTGGAAGAATTCGTCTGAAAGAAAATGGCATGGGCAGAGTTAGGTATATATTTTTTATGCATGTTTATCTATTTATTTAATTTAAATAAATCTCATTTTTTAAATGTTTTTCTAGTACTTAATATGTATTTAATGTAGGTATTTTATTTTTTTAATATTAAAAAAACGTGAAATATGTTATTTATTTTCCTTTTTTCAAAATATACTATTTAAATCTGAATAAGCTAATTAATGTTGAAATTATATTTACCAAGAAGGGTGTGTAATAGCAGCTCTATATATTTCCACAAATAGAGAACACGTGCAGTCACTACCAATATATAAAGACGACTGACAGACATTTCGCTGACCGGCGACAGCTGCCGAACGCCCGATTTGTTTTCGATTGTGCACACATGATATTGACTCCTATCTCTTTTAAACAAGGTGCAAAATGCAAATGCCTTGTTTAGGGCTCTTACGATTCCATGATTCGAGTGTTTCCGGGAATACGACAATTAGCGAAGATCTGCATGTGCATTATTAATTTGGGAGTACTGTACATAATCACCATTTGTTTTACTTGTCAAGTTTGGATAACCACGAAAACGTAAATAACATAATTCTTCATGGTAGGTTGTAATGCCAACGGTATCGAAATAAGACATAGTTGTACCTTGAAGACAATGGCCGACACACAATGGATAATATCTTTGTTTTAGCTGCGTTGGTCAACAATCTATCTCTAAATCAAATCCTATAAATATCTGAGAGAATAAAGCTGATCTCAAGGCGGATCGTGAGACCAGCAAACAACAGCAATCATTGCAATCATCCTTTTAAGTCTTACAGGGAGACCGTCGGTGTTTGTAGGGTCCATGTGCTGTCCACCCATAGGTAATAAACGCCTTACGAATATTCTGCTTTGCTTACCTATTTTCAAAATGTTTACTAAAATATATAATAGATTTGTCAATATGATTTAGTTTTTTACATTATTTTCTCTGCTTGTAGGAATAAGGTATAGGTATAAGCTTAGTTTTTAACTGACTTTAAATACCTGCTAAAAATCAGTTACTTCTCTTCTAAGTTCTCAATTCGGATGTTTTATGTATGTTCGGATGTAACTCCGTCAATTTGATGGATTTTCAAATTTATTTTTTTGTTCGAAAGAGGGTTAGTCCGAAATGGTCCCATACAAATTTCATAATAGTCTTAGGATGAGTTTCGGAGATAAAAATATATTAATGCCAGCAAATCAGCCCCGATTGAAGTCGGTTATATGTTCTTTTTAAATAAAGTTTTATTTGCTTAAGTTTTGTCATATCTTATTAAAATACAGAGGGCATATTTGCTTAATTAATTATTACGCAACGCATTTCACCTATCATAAGTATATCTACTAACTGCCTTAACCTATTACATCAAGTGGTATATATACTGGTTTATTATGAGGATAACACTTTGATCACAACACATTAATTTAGTAGATCACACATGGTGCCGAAAATTGTACTTAAATATAATTATGATATTTTTAAGGTAGAGCCTCAAAAAAATCAAGCAACGAACAGTTGAAAACATTTCAATACACAACTACACCTAATGTTCAAAATTAAGTGTATTATTGTCTTGGTCACTTAAATCTAATATCTGCAGTTGGTACAGATATTCTAGGAAACTATCAAGCCAGTTCGTGTAGATAGGATCGTGCGCTCTCGTCGCCCTGAGGGCGCGACCCTTCGCAGCCCATGTCGGCTTATATAGCAGTCTGTTGAGCCGTCATGCGACTCCGATATTCACTACATATAGTCTCAGACTACAAAATACTGAGAGTCCAGAATGCAAGCTTCATAGTAAACGCTCTTGAAGAACGTAACTACATATAGACATCGTTCACGCAGTGCTGGATCTATTTTTATTTCGAGGTGGGGCAAAAACTTTATGATAGCACTCTTCACCACTTCAACATGCCATTTGGTACTTCCTAAGCCGTGCACCCAGGGTGCGGAACCCGCCTTGATCCGGCCCTACGTTCACGGATACGGAATTGAGAAATTGGGTTCCGTGTCCATATCTATGTGTGCGATGTGCGTGCTTCAAGAGCATTTTCTATTTTCCTTCTGCACTTTCTGGTATTCTGTGCTCGAACCTTAGCATTATATAACAATTTCCTTTATTGATGCTTGGCTCTCTTCATAACATAATAGGTAGGTATACTCGTAGATAACTGCTTTGGGTGCAAGATATTTTGGGTGGTCTTGGCGGGAACATAAACAAAGCCATAAACCTGCTTTTACACATTAAGCATTTACAATGCGATAGGTGTAGTAAATGTGAGTTTGTGAATACTACAAAAATGCCTATGTCTGCAACATACTTACTGCGGAAGCGAACCGAATGCAACATTTGTGAAATAGAGATACACTGTCTTTCTAACAAGGCAAATAACAATTTAAGCCAGACAGGCGCAGATCCAGAGTCATGTTCTGAGGTTGGCACTTTGACCCAACACCGGGCAAGTGTAAGTAGTTTTGCCCCTCAACGCCGAACGACGAACACTAGAAAATTCACGAGTCTAGAGGGACAATTGTCCCTGTTGCTCTCCCTTTGGATCCACGCTTGATTTTGACCAGCTAATCATAAATATCATAGACATGGAGCAGAATCAACATTAATAAAAGTCCGATACAAACACTAAGTTGTTACGAGACCGCAGACGTCTGTATTGTATTACGAAATTGGGACAAAAGACAGAAAGTAAATCTGATAGGAAATATATCTAGTCGGCAGTCCTGCCCACTGCTAATGCAGTACCGTGCCGACAATTGCGACCGTCCGTCGACCACGATACAAAGAGCCGTGATTTGTTGATGGAGATTTTACATTGTGGTGCCCGTGTCGTAACGGTTTGTTGGTTTATTTGTCGACTAATGTACCCACGTAGATACTTTATATTTGAGGTCATTTGAAGTATCGAAGTTATACTTTGGTAGTTACTTATCTACAACTGTTATAACAATTAGATCTATATATTACGCCTTAAACCTGACTTGGACTTTCTATAATAAGTACTGTAAACATACAATCTAATCCGGTGGTACATACCTAGTGCATCTCTATGTTAAACATATTCCCAAGTCATCGTTTAGTTTGGATACCTACTTGAAACTGGGCAGCAATATGTGTGCTGAGCCACAAACAGCAATGCAACAATAAAAGATGACCACTGCCAGTGCAACATCCATCCGTCAGGATGCTGTGGCCTTACATCTATAATAGCCTAAGTACAACAAAAACCGGCCAAGTGCGAGCCGGACTCGCTCATCGAGGAATCTGTGCCAATAATTTTCACCTTTTTTATTTTTTTGGATTTTTTCCTTCATTTGTACTGTAACCTTGCTTTTTGCCAAGTTTCGTGATGCTAGGTCACCGGGAACTACGATATAGGTTTTCGACCCAAAACCTATTCTTTATTAATTTCAAATCATCACTGCATATCCCTATCATTATTGGAGTAATAGTCTGACGTATCTGTTTGTATGCAACGACTATTACTTACTATTTACTACTTACTGATTTAACATTATTTTATACAATATCAACATCTGATAAAAAAATATATATATATATATACATTAACTCTTCCATTTACACAACAAAAACAATATGTATTTTCAAAGTCATCCTAATGACGGCGATCGCTTTAATGAGCCGAATGTCATTGTAAACAAAAATCAAAGAAACAATGTATAATTCTTTAAGTGTATAGTCTACATGTTGGTTATTGCGTGCACCGTCCTTACAAGGCATGTTGACAGTAACGATAGGTACAGGAAGTCCTTGTATATCATTCCTTATGAGTTAACTGAACAAGCTATTGGTAATAAATTAAGTGCACTCATTGATTTAATGACTGTAGATTTCTGTTATTTAGATTCTTTTGTTTTTCATTCAAAAGTTGTATTTGATTTTATCTAAGTAACTGTTGTGGATTCTGATACAACTTACTGATAATTTGCAGAATATTATTATATCTTAAGGCACCTGTCCCACCAACGACGAGAAAGCGAGTAGCGATTTTATCGCTCAAGAAACGTACGTACTTATGTAGATCCCGGGTAAACACAAGAGATACATATATTAATAGTTGATCGCTGACCGTTCAAACTACAGGCGAGGACTCACTCTATACTGCATCTCTTTTGTTTACACAGACGGGATCTACTATATACATCTGTTGTACGTTTCTTGAGCGATAAATCGCTACTCGCTTCTCGCTGTTGGTGGGACAAGTGCCTTACATAATTCAAACCAACTTTTTCTCCATTCTCATACCTATTGGGTACAAATGCGACACCAGTTAATCAGAAATCTTTAGACTGATTTTGATGTTTTCAAAAAAAGTTTAGATGTTTTCAAAGCTTCTGTGACTGTACTAAAAATAACACTACGTCGCGTTTACAGATTGAACTATGACAAGCTATAACTTCGACAGGACGTAATTTCAACCATCTTTGATAAGACTCAACTGCGTCAAAACTAAATTGACTATCATTCGAAGTTCAGTCTCACACCCTCGTATCGTAAAATCCATGTATCTACGTAGACGCTAAACCACGGGACCACACCACAATATCGAATGACTACTTGGCTATAAAAGTGTCCTTTGATCTGAATATTAAACGTAATGTCTGTTGGCCAACAGAATGGCGAGAGCACAGGCGAGTTCACGCCTGTGGTCACAGCAACATGCAAGACGGGCGTCATGGCAATCAACGTATCGTTCAATCAACCTTTCAATGGTGTTGTGCATGCCAGAGAATTCAGGTAAGTAATTTTGTTCAAGTCGTTTCATCTATAGATATCGGCGGATGGATACCTACAAACAGTTTATATAGGTAATCTTAAAAATATTTCATACACATCACAGGGATCGGAATAGGTAGAATATATTTACCTACACTTGGAAGAAGTATCTAATACTGAGTGAATAATACCTCTTCTAAAAACCAGGAATCATAAACGTGGCGATTGAATCCCGGGAACAAAAATATTGCAAATAATTTATTGAATTTTGAAAACTTTCAAAACAAATTATTATTAATTCGAAGAATCTTCCGTAATAAAACTGTTAAACTAAAGTGCTTTGTTTTACAGATAGAAAAATATTTTTTTGAAAAGTTGGCTTATTATGTGTATTTACTTGATATATAATCAAGTAAATCAACAAGACAATCAACAACAAGACAATCAACAACATTAAAAAGCAACAAAAAGGGTAACTTAAAACTTAAAATATCAACTATATCAAATCACTATTAGGCAAGGATCTCTAGAATGTACATTAAAGTGATTGGTATCAAGCTGGTATTGTCATGGTAGCTTCATTTTGACAAGACCAACTTTATGTATACGACAAATTTATATAGTAGTACATTAGTAAAGAAAACAAAGATGTTAAAATGACAAACTAAACTTTGCCATAGGAAAACTATAGTCCACATACATCAAGATAGACCAGTAGACATAGTTTACCAACTGTAAATAAATTTATAATAGAAAAAAATATTTTTGTGATTCAATGATACGGCTTTTACTTGTGCTATGTGCCTTGTAGCACAAGTAAAGGCCATAATCGTTGCGACAAAAGGTTTTTAAAAAGGAGCCGAATCGTGTAGGTAAAGAAAAATACTGTGTAAAAATAAGGTAAATAGTCCTATTTGACTTGTTATTATTTATATTGCCCGGGCAAAATAAGTAGCGCTTTACATTAACCACTTGGTACATACACGTAATATAACATATACCTAGATATGTGAATATTTAAATGGGTGCATTAAGTGCATTTTATATAAAATAATTCATGATTTTTAAATGCCAGGATTATACGTCATTATCATCATACCGGGATTTTAGTAAAGGTATTATCCACTCTATGTTAGATACTTTTTCGAAGTTTAGGTAAACATACTCTACCTATTCCGATCCCTGCCATCACACACGTAGCAACCACAGTAGTAACAAACTTTTAGGTAGGTGAGTAGCTACATTTGATTAAGAGTGAGTAGTCTAGACTAGTCTCACTATCTTTCCTCAAAACGAAACTTCTTATGCGAACTATTCCTCACAGTCGTGGGTCTCTTTTCCAATCCAATTTCAACTCATTTTCTGGATTATCACAAAAAGTTCGTATCCATGAAATGTTAGCAATGTTTGTGAATGACTGACTTTAATTAAAATAACTAACTCAACGTGTTTATTTTATTTTCGATTGAAACTTTGTTTTTCATTGAAAAAGAGGCCTCTTGTTTGATTCAGTTCAGTTAGGAAGGAAAACCAATTTATTTTTCGGCATAGACCGAACCGAAGATAAATGGGAGCCAGAATAAAATAAATGTTGCCCGTTTTCATAAATTTTGTGGGGCCTCGCACTTTATTGGTTATCTGGTTAAATTGTATTTATGCTCTCCCAAAATTACACCTATTATACATAGGTACCTAGGTGCCTATGTACCTAATGTGCTAACTCCAATACGATAAGTAACTGCGTAAAGGTGATACCGATATTCTAAGTCTTCTCGACTAAGTTTCTAAAATAAAAAAAAAACCTTATTTCTTAATTGCAAATTAAAATTATGTGTTTCAGAACTCCCTCATGCATGGCGTTGGGTAACGGGACCGAGTCCTTGAACTTCGACATAAATTTGATGGCAGCTCAAGGGTCGCCACAGTACTGCGGCGTCTTTTGGAATAATGTTAGTATGAAAGATTTAGATTCAGATTTATTTATTTGCTATAAATGTCGTACAATTCAGATGTATAATAATGTGTATAATTGTGTATCTACATTATTATTGAGACTCAGACATTTAGTCATCACATCACAGACATGCAAAATTATACAATTCAAAGTTTGAAGTTTACAATTCGTAATAAGAACGATGATTTCAAATTAATTAAATACAATACATTCATAAATTATAAGATGTCAAAGAAATCATTTTAAATTTCAAAATTGTGTATCGAGAAATTCTTTAATATTATAAAAACATTCGTGACATAACCAATCATACTCGTATAATTGTCGTTAGAACACTTTTAGTGGTTGTTAGGTTCAATATGCGGGTAGTTTGTTGTATATCCTCACTGTCATTTGGTTACAATTTCGGCTGTACATTGCAGTTTTAGATGGTCTAAGTCGGTTCATATCTGACGGAAAATTCGCACCTAAATGTTTTATTGTATATTTGTCTGTTCTGGCGTTACGCGACCGATAGTACGCGACGCATTTTCGTCAGATATGTCCCGACCCTAGGCATACATAAACGGTCTGGATGTCGAGAATTAAAAGTGTACTTATCGCTAAACTTATTGAATACGTATATATTATTTTTTACAAAACAACCAACTTCGTATATATACAGAGATGAAAGTGGCAATAGCTTTTACTCTTTGAAGAGTGTTTTACATGATGCTAAGAGATCAACACCACAGATTGCACGTATACATTTTTTTTGAATGACAAAAACCCTATTTATATCGCCAGACTGACCCCATAATTTAGGGTAATATGAAGGCGACATGGCCATGATAAGCGACTAAGGCAGTTTTCCTATCATTTGTTTTTCTAATTCGGTACAATGCAAATCAAAAACTATTAATTTTCTTTTACACATTATCTATACGAGTAGTCCATGCACAGAATTGATCAAACCTAATACCTAGGAAGGTAGCGCGAGGCACCCCCTCCATAGTAACGCTATTTAGATTAATATTAACTTTAGGCGCAATCATTTTATTGTTTCTATAAATTGTATATTTAGTCTTATTTGGATTAATGGTCATATTATTGTATTGTAGATAAAAGTAAATGTCAAGGATTGTATTATTAATTTCTGTTTCAATATTATCTTTATATTTAGTATCTATTATCACAGATATATCATCCGCAATAAGACCGCATTTGTGTTTCATAAATTCTGGCAAGTCATTAATATAGAGTAAAAATAGCTGAGGACCTAGTATGCTGCCTTGCGGTACTCCATGTTTATTGTTTTTATAAAATGATTACTTCTCTGTATATTCAACTCAAATCTTGTTTTTCCCGACCATCAATACCTACGCTATAGGTACGCTATAATACAATAATCAATGGCTATCAATCTGCAAATCTACTAAATCCGTAAATGTTACAAGATATGATTTTTGTTATTACCGAAACCGTACCAATGCTAACATTTTCACATCACATACCTACATTCATCTCTAAAACGGCTATTACACTACCCTGAACCAGGGTTCATCATCAAGGTGGCCTTGAATTTTTTTTAGAGAATTAGGGCACTTACTGTTATTACATTTCTCTTTTAAAGAGTCCCTGATCTAGTGTACCTAGGTAGTGTAAAAAGTGCATTATTAAGCTCGCGCCCTACTTACTCAGTTTCAGGAAAACAACATCAAGTTGCTTCTTCTTTAGAAGAATGGAGTAACCTCCCCTGTCCCTACTTCATAAGTCCGGGCGGTTTTATTATAGCTATTTCTCTTACGTTAATGGCCATAATACATCAATTTATACCTAATTGCAGTGTTTAACATTTAAACCTGCTACTTTGGCATAACTATCCCATTTTCATTAAAGCTTCAAGAAATAACATTTTGCATATCCATAACATTCGCTTGCGAAGATTTACCGCCCACTTTAATGTTTTTAAATGAGTAAGACTTGTAGGTAGGTAGGTACTGTATAATACGTAACTAATGGCAAACATTACATGATTTCAGCGCACAGACGAACGGTCGTTGCCGCTGGCGGTTCGTGTCCACCGAACCTTGGAGTTGGCCGACGACAAGTTCTACGTTATCACTTGCGGCAAGGCGGGCTTCAGAAATGCACGGTACTTATTATACTTCATTAAATGAATAAATTAAATAATTTTCATCAAACAGCTATAGACACGTGTCTGGTATCCAACTTGAACAACTTGAATCAAGCCAGTGTGCAACTTGAATCGTAACTTTAAATTACAATTTATTTGTTATAAAAGCTAGTTAGCAGCAAGGATTTATAATCATGTAAATTGACTTACATTCAGTCCCAGGGCTTTAGCTACGCTTATCGTTAAATGGTTCTTAAAATAGACAGACACATAAGTCTGAACCTACAAAAACTTTACAGCTACGGGAGATTATAGCCAAGCTTCCAAATAAGAACGTAGGCAGGTATTTAAAAAAGAAACTCAAATACCTACTTACATAAATGGAAATTAATGTTTCTTCATTTTATTTTCAATTGTTATCTAGGTAATATTTTAGTACCTACCTGGACACATTTTTGTACACATTTACATTTTCACACCTTCCTACGTATCTAGGTAAGTACCTACTTGTGCGTAGAGCTTCTACTTCTATAAATTAAATATTTATTGTAATTTCATTAAAGATGACTTACCAATCTATTTTTTTTCTAGTCGTAATAGGTACAAGTAGGTAGATATGGCAATTTTAAACCATACGAAAATCGAGTAAGTAAGTACGAAATCCACATCGTTTTAACAGACAGAGCATGAAATAATCCTAAGCTCGGCAGATTAGTGGCCGCCGCGTAATGTTATCTGAGCACAGAGGAACATCACCGCCCTTTGCACATAATCCGTTAAAAGCCTACTTCACAAGTTTCTATTCCACATAGATAGGAACCTACATATATATAAAATAAATATTATCCGCTTACCACTTCATAGTCCAAATAGGTAGATAGGTATCTAAGCTAATGAACAGTTCGCAGTAAGAGCTCTCTATATTTTCTTCATTTCAGAAACGAAACTTCACTAGTGTCTCTACGAATGTTAGATTCACAAGGCCGAAAAGTGCTTAACGCAGCGTTTGGTCTTCCTTATACGCTCAGAGCTGAAATCAGCAAACCTGATGGTAAGAAATTCGCCTACATACTATTCATAAATAGTTCAGTAAGGGTTTATTATCATTCGCAAATACCGAAGGCTTATCACCCCTTTGAAGGGATCGAAAAGGCAAACTTAATGGTCCGGATGAGAGTGCTCCCTTCGGAATACTTTTCCCTATTGCCGCCTAACAAAATCAAGCACCCGACAAATAAATAATGCTGTTTTACTAAATGAGTGTCTTACATTTTTTATTTTGAATTACAGGGACTCACGGCATAAGGTTGAAAAACTGCTTTGCGTTCAACATGCGAAATTATACTGTAGAACTTCTAGACAATCGAGGGTAAGTACCCACCTACTTTATGTTTCTTCTTACACCTTAAAGACGTTTATATTATACACAAAATTTATATTATTTTATTTATATTTATTTATATTGGCCGTGTGGTACCGGCTTAAGAATAGTACCACCCCATCACTTCCCGTGGGTGTCGTCAAGGCGACTAAGGGATTTACCACCGGAGGGCGGGCAGCAGCGTCCTCTGTGTATTTTAAAGCCTTACTGCGATCGCCAACCCGCTCGCCAAGCGTGGCGATTATGGCAATTACCCCCAGGGTATTGGGGAGACCCGTGCCCAGCAGTGGGACATCATATGGGTTGATATGTATATTATACACACCCTTTTAATTAAAAAGTAAAAATTCACTTCAAAGCGTGAAAGGGAGAAAGAACTCGTGCGGCTTTTGACAGGTATTGTCCACCAAGTAGCGTTGTCTCTTTCTAGAAGTGGTCAATTTTGTTAGATATATGATATGGCACAGTCGTATTCTCTACGTCAATGCACAAAACATATCCCATTGAGGCGTCCTCATACCCTCGTCCTTCAATACACAAAAGAGGTTGTTGTTGACAGATGTCCAGTCAAACAACAGTCAGTGGTGGCGAAATCGGAGAGTGGGGTAGCAGAGTTAGCGATCGCGTCCATGTTCCGGTTTCCGGACTCATCTCAAATCAACTTTCAATGCGATGTGGCAATTTGTAGAGGTAAATATATAATTTAAAAACATTTTTATAAATTTTCGACAGAATCCGCCTTTTCCCAAGTACCTAACTTAGACTAGACTTTATTTATTGAAGGTCTGCGAAATGTTTGAAACTATGTGTTTTATTATATTCGTAGTAGGTATCTACCTACGTTTAGATGGATATCTGCCAAAACTGTACTGCGCCAACTTTATGTAGGTACTTACCTACCTACCTATGCTGCTTGAAACTCTAACATGACTTTGTCTTATAAAATGTTATAAGCTAAGGTAAGGGTATTACTCGCGTAAATATTTGACCGTATTACAAAAGCCGTTGCAATACGGTCGAAACGTCGGACAATTAAATATTTACGCGAGACCCGTAGCTTATACAATTTTATAATGTGTGCAAATCGTGAAAGTTTACGAATATGACTCTACCTAACAATAAAATTAGCAATAAACCATTTGGGGGAGCGGGAGGCCCCCTCCAGCTACTCCAAGGGGTGTTAGTTATTGGTGGTACCGTTTGCCGTTATAAATATAATTTAAATATTTCTAACAATGTTTTCAGGCACATGTTCGACAATAGACTGTAGCACAGAATCGCGTTTCGAGAAAAATGATGAAGAGAGCAGTGTCACTGCCTCCACAGGCATCTTCGTGCTTGACCCCAACGATGCAACTGGTAATTAAGTTACTTTATAAATAATTATGTTTGAAAGGAGATTGAGCCTGAGCGAATTCATTCGAAATTAAAAATTAGGTACTCATTTATTCATTTTAAAGGCTCGTTTTGGATAGGCTAGAGGTGTGTAGCACTGCGTACTTTACGCATCTATGTTTTCTAAAAAGAATACAATGCAGTTTAGAAACATTAGTCTTCATTCATTTACTTGGTAATATAAATCTTTAAAAATACAAAATGCGCACAGCATATGCGGACAAAAGTGCACAGCCAGATGTGGAAGATTGCGCAGGTACGTCAAACGTCTGCATGACCTACGAATGTCACACTTCGCTACGCTTTATTCCACCTACCACAATGGAATCATTGCACCCAGGTGATATCACCTAGATGAATTGAGTGGACATGAGTGGTGTCCTTTGTTCAATTTGGAAATAAATCACCCAGGTGATAAGACCCAACATACCCCTTAAATATTTTTTTGGAATTTGTTAACCCACATTCTAGGTTGCAAAATATTTAAAATCAAAGTCCAATCTTTGAGTAATTAATTTGAATAACGATAGTGTAAATTAAACTGGAGTCGTATTTGTCCATAATATTTTTACAATTTATCGTTGGTAACATTGGTGTCTAATAAATATTAGTTGTGGCTTGTGGGTAGGTTATTAATTTAATTAATTTGTCAATCCTGATGTGTGTTGTTGTTTAAAAAAGAGAACAAAGGAGATTTGATATTAGGTAAGAATACCTAGAACACATTATTAAAGTGATTGATATCACGCTGGCATGGTTTGGGTTCGATGACACGCCCAACTTTATGGTACCTACCTATACGAGAAATGTACCTATATAGTGATAGGTACGTTAGTAAAGATTACCATGGGAAACGATGTAAATGTCACAATAGCTTTTATAACTATTTGTTATTGTGGTATTGTTTATTTACCCAATAAAAGAAAAAAAAACCGATGTTAAACATGACAAACTTAACTTTACTGTTTGAAAACAAAGCCCGTAAAAAAGTTAAGTAACTGCAAATAAATTTATATGCCGTTATAAATGTATTTGGTACACTAACCGCTAAACTAAACTATTATTCAAGTCGATTTTTATTATTATACCTATAAGTAGCATTTTAACTACTTAACCATAACAACCATCATTATGTTTCATATGTTTGTTGATGTCTAATTTACATTAAACTAATTTAAATAATCACTGACTTTGATTAAAAATATTTAACAACCTAATAAGTAATTGGGCAAATAAAGTCCATAATAATATTTTTTTTTAAATCGTCCTTGTTCACCTAGGTGATTTTAATAGACAGGTGAACAAAGGGCATTACGTAGAAATAGGATTGCTCTTATTATTTTAATTATTGTATTGTAAGATATGTATTAACCCTATTTAAAGCAAATAAAAAATGTTTTTATTTGTGTTTATCTCCACTCAATTCACCTAGGTGATATCACCTGGGTGTAATGATTCCAAGGTAGGACACTAGTTATGTAAAATGGACATAACTTCACCTAGGTGAACAAAGTAGAATAAATAAACCACTTGAACTTACCTTCAAACTTATTTTACATTACATTTGTCGTAATACTATTATATGCAAGAAATACACTCAATCTGGTTTTCTTTCATTGGTTTAATGTACACTTTTGAGCAATCTGGATGATGCCCACATTTTTTTCTCTGGTGCATTTGCTGGCTTCTTTGGCTCAAGAGTCTTACTCGTTTATACCATAAGAAGCCACCAAATGCACGAAATAAATTACTTATTTCGTGCATTTGGTGGCTTCTTATGTCTCTTGCTTAAATCCTAATCTGATAGTAACTTCAGCTGTATTTTTGTCTTATTATATAAAACCCACGGGAGACTACAAACAAGCTTATTCGGTATGAGAATCCAACCCAAAACCTCTTGCTCAGCAGTCGCACGTACTACGGGCCACAGAGG
The DNA here is from genome assembly GCA_945859575.2 of Herminia tarsipennalis. Classification (NCBI taxonomy): domain Eukaryota; kingdom Metazoa; phylum Arthropoda; class Insecta; order Lepidoptera; family Erebidae; genus Herminia; species Herminia tarsipennalis. Next base: position 15,401,914 of record OX243838.2, read on the forward strand.
CAATAATCATCTGATGTAAAATGTATCTTATTTAATCTTTCAGTTGCCGCACTAGCGTGCACGGATGGCAGCGTGCGTCCGTTATGGTTGTTGTACCTCGCTATCGCCCTCGGCGTTATGTTCGTAGTCATGCTGCTCATCAACTGCTTCCTGTGCACTGCCATGACGTGCTCATGCGCCAGAACGGATGTGAGTGCGCTACAAGATTATTTTTTGCCTGGTTTTTTATATCACTTTCGTCAGATTTATTTCGAGTAATCCACTCTGAATACTTGCGTACCCAAAGGTGCTACATGACTTGAGCATTCACTTTTAATGAGCATTCTTACAAAAAATTAACAACGCGAAACGACATTAAAGTTTCGAGCTTTTTCTTTCATTTCCAAGACGAAACAGATTAGTTTGCCACCATTTTCTATTGTTCTTTTTATATTTTTCAATATAGCCTATAAGTATAAAAACAGCTAATTACTAGAGCGTTCACTAGAATAATCGTGAAAATGTTAGCTGCGATGTTTGGCTCCATGCTAGGCTCTATTTGTTGCACAGTTCGACAAACTTATGTACTTACTACATTTTGCTTCAAGTGAAAGCTAAAGTCTATCAGCACCATTACTTGAATAAGTCTAGGATAGGTGGGCAATTGTGTTTTAATAAAGTAGGCACAATATGAAAGCCGAGGTAGGTACGTAAGTCTGACTTGCACTTATCAGTTTTTATTTTCTCCTAGTACCTATAATTAACAAGTTGCTCATAGCAATCTCTACCTATTCTATTTAAAACTTATATTACACTTACAGGTGATTGAGAAGGACCCATCAGTAGTAGAAGATTATGATCCATACAGAAGCTGGCATGGCAGTCAATACGGCAGCCGGTACCCATCTTCCACAATTCATTCAGCCAGGTATTTATTTTTATACAAAAACGTGAATGTCCTTTAAACAAAAACTTGAGCTTGAATAATACCTACTTTTTATCCTTTACACCTACATCACATATTAAGCCATCAATTTCAAATTAACGTATGGTTTTATTTCACAGATCAGTCTCCGACAACAGTGACCACTATGCGATTGTGCAATCAAGGCCAGGCAGTCGACATTCTGGCATGCACCGAAATAGACATTGATTATGTAGGTATTGCCGTTTTAAATACCTACTTATTAAGGTTTTTTTTAAAAGCCCTTTGATCCGCTCGTCTTCCGCATAGCTTTAAAGCCGTTGTTGAGCCTCTAGTCTTCCTGCGTACTAGATCCAGGGAGACAACATAGATCACCAATAAAATATTATATAACATTCAAAAGCTCAGCTTTGACTAAACTATTTCGTGCCAGCGAGCTACCTTACCCTTAGATTTAATGCAAGGCAAAACGGCATTTCATTTTATAACCGTCTTCTTCGTCCTCTGTTTGTTATGTAGATATGTATAGAAGCATCTATGTACATGTATGTATGTATGAGGTATGCATATGAAGAATGAATGCATGAAAAAAAGAAGGCAGTCCATTTTTCTTTAATAAGCTATTCATTCCGGAAATATTTAAAAACATTTAATTTTATCTGTTTTCAGAAGATACGAGCAAAGAAAATACGATTTTCTATGACATAAGTACGTCGGTATATCAAGTAACGCTGACGTATAGTAAACTAATGATTCAATTATCCTCGAATTTAAACTGATATAAAAATTAAAGTAACATTTAGAGGAGTAGGTTCTATGCAATATGTTGACTGATCCTCACACATATTGACCCAATAAAATGAGTAGGTAATATAGGGTGAGAGGTACGGGTATCAAAAAATCAATAAAAAACGATACCCAAGCTTTTTTACTTATCAACTAGCCTGATAAAAGTTGCACCATTTGATAAAACAGTTCATCAGTCGCTGACATCAGTTATTACAATTACCTTCAGTCATTTCATTGCAAACGCTCATACGCTAAGTCTTTAATTCACTAAGATCTAGCGACCTTGATGCATTTTTGTGATTTAACTAAGATTTTCTCTCTACAAGGATAAAATAATATTGGATTTTCTATAAGGAGAAAATAGTCTGGTGACTAAAGTCCTAGTTTATGTGAGAGATTTCAGTTTAGAGTCAGAACAATTTTTTTTTCCCAATAATAGCGTGAATAAAACTCTACATATTGTAAAGAACAGACTTCTTAAAAATAATGGTGCTTTGTTCACAAATAAATATCATTAAAGTAGGCAAGCGATGTTACCTTGGAGAAGAAACGCGTGCAACTCTTCAGCTGATGAATGAATATAACTTGTGCCATTTAATATGCATGTACCTTATGTGGTTTAAGCTGTAGGCAGTATATTATTAATCTATGTTCATTATACATACTTACGTATAATGCTATATAAAACTAGAACGATACAACGAATCCGTCCAAATGGTCCAAATTCATGTGTCAATTTATTTTATTAGATAGAGCTACATATTTTGGTAGTTAAAGATTAAGCTCCTAACGTTAAGTAAGATTTTAATCTATTTGTAAGGTTGTGTTTGTACATTTATTTTGAAAGTATTGTTAATTAAGCATTTACGCACAATTCGATGTCTAGAACATTTACAAAATAGCCGTTTTTAGAAAATGACAACAAAATTGTTTTTCTTGCTCACTTAAATATGATTTTTTGAGCTTGGGACTCCTTGCATTATGCAATGAGTCATAAGCTCAAACTGCTTGCAAAATGTTTCGATTTTTTTACACTGGCAATGTACAGGGTTCAAGTTTTTGGGTGGCAGGGGACACCCGTTGCTGCGTAATGATGATAATTTTATACTAAAATACTAGTGGTATAAGTAAATAATACCAACTGGAATGTATGCAAGTTAAATAGAATAATTATTATCTTGTACAATAATATAAAATCAGATATAAGTTGTATTCAAACTAGACTTAGATATTATAAACAAATACCACATCATCACTGTGAATTACTTTAGGATAGTAGTGTATATTACCTAATGTAATTTTAATTTATATAAGTGAAGTATTATTTTATAGTAATCCATCATGAATCGTGTATATAAGGTGTTTTTAAGTTAATGTATTAAATAATTTAGTGTGAGTGTTTGTATGTTTACTTAAGTCAAACTTACGTAATAATTGTATTATGGGGTGTGAAACCAATAAATTCCTTTAACACTAGTAGTATTTGATTCGTGAAATTATTTAAAATGTTTCCCTGACCTGAAATCCCTTCAGACTTAGCTGCTAACGGCCGTTTAAATATTATATCTATCTATTGATTGATTTGGCTAGCGATATACAAGGTTATTTTTGGTATAGTGCAAAGCTCAGAAACTCGCAACAAGATTTTGACTTCAAGAAATCATATAAAAAAATAATGAAAATATTGAAAATAAGTTGATTATTACATTTCACATCACATTGTGAATGAAATTTGGATTGTTAGAATAATAAATTAATGAATTAATTATTGATTGATTATTATAACATGGTCCGAAAACTACCCCATAGGATTGTATTACTGATTCTGAGCAAACTACTTTCAGGTTTGCACTGCACCAATAATAACGTTGTATACTTGACATAAGCTCCATACAAAATACGTCAAAATTCTATATCTAGTAGCCAAATCCATCGATAGAGAGATTATTGAAAATGACCGTATCAATTTGTACTATGCGTTTCAAATGAGAAACATGATTTTAAAAAGGGTGACCGGTCAGACCCGTCAAATTACAGGCCGATAGCGATAACATCCTTGTTATCAAAGGTGATGGAGAGAGTTCTCAACACCAGACTCTTGCGGTATCTTGAGGAGCACCAGCTGATAAGCGACCGCCAGTACGGTTTCCGTTACGGTCGCTCAGCTGGTGATCTCCTTGTGTACCTCACGCACCGCTGGGCTGAAGCCTTGGAAGGCAAGGGCGAGGTTCTTGCTGTCAGCCTCGACATCGCCAAGGCGTTTGACAGGGTCTGGCACAAGGCCCTTCTATCGAAGCTTCCTTCTTATGGAATCCCCGAGGGGCTCTGCAGATGGATCGCTAGCTTTCTGGACAATCGGAGCATTATGGTCGTCGTTGACGGTGCTTGTTCCAGTCTGAAAACCATTAATGCTGGCGTTCCACAAGGTTCGGTGCTCTCCCAAACACTGTTCATTCTGCATATCAATGATATGCTGTCCATAGAGAACATACATTGCTATGCGGATGACAGCACGGGTGATGCGTGATATACCAGCCAACAGAACGTCCCTCGGAGCGTTGTTCAGGAGAGACGGTTGCAACTTGTGTCAGAAGTCGAGGACTCTCTGGGGCGGGTCTCCGAATGGGGTGAGAGGAACCTGGTTCGATTCAACCCCACAAAGACACAAGTATGCGCGTTCACTGCGAAGAAAGACCCATTTGTCCTAGTGCCACAGTTCCAAGGAGTTACACTCCGAGTCACCGGGAGTATTGGGATTCTCGGTGTCGAAATATCCAGCAAAGTCCAGTTTGGGAGTCATTTGGAAAGTAAAGCCAAATTGGCGAGCAAAAAGGTGGGTGTCCTCAACAGAACGAAGCGTTACTTCTCGCCGGCACAGCGACTTGTGCTCTATAAAGCGCAGGTTCGACCGCACGTGGAGTACTGCTCTCATCTCTGGGCGGGTGCCCCCAAATACTTGCTCGATCCATTTGACTCCCTCCAAAGGCGAGCTGTTCGGATCGTTGATGACCCCAATCTCACGGACAGACTGGAGTCTTTACAGCAGAGGCGTGACTTTGGTGCACTTTGCGTACTCTACCGTCTGTTCAACGGGGAGTGCTCTGAGGAACTGTTTGACATGGTGCCACCGTCACCTTTCTACCACCGCACCACTCGACATCGTAGTAGGGTTCATCCATTCCACCTGGAAACAATACGGTCCTGTACGGATCGATTCCGGCGTTCTTTTCTTCCACGTACGTGTAGACTCTGGAATGAACTACCTGCTGCGGTGTTTCCCGAGCGCTACGACATGTCTTTCTTCAAACGAGGTTTAAAGAGAGTTTTCACTTCTCGGTAGGCAGCGGCTTGGGTGTGTCCCTGACATTCCTGTAGTCCATGAGCGGCGGTTACTGCTTACCATCAGGTGGGCCGCTGGCTCGTCTGCCAACCATAGGCAATAAAAAAAAAAAAAAAAGATAATCGCGATCGCGAAAACTTTAATCTGTACTTGTCAAAATTGTACCGCTAGCAACAAAAACTCCCAAGTCGTGTAAAGTACGTATATGTATGGTAATAGAACGGACGTAATATGTATCTAACATTTTTCTTTATTATAATATTATCAGTATTCTTTATCATTTAATAAACACCAAACAGAAATAAGTAAATAGGCAAAACATAAGAATATTCTACACTTTTGTCGTCTTTCAGTTAGATGTGTTTTTTTTTAAATAAAACATCAATAAAAATAAATAGTAGAATAAATAGTAAATACAGTTCTTATGTATGGTTTATTAGAGTAGTAAGGTACTTCTGTGTAATACTAATGACACCTTTTTACGAATTATTTTTTTGCTCACCTTACGTCATATAATGAAGATGCAGTCGTAATGCGGATCAAAATGTCATCATGACAGTTATCAACTCATTTGAAACGCATAATACGTTTCGTTAAACGTTGATAGATAGATAAAACGCAAAAAGTTTTATATCTATCGATCACACAAATATATATACATAGTTTCGCTACTACACTAGAGTTAGCTTTTTAACAGACATTTAACGGTAGATAAGTTATTGAGACGTAACGAAACGTAGACTTATTGTAAAGGAAGGAAAATAAAAATCTAGTATTTATTGCACACAGATCATATTTTATTGATGAATCTAACATTACTCTTATGAAGTGAGATATCAATATTTCATTTTCGCTTATATACAATATTATAAATTACATATATATTTAAAAAGAATTCCAATATACACCACTACTTATCAACCGCCATCAAAATTTATAATAATTTACATTCATAACTTTAAATATGACATGTCGCAATCGCAAACTATCAAAGTCATAATGATTATGTCAATTTGGAATGGCTATAGGTACTTACATTTATTCTGATAATTTGTAAATGTAATATAATATTCATTTATAAATGTTTCTAAATAAGTGTACAATTAAAAGGACTATAAAATTGGACTAGACAGTTCCTATTCAACGTGTACCAAAATAATGGCAATAAAATTTAAAATATAATCAAAGAATAATTCTCTTGGTTGGTTACATGTGCATTTGTTAAAAGATTGCTTTCCCTAATTCATAAAAAAATATATCACCTGATGCTATTGAACATTTTTCTCTTTCCATCCTATCACAATTAAAATGGTATAGGAAAGGGACAAAACATTTAATAGGCATATTATTATTTTGCCGATAATTATGCATAGGGTGGTAAGTCCATACATGTTCAGGCTACTCAAATTAAAAGTACATTTTTCTCCAACAAAGCAAAATTATGGCACAAACTACTTCACAAATATCTGCCTAAAAATGTTTAAAACCACGCAAGGTATAAAAGATCTTGTTTGCTGCCCTTTACTATTTGTAGCTAAACGTGTGAAACAAAAAACATTGCAAGTACTAGGTACTAAGGTCTAACATTAATAAAACATTTACTGCTTAGGGGAGTCCTTTCGTTCTAGCATGGAATTGGTAACTTGTTCATATAGAGATCGCTTGTATATCCTCGGTTGGCCATCGCGAAGTCCATGCGGGTACACGCCAAATGTATTTTCATCATCGAACCAGCTCGTTTTGGGCTGCAAATATAACACATATATGTTTACAAAACAATAGTTATGTTTGTTTATTCAGAAGAGTAGAACGCACTGCACGTGGCAATACCGTAAGTTTCGATAACGGACTTAATAATGACTTAATAACAATCTGCCGAAAACAATGGCCATTCGCAACGAACAAGTCGAATCAATCTAGTCAAAATTGCCAATCAGTAAAAGTCTAATACAATTTCAATAATTTATGGATCTAGGACAGGTGTAAAAAAAGTATTAAATCGCAAAAATATAAATCACAGAAAATGTATTACACATATTTTTGTTATAGCGCAACGCCCAGACACTCCAGCAAGACTTTTACTTCAATAATATATAAAAAAAATAAAATAAAAAAAAATAAACTTGCAGAGTAAGCTGTAATAAATACAAAAAAAAAATGTTGTCTTGTGTTCTTTGCAGTTTCGTGCTCACTTGGAATGTGTCACTGATTCTGAGGAACTACTTTCAGGTTTACACTATACGATGAATAACCTTGAATAAACAATAACAAAGGTTAACATATGAGGTTAGCTGCGTGTGTTTCGAACTGATTAGTCTTGTATGGATATCGATACCCTTCCATGATAATGCCGAACAACACGTAAAATGCTAAATATGACGTCATTATTAACACGCTAAATGTCAACGCTGTATACTGTATACTCAATCATACCCGCCAATACGCGATCAGCTGCTTCGTATGGCTTCGTTTAGATACAGATTGAGCCCACTACATTTTGGATTAGTCTTGAAAAGTCAGGGTTTTTCATGAGTTTATGTTCTATTCAATGGATTTAACAATAGGTACTATCACCCATGAGCGTTTTGTCTTTTTACCTATATTAATATTATAAAGCTGAAGCGTTTGTTTAAACGCGACAATCTCAGGAACTACTGGATCCCCGAATTGAAAAAATCTTTTACTGTTGGAAAGCCTATTTATCGAGGAAGACTATAGGCTATATAACATCACGCTACGACCGATGGGAGTGGAACAGCAACAAAAAATGTTGCTAAAACGCGAAAAATTTACGCAGACCGACAGTCAGCTAGTGTATTCTAAAGAGATGGAAAAAAACTACCGGACAATAAGTTTTTAAGGTATTTCTTATGAATTATCTTCTTCTGGGAGTAGCAAAGTAGCCAAGCATACTAAGCTATAGCTAAAGCATATAGCTAGTCTCAACAGAATCATGTAATGGGAAACATTTTGTATCATTAGTCATTATAGAAGAAAAAAAACTAAGTATTACAAATATTAGATTACATTAGTTACATAGTTACAGGCAGTAATAGGGACAATTAAAGAATAATAATCTACGTCACAAACGCCATTATGCAATTCTTCCAATTAGAGGTAATAAGATATCTGAATGAAAATTAAATAATTATTATTTATTAATACTCCACATTAAGTATATCTAAATGGTAGCGAGAATCGATTTATTATAATTAAATAAGTCAATAATTTACCATTCATTAATAAATAGAGTGGGTGTATCCACACGGATACGTTTACGTCACAACTCTATATCAACAACATCAACATTTTATCTGAACCACGTATGACGTCAATACGAAGCATGTCACTAGCAATAAAGTTAATATGAGTAAACCTCTGAAAGTACATTGACAAGTATAAAATTAGATGGAAGGCGTAAAATAAAGCATTGCGTAGGCGAAGTCGTCTTGCTTACTATATTGACGTCATATTTGACTGCTTCGGTGGGCGGTGGTGGGACTTGGGAGACTTTTGTGCGACTGGTGCGCAAGAGGTCGTAGGTTCGATTCCTACACAGGACACGACTTTGTGTGATCCACAAATGGTTGTTCCGTTCTGGGTACTTTATTTCTGTCATTTGTATGTTGGCAAATTCTACCGCGACATAGGGCTTGTACCTTAGTGAAGGACGGAAGGAAGGAAGGAATTCTTGGATACAAGCCGTACCTAAGAATTTGTAAAGATTGGGTATGATGTTGTCAATATTGTTCACTTAGCATTTACCCTATTACATAACCATAATATTTACTTTACTGCGTATTGAGTATATTACTTTGACTTTTCTTAACTTTTGACAGCCACGGACGTCTTTTGACGGCATGGTACCCCGAAAATACTACTTTTTGAGCACGATTTAATTTGACGTCCATAGACTTCCGTGGCAGTCAAAAGATCAGGAGGGTGTAGAAATAGAATGTACTTAGTAGTATACCGCAAGGAGCAAAAAAAGTAAAGGAAGTAAAACTCACCTCAAGTTTGAAGTTGACTATATGAGCGACAGTCTGATGTCGCGGTACAGTCGCCACTCGAGACACGGGGAAGTATCCAGGGTGGCTCGCCGTCACTTCATAGTGGCCCGGGGTCAGCAGACGATAATAGTCGCCGTAAGCTCCTGAACGAAACATCATGACCCTGTTAGTATAGTACGCGACTGGTGGCCTTGTTAGTTAAGTTCTTTATTATAGTAAAAAAACTATACAGCCTGAATCACTCCCACATTATTGTCGAAGCCAACGAAACTTCACTGGGCGAAGTCTGTGAAGGGCTCTAGAGCGAGCCGAATAAATGCATATATGTTACACGTGGACATAACATTACCCTCCATCCAGCGCTAGATTTCCGCCTAGGCCTACAAGGCCCCGGCATAACCAAGCTTTTGAGCGTAAAGGTCCCCCACCGGGCCCCAGAAGCTGACCACCTTAGGGGGCCCGGTGGGGGACTTTTACGCTCAAAAGCTTGGTTTGCTTTATCAAAGAACTTTGTCAAAAATGTTTACTTAAAGTACTGTACAGTACTAACTGTTTTGAGACAAATAAACAATTTCAATTTCAAAAACGTTCTGAAACGATATTATTCGAGCTATTCAAATAAGCCAGTCTAATCTTACAACTTAAACTCCTAAAAACGCAAAACTAAACCGAATTTTTCGTACCTACCTAAGTTATTTATACTACTTCGAGTATGTGGAACTACGCTTTGCAAACAAATAAATGTAAATTACTTTTTAGTCTTTAGAGTAGATCGTAATTCCAAAGAAGAAGCCCAATGAATCCACAATACTAAAAAAAAACCTGCGTATTATGCAAAAAACTGCAAATAAAACGCAGGTTTTATGCTTGTAATGTATATCAGCCATTAATACAGCAGATATACCTACATTACAAGCAATAAATCATTGTTACAGGTACTATGTATTAAATATATTATAATTTATCTTTGATAGTGTAACTGATTGGTAACAAAATAGTGAAACTCAAACATTTACGCATTAGATCACACAATAAATTTGAACAATTACTCTAACCGCAACATTGCATTGATGGCATACCAGTCAGTCAGTTCAAACGACGTTCTTCAGATAAATACGATACGACGTTATCACAGTGCAATAGCATGTACCTAATTGTATATTATCTATTTCATACTGTTCCATTAAGAGGAATAGAAAAAGTTCAATTGAAATTATAATGGTCGGCATCTCTAAGATAATATAATATAATAAAAAATACTTATTAACAACTTAAAATGATATAACGTAAAAGAACATGACAACATCATGTTCGTTATTTCCTTTTTTTTTTTAAACCTATTAATTAAAAATACCTTTACGTATAAGCAGTGTTTTATTATCGTGCTAGAGTCGGTATACCATGAAAACCCATTAGTATGTTTAAGCTAGATAGTATACGACCTGAAGAAGGTAGCTGGGGTGGGTGGATGCAGAAGGAAGAAGACCAGATGTCGTGAGGTATATTAGGAGAGACCTATGTCCAGCAGTGGACAGATAGACGCTAATGAAGAGACATAATTTTCTTTTATCATTGAAATTTATAAGTACTTAATCGTACAGAGTTTGCCAACATTAAACACCACATTTTGAATTCAAGTTGTGTATAATGCTCTTTTGTATTCTATCGCATGGTCAGCCTATTTTCACATCGATTTAACGTAACAACGATAATACAACATTATACTACATAATGTAGGTACCTACATACAAGTATTTCGTAAAAGAAGAGCTGTTCAATGGTGACTATAGGTAATAGAAATTAAAATCCAATCTGATTTTAAACTAATATTATAAACTAGCTGTCCCGCGCAACTTCGTCTGCGCAAATTTTCCCCGTTTTTGAAACATTTCGCATTGCTGCTCCGCTCCTATTAGTCGTAGCGCGATGTTATATAGCCTTCTTCGATAAATGGGCTATCCAACAAAAAAATATGTTTTCAAATCGTACCAGTAGTTCCTAAGATTAGCGCGTTTAAACAAACAAACAAATAAACAAACAAACTCTTCCGTTTTATAATATTAGTATAGATGTGCTAGTAACTCTGTCTGCCTGTTACGTCTTCACGCTTAAACCGCTAAACCGATATACCTATGTAGATGGGTATGGAGATAGTTTTTATCACGATAACCGACATCAACGCGGGCGAAGCCGCGGGCAATACCTTATACATAAATATAAGATACTTATTCAATTTGTGTGTAGCGTGTTGATTGCATTGTATAATTTGATAACCCAAATAACTATACGGAGTACATACTAGGGCAATAAAATACAATTTTATTAACACGTTTACGCTGTCCTAAATAATAGTATCTGTATAGTCAACGTACACTTATTTGGTGCGGTTTTACTATTGCTAGGCTTACCATATTGCTTAGTAAGGGAAGTACCTAATCATAAAGTTCTCTGCATATGCTACAAAAGGTACACCTACACTATTACATAAACACGGCGTGTCAATATACGTCAAGTAAATATGTTATTCTCCCCTCCGCACAAACGATGTCAAATGAACCAAGATGTCAGAGACAAAAGGAAGCACTTAGTTACACCAATCAGTCTTAATTTACAGAACCGAATACAAACAACTTTTAATTTCGTAGCACCGGACATTGTGCGTTACAGCAAACACTATAGCTTAATAGCTATAAGTGTATAATAAAACTTTGCTGAAAAGTGAGTTTTTTTCCGAGCACGTAATCTCAAGTCTAGCAGATTAAAACGTCCTAGTCATTAGACAAATTGCTTGCAATTTTATAGGAGAGGTTCAATATGTTATCCATTGGCTGCCGAACTCAAAAACCCAGCGCAGGAACTCTAAGTATTTTTTTTTTTTTAATTTCTTTGCCGAGACCAAGTAATCTTAGATCTAGCAGATAATAAATACGCTGTAACTTTTGTTGGTATGTATTCGAAAAACTGCTTGATATTTTATAGGAGAGTTCTTCAATATATTACCCAGGGCGTAGATAATCTTTAAAAAAACTTTTGTAGGTATTAGTATAATGGCTTGAAAATTTATAGAGATGCCGAACTCAAAAGTCCGCTAGTTTCAGTTACGTTATAATAAACAATATTATACACAACGATAGTGATATCATAGATTTATAAATATTATCTATCAGTTTCAGTTCAATTCATAATCGTAATTAGCTGTTTGAAAATTAAAAGTCTAAATACGTCGTGGCTTTAAAACCCTAAAGATAAGAAGGATTAAGCAGAATTTTAATCATTATGTGTTACTTATCCTTACACCAACATTACTAATAACATTTTGAACAAAATAAAAAATGTTAAGTTATAACTTTATTCCTTTTGTGGCTTCGCCATAGTGAAGTAAAAATATAGATGCTTTATTTAGGAGTCCAGATTTTCATTATTTTTGTCGATTTCATTTTAATACCAAAAACTAATAGCATTGGTATTTGTTTCAACTCATATTTATTTTCTGTTCCGAACGGATACCATTGTTTAAACGAATACCAAAACAAGTTAAAATACCCAAGATATTATATTATATAATTATTATAATAATATAATATCTTGGGACAACTCACACAACGCCATCAGATCGCAAAATAGGCAGAGCCTGTATATTAAAAAAAAATGTTTAGCGACGTCATATAAACGTAATATTTTTATGTAAAAACATCAACCAAGTACAATTTAATAAAATCAACTGATATACCAAAATTGACCTAGCATAGTTATTAATATTGTAGTAATTATTTAGGTCTACTATTCTAATATGAATTTACGAGGAAGTAAATACAGTAAAGCTGAAAGTCGTGTACTTTGTGTTATTGCATCTTTTGTCAGATTCAACTGTTTTGCTTCTTCCCAATACATTTTTGTAATAATGAAAGCAGCGCCCTTTAATCCCAACGGACAGAAAAACAGTTGAAATGGCGTTCATTGCGGCTAGTTCAAAATTAGATTAAAAAAATAATGGGTTAGCAATATAATTGCGACGACATAAAAATATTAGAAAACAAATTTAATTTGTTTATGTTTGACTGAGCTGACTGTACTAAATTCAATTTCTTTGTATTCTTTCACACATTAAATTATTTAAAAAGTGGTATTGAGTTAAAACAAATACCAGCAATTTTTGCTATTAGAATGGAATAAATCTTTTTGTCGTATAGCAATATTTTTGTCCACGATTTTTTACACTACTAAATCACGAAGTAATAGACCATCCTTGAAGTAGTTCATACCAAACGATTTCTACTAAAACTAATGGCCTAACGTAATTAAGAAGTACAAACAATTTTGCTTTGAATTATTTACGCTTAACACCTACCATAGCAATGTTAATTAGGCACACTATACGAGAAAATCACCTATAAGTTGTGCATAAGCAAATACTAATCGTGGCCTTACGTAACGTGGAATGATGTTATTCTTATTTCAGAAATTAGCAATAGATTAGATATTAGATGTCCTGGATGAATGATGATCGGCAGCTCTATGACAGAAAATAATTTCCTAGTAGTCACACCAGTGTGACTATGAAGAAAAAAAATCCTCGTCGTCACACTAGTGTGACATGGAGGTGTTACGACGAGTCTGCACCCAACATGATAGATTAATAAATGTGTATGTCTCAAAACCAAAACAACTTTTCTAAATTGTTGTGGATGAAAATTCCTAGTAAGTAGGTAAGTAAGTATAATAAATATCTAATATATAAAATTCTCGTGTCACAATGTTCGTTCCCATACTCCTCCGAAACGGCTTGACCGATTCTCATGAATTTTTTATGCATATTCAGTAAGCCTGAGAATCGGCTACTATATATTTTTCATACCCCTAAGAGTTTGTTTGAACGCGATAATCTCAGGAACTACTGGGCCGCATTGAAAAAATATTTTATTGTTGGATAGCCCATTTATCGAGGAAGGCTATAGGTTATAATATCACGCTACGACCAATAGGAGCGGAGCAGCAATGAAAAATATTGTAAAAAAAAAGGAAGAAAAAAGGGAAAATTTACGCAGACGAAGTTGCGCGGGTCAGCTTTATATGTAAAAGTAAAGTCTTACCTGTAGTGACGTCATGGCGGATCGGTTGAGGAACATGTCCCGTGATATTGACCACAGAAATGATAGCATTTTGAATGAATCCAGAGTCGTCAGTCACAATTCCTTTAACGCCAATGTGCGCTTTCCACAAGTACGCTAGCAGAGCCTCGCGGTTCCTCTCCCATTCCTTCTGCAGGTCACGTTCACGCGTGTACTTATCGCAGCCCAGTTCAAGGGTGATCTCAAACGCGTTAGTTGCGAGATAGTTGAAGTCTTGCATGCCTAGAAAACATGTCACGATTTATAAACACACATAAAACGCAAACTTGATATTAATTATATTCAGTAATAAGTGTAGGTCCTAATTCTATACCTTCCGATTAAAGTTCTAATACAGTTAGGTCTACTTAGTATTTTTTTCCAAAACGATACTTCGTAAACGAACTGGTATTTTGAACTGGGGACTAACTTTTCAGTTCCAATTTACAGTTTTGGGTAAACATAAGAAATCCAGGAGGCCTACTTTAATTCAAAGAAGACGATTTTTTATAAATTGAGGGGGTGTTATACAAAACCAGAAACAATAATATATTATATAATTTTTGGGAAAGAGAGTAGGCCTACAGATCCGTAGAATTTCTGGGACGATTAGTTTATATTGGCAGCTTTGGATTTTACCACTTAGAAGCCATAATAAATAAGTATAAGTACAACCTAACACCTAATAATCCAACAGTTTACGTAACTAATGCCGAACGCTTCGGACCTCGAACTAATATCTGTGTAAGCCATAAAAATATATGTCACGTGCCCGGTAAAAATTCATCCGACCGACCTTCTCTTGAAGACATGTTGAATTATTATTGTTTGCGTCGCGACTCCTTTCATTTGCTGGCTCACCAGGGTCGCAGTAAATCCATTTAGACCAAAAAAAAATATAATGTTCGAGACTTAAAAGAGTTTCTTGGTAGCTTCTTCTCAGGAACTTTACTGCCGCCTAACTTCATTTTGTTTTTATTTTTTTATTTTAAAATATCATAATTTTATTATTCTTTTAGTATGTATTGATTTGACGTTTTTATACCGATATATATAAGTACTTAGAGCTGTTGTTGAAACTTTACATTTTTCTGGGATAAAAAGTTGCTAATGAGCTACTCCAGACTATAATCCGTTTAGCCATTCTGGCGAGATTAAGTAACAAACATTAAAACTTTCGCATTTATTATAGTAAGATTGACTCGAGAAAGTAATATTACATCCGCTGTTGTAGTTTTTTCCCACATTTTAGCAGAAAATTACTAAATAATAATCGATCACAACTCAACCCTAGTTTTTATAATACCTACCTATCTATTAATTACTTTTATCAAATGTCAGCTGCTCAACAGTTGAGTGCATAGCCGATAAATCTATATCTACGCGATCAACAGCTTCTAATATCAGTAGCAAGCTCATTCTGCAATGTCGGTTATATGCGAAGAAAAAACCAATTCAATGGTATTGTCTTCCTTTTTATGCAACAAAGGTATAAAACCTTTGTTGCCACGAAGGCATGAACTAATTTGTCTAAAATTTACACGAATGTGATAGCGAGATATGAGAGTACCTACTGTATTTTATTGGTCTATGGAAGACATAGAAGTTAAAAATCCTGATGTACCTATGTCCAAGGAAAAGCATAAGACACAAGTCTAAAGGCAACATGTCCTCTATAAAAAATTAAAAACGCGTTTTACATCCGTTTTACATGAAGAGATATAACAACTTTAAAAAAATATATATCAATTATCCACTTGTAGACACAATATCTTGCCGCTTATTTGGTATACTTACAACAATAATTTCAAAAATTGTGTAAATAATTTTAACAATTGAACATGACGTCACATAGCCGGCAGCTAAAATTAGCGTTGCTAAGCCATGCGTGTTTCATGGCCAACTCCAGTTAAAATGTAAATGCCACAGATATTATACAAAGAAAAAAAGTCAAGTGATCCATTATGTAGGTATGCTTCCTGCTCTGAGCACTACCTTTACTTTTGAAAGGAGGCATCATTATTATGTAGGTACGTCATTATTATGTATGAAGGAAAATGTCGCGATCAAGTCGCGATGATTGCTTTAGGCCTTTAGGCGATTGGGACGCTGCTTCGCATCACGGAGCGTAGCGCGGGAGTGCGTGTTCTTACGTTGCTTGTAAGTACCTAGCTTTATAAAGAAAACGCGCATGGTGCAACACACAGAAAACGCATTCACGCGCGGTGTTGCAGATCACGCGCCTACATGCGGGGAACACGCGCTCTCTCACATTTTATTGTTTTTCAAGTAGAGAGAGAGATATATATATATATATATATATATATACAGATCTGCACCACGCAGCCCGAAGCGTAGTGAGGGCAGTGTGCTAAAGGCCTTAGACGGCTATTACACCACCCTGAATCAGGGCCCTAAATCGAGGTGGCCTTGAAAATTTGTTAGAGAATTAGGGCCCTAACTCTTATTACACCTCTCTTTTTAAGGGTTTAGGGTCCCTGATTTAGTGTAGTGTAATAAGCGCATTACCTAAATCGTAATGGTGGATTTACACGGTCGCGTTCAAAACGACAGTCAACGGGCACGGACGTGTGAACGTGGAAATAGACGTGAATGTGCTGCTCGACTGATCGTGAACAGTTTTTTGCCGACCTGTGTCGGACACATTTTTATTTGAATTCTGGTTGCATCTATCACCAAAATAAAAATAAAAAATATTGAAAATGAGTTGATGATAAAATATTTTTTGTTTGCTCACCTCCTTTCAAACTGTACCAAGCAGCTCCATTAGTTACACCTCCTTGTTTGCCAAAGTTAAATGTGTCAGAGTCTTCGGAGCTGGTTGTATGACAACCGCGACGTTTCGCCGAGGCCATATCGGCATGAGCGTCCGCATATGTCATAGCTAATTCTCTACAAAAATGTGTCACCTATGGTTAAACCAGTTCATTTCCTCTATCATAACATCCTATTCAATTAAAGTACACTTTCTCTAAAGTAATTAAAGACACCACACCTTTAATCACTTTAAAAGTATATGAGTGCAGAAGCAATTAGTAATATATTATTTTAAACTAAGATATGCAGCTTACAGGAAATATTAAAGGCCAGTAGGTATTTATAACTTGTTTTTTTTTTTTAATAATAATTAATGTAACTATTATATCTTTAAATTAACTGTTGTACTCTTCTTCTTTTCTTTCTCTAAGGGGTACCTACTTTACAAACATACAAATTACAGACACATAGTACACCTAGACTCGGAACAACAAAATTGTTGTTTTGAGTATATATATCACACAATGTATCCCTTGCGAGGATTGAACCCTCAACTTCTTATGTAACAATTGTACACATTCCTAAAGGCCCATTGAAGCAGTAAAATTTAGTTTACTCCCGCTACACATTAAATGTCAATATTAATTGCTTATTACCTAAAAGTGTCATCATCAGGACTGGCAGAATATTCTGAAACTGGCGCACCACTTCGGCTCTCATCATAAGGATAGTTGGCCACGAGGTCACCTCCATGCATAGCAGCACTCAACACAAATGGTATTGACATGATCCATCGCATAACAGCCCTTGTCTCTGGCTCTAGCTAAAATAAGCAAACAATTTGCTATAGTTTTATGTTAATTTTGATGCTCATGATAAGTAATAATTTGGAAATAAATTCTCACCGGTGCTGCAAGCCGTGTCAAGTCTTTTAACAAATGGTTATTGTGACTGATTCCTTGACGCTCAAGCTCAAAAGTTATTGCATCCAAATCTGGGAAGTTCCTATTTAAATCCACTGAATGATTGTTTGTGCGACCAATCAAATAATCGACACTACCCTGTAAGTTATATTACTTTGAATTTGTTTTCTTTAAGGCTATGAAATAGTATTCAACTAGATCCTTGAAAAAGTACTTACTGTGTCGGTGGAAAGTTGCCAGCCATCAGGGTTCATAGATGGCAATAGATGAATCCGGCTAGAGTGTATAAGAGCTCGCATTCCACGATCATGATTATTATACTTATCGCATACATAATGAGCAAAACCCAATAGTAATTCACGTCCCAATACTTCGTTTCCGTGTATATTGCCCACATATTTAACTTCAGGCTCATCTAAAATATTTAATATTGAAATTTAATAATAATTTTATGAAGGTAGGAATATTTACAAATCAATGTTATAATCAAATTTGTTAGATACTTACACGGCTGATGAAAACCAGGATTGTCCGAAAATTCAATCACGTACAAAGGAACACCGCCAACAGATGGTTCAGTTAAAGCGTAAATCCTGGTTATATTGGGACATTTTCGATTAACATCTTCTAATACTAGTGGCAGTTCCTCATTGTTATGGTGTTTCCAAACAAACTCAGCAGAGGTCGTGAATAAAAAAGTTAGACACAAGAATAGATAATAAGCCATTTCCACTTTCATAAATACTTATAACTCAAAAATAACTAATCATTATTTCTAAAAATCTCAATGCGTAACACACGTCGCACCAGAGAAACAACTAAAACAGGTATCGATCGATTTTCCCGCCAGCGCTCACAACCACATACAATTTTGCCAATGACGCAAAACACATGCACACTAGAGGGGAGAACAAACAAGATTAGTCAATCGACCAGCTTAAAATCGACTATTTTTTTTAATATTTTCAACAACATAATTAAATTCACATAAATAAATATTTTTCAGAATAAATAATATCAGGTTTATTTCTATTGTAGTCCAAATTGTAATCCCTCCAGCTAAGCTCAATGGCTTGTGTTTGGAGTGAGTTCGCGTGTCCTTGTGACAGTGTCGCCGGAGGCGGAGAGTAGAGACGTTACATACGCCAGCCTCTTCAGCGGGGTGAAGGAGGCTCTCTTAGCTGCTGGGAGCGTGGAAATAAGCTTCCGCTGCTCACAGACCGGGGCCCGGCTCCTTGAGGTTCCAGGGATGGAGGGCATGAAGAAGGCCGACCTTATGGCGGAAACGCCCAGGCGTCTCGTTCGCGGGAGGCGAAGAAGGCGTCCGGGTCGCTAGGCCGATAAACTGCGCGGAGTTGCGCGTCTCCGGCCTGGGTGACTCTGTAACGTCTGAGGAGGTCCGGAAGGCGATGGAGCAGAAGGCTCAGTGCTCTGCCAGAACCGTGAAAGTCGGCGCGATCCACCCCGGCCCCGGTGGAGTTGGTGCGGCGTGGGTGCGTTGCCCCGTCGCCGCGGCAAAAGTGTTGCAGAGGCGGGCCTGGTCCTCGTGGGTTTTTCTGCCGCGAGGATCACCATCCCTGAGCCGAGGCCCGCGAGGTGTTATAGGTGCATGCCCGGGGGCCACCTGCCCCCCCTTAATGCACCAGCAACTTTGACTGCAGCGGACTTTGTTTCCGCTGCAGTCAACCGAGGTATACGACAGCGGCGTGTTCCGCCGCTGCCCACTGCCCCGTGTGGGTGGCGGGAAGTCTGCCCGCCAATCACATTATGGAAAGGGCAGGCTGCAAGCCCCCCCAGGCTACCAAGCAGCCCGTGGGGACAGGCCAGTGCGGATAGAGGAGGGTGGGGACGAGGTGGCTTCCCATGCCTCTACACCCTCCACCTAACGGACTCCTTAAGCCGCGCTCGCTCCTCGCCTCTGTCGTCAGTGATAGGGGTACCGGATGTGCTGCGCGGTAAGTGATCCAGGATGCGGTCGCATCCTTCTGCGGAGACTTCATCTCGTGAGGGGAGGCGGCGGGGCTAGTCTGCCCCGTCGCCGGCGAACCGAGCGACGTCGAGGCGCAGTCGCGCGTTCGCCTCAGGAACAGGAATTCCGATGGGGCTTTTCCGCTGGGTGGGTCGCCGAAGATATAGCAAGTTCCGGTGATTTACCCGTGTAGGCGGCGAGTAGGTACACGGCCGATTTTTAGTGGGGGAAGGTCAGACACTACCCTGCCCCGGGTGCTCGAGGTGTGCGTTTAAAAAAAGGAGTGGGTTGTTTATAATTATCGTCGGTAATTTAACCTCCAAGTGTACTACCGACGTGAACCCACTTATTTAACACAACCACAACACAGCACAAGCCATTGATCTTAGCTGGGGAGGGGTACAGGGATGGCGCGGTCCAGGTCTGGTCTAATACGTCAATGCTAGTTACTATTTAAAACACATTGACGTATAGACCAGCTGCGCCTTCATAGCAGACTGCGCCATAAGCTCACTAAATTGACCACCTCTAGAAAGAGACAACGCTACTTTGTAAACAATAACTGTCAAAGACCACACGATTTTTTTCTCTGTTTCACGCTTTGTAGTCAATTTTTACTATAAAATTATAGGAGATGGCGCAGTCCTGTTCTCTACGCCAATGGACCAACATCAATAAAAAAATGCCCACCATTTTTGCTTTTACTTTTTGCCAAGATACTAGTGAAAGCAAGGAACTTCAAGATTATTTTATTATTCCTAAAGTTCTTTGCTTTTTGTACCATGACCATCCATTTTGTGTGATCAGCACGATGGTTTGTTCTGTGTCTGGGTGTTATTTATCTATAATATGTATGTATTTATAAATATATAAGTATGTTTGTCAGTTGTCTGGTTTCCATAGTACAAGCTCTGCTTAGTTTGGGATCAGATAGCGTTGTGTGAGTTGTCCCAATGTTATTATTATTATTATTATTATTATTTTGCCGTGTAAATACTTTTAGCTTCGATCAACAATGACAATAGTTTTATGTCGAAAACCGGTAAGTCACACCATGGTCACACCCACACCCCTATTTAAAATTGAACTTTTAATGGCGCCAAATTTAAAATTTTAAATATTCAAGTTTTACCCGATGGTAATAAAGGTTATGTTTTTCGCGCGTATCTTGTATGTGTGTATGTATGTATGTAATATTCTTTATTACCTGATATCTCACAATCTACTGAACGGATTTATACAATTAAGACGTCGTTAGATTTGTTTTGATCGCCCAAGTGTTCCTAGATATGTGATGTTTGTCAAAATAAAGAGGTGTAAAAAAAAGTTGTTTTAAATACTGCAATAAGGGTATCAAATTAAAGGGCTCATCTTAAGCATTTAAAAAAGGTATTCCACCATTAACCATTATTTTTTTAATTTTCAATACTGCACAATAGCTGTGTTATAAGTTAGTTGTTACATCGGTTACATCATAAACCACTAAAAAGTATTAAATAAAAAAATATAAAAATAAAAAAACCCGCCTGCACAAAAAAGATAGAAACAAGATCCCCTACATAATTATATAATTTCACGCAGCCGGAGTCACTTTCCTAAGTTCATTGAGATTCATGAATGCCTCCGACTGCATGAAATTAATATATTTTTCAAATCAAAGCAAATTACAAAATTCACAACAAAAATATTATTGTCAGAGACAACATCGATTTTTTTTTTATATCCCGTTACGTCCAACAAGTGTCTTATGTATTTTATGTAGATATAGTATGGCGTCCAACTTTTCCATGTGTTATCGAGAGTAAAGCACGTTGCTGTCGTTGTTTTTATTAAATATAATTGGAAATAATTCAAATATATATGTATGGTGGACTCGACGAAAGCACAAAAGAAAATCGTGTCAAAAACTACTACCTACGTACCTACCTACTTACAAAACAAGCAAAGGAGCAAACTAACTGGAAAGTTAAATACCTACTGGCACACCGGCACTGTAGATGTATTAATAACCTGGAGACTGTGTTTGCGAGATCTAGGCATCAGCAAAACGTTACCTCAGCAAAAACTTAAAGAACATAAGATGCACAAAATGTTTGCATGCACATTTGGCACAAATTTAAAGCTATATTTCTAGCTAATTAATATCCAGATAGGTATTTTAAAAAATAATTTGTATCTACTTTTCGTGTATAATTCGAAAACGGCGAGGTGCACAAATTTAAAAGTTGCGCACATTTGAACAGCATGTTGCACTAAAAATCTGTATCATTCAAATCTTGAAATGAGACAACATTCTGCTGGGGTGTCGCATACCACAGAATTCTCAGTTAACATCTTCAACTGTACTTATACATAAATACTAAACTTTCATTTAAAGTGCAAATTAAAAAAATCGTAGGTAATTGTCGTGAAGACAATTGACAAATATATATTCTATCTGGTATATACCTAAATGTGAATTTTGCATTTTGCACCTACTTACCACAAATTTCGTATTCTCCAAATCAAAATCCGTTTTTGCATTATTACTAATAATTAAATAAATAAGTCCCATTAAAAATCGGGTCCTCTAGTGAATGTTCTGCCACTAGCAGAACATTCACTAGAGGATTTTATGTAGATATTAATTTTTGTAATTGATTGTAGGTACCTAATTCTTAATAGGTATGTAGTTAGATAACTAGGTGCAGAATTAAAGTTTCGTTTGGCCACCGGTAATGGAAAATAAACTAATTGGTAGGTAAGGTACCTAACCTTACCTACCAATTAGTTTATTTTCCATTACCGGTGTAGTTAGGTTCCGTAATAGGTAGATAGCTCCATATTCTGTAGTTAGTTACATATTTCATTGTTCACCACACCATGTACACAATGGGTCAATATTCAGCTCTATTAAAAAAACTTTATTTAGGTACCTGCTCGTCTTTCCACCATTGCATGTCAATGATTTGGCAATATTCTAAAAACTGATTATATTTACAATACATCAAACCAAATTTTAAGTTAATCTGACTGATAGATTTTGAGATATAGGCGATGAAAAAAAAGTGTCTCGCTGTTTACACGGTGACCCAACGTAAATCGTATAATTAATTAGTAGGTTATACAAGTAGGCACAACTGTCTTTGTTTTACGGTGATGCACAAAAAGCTCGCCCAAAAAAATGGCAATGGAAACAATAACACCAGTTGCATACATCATGAAGATGCCCTGAAATAAAACGTACAAAAATATTTTATTTAGCTGTTATTCTATCCTTTTAAAAGATAATATGCCTATCTAAGTTAGTTGGTTGGTAGGTAAAAAAATAATCTGCAAGTTGTCTAATTTTGAGCAGCTAATTGAAAACCAACCAACCAACTGAGCTGCCATCAACTGTACCTATATTATAGGTACAGTCAAAATAAAAATATGACGGAACCTAACATCAGGAAAAATCAGCGACCTAGACGGCCTTTAATAAGTACAAACAGATCTTCGTATCGTAGGTAACTTACCACAACATTACTGATATTCAGGGGTTTGGTAATGCCGCCATCGTTTTTAGATCGAGATAGTCTAACCTCTAGTTGCACTTTGTAATCCAAATGTTTTAACGCCACCTGCAGCATACAAAGATACTTAGGTACCTCGATTTCTAAAGTTATTTAACAAAAAGTGGGAGTTTACAGACGTTGTTTTGAATGGAAAATTACTATCGTGTTGTTAGCACTTAGATACGTACCTCTAGGTAGTGACAAATAAATTTATCTATACTATAATATTATACTAATATTATAAAGCGGAAGAGTTTGTTTGTTTGATTGTTTGTTTGTTTGTTTAAACGCGCTAATCTCAGGAACTACTGGTCCGATTTGAAAAAATATTGTTTTGTTAGATAGCCCATTTATCGAGGAAGGCTATAGGCTATATAACATCGCGCTACGACTAATAGGAGCGGAGCAGCGACGAGAAATGTTGCAAAAACGGGGAATATTTACGCATATGAAGTTGCGCGGGACAGCTAGTTTCTTATATAGGTACCTACCTGTGTTTCCCAAGCTAATAGTAGGCCAGACTGATGAAGTCTGCCTATCAACGAGCTGATTTTTTCTGTATATGGTGAGCTCTTCCTCATCATTAAAACACATTGTTCATAATAAAAATCTTCCAGCATTAGCATCATGTCCAAAACAGCTTCTTTCGTCAAATATTCGCCTATAGCGAAATTGCCTATACAAATAAATGCATAAATACAAATAGTCGATAGGAAAACTTTAAATAGTTAGTTAAGTAGATACCTTAGTACCTATGTATTATGTTTACCTACCTGCTGGTAATTTTTCGATACTGTAAGCCATCTGTCTCATTTGGCTTTTTCTTTTTAATTCATCGAACGAATAAGTTCGAAATTGGCTTACTAACTGTTTGACTAAAGCCTGAAATTGAAAATAAAATCTATCTTTAATACCTTACAACCAAGCCAGCGTTTCGAAGCTTTCGTCCAAATGGAAATTTAAGAAGTAGGTATTTAGTTATTTGTTGTTTTGAATGTTAAATTAGTCAACATTACATATCCAAAATAATTCAAATTATGTGATAAAGACAAACTGCTACGCTGCTACAATAGTCAAATAAAGTCTCATTTGATATTTTCCCTTTTTCTACTTAGGCTATGTAGGTGTGCGGTGCCTGGCAAATACTTAGTTTTGTATAAAATATATCCTTAGCTAGGTAGGTACTTACTTCTGTTGACAAAGTAAGCGAAAATATCCAGGCATCATGAGTAGCACCCCATTCCATGTTCCTGTTTACAATGTCTTGAACCGTATCAATAGAGGGTTCGTATCTAGGCACAGTAAATGTGGAAGCAAGGCCAGCACCATACGCGCTACTAAGTATCAGTCCAACTACTAGGAGCCAACCTGTGACGCTTCGTATCTTCCAAGATACTCCGGATTCAAATTGAGACTGTTGAAGAAATTAATAGACATAGTCGCGGCTTGGCAAACGTAGTGTAGGACGCCCTCAAGCCAGGTGGAGTGATGATATACGCAAAACAGCTGGCAGGAGCTGGATGCGAGAAGCCGAAGATAGAACAAAGTGGCGTGCAATTGGAGAGGCCTATGTCCAGCAGTGGACTGCGATAGGCTGATGATGATGATGATGATGATTTTGTGGACGATTGAATGTTTACATCACAAACAATAAAAAGTAAAAAAATAATATTACAAGCGTTCATTCGTACCATCAACATTATCTACTCGCATCAATCTCGTAGGTTTACTAAACTGAAGGTCTAACTCAAATAAAGTCAGTAACAGTTTTTTAACTATCACATGTTCAATAATAGTAGGTATTATTGCAAAATAACCTACTTGAGCAATCATCATGCCAAAGACAGTGAAAAATGGGTGAGCATCTGGAGAAAATCCTTCTGCTATTAAAAGACCGACGGATGCGTAGACGAAAGTCACAATTACAGCAATCCACAAATACCAAGTAAAAGGCATTAATGGCATCTCCCAACTTGATAGTAATCTGTACAAAAAACCAAATAAGTCTTCAACTAAGTAGCTACCTACATTGACATAAATTGATACCCACACAACTTCACAAGTTTGTAAACATGTATAGAATTTAAAAAGAAAACGCTATAATAGGCTCTCAATGATCTCAACTACTGAGCATTGTCCTATAAGTCGTATTATGGACTTAGGTTTGCTTTTAGGAATATAAATTATATGAATAACCTTGGTGCTGGAGCAACGCACGTTATTGCAGTCCTGACTCCAGCAGCAGAAAAGTCTAATACTTTCCATTCTTCATACCATGAATATAATGCAGCTGAAAATCAAGATATTCCATTAATGAATAAACCTTTTCTATAAAATTCGACTTAACGCCCTACTTACGTATGCCTACATCCGCGCGATCTTCCAACACACTTCCAATAACACCAATTCCACCAGTTTGGTTTTCATAGATTTCTCCCCATTGATCTAAGTCTTCCCTTACTATTTCAACAGTACAATTTATCCACCTAAATATAGAAGTATAAGTAAGCATAAAAACAAAACAGTCGAATTGAGAACCTCCTCCTTTTTGAAGTCGGTTGATTAAACGCATTTTACCTCTAGGTACATATAGATACCCACCTACAAAATTCATCAATTATTCTAATTTCTATACCATCTCTTTCTAGTGGTTCGAGAGCGGGATCCAAGTCCAATAAAGCATAAGGTTTGTAGGTAAAGACAGCAACTTTAAACGTTTTACCGTGCAAGTTTGTCATATCAAAAGGAAATAAATTCACTTTGTTTTCAAACTCATTTGTACAAGAATTCCAACGATCTAAATATGTCGGCTCGTGGACTTGGTCGTCAGGACCAACAAATTTATGAGTAATTAGATCAAATGATACACAATCGTTTTCGGTTTTAGAATGTGCAACCATCAACATATTTGCAACAAAACTACTTGCTTTATTAGAAAACACTTTGTATGGTAAGTTATAGTCGTTTGAATTGCCATCGTGTGGCAAAATGATAATCTTTCGATCACTTCTGCGAACGTTTCCTAGATGAACAACTCTATCAAAAGCTGTCATGAATATTTCAGGATCTTTCATCTTCACAATGTAGTCTGAGCATCCCATTTCTGATACAATTAGTATCTGCTTCACAAGATTTTTTTCATCCGGAATGATATAAATAACACTAACAGGTAAATATAATGTTACTGATTCATCAGAAAAGACTGTAAAGCAGTTAGACGTAAATAGATATTTTGTGATAAGTGTATTTAACAGTAACTCTAAAGGCATTAATTTTATCACCGGCAACAACATGATGATTGATTCAAAAATATATACTTTACGCGACTACGGCATCATGTCAGTGCTGACTCGTAAAGAAAGCGAAGTACCTAAACATTTTAGGATTCCGTAAAACACTTGGGAAACTGCTTGGATTTTATACTTAGATACTAATATGAAGACATGTGTTTTTTCTTCTATTGCACACTTAACAGAAGTCTACTTTAGTCTTTCACAACATATTTATTTTAAAAAATATATATATATAGACACTTGAACACGCAACAAGATAGAAATAATAACAAACTGCATTGCAAATAACACATAACATTGCTCAATAGAAAAAAATAAAAGTTTAACATTATAACCATACGGTTATCTATACTAATATTATAAAGCTGGAGAGTTTGTTTGTTTGTTTGGTCTGAATTGAAAAATTAAACTGTTGGATAGCCCATTTATCGAGGAAGGCTATAGGCTATGTAACATCACGCTGCAACTAATAGAAGCGGAGCAGCAATGAAAAATGTTTCAAAAACGGGAAAAATTAACGCAGACGAAGTTGCGCGGGACAGCTAGTAATAGATAAATGATTAATTGATTGTGAAACCCTAAAACATTGACACAAAATAACATTTATCATAAAAATACTGTGTTTACAGAAATAATAGATGTATGATGTTGATAAAAAATAAGTTCAATATTTGTTTATTTGCAAATTATAGATAGGTATAATATATCTAAGTATGTGTTAATGTATGGTCGACCGACCTTCGGCTAGGTACGCCTTTGGTTGCAGCTATGTACATAAAAAGCTAAATCTGTGCGGTAAAATAGTATGATGGTAAGAATCTCTAAGAGCCCCTCTAAAATATACCTAGTTCTTTGTGTGACATTATAGGTATAATCAAAGCCTAGTTCTAATCTCATTCGAAATGATCTACATTGGCTTTAACAGTCTGGTTTTCTCGTTGAGGCCAGTTATCAATAGAAACACGCACTCCCTCTATGGGAAAATTCTTCACTGCCAATCTTATGGATTGTTTTAAGGACTCCAAATCATCATAGCGTTACAGCATGCCAAACTCTCTAAAACTGACCATGAATCATAATTCAGACTAGATGACAATCACTATTCAGCTCTGATGAAGTCGGGCACGTTCTTTTCCAGCCACGCCTGGGTGGATCGAGCTTTATGACCCGGTGCTGAGTCATGCTGTAAGGGCCATTCTTGGTTATGGAACATAGTGTTGTTAAGAACCACCTTGTCAATAAACGTATCTTCATACTCTTGTACCGATTACTATTTTTGACCGCGGCTTTGTGCTATTCTGATGTAGGTTTCAGCAAATGTGTTAAAATAAGAGTTTTTGAGTGAAAGAACCACAAAAATACCCACATCCATCTATCCGTCCCGTCCTCATAAACTTTCGGATTAATAATATAATTAGAATTCAAAATACTTATTTAATTTTATACAGAACCCAATATTTAGACTTGCGAATATGGCACAAGTTTAATATAAACAAAGAGACATAATCACAATTGTATTTACTTTCATATTACTTACTCGCTTTTCAATTCAAAAAGAGCATTTTGTAATAGGTCGCAATTTTACTGTCATCGGTTTTGTTTACCTACCTACTATTACTAACAATTATCGTAAAACGACTTTAAAGATTTATGATTAGTTCTCCGTAGTCGATTTCATTACAGAGAGGTTCTGTACCATAATATTTTTTTAAAGAACGCCGTAACGAAGGTCTACAACCTACCTATCTAATCGAAAGTGAGGATCGAGAATGTGGAATAAAAAACAACGATATCCGTCAATCGTCATCGAATAACTTTCGTGGTAGGTAAGTATTAGTTTCGATGTTTGACGAGCATTCGTTTCGAACCGAAACGTTTGTGATCGAATTTCGTAATAAATCTCATAAAGACCTCCGAAAGTAATCAACAAGCATACGGCTCACGCTATTAACGCCAGAGGTGTATTATTTTTACATGCTAACCTCTCATTCCATAATCTCTTCAAAAAACATGATAGACATTACATACATCTCTATGAATGAACACCAAAAAAAACAGCAAATATTTGCTAGATTTACTGTATCATGTACTGAGGTGACTCACCTTCACCTGCAGAATAAGTAAATACTTTTTAGGCACATACTTCGCCTTTAAATTGGTCAATATGATCTACCGTAGGCTTAGGTCAAATGCAAGGTAATAACAAGTTGATGCAGTTTGATGAATAGACCGCACATAAATAAAATAAAACGAATCAATATTTTTGTTATGAGTTGACTGTTAAACAGAAACCACTAAAGCTAATGGATATTTTGTTATTGTTGTGCGACAAGACACACGCGGTTAGCGCCACCTTTGATATAAGTGCGCGTGCGCAATTTTGATACTTGCATTGCAAATGCAATATTTTTTAGGTCTATTGACGTAGTTTTTACTCATTTTCTTGAGAAATAGTATATTTTTTAAGTACTGACACGCACTTTTTTTAAAATACAAAATACAATATGTACATGCAGTGGTATCACGTGTGGAAATCGAACCCGCATTTTACTCCCACTGCACCACCGAGGCAGTCTACTTTATTACTATTGTTTACTAGGTAGTTAAGTAAAAAAAACTTGGTTTCTGGGTCCTGGTTGGATATCCGCTTTTTCACTTACAATATTTTGATTTAATGACCCTCGCTATGACAATCAAAACAATAGGTTTTTATAGTATCTGATCAATACCGTAAAACCATTAGCTAAGTAAAATATTGAATTGGTTATCAAGCTAATAGCCTGTAGTCATCAAATATTCGAACGACTTGTTCTTGTTTACTATCATTGCGGCTCAATGTTTGTTGTTTGAAATTTTAAAACTTCCAATAAGGCACAGTTTCTCTAAGTACCTATTCATTTACCGCATTAAATGCCTCGAATACATTTTACAGCCCGTTTAAGATAAGTGTAAGGCAATATTATTATTATTATTTTTACGGACGACTCCCGCAGTCGCGTACAAGCCCTATGTCGTGGGGGACTTTACAAACATACAAGTCACGGACACAACGTACATCCAGACTCGGAACAACAATTTGTGGATCACACAAAGTGGTTTCCCATGTGGTAATCGGACCCACGACCTCTTACGTAGCAGTCGGACACACTCCCACCGCGCCACCGAGGCAATTGTTTGTTTGGTTGGTTGAACGCGGAACTACTGGTTCGAATTGGAAAAGTATTTTAGTGTTAGATAGCATATTTATGGAGGAATGCTATATAACATCACGCTACGACCCATAGGAGCGGACATCAATGAAAAAAAATTACGCAAACGAAGTTACGCGGGTCAGCTCAGGTCAGATAAAGGTATTTATTTTGTCAATTTTTTTTTTTGTTATGAAAAAAGATAACTAGCAATGTGGGATTGAGTCCCATATTAATAGCAATCTTGTTAAACCCTCCAGCTTAAGCTCAAAGGCGTATGTTAGGAATGGGTTCACGTCGGTAGGATATGGGTAGGATTCGAACCCGCGACCTCACGATTGCGAGACCGATGCCTTAGCCATTAGGCTACCGCCGCTTCATTTTACGGAAGCATCTCTAATTATTTTTACATACTTATAAAATACAAAAGTAGTAAGTATTTAATACATCTGGTTAATGTAAACATTACAAATATTGTTATGAACAACGATTAAGACTACTTGATCCGAGTGTATAGTGTGTGTGGTCGGAAGATTCCTCGCCGTCGGCTAATTAAGGAGCACCAGAAAAAACTGACGCGGCGCCCGCTTCACGCACACTGACTTAAACGGTATGGTACCTATCTCCTCGTACATCATAATCTACAAAAAAAAATGATCTGCCTACTTTACGCACAAGTTGTTTTGTTTTTTCCAATGGATTTTTTTTTTTTTTAATTATGGGCGTGTAGCTCAATGTAAATAGAACAGTAACCCAATAGGAAAAAGGCCTAGCTATTTTCAATGTGGGTAAACCTAGTATTCCAAAGACTGAACCCGGTGTGCCTTGGATCAAACACAGTGGAAGAAAGCAGGAGAAGTCTTTGGCCAGCAGTGAGACAACATGGGCTAATAATCTATACTAATATTATAAAGCTGAAGAGTTTGTTTGTTTGAACGCGGTAATCTTAGGAACTACTGGTACGAATTGAAAAAATCTTTTTTGTTGGGTAGCCCATTTATCGAGGAAGGTTATAGGCTGTATAACATCACGCTAAGACCAATAGGAGCAGAGCAGTGATGAAAAATGTTACAAAGTGGTGGAAAATTGACGCACACGAAGTTGCGCGGGTCAGCTAGTAATAAATAATAACAGAAACATATACATAAGTACGAAATTTTAAGTAAATAAGACCCTGAATTGCCTATTTACTTACCTTTATAAAACGCAAAATCTATCACAGTCATAGCAACGAGTCTATCACGAGGGTGGAGTCTTGTCAGATATATCCAAGACAAAATATGTCTTATTACAAAAGCAAGAATGACTAAAATACTTCATATTCAAATAGATAATCACAAATCCCTTAATTCATGTCCATATTGTGCAGGTTGTATAAACAGTAATATTATACGATGCGGTGACAACCGGCAGAGTGCCGCACTAATGTAATCCGATACATCTGTTTGCTACCCCGCCAATGTTTTTTCACCAGCTGTTTTATCAGAATCTTTTAACATTTTAAACAAAAATACAGCTTTATAGTATGCATTAAATAACAACTTTTTTTATCTTACTTCTTGCTTTAGGATATGAAAATAGCAAAACATAATTTTACTTTTTTTCTTTTGTCGGAAAGGTCAAGAAATTACTACCAGCTTTAAGCGAGTTGAATCTTTAAGCTTTGCTGTAGGTCTCCTACCTTATAATTAGGTACTCAGGTCATTTCATCAGGCCTTGACTGCCTCTGTGGCGCGTTGGGAGTGTATCCGACTGCTACGCAAGAGGTCGTGGGTTCGATCCCCACTCAGGATAAAACTTTGTGTGATAAGCACGATAGTTTATTCTGTGTCTGGGTGTTATCTATCTATAATATGTTGTATTTAGAAATATATAAGTATGTTTATCAGTTGTCTGGTTGCCATAGTACAAGCTCTGTTTAGTTTGGGATCAGATAGTTGTGTGAGTTGTCCCAAGATATGGTTATTATATTATTATTACTTTAGGATATTTTGCACCAAATAAAGTAGATTTCATTTATATTTAGTACCTAGCTCTTATTGTTTGCGCTTAAGGTCATGTTTTCCAAAACTTTCTTGTCGGTGGCCCCCCTATACAGCGTGTGACAGAAAGGGGTTGGCACTTAGTTGCACCTAATAATATCAAATTCGGCGTACTTACTTACTTAACTTTTACATTAATAATGGATAGTTTTGAGTTTACATTTATGACTTTTTAGTCGTAAAAATAGTACTTACTTAAGACTTAAAAAGCTATGCCCTATTAATCCAATCGAATTTTACATTATGGGAGCTTTATCAGTTGTCTGGTTGCCATAGTACAAGCTCTGCTTAGTTTGGGATCAGATGACGTTGTGTAAGTTTTCCCAAGTTATTATTATTATTATTGGTCCACATTAGGTATAAAGTAGTACATGATTTATAATACATATTTATCCGAGTCCTACTAATAACATACACTATGCACACTTCGCTGCTGAATTTTGACCACACTTTTCTGTTATACGTCGTAGGTATAATATAACCTACCTTGACTAAAAGGAATTTGTTGAATGCTTTTATAATGCTTGCAAACATAAATAACAGTCTTTTCATTTATTACAGTAAAAAGTGGTATACCTATGCAAATTTATAAATTATCCTAGATGAATTTCAATAATATGTTAATCATGCTTCCTTAGTCTAGCGCTGGATACTTTGATAGCCTGAAGCCAAAAAACTTAGTTTTCGTATAAGTAATAGAAGTAATCCCCTGATCTGCCAATAGACAGAGGTATTGAGTTCAAATTAACACTAACATTAGATAGAGATATTGAGTTAAAATTAACATTAACTAAACACTTCGGCAAATCCATGCAAATGTCCAGAAAACTCTGAAGCTTATAAAAATGAAGCTTAATCAAGACAACGTAATAATTTATAATGCTTGCAAACATAATTAACAGAGTCTTTTCATTTATTACAGTAAAAAGTAGATACAACTATACAATATTATAAATTATCCTAGATTAATTTCAATAATATGTCAATCCTGCTTCCTCAGTCTAGCGCTGGATACTTCGATAGCCTGAAGCCAATGCTTGAGTTCTTCGGGGCATTCTGGTTTTTGTTCACTTCCAGGAATACCTTTAAATATTGTCTCCGCATCAACATTGATAATGTTTTGTCGGGACAACACAACGGCACGGATGAAATCGTCATTTAATGTTATGAACTTGTGCTCGAAAAATATGGTTTTATCTTCCCAATGGACCAGCTGAAAGTAAAAGAAAAAATATAATAAGTCGTTCAATTCGGGATCTGATCAATTCACATAGCCTCTTGAAGTTCCATACCTACTACAAAGCGTAACAGGAACTCATAACAGTATTTGTCACATCACACGACTATCCGGCAGTCAACCTGTCAGTAGGCCTCCCCTTTTACTTTAAAGCGAAATTCATAAACTTTCGTAACCTTAATTTTTTTGAGTTTGCGGGGACTATTTTCCCTATTCCAAGTATCCCTACCCGTCTATCCCTACTGGGTCGGAACCGAACCCATGAATGATTTTCGGGAACGAGTGTATTGAATTGATGAAACTTCGTTTTCTTTTAAGTAAATGAAATAAGTCTCCCGATCTGTCAATAGACGATTAGATAGAGGTATTGAGTTTAACGAGATAGAGGCAAGAGATTAACGTTAAAAAACAAATCCATGCAAATCTCTAGAGAATAATGAAGCTTAGAAAAATCAAGCTTCATCAAGACAACTTAATAAAAATATGGTCATTTGGTAAGCTACGTATTTTTGCACCCACAAATAAATCGAAGTGATTCCAATTAACCTAAAATATAAAATTTACCAAGAAACGAAGCCTCACAGTAACCGCAATCAAGGTAGGCATGTTGTTGACGAATAAAGTGGTTTTCTTATGACGTCACGACGACGGTTTCTTTTTGTGTGTAGGTTCTAAGTCCGATTTGGGCAGACAATTGAACTTCCGCGAGTCGTACTACTTACACCAAAACATGTTATTTTAACTACGGAGACACCAGAATACCTTTAATAGGTATCTGTCAAGCAATTTTAAATACCAACCTTAGTTTCGATTTTATACGCAGTGAATATTGGAATTGGTCTTCGATATCGAATGGTGGTAGCTCCTAGCAATGCCGGACAGTTTGCCTCTTTGAAATTTTTATATACTCCAGTTCGATCGTAAAAGTGTATCCGTGCAAAATCCAGGTCTCGTACAAAGCGAGCATTGTTCATGTGATTGAGTAGAATATCAACATCTTGCGTAGTGCAGAAACCTGAAAGGATCGTAGAAAAAAAAAGTTCTACGGATAGGCCAAAGTAGTAGGTAGTAGGTAGGTAAGTACTAACAAAGTTATGAAGAAGGAAGATAAAATCGATGTTTTGGTAGGGGCGAAAGAAAAGCACTAAGTGCATACATATACGATAGGACTCAGATACTATCTTGAATTGAGATCCTTAACCCTCCTCTCCTTCATCCCTGTATTCTCCACAAAAAAGGTTTACTACCATAAGTTTACTGTGGTAATAATGTGCTTAATATGTCAGTGGTGGCTTGGCTGGTGAGCCAAGCCACCACTGACATATTATGCAAAAGTCGCGCATAGTTTGCAAGCCGAAACAGTCACCAAAAAGATTCTAATGACGAAAAAGTATTAGTATAATTACCTACTAACAAGGTAATAATTCAAATAAGTAGACGTACCTAACCATTGACATATTAATTCTCTTTTCTTAAAAAAATATGTAACAGTTACCTACAAACAAGAATTTCGGTTTGATGCAGTGAACAATATTTGTATACCTACCTATGGAAAAAAATATCTGTTAGAACCATCGATATGATTGGACAATTGCATGTTTGGTAATTTTTCCGGATAAACTTAAGTCGTGCGAAGGGAGATAATATGTACCTACTCTTACTTTAATCTCAATGACAAGAACCTACTTTAATTAAAATTAAACTTGTTTAATTGATGAAACAAGTATTTAATTGTTTCTCCGCAACAAAACAATAAAAATAAATATTGTATAAAACGAGGAAATCTCAAGTTCCCACGACATTATTAATTCCAAAACATAGGTACTTGACGTGGCCTTGATGTTAGCCTTGATGATGGTCCGTCAGCTAAGCTAAACCATAATGCCGACTAAACCAGTTCATCTCTGTACCTATTAATTAATTATTCCCTTTTAGGATTCCCTCCATCCGTTTGGGAGGTACGATGGCACAGAGAGACGTATCAAGCTTCTAATTATAATAGATACGGTTAGGTTGTAGGAAATTATTAATGTACATATTAATCATTTATATATTATAAATATTAGTAAGTATCTTAACTACCTAAAGGTAGTTAAGATACTTACTTGTTTACCATTTAAATGTAGTTTTGGTTAATGTTACATGTATATGTCCACTAGAACCACCCTCTCAAAAAAAACATAGCTTTTCAGTGTCCCCCAACGAATCTGAATCTCTTTTGCAAAATAGAAGTACTTAGTCGTATAGTTTTTATTTCAATTTCAAAAGTAATCTCTCCCGTTTGCTACCTCTGTCCTCCTCGTAGAGGAAGTAATGTATCCCAAAAATCTACAGGAGATACTTTCAGATAAACCGTTTAGGTGCCGTTGTAGGTACCCTTGTCAATACCAACGTGGGGATCACCAATTGATTGATCATCACGAATACCAACTACAAGCTTAGGTACATCTGGATTATAATTAAAAAATATTGTTTTTACCAGTCACAAACCTTCGATATTTTACATTCCCACTACATTAGATACCGATATTTACTGATTCACCACTCATAAGTTTCTTAAAATACCAAAACTCACCATAAATAGTTGTAGTATCATTGATACCGCACTTCTTTTGAAACAATTTTCCAAATATTAAAGTGAAAATTACTCTTAGGAAATAGTTCACATCAAAAATTATATACGCAAGAGCTACAAGAGTCACCACGATGCAATACAACGCTACTGCTAAAAAAAATAACATAGTTACTAACCTAATGTAAAGTCACTATAAAAGTAAAACTACTACTGATATAACTTTAAACATTCAAAGTATTATAAAGTATTTTTACAAAGATAAACAGCTGATAAATAATTGCTATCCTTATTTATGCTGTAGTTATTACTAAGGTGTGAAAGAGACGGTCAATTACAATACTATATCTGTGACTACGATTACCAATGAAAACGAGAACGAAAATGAGATGCCATTCAAGTTTAAGAGTACTGACCAATGACTTGACATTGACATACATGAAGTTGTAAGCCTATTGAGTGTTAAGCCCTGAAGTTAGTTACAATCCAATACAGTCGCCATTGATCATTCGTCGCAAAACTGTGTGATAATCAGTATAATAAATAATTCGTGATATTAGATATAAAAAGACGACCTTCAGAGATATCGTTGAACCTGGCATTGATATTGACATCCATGAATCCAGCCTTTTAGTCATGTTTTAACAACATTATTGCTTGTTCGATTAGACACTACTTGTTTATGATTTAATAGTGTGGTAAATAACAACTCATTATGAATTATGAATATCCACATTTTGACAGATAAATTCCAAAAAACCAGCAAATCTTCAACACTTCTTGCTCTGTATGCTTTTTTCACACGACAAGAACCTAGTAGTTACACCTATGCTGTTAATTTTATTACTTCGGTACATATTCTGGACCAATCTAACAAAAGGCGTTCATAAAGAATAATACAAACTCAAACTTAAATAACCACACCTTTAATATAGCTACAAGGTAGACTCATAGGTACCCAAAATACATTTTATTAATACAACAATATTACTTAGATGCTAGATGTCAATAGCAAATTAATCCTTCTTCCTCAGTCTAGCGCTAGATATTTCGATAGCTTGAAGCCAATGTTTTATTTCTTCGGGGCATTCTGGTTTTTGGTCATTACCAGGAATACCTCTAAAAAGTGTCTGCGCGTCTACATTGACGAGGTTTTGCCGAGATAAGACGATAGCACGAACGAATCCGTCGCTTAATGTGAT
Organism: Herminia tarsipennalis; assembly: GCA_945859575.2. Taxonomy (NCBI): domain Eukaryota; kingdom Metazoa; phylum Arthropoda; class Insecta; order Lepidoptera; family Erebidae; genus Herminia; species Herminia tarsipennalis. The sequence continues at coordinate 15,438,805 of OX243838.2, forward strand.
AAACTTTTGCTCGATAAACATAGTTTTGTCTTCCCAGTAGACCAGCTGAAAGCAAAAGCGAAAACATTTTAAACCATACAAACCAAAATTGTTTCATTATTCGTATTTGTAAAGTGCCGTACGAAGACAGAGACACGGTACCCCGTTTTTGCAACATTTCTCATTGCTGCTTCGCTCCTATTGATTGTAGTATGATATTATATAGCTTTTAGCCTTCCTCGATAACTGGGCTATCCAACAGTGAAATTCGGATCAGTAGTTCCTTAGATTACCGCGTTCAAACAAACAAACTCTTCTTATAGATTTATTAACCTTGTAGGCTATTTTTTTTTTAAATTAGAGTTAGATAGCGGTTTGAATGCACAAAACCAAGAAGACCATCTCGTTATTTTCGCACGGTAATGAGTGGATTCTTACACTTTTAGATATTATGCCGTGTGGTACTGTCTTAAGAATAGTACCACCCCATCTCTTCCTGTGGGTGTCGTCAAGGCGACTAAGGGATTTCACACCGGAGGACGGGCAGCAGCGTCCTCTGCGTACTTAAAGCCTTACTGCGATCGCCAACCCGCTCGCCAAGCGTGGCGATTATGGCAATTACCCCCAGGATCTACATACCAGTAGGTAGGTACTACAGGGGAGACCCGTGCCCAGCAGTGGGCCATCATAAGGGTTGATATGATATGATGATATGATTTAGATATTATATAGAACACAAGTATTTTAAGCGGTATACTACCTATTATTAATGTTAAATTACCTTAGTTTCGACCTTATAGGCGGAGAATATGGGAATGGTCCTTCGGTAACGAATGCTCGAAGCGCCTTGCAATGCATGGCCGTCTACTGCCTTAATATTAGCATAGATTCCAGTTCGGTCGTAAAAATGGAACCTAGCGAAATCCAGCTCTCGAACATATCGAGCATTGTTCATGTGTCTGAGGAAAATATCGACATCTTGTGTAGTGCAGAAACCTAAAATATTAAAAAAACGTGTTACGTAGGTACTACATCTAACATAATCCGTCTTTTGTCAACATTTTTAGGGTTTCGTAGCCAAAATGGCAAAGGTATAGTTTCACCATGTCCGTCCGTCCGCAGGTTTGCTCAGAGACTGTTAGTGCAGGAGGCTGTAATTTTGCATGGATACATATGACTTACCCCGACAAAGTGAAAGAATGTAATCTTAAAAAAAATAATTGAGGTACCTCCCTTATAACTGGTATTCTCTCGTTTGCCATAAATTAATTTGCACTAATATTGTTTGCCATAATCGTCCCCGATCATAATATTTACTTGCACTATTATCATTTATACTAATAACGTTTGCCTTAACAACTCAACAGTAATAACTTTTATTTGCCATAAAATGACTTTCCATAGCAACATATATCATAATAATTAGTTTCCATAAGTAACACGTCTCATAATCGACTCTTGACATAATCAAAATTTGATATAATTATGAAAATAATACATAATATTGTTAGGTCGAAATTAATTATCTTTAACACCCCGACTCAGAGCAATCCGACTCGGATAGGTTAGGTTAGAAGACTAAGGCGGGAGCGAAGCGAAGCGGAGCTCCCGCCTTAGTCTTCGTGTTAGGTTTTTTTTTTAAACCACCCAAAAGTAGGAGCCCCGCAAAGCGGGGCTCCGTCGAGTATGGAAAATGGTATTATTGAAAACGAAAATTATAGCAAATACATTTATGGATTTAAATTATTATGACACTTGATCGATTATGACCAATGGAATTAGTGAAAGTCATTTTATGTAATTTCACGATTATGGCAACTGAAGCGTTATTTCTAATGAAATTATGGCAAATACCGGTATGGCATGTGAAATTATGGCATTTTAAATTATGACAAACATTAGTAAACCCTTATAACTATGTAAAGTGGGGGTGTAATTCTTTTTCTCACCTACCCCATCGTATGGCGTATCATTAGATAGGTCTTTTAAAATGTTTAGGGGTTAGTAAGACGATTTTTAGATTTAGGGATTCGTTTATTAAAAATTAAACTTTAAAGAGCAAATATTTTGTTGGAGTCAAATGTCCCCCCCCCCCCCTGCCAACTAAATGGTTGATGTTGGGTATGTCAAAAAAAATCACGTCAGTAGTATATGTATATAGTGAAATTCAAATAAAAACTATCACAGGTAAATAGGCTTCACAAGTTTACGATCAAATGAGAAGTAACAAAATTTTCGTACAAAATCCATTGAAAAATATTATTAAGTAGATATAACGTTTAAAGTATGAAACAAAAACAACAGAAAACCCCTTGTTAAGCCACATTATTCGGATGGGGGGGACTACGGACCCTACATTGTGTGTGGCCCGACATGCACTAGCCCGGTTTTTATTTCATGTCAGATCAAATAGGGCTTAGGTAGGACCTACGGCCACTACTTGACAGCGCCAATCCCAGGAGTCAATCTCTTATTATTTTGCTCAAAAGTCAGTTTTTATATAGTTAGTTTCGTTATATAGGTTCATGCGATTACCAAACACTAACCTACTTATTTTTCTAGCTCATCAGACATTCATTGATTCACGATACTAGAATATTTGCTATTTATTGTTGTCTAATCATGATTTTCCATTACCAAAAATACCTACTATGTTATGTATACTATAGTAGGTAGGTACCTAATATCTAAAACCTTACTAGTTAGTCCCGTAACTAAATCTTGATATACTTAGTAGAATAAATAATAGAATAGACATTTTTATTTACAACTAGCTGACCCACACAACTTCGTTTGCGCCAATTTTCATTGCTGCTCCGCTTTTATTGGTCGTAGCGTAATATTTTATAGCCTTCCTCAATAAATGGGTTATCCAACAGTAAAAGAATTTCAATTCGAACCAGTAGTTACTGAGATTATCGCGTTCAAAAGAACAGACTTCTCAGTATATTAGTATAGATTACAGATGTTCACGTTGGTAATAACCCAAGTAATTAAGATTGTTCCTATATTTGTTAATGTGTAGACATAATAATAGCCGCTGAACGGTACCTACCTGCCCACCTGTTATTCTTAAAATAGCATTAGAATTATTTTTCTATGTTTAAATTCTTTTTAGCACAAATATTTCATTTTATAGGTAGGTATACTTATAGGTACTATACTACAAAAATGCTACTAAGTATTAATTCCTAATGCATGTTATTAGAATGAGAATATTCATTATTATGTATATTAAAATAGCGAACTCACCGTAAATAGTTGTGGTATCATTAACACCGCACTTCTTTTGAAACAATCTACCAATTCCTATAGTGAAAGCTATTCTGAGGAAGTAGTTCACATCCCAAAATATATACGCAAGAGCTATAATAGTCGCGATAATACAATACATCGTTTAATATAAAATAACAATTCCACTAACTTAACGTAGGGTCACAGTAAAAGTAAAACTGCTACTAATTCCTGTTTGGAAAATGCAAAGTAATGTATACTATTAAGTATACAACCGAGAAAGGTATAGATACCTATTCGCTATCCTTATTTTACTTGTGGTTCTTTATTAAAGTGAAAACGAGACGGTAAACTACGGTTACTTACACGTTTGTGACAGAACGAGACGTAAGTTCAAGTTGAAAGTAGTTCCGAAGAGTCAGTGACCATTAAACCACAAAACACCAACAGTAGGTACAGAAGGTAAGCTGAATACGTGCCGCGCTTAAGCAACGCACACATTGATCGCGTAATCTCGGAACACCTTTGGAACAAAGCGATCCGAGATGGTCTGAGATATCGTGCCCGTCAGCGGTGTCAATCTGCGTGTTACTCAGCGAGTTAGAATAAACCTTACCTTTTGTACTCTCGGTATTTTGTGATTAAACTGACCAATATGCAATGGTTGGCATGTGGCGTGGCATGAAGTTAGTTACAAACGTTTTAAAACTACAAAGAAGAACATTTCATACGGTAAATAAGCCCATCAGAGATGTGAAATATATTATTTGGATTTTTCAATAGAATTGAGACTACCTACAAGGTAAAATTTAGGTTGGTAGGAACAATGTACTTACGTTTTGATTAAAACATACTAGGCAGGTACTCCATAGAGCATATTTGTGTCTATTTTAAGCAAAATACATAGACACCATTGACGTAGAGAACTGGACTGCGCCATAACATCACAAAATTGACCATTCTCCAGAAAGAGACAACGCTACTTTGTGGACAATACCTGTCAAAGGCCGAACGAGATTTTTCTCTTTTTCACGCTTAGCAGTCAATATTTACTTTTTAATTGAAAGGGATGGCACGGTCCAGGTCTATACGTCAATGATAGACACAAACTGACATTGACTGTTCAGCATCAGCTGTATTTATTTGCTGCTATGTCAAAACAACAGTTTTTTACTAAATACTTATAACAAATACACATTTTTTTTTTATCTGTTAGACAGACAGATAAAAAAAATAAAAATTGTGTGTCAGTCTGTATGTTTGTTCTGGCTAATCTCCGAAACCGCTGGACGGATTTTGACAGTACTTTCACTGACAGACAGCTAAGGATATAAGGAGTAAGTTAGGCTATTATATATATCGTGGCTATGTTTTATGTAGGCATTTATAGGGAGAGAGTAGAACAGCAACTTCTCTCAACTGCAAGCCGCGGGCACAGCTAGTAATTAATAAAATACATACACTTTTCGTACTAAGTATTTATTAAAATTTAACTTCAGTAGGTACATTTTTTAACTTTGAGCTAGATATTTGCATACTTTGTAGCCAGAGCTGAATATATTCTGGGCAGTTGGGCCTCACAAACCAACCCGGTAAACCGGCGAGGAGTGCCTCAGTCGAATCTCCATTTCGTCCTATGGCGTGTTGACGAGATATTAGTACAGAACGGACTTTACTGTCTGACGTGGTAATCACTTCATGTTCCAAAAATAAAGAACAATCGTCCCAATAGACCAGCTGCAAATAAAAATTATGTAAGTATAGAAACTTAAGTCAGTTTACACACCTGTCTCTTAAGGTTATCAAGGGAAACGTGAAAAATATGTCGATACGAGGTAATAGACAACATCCAAGGATCATACAGGTACTAGTATAGTATTATATTATCTGTGATACAGGTAAATAAGTAGGTACATGCTTCGTCATCTACACTAATATTATAAAGAGGAAAGATTTGTACTTATTTAAATAAGTAACGGATAAATTTAAAAATTACTGGACCGATTTTAAAAATTATTTTGCTGTTAGAAAGCTGCATTATCGGGGAGTAACATAGGCTATATTTAATTGTCAAAAAAAATAGAGATCCCTACGAAAATTGAAATAACGTAACTCAAGAAAAAAAACTACGATATGACCCGTGCGAAACCGGGATAGGCAGCTAGTTAGATATAAATTAAGGCATTACGATATGTATGTCCAATCTTAAGGCCCAGGTAAAACATAGATATGGAACTAAATTGCAAACCAAAATGACAAAAGCCTAAAACCTGATTCAGGCATGTAACAGAGACACCGCCAGCGTTGGCATAGTACCGATTGAAAGTTTACGCGCCCACACAGGAAAATGTAATCCCTATTTAGAGACATTCGAAGCGTCGGTAGCCGAATGGCATAGGCATCGGACTCGCAATCGTGAGGTCGTGGGTTCGAATCCTGGCCATTATACTACCGACGTGAACCCACTCCTAACACAAGCCATAGAGCTTAGCTGGAGGGGTTAACAGGATTGCTAGTAATGTGGGACCACAATCCCGCATTGCTAGTTATCTTTAAAAAAAAAAAAAAAAAGACATGTTATTTATTTATTTTATGTTTTGTAGGTACCTTGTACCTACGGAACAGAATAAATGGCTTTGTAAACGAGTTATTTACCTTGGTATTTATTTTGTAAAGCCCGAATAAAGGTACTGGATCCTCTGTTACCGTAAGAGTGCAGCCTTGCAATGATTTGACGTTTAACTCTTGACTCCTCTGGTAAATACCAGTTCGTTCATAAAAATGATATCTTGCAAAATCTAGGTCTCGGAGTAGTCTGGCTATTCGCATATGCTTGAATGTTATATCACAGTCTTGCAACGTACAAACACCTGTTTTATTGGAAAAGTAAAGTTTATTAAGTAGCCTACACGTTTAATTGGAAAGTTATATAATATTAAGTTTCCAATAACCTACAATTAAAAAAAGCAATCTCCTACAGCCGAAGCCGTAGCAAAAAATCATGTGACCGTCATCCATCACTAGTAGAAATAAAAACCAAATATTTATCTGCAAGCTAGAGATTCTTTCGTACTATGGCGTCCAGTAAAGAATTTTGCTACGCTTTAGTTTTAACTTTTACCTATAACAAAAGGTACAAGGTCCAACTTACCGTAGATAGAAGTAGTTTCGTTCAGTAAATATTTTCGTTGGTATAATCTACCACTCAAAACTGAGATTAGAGTTCTTGTCACATAGTTAATGTCACAAACTACGTTAAGGAATATGAATACTGATAGAATATATTCATACATTTTGACAGGTTAAAAATTCTTACGAACTGAAGTTTTATACCTACTAACAAACGGGAAACACATTTCATTGTATGTTAATGACATTTTTATTTAATCAAAGTCAAAAGTCAAAGTACTTTATTCACTTAGGTTACAAAATGCAACGTTTGTGAACGTCAGACAATATTTGGAATAGAATGATTATACATTCAATGCCAAGATCGCAAGAGTAAAGCCGTGAGAAAAGAACTTGGCAATATAAACTGATGACAACTTTTTTAAAATGCCAATTTTATTTTATGGTAAGTATTCCAGTTATGTAACCACTAGCTGTCCCGCGCAACTTCGTATGCGTAAATTTTCCCCGTTTTTGCAACATTTCTCGTCGCTGCTCCGCTCCTATTAGTCGTAGCGCGATGTTATATAGCCTATAGCCTTCCTCGATAAATGGGCTATCTAACAAAAAAATAATTTTTCATATCAGACCAGTAGTTCCTGAGATTACATCACGGCTATATAACATCACGCTACGACTAATAGGAGTAAGCAGCAATGATAAATGTTGCAAAAACGGAGAAAATTTACGCAAACGAAAATGCGCGGGACAGCTAGTACAAAATAAAATTTATAACTCCTGTGTGTCATAATTACGACCATGCGTTTTTTCTCATCGTTTTAAATCATTTATACTATAAGCTTTCTGAATAACGTCGTTCTTAATTATAGATTTGATTGAATGAAATGGTAAATTCAGAATATGAACAGGTAGCTTATTGCTAAACCGGAAAAGTGAATGTCGGGCCACGCACAATGCTAGGTTTCGTAGGACTGCCTACGGAACTGCTCATCCGAATAGAAGCATTGAAGTATTAATGTGTACGTTAGTACATACATATTATGTTGAGAATCACCGAGCTTCAGGTCTTGTTCTATAATACGCGACAGAGTCTTAGCGGGAATCTTCATTGCTCGTGATAAGATTTTTTGCTTCCTAATGGGATTTCGACGAATTCTGGCTTTAACAGCATTGACAGCCTTTGTAGTTCTAACAGCACGCGGCCGCCCCGATCTTTTATGGTCTTTGACAGAGGAAATGTTGTTGTATCTGTTGATAGTACGATATACGAACCTATGGCTGATACCAAGCTATTGAAGTGTCTGGAATATGACTGACAGCTTACTGACGGCCATACCCACTTTGTGCAAGACGATCACCGCAATCCTATTTTCTTTAACACCAATCCATATTGTAATTTGATAAAAAAAAACGAAAAAATTTGTGATATGGCGGCGAATTTTTATGTAACAGTATTTATGGCCGGGCTAGTTATATGGTGAAATTAACAGAAAAACTATCACTGCTAAGTAGGCTTTGCAAGTTTATACTTACTGTTTATAACTGAGAAATATCTAACAATAAAAAAATAAATTATAACAATAAAAAAACCGCCTGCACAAAAAAGATGGAAACAAGATCCCCTACATAATTATGTAATTTCATGCAGTCGAAGGCATTAATGAATCTCGATGAACTTAGTAAAGTGCCTCCTCATATACTCAACATCAACCATTTAGCTGGTAAGGGGGGGGGGGGGACACTCTAACAAAAAATTGCACTTTAAAGCTTAATATTTTACAAACGGATCCTTAAATCTAAAAATGGTCTTCACAACCTCTAAACGTTTTTAAAGGCCTATCTAACGATACCATATCACCCACTTATATATAGGGGAGGTACCCCCAAAAATAATGTTATTTAAGATTTTTTTTTTCACTTTGTCGGTGTAAGTAATATGTGCAAAATTACGGCCTTCTAGCACTAAGTCTCAGAGCTAAGCTGCGGTCGGACAGACGGAAATGGCGAAACTATAACTAAAAACTGATACCTATCTCGTATAAATGAATTAAGAACCTTTTGGAGACAATGGCAAGGAACGCACAATTTATGCCTTTTCTAGTATTGATGGATTGTACATCTCTATTTTTACTATACTGTTGGATGTTTTGTCGCACATGATTACATGCGACAAAACATAATGGCATTTAAACAACGTGTAACAGTGTTGCATCTACCATAGTGACATAGCTGACAGAGGCGAAGGGTTAAAATTTTTCAGAGGTAATCCGATACAACAATATATCTTGTTAGACATGGCTCTTTGTACCCAAAATACTAAGTAACTACAATCGAAGGGGAAACCGAGAGTAATGGTGTTCTAAGGACCCTCCGCCACTGATAGCTGATTGCATTATTATTATTATTACACAGTATTCTTTTTTTTTTATTTCAGTAACCAAATATTATACCTACATCATCATATCAACCCATATGATGGCCCACTGCTGGGCACGGGTCTCCCCAGTAGATCCTGGGGGTAATTGCCATAATCGCCACGCTTGGCGAGCGGGTTGGCGATCGCAGTAAGGCTTTAAGTACGCAGAGGACGCTGCTGCCCGTCCTCCGGAGTGAAATCCCTTAGTCGCCTTGACAACACCCACGGGAAGAGATGGGGTGGTACTATTCTTAAGCCGGCACCACACGGCATTATACCTACAGGTTATACCTACATGTGTATACAGTATGGTACAAAACTCGATGCGTCCCGTGCGTGCAACTCAGACTTTCTCTTAAGCATGGTATATTCACAACTGTTATTTGCCTCTCGTTCCCCCCAAGAATCAAATCCTGGATCCGCCCATACACGTTGCATATTGCGATATACCTTACCATAAATATTTCCCTTAGCGAAACCCTAGCTCCAAGTTGATACATTGCACGGATGCTCTTTTCTGTAGTATAAAAATACTTTCAATATCAGCGGCTCTGTCCCAAGGAATATTCCATAAGACATATCGCTATGGAAACACCTAAAATACACATGTCTCTATGTCATGGCAGTGTCAGCGTAAGCAGCCTAGCTGAGTTTACCAGCAAGACGAGATATCCATTGCACCCCATTGCAACCTATTATCTGGTGATCCCTAAAAATACGGTGTCGCTAGTAAATCCCAATATTACCTGATTCAATGTGATGTTAGAACCAAGATTCAAATTTTACACATTTAGTCTTCTTGTCTTTAAAACTAAGTTATTTAGCGTAAACCATTACGTTACATGAGAGAGAGCAAAGTTCACTTCGTCGAAATGTTCTCTGTTTCTCTCTACTTTGTAAATAAGAGATGTATCATCCGCGAACAGTACAACATTGCAAATATTTTCTAAATAGGATGGTAAATCGTTAATCACACTAATATTATAAAGGCGAAAGTTTGTGAGTATGTGAGTGTGTATGTTTGTTACTTCTTCACGTCTAAACGGTTGGAGCAGTTTTAATAAAATTTGGTATGGAGTTAGCTGACACCCTGGATTAACACATAGGCTAATAAACCGCAGGTAACACCGCGGGACACAGCTAGTATAAACTAAAAACAAAAATGGGCCTAAAATCAAACCTTGGGACACGTCTGACTGAACCGGTAAGCCGGTAGACTTCGCGCTGTTAACATCAACTCATAGAAACCTATTACCTACCCAGATATGATGTGACAACAGCTAGTGCATTGTTCTTCACGCCATAAAATTATTATTTCCTTAAAAGCGTGATGTGACAAACACAATCGAACGCCTTTGAAAGGTCACAGAATACGCCAATGGCATTTTTCGAGTCTTCCCCGTGTTTTAACAAAGCTACTTCTGCGTCTGTTGTTAAGCGATCTTTAGTAAAACCATACTGATTATTATGTAGGGGGTTATTTATACTAAATGTCTAAGTAATTGATTGAGTATGATCTTTTCAAAGATTTTAAGCAGGTAACACTGATATAGGTCGAAAATTACCAGCATCTGTTTTGGTACCTGACTTAAACAGAGGTATTATCTTGCTAAATAAATTTTATCAGATTCGAAAAAGTACCCGTATCTACACATCTGCTAAATAAAGTCCATAAATATGGTACTACTATATCTATTACGCTTTTAAGCACATTTACAGATATACCCCCTCGTCGTATTCTTCAATTTGTTTTAAAGGTAGTGGTAATGCCAGCAGGAGTAATATAAACTTAAAGCAAAAAAATATTTTTTTATGATTATCTACTTTAATAACTGAAGAAATTTATGACTTTGTGGTGTAGGTATACTGGCAAAGAAGTTATTGAAAGATTTTGGTACATCATTTTCCCTCTCAATTATTGTATTATTATATTTTAGGCAAATTTTATTGTTTTATATATTTTCCTGTAGCCTCGTTAACTACCTTTCCTGTAGCTTTTACTTTGTTTGTCGATTGTTTAATTTTATTCTTCACAAACAAAGACTTTGCCACATTACCTTTTTTAAATATCTAAGAGTAGTTTGTAACATCTAATATATAAAATTCTCGTGTCACAGTTTTCGTTACCACACTCCTCCGAAACGGCTTGACCGATTTTGATGAAATTTTTTGTGCTTATCCGGTATCTATGAGAATCGGCCAACATCTATTTTTCATCCCCCTAAGAGTTTGTTTGTTTGTTTGAACGCGATAATCTCAGGGACTACTGGGCCGCATTGAAAATATATTTTATTTTTGGATAGCCCATTTATAGAGGCAAAATATAAGGCTATAGGTTATAACATCACGCTACGACCAATAGGAGCGGAGCAGCAATGAAAAATGTTTTAAAAAAAAAAGGAAGAAAAAAGGCAAAATTACTATCTATTATTCATGCCCCTAAGTGATAAGGGTTGTCCACCCCTAACATTTATAACTATACTATAATATTAGTAGAGAGAGAAGAGTTTGTTTGTTTGAACGCGATAATCTCAGAAACTACGGGTCCAAATTGAAAAAAAAAATTACTTTTAGATAGCCCATTTATCGAGGAATGCTATAGGCTATAAAACATCGCGCTACAACTAATGGGAGCGGAGCAGCAAGGAAAAATGTTGCAAAAATGGGGAAAATTTACGCAGACGAAGTTGCGCGGGTCAGCTAGTATTCAATAAAATGAGAATTGAAATTAAACTTCTTCAAACACTTAAACAACTCCCTACTCCTATAAATGCCTACAGCAGCCCGCTCATTAAATGCCATAGTAACCATAATGACCTTTGTCTTTGTTTTAAAAGTGTTGAAAGTGAAACTCTTTTTCTACAACTTGAAACATAGATCATTATTCCTTCATTTTTGGAGTACCTGTATATCATGTCGCCACGAAATGTACATAAAAAGTTATTTTTTTTTTTTTAAGTAGGTACTATTCATCTCATAATATTAATACGTAAGCGTTGTAGCTAAAATTAACAGCGAAAAGTTAATGTAACATCTTTTGTTTTCGTTACGAAGTCGTATCTACTGCCGAGAACAGACTTCCTTAATAGATATGATGTAAAATCTTAGGTAAAGAAAAAAGGCTTTTAGGGTTCCGTATCCAAAGGGTAAACCGGGACCTCATTACTAAGACTCGCTGTCTGTCTGTCCGTTATAGTTAGATAGTTGAAATTTTTACAAATGATGTCTTTCTGCTGCCCCTATAACGATTAATTAATGATTTTTTTGCCGTTTTTGTATATAATGGTACGGAACCCTTGGCCGGTGTTTTGCTCTCTCCATGCCAACATGGAAAGTATCAGATTAAACAATTAAGGTTAAGAAATAAATCTACAAAACATTTTAAACATACAATTTAATAATAACAATAAGTACCTATAAATTAACATATTTAAAAAGCTTACAAATATCTTTGGCAATATATGGCGGCGATACAATATTTGGCAGAAATATCTAATAAACAAGAATAATTATAATCAGGCAGACAGATTTACAATTAGCGGTGATTGCATTGCCTGCAATCAGGGGAGCAAGGGTTACATGGAACAGGGGGTGCGTGAGGATGCTGTAATGGCAGTAGTAATGGAGCGGAAAGGGCGGGCAATGCCGGTAAAGGCACAAGCCATTCGGATCCGCAAACTCTGCCCATGACCAACGCTGGCAGTAGAGGTGCGCGAGGACCCACTGGCCGAAATGCTGACCATCTTGATTCGACCTCTTCAGAACTCGACACTGAGGCATCTAATCCAAGGCCGCTCGAGCTGATGCCGGGTATTTTATCTCGTTGACCCTGTTAAATTAGTTTTGTTAACTTTAGTGATAGCAAAGGAATTATAAAAAACCAGCAGCATGTCAGACCATGCTCATTGTAGGGTTTCGCAGCCTCGAATAAATGTATCAGCAGAAGAGCTGTTCATGGCACTTGATCCCTTTTGTTGAAAAACTCAGATTTTGCATGTCCAAAATAGTTTAAAGTCTTTATTATGCGCTACCTTTGTGATTTTTTTCATATTTTTTGTTCACACGGTTCAAAAATTAAGAGGGGCACAATTAATGCAACTTTCGGAACAATTATTTCCAAAAACATTCACAAAATCAAAAAGTTTATGTTTATTTTCTAAGTCGAATGATGTCGACCACCCGTTAATGTTTGCTGTAAAAAAAATCAGATTTTGTTACATGTACATGTACAATATTTATTTTGATTACTTAGCTATTAAACTAAGTAGCGGCTACTACAAGACACCTTTTCACCAAATTTCATAAATATTCATTGCGTAGTCTTTGAGTAAAATGCCTGTGACATACGGACAGACAGACAGACAGACAGACGGACATGACGAAACAATAAGGGTTCCGTTTTTGCCATTTTGGCTGCGGAACTCTAAAAACAGTCGCACCATAGTCGTGCATAGTTGGGCAAGATCCCAATGTGATAACATCTACCTTTCAGTTGTACGTAGATACCATTGTTTTTTCAGATATTCAAAAGCTATGAAGATTTATCTGGATCTTATGATGAAATATATTATGGAAAAGCAAAATAGAGGCTCCACTACCTATATCAGTTATTTTGATTTATTTTGCATTAAACTACCTACAGTTATTACTCTCTCATAAATCTTCTTATTTGCATCAAAAAGACATTGCACATTTGCCCAAAGAACATACGTAATTGAGTATACTTACGTGTGTAGCATTAAAATGTTCAACAGCGCGTAAAAGATCATGGTTGCAACGTCTTAGAACCAACTCGAGGACTGAGCGTTTCTTGCCAGGGAATAATTTGCGTAGCATCTCTAGCCCAGCAGAGCTTACGCTATCTCCTTCCGAGCCTTCTTCGCCAACCCTGCACACAATATTAATTTTGGTTTCAAAAATATACCTTGTAGCATCTCTAAGAAATGACTAATTTTGCTTAAAACTTACCGTGATGCCGATGTAGCGGAGGAGTGTTCGGCAGAATCAGGTGACACATTGCAACAGTCTGGCATGGAATCGCTGGTTTCGCTATCAATGTGTATTGGCTGTTAAATGTAAGGTAAAAAATACATTTTTAATGCTTTTATAAAATATCTACTAAGTAATCAATCAAACACAAAAGTAAACGCCTTCGTCACCGGTATGTTTTAACTCCAAAAATAAAAAAAAATACTAATCAATCAATGTGAAATATAAATTAAACTTAAACTTTTTTGTTAACATGTTTCAACTTACGGTATGATCATCAGCGACAGAATCCGGTTCGGGTCCCGGGCTAGGACACGGTCCGGTGACCCTCATGCCATAAATCCGGCCCGGTGGTAAAGCTTCTAGCGCCGTCCCACTCTCAACAGACGCTAAATGCAAGGCTATCTTGTCTTCCGCAGCTTGTTGTCTCTTTAACGCAACCTGCGGACAAAATCGAGATTAACCATTTGACCATTAGATTATATCTAAAATCTACTAACATCATAATCTAGGCTTTGCCGGCGAGTTTTTAACTCTTGGGTTTTAGCTCCCGTGTGTCAACATTTATTATTATGCTAATCTAGCATATCTAGGTATCTTACCGGCCGTTTTCCATAATCTATATTTGTCTATTCGATAGATTTAGCTACTATAGAGAGTAGAATTTTGTCATATTTTGGATGGAGCATATGTCAAATATAATCTCTAGTAGCCAAATCAATCGATAGAAAGAATATTAAAAACGGTCTTTAGAAAGTAGATGCATCTGTATTCTTTAAAAAAGTTTACTCAGTATGATAAATGTTATTTAACATTGTCGCCACATCGTGAACCCCTAACATTGCAGTCTGGTCAGGAAATGTTATACCACCAAATTAATTTAGCGGAAAATCAATGACAAACACTCTATGTTTGTGTTTGGTGTAAGCAGGCACCCTCGGGACCGACCGACTAGCGGGCAAGCCCGGCAGCTCGGGGAGTTCTTGCCTTCATTCGAAAAGTAAACAGAGCTCAATCTCTGGATAAATCAAATAAAAGCATGACTGGAATATTTAAGACACTGTATTTGATTTGATTTATTTATTTGACTTCGAAAAGAGCAATGTCTTTCGATGGTATTGGGATTTCGACGTGTGCTTAAACTATTAGGTACCTACAGACTTAAATTTAGCGATCAAGTTAGCCTTCATTTTACCATTAATATAATGCAAAGGTTACTACTAACATACAAGGCCTCATAAACAAAAACTGATAAATTAAAGTACCTACCTATATATATATATATATATATATATATATACCTACCTATTATATTTATATTTCTACCAGATTTTCAATTGAAATCGTAAAAGAAGGTTCTCAAGACCAATTCTGCCTCTGTGGTGTGGTGGGAGTATATCCGCCTGCTACGCAAGAGGTAGTGGGTTCGATTCCCACACAGGACACCAATTTGTGTGATCCACAAATTGTTGTTCCGAGTCTGAGTGTACTTTGTGTCCGTGTGTCGTGTCTTTTCTAAAGAAATAGGTAAGTAAATAAATTAATAAAAAAACAATTTCATCAACCCAATATTATCTTGACTCCAACAAATTAAACTCTTCCCTACACAAAAACAAACAACGAAACCATATCCGACAAATCAAAAGAGAATAATCTGGCGTTATCCCAGATTTGGTGCAGCAAGTGGTGGGACATCGGCGGAGATGCATTACTGTGTAAACCGATCGATGGTCCATCCGGCGTCTACAGTAAACACGTGCCACTTGTTCAAATAAACCGAGACACTGCATTAGCTGCTCTCGATTTCACTACATTAAAACACATTAACGCCTCTAAATTGCGTGTTATTTCTGTACTAAATAAGGTATTGGTATTGGTGTGAAATTTCCTTGTCGACTTAACGTTTATTTAATAGAAGCCTAAGTAGCTAAGTACCTATCTACTATAATGAGATGGTAAAATCCATTTCAGGTAATTTTAACCACCGTCAAAATAGTAGTAGTAGTAGTTTAATGTGTGTTTTATGTTGTGTGTGTTTTAAGTATAATCGGTGTGTCTGTCTGTGCATTGTAGCTCCTAAACGTATAAAAATATTTAATTGTAATAATTTTTTATTGTGCCACAAAAGTACTGAGTTTTACAACAATTTCTACAAATTACGCAAAAAATAGTTGTACAATAAAAACTGGATCTGTTTGCATAAAATGTCTCATAAATTAGGGTAAAGACAGTGTTTAGCTACAAAGATTTCACCAGTTGTAGACTGTGTCGTTCTACCTACCACTATATTTTATAATAATGCTGAAAGATAGTTTGTATATGTTTAGAATTTTAAAGTGGAATAAAGAGGAGTGAAAAAAAGTTTCAAAAGAGCTACCTAATTCAGAGTTAATTTTTATTCGTTTAGGAGCAACCTAATTTTGAGTTAACTTTCATTGAATATAAATATACGTAAGGAGCTAATATGTAATATAATATCTAGTTATAGGCAAAATTCTTGTGGGGTACCCATTGATATACAAAAATGGCGTACCTTAGGGAAGCTACCTAGGGCCGCTATTATTTAGTTGGTCTATAAACTATCTACCGGACATTATTATTAAATCTAATATTCCTAATTACACTAGTGGCATTAATAATACAATTAAATAAATAATCAGTAAAAAATAAATTATTCTGACAAGCCATGTCAGAATAATTTACTCATAAAAATGACGAAGACAAATTATATATAATTTAGTACCTACTTAGTATTATAAACATATTATTGAAGGCGAAAACGCGGATGAAAGTTAATAAAACAAAGTTTCTTGCTATTGCTGGATAGATATTGCAACTGGAAATCAGTCTTTTTATCTTTTCAATCAATAAATTTGTTTATGTACCTACTATTATTCCAAGATCCCTGGCATACCAGACCTATTTTATTTTCTGACAGATAAAATGTGGGACTTAAGCGGGTAGTGTTCAATGCTAGCATGCCAGTTATGTTATAGACGGCCAATTTTTAGGCACCAAGTGAGAAAGGTTATTAAAAAAAGGACTAAGTTATCTTATTTTCTGACAGTTGATTTTCATATTATATGGTGTAAAATATTATAAAAAAATATTATTCAGCATTGCCAGACACTTCCCGCCTGCCGTAACTTCCGCCTGACACTTTAAAGTGGCCAAAAAAAGGTGACAACTTATCTTATTTTCTGATGCTTGATTCTTTTAAATATTACATAGGGAATTATGTGGAACATACCTACCTAATGCGTCCACACATTAAAATGGTGAGGTGATAGGTAGTATACGTATCTATGTACCTAAACAGTTGATTTATTTTTAAAATGTCTAAATCGATTAACATCACACAAAGCTAACTACTTTACTATCCTCCTAAAATAAGTACTTAGCTAAAATAATTCTTTATTTGCTTGAAAGTTGGTACATGTGTGGTCTTATAAATTATTATGTTCTCACAATTTCAGTCAACAGTGACATGCAAATCTTATTTCGTTAAAATATGATACCTACTGAATTTGTTTCATAATACCTTATGTATAACATGAATAACATATTTTTAAGTTACCTTATAATCAATAAAAAGTTCCTTATAAGTAATCCCCTAAGTAATATATATGAGAATCAAGTGTCAGAAAATAATACTTTCACGATCATATTAAAGGCTAAATCTATTTGTGTCTGGGAGAATCTTTGGCCCATACAATCTGTCTGGCTGAGCAAATGTAGGTATAATGTCTACATTGCCTATAGATCCGAATTCATATTTAAACTAGAATGGACGAAGAAAATGTATACTTTGAAGTTCACAGTTTTCTTTCGGAGAAAGATATCAAGATACATTGTATAATACCTACTTACATTGTATGATATATATCTACTTAGACATTAAACAAGCTGTTGCCGTTCATTCATATTTTTTTTAATATTTTCCCTATGTGCTATTCCTGACTATCATTTATGGCTATGCTAAACACCCAGATTCGTTTAGTCATTCTGGCACGATTTCGATCGCGCAAACTTTCGCATTTAGGTAGGTATAACAGCAGTGAGACAAGTAGGCCTACTCTTTTTCTTCAAAACGAAATTCATGAATTTTCGTTTTATTGAATTTCTTAACTTTACGGGGACTATTCTAATGAATTTTTGGATAAGCACAAGAAGCTCGAACCCATAGACGATTTTCAGACACGAGTCGATTGAAATAATGTTTCCGGCTCTGTATGTCACTACCTCATTTTTGATCGAAACTTCGTTTTCATAGAATTAGAGTAGGCCTCCAGATCTATTAAATTTAGTAAGTACCTGGTTAGGTTTATTGTTTTCGGAAAGAGGTTCAAAGCATTACAATTTCCTTTAAAGGGTAGTTAATCATGTTGACTACTACATCTAAATGACAGTTTATTTCTCTACAACTAGCTTCGTCATGAATGCCTATGGAGAAATGGGATGGTCACCGAATTTAATATTTATTCAAATCGGTTTTTATTCGGTAGACACCAGATTAGTCACTTTTCGAAAGTGACAGAAATAGAAAGCCTTCCTTCTACGATGAGACAATCTAAGAAGACAAAAGGAAATCTTAAGTGATGATTTCAAACGGCGATTTACTGCACTTAAAATGCACATAGGTAGGAATAATAATAAGTAGGTACCTACCTACTTACTCAATAAATAGGTAGGTACGTTCTGTCTACGTTGTAGGTATATGGTGGCGCAAAAGTAGGTAATTAATAAAAATAAAAGTTTGAATTGGCGAAAATAATAATAAAAAATGAAAAAAAAAGTTCCGTTTTCATAAAATGTTTATGTGTGAAAAATGATATCGCTCAAATCACCACCTCCTGAGTTGATAACTAGCAAATCTATTCTAAAGCTATCAAAACGATTTTTCGTTGGGTTCACGTCGGTAGTATAATAGGTAGGATTCGAACCCGCGACCTCACTATTGCGAGACCGATGCCTTAGCCATTAGGCTACCGCCGCATTGATGCAGTTATTAGTCGTAGCGTGATGTGATAGCCCCTCGATAAATGAAATACACCAATAAGTTTTCAATTCGTAGTAGTAGTTTCTGCGATTATCGCGTTTCAATCTCTTCAGCTTATTATATATTTACCTATTAGTATTTGAATTATTTTAGGTGAAGAATGTATCTAGAACGATGCAAAAGGTCTACCTGAGTACTTAATGCTCTCGTAAAGTCAGTAACTTTATCTAAAGTTGATAATTAATTAACTATGTGAAGTAGGTATGTCTCTGGAAATGTGGAATAGTGTTAGTAAACGTTCCTACAACTATCTATCATTATTATCCGAAATAAAAAGTAACCATCGTCACATTATACGCTGTAATGAGTTGTCAGTGAAAAGAACTCACCTGTGCAGCCATAATGCGTTGTCTCTCCTTGATCAGACCACATTTAGGGCACTGGCACAACCGATAAGCACAAGCTTTCTTATGACCCCTCAAACTTGAGATCAAACCGTGATTTCGACAACGAGCGCACTTTGGCACTCTTGCTCGCCCCGCGTTCATATTAATAACGTCTTCACTTTATCGTTTTATTTTTTTTCTGCAAATAGTATTAAACGTGATATTTTAAATAATTTTATTGTTAGACGTAGACAAGCACAACCATTTCCACGTTGTTAATAAATAAAACGAGATTTAGATTTACGAGTAACTACTCACATTGCAATTATAAAATACTTTAGTTAGAGTTATTGTTTATAAGTAATATATAATTATTTGATGAATATATTTTAGACAATCGATCAGATTTTTTTTAAGTATCGAATATTTTGATACTTTTGACACTGTTTCACATAATTAGCTGAACGCGATCTGTTCAGGAAACCGCCCGCCCATATTACACTCCGCCCTGAAACTAATATCGTTATGAGACAAAATGTTCAAGATGATAGATCAGTATAAACACAGGAGGCGTTACAACTACGGAGATCAGTATCGTAACACGCCAACATAAACCCCATCAGCTAAGAAACAAACGTCAAGTTGCGGGTTCCAGAAGGAATGACGTCGCAACATCCCGCTCATCCCGATCCGCCCTTCGCCAAAGATGGGCCAATAGGAAAGCGCTGCTGATAGGATTGGTTACAAGCTTGGGAAAACATCGAAAACTGATCTGCTTAACTTGTGTTTCATTTAAACAAGCAACAGTCGATGTATTAGTGCACATATCTATATAAAGTACCTAGATAGAAATATTTTAAAAGTGTGAAGTCAACCCAAAGTGAAAAAAACGATGTGAAACTAAAATTTTAACAAGAAGTAGAATTAATTACCTATCTAGAAAGAAAGAAAATTGGTAGATTCGCTGCTGTATCAAATATGTTATACCTATACAATACAAAGACTTTATTTTTGGCTACTCATGATGTATGGTGTCTTCGGAGTGAAAAGTGTGACTTGCCGTGTTGTGCTCTAATCCAGTAGCTACCTAATTATACAATTTGGCTTAATGTAAATAGTTAGGTACTATGTAGATAAGTAGCTAGATAGATACATTAAGTTCGTGTCACTAAGGTTACCGAAGCTTACGTAGGCAGGTAGCGTAAAAATAAATGCCCCAGTGGGATAGTTGCCCCAGTTCACTATGTTAGGGATGTTGGTGGTGAAAGAGCTTTACTATGGTTAGAAGTATCCTTCTTGCAGGCCTTATTGACATGTGAACCATCAGAAAAGGCGCAAGTGTTTTGTCAGTGTGAACGTGTGAGCAAAAATCTTCCGCGGCGATACTTTGACGGGCGACGAGATTATATTAATGAGTGATTTCTTTTGAATATTTTTATTAGTGATATTGGGTGCGGTTTCAATCAATGATTTGTTAAAACATTTTATTTATTTCGCGAATAAAAAAGGTATGTATCCGTATTAAAACGATAGGTAATCGCACTATTTACTTAGGCGGATAGTCGCGTAGGTAAAGCCGGAGAAAAGAATAGGTAGGCAATAAAAACTCGCGGCCACTCTTTTCAAATTGCCAATGTTTACAATGTTTCTTTGTTTATAAACTGTAGGCAAAAACAAGACGTCAATAATATTAAATGACACAACATAGTACCTACCTACTTACAATGTAAAAACTTTACAACTGTAAACACCTTTCCCTTTTTTGAGATGTCTATTAAAACAGAATTTACTCTAAATCAATGTTAATTTTGTTTACAAAAATAGATTTTTAATAAAGATGAAAGCCCAGTGTTTTGATTGGTATTATTCTATTCCTAAAGCTAAGAATAAAACAATTAGAAAAGGACAGCAGATCTTTCAGCGCCGCCGCCGACGTAAAGTCGTACGTATAAACATAATTATTGTGAAATTTATATTTATCAACTACTTAGCAATGTGTGTAGAATCTAATTAATTTACTTATTATTATTAGTTATATTTCGGGACTTAATCGCGTGAATTATTTAAAGGTACGAACCTTTTATTTACCCGACGACGTTTCGATCGAATTGCACCGATCGTGGTCACGGGTCGACTGATGGCAGCTTAGCGATGTCTCCGTGAGGCGCGGGGTTTTTCAACTACCCTCGCCTGGTCTTGATAATTTTGATAATTTGTACTGTCGGTACTTCTACACACTACACTTACAACGTCTTTACACTGAGGCGCGGTGTCTTTACGGCTACGATTACATTTGTTGATAACAGGGTTCCAAGATGGTGAGAGCCGGTATCCATCTTCTCGGTTGAAATTCTTATACTTCTTGATCTCAACCGCCTCGCGTACTATCCTGGAATAATAGTGGCGATCGGTGGAAAGTACCTGTGGCTTATGCAATTCTATCCAGTGATTTGGTCCTGATTCCAACAAATGCTCAGCGATAGCAGACTTGTAAACTTGACGGTTTTTTACAGCAGCGATATGTTCCTTGACCCTGTCTGCGATTGTCCTTTTGGTCTGTCCGATATAGGAACTACCGCAACTGCAATCCACCTTGTACACGCCGGGTGTTTGGAGCGGAATAACATCCTTTGCCGTTCGTAAAAGCTTCGAAACCTTGGAGTGCGGACTATATACAGTCTTAATGGAGTAACTCTTCAATACTGTTCCAATTTTGTCCGTAACTCCTTTGACGTACGGCATGAAAGCTGGCACTCTGTCGGCATTTACTTCTGGTTTTCTGCTCTTTGGACGTAGAAGGTCATGCTTGTATCCGTTGCTTCTTAGTACCTCCCGAACGTGTGCAAGTTCACCCTCCAAGTGTTCGGGGTCGCAAAGGTCGTATGCTCTGTTTGTTAAAGAAGCTACAACGGACTGTAAGTGGCGCGGATGATGGTGCGATAAAGCATGTAAATACCTATCCGTGTGTGTAGATTTTCGGTATACTGCGTGTCCGAGGGTACCATTTTGTCTGGCCGATACCTTCACATCAAGAAAAGGCAACGACCTACCTACCTCCATTTCAAATGTGAATTTGATATTACGGTGGATCGAGTTTAGATGTTTTACAAATTGTTCTACTGTGCCCCTGTCGCCCTTCATGATACAGAATACGTCATCGACGTATCTCTTCCAGAGCTTGACGTGAAACGCTTGCAGGTCGACAACTTCTTCTATATGCTCCATCCAGATGTTGGCCATTACCGGTGCTACTGGACTACCCATAGCCACTCCGTCGATCTGGAGGTAATGCTGTCCACGGTAGAGGAAGAAGTTACCCTCTAAACAGTTACTCAGTAGATACCAAAAGATACCAAAAGAGTACATTGTTCTACTGAGTAACTGTTTAGAGGGTAACTTCTTCCTCTACCGTGGACAGCATTACCTCCAGATCGACGGAGTGGCTATGGGTAGTCCAGTAGCACCGGTAATGGCCAACATCTGGATGGAGCATATAGAAGAAGTTGTCGACCTGCAAGCGTTTCACGTCAAGCTCTGGAAGAGATACGTCGATGACGTATTCTGTATCATGAAGGGCGACAGGGGCACAGTAGAACAATTTGTAAAACATCTAAACTCGATCCACCGTAATATCAAATTCACATTTGAAATGGAGGTAGGTAGGTCGTTGCCTTTTCTTGATGTGAAGGTATCGGCCAGACAAAATGGTACCCTCGGACACGCAGTATACCGAAAATCTACACACACGGATAGGTATTTACATGCTTTATCGCACCATCATCCGCGCCACTTACAGTCCGTTGTAGCTTCTTTAACAAACAGAGCATACGACCTTTGCGACCCCGAACACTTGGAGGGTGAACTTGCACACGTTCGGGAGGTACTAAGAAGCAACGGATACAAGCATAACCTTCTACGTCCAAAGAGCAGAAAACCAGAAGTAAATGCCGACAGAGTGCCAGCTTTCATGCCGTACGTCAAAGGAGTTACGGACAAAATTGGAACAGTATTGAAGAGTTACTCCATTAAGACTGTATATAGTCCGCACTCCAAGGTTTCGAAGCTTTTACGAACGGCAAAGGATGTTATTCCGCTCCAAACACCCGGCGTGTACAAGGTGGATTGCAGTTGCGGTAGTTCCTATATCGGACAGACCAAAAGGACAATCGCAGACAGGGTCAAGGAACATATCGCTGCTGTAAAAAACCGTCAAGTTTACAAGTCTGCTATCGCTGAGCATTTGTTGGAATCAGGACCAAATCACTGGATAGAATTGCATAAGCCACAGGTACTTTCCACCGATCGCCACTATTATTCCAGGATAGTACGCGAGGCGGTTGAGATCAAGAAGTATAAGAATTTCAACCGAGAAGATGGATACCGGCTCTCACCATCTTGGAACCCTGTTATCAACAAATGTAATCGTAGCCGTAAAGACACCGCGCCTCAGTGTAAAGACGTTGTAAGTGTAGTGTGTAGAAGTACCGACAGTACAAATTATCAAAATTATCAAGACCAGGCGAGGGTAGTTGAAAAACCCCGCGCCTCACGGAGACATCGCTAAGCTGCCATCAGTCGACCCGTGACCACGATCGGTGCAATTCGATCGAAACGTCGTCGGGTAAATAAAAGGTTCGTACCTTTAAATAATTCACGCGATTAAGTCCCGAAATATAACTAATATGTATAAAAATCGCGAAAGTTTAAAAACAATAATTACTTATTATTGTTACTGTATACTATACGTGTGCCGTGAAGTCATTATGAATATAAGTCATAACGGGGGAATTGAGTTTGATTCTGACACCTTGTTTAGGATCCCAAAGGCCAGGCTTAGTACTTGCTCTACAGCTACGACTACGCTACTGTACTGACTTCAATGACTTTACTTTATTGCAAACTTGGCAATAAATGTAGACTTACACCTAGGTACTAATTTACTACTACTAGGTACCTATTCCAAATTTTGTCAGACGTTCTTAAGAGTTTTATTTTGTAACCTAAGTGAATAAAGTTTTTTGTCTATTGACTATTATAAATTAAATTATGAGTAAATAGGTAAGTAGGTACCTAGTTACTTATTTACTTTTGAAGTCGGTAATATTTTTTGTAAAATGTTTTTATTTCTCATTTTATGTGGATTGTATGGTAGGGATGCGCGTATTTGAGCCGATATTTGAGATCGTAATGGATCGTAACGTTTCGATCCAATCTGTAGATCAGTTCACATACGGGTCACATACCTACTGTCGACCCGATATTCAGAATATTGATCTAAAAGATCGAATGAAATTAAGATTTTTAAATTAATATGATTTGACATACCTACCTATAATTCAACCTTGCCTTCTCTTTATCTAAATAATATTATGTGTCAGACCGAAGCTTCGGCCACCTTCGGTCAAATCTTCGGCTTCGGCCCCAAAACCCACCGAAGCCGAAATTCGCCGAAGGTCTAACAAATGTTGAAATTTGACGAATGAGTGAGCAAGTGCGACCAACCGGACGGCCAAGACCACTTCGTATCTAATAATTTATCGAAAACCACACAAAAACCATTTCTTATATTGCATTAATGTGATGGGTAACTGCGGTACTCTACATTGTGCGTGTTTGATTTAGCGCCATCTCCAAAATGCTATTTTTTTTGTTGGTAGTTTTTTTCTCTATACCCACCTGTTCTGTTGAGTAGTTCTGTTGGCAGAATAACTGGTATTTTTTTCCCATTAGTTCTGTGATTTATAATAGATAGTATGCTTTACACCAGACTTATCTCAACTATTCCCACCTGTTCTGTTGAGTAGTTCTGTTGGCAGAACTTGTGAACTTATGTCCATACCATGACTTATTATACAAAATAATTACTTCGGAAGTGGTAATTGTTCCACTCCATTTGGTTTTCTTATACATGACACATCTCCATAACGTTTAAAAAATGTTATATTTAGATAGCTGGTAATATTCGAAGCCATTTTTAAGAAATACGCCACCGCGTCTAATTATGTTATGTTCACTAAATAAAATAGCAGCAACCCTTTTCAATATATTATTGCCCTCTTCAAGGCACTCTTGAAACACTTGAAACAAGAATTTTGTGTTTGTAAAACATGACATTGTCATCGGGAATCATAAATGAAGATAAATATCTCAAGTGTTACTTATTGCGTGGAGAAGTAAATAGTTTGAATCACAAGGTTCGTGACAGAACTACTCAACAGAACAAATGGGAATTGCATTCCCATTTGTTCTGTAGACAGAACTAATGGAAAAAAAATTGCCAGTAGTTCTGCCAACAGAACTACATAACAGGTATTTTGTTACGTAGGTAGCTACTTTGTATTTATTTTTGAAGTCGATTAGGTAAAAGTTTTTTTCGCTATTAGTGGGTCGCGAGCGACAGCTACTATTTATTATCATATCATAAATACGCGGCTTCGCCCGCGTGTTTGATTTTATTCGCTTAAGGGTTGATTTTTGCTTCCGATTAAAACGCTGGAACACGTGTTTATTTATTTAAAATAAAAAAGCCAAATACGAAATTTCACATACATTCAAAACTGATGGAATGGATGGATGGAAAATAAAAGTTAAAAGTTGATATGAAATCAACTTTTAACTTCTATTATACCCCCTTCGGAGCTGATTTTCCAAAAACGCTGAAACATATCACGTGTTTCAGCGTTTTTGGAAAATCAGCTTTGTTTACAACCACACAGCCAAAAAGGAAATTTTACGTGAATAACTTCAAAACTGACGGAGTTTCATATCAACTTGTAACCTTAGAATAATAACGCCTAAAAGGATAATTTCATACAAGCGCCCCACCTAAAACTGAGGCAACTAATGAAATTATGTGTGCGTAAGCGGCATGTGATAACAGCTGTTCAAAAAATATTGCCAGTAAATAAACAATTTTCCCCAAAAGTAGGGTAAGTAACTTAGTGTCTACTTCTATTTGCATTGTGAGTGTTTTTCTGTCTGGAAGCATAAATGAAGCATTTCAAATTCAAATAATTTAAAAAAATCTGGCATAAACACTAGATCATTGTGGGGTGCCCAAGCACAAACAAGAACAAAGCGCCATTTTTGTCATCAGCAAGCCCGAGCTGAAGGCGAGGATTTTTAATGACACGAGTTATACACACCTGTATTTTTTACGACATTTTTCAATACAGTTATGGGAAATAGTAAAAAACAAATCAAAGAATATATAAAATCAAGAAATATGTTTATTTTAACATGCATTATTTACGACAAGTCTAGGCAACGGGCTCGTAGCGTATACAGCCTAGTCGATATTTGAAAAATGTTGATGTGAAAATAATTAAATTAAAAGTAAAAGTATTATTAATGTTGATGTGAAAATAATTAAGTAAAAGTATTAAAAGAAACGCACCGTTTTCGAGCTGGTGAGGTGAAAAGTATTTTTTTTTAATTTACCAGCGAAACACTAATAATCTTTAGTTAATAGTATAGTACTTAGGCACATACATATCAATCAGGGATGTTACGGAGCTTCGATTCCGACTCCGAAAAGTCGGAACTTCTGATTGATTTTACACATCCGACTTCGGCTCCGACACTTTTAAATCCGGCGTTTTAATCGGAGGTAGGTACCTAGCATGCGGTGGCCGCTCCTTTAAGCTAATTTATATACCTATAATAAAAGTATAAAGGAAAAAATCACACAGATTCTCTTTGATCGCGGGTTCGGGTCCCGCCCGAGCAAATTTTTCCTTCACACATTTAATATTAATAAGTGAATAATGTGTCTTTTACTTCTGTTATGTTCATCTTAATATCTTAAGAGTTATCTCAACATACGAGTATTTGTCTTCGCCCACCACCTCGGCCTCCGATTCCGACTCCGACTTCGGTTCCGTTAAAACCACCTCCGTAACATCCCTAATATCAATAGTTCAAAACCAAATATCTATTTAAAAATATATCAGAAATGGGGAAAAAATCATTACCTTGCAACACTATGAAATGAATCAGCTGCGGGATGGGACAATATTCCAACTAGCTTTATAAAACTAGCAAACGCCACTTTAACTCCTATTATAACATACCTCTGCACCGTATGCTTACATAAAGGAATCTTTCCCTCAGATCTGAAACGTTCAATAATACATCCCATACATAAGGGCGGGGACAGGGACGATATCAATAACTACAGGCCAATTTCAGTACTTACAGTCTTATCAAAAATAATGGAAAAAGTAATTAACAATCGACTAATAAAATTCTTTGAGAAATATGATATTCTATCCAATGCACAATATGGCTTTCGGGCGGGAAGAAGCACTGAAGATGCAGTTTTAGACCTAACGACTAACATAACTAAACATTTAGACGATAAAAATAAATGCCTATGTATCTTCCTCGACCTGAAAAAAGCATTTGATACCGTCCCTGTACCCAAACTTCTTCAAAAACTAGAAAGGATGGGCATTAGAGAAGGCTTTCACTCTATTCTTACTAACTACCTACACGATCGAACACAACGGGTTAAACTAGATAGTGTTACAATAAGTGCGGACGTGACAACATCTAATTATGGAGTGCCCCAAGGCAGTGTCTTGGGTCCAACACTTTTCTTAGCCTATATCAATGACTTAACTAATATGCGATTGAAGAATGGTGCTGTGTACTCATACGCCGATGACACTGCCCTACTCTTTCATGGAAAGACTTGGATAGAAGTATTCAACACGGCACAATCTGAGCTGCGAAAGGTCATAGAATGGCTAAATATAAATTTACTTTCCCTCAACATCTCAAAAACAAACTATATACAGTCCGTCAAATCTAAGAAGTACCGTTTGACAGTTCTGACAATTGAATGATAGGGATGGGATGAAAAAATCGATTACTATAATATCCGAACTTTAAGAGATCGATTACTATAATATCCGAATTTTAAGAAATCAATTGTTATAATTAAATAAAAGAAATGTTTAGGATATTTTTTTATTCACTACTAGTACTAGTATCGTCGTCTTCGTCATCATCGTCATTTAAATTAATGACCAGTTGATTGTCCATTACATTATCAAAGTGTACGTCTCTTTCGAAGTCGTCCATTATTATTTTCTTTGTTTTTTGTACTACTTTACTCCAATCTTCCTGTGTAACTTGGGCACATGCTTCCTTTAATAAACCTTCCATTTTCTTGACACTGAAGGGTGGTTTTGTGTTGTGTCTTGCTGCATAACCTGTAAAACAATAATGTAACTATTTGATAGCAGACGAAAACCATTGTTTAAATTATAAATGTTAGAAGTACTCGTGTTATTATTATAATATTATAAAATATTACCTTTAACTTAGGCCCAAATCAGTTCAATGGCATTATATTGGCAATGGTACGGAGGAAGTCGTATGACTTTGTGCCCGTGCTCTTCGGCCAATTGGTCAATTACATATGTCGGTTTTGGTGGTTTATGCAATTTCACTAACTGTAATAATTCAGCTTTTAATAGTGACATGTCGGCATCCACTCCTTTTCTTTGCAGCCATGCCACCAAATCTGCTTTCTTATTGGCTGACGTAGGTGCTTTA